>QLOH01000205.1:0-1489581 GCA_026901365.1 Sesbania bispinosa
TATGAAGTAGAGAGCCAGGGTAAAGGGGGTACTTTTCACAGTCTCATTCTATAGATACATGACCTACACAGGGAGCTTAATTCTAAAAATTTTACAGCTCAAATTTAAATTATTGGATCCTTGGATCTAGCCTAAGTAAGTTTTAAATTCTTAGCTTTTATTTTACACAAATTCCTACAAAATCAAGTAGTGCTAAGCAAGGCAGTGCCCAAATTAAGATACAAATTGACCATTTTTTCAAGTTAAATGACATAAATAAGCTTGCTCTGCATAACAATTAAAAATTGACTAAATAGCATAGAAAATAACAATTTCTTACTCCATGTCATTGTCAAATTGAATACTAGAAATTTCTAATCCTTCTTCCCAAGAAATGAAAATCTCCACAAGGCACCAACTAAGCACATACCAAAATAAGAAAATACAGCCAAGAAAAAGGTCAAGTACTGGATAACAATTCATTCAGTGCAAACCCTTTCTTCAGGAAAATCAAGGATTAACATATCAGATTTTGTGAGCATATGATTGTAATTTGCAATTGAAACATTATTAGTCACGAACAAAACTGGATATTACAAAAAACCTGGTGGATGGAACCGCCAGAAACCACCATGGTGCGGGTAACCTCAGGCGGAGGACGGTGATGTGAATGGTGTTGTGCTACTAGGGTTCAGAGAAATCCATTGCTGCTGCTTGGGTACCGGATTTTCGTGTGATTAGAAAATGGGACTTGAGTTGTAATTTTCCAACTTTGGGAGGGGTATTTTTGTCTAATAAAATTTTTAAAAACAACTTCCCGAAAAGTTAGAATTGCAGAAGTTATTTCAATTAGCTTCAGCAAAAGTTCTTTTGAAAACTTTTCCAAAATCAAAAGTTAAAAAAATAAAATATCCAAACGTTAATGAAAAATTAAAAAGTGCTTCTCCAGTAGAAAGTCTCTCAAAAGTCCTTTTGGTTGGTATCTAAACGGGCTCATTGTTGCTGTGAAGTGCGGGTAAGTCTCTCAAAGCATTCTCACTGTCATCAACAATTATACAAAGGATGATTATGATGACAGAAAGAAGTTTGATGCCTATTACCATAATATGAAGAGAAAGATGAATTTGGCTCTAGTAATGAAGATGATTGCAAAACATTTAGGGTTTAGGGTCAGATGTCAAAGGTTGGTGAAGAAGGAAAAAACATATCAATTTGTATTGAACAGGTGGGAGTGAACCGTGTAACTCAATTTTTTTGCAAACTGGTTAGTAGTGGAAGTATTGAGTTCCAATGGGCGAATGATTTTAAGGTTGTCGGTGGAGTCTAGATCTTTTGAAAAATTTTCCATTCTTTTAAGTGGAGGTTTTGCTTGATGAAGATTTTGATCATGCATATTGAAAGACGTAAAGATGTGTGATAATTGTCTTCATAGGTTTTTATTACAGATTTCAATTAGTAAATAAATTTAATTTGAATTTTTTTGGAGGAACCATTGATGAAAACCGTTGCTGGTCATTGATGCATAGATGGTAAGGAAAATTGCTTTTTGATGTGTAGGGAAATTTAATTGTGTATGTGGTTGTGATATATGGTACTATGAGAACGATATCACGTGGTATGATGGTGTTTTCATATATGTCATGAAAAATTGAAATGTTTTTGTTTACATGGAGAGCTCTTCTAACAAGTGTTTTGTTACATGGTATTTACGATATGCAAAATGAGTGAAGTATAAACTAGGAGATTTGCAATGGTTATAAGGAGGAAATTGATTGTGAGGCGGACAGTAGTAGTAGATAAATAATTTAGTTGACATTTAAAAGTCACATAATTAAATGGTAGGAATTGTACCTGGTTAGTGAAATAAGATTGCTTTGCTCATGTTGTGATTAGTTAATTTGAAGAACTATAGTTGTAAGCGATTAAGTAAAGGTGTTCATTTTATGTGTTGTGTTTGTTCAACACCACACAATACAACAACATTATGCATCAATGGTTAAGGTTAAAGATATTGATATTCATTAAGCATGGGTAGTGTTGTCATAAGTAAAGAACTAGATTATGCTAATACGAAGTTTTAAAAAAAATAGATGAGGCAATAAGATGAAATTAGGATGAGGCCCCACCAGTGGCATGCAACTTCAAAGAGTAAGCCACCATTTAGTTCTTGAAAGTGTTGACATCCATCAATTTAATCCGTGAATGGCAAAAACTCCAAAAAAGTCCCTGAAACCGTTCACCGCCGGTCATTTTGGTCCTTCTGTTACTATGCGTCACTTAACAGTAACAGAGACGCTGATGTGTACAGTTAAGTGTCAGGGTGACTTAGAACCAGTTTTATTCCTTTCTGTTAGTTAGTTGTTTAGTCTGTTAGGGTGGTTAAGTTAGTTAGCCACTAGCTTGTCTTAGTCCCTTTATATATATATATAAAGGGTTCCTAGGCTCTCTGCACTGTTGTACTGATTTTTCAGATTGAATATACCTATGATCTGCTCCTCCCGTGGATGTAGCCCATTGCACTTAGGGTGAACCACGTAAATCTCTGTGTGATCTCTCTTTCTCTCCCTCTCTTCCTCAATCACTCTCGGTGTTCTACATTGAGTTTCTTTACGGTTTTCTTGCTTCTGCTATTTCTCTACAAACTAGTATCAGAGCACTGTGTCTCGTTCCAAGGGATTCCTCTGTCCGCTGCATTCTGTGCAAAGAAAACGTTCAAGAAACAATGTCGAACACAATCAGGATTGAGAAATTTAATGGGAAAAACAGCTTCAATCTATGGAGGATCAAGATGTGTGCCTTGCTGAAAGAACAACGTGTTTGGGGGCCTCTTGCTTCTGCTACTGTCAAGAAAGGAGATGCAGCTGAGGAGAAAGTCAAAATTGATCCTACAAAGACCTAAGATCTTGCAGAACAAGAAAGAAAAAGCACATTCTCTGATTCTTTATCCCTGTCAGATGAGGTTCTTTATGAGGTTGCTGATGAGGAAACAGTAAGTGGATTGTGGCTGAAATTGGAGAAACTGTATATGACCAAGTCTATATGCAACAAGCTCCTACTAAAACGTCGCTTGTTTGGTCTCCACATGAAAGAAGGTACACCTCTCAAAGATCACCTTGATGAATTAAACTCTATTTTGATGGAATTGAGAGATATTGATGTCAAGATAGAAGATGAGGATGCGGCTATGATCTTGTTAGCATCTCTACCTCCATCTTATGAAAGTTTTGTAAACTCTATAAGTGTTGGAAAGGATTGCATCACCATGGAGGAGGTAAAATCCAGCTTGCATTCAAGGGAACTTCGCTGCAAGGCATCTGGAAATACTGAAGAGACAAGTGGTTCGGGGCTTGTAGTCTTAAATTCTACCAAGAATGGCAAGAAGAAGAAGGATAAAAGCAAGAAGAAGACCAATGTCTATCTGAAAGACATCTGCAACTATTGTAAGGAACCAGGGCATTGGAAGAAAGATTATCCCAAGAAGAAGGGAAAGAAACCATCCGCATCAGTAGTTAAAGAGGAATCTTCATCAGAAAATGAGCTTGTGCTCTCTATTGTTGATCATCATCAACAATATGCAGAACAGTGGATTCTTGACTCAGGTTGTTCTTTCGATATGTGTCCAAATAGAAGCTGGTTTCATACATATGAAGTGAAGCATGGTGGAAATGTCTACATGGGAAATGATGTCGCCTGCAGGACTATAGGAATTGGCACAATTCAGATAAAGATGCATGATGGAGTGGTTAGGACACTGACTGAAGTTAGACATGTTCCAGACTTGAAGAAGAATCTGATCTCAGTTGGAGTTAGGGATGGAAGAGGTTTCACTTGCAGTTCTGAAAGGGGTGTCATGGAAATCAAGAAAGGATCAACTGTTGTGATGAAGGGTATCAAGAAAGGAAATCTCTACATGTTTCAGGGTTAAACCTGTGTTGCTTCTGGATTAGTTTCTGTTGCTTCTAAGACTGATAAGAGTGTACTAGATTTGACTTATCTCTGGCACATGAGGCTTGGCCACATGAGTGAGAAGGGCATGATGATTTTGAACAAACAGAAACTGCTGGGGTGATCAAAATCTAGAAGAATTAAGGTTCTGTGAGCACTGTGTCTATGGCAAGCAACATAGGATCAAATTCCCTAAGGCAATTCACACCACCAAGGGTACACTGGACTATGTTCACTCTGATTGTTGGGGACCTTTTAGAGTTCCCTCCCTTGGAGGAGGAAGATATTTCCTCTTTATCATTGATGACTACTCCAGGATGACATGGATCTACATCATGAGTCACAAGAACCAAGCATTCAAGTACTTCAAGGAATGGAAGGTTCTGATGGAAAATCAAACTGGAAAGAAAGTCAAGAGGCTAAGAACAAATAATGGCTTGGAGTTTTGCTCTGCTGAATTCAATAAATTCTGTAAAGAGAAAGGTATTGCTAGGCAACACACTGTTAGGAACACTCCTCAGCAGAATGGGGGTAGCTGAAAGAATGAACAGAACCCTGCTGGAAAGAGCAAGATGCCTGTTGTCCAATGCCAGTCTGAACAGAAGTTTTTGGGCTGAAGCCATCAACACAGCTTGCTTTCTAAACAACAGATCACCATCAACTGCCATAGGGCTTAAAACCCCTATAGAGGTATGGTCTAATAAACCTGCAAACTACTCTATTCTTAGAATTTTTGGCTGCAATGCATACTATCATGTTAATGAAGGGAAGTTAGTTCCTAGATCTAAGAAAGGGTTGTTCATGGGATATGGTGATGGGGTGAAAGGGTATAGGATCTGGTTACCTTTTGAAAAGAAGGTAATTCATAGTAGGGATGTTATTTTTGATGAATCACACTTGTTTCACCCGAGATTGGAGGTTACAGTTTCAGGTAAAGAAAGCAAAAGCCAAGAACAGGTGGAGAGTGAGACCTCTACAGGAAAAGCAGAAGAAGAGGATAAGTCAGACAAAGCTTCAGAAACATCTCAAGATGGAGGACAACTTGAAGTGGTCAACTCAGATCTGTCTCAGCAGAATGATACCTCTGAATACACCAAATCAGAACCAGAAATTCATCAGAGATCACAGAGAAATAGGAGACCCCCTGAGAGATATGGCTTTGAAGACATGGCAGCTTATGCTTTGCTTGCAGCAGAAGACATTGAGTCATGTGAACCTGCCACCTACAAAGAAGCTTTAAACCACATTGATTCAGACAAATGAATCCTTGCCATGAGAGAGGAAATGGAGTCCCTGCACAAAAATCAGACCTGGAAGCTCATCAAGCTGCCAAAAGGGAGACATGTGGTTGACTGTAAATGGATATTCAAAAGGAAGTTTGGAATTTCAGAAGCTGAAGGAATTAGGTACAAGGCTCGGTTAGTTGCCAAGGGATTTTGTCAGAAAGAAGGAGTAGACTACAATGAAATCTTCTCACCTGTGGTTAGACACACTTCTATCAGAATTCTGCTTGCTCTTGTTGCAACCCAGGACTTGGAGCTTGAACAGTTAGATGTCAAGACAACTTTTCTCCATGGAAGGTTGGAAGAAGACATTTGATGAAGCAACCTGAAGGTTTTGTAGTTCAAGGCAAGAGGATTATGTTTGTCAACTCCAGAGGTCTTTGTATGGTTTAAAACAATCCCCAAGGCAGTGGTACAAAAGATTTGACAGCTTCATTATCAGTCATGGCTTTATCAGAAGTCCCTACGATTGTTGTGTTTACCATAAAAGGGTGGAGGATGATTCTATGATATACCTTCTTCTCTATGTTGATGACATGCTCATAGCAACAAGAAGCATCACAGATATTCAGAACCTGAAACTTCTTCTAAGTGGTGAATTTGACATAAAGGATTTGGGTGCTGCTAGGAAGATTCTTGGGATGGAAATCTACAGGGACAGATCTCAGAAGAAGCTCTTCCTATCACAAAGGATTATATCCTTAAGATCCTATCTCGGTTTGGAATGATCAATGCAAAGCCTCTCAATACTCCCTTATCAGCCAAGGAAAAGCTATCTGTTACCATCAAGGCTCAATCTCAAGATGACTCAGACTACATGTCTAAAGTTCCCTATGCTAGTGTTGTTGGCAGTCTCATGTATGCTATGATATGCACGAGACCTGACCTTGCCTATGCTGTCAGTGTGGTTAGCAGATACTTTAAGCAACCTCAAAGGGAGCATTGGCAAGCTACAAAAAGGATTTTCAGATACCTAAGAGGAATTGCTGATATTGGACTGATCTACTTCTCAAAATCAAGTTGCCTCTTGTGAGGATATTCTGATTCGGATTATGCTGCAGATTTGGATGGGAGAAGGTCTATCACAGGCTATGCCTTCACTCTTGGAAGCCGTTTAGTTAGTTTGAAGGCTACTCTTCAACCCTCTATTGCTCTATCAACAACAGAGGTTGAATACATGGCTCTTACTGAAGCTGCCAAGGAAGGAATCTGGTTAAAGGGACTGTTTAGTGACCTTGGAATCCATCAAGATCATGCTCTCATCTTCTGTGACAGTCTCAGTGCTATATGCTTAGCCAAAGATCAAGTTCATCATGATAGAACCAAGCATATAGATGTGAGGTATCACTTCATCAGATTTGAGAACAGAATTAAAGTTCAGAAAATCAACACCTTGCACAATTCCCAGCTGACATTTCACTAAACCTATTCCTAGGAGCAAGTTCATGCACTGCTTGGACTTGCTCAATGTTGACTAATGGAAATATTTCCCTGTATTTGGAGGATGCAGCTCTATTTCTTTTGTAATGGTTCTAATTCAAGGTGGGAGGATTTGTTAGATGACTTAGAACCAGTTTTAGTTCCTTTCTGTTAGTTAGTTGTTTAGTCTGTTAGGGTGGTTAAGTTAGTTAGGCCACTAGCTTGTCTTAGTCCCTTATATATATATAAAGGGTTCCTAGGCTCTCTGCACTGTTGTACTGATTTTTTCAGATTGAATATACCTATGATCTGCTCCTCCCGTGGATGTAGCCCATTGCACTTAGGGTGAAACCACGTAAATCTCTATGTGATCTCTCTTTCTCTGGTCCCTCTCTTCCCAATCACTCTCGGTGTTCTACATTGAGTTTCTTTACGGTTTTCCTTGCTGCTGCTATTTGTCTACACTAATCATAGTAAAGGTGAAAATGAAGGGTAATGCTCATCAAATCCTCAATTCTTCTTCATCAAAGAAGATCATGACCCCTACCTGGAGCTCGTCTGTGTCATCAATGGGAAATGCACGGAGATTAAGGGATTGAAGGCGCTCCAGTGTCACTGTGGTAGAGGAGCCATTATCTCTGTGTCAAAGACAGATCGCAACCCAGGGAGACCATTCTACTCTTGCTCTTTGCCGAAGGTAATCAACATCCTTTTCACTTGTGGTTGTATAATTCCAGTCATGTTCAACATTGTCCTTAAACTAAGAGACATGGGTTTGTGTTCAGGATGATGATTTAAACTGCAAGTTTTTTGCATGGGTAGATCAAGAGTGTGATGATGTAGATAATTGTGACACCCTTCTACCCAAAATACTAATAAAATCATCGAATTGAAATATAAGGAAAACTTATAGTCGACATGAGGTAAAAAGGTTCACAATCCTCATTTAACAATTCTTAATCCAAAATCAAACTAAATTTCCATAAAAAGGTAACATCCAGGTTTTCAAAACTAAATCATCCGTTATAATAAAATATGTCTTGGTCATGTAAGGCCCTTAAAAATAATCTTCCTAAATCTCTACATAATAAAATGAAAGGAAATAGCTCCTAAACTCTAAGCCCCGATGTCACACATATCAGAGCAAAATCGTGTCCCTTCAAAATTCGGCACATTGAGTGTCATCTTCATCACCTATAAAAACCACATAAGAGTACGGTGAGGAAAAGAATACATACATATACATGCAATACAGAAGGCTACCCTTATTCCTACCCATCACCATACATTTCATCATTCATCTCAATCCACACTCTTTACATTCAGCACATTAATTTCACACAAATATATAATTCACACTTCTCAAACAATCATAAAATAACAAGTATGCTCACTTTATGCTCATGAACAATGCCTCTTCCTAAGAGTCATGATTTGGAACTCCGCACAATGGGCGCACCTCATCATTTCCCTTAGTTGTTACCAATCATGGCCTTACCGTTAAATGCCCTCTTGGCCGGTAGGTTACCCTACAAAACCCCCTCTATAGGCCCGTGCAAAGACAACCCCGCATCCCTCCCAACCATCACCACCTCTTATGGGCTAGGTGAGTCGCATTGTAAAACACTCCCTCTTGGAGTTATGCATCGGATGTCCTCCCATCATTGTCTCCACCCTGCTCGTTGCCCCCTCTTTGGGCTAGGGTATTTTTAGCCACGTCTGGCTACTCATGTATCTCATCGCGTCTCATACATCATATGCTTATGCTCAATGCATCATCATCATTTCACATATCTCTAACACAATCTCTATGCTCAATGCATCATCATCATTTCACATACATCTCATACCATCCCTTCTACTCTAATCACTCCACATCACATAACGAATATTATAAACATAAAACATCACATAAGATACTCACAACCACAATACTTCATGCCACAGTTAATACACTCTATACATCCAATTAATCTCATCAATCTCACAAAATGATTCATAAATTAGGTAAAAATTCATCATATAAGTAAAGGATCACCACACTTCATCAAACAACACTCAAATGTCAAGTTTGGACCTGGTAATCGATTACCAGAAGCAAATACCCCCATTTTTAGGCCTTGGTAATCAATTACAGGGTGTCTGTAATCGATTACCAAAGGACTGGTAACCTGGTAATCGATGACAACATCCTTGTAATTGATTACCAGAGGCTCAGCTCTCGAGTTTTCTACCCAGAACACCTGGTAATCGATTACAGACTGGTGTAATTGATTACCAGCAACCCGAGCGCGATTGCACCTGTGTTTTTACCTCTTTTAATCCTCTTCTTCAATCCCTACTCCAATCTTTAAGTCCCTAACTCAATTAGGCTCGTTTCTACCGATTAAAATCAATCAATTCATCAATTATATAAATAGATTACAATTAAATCAAAAATCGAATCAATTTATGAATCTCTCTCCCAAATCCTAATTTGACCCCTTTCGACAATCTCGCTTCTACTCTCAATTCCAACAAAAACATGACAGTAATCATCACAACAATCACGAATTTCATCATATTATAGACAATTCATCATTCATAATTTAAAATTTAAGAATCCCAGAGGGACTTATGGTTTCGCTCACTACCCAAGCACTCCAGCATACACATATAGCAGCAACCCCTTCCCCTCGTACCTTGGAGATGACGATCAAGAATGGTTGGCAGAACTCCCTTGATGATCTACTCTGCGGCAACCTTCTCCTTGTGGAGTCGCTCTCTCCTCCCTAGGGTTTGGTTATCTGACGTTATTGAAAAGGATAGGGAGAATAGATGACCCATCTCTTTTAACTATTTAATTGGGTTGGGCCTACACCAACCCACCCATCCCCCTTTTAATTAAATATTATTATTCGTAATAAAAGATATTATTAATACTATTATTTCTTCATTTTATTTTATCTTATCTTATTTTAGAAATTTTAGGATGTTACAATAATGATGGAAAGGCAATGGAAGAATTATGCAGGATGTGCTTAAGCTCACAGATTGAAGGATGCAAATTGAAATTAGGGGCTAAAATTTTTAGTGTCCTTAATGTGTTTCTTTCTATTGATGTTAATGATTGTGGTACTAATTTGGATTAAATTAGGCACTTAAGAAGTTGTTAGGCATTTTAGTGCCTTTCAAGATATTTTGTAATTAGTCCACATTGTGATGAGTTGGATATAATGTTATTGACCTTTTTATTGATGAACATTATTTTTGCATTTTGGTCTACAATATTAAATTTCTATTTTACACATAAATACATTGATGGTTTGTATAGATGAAAAACATAAAATAAACTCAAACATGCTCAAACATAATGAAAATTTTGCAATTAAGAATGTAATGTTAAATCTCAAAGACTTTAAGTCTCAAACTTTGAAGTCTAAGGACAACCCTATGCTAAAACTTTAGTCTAAGATTTTGATGAGTACAAACCTAAGATAAACTTCTTTAGACTTCACAAGTTGCTAATGAATGTGCTACTATTTCAAATACGAAAAAATGGCTAATATTCAAAAGCTGTCTGAAATACATCAAGGTTCTTAAGAAGCTAAAGACGCTCTGAAGCATTATCGAAGTCTGAAGACTCAAGTGTGTTGAGTCTCAAAATATTATTAAATGGTTAATAATGTTTAAGTCTCGTAACCCTGAGTTTGTAATGAGTAACAAATTTGGTTAATTCCCTGAAAGAAGGAACACGATTCTGCTTGAAGGTATTTTTGTGTTTCATGCAGCAACTTTCTGAAGGAGCAACTCTCTGAAGGCGTGCAACCCTCTGATGTGGTGCAACCTTCTGAAGTAGAGGATCTTGCTGAAGGATCAAGACTTGTTGAAGCCAGTGAACCTTCTGAGGACGAGGAACGTCGTACTGAGACTTGTATCTTTTTGGAAAAGTGTTTTCTCTATTGATCCCTTTTGAAAACTCAAGTCTTCTGTAGCTTTCCCCATCTTTCCTGCACTTCATCTCTTGCGGGAAAGTCAGAACAGTAGCTTTTTTGGTATATTTCAAAATGACTATTGACCAAAAAAGGCAATACCTGCTACAAAGTACACTTTGCTCAGAAAAAGGAGAGTCAGCGCTGCTGACACCTGCTCCTGTTGTGCCTGCTGCTGCAAGCTACCAGAGCTATGTGTCTCAACGAGAAGAAACTATCTCTCAACGGGATTTAGAGAAGCCTAACTGGTCTCATCTCCCTTCTCTATAAATACAAAGTCTCATGCAGAGAAGAAAGAAGAAAGAGAACGAACCAACTTGCTGAATTGGCTGCTAAATTCTCTGAGAAATATTTCATCATATTTCATTTGTACATCATTCTAAATCCTGAGTTATACTCAGTCATTGTACATCTTAACCCATTTAGGCTTTAAACTTGTGTAGTTTCAAAGCTTAAGCAATCTCTTTTTAAACAATCTTCTGTTGGGCCTAGGAGAGGATTGTTGTTTAAAGAATACTTGGTTTTGAGCCTGGAGAGGCTTGACTATAAAAGAAACTTGTTGTATAGAGCTGAAGAGGCTTGACTGAAAAGAATACTTGTAATCTATAAGATTAATGGAAAATCCTTTGCTGGTTTGGCATGGGACTGGAGGTAGCTCACAGTGGAAGTGGGTGAACCAGTATAAATCTGTGGCTAAGTTTTCTCTTACCCTGACCCTCTTTATATTTGGATATAAACTAACTTGGAGGGTTCTGAGTAACTGTTTTATAAGTCGAACTGAAATTAAACTCAAAACATATTTAAAAACAAGTTTCCACAACTGTTTTATGGGACCTGCTGAAGCTACTTCAGTAAGTACCTTAACTCCAGTTTCAGCAAGTTGCCCATTATTGAGAAACGTTTTGCTTGTGAAAAGGTTTTCCTAAATCAGTTTGAAATTATAAAACACTATTCAACCCCCCTTTCTAGTGTTTCCTATGATTTCTACAAAGTGCAATCTGAAACTAAAGCACTGTCTGAAGTCTGGAGATTAAAGGTGTTTGTCTGAAGATAAACAAGGTGTCTGAAGCCTAGTTGTCCGAAAGACAGGTTATGACTGACGTGGCAAAGATTGTCTCAATCTTCACGCTACCTGAGAACATGAATCAAGAAATATACAATATCACTTTCTGACTAAGTTTGAAAATATAAACCAAACGAAGAAAGCTTGCGTATAGAAATTGCAGATGTCAGAACAAAACTGATATCTCGTATTGTTCAGAACTGTATCTCACACACGGGATGAACAACATTAAATGCTATCTCTCAACAAATTGTTCAACGGTCTTCTCAACATTCAAATCTATAAAGAACCTGAGATCCTCTGCGAAAGAAATAGAGAGAATATATGGGAAAATTGCTGACAAAAAACATTAGCCAGGATCTCGACAAAATCAAATAGGAAAATACTCAAGAAGCTAAACTACTGTCATAGATCTCCTACTTCTCTGATAATTCCTGTACATATCAACTTTTTATATCCAGTGTTAGATCACTATTTGATTATTTTTGTACCCAACTTGAACGAAGAACTACAAGTTCTGAGTTCATCATATTCGTTGTAAACACTTAAGTGTTTTAAGAGCATGAAGAGGCTTGGTAAGAAAGAATACTTGTTGTAAGAGCCTGAAGAGGCTTGGTAGAAGAATACTTGTTGTAAGAGCCTGAAGAGGCTTGGTAAGAAAGAATACTTGTTGTGGCATGAAGAGGCTTGGTAAGAAAGAATACTTGTTGTAAGAGCCTAAAGAGCCTTGGTAAGAAATAATACTTGTTGGTTAGAGCCTGGAGAGCCTTGGTTGAAAAGAATACATGGTGTAGAGCCTAAAGAGGCTTGATGGAAAAGAATACTTGTAATATGTTAAGATTAGTGGAAAATCCAGTAGTGTGTTGGCTCTGGGACTGAACGTAGCTGACAAGTAGAGTGGGTGAACCAGGATAAATCTGGCTGAGTGCTTCTCTTACTCTCTAACTCTTTACGTTTGATTTCAATTAAGAAGATGGTATTTGAACTGAGTTTTTATAAATATTTGGTAAAAACTTTGCAAAAACTGTTTCAAACCCTTGTCTGAAAATTTTCAGACAAGGAACAAAACATCAGACAACTTTCAAAACCTGTCTAAAACGTCTTAAAACTCAGTTAAAGTTTATAAAAACACTATTCAACCCCCCTTCTAGTGTTTCCTGTGTGTTCCTACAGTTGGTATCAAAGCTCAGCCTCAGGTTGAGCACTTGAACGTGTTGAGAAGAAGATCTAGATGGAAACCTCTACAAGCACAAGCCATTGTATCACAGAAGGAGCAACTATGACAAAGCCTCCAACATTTAATGATGTTGATTACCATTACTATAGAGATCATATGAAACTATTCATTGAGAGATCTTGGGACATAGTCATTGATGGTAATTATATTCCCATACATGGTGGGCAGCTCATGCCTAAGTCTGAATGGACCAGTGAACAAAAAGCTAGAGTATAACTTAATGCCAAGGCTAAACTCTATTTGTGTGCTCTTTGAACAGACATGAATATGATAAAGTTCGTGGATGCAACACTACCAAAGAAATCTGGGACATATTGGCCTGAGCCCATGAGGTACTGAAAATGTCAACCAGTCCAAGATCAACATGCTTGTTCATCAATTTGAGATGTTCAAGATGCAAGAGTCAGAAACCATTGACCAAATGTTTGGTAGGTTCCAAACAATAACAAATGAGCTCAAGTCCTTAGGAAGAATGTATGAATCTGGAGATTATAATCAAAAGATTCTGAGAAGCTTACCCAAGGCTTGGAGACCCAAAGTTACTGCCATTCAAGAGGCCAATGATCTTAATATCCTGAAGATAGAAGAACTGTTGGGATCTCTCAAAACTCATAAGTTAGAATTTGGTAAGGATGCATCATTGGCACTGAACACTAAGGCCAAACAAACTAGGCAAGGGACCATGAAAGCCATGCAAGCCAAAGACTCATCAGAAGCTAATAAAGACTCTGAAGATGATTCTGATGATGATGATCACACCTTGCTGAAGAAAGAATTTTAAGGATGCTTCAGAAGAGAAGAAGCCATGACAACATGGGAAGATCTAGACAAATGCACTACAAAAGAGGAAGAAGAGTCATTTGAAAGTCAATCTCTATCTAATGGTAAGTCTATCATCTTCAAGTAGTTTAGATTAGGGTAAGATCCCAATCTGATCTTGATTTACAAGAGAATTTGATGATCCACTGAAAAGTTCAAAAGAACTCTTTCTAAAATATAAGGAACTTTTAAGAGCATACACAAAATGTGCAACAAAAGTTAGGCTCTTGAGAAAGAAAGCCTTGTACTCAAAAGGAGTGTGAGAACTATAAGAGGGGTAGTTCTAAAACTCTCCTGAAGAAGTTGAAAAACTTCAGAAAAAGGTTAAGGAGCTCACCTTAGACCTTGCCAACTTGTTAAGGGAACTTAAAACCTAAACAAATTGTTGGGATTTTCAGAAAATTTCAAATAACAAATCTGGGCTTGGATACTCTGACAGTGAATCATCAGACACCTCTAAAATTAAAGTTAAATTCAATAGGATTTTTGAGAAAGGTAAAAGGTGTCCTTACTTTGGCAAGTCTAGTCACCAAATGTCAAAATGCAAATACAAAGAAAGACTAACATCTACAGCTAACCTGAAAGGACCCAAAGAAAAATGGATACCAAATTCTTGAATGCTTCTGTTGCAGGTACACTCGTAGAACAAAAGATGCAGCACAATTAGCATATGGACAATGGCTATTTACCACTCAAAAAGTGGTTGTTCCAAACCATAGACTCCAAGATGATGGAGAAATCACAGTTGATTGGCACAACACAAGGAAAATCACTGGTTATTGTAAAATGTAGATTAAAATACTATATCTGAATCTTCTTGCATTGTCTGAAATTGCATGTTTGTCTGAAAATATATGCATGTCTGAAGTTGTCTGACTGTCTGAAAGTCTATGTGTCTGAACTTGATATGATTGTCTGAAGTATCATTTGAGTGACGTGGCTATCTGGAATGTTTGAAATTCAACTTTTCATAAATTAGACCTTTGCACTTCGCACATTTTCCGAGGTCTATGCAATCATGCCATATTGTCAGGGAGTCTATATCCTATATATTTGGAAAGAGAAACCGAGTAAGGCACTTATCACTGCTCATTGCGTTTCCTTCTCAAAACTTCCTTTTCAAGTTAAGCCGTGTACTCTCTGCAACCTTTTCGTGTTTGTAATGGCGTCTCAAAAGTCTCAAAAGACCCAAGAACATGTCGGTGGTAACATAATGAAGAGAAAATATGTACATGTTCATAACTTAAGAGGTAAAGGAGTAGACCTAGTAGTTGAATTTGAAGCAGCATGATGGATTCCATATTTCAGCAAAGTTGACGGTGAATGGTCAGAAGCTGGTGTGCTGGAATTTTGGAAAAATGCCAAAGTTGAGTTCAGTAAGGACATCCCCGGGTATCGTTCAATGAGAAGTAGAGTGATGGGTGTCAACATCTTCGTGGATGATTCAGTTATTGCCACTACTACTGGAGTGGAAACTGTATGAGATTTTTTTTTCCCTGGATGGGAGAAGAGTTATGGAGGGTACAAGAAGTTCAACCCTATGTTGTACGGTGAAGTTGAACCTCCTAGTTGCAAGTCTTAGGCTATGCTAAAAAAACCTAGAATTATTCATGCAATCCTTGGATGTTTGATTTTTCCAAAGTCTGGAAGCAGAAATCACGTTTCAGAGATGGAGAGATTGTGCATTATTAACCTTCTGAAGAAAAAGAAGATTGACCTTCCTAAGCTCATCATGTCTCATATGGTGAAGACAATTAATGATCTGCATCAAGCCTTCCTTATGCAACTCTCATCCAACAAATCCTTTATAACTTCAAGATTCCCATTCACTAGACAACACTCCACAAAGCTCCTTAGTTTTTTCAATGTTGAGAATGTTAAGTCCATGGGAATCATGGTGGTGACCCTTCTTCCTTCACCAACAATAAAAGAAGAGTTAGCGAACATGAAGGCTCAGTCTACAGGGAGAAGTGCACTCAGCATTTTAGAGAATGAGTTGCATGGTGACCCTAAGAGAGCTGAGTTTGACAATTGAAGAGCTATATTTGAAGATCCTCCACGCAAAAAGATAAAATAGTAAGGAAGAAGCCTTAATCTATGGTCATGAAGGTCAAACTGGCTTACACAGAACATCTTGCCTTTGATGCAACAACCCAAGAAGGCCTTGTTGCACAACCTAGAGTGTCTGAAAAGGTTCAGACATATTCCTTAGGGCATTACGAAAATTTCATAAGACCTCTGAGGGAACTTCACCTGATGAAATCATGACTTCTTCACATTCTAAAGGCCAAACAAGTGCTCAACTAGGTCCAATTATGAAGGGTGCAACATCCACTGTTGAACCAGAGATAATCATCATTGCTGAACCTCTAGTTGAGAGCTATCCTAATCTAGAATCATAGAAGGTAGCTGCTCTAGCTAGTGCTTTAGAGAGGGAGGAGAAAGAGAAGAAGAAGAAGAAGAAAAGAGAGAAGAAGAAAGAAGAAGAAGAAGAGAAGAAGAAGAAGAAGAGAAAGAAGAGAAGAAAAGAAGAAGAAGAAGAAGAAAGAAGAAAGAAAGAGAAGAAGAAGAAGAAGAAGAAGAAGAAGACCTCGATTTTACTTTGGCTAAGGCTGCTTCAGAAGATTATGTTGAGGACTTGAGGCTGGAACAACAAGAAGCATCCCAGAGAAAGAGGGAGAGGAAAACAAAGAGATCTGCTAGGAAGAAGAAATCAAGACTCGTTGTTTTGCTAAAGCTCAAGTAGAAAAGAGGATAACCAGAAGGATTAGTGTGAAGCTGCCCAAGTTGATATTGCTATAGTCAAAGTTGCTGCCTTGGCTAAGCTTAAAAAGAAGAATATGGAAGAAAGGAAGAAAAATCAGCTGAAAAGGATCTTGAGGAGACCAACTTGTCTGAAGAGCCTAAACTGGTTTTAGGCCATGTGAGTCCTTCCAATGAAGAACCTCCAGTACCTTTGGCAGTAAAGGCACCTGAAGTTATGGAGGAATCTGAAAGAAAGCCTTTTAAAGAAGAAGTAGATTATGATATTCTTGATGACATCCCAGGCATAGTAAGTGGGACCAGAAGGAGATTTGAGGTGGTGTCTGAAACATTTCCCTTGGAGTTTGCTGGAAGCACATCTGATTTAGCACTTCAACCCATTTCTGAAGACACCTTGAGGTGGTCGCAAGAAGTACCTCACAAGCCTTATTCTATTCCACCGGAGGAAAGGCTAAGAGTCCCAAAATTCAAGTATTTGAAGGATGAACTAGCCTACTTCGAATCAGGATAGCCCTTCATGAATATCTGGGATAGAATGGTTGTGGAGCCTACAGACATAACTATAAGAGGTGGCAAGCTCAATGGCCTGGGAAGGAGACTCATATTGAGTATGGCCTGTAGAAAATAAGATATGGACTTTAGTAGCAGATAACAAGATGAGGACTCTAGACCCATTTGCTGAGAGGAGCAATGAATTAATGTGTTGTAAGTGACTAGTACATGCTCAAGGCACTGAAAGCTGAAAGAGATGTTGTTACACAACATAAGCAGAAGTGTTATGGCAGCAGATTCTACAAGCATCCTCTGACTTGCAATGTGGATAACACTACGACTATTTGGTGTAGGCTGATTCCAAGAATCCCCTGGAACCTCTGTTGTATTTTAAGGAGAAGAATTTTTACATTGGTTCTCATGTCTTTGAACCCTTGAATCCTCTCACCCCTCCCAATGGAAGATGATCATGCAAAAAGAAGGTCTGGATCACACATAAGTTGAATGGGTCTGGGATTCCTACTGGAAGTTGAGGGGAAGAAGGAGAATGTTCTTATGCTAATCCTAAGGCCCCTGGAGCTGAACTTGTGAAACTACAAGATCATTCTGTTGTGAGTAAAGGTCCTTTTTTCTCAACAATGGATTGACTTCAGATTTCACAAGGGCAAGTATCCTATGGGAGATTTATGCATGAAGAATGGGAGCTGATGAAGAGAACCAACAACTAGTACTTATACTTATTAAAGTGTTGGGTGACTTTGGTTTTCCAAGGGATGCAACCTACTTCAAATTCTCCTCTCCTATCTGACCATTGTCTTCCAAAATCCAAATGCTGATCTAATAGAACAAAATCATGTACTTCGAACAAGGCTAGATGAGATGGAAAGGGAGCAAGTGAAAATGATATTGCCCATGAAGAACTCTTCCAAAGACAAGACCAGTTATTGGCTCAGACTGCACAAATTCGAGTTGACAATGAAATGTTTAAGGCTGTTGTGCTTTCTAAAATAGTCAAAACCGTAGATTCTTTGTTAGAAGAAATTATGAGTGCATTGAAAAAGTGAAAGTGTTGTTAATGATAATCATTGTCATTTTACTTTACCTTTAATAAAATGAGATTTTCAGACCAAATCTGTTATGTATGTTATATTATTTATCTTAATACTTGAATGCCTATATTTCTCTGCTTTTACTTGGATTCTACTGATGATTTGATAAAGATCTTGCTCCCCAGTTCAATGGGGTTTATGATCCGAACATGGCGGCAAACTGGCTTCGCGATCTCAACAGGATTTTTGAGGTGATGAGGTGCACTGACGATTCCAAGGAGGGATTTGCAGTGTACATGCTGATGGGCAAGGCAGAATATTGGTGGAAGGCCACCAACACCAGAGTCACTGCAACGGAACCCCTCTCACTTGGGGACTTTTCCAGACAACCTTTTTGGAAAAGTATTTTCCTGTTTCGGTGAGGAGGCAGAAGGAGATAGAATTTCTCCAGTTAAAACAAGGAAGCATGACCGTGGGCCAGTATGTGACCAAGTTCGAGGAACTTTCTAAGTACTCCCATTACCTACAGACAGTACCAGATGAAGAATGGAGGTGTACGCAATTTGAAGGAGGCCTACGTTCAGAGATCCTTGATCGGGTCAGAACACTTGAGATCAGGGACTTT
The DNA here is from genome assembly GCA_026901365.1 of Sesbania bispinosa. NCBI lineage: Eukaryota > Viridiplantae > Streptophyta > Magnoliopsida > Fabales > Fabaceae > Sesbania > Sesbania bispinosa. Next base: position 18,646 of record QLOH01000205.1, read on the forward strand.
CCTACCCTGGTCAACAAGTGTTACATTACAGAAAAGAATCTTAAGGGTGTTGCACCACCACCACCAGACAACAAGAGAAAAAGGGAAGAGACACCGACATGGAGAAACTCAAGACTTCTTTCATGGGGGAAATGGTGAATAGCTTGTCCTTCCAGCCACCCAGACGACTCAAGTATGTTCAACTTCTGGCAAGAACCATAAGGGGGTATGCCTAAAGGGACATGGCAGATGTTTCTTTTGTCATCAACCGGGTCACATGGCTAATGCATGCCCGAAGAGGACGACAGAGCTTCCTAAACCTCAAGCCATAGGGAGGGTTTTCACTCTAAGTGGGGAGACGGCATCTCAGGTCGGTGATCTGCTGCGAGGTACGTGTATACTTCAAGGATCTACTTGACTGTACTGTATGACTCTAGGGCAACCCCATTCCTTTATCTCTAATGAATGTGTGAGGAATATGAACCTACATGTTGTTTCTCTTCCTTATCAGTTAAATGTTCTTACCCTGCCAAGGAGGCAATCCCACTTCTCTTGTATGTTTAAAATGTCCCATTGAAATTCAGGGGAGAGCCTCGAGGTGGATTTGATTTGTTTACCCTCTTGAGTCTCAAAAATAATTTCAGTAATTAAAAATATTTTGAGTCTCATTTCCTAAATAGTTTTAATGAACAACAAATATAAAATACAGAAGTATTTATATGACAATATACTTCACGGTATTATGTTATATTTCAGATCATTTGAATATTGAGAAAGATCATCTGAAAGCTTCAGATCGTCTGCAAGCTCAACTTCGTCTAAAGAGTGTTTATCATCTGAAGACTTGAAGTTCATCTGAAGCACTCCTTGCATATGAAAGCTGAAGGTATCAGGATCAAGGTTTGACCTTGAAGACGTTGCTGAATGTGAAGAACGTTTGTCCCAATGGTCTAACCTATTTCCGCATAAGAGTCAGAGCTGCTTTCTCTCCTCGTTCAAATGTTTAGCATTTTTAAGGAAAGTCTGCAACGCTGCTGTACCTGCTCAAAAACATTGTGTGCGCAGACCTGCTGCACCTGAGTTTGCCCAGAACGCTTGAACAGAGTGTGTCTCAAACGTCTCCTGGAGCATATAATGTTATTTGACAACAGACATTATTTCCTAAAGCCTATAAATAAGTCCAATGCAGAATGAAAAAGAAGGAAGTTATCAAAGAAAGAATACTCTGCTAGAATGCTACGAAAAATATACTCTGAAATTCCTGTACATTTGATTATTTTTCTTATCCTGAGTGAATCTCAGTTATTTGTACAATTGTGTTTTTAGTTCAAGCTATCATATGAAGATAGTGGGTGAGCTTAATTGTTTAAACTTAAAACAGTTTGGGTTTTAAGCCTGGAGAGCTTTCTATCTTAAAGAATACTTGGGTTACACTTGGATAAGTGTCTGAGAGCCTAAAGAGGCTTGGTGAAGAAACAATACTTGGTGTAGAGCCTGAGAGTCTTGACAGAAAAGAATACTTGTAATCTTGCAAGATTAGTGAAAATCCAGTGGTGGGTTGCCCTGGGAATGGACGTAGCTCAAAGTGGCATTGAGTGAACCAAGATAAATTCTTGTCTGAGTATTATATCCCTTAACTTTTTCAATTCAGTTTAAACTAACTAAGGGGTTTGAAAAGTATTCAAGTGTGAAAGTCACATCTTCAAATAAACATTTCTAAAATACTCTTTGCGTCTGAACCAAGTTCAGGAAGTAGCAACTCAGTTTTAGACGATCACGTATCATCTGAAGCTTTTCAGAAACGGTTTTACAAGTTTTTCAGAAAATAAAAAGTTTCCATTGAAACACTATTCACCCCCCCTCTAGTGTTTCCCTGTGTTTTTCTACATACCCATTTAGAGGAATGGATATAATCTTGGATATGAATTGGTTATCTAGAATCAAGTCCATGCTTGACTGTTTTAATAAGGTTGTTGTTTTTACCACTCTTCCTCTTCTTCGAGGGAGAAACCAGAAATTTTATTGTTACTGGTAAACAAGTTTCTGAATGCTTGAAATGATGGGAGTGAGTGTTTTATTTTGATGCTTTCCTCAACTGTAGGTCTAGTCATGACTTGAGTAGCATAGCTACGGTTAGGGAGGTTCCAAGACTTTTTCCTCAGCGAGGTTATGGTGTTTCCTCTAGACCGGAGAGATAGATTTTTCATAGACCTCGTGTCAGGCACGGAGCCTATTTCTAAGGCACCATATAGGATGTCACCACTAGAGTTGAAGGAGCTTAAGACCCAATTAGAGGAGTTGATAGAAAAAGAAGTTTATTCGACCCAGTGTATCACCTTGGGGAGCACCAGTGCTCCTGGTCAAGAAGAAGAATGGGAGTATACGTCTGTGCGTAGATTATAGGCAGTTAAACAGGTCACCATTAAGAACAAAATATCCACTACCTAGGATTGATGACTTGCTAGATCAACTTAGGGGAGCGTCAGTGTTCTCTAAGATAGATCTGCGTTCAGGTTACCACCAGATTAGATTAGATGTAAGGTTATTCCTAAGACTTGCTTTAGGACTCGTTATGGGCACTACAAGTACTTGGTGATGCCTTTCGTTTAATCAATGCTCCGACTGTATTCATGGATTACATTAATCGAATTTATAGACAAGTTGTAGTCGTATTCATTGATGACATTCTTGTCTATTCTCGGAATTTAGAAGAACACGAACAACACTTGAGGATAGTGTTTGAGCGTGTTGAGGGAAAAACAATTGTATGCCAATCCTGAGAAGTGTGAGTTTTGGGTAGATAAAGTACATTTCCTAGGTCATGTGATCTCTCAAGAGGGAGTATTAGTGGATCCCAATAAGATTGAGGCAGTTCTTAAGTGGGAGAGACCTAAGACTATACTGAGGTAAGGTGTTTCCTAAGACTTGCAGGTTACTATAGGAGGTTCATTAGAGGGTTTTCCTAGTTAGTCTTACCCCTCACCCGGCTCACCCCGTAAGGGACAAGCTTTCGTGTGGATGAGAAGTGTGAGAAGAGCTTCATTGAGCTCAAGGAGAGGTTGGTCACCGCTCCGGTACTGGATTATCGGATCTATCTAAGACTTTTGAAGTGTATAGTGATGCGTCAAGTAAAGGACTACGTTGTGTGTTAATGTAGGAGAGGCAAGTTGTAGCTTACGCCTCTCGGCAACTTAAACCTCATGAAGAGAACTATCCGACCCATGACCTAGAAATGGCAGCAGTGGTTTTTTGCCCTCAAAATTGGAGGCACTACCTGTTTGGTGTGAAGTTCGAGGTGTTTAGTGATCACAAAAGTCTCAAATACCTCTTTGACCAGAAGGAGTTGAATATGAGGCAGAGAAGGTGGATAAAATTCCTTAAAGATTATGATTTTGAGCTTAGATACCATCTGGGAAAGGCTAATGTGGTGGTCGACGCTTGAGTAGGAAATCCCTGCGTGTATCATTGATGATGGTGAATGAACTAGAGCTGGTAGAGAAAAACTTAGGGATTTTAAGTTTAGATATGAGTTTTGAAGCAAGCAAATAGCTTAAGGGTTGTGCAGGTTAGAGATTATCAATGAGCTGAGAAATCAAATCAGGAAGCACATGGACTAGATGTAGAACTCCAGGATAGCAAGGGCAGCCAGGGTTTTTGGAGTCAGAGGATGGGATGATTCTCTTCAGAGGGAGAGTCTGTATCCCTAGAGGGTAGTTTGCGTCAGCAGGTCTTAGAGGAGGCTTACAAGAGTAAGTTCACGATACATCCAGGAACCACCAAGATGTATCAGGAACTTGAGGAAGATGTTCTAGTGGGCAGGCATGAAGAGAGAAATAACAAAGTTTGTCTCTAAGTGCCTGACCTGCCAATAGGTGAAGATTGAGCACCAAAAGCCCTTTGGTACCCTTAAACTACTAGAGATTTCCTGAGTGGAAATGGGAAGGGATAGCTATGGATTTTGTGATGGGTTTACCTAGAACATCAACGGGATTTGATGCAGTTTGGGTGATCATGGACCGACTAACCAAGTCGGCCCATTTCCTGCCAATTAGGGCCAACTACCCATTGAGTAAGTTAGCGGATTTGTACATCAAGGAGATCGTCAGACTTCATTGTCTACCCTCCAATATTATATCTGATAGGGACCCTAGGTTCACCTCTAGGTTTTGGAATGCTTTACACTTAGCTTTCGGGACTAAACTAAAGTTTAGCACCGCATATCATCCTCAGGCTGATGGACAGTCTAAGAGAACCATCCAGACTTTAGAGGATATGCTTAGGGATTGTGTACTTGAGGAGCAGGGTAGTTGGGATATTACCTACCTCTCATAGAGTTTTCCTACAACAACAGTTTCCACAGCAGTTTAGGTATGGCACCCTATGAGACCTTGAATGGTAGGAAGTGTATGTCTCCTACTGTTGGTGTGAGGTGGGAGAGAGTTAGTTGTTGGGTCTGAAGTTAGTCCAAGAGACTACAGAGAGGATTAAAATGATTAGGGAGAAGCTTGGAACGGCCCAAAGCCGGCAAAAGAGTTATGCCGATAGAAGAAGAAAGGACTTAGAGTTTGAGGAGGTGAACATGTTTCTTGAAAGTCACTCCCATTACAAGCATCGGAAGAGAAATCAAGGTTAAAAAGTTTAAATCCCAGATTTGTTGGCCCATTTTAAATTCTCCAAAGAATTGGTCCCTTAGCCTACCGAATAGCCCTACCTCCACTTTTGTCCAATATCCATAATGTTTTTCATGTATCTCAACTTCGGATGTGCATTCACGACCCTTCACACATCATCAGTACCAAGTCAGTGTAGTTAAAGGATGAGCTAACTATCCCTACTCGTCCCGCACGGATCATCGATCGGAGTGCTAAAACCCTGAGGAACAAAACCATCCCTTTGGTGAAGGTATGTTGGGAAGGTCAGATGCCGGAATAGGCAACTTAGGAGAAGGAGGAGGTTATTTGTGTCCTTTGTCCAGAGTTGTTTATGTAAGGTAATTCTAGTTTTCTTTTGCAATTCTTAAGTAAATTTTGAGGACAAAATTATTTTTAGGGGGTAGAATTGTAGCATCCCAAAATAACATAAGTAAAATGTAGGGAGACTATATAATAATGATTCTGAGGGTAACTATATGAAAAGGAAACGGTAAGGATAAGAGAAGGATATAAGAGTGAAAAATTAAGAAAAACTAAATTTTTGCATTCTCGCTCAAGTGAGAATGACTCGCTTGAGCGAATTATGCAGCAAGAATATGAAAATTTGTTTCTCAATATCTCGCTTGATCGAGAATAGGCTCGCTCAAGTGAGAGACAGGACAATTTGAGGGATCTCTGGATATTTTTCGCTTAAGCGAGAAGGGGCTTGCCCAAGCGAAAACTTCTAGAGAGGGGGTCAATTCTGGATTATACTCGCTAAGCGAGAAGTCTCTCGCTCAAGCGAGAATGAGAAGACTGCACCAACCCACTCACTAAAGCGAGAACCCACTTATAGACTTAAAACCATTAATTAGGGTTAAAATTTCACATACTTTCTTTTCTTCCTCTTTCAATCTTAGAGAGAGAAGCTCTGGTTCTAGAGAGAGGAAATAATCGACAAGCTTGAAGGAAGGATTTCCAAGCCAAGATATTCTTCTCCAAGCTCTACTTCATCCTTTTTGTCTTCTTCCGGACTCGAGGTGAGTGTGGTTATTCCCCACTCACTCCATAATTATTCGAAATCTTTCGTTATGATCCCACCTCTCTATTACCTCCTCTCTATTGTGTTGTATTTTGCTTGATAATATGTGAATTCATGACCTGATTTATGTTGAGGAATATGAATATGGTTAAGGTTTTTATCATATATATCGCATCTCTATTGTCTCCTTACGTGAAATTACTGTACGATTATATAAAATGTACACCCTAAAAGTTAAGAGGTAAAGTTAAAGAGGGGGACTTCGGTTCCAAAAAGGTTAATTGGGGTTTTATACCTTAGAGGTTCATAAGTTAAAATCTTTATTGAGACTAAATGATTGAAAACAGGAAGTTAAATTGGCCACAAGGAAGACGTTCCTTGTATGGTATTGAGCTCAGTCCAGGTCAGAGGTTTAAGTGATAATACCCCACTGGTGTTGGGTAATTCACCAAGAGGTTGACTTATTGTATTTTATGTTGTATTGAATGGATTGTATAACTGTTTCATTCATGCTATATCTGTACACTTGCACTTTTATCACACTCACTGGGACGTTAGTCTCACCACACGTTTTGTGGATACTTTTAGATACGCAAGGTCCTCCTCGCACAGGCCCGTGATCTAGACGCTGGGAGTTGTTGGTTATCTTCTTTTTGTTGTAGACACTTGTAGATTTGTGATAATTTCAAATTATATGATATATTCTTGTATTTTACTGCACTTATCAAGGGTAAAATAGTAATTTATGCCCCAAAATAATCCTTTTTTATTAATAATTGTAATAATTGTGTTTATTTAAGTTGAATTTCAATTTGATGCTATTTTAATATAAAATCTGTTAATATTGCAGATTTATGGGAGAGATTTGAATGAGCAAAGAAGATAGCATTAATTGAGGAAAGGATCTGCAGATTTGAAGTTTGAATTAGAGCAAATAAAGATAAGATCAGTTGCCATTTAAACAAGGATTTTGTGGATAACTTCTCCAATTTAAATTCAAAGTCAAGATAAACACAAAATCAATCCAGAAAGAGGGAAACAAGGAAAGCCAAGCAGAAGATCAGGAAGAGATCAAGCTGTTAAAAGAAGAAACAGAATAATCTGTTACGCGCTCCACGCTTCACTTGCGCTTAGCGCAAGTGAAGCGCAAATATCAGAATTACTTTCTGTTTCCTGCGCTGCAGATGCATTGAGCGCAGGTGAAGCGCAGCTGCGCAGATTAGTTTTTAAATCTGTTTTCAGATCTGTTTTCAAATCAGATTCCTTCCATATTTAAGATAGTTTTCCTTCATCTATAAATAGGACCTTTTTCAAAGATCAAAGAAAGCTTTTTGGGGAGACCAGAGCTTTTTGGAGAGACGGCAGAGCAGAAGCAAGGGTTGGAGAAAGTGACAGTTTCTCCATTGGTTTGTAATGGCTACCTTGCGCAGCTAAACTCTCGAATAGGATTGAATGTAATTGATTCAATCCCCAATTGTATGTGCATTCTCCTTATTATTTATGAATTCCTATTTTTATGATATCGGTACTTTTATGCTTTACTTAATGCATAGCTTCCGCCTGTGTGCCGAAGTTATAGGTTAGTTTTAGGATAGTATGTGATAGAGATTTCCGGATTAACAACGAGTTTGGGGGAGCCTAGACATAGGAAACTTGAACTCTGATTGGTAAAAGTACTCATAGTAATTGTTATAGGAATATGGGGGGAATCGATGATTGAATATGGAATGTGACAACCTCTTCATAGTAGTCCCTATAGGAATATGCAGTGAATTGATAGTTTTAACAAACGGAAAAGTAGATCTTTAAAGCTGGGGTAATTTGTCGCTTTGGAGAACCCGCATAAATTATTTCTGAGTATTTTATCACTGTGGAAACCAGGGTAAAATAATATAGTTTGGCTAGGGTATCATACTTATATATTCATAAATAATATTGAGGATCACATATGAAAGGGGTGCGATGAGATGAAGTTCAATCCTAGTCCAAGTAACTGTTTCTATCTCTCTCATTTAAGTTCAAATTTTATTTACTTTCGCAATTCAACAACCAACAACCGTATTCTCACTTGATAGTTGTGACCACTAATCTTTATAAATTGAACCGTTCCCTGTGGATACGATACTCTTACTTACTATTATACTGCTGAAATTTTGGTACGCTTTCCAGATTCTCATCAAGTATTTTTGGCGCCATTGTCGGGGAATGGTGTATCAATTTGTAAAGACTTGGGAGGTCTATACTATTAAGTTGTATATATTTTATCTTAGGATTTTTTATTTATTTTATTTATTTATTTATTTATTATTTTTTTTGAATTTTTAGGAATTTTTAAAATTTTAATTTTAGTTTTTTTTTTTAATTTTTAAAATTTTCTTCCACACTTACCCTTTTAAAGTTTTCTTGTTTATACTTTTGAGAGGCCAGGTGTCCCCAAATCATCTACAATTTGATCCAGAAATAGAAAGGACATTAAGGAGGAACAGAAGTAGAAACAAGAGAAGGAGACGCAGGAGAAGCGAGGAAGAACCCAAAAATAAGGAGACAAACTCAACACTCTCTATTCAACCACCCCAAGTGAAGTAAATGTTAAATGACTTCTGAATGGAAAACTGTTAGGCAGCAAGAGCCAAAATATTTCTCCAACACACCAATTCAAGGTAACTTCTCTAATTACAATAATTATTCTAACAGTTTTCACAGGATTGGGGAAGTTACCAGAATCAAAATTTTGGGTGGCGACAAGATGTTGTTTCATTCCGTAAGCAAACTGTAGCAGATGAGCTCAGGGCACAGAATAAGAGTCTAAGGCAGCAATTAGAAGCACTCAACAAGAAGCTAGCTAACTTTCCTAAGCAATTGCAGACAGTGCACTCCTATCTTGTCTAGTCACCACAATTAGTTTGTGATTTTTGTGGAGGTGACCATCTCAATGGTTACTGCTCTTACCCATGCACTCAAGAAGAGCAAGTTACTTACATAGGCAACCAAGAAAGACCAAGCAACTTCTCCAACAGCAACAACTTTGCAAGCAATTCACAAGGATGGAGAAATAACCATAATCAAGATTGTAGGTGGCAGCAAGGTAATGTTTCATTCCATGTGAAAAATTCTTCCCAACAGCAACAAAGTTACTCTTCAGTTCAACCATTGCATTCAAAAGGGGAAGATACTATTGAAAGAAAGTTGCAAGAATTCATACAGCTTCAAAAGTATTATAAAGAAGCAGGACTACTTGCTAATCCCATACTAGCTGAGATAATAGAAAATATGACCAAATATCAGGCAGAACGAATTTCAGCAAAGGCTCAACCCAACCCCAAAGGACTGTGTGACAACATTGTTCAACGGATAAGGGAAGAAGAAATCAACGACAATCTGGCTGATGAAGAAGAGAAAACTGAAAAAGGGGAACCTGAAGAAGCAAAAGAAGAAGAAGAAGAAGAAGAAGAAGAAGAAGAAGAAGAAGAAGGTACAGCAGAAGTAGAAGAAGAAAAAGGAGAGGATGAAACAGAAAAGATTGTGCTTAAAGAAGAGATTGACTATGAAGGGGAGGAAGAGAACAAAACATATGAGGGTGTACATAATGAAAAAGATCAAGAAAATGAGAAAAAGAGTGAACAGGGAGATAGTGAGTCAAAGCCCGAGGAAGGAGGGGAAGTGGTACCAAGACCAAAGACCTTGCCTTATCTAACCAGCTCTCCAAAGGAAGATCAAGAAAGGCATGGTGCAAGTGTTAAACCTTCCAGACCTTACAAAAGAAAGGCCTGCAATCAAACTGACCAGAACAAGGCAAAGAGAAAAAAAAATAAAGCTAACATCACAATCAAAGCCTAAGTTCCGATTGAGGACAAAGTGGTCAGGCATATTCCATACCAAGGACCCTTGTGGAGCAAAAAGAGTAAGATCTAACAACTGTAAATTTCCCGAGCTTCAGGAGGAAAAGACCTATGCAACTCAGCAAAAGACTTCGAAGAAGAGAAAAGCCAGACCAAAGGAGTCAGCAACATGGTCTAACTCCAGACACAAGACCAAATAGGTAGATTCAAGTCACATTCACAATTGGTTCGAGGCAAGAATATGGGTAAGCTCACTGCCCAAAGGAGTCAAGGGTACAACACAGAGGCTGGCTAAAGGATTTCAGTATCACCCACCATGAAAGAACAGGCGTCAAGCTATATGACGTTAAACGAGCGCTTCCTGGGAGGCAACCCACAGATTTTTAAGTTTTTAATTATTTTTGTTTTCTTTTGTTTTTGTTTGTTAATTAGGATTTTTTTTTTAGGATTTAGGAGATTTTCAAAATTGATTGGAATGAGTTTGTGGAAAATTAAATTTTTAAACAGTTGGAAGTAGCAGAAAACTTGACTTAAAATTGGAAAATTTCATTCTATTTTCTGCGCTTCACCTGAGCGCAGGTAAAGCGCATAAATGCAATTTTAGTCACTGTTTTCTGCGCTTCACCCGCGCTGAGAGCAGGTGAAGCGCAGCGGTACAAAATTTTAAAAAATCCCTTATTTTCCCTTGTATCGTCTCTCTACTTCCTAAGATCTTCTTTTCACTTTTTCCACTCATAAACCTCCATCAATTTTGAAACTTTCAAGTTTCAGATATGTTTTCTTTAGTTTTCACCAATTGAAATCTTCATTTACTCTATCTTTATTAGGCTCCCAAACCATGCAACTTGTGTTAGAAAGTCCAGTTGACCTAAAACCAATCAGGAGTTACCAGACCCATATCCATGCATGCTGCTTGAAGAGTTCCAGATATTCTTGCAGTGGCCTGGGGACAGGCCTATTCATCAAGGGGGAGGTGGAGCAGCATGACAAGGACTTACAGGATACAGAGGATGAAGATTGATACGGGTGTTTTTCTTTCTTTTATTTTTTTAGGATTATTTTTTTAGTTAATTAGGATTTCTGTTTTATTTTCATTTTTTATTAGGATTTTAGGAAAAAGGGATTTAAGGAATTAATTTAAAAATCTCAAAGCTAGGCAGTCTAACTAACCAAATTAGGACAAAAATAGGAATTTTGTGATTGAATCCATAATCTGTTAGGATTAGGATATTGTACAAGAAAATATATCAGGATAGTTAACTAATTTCAATAAGTGATTTCATCAAGGAAAATTAGCCAAAAAGCCCGTGAGTTGTGAGACAAAACACTGATATGAGAGTTTTCACCGCTGCTCTTCAACTGTTATTGCTTGAGTTTTTGGATTTTTTTCTGCACTTGGAAAATATGGAAGTGATAAAGGCAAAAATTTGTGGTTTAACTATTTGCTCAATGCCAAAAAGCCAACCCATGAAAATTTTTTCCAATTTTTTTGGTAACCAATTTGAGCTTTAATGTTTCTTTTTTTATGCACCTTAGCCAAAATTAAATGTTTATATCATGTCCCTACACACTTGGGATAGAAAGCAAAGGTGAAATTGGATAAAATGGGAAGATTGGTTGGTGACTTGAAAAGTGAAGTGATTCACTTAAAGAATTACAAAGAGCAGGCACAAGAAGCAAAAGAAGATCATTTCCCCAAAAATCAAAAAGAAAAAGTGAATAAAAGTGAACAAGTCGGGGGGAGTGAACCATCCAACAAAAGAAGAGGCCAGCTGAACAAATGCAAGTCAAGAATGCAATGGAAAATTGAGAGAAGGCTCAAAAGAACAAAGAAAAATTCAAAATTGCTCTCTATTCTAGTGTTTCTTTGCACATCCAGAAAAACCATGAATTCTTGATAGCCCAGCCTCATTATAACCAAAGAAAGACCTTTTGATCCATGTTAACCATGTGCATGTCTAATGACCAGAAACGACTATCAATCTTAGTTGTTCAACTGCGGTGAGAAATTGAGGGAACCACTTACCCGTGAGCATGAGAGGATTCCTTGATTTTTTCTTCACTTATTGTTTTGGTTGCTATTTCTGGAAAAGTTTGAATGTATTTTTATCTTGTTTTGGTTGAGTTTTGAAAATATCACTTGATTCTGACTTTCAATCTAACATTTGGAAAGTGACAGCTTCCTAGCAAGAGGTGATAAATTTATTTCCTTAATCTTTTTGGAGAATCATGACAGGGGATTGAGTCCATTTTGATTGCAAAAGGTTTTCTTGCTTGAGGACAAACAAGAAGTTAAGTTGGGGGGTATTTGATAAGTGCAAATTATATGATATATTCTTGTATTTTTACTGCATTTATCAAGGGTAAAATAGTAATTTATGCCCCAAAATAATCTCTTTTTATTAATAATTGTGATAATTGTGTTTACTTAAGTTGAATTTCAATTTGATGCTATTTTAATATAAAATCTGTTAATATTGCAGATTTATGGGAGAGATTTGAATGAGCAAAGAAGATAGCATTAATTGAGGAAAGGATCTGCAGATTTGAAGTTTGAATTAGAGCAAATAAAGATAAGATCAGCTACTATTTAAACAAGGATTCTGCGGATAACTTCTCCAATTTAAATTCAAAGTCAAGATAAACACAAAATCAATCCAGAAAGAGGGAAACAAGGAAAGCCAAGCAGAAGATCAGGAAGAGATCAAGCTGTTAAAAGAAGAAACAGAATAATCTGTTACGCGCTCCACGCTTCACTTGCGCTTAGCGCAAGTGAAGTGCAAATATCAGAATTACTTTCTGTTTCCTGCGCTGCAGATGCGTTGAGCGCAGGTGAAGCGCAGCTGCGCGGATTAGTTTTTAAATCTGTTTTCAGATCTGTTTTCAAATCAGATTCCTTCCAGATTTAAGATAGTTTTCCTTCATCTATAAATAGGACCTTTTGCAAAGATCAAAGAAAGCTTTTTGGGGAGACCAGAGCTTTTTGGAGAGACGGCAGAGCAGAAGCAAGGGCTGGAGAAAGTGACAGTTTCTCCATTGGTTTGTAATGGCTACCCTGCGTAGCTAAACTCTCCAATAGGATTGAATGTAGTTGATTCTATCCCCAATTGTATGTGCATTCTCCTTATTATTTATGAATTCCTATTTTTATGATATCGGTACTTTTATGCTTTACTTAATTCATAGCTTCCGCCTTTGTGCCGGAGTTATAAGTTAGTTTTAGGATAGTATGTGATAGAGATTTCCGGATTAACAGCGGGTTTGGGGGAGCCTAGACATAGGAAACTTGAACTCTGATTGGTAAAAGTACTCATAGTAATTGTTATAGGAATATGGGGGGAATTGATGATTGAAGATGGAATGTGACAGCCTCTTCATAGTAGTCCCTATAGGAATATGCAGTGAATTGATAGTTTTAACAAATGGAAAAGTAGATCTTTAAAGTCGGGGTTATTTGTCGCTTGGGAGAACCCGCATGAATTATTTCTGAGTATTTTATTACTGTAGAGACCAAGGTAAAATAATATAGTTTGGCTAGGGTATCATAATTATATATTCATAAATAATATTGAGGATCACATATGAAAGGGGTGCGATGAGACGAAGTTCAATCCTAGTCCAAGTAACTGTTTCTATCTCTCTCATTTAAGTTCAAATTTTATTTACTTTCGCAATTCAACAACCAACAACCGTATTTTCACTTGATAGTTGTGACCACTAATCTTTTTAAATTGAATTGTTCCCTGTGGATACGATACTCTTACTTACTATTATACTGCTGAAATTTTGGTACGCTTACCAGAATCTCATCAATTTGTGTTAGAAGTTTAAGTTATAAATGTAGTTTGTATTTTCCCTTTTTGGAGGAGGATATGATTATACATGTGTTTCTTATACTATTTTCTTGTCAGGGCATATGTATACGGTTATCCTCAGCTTCAGGATATGTATAGACTGATTTTGAACCAGTTGGCAATATTGTATATATGTATATATGTATATATGTATGTTTAGCTTCTATCCAAATATGTATTTTAAGTGAACGTTGGTTGCTTGAATGACGTGTGATTAAGTTAATCGATATCTAAATGGCGCGAAAAAAATTTCAGAAATTCAAGATTTGGTTTCCAACGGACTAAATCTTCGGATTAGAAATTAGGACGTTACAAATGGCAGATGCACGACGAGCTTGAGGGGGCGGCCGGAGGCAGACGCAACGGCGAGCTTGAGGGGGAGGCGAAGATGAGGCTAAGGCAGTAAGTAGGGCTTGTTTTCAGTTTTTGTGGCTGTGGGAAATGAAATTGAAGACACAAATGAAATGAATCGCACAAGGGAGCAGAATTAGATAGGGAAGGTAATTTTTTATGTATATAATATTAAGGCATCGGGTCGGGTTGGGTTCGATGGGTTCACAAACACCCAACCTATTACCCAACCCATACACGATAGTTTTTGTATTCTTCGGACCGGGTCTACCCTAGAACCCGGGTAAACCGATCCACTGGGTTCGGGTCGGGTTAGCGAAACCCATGAACGACCCTAGTTAAAATCAAATTCCAAAATCGAACTTTGATGAAATCTAGTAGATAAATAAAATTAGATTTAATGGAAATTACGGTATTGAATATATTTATAACATTAAATGATATATCATACAATAAAAACATTCTATTTTTTTGTTCCTTAACCAATACATTAAGAACACTCGTTAACATTTCTTTTATTTTTAAGGGAAAATAAATTATCTGTTAAATTGAATTAATGCTACTATTGAATGCTACATTTTCTAAATACTATAAGAAATGTTTAATATGATGCATCTAATATTTATTATTAAATTTTACATTTATTGCATGTAATATATTAAATGTTCCAAAAAAAGTATTATTTTTAAATTCATTAAATTTTAAATGTCAAAAACTTGTAATTGATTATATTAGTTTTATGTCACATGTTTTGACTTTATACCACTATTAAATGCTATTTTAATTAAATATATTTTATTTTTAAAATATATTATATTAGTCTAATATATTCATGAAACATTTAAAAAAAAAAATATTATGATGCATTTATTATTATTATTGTTAACAGAAATTCCTATTATCAAAATAAAAAAAAATAGAGAAGTGGTATTCTTCAAGTATAGATATCTTTTAAAAATAAAATAAAATAAGTGTAAGAGTCAGAACCCTCTGTGAAATGGTTTTAATGATAACAAACCTTTAGGTCAAAGTTAAGATTTTCTGTTCTTAAGTTACTATTGTGTTTCGTGAGATTTGAGGTGCTTAAGTGTGCAGAAATACGCTAAGACAGGTAACAAGATCAACCAAGCACCAAGATTCATCATCTTAAGAAGCATCTCAGATTCAAGGGTGAAGTCTCAAGACATAAAAAGAAATTATCATCGGTCAAGAAGACTTGAGTAAGGCGAAGAAGAAAAATTAAAGAAGTAGAAACGAGGTCATACGCAAGTTGAGGTCAAACGAAAATTAAGGTAAGAAGCAAGCTGAGTTTAGAAGCAAGTTGAACTCAGAAGCAGACACTTCTGGCAAGACTTAGAAGCACAAACGAATCTAAGAAGCAAGACTAACAGTGTATCAAGAAGCAAATCTCAGAAGAAAGTTGACTCATGCTGATGAGAACTTCAGAAAATAACCTAAGATCAGAAAGATGATAGAACCAAAATGGTTGTATCAGAAACAGAAGACTTAAGAAGGATCCTTGATCAGAACATCACTTACATCATAAGCTTCTTAGCAAAATCAAAAGAATTTGTCATCAGAGAAGTAACTGCAGAAAGGTTCTTAAGCCCAATCAGTTCTTAAATCAAAGAGGTTTTGAACTGTATCAACTCATTCTTGGATAAAGAGAAAATAAAAAAAGCAGAAGCAAAAAACAAGAACCAAGTACATAGAAGCAAGCACACAAAAAGCAAATGCAAGAAGCCTTGACAAAAGACAAAAGTAAAATATCAAAAACATATGCACATAATCATACCAGACTCAGATGCAGATGCAATTAGATTAGACTCAGACGCATCTGAAGGTCAGATCCAAATTAGACTCAGACACATTTAAAGGTTAGATCGAAATTAGACTCGGATGCATTTGAAATCATACTTAGGCGTAGAAACCGAAGTCTCACACAAAGTGATCTGAAGAATATATGCTTCAAGCTAGAAGCAAATCATCAGATATAGAACTCAATCAAAATTTCAAGTCAGAAGCAGAAAAGTAACTCAGACGCATAAGCATAATGCATTAGACAAAAGCAAGTCAAGCGTGCTGATGTGTAAAAAGTTCCTGACACAAGGGAAAGAGTTGTTGAGGATTCCCAACGGCTATAGACTTATCCCAACCTATAAATATGTGCTTGGAACTCAGAAGCAAGATGAGAGAACATTAAGCAAAAAGCCGAAGCGTTGCCCAAGAGTTTCTATCACTGTTTCATCTATCTATTTGCTTATGAACCACACAAACTTTGTTGTTTATCAAACTCTCTGAGTTTATTTGTGTGGTTTATTGTTTGTAAATTCATTTGTAGTTTAGCATAAGGATTCAACTGTTGATTCACACTCTATGTGTTTAAAACATTAAGCAAAAACAACTTTTTCTTTATCCATTTCTGTTGTATCTCCTCCACCAAGTCAGAAGTGTTTTATGGACTGTGGTGTTGAGTTGAGAAGCTTGGACAAGAATACTCAGGAGCCTAAAGAGGCTCGTGAAGGAGAATACTTAGGAGCCTGAAGAGGTCCGTGAAGGGAAATATTTAGAAGCATGAAGAGGATCTTGATGGAGAATACTTAGAAGCCTGAAAAGGCTCTTGAAGGATAATACTTGTAACTTTGAAGAAGTTAGTGGAAAATCTAACTTGACTGGACATAGCTCTTGTCGATAAGAGTGAACCACGATACATCTTGTTGTGTTATTCTCTTCTGATTGTGTCTCTGTTTATTTGCATTACTGTTAGACACACTACAAAATTCTTTCTGAGTCTTTTAACTGAAACTATTTATTAAAACTAACACTGAAACAAAGTTACATGTCTGGAGAATATTCATCAAAGGTTCACAGCTTATATATTTAAGTAAACAAGTTTTCAAAACTACTGAATATACTTAGAAACTGTTTCGCTTCTTACCATATCTTATCGTAACAGATTTTCTGATATCCAAATATATATCTGCTGAACACGCTTAGACTCTGTTGCTTCTGACCGTAACTAAAACTTTGACATCCTAGTTGTAAAACTTGAGATTTGAAGTCAGAAAAGAGTTTTTTTAATATTTTTCAGGAAGGCATAGACGTGTCTAAATTCAACCCCCTACTTGAGACTTTTCCAACTACTGTAAGATAATTTGTATTTAGGGAATATGACATAATTAATTTTAAAATAGATTAAATAAATCTTATGTTATTAACTATTTAAGTTATATTTGTGAAATATGACTTTGTTTAAAATAATATTAAAGAATATTTTATATGAGACATTAAGTTTAAACTTCATTTCCACCATTGTACATCAAATAATAAAATTTCACATCTCTTTATGTGATTAGTTGTTCTTTTCATGCACAACTTGGACTATTTTAGAAATTTTTAAAAAACCTGCCTCATTTAGGTTATTAGAAAAGTAAATTACACCATTGGAGTAAAACAACCATTATTTTGAATAACTAGTATGTATTCATAAAATCAAAGAAAAACACATTCGATAAAACACACGAATGATAACTTGTAAGATTCAAAACTTAGGAATGGTAGAGAAAATACATTTTTGTAGCTTGAAAGTAGAAACCAATATTAGAGTCTTAGACTTGACACTCATTCTTCAAAGCTCCCACCAACTCTTTCCATGTACTTCTTCCCAGGCTTGAGAATGATGAACAAGTTGGTAGAGGCCTTTGGATATGATAGCAAACACACAGTTGCAATAACTTCATCCCATAAGCAGACATCGACAAACCAAATGGTAATCCATTCCATCGCTCCTGCATTTGTTATTATGTATTTAACAAATTCCACTTCAAACTCTTTACCTGTAAATCCCTTTAAGTAAAGGGTCTTCAGTTGGTGATTGATACTCTCACAAAGCTCTCTTCTTTGCCAAAATAAGATTTTGGGGAAAGGCAGACAATCATCTTCATTTTGATCATACGCTCCAACATTATGATTTGCTAAATCATCATTGACCTAAGGTAGGAAAAACTTTTTGTGAAATTCACTTAATCCTATAGAAAATGTATGTTTGCACACATGTAATATAAAAGGAAAGATACAAACATATAGTTGAAGTAATCATAAGCATACCTGGTTATTAATATCAAGATTTTTCAAATGATAGAATGATTTGAGGGCGAAAGATAGAGCAATGAGATTTCTGACATTTTTTAAATCTAAATCGATGCGGAGAGTAACTAGATTCTCAAATATATTGCCAATATTTGAACCTTGAGGACTCTGAGACAATAAGGAAATATAGATATATAAGAAGAAGAAGAAGAAGAAGAAGAAGAAGAAGAAGAAAGAAATATTAACAAATAAAGCAATATTTTACATTCTAAGAGTCATAACTAGAGTTTTGGTAGAATTTCAATAAATCCACGGGCTGTTGTTTGAAAGTATTAATTAAGGTCACTTATCAATCTAATTAAGAGATAATAAGTAAATAAACTCATTATGTCTAAAAGTATGACAATTTCCTTTGGGATATAGAAAATTTTCTAAACTACTTCAAATGGAGATATAAAGTTGGTGTCTTAAAGAAATTTCTGAAAAGAATAAATTGTAATACTTGATTCGACTACAAAATCTCAACTCCAAGCATAGATTGTATATGTTGTAGTTGGCTAAAAACAACTAGGATGTAACCAAAATTTGAAATTTATAACCTTTGAGTACAATCCTACTAATACCAAAGTAATTGGACATATGCATGCAATGACAAACATTTATATTTGAAAATCCAATTGACTAATGAAAGGTATATTAGAAAAAAAAAACTCACTGCAATGCCACGGGAAGTTTCTATAATCTCCTTTGTTTTCAAGAGCTCATTTACAAATGGAGCATTTTTCAAATCATGGTAAGAACAGAGCACCTGAAGTTTTAGGGTCTTTAAAACCAACCTTCCATGATAACAAGTAACATTATCAATCTCTACGACCTCAATGTTAGCAGCAGAAACCACAATCCCACTCACAGACATTCTACAAATTTTAAAAACTTTGAGACTTAGGCTATCGATTTCAACTTTTTGTATGAGATTACAATCCTTGAGGGTTAGGTTTTCAAGAGATGAACAATAAGAGAGCATCTTTTGTAAATTATCAGTAGACATGCCCACATTGTTAAAGGTTAGGCATTTCAGAATCTGAGGAGTATCAATAGAAGGTGAAATTTTAAGATAATAATTTTTCAACTCAAGAACCTCAAAACCCGAGAAAGCCTCAAAAGGCAAATCAAGAGTTTGTCCAAGATCTTTCAGAGCGTATTCCATGTCTTGATAATAAGGATTTAAATCATAATGATTTTCTCGCTCCATAGAAATCTCTCTCACCCCTTTCCCCAAGAGCTTCTTCATCCATCCACAGCTTCTCCACTCGCGCAACTCAGCCAAATGTCGAATCCTACAGCTTTACAAAGGACTAGAATGAGAGTCTATGACTGAGTTAATCATCTTGGATGCTTAGCAATTGCATCCACGGATTTTCGCCCTCTAGAAGGTACCTGTGATGAATCAAATCGAAGACTTATTAGGCAAACAAAAATGATTAATTTTATGCTATATCTCTAACATGTCACCTCACACAAAAGCCCCTTTCGACTTGAGACATAGACAATGCATAGATTAATCTACTTGGTGCTAAAATTTAACTTCTTTGAAAAATAGGGGTAACGGAAATCAAACTCTAAGAAACTTTGTAATTAAGCTTTTAGATAAAGAAACATGATTCGATTTACACTACATCTCTAACATTACCTTACGACGCAACGCAGAGGCAAAACGCTTATTTGGATTTGTATATTGGAGGTAATGTTCAATCAAAGGCTTCAACATTTGTTTTTGGTCGAAGTTGAGACGGGAAGAGTGCTTCCACACGGTTTTCCATCGTTGGGAAAGGACACTAGTTCTCACACCTTCAGCTCCCGGAAGTAGAGACGCGATATCTGCAAGAAGTGCATCGGGAAGTTTGCTGATCAAATCTTCTCCTTCCATAACCCTTAATTTTCTCTCTTTTCCTTCTTTCATTCTTCGCCTTTTTCTTTTAATCTTTTTTAAATACCCTCAATGTGATCTTAGCCTGCAACAAATTTACTAAAGAGTTAAATTGGTGACTCGTACTAGCTTTTAGGCCTTTACAACAAATGATAATGATAACCACTAGTACCGCAACATGAAACTGGTGAAGTTCACACGTTTGCTTTGTTGTAGCACACACGTAGCATGTATTTACATCCCTTTTCTTCTCTAAAGTAACGTTAGATTCATACTTATCGTCATTTATTTTTTAGTCAAGTGTTTTTCCAAAGCTATCGGGATTTATTTCTTTTAGTTTTTAAATAGAAATAAAAGTTAATTTATGAAATTAATTAATAATTATGTATCCATTATTTTTACCTTTCTTTATGAGTTAATCGTTTTTTAATTATTTGGTGAATTGAGTAAAAAGTTAACTTAAAAAATTAATTAATAATTATATATTTTCACTTTTCAACAATTCTTTCAAAGTCAATTATTTTATTATTTGTAAAATGGGTCAAAAGCTAATTTAAGAAAATGATTAATGGTTATATATATATATATATTTTCAACATTTCTATGAGTAAAGATTTTTTTACTATTATTTGGTGAATTGAGTAAAGAGTTAATTTAAGAAATTAATTAATGAATAAGTGTATGAGTTTCAAAAAGATAGTTCTTAATTCGTATTTATTGTCATCAACACGAGGGTGTCGTCGGTGGTTCATAAACAAACAAAGTTTGATCTGTTTTTTGGCAAATGTTTATCTTTGAAGATATTCTTCATTTAGTACCATATATTGCAACTTAATTGGTATATATCAAAAACATTTTTATAAGCCAAATTCATTAAGTAGAATACAACGAATCCTTTAACGAATATAAATTTACATGAAAACAAACTAGTCAAAAGAGGCTAGGTGATTATAACACCAATTTGAAAACAAAAAAGGAACTCTCTAAACTTTAGTTAAAATTAGGGTTGTTTTCGAGCCGGGTTTGGTCGTGTTTGTGGGTTTTTTGGAACCGAACCGAGCATGTTACACAGGTTGGGTCGGTTCGAGCAAAAAAATTCATGGGTTGAACCGAACCGAGTATGTTTGGGTTGGTTCAGGTTGGGTTCTCGGGTTGGGCCTACTCTTTTGGGTCAGTTGGGCTGTTACAAAAAAATGAAAAAATGGCTTATGTTGCTTTTAACGGTCCATGATCTCCAGAAATCAGATTTGCACATGTAATCATTATTTTAGAGCAATTCAAGTAGGCATTTTTTCAATCACCAAACTTCTCTGTTTAAGCATAATAATTAACAAAACATGAATTTCATGGAGACACAAGCTCACAATCACCACACTTCTTTAAGGTATTTTTGTTTATCAATCATCAGATCAAGCACAACAATGACGAAGATAACAAATAAAGAAGAAAGTGGCGAAGACAACTTACCGGCACAGATGAACGGCTGAGTGAGAACCAAGAGTTGTTGAACTGGCGAGCGAACGACAGAACGCAAGGGAAGCGGACCAGGCAGGACGCAGACGCACGGTGAGCTTAGGGGGAGGCTGGAGGCAGACACACGAAGGAGAGGGGGAGGTTGAAGGCAGAGTGGTAGTAGGCAGGAGGCAAATGGCATACGCATGACGAGATTGAGGGGGCGGCCGAAGGCAGACGCAACGGCGAGCTTGAGGGGGAGGTCGAAGAGGAGGCTAGGGCATGAAGTAGGGCTCGTTTTCAGATTCTGTGGCTGTGGGAAATGAAATTGAAGACACAAATGAAATGAATCGCACAAGGGAGCAGAATTAGATAGGGAAAGTAATTTTTTATGCATATAATATTAAGGGATCAGGTCGGGTTGGGTTCCATGGGTTCACAAACACCCAACCCATTTCCCGACCCATACATGATAGTTTTTATATTCTTCGGTACGGGTCTACCCTAGAACCCGGGTAAACCGATCCACTGGGTTCGGGTCGGGTTAGCGAAACCCATGAATGACCCTAGTTAAAATCAAATTCCAAAATCGAACTTTGATGAAATCTAGTAGATAAATAAAATTAGATTTAATGGAAATTACGGTATTGACTACATTTATAACATTAAATAATATATCATACAATAAAAATTCTATTTTTTTGTTCCTTAACCAATACATTAAGAACACTTGTTAACATTTCTCTTATTTTTAAGGAAAATAAATTATTTGTTAAATTGAATTAATGCTACTATTGAATGCTACGTTTGCTAAATACTATAAGAAATGTTTAATATGATGCATCTAATATTTATTATTAAATTTTACATTTATTGCATGTAATATATTAAATGTTCCAAATAAAAGTATTACATTTAAATTCATTAAATTTTAAATGTCAAAAACTTGTAATTGATTATATTAGTTTTATGTCACATGTTAGTAAATTTGACTTCATACTACTATTAAATGCTATTTTAATTAAATATATTTTATTTTTAAAATTATATTATATTAGTCTAGTATATTCATGAAACATTTTAAGAAAAAAATATTATGATGCATTTATTATAATTATTAATAAAACTTCCTATTATCAAAATAAAAAAATAGAGAAGTGGTATTCTTCAAGTATAGATATCTTTTAAAAATAAAATAAAATAAGTGTAAGAGTCAAAACCCTCTGTGAAATGGTTTTAATGATAACAAACCTTTAGTTCAAAGTTAAGATTTTCTGTTCTTAAGTTACTATTGTGTTTCGTGAGATTTGAGATGCTTAAGTGTGCAAAAATACGCTAAGACAGGTAACAAGATCAACCATGCACCAAGATTCATCATCTTAAGAAGCATCTCAGATTCAAGGGTCAAGTCTCAAGACATAAAGAGAAATTATCTTCGGTCAAGAAGACTTGAATAAACCTAAGAAGAAAATTAAAGAAGTAGAAACGAGGTCATACGCAAGCTAAGGTCAAACGAAAATTGAGGTAAGAAGCAAGTTGAACTTAGAAGCACACTTCTGACAAGACTTAGAAGCATAAACAATCTAAGAAGCAAGACACTTAGCGTATCAAGAAGTAATCTTAGAAGAAAGTTGACTCATGCTAATGAGAACTTCAGAAAATAACCTAAGATTAGAAAGATGATAGAACCAAAATGGTTGTATCAGAAACAGAAGACTTAAGAAGCATCCTTGATCAGAACATCATTTACATCAGATGCTTCTTAGCAAAATCAGAACGTATTGTCATCAGAAAATATTGTCATCAGAGAAGTAACAGCAGAAAGGTTCTTAAGCCCAATCAGTTCTTAAATCATAGAGGTTTTGAACAGTATCAACTCATGCTTGGGTTAAAAGAGAATAAAAAGCAGAACCACAAAACAAGAACCAAGTATACAGAAGCAAGCACACAAAAAGCAAATTCAAGAAGCCTTGACAAAAGACAGAAGTAAAATATCATAAATGTATGCACATAATCATACTAGACTCAGATGTAGATGCAATTAGATTAGACTCAGACGCATCAGAAGGTCAGATCCAAATTAGGCTCAGACACGTTTGAAGGTCAGATCGAAATTAGACTCGGACACATTTGAAATCATACTTAGGCGTAGAAACTGAAGTCTCACACAAAGTGATTTGAAGAATATCTACTTCAAGCTAGAATCAAATCATCAGATACAGAACTCAAGCAAAATTTCAAGTCAGCAGCAGAAAAGTAACTCGGACGCATAAGCATAATGCATCAGACAAAAGCAAGTCAAGCGTGCTGATGTGTAAAATGTTCCTGACACAAGGGAAAGAGCTGTTAAGGATTCCCAACGACTATAAATGGTTATATTCTTATCCCAACCTATAAATAGGTACTTGGAACTGAGAAGCAAGATGATAGAACATTAAGTAAAAAGCTGAAGCACTATCCAAGAGTTTTCTATCACTGTTTCATCTATCTAATTGCTTATGACTCACACATACTTTGATGTTTATCAAACTCTCTGAGTTTATTTGTGGGGCTTATTGTTTGTAAATTCATTTGTAGTTTAGCATGAGGATTCAACTATTGATTCACACTCTATGTGTTTAAAACATCAAGCTAAAACAACTTTTTCTTTATCCATTTCTGTTGTATCTCCTCCACCAAGTCATAAGTGTTTTTTTGGACTGTGGTGTTGAGTTAAGAAGCTTGGACAAGAATACTCAGGAGTCTGAAGAGGCCCGTGAAGGAGAATACTTAGAAGCCTGAAAAGGTCCGTGAAGGAAAATATTTAGAAGCATGAAGAGGCCCTTGATGGAGAATACTTAGAAGTCTGAAAAGGCTCTTGAAGGATAATACTTCTAACTTTAAAGAAGTTAGTGGAAAATCTCACTGAGGTGGGGATTAGACGTAGCTCTTGTCGATAAGAGTGAACCATGATAAATTTTGTTGTGTTATTATCTTCTAATCGTGTCTCTGTTTATTTGCAATACTGTTAGACACAGTACAAAATTGTTTCTGAGTCTTCTAACTGGAACTATTTATTAAAACTAACTCAGAAACAAAGTTACATGTCTAGAGAATATTCATTAAAGATTCACAGCTTACATATTTAGGTAAACAAGTTTTTCACAACTATTGAATATACTTAGAAATTGTTTTGCTCCTTACCATATCTTACCGTAACAGATTTTCTGATATCCAAATACATATCTGCTAAACACGCTTAGATTTCGTTGCTTTTGACCGTAACTAAAACTTTGACATCCTAGTTGTAAAACATGAGATTTGAAGTCAGAAAAGAGTTTTAATTTTTTTTTCAGGAAGGCATAGACATGTCTCAATTCAACCCCTTTCTTGAGACTTTGCCAACTACAGTAAGATAATTTGCATTTACGGAATATGACATAATTAATTTTAAAATATATTAAATAAATCTTATGTTATTAATTATTTAACTTATATTTGTGAAATATGACTTTGTTTAAAATAAGATTAAAGAATATTTTATATGAGACAGTAAGTTTAAACTTCATTTCCACCATTGTACATCAAAGAATAAAATTTCACATCTCTTTATGTGATTAGTTGTTCTTTTCATACACAACTTGGACTATTTTAGAAATTTTCAAAAAACAAAAAAGAAAAATCACCTCATTTAGGTCATTTGGAAAGTAAATTACACCATTGGAGTAAAACAACCATTATTTTGAATAACTAGTATGTATTCATAAATTCAAAGAAAATCACATCCAATAAAACACACGGCTGATAACTTGTAAGATTCAAAACTTAGGAATGGTAGAGAAAATACATTTTTATAGTTAAAAAGTAGAAACCAATATTAGAGTATTAGACTTGACACCCATTCTTAAAAGCTCCCACCAACTGTAACGTCCTAATTTCTAAATTCAAAAATGATGCTTGTTGGGAGCACTATTCCCAAATTAGTGAAATTATTTCGCTCATTATTAATGTCAACATAAAACATAATTTGAGGCTTAGGTAATCCAACCGTTACTTAAGCAAGAATTCCAAATACATCAATGAGATAACATAGTAGTTGCCATCAGTGGCTCAAATTAAAATATTCAATATCAATAGGCATAATGGGATATAACTATACATGTGTCCTGGAATATTAAATAAACCCCAAAGGCCTCACATGTTCAACTCTATCCCATCAAGATAAATAACCATATGCCTATACAAGATAATCAAACATGATCTCAAAAGAGTTGAGCCACCCCCAAAGGCCTAACAACAGCTTCTACCATCAATCAAGGCTCTGAACGGGGATCCTACACATCTAAAGATATTTCCCATGGAGTAGGGTGAGACTAACGTCCCAGTGAGTGTGATAAAACATGCAGTGTAGGAAATAGCTAGCAAATGAAGTGCAACAAACCATGAGAATTAAGGAATAGATCAAACATGAACAACCTCAATGATTCAATTCATGATTAACATGAAGTGTTTAACCCAACACCCAAGGGGTCTTTTCGCTTATCTGTAAAGGCTAGACTAAGCTCAGGCTAACAGGGACCATCATCCCTGAAGGCCACAGGGACCTTACCCCATTACTGTGATAGATTCAAACAATCATTTTCCGTTTTTACAAATAAAATCCAAGGCCCCAAATACTTCTTTTAAACATGAAGGCCAAGGATTCAACAGTCAATATATATATTATACCATAAGGTCTCAAAGACCCAAATCAAGTTCCTCCAAAACATGAGTGAGTTATTTACATAAGAGTCATTTTATGTCCTTCCAAAGCATATTACAACACGATTACATAGTTCTACTCAAATTCCATCATCAACACTCAAGAATAGCAAAATCCCCAAATTTTTCTACCCTGCGATTTGAGTAAAATAACCATTTCAACAACCAATCCAACCAATAACTCAATAATCATTTATAATCAAGCAAAGACATTTAATGCAAGCAAGGGAAAAAGGAAAGAGGGGGCATTCAAGGGTTTCACACAATATGGAGGTGGGTGGTGAACACACTCACCTTGAATAGAAGAAAATAGAGAAAAGGGAGGAAGAGAAGATGACTCAAAGCCTTAAGGATGGTGGGGGAAACCTTTAATCAAGCCTTCCTTATTATTTCTTGCTCCTTCTCTCTCTAAGCTCCTTTCTCTCTCTAAAAACCCTAATGGAATGTAAAAATCAGGGAGAAGTGAGGCTTCTGCGTGTTTTTAAAAACCAGAAACGCGTTCGCTTGCTCGAGCGAGCAAACTCTCTGAGTTGGGCTCACAAAAATGTGTGCGCTCACTCGAGCGAGCATCAACTCGCTTGAGCGAGCAAACTTCTGCCAAAACCCCAGAATTCATTTTCTTGCTCTCTTGAGCGAGAATAAGCCTGTTTGGAGGTGAAAATGAGATAGGAATACTATCGTATAGCATATAAAACTGAAGCCCCAAATCTTAGCTTTCTAATGCAAGAGGAATTACCTCAATTGGACACCTATAACTCTAGATATTGTCGAATTAGTGCACAAAGGTCATTAGGCTTAAAACCCAAAATTAAGCAACAACCCTGGTTGAAGCCCACGGGGCATACTTCATGTGAACCATGATGTAAATAATCAATTCACTTCAACAAGGCTAAGGTTAAAGGGTTCTGAGTGTCCATTAGAATAAGCTCCTCTAATTCCTTGTTCCTTTCTATACAATCACTTTCCTACCCTGGTTCCTTGAGTCTACGCCTCCCCTCTTCCTTCCCACCAATTCGTTTAAGCTTAGTTCCTTCCGTCTCAATATAACTCCCTAGTTTCAATGTGTCTACTTCTTTCCTCAACCTCCTCACAATGCTATCCTTTCCACCATTGAGTGTGACTCCTCCTAAGTTAACTCTACGGTCACGTGGGACATGATACTTGGTTTTTCCTTTCTTAATTCTCTTAAAACTCTCAAATATTAACCAATCCCCTAACCCTTGTCTTATTTCCCCCTCAAACCCCTAAGTCCTCATTTTACTTCCAATTTCCTTCTTGCAGTGGGATTCACAACCTAAGACTTCTGTTGTATTCTTTAGGTCCTGATCTTTAGGATGTTACAATTCTACCCCCTTAAATAAATTCTGTCCTTAAAATTTGGAATCTGTAACTCCTTAACCTACAAAAATCTAGGCAATTGACTTATGTGTTGAACCTTCTCTTATGCCAAAAGTGAACAAAGTCAGTTTTGTCATATTCAGGTCTTCAAGGGTTCACCATTTAGGGAGATAAGTGATTAGAGGTCGCTAGACTTATTGATAGTTAATACCTATTTGCATAGTTATGCCACAAGGTGAAAGATGAGAGGTTGAGGAATGTAATCAAAACTTACCCATGATCAACCACTAACTCCAAGACATGGGAGCAAGACTAACAACTTCCTCACTTGGGACCATTCAAACCTAAGCATGCAATCACATTAATATCCAAACATCAGTAAATAACATGGGCAGGTAAATGGTTCCAATACCACACTAAATACCACCACCATGGAGGTTATCAACTCGACCAGAGTATTCCAAGGGAGTTACGTTCCTTCATCCAATTCTGTCCAAGCTACCAAATCTCCAATGAATTTCCATTTATCCTAATTTAGAAGTTCCCAAACAGTTCATAATTATGACTTCATTCCCCATCTAAGTCCTGACCTTGTGACTGAGACCCTAAATCACTAAATCAAGAGCTATGAGCTAATGATGCTAATGATACATTGGTTCACTCTTGTCAGAGGAAATAGGTTTATTCTAATAAGCACATTAAGAAAAACTAAGTCAATCGAAGAATCCTTCATACCATAAGATTTGGAATTATAATACCACCTTACGAATAACTTACAAACCAATGAGGTAATCACTTAAAGATGTGTATTATGCTCTTGAACTAGTTGGTAAAAAGGATAAAAAGTTGGATGAAGCTATCACATATGGGAAAACTTGTTTTACATCTATTTCACATGATGATATGCTTCTTGATATGCATGCTCAAAGTGAACCCTTAAGTATATCACCTTACATGTCCACATATGATGATTTTGATATGCGTAAGGTGTTACCAACTCCATGCTTAAGTAAATGCATTTATGTAGACATGCCTATTACTACAAATTATAACAATGCTTATAGGCATGTTAAGGCCTTGTTGAGAAAGAATAAATCATATATGCCACATAGTTTTATTTGTGCATTCATCTGGAAGCATACTATAGAATATTTTGATGAAATTGCAATTCCTTGGAACCTTTTTGGAAATCAGTTCTTAAGCCTTCTTTATGACTACTTGTTTCTTTTAATTACAAAGGAGGGCTTCTAGAGATTGGTATTTGATCCAGGATCCCATTCTATAGAGTACATGGACAAGATGGTTCCAACTTCAAAGAGGGAGTTTTCTATTTCCTACTTTAACCACCACTTGTTCTTCACATATGTCTCTCTACTTCCTATCTTTATGATTCCCAAGTATTTTTGTTATGAGCCTTAACTTTGCTTGCTTGGGAATAATACTCGTGGGTCTTCTTTTATTGTCTAGGCTCAAGGAAGATGTTCAGCTTGTGGACCTCTAGCTCTACTCTCCAAGGGCTAAGGGAAGTATCTTCTTACTTGCTATTTTGTCATCCATCTCCTTCTTCTAGCTAGTTCATTTTTTTCTTATGGCTTCTTTCTGAATTTTCAGATTTGAGGTCAAATCCTCTCTAAGGGGGAGGGAATGATGGCAACTGCAGTAGAACTCTGAGCTGGCAGCAAAGATTCTGAGCTGAAGGGGAGCCTGGGCCAGACTTGGGCGCATGGAGTTGGACGAAGCCTTGGTCAACCTTAGTCAAGTCAACATGAAGCCCATCATCATAATTAGAATTAATTATAGTTAATTTTCATTGTAATTAGGATTTCCTTGTAATTTGCTTAATTGTAATTTTCCTAATTAGGATTAGGCTAGTTTGGGCGCTAATTTAGTGAGCTTTATTGGTTAGGAGATAGCTTAGCTAAATAGGTAGGAGGTCATGGATTCAATACCCAATTAGGATAGTTTTTTCACCCATCTTGTATTTTCCTTCCCACCACCGAGCCACCTCCTTTTCCTATAAATAGGAGACCACCCCCCTTGTATTTCACCTTTGATTTTGATTAGTAAAGGCATTATGCCGAATTTCCTCCTCATTGTGAGTAGAGAAGGCTTGGTGGTTCTTGCTCAAACCAACCAGAGACTTATCTGACTCTCCTGAATCAGTGGCATCTAGCACCTGAACTTATCTGCTGTGGGGGTTGCCTACACCAGTGACGTTCATCGATCTCTTTTCTCTCCACTTTTTCTTTCACTTTCCCTCTTTTTCCTTTATTTTCTTGTGCAACATACTTACTGCCCAGTCGTGATTAATTGCTTGATTTTGAGTTCTAATCGGTTGTTTTTGCTCAATTCTAGATCCGTAACCATCCTGCTATCATGTCCAGTGCCAAAGATTTTTTCTTGGATTCATCCTCGCCAAGTTCTAACTTATGGACCTTAAGAGATCCCAAAAGTTATTCTATTCTCAAAGTATTGAGGTTTTTAGCCTCTTGAATAGCTGTCACTTTGGGTCTCTATGCCTTGGGCAGACTTCTCAGAATCTTTCGATTGTTATCTCCAGATTCATGAGATCTCCCTAGAGACTTTAGTCCATTCGTTATTGTCTGAAACCTACCAATCATCTGGTCTATAGTTTCAGACTCATGCATCTTGAACATCTCATATTAATGAATAAGCATGCTAATCTTAGACTGTTTGACATTTTCAGTCCCCTCATGGGCTGAAACCAATGTGTCCCAGATTTCCTTGGCAGAATTACATCCATGAACTTTCTCATACTCAGGCTTGTTCAGAGAACAAACTAAGTAGAGTTTAGCCTTGGCATTTAACTGAACTCTAGCCTTCTGCTCACTAGTCCATTCAGACTTAGGTATTGGCATGCCACCATGCATGGGTATATAATCACCATCAGTGACTATATCCTAAAGATCTATGTTGCTGCTCTCAATGAACAATTTCATACGATCTCTCCAATAATGGTAGTCAACACGATTGAAAGTTGGAGGCCTTGTCACAGACACTCCTTCTGTGATATAATGGCTAGTGCTGGTAGAGGTTTACATCTGGATCTTCTTCCTCACACGATCAAGTTCTCAACCCGAGGCTGAGCTCTGATACCAATTGTAGAAACACAGGAAAACACTATAAGGGGGTTGAATAGTGTTTTTATAAAACCTTAATGTTTTCTAGAAACCTTTTTTTCTGAAAAACTGATTTTTCTGAAAATTACAGATAACTGGGGTGTTATCTGAAGTTTAGCTACTGTCTAAAGTATTTTCAGACAGTGTAAAAAATAAGTTCTCTGAAATATATTTTACGTTCAATTTTTATAAAGACGGATTCAATACCCTTTAATGTTTGTTTAAAACTGAAATAAACAAGTTAAGGGATAGAAATACTCAACCAGAATTTATCTTGGTTCACTCACAACCTCAGTGAGCTACGTCCAGTCCCAGTGCCAACTAGCAATTGGATTTCTCCACTAATCTCAACAAATTACAAGTATTCTTTTATAGACAAGCCTCTTTGGGCTCAAAACCCAAGTATTTTTTTACAGACAAGCATCTCCAGGCTCAACCCAAGTATTGTTTTACAGACAAACCTCTCCAGGCTCAAACCCAAGTATTGTTTTACAGACAAGCCTCTCCAGGCTCAAACACAACCCAATGTTTAAAAGGAAAAGGTTTAAGCTTATGAACTACAATCCAATTCTTAGCTTAAACTCAAAGTTTGTACAAGATAACTGAGTAAAACTCAGGATATGAAAGTTGTGTACAAATCAATGAAATAATGAGAGTTTCATTTTTTCTAAGACAAACTTGGCAGTGTATGAGCTTCTGAATTTTGCGCAAAAAGAATTCTTCTCTGGTAAATGCTTGTCAGTCTTGAATCTTCAGTGAAGCTCTATTTATAAGCATCAAATGAGGTCCGTTGAAAGACATCCATTGTGAGATGTTTTCTGACACAGTACGAGGTTGCAGTACTGCGCTGATCTCTGCAAAAATCGCGCTGCAAAACTTTCCTCATTTGTGTATGTAATTCAAACATGCTTGAAAGCTTATGTTCTGCTTGACTCAAAATGGTATTCTGAAAGCGTGCTAGAGAAGGAGAAAAAAAGGTCTTAAGTCCACATCAGATATCTTTAGAGGGCTTCACGTTTTAGATAGCTTCAGACTTCAGACAATCTAATGTCTTCAGATAGCTCCTACTTTAGAAAGCTTGACCCTTCAGATGGCTTCACTTTTTCAAACAGTTTGCCACTTTAGAAAACTTTATAACTTCAGAAGGCCAACTTTACTTAAATCAGAAAAAACTATTAGTAGCATAAGCAGTTTTGCATAGTTGTTAATAACTAAATTTGTAGTCATTAAAACATGGAAGATGAATTAGTTCTCTTTAGAAATTCTTAATAATTTCTTGAGACTCAACAACTAGGTCATGTCATATCTAGGGAGGGTGTGTCAGTGGATCCTAGTAAGATAGATGTTGTGGTTGATTGGGAGAGGCCCAAGTCAGTCACCGAGGTTAGGAGTTTTCTGGGCTTAGCCGCTTATTACCGGATATTTATCAAGGGGTTCTCCCAATTGGCATACCTCTCACCCGGCTGACCCGTAAGGGTCATGCTTTTGTGTGGGACGAGAAATGTGAGAAGAGTTTTTCGGAACTCAAGGAGAGGCTGACCACCACCCCGATATTAGTATGCCGGATTTGACCAAATCATTTGAGGTGTACAATGATGCTTTAGGGAAGGGTTTATGTTGTGTTTTGATGTAGGACAAAAGAGTAGTGACTTATGCCTGTAGGCAGCTTAGACCCCATGAGGAAAACTATCCAACCCATGACCTAGAATTGGCAGTTGTGGTCTTTGCCCTCAAAATTTGGAGGCATTACCTGTAAGGTCCAAGACCCTTTTGAGCAAAGGTTTTAATGATAACAAACTTTTACAAAAATATTCTAAGTGTTCTGAATACTTTGGTACTAATGTTTGCACTTGAGAATGCTCGAAAGAATACATGAAAAGTTACAGAAGGAAGGTGGAAAGATCAACAACAACATTTAACATCAGAACATGTGTTTAGAAGCATGTTACAAAGAGCTTTCATGTCAAAAGTGATGAAACAAGTTTTAAGAAGTAGCTACTTAGCTTCAAAAAGGTCAAGACAATTCATCTAAGATCCCATGAATATTAAATTGAAGTTTTAGAAGGATCATTCAAGACCACTAGAAGCATGAGAAGGAGCTTTTCATAAAACCTGACACCTTCTGAATGTGAAAGATAACTTAAGCAATTCAAGAATATTCATTCCAAGTGTTACGGATGCATACAAAGTAATTGGAGAAGGTCAATATCACTATAAACACAGTTTTGTCCTTAGAAGCGGAACTTACAGTTTCTGCAGAAGCATCAAATTCACATTTCAAGTTGTAAACATGTTCAAAGTATCTTTAGAAGCATTTAACAAGTTTCCACACTCCTCAAGCTATTATCCTTGAATATTTCAAGTTGAAGAACATTCAAAGAAGCTTCCAGAAGCATAATTACTTCTCTCTCAATACAAATAAAGCAAGGATAAAAGATTGGAAGCTTTACAAGCATATTTGAAGCTTCAGAAGAAGAAACATAATTTTTGCACATTTCTAGAAGAAACAATTTTCTCCAGAAGAAGAAACAGAATTTCTGCATACTTCCAAAAGGAACAATTTTCTTTAGATGCAGGAAAAACATCACAGATTTTTTCCAGGAGCTTATTATTGTTATTTATCAATTGTTGGATGTTTTTACACATCCAAAAGAAATATATTGTGAAAGAACAGAAGAAACACATCAGAAGGATTGACTGGTCAAAGAATGAGAGAGAAATAAGTTGTCCTATGATAGTGACAGCTCCTACAAGGCCAACTGAGAGCTTGACCACTTCTCCAAGCAACTGCAACGACTAGTTTGACCACCATAACTCTATAAACATAGCCCCATTCAGTTGGGTAACATCGAGAAGAGAAAAAGGGAAGAAATCTAAAGAGCCATAATGTAGAAATTTCGTTCTAGAGTGAGGTTCTCCTTCAACCACTCCAAAATGCAGAGTTATTGTTCATAATTCTTAGAGAGTATGTTTAGGTTCAGTTTTGTAAAGATTAATCCATTCCATAAGTGTTTTGTGAGACATGTGTAAAAAAACTCATCTCTTGTTGAATAGTGTTTGTGATCTCTCAAGCTAACTAGAGAGAGTAGTGTTGGATTGAGAGTGTGTAGAGCCTGCAGAGGCTGAGCAAAGAATATTGGTGTTAGATCCTGAAGAGGCTGCAAAAGAATACTTGAAAAGAGCCTGAGGAGGTTGTGGGAGTAAAGAATACCTTGTAATCAAGATTGATTAGTGGAAAATCCTACTGAGGTAGGTACTGGACGTAGCCCAAGGATTGTGAGGGTGAACCAATATAAAAATCATCTGTGCAATGTCTCTTACCCTTACTCTCTTTAATTTTCTGCACTTACATTTATTGATTTGCTAGTTATTGTTCATACTTTGAATATTTAGCAAGTTGTAAACCAGATTTTGATAAACCTGTTTTTGAGCTGATATTTTCACATAAATCACATCCATATCAGTTCAAATACTGATTTGAAAAGTTTCATTAAATTATGAAACTGTTTGGTGCTTCAAAAGCACATGTCTTGAAATATATTCATTATTCAACATTGAAACTTGGGGTTCAAATTGCCAGATCTTTACAAACTTGATTTTAATTAGATTTAACTTTATATTCTGATTGTTTACTATTTAAATATCTGATCTGGAAAGTTTCATCAAGTTTCAAGTCCATTTGATACTCCAGAAGAAACATTTATCAAATTTCATTGTGTAACTTGATTTAAAATATCAAATTGATATAAACCTTCTTCTAAACAGATTTTCTTATATAATCTTATTAGTTATTGGTTAAATAACTATTTTGGAAAGTTTTATTAAAATATAAAATCATTTGACCTTTCAGAAGAATGGTTTAAAGTGACAGATTCACTGTTTTTCTTCTACATAACTGCAGAAACATTATATTATTCTTTTGAACCTTATTTGAGTTATTTCTACATAAATACACCATATGGAAGAATAAAATTTGATGATATTAGTCCTTATGATATTGCTTGCCTCTGAAAAGATAGTTTCAATCAACTTAGTTGGCATTATACACTAACCACTATCTTCTAGATGTAACTTCTGATAGCCAGGGTATTCCTTGAGCAAAGATCAGCAAGTTTCTCAAAGTATTTGTAGGTTGAACCAAAAGTTTTCAAGGGTCTCGATTCAACCCCCCTTCTTGTGATTCTCTAATTTACTTCATTACCTTTATGGTGTGAGGTTTGAGGTCTTTAGTGATCACAAGAGTCTGAAATACCTCTTTGATCAGAAGGAACTCAACATGAGGCAGAGGAGGTGTGGTGGATGGAGTTTTTGAATGATTACGATTTTGATCTTAAGTAACACCAAGGCAAGGCTAATGTAGTGGCTGACGCCTTGAGTAGGAAGTCCTTGCATGCATTATCCATGATGGTGCATGAGTTGGAGTTGTTAGAGGAGTTCAGGAATCTGAGACTTGATGTTAGTGTTGAGGGGAATAGTATGAAGCTTTCTAGGCATTAGGTCACCAATGAGTCGAGAGTCCGGATTAGGGAGGCTCAGGCCTTAGACTTAGATCTCCAAGCCCGAAAAGGGCAACCGGGTTTTTCCGAGTAAGGAGATGGGATGATTCTCTTCTAAGAGAGAGTCTGCATCCCTAAGGGGGGTAGTCTGAGGCAGGAGATTTTAGAGGAGGCTCACAGAAGCAAGTTCTCAGTACACCCTGGTATCACCAAGATGTACCAAGACTTGAAGGGCATGTTTTGGTGGGATGGTATGAAGAGGGAGGTAGCTTAGTATGTTTCCAAATGTCTTGTGTGTCAGCAGGTTAAAATAGAACACTAGAAACCCTCAGGTACACTCAGACCCCTAGAAATTCTCGAGCGGAAGTGGGAGGCCATAGCTATGGATTTTGTGATGGGGATACCTAGAGTCCTAGCAGGTTTTGATACCATTTGGGTTATCGTGGCCCGACTGGTGAAGTCGACCTATTTCCTACCTATCAGGGCAACCTACCCTCTAAGTAAGCTAGCAGACTTGTACATTAAGGAGATTATGAAACTCCATGGTGTACCCTCTAGTATTGTGTCAGATAGAGATCCTAGGTTCACCTCTAGGTTTTGGAATGCCTTGCACCAGGCTTTCGGTACTAAATTGAAGTTTAGTACTACTTACCATCCTCAGACTGACGGACAGTCTGAGCGAACCATCCATACCTTAGAGGACATGCTTAGGTCTTGTATTTTGGAGGAGAAGGGCAATTGGGATAGGTATCTGTCACTCATAGAGTTTTCTTACAACAATTTTCATAGCAGTATAGGCATGGCACCCTATGAGGCACTTTATGGTAGGAGGTGTAGATCACCAATGTGTTGGTGTGAGGTGGGGGAGAGAGGGTTGTTGGGTCCGGAGTTGGTTCTGGAAACCACAGATAAGATCAGGAAAATTAGGGAGGAACTGGTAATTTCCCAAAGCCGGCATAAGAGTTTTGCTGATAGGAGGAGGAGAGATCTAGAGTTTGAGGAATGAGAACATGTATTTTTGAATGTTACTCCCATCACAGGCATTGGTAGAGCTATCAAAGCCAAAAAGTTAAATCCCTAATTTGTCGATCCATTCCAAATCCTACAGAGGATTGGTCCTCTTGCATATGGGATAGCTCTTCCACCTCACTTAGCCAATATTCATGATGTCTTCCATGTCTCACAACTCAGAAAGTATATTCATGACCCTTCCCACATCATAAGTTAAGAATCAGTACAGTTAAGGGAGGATCTGACGGTCCCCACAAGACCCATGCATACCCTGATGAACAAGACAATTCCGTTAGTAAAGGTGATTTGGGTAGGTCAATCTCTTGAGGAGGCCACATGGGAGAAAGAGGATGAAGTTCGTGCTCCTCCCAAAGTTATTTACGTGAGGTAATGATTTTATCTCATGCTTTTTTATTTTTAATCACCTTAATCTCAAATCCCTTTTGTATAACAAAGTCTCTAAGGACTGTTCTAAACACATTCACATCAACAAAATATAAACTAACTTCTAATTTCACCTTTCCATCTGGTTCATGAACAAATAATTTCCCTTTCATACCTCTGTCAAAATAAATGGGCACCTGATATTCATCAGAAATCTCAAAAGTAATAACCTCATACTTTTCTTCATAATCACTCAACTCATCATTACTATTCCCACTCTTCCTTTCTTCCCTATCAATATAATTAGCATCTGAGTTAGTTTCTTCACCCTTGTCTTATTAAAGTCCATCACCTATTCTACATTCACCATTTGACTCACTAATTACTATTTTAGGAACAATTATTAGTATTTAAAACCTTATAAAAAATACCTACTCCAACATCTCTGTAACACCCCAACCCTCTCCTGACACCCCCTCTCAGGGCCCAGGACTTCACTGAGCATGTTACCACACTTTAGCTTTGGCACCCCCTGAAGTGCCTTATTCCCCCTCTCAGGGAACCTCCGTGGGTTTCGAACCCAAGACCTCAGGGATATAGTCTTAGATTCCTCAAACCCACTACCAATTGAGTAGTGGGTTCGAGGAATCTAAGACTATATCCTTGAGGTCTTGGGTTCGAAACCCACGGAGGTTCCCTGAGAGGGGGAATAAGGCACTTCAGGGGGTGCCAAAGCTAAAGTGTGGTAACATGCTCAGTGAAGTCCTGGGCCCTGAGAGGGGGTGCCAGGAGAGGGCTGGGGTGTTACCAGTAACATGCTCAGTGAAGTCCTGGGCCCTGAGAGGGGGTGCCAGGAGAGGACTGGGGTGTTACATAACAATCTCCGTCTATGATCCAGTAAGGTGACATACAAGTAGATGCACATGCACTTAGTATTTAGCTTGAACATTTCGAGAATATCAAACCTCAATGTTAATGGAAATTTTTTATTGACTACCTAGAGTAAAAGCAAGGCTAAAAGGTAAATCTCCACACCAGCCATGGCTAACATGCGAACATCATCAATGAAATCAAAATATGTACAAGTCAGGGTTAACATTCAATAGTGATTCAATTCCTTTCCATTTCTTAACAAAATTTATCAAGATATGAACACATATTGGGTCAGGTTTATCATACTGTTGGTATAGTGAATAAAATTTTTATTAAGTATTAAGAGAGATCCCAATGTCTTGTAATTCGAGAAGCCTTGATAATTTACAAATGGAATTGAAAAATGAATAGGTTTGATTTATATGTTTTGGAATTAATTTTTTATTGAATGGATATTTCACATTGTGAAGTGTTATTGTTAATCGAAATGAAGGTTCTTTCATTCTTGAGTTCTTTTTTCGATTAATAAGAAATAAGTTGAAGAAATGAACTTTAAGTGTTTAAAGAGTAAGGATTATTTCGAAAAAGTCAAGAGAAAAATCGAAGGAGAAAGAAGTTAACAAAAGAAAATGACTCAGAAGAAATTAATGAAGATTTGAAGAAGTTCCTTTGAAGGCCTATTTTAACGAAACAGTTACAAGTAGTTTTGGGAAGTTAAAGTCACTTTTGTCAGTTAGGATACGTGTCATTCTTGTATTATGCCAACACAAATATAATTGCTGATGTGTCTTATTTGTATTAGTGATAAGTGCTAAATATATGATAAATTCTTGTATAATTACAACACTTATCAAGGGTAAAATGTTAGATTTATTCCCCAAATTACCTCTTTTTAGTAATAAATGCAGATTTTGTGATTATTTAATTCAAATTTGAATTTGATGCTATTTTAATAGAAAATCTATTGATTTTGCAGATAAAAGGGAAAGTTTTAAATGGAGAAACAAGATAGCATCTATTTGAAGAGAAAATTTGCAGATGAGATTCTAAATGGCAGCAGATCCAGATTAAATCCGCAGTCATTTAAACAAGGATTCTGAAGATAAAATTCTTAATTTGAATTTGAAGATCAAATCAGCAAAATATCATGCTAAAAAGAGGAAAATAAGGAAAGCAAAGCAAACAAGGATAAGATTAGGAAGAGATCAAGCTGAAAAAGGAGGAAATCAAGAAAGCTGGAACGAGAAATACGCTCCACCTGCGTTGAGCGCAAGTGCAGCGTAGCATTTAATTAGCTCTCTGTTTCCTGCACTTCATCTGCGCTGAGCGCAGGTTGAAGCGCAGGAATACGGGATCAGTTTTTCAAAGGATTTCAAATCAGATTTCATCCAAATTTCAGATGGCTTTCCAACTTCTATTTAAAGAACCTTTTTGCATAGATCAAAGGGAGCTTTTGGGGAGCGACGAGAGACGGCATAGTAGAAGTTAGGGCTGGAGAAAAGTGTGACAGTTTCTCCGTTGGTTTGTAATGGCTACCATGCGTAGCTAAACTCTCCGATAGGATTGAATGTAGTCGATTCAATCCCCAATTGTATGTGAATTCTATTTAATATTTATGAATCCCTGTTTTTATGATATCGGTATTTTTATGCTGTGCTTAATGCTTAGCTTCCGCCTGTGTGCCGGAGTTATAGGTTGATTTTATGGGGCGCATTGGAAAATGGTTTTGTAAAATCAATAGCGAGCTTGGGGGAGCCTAGGAATAGGAAACTTGAACTTTGATTGGTAAAAGTACTCGTAGTAGTTGCTGAGGAATAAGGGCGAATTGATAGTGTTAACAAACCGAAAACAAATCTTTAAAGTCGGGGTAATTTGTCGCTGGGAGAACCCGCATGAATTATTTGAGTATTTCGCGATCCGGGGAACCTACTTGGAATAACTTAGTTTGGCTAAGGTATCATAATTACATATTCATAAATATTATTGGGGTTCACATATGAAACGGGTGCGATGAAACGAAATTCAATCCTAGTCCAAGTAACTTGCTCTACCTATCTCGATTTATTTTCTGTTTTTATTTACTTTCATAATTCTCAACAATCAACAACCTTACTCTCTACTTGATAGTTGTGACCACTGATCTTTATAAATTGAACCGTTCCTTGTGAATACGATACTCTTACTTACTATTATACTGTTGGGATTTTGGTACGCTTGCCAGATTCTCAACAATTAGTTATTTATTAGGGTGAAAACCTATAAATAGGAGGTTTGTACAATGTAAAAAGGGTTGAATTTTCATTTACTAAGAATCTCTCAAAGCCTGAACATCCATTCTACAAGTGACTATTGGTGATTAGAGAAGACTAGTGTGTGACTCCACCATTTTTAATTATTGCAAATTTATTGTTCTTCATGTTCTTTAGTTTCTTGCATTTACTTTCTTTTAATTGTTTATGTTATTATCATTTATGTTCTTTCTTCTTCATCTTTCTTTTATTTTCTACATTCTTGTTTCATTTCTTTCTTTCTTTCCTTTTTTCCTTTTTTTTTTCCAGTTCGATTATCTTTATGTTGAATTAAAACGTGAAGTTACAAATCAAATTCTTTTAAAAATAATCTTTCACATAAAGAAACTTTTGAAATCAGTAAGGACATTGTAAACCTACTTCTAAAAAGTCCCTTCTTAAAAACTGGATTCTAAGTCCCAGATTGATCTGAGAATCAAAAGTGAAGTGTTTCTTTTCAAAGAATTTTCACCATAAACACATATCCATAAATCTCCTTTCGTGACCTCTCCGCTTAAAACATATCCATCTAAAAAAATATGTGAGAGACATTCAATGCTCTGAAAGATGAGAAGACAAAGAGAAACATGTCATTTAAGGTAAACTTGTGCTATTGTGAGAGAGGAGAATGGGAGAAGAATGAAGGAAGGGGCACAACTTTTGTTTGTGCACAATAAAAGAAGGGCAAAATTGAAAGAAAGGTGAGAATTGAGGAAGAATGAGGAAATGGTTTAAAATATTATGTGCGCATGAGAAAAAAAAGCATGAGTGAAAGAATAACAAGAATGAGATATACATGTCATGATGCTTTTAAATTTTTTAGGGTTATTTTAACGACGTTTAAACACCATTTGGTGAAAAGGGGAGGCTAGTAACATTTACATATTAGAGGGATGTGAATGTCACACAAGAAAACTCCAGGGGCACGAGTACAATTTCCCTTGAATTATAATAATTTCTATTATTTTAAAATTTAAATTAAGGATTTAATGGGTGTGAATTGTCAATATAAATAAAATTTAATAATGTATTTCCATATCATTTATTGATTTTTAATATCATATTATGTACCATATTCATGTTAAAAAATATATAATTGGATAAAAAAAATTATATGGAAAATGTATTCATTAAACACATCAAATCATACTCAATTTTGCAAATCTTATTACTAGAACAAATTGGATTTTGGTATTGTTTTATTTTTAATCAAATTTAAAATATTGTTGTTGTATTTATGTTATTGTCTTGAGATTCAAATCAAATCCTATATCCTATTTAATTTGGAAAATCTTATTATTAAAGCACTTTAAATTTCGATATTGTTTTAGTTTAAGTCAAATTTAAAATATTATTGGTATAATTATGATATTATCATTAAATTGAAATCAAGTCTTTTTTTATTTTTAATTATAACAAACTATTATTTAAATTATAATTAAATAATGGTATAAAAATATTTATTTCAGGCACAAGCTAAAATACTAGTAATTAATTATTTTAAATATTTTCATTTTACATTATTTTTCCTCATGGTTCAACTCTCTCAAAACTATCACTATTACATTTTTATTTTTACATTAAACTTCTTTTTACCGTCCTAAATTTTAGTTATTTGTAGTCTAAAAATAATTCATCTAAAAATTCATATTTCCCTTACATTTTTAAATATTTTACCTCTTAAATAAATTTTTATATTTTATCTAAATTTAAAATATCACATAATATATGAAATACCTTTTTTTTTTTTTTACAAATGACTGAATCAAGATTATGTGAATAAGTATTTTATAGACAAATAGATTGATTTTGGGAAAAATATATTTTTCGTCCCTATAGTTTCGGTCAACTTTAGTCTTCGTCCATGTACTTTAAGTTGTTTGTTTTTTGTCCCTAAACTTTCTAAACCTTCAAACCGTGGTCCCTGCCCGTCAGTGAAATCTGTTAACCTGATGAGTTGGCTAACAAAAGTTACACGCCAACCTCAATATTGAGTATCAAATAACTGAGTGATCATCTAATTAACTTTTTTTTTATTAATTTTTAATTATTAAAATAATGTTAATTGCTAAATTAGAGTTTTCACTTGAGCAATTTTACCCGATAAAAAACATAATTTCATAATTATGGTTATTTTAATAATAAAAAAATAAATAAAAAAATTAATTAGATGAGTCAGCTATTTTGGGGCCCACTGTGGAGGCTAACATGTAACTTTTGTTACCCAGTTCATCAGGTTAACAGATCTCACTAATGGCCAGGGACCACGGTTTGAGGGTTTAGAAAGTTTAGGGACAAAAAACAAAGGATTTAAAGTAGAGGGACGAAAACTAAAGTTGACCGAAACTATAGGGACGAAAAACATATTTTTCCCGATTGATTTTTAACTATATTCAATGAGTTTAATTGATATACATTATCAATGTAAAATTTTTTTACACAGACATACAAAGATATGCTGTCACATTATTTATTGAGTTTAATAATTCATGAAGTGTTATATTCATTAAATGATGTAATAACATATAATTGGATATTTGTATAAATTTTTTTTATAATGATGATGTATATATATTAAATCTAATTCTTCAAGGAAGTGTGCTCGCCCTTGAAGGAAGAGTTTCTCCATCCATTTGCAAATGGACCCTGCAGCTGCAAAAGAGAAATCGACTGAGGAAAAAGATCTAATCTATAGGAGTACTAAGAAGGTGAAGATGTCAGCAGAGGAACTAGAAGTTAATGTGAAGGAAGCCATAAAAGCAAATCAATCCATATCATATAAGGAATCTCTATTACAGCAAATTAGTATGTTATCTAAACCTTTATTTGAGGTTGATGAATCTGAAATTCCTTATGAAGAAACTATTGATGATGAAATGAAAAGAATGGAAGAGGAGAGCGTTGAATATGAACAACATAAAAACCCACTGAGACCAGTAGTACCAATATCAGAGGAAGAATATAATAGCTGGTGCTCCCCTTGGGTTAATACTTTGGTAGTCAAGGTGCTTGGCAAAAAAGTAAACAAACAGTTTCTTGAGAATAGGCTAAGAAGAATTTGGGCATGCAAGAATCCGATTAAATTCATCGATATGTCACAAGAATACCATCTAATATACTTTACAGAAAAAGAGGATTATCTCCATGTTTTATATGATGGTCCCTGGATGGTTATGGATCATTACCTTATTGTGCAAAGGTGGAGGCCCTTATTCTTAGAAGAGGCAAAAAAAATTAAGAAAGTGGTTGTTTGGGTTAGAATTCCTAACCTTCCTATTGAATTGTACAATTCAAGTTTTCTGCATAGAGTGGGGAATATCCTTGGCACAATGCTAAAAGTTGATAGGCCGACTTCAATACATTCAAGGGGAAGGTTTGCCAGGATTTGTGTTGAAATTAACCTATCTAAAAGACTGATTCCAGAAATAAAGGTTGTGGGTATTGTGTTGCGCAATGAATATGAGGGTCTTCACCAAATTTGTTTTACATGTGGAAAATATGGGCATAGGTCTGAGATGTGTACAGAACAGGGTGTTGAGTTTTTCAAGAATCCACAAAGCCAAGACCAAGAACATCCAGTTCAAGAAGACGGTACTATCCAGCAGAGAATTAATAGTGATCCTAGTCCTCAAGCTAATATACAAAAAGAAGTTTCATCTGAAGAAACTTTAAAACAGGTGGCTGAACAGGAAAGTAATTCTATGGATTCTGGGCCTTATGGCCCTTGGATGTTGGTAAAACGCCAGCCAAGAAGGAAATGAGATACTGCAAGGAAAAATATGCAAGTTGCTACAGATAAGCATGCGGGTTCTAGATTTTCTATTCTGGAAAATAATAATCCTGATGACATAGCACAACAGCAGCCTCCTACTGAAGCAGTCAAGGATATCACTGGACCAATGACTAGAGGACGAGCTAAGAAGATTAAGGAAGAGATGGGAAAGTTGGTGACCTACATTTTTAGGGATACTACCCTACAGAAGGACACCACTGCCCTATAGAAGGACAGCCTTGACCCTGGAATAGGACACATGGTCCTATGCACCACCCTAGACTAGGATACTCTTAATTGATTGTATTTTTCCTCCTAGTTGGGCGCTAATTGTATGGGTTTAGTGGTTAGTAGATTGCCTTGCTAAAAGGCTTAGGAGTCTTGGGTTCAATTCCCACATAGGATAGAATTTTAATCATCTTTCATTTTCTCCTTATTTTTGGGCGCTACATTTATGGCTTTAGTGGCTTAAGACTTAGCTTAGCCATAAGCCTTGGGATCATGGGTTCAAATCCCACTTAGGAGTATTTTCACCCATCCTTTTATTTTTCCCTTTTTCTCTTCCATGTGGCCGCCCCCTTCCCCCTATAAATAGGGAGGCCCTCTCTTTGTATTAACACATTGAATTTTGAAGTAAAGGCATTATGCCCAATTTTCTCCTCCCTTTGTGAGTTGAGTAAGGCTTGGTGGTTGTTGCTCAAACCATACTGAGACTTATCTAATTCTCCTGAATTAGTGGCGTCTGGCATTGGACTTATCTGCTGCAAGTGGACTCTTGCTTCAGTGGCGTCCTTCCCATTTCTTCCTCTCCACTTTTTCTTTCATTTTCTCTCATTTTCTATCACTTTCTTACGCAAAATAAGCTGCTGCCCTGCACCTTATTTTCGCAATTTATTGCTTGTTTTTCAATTCTAATCGGTGGTTTTTGCTCAATTCTAGATCCTACACCTATCCGGCTATCAAATCCAGAGGAAACTAATATCCCAGAAACAAGCCCACAGCCAGAGGTTTCAATTCTTACTGTTACTCGTGTTAGAGATCCCAAAGCAGGCAAGAATTCACAGAAGGGGCAAACTAAGGTACACACAGGTAAGAGAGTCTATACAGGTGCTTCTAAAGGGGG
The DNA here is from genome assembly GCA_026901365.1 of Sesbania bispinosa. Lineage (NCBI taxonomy): Eukaryota > Viridiplantae > Streptophyta > Magnoliopsida > Fabales > Fabaceae > Sesbania > Sesbania bispinosa. The sequence goes on from QLOH01000205.1 coordinate 62,975, forward strand.
TACTAGTTCAAAAGGTAAGAAAGATGATAGTCCACATGATACTCCAAAAATTTCTAGAAGTGAGGACAACTTGCTATCAAAAGAACAAGGTTCCTCAAATCAGTCCAAGTCTGATTCTATACAGAGCCAAAAGCAAAAGGAACTAGATCACCTATTCCTTATGCGTATTTTACAAAAAATGAGTTTTGACAAGGGAAACAATATAGATCTTAAGGAACAATATCTGGCAGCTTTAATAGAAAGTGAATATCAGAAGCAGAAGGAGGAGTTTCAATCATAAAAGCAAATCAAGGGTTCTAATCAGGACATAAGGATTGAACTAAAACCACCTGATAAAGAAAAGGGGTTTCAAGATATGGTTGTTGATGGACAAATGTCTGAGCCTATGTCAGAAGGATGTAGTTCTATGCAAGGAATTCAGGGTTACAACAAAAATTCTACAATTAATCAATGAATTATCTAATCTGGAATTGCAGAGGGATTTTTTCAAAAGGTTTTGTCAGTCTCCTTAAAGACATTCGTGGCTTATACAAGGTTAATCTTCTTTTCCTTTTGGAAGTTCATGCAAGTGGAGCTAAGGCTATTCAACAGGTGAAAAAGTTTGGCTTTGACTCTTTTCATATAATGGACTCAGTTGGTCAGGCAGGTGGGATAATTGTTTTATGGGACAGCTCATGGTGGTCAGTAAATATTTTATCTTTCACTTCACAATTCATTCATATGCCTGTTAGATATGGTTTAACTGATCCTTGGTTTCTTACTTCTTTTTATGCAAGCCCTTAACCAATAAATAGACAAATTTCATGGGATGATATCAGAAACATTGCTAGTAATATTTCTGGTCCTTGGACTATATCAAGGGATTTTAACTGTATTACTAATCTTAATGAAAGAAGAGGTGGTAGTTAACATCCTAATATTAGAGGTATGAAATGTTTTAATGAAATATTGCAGCCTTATAGATGGGGTATTTGTGGGATCTCCTTTTACTTGGAAAAGAGGTAATCTTTATGAAAGATTGGATAGAGTACTCATGAACATGGATTGGAGGGTTAGATTTCCAACCACTACTGTTTTACACTTACCTTACTTTAAATCTGACCATTGCCCTTTAATGGTTCAATTCTCACAACAACTTAATTCAAAAAAGCATAGGAGACCTTTCAGGTTCACTGCTTCTTGGCTCTCTCACCCTAATTTCCCTGAGTTTGTGAAAAATAACTCGAGAAGGGATGAAGACTGGCCAACTACTATCCATGACTTTACAGGTAAGGTCAAACATTGGAATAAAGAGATATATGGTAATATTTTCAGAAAAAGAGAAGACTTATTAGAAGGATGGAAGGGATCAATAGGAAGCTAAATGTATATTTTGATCCTAAATTACATCATCTATATAAGAAGTTATGGAAGGAATATGAAGAAATTATGGCTCAAGAAGAACTACTCTGGTTCCAAAAGTCTAGATGCAAGAGAATTCAGTTAGGTGATAAAAATACAAAATACTTTCATGGAGTTACAGTTTCCAGGAGGAAAAAAACAGAATTGAAATTTGAGAGTCTCCAAAATGAAGAAGGGGTTTGGATTTCTGAACCTGGAGCTATTGAGGATTTGTGTACGGATTTTTACAAAAATTTGTTTCAGGATGAGGGGAATCATGTTGCTTTTCCTTTGAAAAATAGCTTTCCGGATTAAAACAATGATCATCTACACAGACTTTCTCAACCAGTTACTGATGAAGAAATCAGGCAGACTATTTTTGTAATGAAGGGTTTTAAAGCTCCTGGTTTAGATGGTTTTCATACTATTTTTTATCAAAACCATTGGGATACTGTGGGGCCTACTATTTGTAAGTTCATAAAACAGGTTTGGGTTTCTCCTTCTAATGTTGCTTCGATTAATGATACCTTGATCACTCTGATTCCTAAAATTGATACTGCCATTAATCTTAAACAGTATAGGCCAATTAGTCTTTGTAATGTTTCATATAAAATTATAACTGATGATCACCTTTTTATTCACACTTTGTATAATTAATCTTAGCTTTCTTGGGCTCTAATTGTGATTAAATCCACTGTTTTAATTGGAATTTACCAAATTGGGCTTAATTGGGCTTTAACTGTAAATGTTGTTTAAATTCGGATTTTTAACCTACTGACTTACCTGTCTTGTTTTGATGATATCTGGAGCTAAAGGTGTCCGATTTGCGTGATTCCAGTGGCATTGGAAAGCTAACTTCCGGGGCTTTAATTTGATATGCTATATGACCATATTCCCATGAAGAAATTAGGAGCAGTTGCTGTTTCAAAATCTCCTACTGTTGTTGTCTGTTGCAAATCCGAATTTGCTTAGTTTTGTAATTAGTTTGTGGGCCTGTTTTAATTAATTTCGGCCCAATTAAGGCCTAATAAGTTTGTTAATGATTTAGGCACTATAAATAGGTGTGTTGCTGAATAGTTCAAACACTTTTTCCACATTTTTCAGATTTTAGAAAAAAGACTCTTCACTTTCCCTCTCTTTTTCTCTCTTCTTCCAATTTCGATTTTGGCTCTTCTTCTTCCTCTTCTTCAATTTCTGAATTCCTCCTCCATGGAAATTGAAGGCTAAGCTTCAAGGATTGTTTCTCTACTGCATTCACAAAGGGAATTGAGGTTCTAATTTTGGTTTTCATCTCTTAATTTCTTGGACAGATTCATGAACTCTCCTTCTCCTAGTTTCTTGATGTTTAGGTTTGAATTTGAAATTGAGTTGCATGATTTATGAAATTCGAATTCTAATCTGAATCTAACTCATATTTTAGGTTGCTTAATCTGAAATGAATTCTAGGTTTGCTTAATTCCAATGATAGGATTCATGTTAGTTTGCTTTATTCTAGTGTGAAAATTAATGAGGATGCTTAATCCGAATTTGATTTTGTCAAGGATTTGAGGAATTTTGTATGAACCAATGATAGATCCAATTTGTGAATGAGGTAGAGAACCAATTCGTTTTCCTCGAATTGTTTTCTGCAAATTTAAATTCTGTTTTGGAAATTAAGAAAATAGTATGAACAACAATCAAAATCCCTTTGTGTGTGTGAGTTGCTATGAGATTGAAATTCTGAATTTGTAATTGAATTCCTTGAGAGAGACGACTTTGGGTTAATTAACTTACTGCACTTTAATTCATTTTATTTGGTTGAGTACGGCCTCAATCAAATTTGGCGCCGTTGCCGGGGAATTCAATTTAAATTTGGTTTCAATTTCAATTCTGTTTTGTGTGTAAAATTCTGTTTCTGTTTTTTTTTTCATATCTATTTTGTAAATTCGTGTTTAGGAAGTAGAGTCATAATTCATATTGTGTTTTGGTATACTAACCTTGGCTGTGCAGATTCAGTTTAATCAATTTTGGTTCACAACTTTGAGGTAAGTAGCCTAATCTGTCATAGTTATTGTTCCATTACTTTTAGTGAATTTCAATTTGTGATTTGAGTTGTGTGATGTGTTGATTCATTGTAATTAGTGTGTTTAGTCATGTTTTGATGTTTAGAAATTGTTTAGATGAAATTAGGATTGATTTGGTTTGATTCAAATTGAATTGCATAAGTTGTTGGACTTGCTGTTGACTTTTGCAATTAAATCTGACTTTTTGTTTAACATAGTCAGAGGTTGAATTTTTGTGCCAGTTTTTGTGTCCACATTTCTTTAGGTTAATAATGAATATTAGATACCCCAGCTGCTATTAGATAAGTCCTGATTGTGAGATTACACTTTGTACTGGCTTGTTTTGACATGTTGACTTCAATTGGACATAACTTGAGCTAGGAGTGTCAGAATTTTACATATTTTATATTCTTTTGGGGTAGAAGAAGCTAGTTAGAGTGACCCTCGCTGCTATGCTACGAGGTGGACCATAAAATTGCCAAGAAAGGTCATTTTCTATTTTTTCTGGAATTTTTAAGTTTTTATTGGTGTATTTTTCCTTTCTTACCTTAGGTAGTTTTGGTACTTATCCTTTGAATTTTGTTTTGAAATTTTTTGTGGTTGTTTCCTATGTTAATATAGTGTTTTCCATGTGTCCATTTCATTGGTTTCTGCTCATTTGATATAGACTGCCTTTATATGCTAACATGCTGTTGTATGCCTCATTTTGTGCATTTTTGTGTGCATTTGGTGTATGACTAGAGCAAACCCAGGTATCCTACATTCATTTGATCCAGAAATTGATAAGACATATCATGGGTTAGTTAGAGAGTCTAGGTCTATGCATAATTCTGTTAGTGATAGTGAGTTGTCTGATAGTGTGTATTCTGCTGTTAGTGTAAGTGATAGTGAGTCTGTTTCTATGTTTTCTTCTTCTTCTTTCCTTGAGTCGGATCTTAATTGTGATACCATGGCAGAGAGAACCTTAAGAGAGCTTGCAGCACCTGATGTTAATATTCAGACTTTATGCATTCAATATCCTGATATAGATGTGCCTTGTGAGCTAAAGTCTGGATTGATTCATTTGTTGCCCAAGTTCCATGGTCTTGCAGGTGAGGACCCACATAAACACCTCAAGGAATTTCATATTGTCTGCACCACTATGAGACCACCTGGGGTTCTTGAGGATCATATTAAGCTAAAGGCATTTCCATTCTTCCTGCAAGATACAGCAAAAGACTGGTTGTACTACCTTCCACCTGGATCCATTACTAGCTGGGATAATTTGAAGAGGATGTTTCTAGAAAAAAATTTCCCAGCATCCAGAGTGACTTCAATTAGGAAGGAGATCTGTGGTATAAGGCAGATGGATGGAGAGAGTCTGTATGAGTACTGGGAGAGGTTTAAGAGACTTTGGGCTAGTTGTCCATATCATCAGATTCATGAGCAGCTACTCATCCAGTATTTCTATGAGGGCCTAATAAACATGGACAGACAGATGATAGATGCAGCCAGTGGAGGAGCGCTTGTAGATAAAACTCCAGTTGCAGCAAGGCAGTTAATTGAGAACATGGCTTCTAATAACCAGCAGTTCAATACCAGAAGCAACTCAGTGGCCTTGACTAGAGGAGTTCATGAGATGGAGACCATTTATGCTGCTGATCATAGGAAGTTGGAGAACAAGCTTGATGACTTGGCTTCCTTAGTCAAGTAGTTAGCAGTGTCTCAGAAGGTTGCTAAATTATGTGGGATTTGTACTTCTGCTGATCATCCCACTGATGCTTGTCCCACCTTACATGAGTCTGAAGGAGATGTTTCTGTTCCTCCTCAGGCTTATGCTGCCAATATTTATGGTTATGGTAGACCTCCTCAGCAACAGCAGTATAATCAGGATCTTTCTTCCAACAGGTACAATCCGGGTTGGAGGAATCATCCAAATTTGAGATGGGGGAATTCTCAGCAGCAGCAGCCACAATAGCCTTATGTGCCTTATCAGTCTCATGTTGCTGGGCCTAGTAGACCTTACCAGCCTCCACATGTGCAGCAGCAGCACCAGCCTACACCACCTGCTGCTGCACCTTCTAAGAGTGAACCCTCCTTGGAAGAATTAATGAGGCAGATGGCGGTCAATAATCTGAATTTCCAGCAGAGGACCGAGGCAACTATTCAGAGCTTGGAGAATCAGATAGGCCAGATGGCTACCACTCTTAATCAGCTGCAGTCTCAGGGTTCAGATAAGCTTCCTGCTCAAACAGTTGTCAACCCGAATAATGTTAGTGCAATCACTTTGAGGTCGGGTAAGAGTGTGCAAGCACCTGATAGGCAACAGTCTGAGCAAGAAGATGAGATTCATACAACTGTAGACCCTGTGCAAGAGAGAGCTATTCCTAGTCCCTTGAGTAGCCCCAGTTCTTCAAGTAGTGAGCAGCCTTCTATTCCTCTTCCATTCCCTCAGAGAGCTGTGCAGAAGAGTAAAAAAATGGAAGAGGATGACAAGGAGATCTTGGAGACTTTCAGGAAAGTAGAGGTGAATATACCTCTACTTGAGGCCATAAAGCAAATTCTGAGATATGCCAAGTTCTTGAAGGATCTGTGCACCCATAGGAGGCGACTAAAGGGCAATTAGAGGATTAGCATGGGAAGGAATGTCTCTGCACTCATTGAGAGACCTATGACTCCCATTCCAGAAAAATGCAAAGACCCAGGGACATTTACTATTCCTTGTGTTATAGGCAGTAGCAAGTTTGATAATGCTATGCTTGATTTAGGAGCATCTATTAATGTTATTCCTTTATCTGTTTTCACCTCTTTGTATCTTGGTCCTTTGTAGGCTAGAGGTGTTGTCATTCAGTTGGCAAACAGGAGCACTGCCCACCTTGCAGGCCTTATTGAGGATGTGCTGGTTCGAGTGAATGACCTCATCTTCCCGGCTGACTTTTACATATTGGATATGGAGGGAGGAGATTCACTCACTGGTGCAGCCCCCATCATCTTGGGCAGGCCCTTCTTGAAGACAGCTCAGACTAAGATTGATGTTCATGCAGGCACACTTACCATGGAGTTTGGAGACAGTGTGGTTCAGTTTAATATTTTAGATGCCACGAGGCATGCTGTTGAGGATCATTTTGTATTCCATATTGATATGCTTGCTGAACTTGTAGATGATAGTTTGTTTGAGTTTGTAGGACATTTGGACTTTCCGGACTTTTCTAATTTCAGTGATGTCTACACTTGTGATTTATGTTCTGATTCATTTGTGTGTAGTATGTGTGCTGAGATAGATGAGTTCATATATGTTGATACTATTAATTGTTCTGATTGTCCTACAGGTTCTGGTATTGATGCACCAGTTGAGTCAATTGAGTCAGAATGCAGTGGCTTGATTACAGCAATTACAAATACATCTGACTTGATTGATTTGCAGGTTGCAGAGATTTCCCCTAGTACCAGATTGTTACCTTCTGTTGTCCAGCCCCCATCACTTGAGCTGAAGCCACTTCCCTCTCACCTCAAGTATGCATATTTGGAGGATGAGCAGAAGCTTCCAGTGATGATTTCTATTGCTCTCTCAGCTGATTAGGAGCAGAGGCTGTTGCATGTGATTAGAGAGCACATGAGAACTCTAGGTTGGACTTTGGCAGATATTAGGGTATTAGCCCCTCCATGTGTATGCATCGGATTCTGTTGGAGGATGGGATTAAACTTGTGAGACAGCCTCAGAGAAGGCTGAATCCCCAGATTCTTGACGTGGTCAAGAAGGAGGTCACCAAGCTGCTACAGGCCGGTATCATATATCCCATATCAGATAGCATTTGGGTGAGCCCGGTACATGTGGTACCGAAGAAATCTGGGATTACAGTTGTGAAGAATGAGAAGGATGAGCTGATTCCTACTAGGGTGCAGAACAGCTGGAGAGTCTGCATCGACTACAGGAGGCTCAACCAGGCGACCAGGAATGATCATTTCCCACTTCCTTTCATTGATCAGATGCTGGAGCGCCTGGAAGGTAAATCACATTACTGTTTCTTAGATGGTTTCTCTGGTTATTTTCATATTTGTATTGCACCAGAGGACCAGCATAAGACCACATTTACCTGTCCTTTTGGTACCTTTGCTTATAGGAGGATGCCTTTTGGTCTATGCAATGCTCCTGGTACTTTCTAGAGATGCATGATGAGTATGTTTGCTGATTTACTTGAGCATTGCATAGAGGTTTTCATGGATGATTTTAGTGTATATGGCTCCTCATTTGATGCATGTTTGGATAGCTTGACTAGAGTGCTTGATAGGTGCATAGAGACTAACCTTTGTTCTGAATTATGAAAAGTGTCATTTTATGGTAGAGCATGGTACAGTCTTAGGCCATATTATCTCTAGGAAGGGCATAAAGGTAGATCCTGCAAAATTAGATGTTATTTCACACTTGTCTTACCCCTCTTGCGTGCGAGAGGTTCGATCTTTTCTTGGACATGCAGGTTTCTATCGCGGGTTTATTCAAGACTTCAGTCAGATAGCCCTTCCGCTGTCCAACTTGCTGCAGAAGGATGTTACCTTCGAGTTTGGAGAGCGATGCAGAGAGGCATTTGATCGCCTCAAGAGAGCTCTCACCACCACCCCCATTATTCAGCCACCGGATTGGACACTTCCATTCGAGTTGATGTGTGATGCATCAAACTATGCATTGGGAGCTGTTTTGGCACAGAGGGTTGGTAAGTTGTCTCATGTGATATATTATGCATCTAGGACTTTGGATGCAGCGCAGGTAAATTACACTATCACTGAGAAAGAGTTGTTAACAATTGTTTTTGCATTAGATAAGTTTAGGTCATATTTGCTAGGCTCTAGGGTAGTGGTTTTTACTGATCATGCTACTCTGAAGTTCCTTTTGAAAAAGACAGATTCCAAACCTAGGTTGATCAGGTGGATGCTACTGCTCCAGGAGTTCGATTTGGACATCCAGGATAGGAGTGGTGCGCATAATCTTGTAGCAGGCCATTTGAGTCGCATTGAGAGAGTGGATGATGCGTTTCCTATTCGGGATGACTTCCTGGATGAGCAGCTTATGGCTTTGCATGATTCCCATCCCCTTCCCCTTACCCCTTGGTTTGCTGATATTGTTAATTATCTTGTTGCATCTGTTTTTGCACCCTTGGCATCTAGGGCTCAGAGAGATAGACTTAAGAGTGATGCCAAGTATTATGTATGGGATGACCCTTATTTATGGCGTTTTTGCAGTGACCAGGTTATTCGTAGGTGCATTCCAGATCATGAGATCCAATCTGTACTTCAGTTCTGTCATGCCTCACCTGTTGGAAGACATCTTGGACCCCAGAGGACAGGACGGAAGGTGTTGGATTGTGGATTCTATTGGCCTACGATTTTCAGAGACGCCTAGAGAGTCTCCTCTACATGCGAGCAGTGTCAGAGAGCAGGAACGACCATTTTTAGCAGGCAGCAGATGCCCCAGCATCCTATGTTGTTTTGTGAGATTTTTGATGTGTGGGGTATTGATTTTATGGGCCCATTTCCTATTTCTTTTGGTTTTATATATATATTGCTTACTGTGGACTATGTCTCCAAGTGGGTGGAGGCTATAGCCACAAGGACTAATGATGCTCGAGTTGTTGTGGATTTTGTCAGGTCTCATATCTTTTGCAGGTTTGGAGTACCTCGAGCCATTGTTAGTGATCAGGGGATCTACTTTTGTAACCGATCCATGGAGGCTTTGCTAAAGAAGTATGGGGTGGTGCATAGAGTTTCTACACCATACCACCCCCAGACTAATGGATAGGCTGAGATCTCCAACAGAGAGATCAAGAGGATTCTGGAGAAGATGGTGCAGTCTAATAGGAAGGATTGGAGTCGCCGCCTTGATGATGCTCTCTGGGCTCATAGGACCGCCTACAAAGCACCTCTTGGGATGTCTCCATTTAGAGTTATTTTTGGTAAGGCGTGCCACTTACCTGTGGAGATTGAGCATCGGGCGTACTGGGCAGTTAGGGCTTGCAACCTGGATTTTGACTGGGCTGGAGAACAGAGGAAGCTTCAGCTGCAGGAGCTTGATGAGATCCGCCTGGAGGCCTATGAGAACTCTAAGTTCTACAAGGAGAAGACTAAGAAATTTCATGATCAATGTTCTGCTAGAAAAGAGTTTGTAGTAGGCCAAAAGGCGTTGTTGTTTAATTCTAGACTTAACTTCATGTCTAGTAAGCTTCGTTCCCATTGGATTGGACCTTTTATTGTTACTCATGTTTATCCTTATGGTGTTGTAGAGTTGAAGAGTGAGTCCACCAACAAGACCTTCAAGGTCAATGGCCACCATCTCAAGCTATTTCATGAGAGTCCCGCTTTGGTTGAGGAGATGAGCTTGGAGCTTCCCACATTCCCTCAAGTGCAAATTTTTCCACCTTGATGAGGGAGTCTCTTTCCCCACTATTTTATTGCATTATGTCCTTTGTTCTCTAATTTGATTATTTTTACATTGAGGACAATGTGTGATTTAAGTGTGGGGGAGGAGATTTGTAGTTTTAGGACTTTAGGATTGATTTTAGGAATTAGTATGTGGTTAGGATTATATTGTTTGTTTGTTAGTAATTTTTAGGATTGTATATAAAAAAATAAAAAAATTGTTTGTTGTTTTACTGCAAAAAAAAAACTGTTATTTTACTGTATTTTTGGTGGTTTTTGTAAGAAATTTGTTGTTTTTGAGTTGTTGTCAGCATTTTCATAACTATTTTGTAGCTGCTGTTATTGTTTTATGTTGTCTGTAATTACTGTAAACTGTCTGTTTTGCTGTTTTGTTGTTGTTGTTGCTGTTGCTGCATTACTGTAGGCTATTGTACGTTTTTACTGTTGCTATTTACAACAATATTTTTACAGTAAAATTTTGACAGTTATCCAAATTTTACAGCAAAAACAGAATTTTTGACAGTAGAAAAATAATACATTTGGCATGTTTTTCATTGGATTTTTAGGATTTGTGTTGGTAGTTGGCATTTTCATCATTTTTGGATAATTGGTTTCTTGATTTATGTTGTTTGGATTCCTTATAATTTAGTGAATAAGTTGGTTTTGATAATTATTGGGTTGAATCTTTTGTGATAGAGTTGTCCTTGGTGAGATTTTGAGCCTTATTGATGGATGGACCATTCTATGCCATTCTCTCTTTTTCTTATGTGATTTCACTCTTGTTTGCTTGTGCTCTAGAACTTGGCTTGACTCTTTGATTTGCAACTTTGTTCACATGCATGTATTGAGATGATTGAGGCATTTTTGTTGATAATTGAGCTACTAGCCATATTAGCCTACCTTGATGATTTTCCACTTGTTAGCCCCTTTGAGCCTATGGATCCCATTTCTTGTTTTTGAAAGCTCATTACAAGCCTTGAAAGTGAAAAACCATGATTGTCCTTGCCTTAGAGGATAAAGGAGCTTTGGAATTGTTTTGGGAATAGGTTCTTGAATGAGTGTGGGGGTGTACTTGAATTTCTTATCTTATCTCCTCATGTGGATATCATATTGTTGACCTTTGGCTAGTTACAAAAAAAAAAATTAAAAGGAAAGAAAGAAAAGGAAAAAGAAAAAAAAAGAAAGAATAAAGAAAAACTCAAAAGAAAAGTATTAAAAAAAAGCAAAGAAATAAAGTGTTCTTGAAATAAAAAAATGGGTCAAAAGGTAGAAAAGAGGAGTTCAGTTATAATCTTGAGATGTATGCTACTTGCATTTCTTCTTGGATTTATTCCCCATTGCTCCCCTATTCTCTTTGGTTTTTAACTTCTTATCCTTCATTTTCCCTACCTTTACCTTGACCCCATTACATCCTATTTGAAGTCCTCCTGATCTTTGCTTGCATGTGTTTCAATCATTGTGGATATTAGAGTCTTGTCAAGCCTATGGTAGTACTTGCTTTCATGAGTGCTTTGAGTGTATATACACAAGCCTATACACTTGAGAGTTGGAGAGTTTGTCTTGTGAGGATTCTATCACTTTTGATTCACCCCTTTGATTTGATTCACCCTCTTGTTTGCTAAATTGTAGGAAATTCCATTCATAATTTTCTTGACTCCATGATTCCTTTGATGATGTATTTTGCCTACTCTATGCATTCCTTGGATCTCTTGTTAATTATGCCACTTGTATTTGCATTATGCTCCCTAATTGATTTTTAGCTTCATGTGGTGTTTTGCCCGGAGTGCAAAAGGGCAAGTGTGGGGGAATTTAATGATCACATTTTTATTCACACTTTGTATAATTAATCTTAGCTGTCTTGGGCTCTAATTGTGATTAAATCCACTGTTTTAATTGGAATTTACCAAATTGGGCTTAATTGGGCTTTAACTGTAAATATTTTTTAAATTCGGATTTTTAAGCCTACTGACCTACCTATCTTGTTTAGATGATATCTGGAGCTGTAGGTGTCCGATTTGAGTGAATTAAGCCCTAATAAGTTTGTTAATGATTTAGGCACTATAAATAGGTGTGTTGCTGAATAGTTCAAACACTTTTTCCTCATTTTTCAGATTTTAGAAAAAGACTCTTCACTTTCCCTCTCTTTTTCTCTCTTCTTCCAATTTCGGTTTTGGCTCTTCTTCTTCCTCTTCTTCTTCAATTTTCGAATTCCTCCTCCATGGAAATTGAAGGCTAAGCTTCAAGGATTATTTCTCTACTGCATTCACAAAGGGAATTGAGGTTCTAATTTCGGTTTTCATCTCTTAATTTCTTGGACAGATTCATGAACTCTCCTTCTCCTAGTTTCTTGCTGTTTAGGTTTGAATTTGAAATTGAGTTGCATGCTTTATGAAATTCGAATTCTAATATGAATCTAACTCACATTTTAGGTTTCTTAATCTGAAATGAATTCTAGGTTTGCTTAATTCCAAGGATTAGAAATTAGGATTCATGCTAGTTTGCTTTATTCTAGTGTGAAAATTAATGATGATGCTTAATCCGAATTTGATTCTGTCAAGGATTTGAGGAATTTTGTATGAACCAATGATAGATCCAATTTGTGAATGAGGTAGAGAACCAATTCGTTTTTCTTGAATTGTTTTCTGCAAATTTAAATTCTGTTTTGGAAATTAAGAAATTAGTATGAACAACAATCAAAATCCCCTTGTGTGTGTGAGTTGCTATGAGATTCAAATTCTGAATTTGTAATTGGATTCCTTGAGAGAGACGACTTTGGGTTAATTAACCTACTGCACTTTAATTCATTTTATTTGGTTGAGTACGGCCTCGATCAATAACCAAGTTGATTGCTCATAGGATTAGGCATTTTATTAGCCATATTATAGGTCCCCATCAGTGTAGTTTTATTCCGGGGAGGCAAAGTAGAGATAATATCATTATCACCCAGGAGATTATTAATTTTATGAAAAGGAAAAAGGGTAAAAAAGGTTGGATGGCTATCAAAATTGATTTAGAAAAGGCTTAGATAAGCTAAACTGGGATTTTGTGAAAGAAACTTTATTTGATATTAGGATTCCAGAAAATCTGATTTCAGTTATTTGGTATTGTATTTCTACTCCTCAGATGAGAGTTTTAGTTAATGGTGAGGTTTTAAACCCTTTTATCCCTTCTAGAGGCATAAGGCAGTGGGATCCCCTTTCTCCTTATATTTTTGTTTTATGCATAGAAAGAATGTTTCAAATGATTAATTTAGCAATTGAATATAAGTATTGGAACCCTATCAGAATTGGCAGGAAAGGCCCAAGAATATCTCATCTGGCCTTTGCAGATGACCTCATCTTATTTGCCGAAGCTTCTATGGATCAGGTGGAGATAATCCAAACCATCCTTGATGTTTTTTGTGCTAGCTTAGGACATAAGGTAAGTAAGGATAAAACCAGGATTTTTTTCTCACCTAATGTTTGTATGCAGGTAAAGGAAGAAATTTCAGATTCGTTGGGGTTTCAAAGGACAAATGATCTAGGAAAGTATCTGGGAGTGCCTATACATTACACCAAGATTACAAGAAATTCCTTTCAATCCGTCCTTCAGAAAATAAAGCAGAGACTAAACTCTTGGAAGGGAAAGACATTATCTTTCACAGGAAGACTCACCCTTTCTCAATCTGTTCTAAACGCACCGCCTTCATACTTAATGCAAACAAACTATCTGCCTATGACTACCTGTGAAGAGCTAGATAGAAATTGCAGGAGTTTCTTATGGGGGGATACATAGGCTAAAAGGAAGATTCACCTTGTTAATTGGGACAATATTTGCAGCCCTAAATTGATTGGAGGGTTAGGGATAAAAAAAGCTAGGGATTTAAATAATGCTTATATGATGAAGATAGGTTGGGCTCTTATCACCCAGCCCAATGATTTTATGGGTGCAAGTTATGAAAGCCAAATACGGATGTGGTGATTCTACTATTCCTACAGTAAAAAGGAGAGCAGGGGATTCAAATCTATGGAAAGAGGTTTGTGCTAATTGGGAGAATCTTTTAACTAACTGTTCTTGGAGAGTAAAAAATGGAGAGGATATCAGATTTTGGCTGGACAACTGGATCCCAGGATTGAATAGTCTTGTTCACTATAGTATGACTATAATTAAAGATTCAGAATTGCAGCTACCATTAATTCAATATATTAATGTTTCTGGGGAATGGGATATGAAGTTATTCCAACATATCCTTCCGGAAGAGATCTGCAGCAAAATTATGAATCAGGCTCCCCCTATTGCTAGCTCCAGCAGGGATGTTTTGGCTTGGAAAGGGAACCCAGATGGCTGGTTCACTATTAAATCAGCTTATGAGTATATTTATGATGTTCCTAAAGGGATGAGAAACCTTCTCTTTGATAGAATTTGGAGCTGGCAAGGCCCACAAAGAATTAGGTTGTTATTATGGAAAGTAGCGTCCTATGTTGTTCTAACTAACATTCAAAGAAGGAAGAGGAACTTGTCTAATGAAGATTTGTGTACTTTTTGTAAGCTGGAGGCAGAGACATCTATACATATTTTTAGAGATTGTCCCGAGACTACATAGATATGGAAAGACCTCCTTCCACATCATATTTGGAGTCAGTTTTTCAAAACTGGTAATCTTCATAGCTGGTTAATGGAGAATTTAAAAGGGCCTAATTCTCAATCTTTTAATCAGAGCAACACCTAATTTTTGGGTTTACTTTGGAAGGCATTTGGATGCATAGGAATAATATTATTTTCAACAATGTTAGGGCTTCTACTCAGGAAGTTAAAAATCAAATATTGCATCAATATCAAGCAACAATACAAGCCATACATTCGAATCACACAACTATTATCAATAAACAGGGCAAGAATCAGTACCTTCTCAGATGGGTCTCTCCTCCTGTGTCCTGGTACAAGTTCAATACGGATGGTGCTTTCTCAGCTTCGCATGGTGGTGGTGCCTGCGGTGGTGTTGTTAGAGACCATTGGGGTTCTTTTGTTGCTGGCTTTGCTGCGAATTTGAACAGTGATAGTGCTCTAGAAGCATAGCTTTGGGGTCTGCTGAAAGGCGCCCGGTCAGCGAAACGAAAAGGATATAGAAAGATCATTTTTGAGTCTGATCCCTTAATAGCAATCAAAATGATAAATGAAGGTTGCTCGGAGACTCACCTTTGTTCGGCTTTGGTTACTCAGATCTGGGCGATTGGGGGTTGCTTTGAGACTGCTTGTTGGATTCATATCCCTCGCAAAGCTAACGGACTTGCAGACAGCTTCGCCAATGCTGGGATGGAGATTGGTTATGGTTACAGAGAATTTGAGCGACCGCCTTCCTTTGCCCTAGTTCCTCTTCTGTTCGATGGAGTTGATAGTGTTTCTGGGTGATTTATTTCCCAGTGTTTTTTGTTGTGTCCTTTTATTTTCTTTTTAATCCCATTGTTCACAGAAAAAAGTCGCTTAGAGTTATAGGATTGATATTTGTATAAATTTTTTTTATAATATTGGTGTATATATATATTATATCTCTTAGGACACTCATCAACGGAACCTTTGTTTTTAATTAATCTTATATTTTGAAGCAGGTTTGATTTTTTTTTTCCTTTCAAAAACTACCTGTTAAAAAGTTTTAAAAAATTGCTCATTTACCGAAATTGACCAACGAAATTCCACCCACCCGTTCCGTTTTCCCCAAAATCTATAGGGCCCCAAAATGTCTCTTAACAAATTTGGATTCAACCCATTCCTAGTCCTTCCTATAGGTCACTCACTCTCACTCACAGTCACAGACCAGAGTCCATAACTTAGCATCAAATCAAATCGGGACACACACATTACACATACATACCCTTACGTGTGCCCCTTTCTCTTCTTTCCTTTCCTTTCTTTCAAACTCTCCCTCTGCTTCAAATTCAAGCTGTCTTTTTCCCCTCTCTCTCTATTTATTTACTATTTATTTGAACAACAATAAAAATAAAAATAAAAATAAAAAGTGTAAACCTGTTCTTTGTCCCTGAAATCTCTCTCTAGAATCTGCCTTTTCTAGGGTTTTGGTTGCTGGTGGTGGCCGTACTACTCTCACTCTCTCTAGGGTTTTATCACTCTCATTCTTCCCACCATGGCCGCCGAGAAGCTCCGAGATTTGAGCCAACCAATTGATGTGCCTTTGCTCGATGCCACCGTCGCTGCCTTCTATGGCACCGGATCTAAGGAAGAGGTCAGCCAATTCTCTCTCTCTCTCTGCTGTTCCACAATGTCCCTAACACTGCGATGATTTGATACTCACGCCCTTAGGGTTTAATTTCTCTAACCTTTCGCTTTTTCAATAGACCGGTTCTTCTCGTTCGAGGAACCAAGTAGGGGGCATGTTGCCACTCTTCAAAATTTTCGCACTCAATTGAATTGAACGGCTTTTCTATATGATTTCTCCTCTCGCTGATATATGCTGTTTGTTTGAAGTTATTTATAATTGGAACTATGTGGAATGTTTATTAACTTGTTCTGATCTTTTTTGATTAATGTGATTAATTAATTAGTAATACTAGAACATTGATCTTGTTTAAAGAGAATGTGCTACTGTTTTTGGTGTTTTGCTCTTTTGTCTTTTGAAGCCTGACAATTTTTGTACGTTTTAATCATGCAGAGAAGTGCTGCTGATCAGATTTTGCGAGACTTGCAAAATAATCCCGATATGTGGCTCCAAGTCATGCATATCTTGCAAAACACTCAAAATCTGAATACCAAGTTCTTTGCCTTGCAGGTTGGTTTGTTTGATAACCTGACCCATTGTTTCTGTTACGAGAGGTTTTCTAGCTCATTTGAAATAAAAATATGGGTTAGGGTTATGCATTTAGGGTTTCTGAAAAAGATGAGGGTATTCAGTCATAATGCTATAATTATGTCTAGACATGTATCAACTGTATATATATATAGCCAATGCAAATGGCAATCTTCACCGTTGTCCAAAAAAATCTAGAAATTTTTAATTGGGATTGGTTCTATTATACAAAGTATTTTATTGATTTGTGGCATGAATCAAGATATATGTGCTAGGTTGATCATATTAGTAACGCGCCATATTTGAAGAAATGCTTACTTCAAAGAACTTTAATTGAGACACTTAAGTTGCAATTATGTGAGATTTGAGTGGAAGTACTTGTAGGCAAAATTGCTTTGTCAGAGGTCTTGAATATATTGCCAATATTTCCTGAAATCTTAGCATGCACCCTTTAGTTGCCAAGAGACTTATTGCAAAAATGTTCCTTCCACGCTAATTTGTTGGTTAGAGCTATTGACTCATTTGTTTGTTGTGTTTTATGTTTTCATATTTGTCTACATAGATTACTTAGTTTTGACTATCTGAGCAGTGTCCTTGGAACCAACACTTGTTATAAGAATGTTATTTTAGCCGCATTTCTTAGTATATGTGTTTTTTTATGTTTGTACATTCAGGTTCTAGAAGGTGTAATTAAATACAGATGGAATGCATTACCTGTTGAGCAGCGAGATGGGATGAAAAATTTCATCTCTGACGTTATTGTACAGGTATCAGCCGTCTTAGGAGACAGAAGAATTTTGAGCTAGTCCGACTTACATTAGATCTTCTTATGTTAATACTTGGTTTTTCTGCATCATTGATCCCTGTTTTGGCTTTTCTTGTATAGCTTTCTAGCAATGAGGCCTCATTTCGAATGGAAAGGTTGTATGTCAACAAACTCAATATTATATTAGTTCAGGTAAAACCCACAGTTTCCTAGCATTACTTCTACTAATTATTCCTGCTTGTCTCACAACCCATTGTTCAGTGC
Source organism: Sesbania bispinosa (assembly GCA_026901365.1). Lineage (NCBI taxonomy): Eukaryota > Viridiplantae > Streptophyta > Magnoliopsida > Fabales > Fabaceae > Sesbania > Sesbania bispinosa. Next base: position 80,592 of record QLOH01000205.1, read on the forward strand.
ATGTGTTCTATCCCTTCCTTTGCTGTATATAAATTCTAGCTGCTTAGGGATATTTTATCTTATTTTTCTTCTCATGTAATTTCTTTTTGGGGTGCCTAATGTTGACAAAATTTATTTGAATTATTCCTTTTAGTCTCAAAATCGGTTATTTGATGCATATTGCTTATCCTTTCATTTTCCATTTGTAAATTCAATTAGCTTAAGAGTTTTTATTTTCTCTTTTTTCCCAAATAAGTCTTTTTTGGTGGGATGGTTAATAAACAAATTTATTTATCCAGAGAAGATGAAAAATTGAAAATGATCTTTTCTTCACTTTGCTTCAAATTTTCTATATAAGTTTGTGAATTTTTACACTTTATGAATCTGGATTCAAAATCTCCTTCGCAATGTATCATTGTTTGCATTCTTTGGGAATTTTTGGTATCTATGTATGAATTTCCGCGCTGCTGAAGGGTCTATGGTGGGTATGTCTCATACGCAGATTTTGAAGCATGAGTGGCCAGCAAGATGGCGAAGCTTTATTCCTGACCTTGTCTCAGCAGCTAAAACTAGTGAAACAATTTGTGAGAATTGCATGGCTATATTGAAAGTAAGTTTATCCTGCTTTTCTTTTGGTTATGCTCCTTATGATAATGATTAACATAAAAATGTCCGTTCAGCTTTTGAGTGAAGAGGTTTTCGATTTTTCAAGAGGAGAGATGACTCAGCAGAAGATAAAAGAGCTCAAACAATCATTGAATAGGTAGCTGTTGATAGCTCAACTCCAGTATCTTCTTTCATGCTTGCCATTTCATTTTTCTTTCTTTTAAGTTGGGTGTCTGCAAATGGATTTATAAGGTTGCATTCTTAGAAACCTCAGTTGTGATGCTATATAATGTTTTTGGTTCACTTTTGATAATGTTTTATTGATTGAAAGACTGCAAGAGATGATAACTGCTTATATCAGTGGCTAGGTTGAGCAATTGATGATAGCTAGTTGGTGGGAAAATATATTGTGATTTGTATTGCTTTAGTTGTTAATTGGTAACTGCACTTATGAGCTGGAAGGTGGGATGATTGACATAAAATGCTTTAGTTGTTGCCTGACAATTGGTTGTTCATTTTAAAACAGAAATACAGGCGGGAATTCTTGATACAAATATTTTCTAGCTTAGGAATAATTTACTGCTCAAATGCTTAATAAGCACTCATTGGCTGAATTGCTTATTTGTTTCTAAACTGGAAATATTTTTACCTGAAATTCCTTTGTTATAAATTTACCATAAAGCTTCCCTTAGTTTGGAGCATTTTTGGTGCTGTGCTAGAGTCACTATATAAACTGGCTTGACAATATTAGGGGTGGCACATAGATGGATTGGATGGATTTGGATGGATTTGGATCAGGATTATAATGGATGAATTGAAATAATCCATTAATTCATTTATGATCTTTTAAAAATATATTATAAAATCCAATCCATCCATGACCCATTAAATAAAAACCATCTCATCCATCCATTAACAACTATTTTATGGATGGATTTATCCATCCATATTTTTTTTAAAAAAATATTTTTTATTTTTCTTTTAATATATTTTCTTTCTCTATATTAAAAAAGTTCTAACTAAAAAATATTTCTCTCTCTACATTTTTCTTTCGTTAAGATTTTCTCTCCCCCTCTCTCTATTTCTCTCTCCCTCTCTCTCTGTCTCTCTCTCCCTCTCTCCTCTATTTGTCTCTCCCCAATATTTCTTATTATGGATGAATATCCAATCATCCATTTTTTAAAAAAATATTTTTTATTATTTTTTAAAATACTTTCTCACTCAATTTTTTTCTCTCACACAATTTTCTTGCTTTACAATTTTCTTTAACTAAGATTTTTTTCCTCAATCTCCCTCTCTTCTATCTCCCTATCATTTCCTCCCTCTTTCTCTCTCCTCTCTCTCCCAAATGGTTTTACTGCAAGCCATAAAGGACACAAAATCATAAAATGAAGTTAAAATATTTTATCTAGCAACAAGAAAATATTTTATACATGAAAGATAAATTTAGAGAGTTAGAGAAAAATTAAAAGAAAATAATATTGCCTATTATATTTTATATAAGATTAAATATAACTATTTAAAATTTATAAAAATATTACAAATTGAAAAAACAAAAATTGAAAGTCGAAGAAATGACGTTCTGCAGTGGTTTGTTATACGCATCAACTATTATATTTTGTTTATTTTATTAGTTATATATATAAAAGTTAACAATAAGATAATGGGTGAAACATCTGGCTGAGTGGCACAAGTCTGAACTCTTATTTTCATGCACTGGCCACTGGGTCAATTCTCTTTTCAACCTCTTAAAAATTTATATCAAGTAATAACAGTAGCAGTGAAGCATTCGATAGTAATAAGGTTTGTGCTGCTTGCATGGTTTGCCCAAAATTCAATGGATTGTGTGCTGCTTTCGTTCTTCTGTTGTTCTCCTGTGATTCAGAACCCAATGGACCATGCACTGTAAAAAGGATGGATCGTTGTCCATCCGTTATTTAAAATAATCCAATCCATCCTATTCATTTATTTTCTTTTTTTTAATTGGATGGATTGGATTGAATTTATACTTGGATGGTTAGGTTGGATTATGGATAATTGGATTGATTTGCCATCCCTACTTGACATACATACTTGTTTCTTGGATATCCGTAATTGCTTCCCCTCATCATACATGCTTTGGCTAGTTATGTGTTCCGTGATTGGATGTAATTAATCTACACTTTCTATGAAGTGTTTTATTATTGCTAAGAATTATACTTGGTTGTTTGCAGTGAATTTCAACTTATACATGAGTTATGCTTATATGTGTTATCGGCGTCCCAAAGGACTGAGCTCATACGTGCAACACTGTCTACATTGCATGCCTTCTTATCATGGATTCCCTTGGGTTATATATTTGAATCACCATTGGTAGGTGCAGTTTTCTGCTTATAATGATCTTTTTATGGAGGAATTCACAAACTGAAATCTTTTTAATATTTGTGTAATCACAGCTTGAGACACTCCTAAAGTTTTTCCCAGTTCCAGCATATCGGAACTTAACATTGCAATGTTTAACGGAGGTATGTTACATCCTTTAAGTTCTGATGTTTTTACCTGAAATTTTCAACATCAATATTTACTTTTTATGTTTGTAGGTGGCAGCCCTTCAATTTGGGAATTATTATGATGTGCAGTATGTCAAGATGTACAGTATATTCATGGGCCAATTGCAGGTGTGTTTGGATTGGTCTCCTTTCTTTAACACGTGCTGCTTTCTCATTCATTTGATTCTATCTTGAGTATATAATATAATTTCTATAGTTGACTTAGGTATAATGTTATGTTTAATGTAGAGCATACTCCCACCTACTACAAATATACCTGAGGCATATGCACATGGCTCAAGTGAGGAACAAGTGAGTCTCTGCTGGAACAAGATGCCTAATTTGCTTAATTAATTGTTGAGTATTTGCCTGACCCTTGTTCCCCCCTCTCTGTTTAGGCATTTATACAAAACCTGGCACTGTTCTTCACCTCATTTTACAAGGTATTGTTTATTTTTTAAGTTTTATGTGTATTTGTGATTTTTTGTGAATTATAAATTATGAAACAGCATGATTAAACCCTTGTGATGTTGAAAAAACCCTTCCTCTTTAATCTTTATCCTCTTCCTCTATTTTTCTTCAACATATTGTTTTTCAATTGCTTGTTGGGTGTTGAGATTAACAGTTTTCTGATACCCTTCTATTTATGCAGGTTCACATTCGCACCCTGGAATCCACTCAAGAGAATATATCTGCTTTGCTATTGGGCCTTGAATATCTTATCAACATTTCATATGTGGATGATACTGAGGTTTTTAAGGTATATATATGTATTGATATTGAAATGTTTCTTCCTTGTGTGCATATTTCTTCTATTATGAATGCTCAAACTTGCGTGTTTTATCTTGCATTTACCTGATGGATGTCTTCTGCATGCTCTCCCTACTACAATGTGTCTGTTAGTCTGCATATGAATACTGCATAAGTAATTGAACTACTGCCCCCTGTATCGAACACCCAAACTTATGTTGTACCTGGTTTGTTAAAAATAACAGGTCTGTTTAGACTACTGGAATTCCTTGGTGTCAGAACTGTTTGAGCCAAACCGTAGTCTGGATAATCCTGCAGCTGCTGCAACCATGATGGGACTTCAGGTGCTGTCTCTGTAATGATGTGACTTTAAAATCAAGAATTGGCAATTCTCTTTAACCTCAGTAAAACACCATGTTTAAGAAATCTGTGTGTGATTATTTTGTTGGTGGTTACTAAATTAGGTACTAGAAAATTTGTGCATATTTCTACTATTAATTAATAGAATATCTCATTTTACAGTTCTTCTCTTTTGTTCTCAATGTTCATGGAAAGTCATACATATATTAGCATATTTGTTATTAGATTAAGAAGAGATATATTGTTGTGAAAGTAATTAATTAGATGAGTAATCACAAGTTCACATCCATCCTACTTAATCTCTCCACTTTTGCTTATTTTACTCACGTTTTTGGTGACTTTCTCCTTGTTTGGTTTTTGTTTATTTGAACAATTTTAAAGCTTTCAGATAGATGGTATTCCTACCACTAATCTTCATGTTAAGTAAATGATCCATTTTAAATTTATGATATGTATCGAAAAATAGTTTGGACCAGGAGGTCTTAAACTGAAAATCATTGTTTTGAGACAAACAATGAATAAATAGGCTGTGTTTTGTATTATTATTCTCATCTTGGTGTCTCATGTGTTTCTGATATATTATTTTCTTTCTAAGAATGGTGGCTGTGTCCTGTACCTTTGTGTTACTGATGTATTTTTCTCAATGGAATAAGAAGGTACCGGCAATGCTCCCTGGTATGGTTGATGGGCATGGTTCGCAGCTTCTTCAGCGCCGACAGCTTTATGCTGGTCCCATGTCAAAGTTGAGAATGCTTATGATCTGCCGTATGGCTAAGCCTGAAGAGGTTCTCATAGTTGAGGATGAAAATGGGAATATTGTTCGCGAAACCTTGAAGGACAATGATGTTCTCGTTCAATATAAGGTTAAAAGCTGACATCTGAGTTCTGCCAGAGTTTAGTGTCTAATATTCATATCTGTATATATAAAAAAATCTGTCTCAAAAGTTATTTTCATCTGAATATTGTTTTGATAGATTTCTTATACAAAATATTGATAAATTTTAGACTTATACTGTTAATGTTTAACTATACAGATTATGAGGGAGACTCTGATTTACTTGTCACACCTTGACCATGATGATACTGAAAAGCAGGTATGTGAATCAGAAAGCACTGGTCCTTTCATTGTTTTGCCGGCAAAGACAATCATATTATTTGGTGGTTTCTTTCTTATCTGTTTTCATCGTTATTGTAGGAAAGTTAAAGTTTATATTATTTCAAATATGAGCTGATTTTTTGTGTCACTGTGAAACCAGGATATTAGTTTTCTTGCTTTGCAGTATTAATTACCTAAAGTTGGATTGAATAATCTTAAAATGTAAGGGCCCGTTTAATTTACTTTCAGAAAATATTTTCTGTTTTCATTTCTTGTTTTTTAGTTTTAATTGCAAACAATGTTACTTGTTTTTTTTTTCATTTTATTTCACGTTCCAGAGTTTTGTACAAGAAATAAAGCAACCAATACAAAGTTGTTTTTTCACTCTTTCCTTTACAAAACTTTGAAAACGGGAATTAGAATGATGTTTTTATAATCAAAACTGAAAATATTTTGGTAATTAAAACTAAAAAAGAGGAAATGAAAACCAAAAATATTTTCTCAAAGTAAACGGTCCCTAACATTATAGTTTAGAGTGATATGGTGTAAAAGCTACCTATTTATAATAAAAGCCACTTATTTATAATTGTTGCATCTTTGTTGCACCTTTATTTAATTGCCTCTTATTGTGTAATATGCAGATGCTGAGGAAATTAAGTAAACAACTAAGTGGTGAGGATTGGACATGGAACAATTTGAACACGCTCTGCTGGGCAATAGGATCTATATCTGGTTCCATGATGGAAGAACAGGTACTGTGAACTTCATGATATTGCTTATTTGACATTATATCCCAATATGCATGGGTCAATTTCAAAATTAAGAATATGCAGAGCTATGCTAATCTTTTCAGGTGTTTCCTTTTATGTGGTATCCTGCTGGTTTTATGAGTTTTTTTTACATATAAATTTTGAGGACAACTGTGTTGACTTTGGTGATATATCAAAGGAGTTGGGTGTACTTGGATGGCATTTGAGTATCTTAATTATCATCAAACATCAATTTTGAACTTACGAGTCATAACTACTCTTTATTGAATCGTTAATCTCTGTGTGGGTGTGTGTGTCCGTCTGTCTGTCTGTCTCTCTCTCACATGCATGACTGCATATTGGTTTATTGTCGTGTCCAGGACTGATGCATTTCTAACATCCCTTTTTTAACTGGTTAAATTTATCAACTGTCTCCATATTTCTTTTATGGCATTATTTTATCAGTTTTGGTTTTTTCCCTTTATTTATAATAGTTAAGCTTCTTGAATTTGTGGCATTTTGTGGCAGGAAAACAGATTTTTGGTTATGGTCATTCGTGATTTATTAAACCTATGTGAAATCACAAAGGGAAAAGATAACAAAGCAGTTATTGCAAGTAATATCATGTAAGAATTGTTTGCATGTGTCCCTGTGCTTTAAATATTGCATTTTTATAAGATATAATATATAATTGCTTCCGTCTGTTGGCAGGTATGTTGTTGGGCAGTATCCACGGTTTTTAAGAGCTCATTGGAAGTTTCTTAAAACTGTTGTGAATAAGTTGTTTGAGTTTATGCATGAAACACATCCTGGAGTTCAGGTTATTATTATTTTTCCTTTTGAAGCTTACTTTCAGTTTCTACAATTCTGTTATTTCTCATAAGTTGATGATATGATTACTTCTTGAAACAAACCCAGGCTCTGATTTTTCGTTTTTCTTTATAGGCGGGAGCTTTTCTTATCTGAAATGATTTAAATGAGTAATATAGAACTCCAAATTCCATGCTTCCTTTTTCTAAATATTTGTAGAAGTATTAGTTTGTTACATCTTTTTAATTTTCTCATACATATAACAATTTTCAAGTGTTTCTAATATCTTAGAGCCTCCTGCTCTGTCTTCTAATTCCTTAAGACTTCTAACTTTTTATTTTTCAAAATATATTTTAATTTTGACAAGATATGTCACTTCCTTCATTGTATCATTGTAACTTATTTAAGCATCTTAATTAGCAAACTCTTAGTCTGCTGAAAAATGAGCATCCACTTAATTTGTTTTCATATTTCCCTTTTAGTCTTCAATTCTCTTTTTTCTTTTTCAAATGGTAGTATGTGCAGTGCATAAATACTAAAAATCTAAGTTATGGTTTGGTGCAGTATTATGCTAATCATAGCTACCTTGTAATATGCGCTTTCTTTTGTGTCAAGTATCTATAGCTACCTTGTAATATATGCATTTTTTTGTGTCAAGTATTGCTAAAATTATCTGTAATACACTTTAAAAATTGTTTGATGATCTATATATTTGCTGCTAGAAATGCATTAATATGTAAATATTGAATTATTAATCATGTTTCACGTATTTCAGGATATGGCCTGTGACACATTTCTGAAAATTGTCCAGAAGTGCAAGCGTAAATTTGTGATCACCCAGGTAAAAAGGACTCCAAAAAAAGAATAGTGACTAGTGCGTGTCTCACAAATTTTCCATGTGCTCAGTATGTGGTATAATCCATGACAGTCACAATAATTGCTATTTCAGGTTGGGGAAAATGAGCCATTTGTATCTGAACTTTTATCAGGCCTTCCTATCACCATTGCGGATCTTGAACCCCATCAGATACACTCCTTCTATGAATCTGTATGCCTTTTAGATGTCTTTGTCTTCAGTTCATTCATTGTTCATAATTTTTTTTCAAATGTTCTATATTTATACTTGTGTTTGCACATATTTAAGTTATTTTCTTGAACTGTAGGTTGGTCACATGATTCAAGCAGAATCAGATGCACAGAAGAGAGATGAATATCTTCAGCGGTTGATGGAGCTCCCAAATCAGGTCCTTTGCTTGCTTAAGAAGCCATATTTTTTGCTAAATCTCTTATGTTATTATTTTTGGAAGCCAATTATTATAATGCCTGGTATTTTCCACTTCTGCAGAAATGGATGGAAATTATAGGGCAGGCACATCAAAATGTTGACTTTTTGAAGGATCAAGATGTAATCCGGACTGTGCTTAATATATTGCAGGTATAGCTTTGTGATCTTTCATGTAATTTTAGTGTCTATTCTGTTCTATGTTCTTTGATATTTTTCACTGCATGCTAGGTGACCATTTGAATATAAAATTTTATTTAATATTGCGTTAGACATAAAACCATTCATGCACTTCCATCTAACAACTTAATCTTTTGGGATAGTTGGTTCATAACATGCTATCACGACTTTTATAATCAAGTGGTCTGGAGTTCATTCATTGCTGCCCTCATTCCTCTAAGCATGTGCATTGTCCACGCTTAAAGCCCAAAGGGCTCTTGCTTGAGGAGGCTTGTTTGATATAAAACCATTATTGTGCTTTCACCTAACAGCTTAAGCTTTTGAGATAGTTGGTTTCTAAAACCATGATCATTCATGGTGAAAGCTTTTGATTAATTGGTTGCTAATGTTCACTCAGCTAAAGGCTAAATATTTTCCTTGTCCCTTGTCCTGTCTAGGGATTTTGTTTTTGGGGTATGTTATTCCTATTAGAGCTCTGCCTATGTTTGGTTACATATTTGGTCCCAAGTCTGGAAAAAAACGACATTCTGTTAGGCTGTTGACAGCCAATACAAAACTTTGTCGAATCTTCATGGCATTGATGTTATTCATCAGTAGTAATGAACAAAATAGAAATGGTTTATGCATTTTGTTTTCTAATTTTTTCTTTGAAAGTTTAACCATTATTACACAACCTTGGTACCAAACTTCATTAAGTTTGTGTTTGAATCCCTCCTAACTGCAGATGAATACAAGTGTTGCATCTTCTTTAGGGACATATTTTCTGCCCCAAATCTCATTGATCTTTTTGGACATGTTGAATGTGTACAGGTATGATCTGTTAACTGATTAGATTTTTTAGTCTGGAATGCTAATAACAAAATTGATACTCAGCAATAAATAGTATGATTTGATTATTTATTATTGCCAAATTCTAAATCAGATTTTTCCCTTTCCAACAGAATGTACAGTGAGCTTATTTCAAAAAGTATTACCGAAGGGGGACCTTTTGCATCTAGAACATCCTATGTGAAACTTCTACGGTAAGATTAATTAAGATTTTATTAATTTTGTATATAGGAGATTAATTTTCAGTCCCTTTTTATACACGTTCTTCTTGATGCAGTTCGGTTAAGAGGGAGACACTTAAACTGATTGAGACATTCTTGGATAAGGCTGAGGATCAACCGCAAATTGGAAAACAATTTGTGCCACCAATGATGGATCCTGTGCTGGGAGATTATGCTAGGAATGTTCCTGATGCAAGGGAATCGGAGGTTTTGTCACTTTTTGCCACAATTGTAAACAAGTATACTTCTTTCTTTCTTTCCTGTTTCCTTTGTTTTATTGATTGCCATATGGTGCTTTGACAGTCAAATTCTGCATGTATATGTTCTGTTGCTTCCTTAGGGTTGAGTGTGATAGGTAATTTGCTATTTAATTACATACAATATTTGTCGTTCTTTTCTCTCTTCTCTTCCAGATATAAAGCTGCAATGATTGAAGATGTACCTCGCATATTTGAAGCTGTTTTTCAGTGCACACTAGAGGTAATTGTGTAGTTTATTATTAATCTGTGATTGTGGCCCATGTGTTTGATATTGATCCCGCCGCCTATTAGTCCATTATTCTCTTTTAGTTTTAATATTTTTACTTTTGCAACAAAATATTATGGTCTTGGTTTTAGTTTAACATTGTGTTTTATCATTAATTGAAATGTAAATTTACAGTAATTGTTCTGAAGTGCATAATTTAGAAGTTTTGCTAATGGTGCATTGTTTAAGTTTTAATTTTTAATAACAGATGAGTGATGACAAATAATTATTGGGTATCCACAGGTAAATATAAACTGAGTTATATTTTTCTTTTCTGTTTCACAGATGATTACAAAAAATTTTGAAGATTACCCAGAGCATAGGCTTAAGTTTTTCTCTCTACTCCGTGCCATAGCCACTCATTGTTTTCCTGCATTAATCTGCTTGTCAAGTCAGGTTGGTCTCTTGCTCCCTCTTTCCACAATGAATCAATGACACATCAGTTTATTATGTTGACTATGACTGCTTTTCAAAATTTGCAATCACTTTAGTCTCTGCCTGATATTTTTTGTTATCTATGTCAGCAACTGAAGCTTGTTATGGATTCAATTATATGGGCATTTCGGCATACAGAAAGGAATATTGCTGAAACTGGGCTAAACCTGTTATTGGAGATGTTAAAGAAGTTTCAGGTGTGGTCTTTGTATATATATATTTTTCTTTTAATAATTCCTAACACGAGGTTTTCTGTATACATAGATAGCTTTTATTATCCTATTGTATATAGGTTTTCCTGTTTTGGATGAATTCTTGCCCCTCTCCCTAGTGGGAAAAGGCTTTGATTGTTGCTGAGGATTTCTTACCCCTCTCCCTAGTTGCACTTTACATTTTTTCTCTGTAATAAAATTTATTCTTCCATCTAGAACAAAGTTTATCTTGCCGCTCTGGTCCTTACTATAGTGGTATATAACTTCATTTTGTTTTATTCTTTTGGCTGAATGTCTAACAGGGATCAGAATTCTGCAATCAGTTTTATCGGACATATTTTTTGACAATTGAACAAGAGATATTTGCAGTCTTGACTGACACGTTTCATAAGCCTGGGTTCAAATTACATGTGTTGGTGCTTCAGCATTTATTCTGTCTGGTACAGTGTCATAATCATGCTTTATTTTGTTTTTTTTTTTTTTTTGTTTACTAACCAGTAAGAAATGGCAAAAATAATGAGTTTGACCTTTTCAGCTGGAAACCGGTGCCCTAACTGAGCCTCTTTGGGATGTTGCTACAAATCCATATCCATACACAAGTAATGCAGTATTTGTACGTGAGTTTACCATAAAGCTTCTAAGCACTTCTTTCCCCAACATGACAACAGCTGAGGTAATTGAAGAGAAACAATTAATACTCATACCCCTCCCTCGCCAACAAATGATTAATTTCATGAATTTTGCAGGTTACCCAATTTGTTAATGGACTCTTTGAGTCCACAAATGATCTCTCCACATTTAAAACTCACATAAGAGATTTTCTTGTGCAGTCCAAAGAATTTTCTGCTCAGGTAATGCTGTATGCAGTAGTGCTACTTTTTCTTGTACTAAAGTCAGTTGCTTTCTTTTGACCAAAATAAGACTTGGGAAAGCTTGTACTTGTGTACCTACCTAGAATGTTGACTTGTACATCCTACCATTTATATTGGTTCATATAGTAACTTTTTATGAGCACTTTGCTAGCTCATTTCATTGGTGAAAGTGCTAGTGTTTTTGGTTTTGCTTATGTTCACTCTGGAAATTGTTTTTTTGTCTTGCTCCTCTTCCCTCCATACAAATACAATGTAGCATGAAGTTCGCAATTTAATTATATTACCGGTAGTTCAGTATAAATCTGAGGTTTGTCGATTGCCCTGTCTACTGCAGGATAACAAAGATCTCTACGCTGAAGAGGCTGCAGCTCAGAGAGAGAGGGAACGACAAAGAATGCTTTCAATTCCAGGGCTTATTGCCCCGAGCGAGTTGCAAGACGAGATGGTGGACTCATAGATAGGCTAAATAGCATGGGAGTTAATAGTATTACCATGGTCATTTTAACTTGTTTTACAGGCTCCTTGATTCAATCAATTACCAGAGACTTTGAGAACGGATGCAGCTTTTTCCTCCAAATTTAGTTTTTCCCCTCTTCCCAATATTTTATGTTGGGACTGGTTTGGCGAAGGTTCCTGATTTCAGAGTTTTAGCTGGCCGGGGATACTGCCTTGTCCATTGGGTGAGTGTAGATTATTCAGTTACTAATTGAGGATGATAATATTGAGTCATTTGTAAGGGATTCATGAAGGTATCTTTATATAGAATCGCAGGATGGAAGACTCATTCTGTGAATATTGATGACTCCTTAGGTGTGACCTCCTAACCTCGGGCGGTATGTGCAGAAAACCCTTGTGGTTTTATATTTTGTATTTTTTCTCCACCAATTAATTTTTAGGGATATTGATGTACCGTGAGTGCACTTAATATATGGTTTCATGAGTATTATTAGTGTTATAGAGAGATTAATTTATTTATATTTTTAATGTCTTGCTTTATAATTTCAAATCACTTGCAATTTTTGTATTCATTGTTGAAATCAAGAGGGAAATCTAATACTCCCTCGGTCCCTTATTATAAGACCCTTTCAATCATTTCACATCGTTTAAGAAAAGTTAGTTAATGTATTGGGATTTTAAAAAAAATTATAGCATTCTAAATATACCCATATTTAAAAGTCACTATATTTTAGAGACATTAATTATTCACTTTCCAATGGTGTAGTTGAGTATATGGGTAAAGCTTCATTAATTATTCACACTTAGCAATATATGAAAAATTAAAAAGAGTTGGATATTAATGAATGGTAAATATGGAAAAAATAATTAATTTATCTCAAAATTTGCAAAGGGTTTTATATTAAGAGGCACTTAATTCTTCTAGAAGGAGTTTTATAAATATGGACGGAGGGAGTATAAGAGAGGCTATTAATCAAACCAGCTCTCTATGTCAACAGAAGATTCAATTTAATCCTTCGAGTGAACATGAGTTACCCGTGTTTATACTTTACTACGGCCTAAAATCGGAAAGGTGAAAGGAATGTTTACATTTGTAAAAGAAAGAAAAAGCTTCTTAAATCCTATATTTAATAGAATTTTAAAATCGACCCCCTATATTTTGCGGGAGACCTTTACAATAAATATATAATTTTAATATTAAATTTTGTGGACTTGGTCTACCTTATAAGAATGATCAACTCATTGGTTGGATTGATAAAATTCAACATTCATAAAATGTTATTAAGCGGAGTAGCTTTACCAAGAGTTACTCATGGAGTAACTTGATCTCTACCTATACAATAAACCAATAAAAAAAAAAACTATTCTCAATATGGAAAATGAACTAATCCTTGATGTGTCTATCCTTATCTTTTGATCAATTTATTCATAACTAAGTGAAAAGTAAATTTTTCATTTTTTTCCCTTCACTTTTTTTAGGCTAGTTGGCTATGTCAGCATTGTAAGAATGTAATGAGAATGACCATCAGACTTTAGGGACCTGATCTCTATTGCCAGACTTGTGTTATAGAGGAGCGATGATGATGTCAGAACCTTGAGTTAGTGTGCGTTTGATTTATTCTAAAATCACGTTTTAAATGTGGATCCAAACAAATGCTACTGAGAGTAGCGTTGTTCCGGATCCACGTTTGAAACGTGATTTTGTGATAAACCAAACACACTATTAGAAATGAGATTTTTTTGTTATTTTTATACCCTTTCCTTTTATGCACGAAAATGAATTGATGTATTTTCTTTTATTAGATTTGTATCCATCGGGACTGACAGGGCTTGAACCCTTCCGCCTTGACAGGGTAGTGCTCTGACCAATTGATCTACAATCCCAGGTAAAAATCATACAACATACATATTCGTACAAATTCATTCAAATCCTTTTTATTTTCTATTTTAGATTCGAACTGTTGTGTTTTAACTAACCAAGGCGGACCTATTTATCAATTGATATATATAGGAAGAGGAGGGGGAAAAGGCAAAGGGGTCAAACGATATGATAAAAGGTGAATTAAAAAAACGAAAAGGAAATGGAGGAGGTGACGGTGAAATGAGATGGAAGTGACGATGGGGAAGGAGGAAATAGAAGAAATGGAAGGGAAAAAGATATGTTAACTCACCTGAAGTAGGTATAAAATCCCCTACACATGGGGGAGAGAGGCCCTGGGGAGACAACACTGTCGCCGCACCGTGTTTTCTCTTCACTACTAGGGTTTTTAATTTTGAGAGTTGTCGGGAAGTAATTCTTAGATAGTGAATTTCTGTTTATATTGAAAGTACTTTTTTAATGTGGTTTTTAAGAATAGTAAATGAAATTATGAAACATTATATTCATGTTTTAGATAAAAGTTAATTTATTTCAAATTAAAACAAAATTTCAAAATTTATGAATATTATGAGGGCATATTTATATTTATGATTAGGTAATGTTGAGTTTATATTTAAGTAAATGAGGATTTATTTATTTTTAATCGATATTTTAGTCCTTACATTACATGTGATAGTGTGATAGCATTTCTATTTTGTTGACATTTCTAGTATAACTTAGATAGTTAAATAAAAAATTTGAAGGACATGACAAAATTTAAATTTTTATAATAATAAAAACATTTTTAATTTATTAATTATGATTTTATTATTATATTATAATTTAAAATAACACAATGATAATTGGGTAATGCGGGAATGAAAATATTAATATTGGTGACATTTATATATACATTTTGTCACCAATATTAATACATTCATTCCCCCGTATAATTCACCAATATTAATTATTTGTGGGGATTTTCGATAAATAAAAAAAAATGTACATTTTATTTTTACAATTAAGAGATATAATGAGCATGTATATGAATATGATCTTTTGCTAATTTTATTCTCCATGAGAAAGAAGGATATATTCCTGAAAGCTTTTTAAATATTGAAAATAAATGCTTTACTGTTAGCATATTATAGTAATATTTATTTTTTAAAAGAAATTAAGGTTAGTACTTTTTTAATTCAGAAACTAAGGTTAATACTTTTTTTTACGTCAAATTAAGGTTAATACTTATAAAAACAAAAAGGTGAAGATTCTATTCTATTTCTATTTTTATTTGTATATTCTAAGGTGTTGGGAATTCATTGTTCCAAATCAAACGCAAGAGGGAAGGAAGAAGGAAAGAAAGCAAAATTGAATTCCCTTCGCTTTCCTTCCCTTCCCTTCCCTTTGCAACTCCAAGTTTCATTATCTGTTTTTGTGATTACAAATCTCAAAATCGATTTGATTTGCTTTGATCGCATAGGTTGGCATGGGTCAAACTTTCCGAAAGCTCTTCGATACCTTCTTCGGCAATACCGAGATGCGGGTAGGGTACCCCCTTTCTTCTCCTTTTTCTTTTTAACAATTTTACCATAAATGCCATTTTTCCCTATTAATGCTTATTTTATGCGTAATTATTAACTTGTACCATGGTGATGATTACTATAATTTTTATTTTGTCATATCCTTCTGCTGTTTCAACTTTTTTACCTTTTCAATTTACAACTTGCAATCTCTAATTGTTAATTAGTTAGTTTGCTTTACAATCAATAACCGTTATGATTTTCTTTTTTTTTTTTTTGTTTCATTTTTTATCTGGTTCAGGTTGTCATGCTTGGTCTTGATGCTGCTGGTAAAACAACTATACTGTACAAGCTCCACATTGGAGAAGTTTTATCCACTGTTCCTACAATTGGTGAGTTTTATGTTATAAGCTCATTACTAAGGGTCCGTTTGGTTTACAGTTGAGTAGAATTGATTCTAGAAATGAATGGTTGAGATGGATGATGCACGCTTTACGAAGTACGTTGAACGGAAGTGATTTAAAATCAATTTTGCAGAATTGATTCTGAATAGCTCAAAAGTTAAACCAAACGGACACTAAATTAATTGTTTTCTTAGTTAAATTTTGTTGAGTAGATTTCTTGGTCTGGTCATCTTCCAACTAGTTGATAGCGAAAAAATGTTTAGCTTATGTTTGTTGGTGACACGTGTCCAAGGAGTGTCGGTGTCGCGTCTGTGTCCAACAATGCGACATGCCTACAAAAAGAGGTGTCGGTGCTTAATAATTATCTACTTGGTTTTTGTTTCTTTGTGTCGGTTTGGGTTAAAGTTGAGTAGAATGGATTCTAGAAATCAATGAGGTAAGATGAGTGATGCACAATTTACGAAATATATTAGACGGAAGTGATTTAAAATCATTTCCGCGAAACCATGGTTTTGCACTGTTGAAACGCCAAACCAAATAGAGGCTTTGTTTGTTTAAATATGCTTGTAAGCAGAGTTGTTTCGTTACCTATTTGACCGTGTGAAGGTATGCAAAACTTTTGTTAATGGAGTTGGTTTTAGTGGAAACTAGATTTCTTGTGTGATGAAAAAGAGATTTTCCCCGCTTGATTGGTAGGGCAAATATCTGTTAGCAGTGGGTATGTGTGAATTGACAGGATGCAAGCATGTATAACGTTTCTGTTCTGCAGAAGGAAAATTAGAATTGGAAATAATCTATTTGTTGTTTGAGGCTTATAAATTTGTATCCATTGCAGGTTTCAATGTAGAGAAGGTTCAGTATAAGAATGTTATTTTCACGGTTTGGGATGTCGGAGGGCAAGAGAAATTAAGGGCACTTTGGAGGCACTATTTTAACAACACAGATGGTTTGGTAAGAATTAATACCTTTGATTTTATGCGTTTTATCGTATTAAAAACACAACTTATGTCATTTACTTGTTTTGTAAAATTTTCCTTTTGTTACAATTATTCATCTATCCAATAGGATTGTACAGACAAGATACAGGTTTAAAGTAGGCAGGTTGATATCTATGTGTACATTTATGCAGATATATGTTGTTGATAGTCTGGACCGTGAGAGAATTGGGAAAGCAAAGCAGGAATTTCAGGTGATAAAATCAAAACTTACACACACACACACACACACACACACACACACACAGAGACATACACACTGTTATTCCAAACAGACTTTGAATATATCTATGGATTACTTGCAGAATATCATAAATGACCCATTCATGATCAACAGTGTTATCTTGGTGTTTGCCAACAAACAGGACCTGGTATGTGTTACTTTTTGACCCATGTTCTCTCAGCTGAATGACCTTGCATTTATGGTTATGTTTATGAGTAAAGATAAAATTAGAGCCAAAGCACGTGAATTGAATAAGTTAAAATATTTGGAAATTAGTTAGAAGGTTTAAGATTTTCCCCCTTTTTTTTTTGGTCGAAGATTTTCCCCTTGCCAATAGGTCACAGGCCACAGGTGTCAAGTGCAGTAGAAAATACTCGTTGTCGTTGACAATAGCCTTCACTATTTTTATGTGTAATCACCACTGGATGATGCGCTGCACATTTACTTATGATTAGCTGATATATTGGGACATTATGAGAAATCTGAACCAACTCATGAGGAAAGCTAGACAAATTTATACCCACAGGAAAAGAATAAAGCATTTGCAGCTGGCTGGACCAAGAACAGTTGATTTAGGATGGATTGACCTAAGGAGAAAACTTCACTTTTTTTTTTTTTTCTGGGCAAGGCAATGAAATTCTTTCCCTAGTCTCAGGAGCTCTTTGAGAAGCTGTTGGGATACAGAATACCCTAAGAAAAGATGTGTCGAAGGAAATGAGTAGAAGGAATAGGCACATTTAGAGCTGTGGGACTTGAAAGAATAGAATGCGCAGGGACGTGCTCCTGTTGGAATAACCGCTCTTTTAGCCTTGGTTTGGTGCGCATGAAATGGAGGAGGGAGGAGAGAAATGGTGAGAAATAAACCCACTTAAGTTGTTTGGTTGAGCAGTAAAATGCCTAAGAAATAGGGGAGAAACGTGGGGGCCACAGCTTTTGCATTTCACTGCAAAACTAATGAGAAATGGTGAGAAATAGACTCACTCCAACAATAATCGATTTTTGTGAACCAATAATCGATTTTATTGTTTGAAATGTCAGCATCTCTGTCATAAAATATGGATTTTATTGTTTCATAATCGATTTTTGATAGTTGAAAATCAATTTTTTTAATGAATAATCGATTTTTAAAACATATTTCTCTTCTATTTCACACTCATCCCTCTCATACTAAACAACTTAAAAATATATTTTTCTTCCATTTCACACCCATTTCTCTCACCAAACAACCTAAAAATCATCTCCATTTCTTCTCTATTTCTCTTCTTCTCACTTCTCTCCTTCCCATTTCCCTTCTCTCTATTTCCCTAATCACACCAAACAAAACATTAGGGCTGGTTTGACTGTTTGTGATCGAACAAAACAAGGAGTGTCATTTCCTTATTTTCAGGGTCTAGATCATCATCCTCACTTTCTTCATCACCTTCTTCTACATACTATATAGCAATGCTTTTGCCCTTTTTGGAAATACAAAATTCCATTTGAAATTTGTTCCCACCTCCCATCACAGGTCCAACTATGCTACACTGGCGTAAGATAGTAAAAAGTATTGTTTATTAAGAAAACAACTTGCATGGAGGGTTGGTTCTTGCAAACAATTTTCTAAAATATATTTTTAAGAGATATTTGGAACAGATAGTTATCCCTTTTCAGATTTCCTTAATCATTATTCACATAACTCATTATGTGTTTAGCTCACCAACTAATACTGCTCCTCCATGTATCATACCATTCCAGGAACATTCCGAGTCAATTTTGATCTTGCAACAATGTCTATAATCTTTTTTCTTGCTTTGTTTCTGTTGTCTAATTTAGAATGAAGAAAAACTAGAATACCAAAAATATGTGTGCTTGAGCAAGAATATTTTTCTATTTTCTGGTTAACATTTTCTATTGATAAATTTTTATTTCTTTCTTGTTTGTCCATCATCCTGCTTGACCATGAAAAGCTTCGATACCAGTGAGGCTTTTTGACTTCTGGTTTTTTACTTTTTGGTGGGATCTGTTTTTATTTTTTATTTTTGCACATTCAAGTTAAATTCTTACACGTATACCACTTGACTTCCGCAAAACCATGACTGGCACAGTTTCCGTTCCCATTAGGACTAGTTTCATCAATGGAACTTCTCTATTATTCAAAAACAACCTGCACTTCTATACAATTATCTATATCTTGTAATGCTAGCAGACCATTCCTCCTGAACAAACAACTTCCCTCCAAATAATTTAGAGAGTTTTGCCTCATTCTCAAGTATAGTTATAAACTTGTAATTGTGAATATTTTCCTTTTCTTTTCCAGAGAGGAGCGATGACGCCAAGGGAAGTATGTGAAGGATTAGGTCTCTTTGATCTCAAGAATAGAAAATGGCACATACAAGGTACTTGTGCACTTAAGGGGGATGGTCTTTATGAAGGTTTGGACTGGTTGTCTTCAACTCTGAAGGAGAGAAAAGCTGCTGGATACTCATCAATAGGACTAGGGACTTCATCATTTTAATTTTGCAGGTTTGAACTATCATCTTTCAGTCATGAGTTCAGTTACCCTCCTGTTTATGACTCCATTAGATTATACTTGTATTCTGCACTGCAGGGGTATTTTGGCCTTAGGATTCGGCGAGTGTGGAATGTGTAGACTATTACCAGTTCTCAAATTCTGAGATTGGTAATCAATTTGTTTTTTTGGGTTTTCATCTGAAGCCGATGAAATATGTGGTTACTCCTTTCAGGGTACTTAAGATATGTGACTTGCTCCACTTATACAAGTTTGTGCATGACGAATGATTAACTACATAAATTCTGTTCCCATATTGATGCCTCTCATTAAGTGCATGAGAAGGTCATGGATACTGGATCATTTGTTCATTCTCCCTCGATGTGCCCCATCTCATTCTATCTAGTATTTCTGTGTGGCTGTGTCAGGTTCCTAGATTCATAAAAATAATGATTCTAACATAATAGTACATTAGGAGCTTGTCATGATTTTCTTGTCCACAATGTCTTTTGATTCAATTCGTTTGGGTGGCTCCAATTACTTCCCTTCTTTTCATTTGCTTATAATAATATACCATTTTGACTCCTGAACGTGACAACTTGTATTGTTTTAGGCCCTGGAAATGTTCACAAATTCATTCATTCTTCTGTTTTACAAAGTGGTATTTCCATCAATTAGGCAACATATGGCATTTATATGAGCAT
The DNA here is from genome assembly GCA_026901365.1 of Sesbania bispinosa. Classification (NCBI taxonomy): domain Eukaryota; kingdom Viridiplantae; phylum Streptophyta; class Magnoliopsida; order Fabales; family Fabaceae; genus Sesbania; species Sesbania bispinosa. The sequence goes on from QLOH01000205.1 coordinate 100,673, forward strand.
CCATGATCCATGTATACAATCTATTTAACACTTTATGTTACAAATGTGTAGCTAACATGTTATTACGACAACTATTCTGGTATACATTATTAATAAGAATTAATGAAAAGACCAAATTGTAAATATAAAAGGACAGGTTTGTGAAAAAGTTGAAGTTCATGGACTGATTTGTACACAAGACACTAAAGTTGACAAATTATTAATAAGGCTTCGTTGGAATCCCGTCACTATAGTGTATAAGTAATTTCAAAGAATTGAAATCAATCAAATTAAATTTATTAAATGTGTATTATAACTCATGCATAATACATTTTTACCATTAATTTTAAAATTAATTTTATTTAATTGTAAATTAAATGAACACAAACAATACAATTTGTTATTTGAGGGATCAAAATGTAAATTAACTCTAACTAAAATCTGTATTGACTTAAGCCATTGTGTGTATTGACGCATAGGAGGGAGTTTCAAGTCTCAACTTTAAAAAATATAGAATAAACAGACATCTTGATCTCAATTTGAGCATAAGAATACAAAGAAAAGAAATATATAGTTGGTCCTTGAAAGTAATACTATTTACTTTTGGTCCCCAAGAATATCGTTATGTATAATTTGGCCATGTGAGCAACATGACATTGGCCTTAGGATTATTGCACCTTTCATCAAGGACTAACTTGTGAATGGGTTTTCATTGAAAAGCTGCGAATAGTGTATTGAAAATAGGTCTGCATAATTGCTTCTGTGGGTGGAAGACAAAGTGCAATCAGTTTGATGGGAAATGCACACAGAAGGGGAAGAGGGACGATTTATTTTCCTTTGCAAAAGCAATAAAGTGCTTTATTTATTAAAATATTAAAATAAAGCAATAAAGGGACGTGAATTTTTCGGCGTGTCTCTGATTGCAACGTTTAGATTTTTTTTGATATTATAATGAAACGTTTATAATCACAAGGAATTTCAACATTTATAATGAATAATGAAAGACATTTCAATTTTCTGTACAAATTTTTATTAATAATCAACGTGAATCTTTAATTAATAAAGTGATTTATTATTAAAATATTTTAGCCAATATTCTGATTATTGTACAACATTAATATAAAATATTTAAAAAATTTAAATCTTTATAATAATAAAATGTGATTCTACACATTCCAAAATTCCAAAATAATAATAGGTGATTTTGTCGGTGAATTTATTTTATTTTAAAAAAAAGAAAAAAAGAGGGTAAATATATATATATATATTACTGTACAGAATTAATGCATAGCATTACAAAAGTCAAACTTGCTAATTAAAAAACGTGCCTAAAATGGAAGCAAAATATTGGGTTGTGAAGTCTGATTATTAATACCGCATTAAAGCACAACAATTCAAAATTCAAATTCAAATCTAATATTTAAAAAATGTGGCTAAATTGGAGGATAAATTTGTGACCAATATACCCTTATTTTAGGCGGGAAAATTGAGCTACAGACTTCCTTCATTTTATTAGTATAAAGATAAAGATATAAAGATGTCAATGTAAGCTATAAAGACAATCCAACCACCATATACATTTAAATCACCTCCAAATTACATGAAATTATAAAATACTCTCTTTCCTATCATCTCATTTTTTATACTTTACTAATTAGTAAATTTATAAGTTTATAGCAGCTAAGCATTGCACATATCTATATCTAGCTAAAGCTATCAACAAGTATTTTCACTATTAGCAAACGCAACAGGGTGCCTTGTTACATTTTAGCTAGTGTTACAGTAATATGATCCTTTCACATGATTCCATGCTACCATATATATATACATATATATATATATACATATATATATATATATATATATAAAAGTTGAAGTACAAACTCTAGATATGTCATTTCAACTTTTTGAACCTTCATATTTTTGTCACATAAGTGAAGTTTTAGCCAGGGGCGGAGAACCTTTAGAATAAAGGGAGCCATGGCCCTCCTCAATTTTTTTCTTTAAAAAATATATGTATATAATGTATGTATATTTATATTATTTTGTAAAATTATATGTTATATACTATTCAATAAAATTATATAGTGGAAGTTAGATAGAATGAGACATGATTTACTAAATGATAAATTAATTGGAAACTAATAAGATAATTTATTAAATTATAAATGTTTGATTTAAGTGAATAATTAATTTAAAATTACATAAAAAGATATTTACGATATAAATTCTAAATAAACAAAATTATAATATTAGGTAATTATAGTTTTAGTTTTATTTAAAAAAATTAAATTCTTATTAGTTTTTTAATGATAAAATATTTTATTAAAAATAATTAAAATAAATTATAAAAATAAAACAATAATTAAAATAATTCAAAAAAATTAATTTATATAAAATATGTATATAGGTGGAGACCAACTTACTTTAAGAGTGACTCTTGGTAAAATTATTTCGTTTATAACTTGTTGTAGAATACAAAGTTAACAAATCTAACTGTTAAATATATAATATGATACCAACATGATGATTATACATACCAAATTTTTTATAAATTGGACATTTGTAGGTATTTGATTATGTATTAAATGGTTTTAAAAATTTATGAAATGTTACAGACTTGATCTATTTAATGAAAACTTTAAGTCAATGTTTACAAAAAGTTATTAAGCGGGATAATTTTATCAAAAGTTACTCCAGATTTCAGTGGATCTCCACCCATATATATTTATATATATATATATATATATAAACTATGAGGAATGATCTTAATTCACTATATATTCAATTTAGTTTTTATTTTAGTTATATTATAATTTTATAATTATATATTTAATAACAATATTATTTAGGGTGGGGTATTGATTGAAAAAAATTATATTATCGACCCTCCTTGACATCACTTATCAGCTTCGCCCCTGGTTTTAGCATTCTTATTTTATGGTTGAATGTCTAGTATGCAGACTTTCTCAATTGTTACTTCAGTAACTCTTACACTTATTATTATTATTACTTGAAAACCCATACTAAATTATAAACAAATTGAAAATCATGGTGATCAATCTAAAGTATATTCATTATAGGTGAAAAGTTTTAAATTTAAGCGTTAAAGTCATGATCTATCTTTTGGTTAAGAAACAATTTTTCAAATAATTTATCTTTCTAACACCTTTTTAAACATTTAAAGTCAGTGACTTTTCTTCATTCCAAAATTTGAAGCAACAATAGTCAATATAACTTAATGAAAAAGAATAAGTGATTGCGAAATAAAATAAAAATTGCTCTATAACCAATCTTTCGACTTATTATTATTATTATTATTTTGTCTCAAAATGTTTTACTATAATTTTGTTAATAATTAATATATTTTACATTATATAGATTTATATCAAATACAATAGACCTTATCATAAACTCTTGGAAGATTGCATTAAGTACTACCTACCAAAAGATATTTTTGAAAACTTAAAGACAGATAATATCTTACTTATGATATTAATATTGTTTTAACAATATTAATACATGAATATCATAATACATTATTCAAACAAATAAAACCTTAATTAATTTTAATTATTTACCTTGCCCAGGTCTAAAACCTAGTTATTTGAAACGCATGGTAGCTGTACAGACTCATGCTAAATAAATATGGGTCTGCAAAACAAGTTGAATACCGGGTAACAGGGCCGACCCAATATTTCTGTAGGCCTAAAACAAATTATAAATTGGGGCCTATTCATAAAAGATAAGAGGCCTCACATAACATATATATTTTTAGAAAAATGGAAATATATTTTTAACAAATGAAAGTTAATAATATTTTTTATATTTGATATAAATTTTTTATTAATTTTAGTATATAAGATATATACTTATACAAGATTTGAGGCCTTGTAATGGAGAGGCCTAAAGCCATTGCTTTAGCAGCCTCCCCCTTGGGCCGGCCATGCGGACAGAGCAAGTGTAAGAATTCTCATTGAATCCAATCGTGAGATATTTGCAATTGAGAAATGTAATTCATACAACCATACAACAATACAAGAGAGATAAGGAGAGAAAAGAGAAAGAAAAGAAAGAAATGTGAGATTTGATAGGTGATGTGATGGAGAGATATAGAGAGAAAAAGTGTGTTGTATGAGTTGTTGTATATTTTGGTTGTATGAATTTATTATCTCTTTGCAATTATTCTATATAGTAATAATGCACAAATCATTAGCCAAACATTCATCTCATCTCAGTGTGTGTGTGTGTGGGGGTATGTGAATACATACAATTACAACATGATAGTTTAGAATTTGTAGGGTTCACCAACAACCAATGTGATATGAACACCAACATAAAATCAGGAAAAGATCCTCCTGTGTTAGAGTTTCACATGTCAAGACTTTATCATGTGAAAATTTTGGATCTATCTCCATAAATATCAATGAATTTTATTTAATGCCTAAAAAGAGATAGACAAAAATTTCACATGACAGGGTCATGTGTGAAATTTTAGCATGGGAGGATTCATTTCCCATGAGATCACCATCTTTCATCATGTATCCAATTATTTTTTTCTTTTGGCCCAGTAGGACCTTCCTCACCATACAGCTCCACTGGAAACTTGTTAATTAAGCTCCTCATTGAATATTGAAGCATGCGAGGAAGAGCATTGATAATCTTATCCAGCTCAGTTTTTGTATCATAAACAATTTTGGGGCCCCACTCTCTCATAAACTGCAACCATTGAGGCTCAGTAACAACATTTTCAAGATACTCAGCTGCAACAATCTCATAGTGAGTACTAGAATCCACATACAAATTACTGCGAGCGGCATCATTCCTAATGCCAAGCCCCAGTTTAGCAGACCCTTGGATATAGGTCCCAGGATGAGGGTAACTTGCATGTCCATTTTTTGATGAGTAAACAATAGCTTTATTGCCATCAATGTATTCCAATTCATAGGGATCAACCCATTCACCGCCACTGTGCTGTGAGAAGTATATACTATAGAGCTCTCCAGTGAAATTACATATTCGAAGTGTAAAATGCTCCCAGTCACCAACATGTTCTCCAACCTTGCCCAATGGTATATTCTTAATTCCAATTTTCAGAGTGGCTGGCCCATTGAAGGGGCAAAAAATCCACATTGCAATGTCTGTAAAAGTTCCACCAAGAGCTGGCTTCACATGAACATAAAGCCTTGCACTTTCCAAGTCCCCACGTTTGAGAAAATCCTTTCTATTATCACTTGGCAAGTCTATCCAAAACTTCCCATCATTTGTTCCCCCACATGGTAAATTTGAGCCAGTTGCATCAATTCCCTCTCCTGTAGACACGTCCTTTCTGCACAACAGGGCTCCATTGTTGAAAAACCAAGCCACAGAAGATGGCAAGTAAGTTTCCTCAGGATGAAAGAAAACAGTAGGGCCATAATGCTTAATAAGTGCATGTATTTGCTGCAAATTTGGCATTGCTGGTAGCACAGGATTTAGATTCTTCAAGCATGCAACAGAATGGTCTTGTCCCATGTTCCCACCACTACTGCAGAAAAATGTCCCAACAGAAACCCCTTTCCCCAGCATGCCACGGTCACAAGGTCTCAAGCTCCATACTTGAAATGAAAACTCTGGAATTTTGGAACCAACATCAAGTATTAGGCGGTGAGGTTCACATTTGTCAGTAAGGTCAGCACGCACACAGCACATTTCATCCAACTCAGGCTTGTCTGGTTTGTTAGTAACCAAGTAGCCAAGGGCCTTGTAACCTTCAGGAGGCTGGGGTAGCCAAAAGTAACCACATTCACTTGACATTTCCTGACTTCCTCCATTTGGATTCCAAACTAACTTAAAATCAAGGGGATTTCTCAAAGGAGGTAACTTTTCATGGTTGTCAATATCTGTAGTTTCAGGCAAGTGAGTTCCCACTTCCCTAGCAACAAGTACAAAACCCCTTAAAGGCTTGTCACAGGGTTGGCAATAGTGACCAAGAATATGGAAACCATCAGGTATTCCACAAGGTTTATAGAATGTAACAGCATTTTTAGTGTCTAGTATTGCACTGCAGCTCCAAATGAACTCAAACCTAGTGACCTTGAAAATTTCTATTTCACCTAGATTTACAAGTCCCGAAGCGAAACCTTGTCCTGTAATGACATACACAGAATACATGAGGAAAGTTCATCTTCTTTCCCCAAAATTAACAAAAAGAAAAGCTAATTTAAGTTAAAAACGTGGATTCGGGCCAACGCTACTGAGTGTATCCACGTTTAAAACATGGTTTCGGTATAAACCAAACATACTATAAATATCAGTTTCAAATAAGTTCCTGTGTGGCATTGAGGCTGCAATATTATGCAAGGACAATACTTCTAAATTTTTTTTCTTGGATAAGGTACCTACCAATCTATTATGGTAAAATTGTTGTTTCATTTCATCCATAAACACAGTACATACCAAAGATAAATTACTATAAGAATTCAGATTTGATGAATCTTAATTAGTAAGTCACACTATTCTCAAGGTCAATATAGAACATAGTTAAATTGAATAGAGAGGAGATAGAACAAGACTCGTGTTTCCAAAGTTTAAGCCAAAACAATGCAAAACAAGAAAGAACTAAACAAAACCTCATTTTCCTGTGGAACGGATGCATAATAAATTCACGAAATCTACAAACATATTTGCATGCAACCAAAAGAAAGAAAAGCTCTAATTACCAAAAATAGGAAGATGCCATTCACATGAGAGCCATTGTCACAGTGCAGAAGCACAGAAGATTCACTAACAAAAAGAAGCAAAATGCACATTCCTATCATTGAAACACCAAAGATTTTTCTGATATTAACGGAAAACCAAAACAAAAATACCTTCAGGCCATTGAGGGATCGGTGCGGGAAGAGAAAAGATTTGAGGATGAAGGGAAGACGACTGAGCGAATGTTGTATTCCTACGAAAGCATTTGTAGCCAATCATCTCCACCGATCGCAAATTGCAGATGCAGAGTTTAAACACTCATTTTGCGATTCTTGTTCATTACCTTTCCCAAACGAAGGTTAATTCTACTTTTTGATAAACACTATGCTTCCCTTTATTTAAAGATTGATTGATTAATTATTAGGTGAATTATTACTCATGTAATCTTCATGGCTTTTTTTACACCACAAATATATATATATATATATATATATATATATATATATATATATATATATATCTGCATGGCTTTTGCAAGCAAAAAGGATAACACTTATATAAATGTTAAGAGTAAAATATATGATTTTGACATAAGCAGATTTCTCTTTCCGTGCAAAAATGGAGCAGGTTCAATTCAGATAAATTTGGTTTATTGTTGGTACTTCATCATTAAAATAGTTTCATTTTTTAATGGAACCATAATCATAATCAAATTATTTCAATAATAAATATGTAAAACTTTCATTGGTACACTCCATAAAATTTGACAGTTTATTATACTAATATTTTGTTTCCTTTTTTATTAAAAAATTAATATTACTAAGAAAAATATATGATTAGAGAATACCATTTTTCCTTTTGGAAGATTAATCAAATAGGGAAACTTTCGTATTGATATTTAATAGTGTGATGGACTGGAGAAAGTTCAAGCCATACCCAAAATACTTGGAGGAACATTTCTATAATAAGTATCAGAGAGACGTAAGACAGTTAAGTTACAGTACTACGTTTTCAGTCGCAACATCTGTTAGCAACAAGTTTCCTACTTTTATTAGAAGCCGTCCTTTTCAGCTTTCACATGTGTATATTAAATAACACACCAAGTGATGATTTAGCCTTTGAGGTGAAGAAAATAATAAACTGTTCAGGATCTATCACGTATAACTAACATAATCGATTTATACTCAATTGTTTATTAATATTGAGCTTCATATTTTTAAACCTACACTGTTTGTTTAGTTCGACGTTGAAAATTAATCAAATTTAAGTATAAATTTCTCAAAACAATAATATTTTAGCATTGAAAATGTAAATTTACCATATTTTAATACTAAATTAAAAATGCTCAATGTTGTTTGAGACATGTTTAGGTCCACGGAGTCAACAACGTTGTTTCACCGCAGGCTCTAGGTCAGTGCCAGACTCAAACATGTGGCAAGATAAAGCCAGTTGGCCAGAGAAAGCAAGATACGTCCTTCAAAAGGAAGTTGCACATTTCCTGCACACCCGTCTCTCCTAGCTTCATTGCTCTTTCAACCAAGATGAGACTTCTTTGTACTATAGTCTCTTCATATTAATGAGAGTTGTTCAGTTGCCTTTATTTCTTGGAGGAACAAGGAACCCCATTAAGCAAGGAAACATTTTTTATGGTGCAAGATGCTACGTAATGACCTCATTAATTGCTAAAACCAACCAATGATGTAGCGACTAACAGACTACCATTAGTTACTGCAGAGGGTGATGACAAGGATTGCAAAGTTCATGAACAAGTTTGTGATTTTAGCTTAAGAGTACAAAATAAAGGAAGATCTACAGTGAGATATTCAAGCTCATGCCTACCAATACAAGCAAAGCATCCCAAGAGATACAAAACGAAAACTTTGTTCTGATTTTAAGTGCTACAATATTCTTAGCTCCATGGATTACCAAACCAGTGATTAAAGCACTAGGGAATGATAATTATCCTCAGCATTTGGAGCTCAACAGGAGAAAATATTTAACTGTATGTTCATCAGGGTTTATGGATTCAAAGATGGCACTGACCCCGAAGCTTATGCATTATTAGCACTTGGCTCAGAATTTGTTTCTGATGATTTAACGTCTTCAAAATTTTCCATGTCAATGGTCATATCATCACCCATATCAGCCTCAGCCATTACTTCATCCTTGTCGGCTTCCAGAGGCTCAATGCCATTTTGTGCACTATCAGATTGCTGCTGCTGCTTTTCACTTGTCTTCTCTTGGTCATCTGGCTCTTGTACTGTAGCTTGTGGGTATGGATCAGTGCAGATTGTCAATGTAGATGTGACTAACAAGTTCTATAGAGGAAAACACCAGACAGAAACCAAGCAAGATGTTTAAACAAAGTTCAAGTACCAATAATAAAAATGAATGATTAACCATTTACAAATCCAGGATTTATACTGTTATTAATTCTTAAAATAACTAATTTGAACAGCAGTGCACATGCCATATTATGAAGCATACCTTTTCTAGAGCTAAAGCAAGCTTTGAAAGATTTGGGTATATGCTTCTTGGGTCCAATAGGATCTGTCCAATGCAATATCAGACAAACTAACAACGTTATTCTATATTATCATGTTAAACTTGATGGATGTTGGTGCTGGAATATAATAATGCACAACAGACAAAAGAATCAGACTTACCTCACAAAGCCTTTGCAATGTAAATGGTGGGCCATCAATAAAACATGTAAGTGCTGGAATCAAGAAAAGCATATCAAAATAATATAGTGATTAGTGAAGCTTGCACCCAAAAACCAATTATACTAATAATAATTTAGTTAAGCAAGTAAATAAAAGCAGCTACAACTATTTAAAGAATCTAAGCAACAATATAGTAACATGATATATGCAATTTGAAAGGAGATTTGATGCAGGCCTAAAATTAAGAATGAACAGGTTCTGAGTTGGGTCTAGGAAATCTGCTGTCAAAAAGCATTGCTCTAGCAGCTAAATGGCTATTGCATTCTCTTTTGGAGACTACTTCATTATGGCATCAAATAATTTTGAGCAAATTTGGAAACCAGAATTGGTGGGATATCAATCCAAATTGATCAATACAATTCATGCTAATCCTTGGAAGTTTATTTCTCAGGGATACTCTTCTTCTAAACCATTGGTTTCTTTAAGTCTGGATAAATCTCCAGAGAGACATGTAGGCTTACTCAAAACTATTGAAAAATTCAACCTATGATTTTAAAATAAATGACATCATTCGTTAACATAGAGCTTTCTTTAAGAAAATTTTGTTAAAATATAATATTCCATATAGGAAGGAAAGAAAAGCCATTTTTACCATTAATTGTTTTTATATATACATAACTGTATAGATATGTATACTTCATACGCAGAAATATTGTAATCCACACACTGGTGGCTACAGCCTACAGCCAATGTTTTGAGAACTGGACTAGCTGGTCAGTCTAGTTCAATCATGAACTGATCTGGTCAGACTCTAAAACTAGTAGCAGAGAACAGATGAAACGGTCAAACTGTACAAATTGGCCACAGTTTGAAAAAATGTTATAAACTAGAATAGGTGATTGACTCAGTCAGCATACAGAATTATTGGATTACTGGTTGAATTAGTGAGTTACTAGTTGAACCGGTTGAATCGGATATATCAAAACTTATAAATTCTATACTAAAAAGTCTGAGGATCAAAATAATTGGTCACAATCATGGAAAGGGGGAAAAAGCATGTCAGGGAGATATGTGTGCCCGGAAAAATAAAAATTAGATAATTACAAATGTTGATATTTCAATGTCACTTGTAAATAAAAAGGAGCCTGTGGCCTGCTGTACCATATGCATGTTTAGTGAATTAGAGAAAATAAATAAATATATTATATTGCAATTAAACCAAGGTTGTAATAATTTAATTAAAATTTGAAATACTCAAAAAGTATAGCACACACTATTGTTCTGTTGAACTGGGTTGCTTCTGCATGCGAAAATGAAATATAACTGAAACAACCATTACTATGGGTTCACACACCAGGTTAATGTGGCCATGTGTTGCAGTGAAATTATGATAGTATGCTTTCTCAGGCATAAAGGTGACCTCTGCAATACATTGCCCATAAAATGCAACACCCCCACATGTGCAGAGTCTGCAGACACTCCCACCCTCTCTAATTTTCCCTGATTTGTGACGTCTTTTTCAAATTTCTTTTCTTTATTCCCACAAAGCTCAGAGGATTGGGGAATGGACAAACAACTGCACAAAGCGTAGACATGGCAGTGGTGGAGGTGGATGCAGTTCAGGACAATGCAGCAACGTGAACAACACGGTTCAGACTTGAGATGCAATCTGGTGAATGGCTACCAAGGAAATGCCAGTGAAGGAATGGGCGCCAGGGACTCAGGGAGTCAATTTTTTTTTTAATAACTTGGCCGGTTTAATCATTACCACTGGTTCACAGATTTTTCCACAAAATCAGCCAAGTGAAATTGGTCTGTACCACTTTAGAAGCACAACTGATCCATTTACATGTTCAGACCAATAACATTGTTGGTTTACCAGTTCATTGGTTGAACCGGCCAGTCCGGTCCAAGTTTTATAACACTGGTTTGACAAGTTGAAATGGTTCAAAGTTCATTTCCCATAAAATGAACCATGGGAGGAGTGAGTATCAAACACAGATCCCGCAGTTTTGGAAGGGAAATTTCAACCATTAGACCATTGATGCTTCTTGTTTAATAGAAGTTTTTCAACTGAAATGAGTGTTTGAAATCAAACTTCCAAAAAATCCTTATAAGTTTATGGGTGTTTATTGAGAAGTGAAATGAAAGAGTTTATAAAAAGTTGAGCTGCAGAAACTAATTTCAACCTATGAAAATTGAATTCATTTTACCTTCTTGATTTATATTTTATTTTCTTCTTCTACAAGTTTTTCCAGAGAAATTTATCAAATTGACTCTATATATTCTTATATTATGTATATTTGATTGATCTATTTTGGTGTTGGAATATCTTTAAGATTGATATTCCCAAAATAATTTTATCAGTTCTTGTTAAAGAATTTTTAATATTTTACAATATTTTCACATACTTCATATTAATAGAATGACAATATAATGTTGAATGTAGAAATAAACAAATATTAAATTCTCACCATTAATGTCTATAAAAATTAATGATGCTCATAAAAAACAGTGGAACTAACGGTGGGGTACCTTCATCCAGTTTGTTGACTAACTCAGAATAGGGTTCTCCTAATGAAGCATATTGCTGCTCACTTGCCATTTTTGCCTCAGGGTACTCTGACAATACCTGTATAACAAATATAGAATGAAAGATGCAACAGACTAAAGTGTAAAATTATGATGTATGAATAATAAAAATGCCAATTAACTATTATATGAAACAAGATGAAATATAAAAACCTACATGCTAGCATACCTCCCCATACCTGCTTCAGCTGAAACGATAGCATACTCTTTAAATTATCCCAGTCATGCCTGTTATTCAAAAGGTTCACCACATTAGCATTTAAAGTACATACCCATCTCTCCAAGTAAACTATCTTTCAATTAAGCCATAGTAGTCAATCCTGGACAGTTACATGTAGGGATGACAATGGGTAGGGTTTGGGTAGGGTATTATAGTACCCATCACCATACCCGCGTTTTAAAAAAATACCCATAACCGCGTGAGTAGTGATTCTAATACCCGTACCCTTACCCGCTGGGTACTCAAGTACCCGTACCCGTACCCATTACCCGCACTTTGTTAACTATACAAATAATAAATTGATTACAAAATGAAAATTAATTAAAAAATAAATGAAAAATAATCCACAGATCATCCAAGTTTAACCTATAAAATAACTATGGTATGTGGAAGTGGATGAAAGATTAAAACAATGGAAGGGGAAATGAAAATTAATTCATGTTTTGCTATTTTATTGTTTAGGAAATTATTATAACATTTAAATTAATTAAATTAGTAATATATATTAATTTTTTTGGTGATTATAATATATATTACTCCGTCCGTCCCTATTTATAAGACCCTTTCTAGAAGAATTGAGTGTCCCTTAATATAAGACCCTTTACAGATTTTAGGTAAATTAATTATTTTTTCTATATTTGCCCTTCATTAATATTCAACTCTTTTTAATTCCCCATATATTGATGAGTGTGAATAATTAATAAAGTTTTACCCAAATGCTCAACTACACCATTAGAAAGTGGCTTTTAAAGTCTTCCACCATGTGACAATTAATGTCTCTAAAATATAGTGACTTTTAAATAGGGGTATATTTGGAATGCTATAATTTTTTTAAAATCCCAATACATTAACCAACTTTTCTTAAACTGTGTGAAACGGTTGAGAGGGTCTTATAATAAGGGACGGAGGGTGTATCATTAATTTTTTTGGGAAAAATAGTAATTAATAATATAAATATATATATTAATCATATGTATATAAATTACATTAATTATATTATATTATATAAGTGCGGGTATGGGTAGGGTAGGGTACCATAGTACCCGTACCCGCATCCGTACCCATTAAAAAGTGCGGGTAATTACCCATACCCGAACCTAGACCCATTTGGTGGGTAATTACCCTACCCATTATGGGTAATTTTTGCGGGTACCCACTGGGTCTGGGTCCAATTGCCATCCCTAGTTACATGGAGTGGCCAATCCCAATATGTGCTATATAGTGGAGTAGTGGATTGCAGAGTGGCCACTATTCAAAAGATAGCAAATAAACATTCATATAATTTATAACACATGCATATGTATGCTCAAATCTCAAATAATTTTCAAAGAGGACACATTCATCATTAATACCTAAAACATCATAGCTAAATAACATAATCAACATTAGTCTAAGGCAGAATATTTCATAGAGGTTGAGGCTCATGATGACTTATGAGCAATAAATCCTGAGCAACTAAGAGGATAACGCAGAAAAATGAACTTAACATAAATCTGTCAAATAAGCAAAAAAAACACAGACAAAAACACAATGATTGGACAATTAAATCAAACCACAATGAAAGAACAGCAAGTGACGGATAACACAAGAACCTGGCCAGAGAATCAAAGGGTTGCGGGGATTCAGCAAGAAAATGCAGAGGTTCAAACAGGAAACAGAGGTGCCCGTACTGAAAACACAGGGGGCTGCCAGAAAAGGTCCGGGATTGGCCAGAAAACACATTAACACATCAGCTGTCAGAAGTTTAAATCAGAGGTGGGGCTTTCTTTGAAAGAATAAGGGTTTCTAAGTTCTAACCCTAAAAACCCTCTGATGCAAAACAGAAAACAATCCCTATCCCTATAATCCCCCTAAAAATGAGTAGGAAAATCCAAAATGAACGGAAAAACAGGGTTTTTAACACCTCTTCAGTGGAGCAGCAAGGATAGCTACAGTTCCAGCCGTGATTTTCTGCGATCACGGCCGCAACACGAACACCCTTTCGCAGCATGAGGCAGTGAGAATGCATCTCTGTTATAACATTGCAATTCAGCATAATTAAATACTTTGCATTCGTTGGGTACAATCTATACCCACTGAAGCAACCAAAGAAGTAACTGAACCAAAGTGTTGGCACATTGTTAATTTTCATTTGCAATTGAACTCCCATTAAATGAAACTTAATTGTATCAATTCAAAAAGGATAGAATTGCTGCAATTGGAACCGAAAGGACTAAACAGAAACCTCTATAAGATTAAATGATCCATAAATGTATTTAAACCTAGTATCATAGAATAAATCAGTCTCACAGTAATGCGCTTAGTGAAAAAAAAAAAAAAAACATGGTGTACTCAAAAGAACCACAAAAGGAAAGTACTGTTGTGAGGAGCCAGAATGGATCAGCACCTTAAGAGTGCCTTTCTGGTTCAAGCAAGGCACGCCACGACTTTAGCATCTTATTAATAACAGTATAAAAAGATAAATCACTGAAATCTCAGCCATCTAACTTGCTTACTGTATACTAGAAAGAATAATTAGTTGTAGGTTTATGGGACTCTTAGCTGCAAGGGGTTCAGGGTTTGTAAATTGAACATCTTAATCCTTTTGGCACCTTCATCATCAAAGTATTAACACCCCCCCCCCCCCCCCACACACACACACACACAAAATAATACCTCAAGGGCTCACTTCGCCTTGGATTTAAATCACAACCAGAGACAGACATCACTTATATTATCCACAAAAATATTTTAAAAAAATCCAAACAAGTTGACAAAATCAACACACTGCCAAGCAAGTATGGTTTATTCTGTCGTGTACATCATTAGATCAAGGTGAAAAATAATAATAAACATCATCCCTACAACATCAACAAGAAGCCAAAGAACAAAAGTCGTACTACTTACCAGAACTTGCCAGTGGATGCAATAACTTGTAGAATCTGAATAACTTGTTCACTTGAAACATCGCGTTTTTGTTCAGTGTCTCTACAAAACGACAAGACCAAAAATTCATTTAGAGATAATGAATGAACGGTTTTGCAAAGAGGAAACGAGTGAATTTGCAAATCACCTGTGGTTAGAAGCATCAGGGACTGCATCATTCTGGAGATTATCGGTGTCGTTGGAAGAAACGGGCGCATGCTGCAAATTTTCATGCGATTGCGTCTCCATGAACTGCACAAAATCACAGAAATGGTCAATTTCTAATTTTCCCTAACAGCGGAAAGGAAAGGAAAGGAGCAAGTATCGAAGAAGCTATATTATTATATAATACATTAGTTGTTTTGGAGAATAGAAAGTGAGTGTAGTGTTAGTTCAGATTTGAGTTGAGAAGAAGGTTTGCAGCCTCCGTCGCCGTCAGCGGAGGAACTGCGTCGGGGTGTGGTTGTGATGAGCGAGCGTGTTTCTATGTCTATGTCTATGCGTTGGGCCCTTTTCTTTGGTCAATGCGTTGAGCTTTGGCTATTGGGAATTGCTTTTAGCATCCCCCGCTTCTCACACCCCATCCCCTTTTTTACCTTTCAGTTCCCGAAATACCCCTCATTTCAACCAAATGTCTCTCATCCCTCTCTCCCAAGCAATGTTGTAAATAGCGGATCGCGGAAAATTGTGAAAAGCCAAAAATCCTCTTTGTGAAATAGTAGATAGTGTAGCAAGAAAATAGCGGAAGTCATATAGCAGTTGAAATATATTAATTATATATGTAAAAAAAATTATATTGTATACAAATAAAAATAAATTGCGTAAAAATAAAAAAAAAGTAATATAAAAAAGTGATAATATTAACTCAAAATCTCAAATGTTCAAATTCAAAACAAAGTAATGATAATACTAAATAGTGATTACTGAAAACATAAACATAAAAAAGATCAAACATAAAAGACAAAAGAACTATTCATTCCCCTCCCCTTCCCCAATATAATCATCATTCTCATTATCAGATAATGAGGCATCCTTCAACTTCTTCTACTTCTGAATCCTCAAAATCACTATCTTTTAATTCTTCTTCTAATTCTTCCAAAACTGGATCATCCTCCACTTCAACCACTGTCTCTTTTCCCTTTTTGGATGAAGATGCACTAGCCAAATCCTTCTTTGTTTTAGATGCAGCAGCTGCACTACTAGGGGCTTCCTTTCTTTTTTTAGTTTTTTGCCTAGTATAAGTTCTAGTTTGTCCAACTTCTGAAGCCCTATAAACAGCTTCCCAATTAAGTGCCTCATCATCATTTTCATCCCCAAAGACCTTTTCATTCCCAGCATTATCTTCATCACCATCCATCCTCCCAACCAGAGAGGGGGTGCTCTCTGGACGTTTCTCGCTCAAGCGAGAACGCGAAAACAAAGGGACTTTAATATTCTCGCTCAAGCGAGAAATCTTCGCTTGAGCGAGAATGCGCAAATTTGTTTTAAAAACAACGCGTTGAAGGCTTTTCCTTCATTTCTTTACCCATTTCCTTCTTTTAGAGAGAGGGGTTGTGTTAGGGCTTGGGCTTGAAGGAGGAGGAGAATGTAGGAGCTCCACCGCCGCCCTCGAGGACTCTTTCCCATTCCGTTTGCTTGGCCTTAGGTGAGTGTTAACCCACACACTCACTCTCATTCGGTTAAAACTCATGTATGACCCCTCATCCGTATCTTTCCCCTTCCATATCGCTTTATGATAGATGTATGATCATGTTTCAAGTTTGCCCTGACCCTAGGTGTTGTGATTGTCTTGGATTGTTTGGAAAATGGTTTTACTCTAGGGTTAGGGTTTGGGCCTTTAGAATTGGGAGTTGGTTTATGTAATGTAGAGCATGATAGAATTAAGCATTTCCCCTATGTATGATGAAGATATGTATTAATCATGGTAACCTAGGCTTTCGCCCTAGGATTGATCTAGCCTTCATGTGAGACATTGTATGCAGTAGGAAAGGTTAATATTTCAAGTAGAAATTCATGTATCATGTCACTAATAAATCTTCATGTTCATATGCACTTCATGTTGCACAAAGTTCAAGTAATCGTGTAATAATTAATCATGTTCAGCTTCGGCCTCAGGGGTCTTCGGACCATCATGTTCAAGTCAAGTGAAAGTTATTCATGTATTCATGTTATCAAATAACTTAAATGAGAAGAAAATCATGTACGCTTCAACCATCACGGGTCTAGGACCATCATGTTAATTGTTTTAAAATGTGGCTTCGGCCTTCAGGTAATGGCGGCAACTATATGTCCCCAAGGGAGATATCCCTTGTAGTCTGAGCTCAGGTCTAGTTTCAGGAAAGTGATAAAACCCCATGGTGCTGGGTTAAGCACTTCAGGAAAAACAAAAATTTTATGTTCAGTTCATGTTTCAATTGGAAGAATTATCATGCACGAAAGTCATGTTTATTTCAAGTTCAAATGTTACATTGTTTATGGTTGTTTTATTTAATGCTTGCATTGCATTTGCATGTTATTCCTACACTACATATTTGGTTGCATTCACTGGGACATTAGTCTCACCACATGTTTGTGGAACCACTTTCAGCTTTGCAGGTTCCCTTTTTAGCTTGAGACTCCCAGTCAAGGATTTAGAAGCTTGAGGAAATTTATTGTCATGTTTAGAATGTATTAGAATGATCCTGCGATTCTGTCATGTATTATCACAGTTTGAGGCGGTATTTGTGTAATTGTCAATGTTCAATGATTCGTTGATGGCATTTCTCTATTTGGACTTTGTTTATGTTTATGTGTTAAGCTTAAGTAACGTTGGATTGTCTAAACGTCGTTGAATTGTAAATATAAAGATATCGGTAATGGCGCGAAATAATTCATGAATTTGGGAATAGTCTCCAACGGGCATTATTCTTGAATTTAGAAATTAGGACATTACATAAAAGATGATGAAATTGGCAAGTCCATCTTTTATCAATAATTTCAAAAACCTCCTTATATTTGCTTTCATTCTCCTCAAAAGATTTCATAATAGCTTCTTTAGCCTTCTCCATTACCTCATAAATATAACCCATGGCTGGTTTTTTCTCACTATCAATGAGGTGAAGCACACGCACAAGAGGAGCCATCACCTTAAGTGTATACACTAAATTATTCCAAAAGGATGGCATGAGTACAATTTTTGTTGCTTCGGATAACTGCTTAGAATCAGTAATTTTTAGTTGTAATTTGAGCACTTTATGATATTAATTGTTGTGAATTTTGCCCCCAATTGCCCTCTTATTGCTTTATTTTTAATTGTCATTAGTCTGTAGTTTACTTTAGAGTTTCAATGTTATTTTGATGAAGAGATGTGAATTTTTGCAGGTTTTTGGAGTGAAAAATAATTGAAAGAAGCAAGAGAAGCTAAGAGAAAAGAAAGGAAGAATTTTAGAGAACCTTGTGCGCTCGAGCACACAAACCCCTTTCAAGTTCAAAGCTGAGAAAGACTATTTCGAGGTGCGCTCAAGCACGTATATAGTGCGCTTGAGCGCACATTTACCGCGAGCTCAATTCTCCTCTGTTGAACGCGCGCTCAAGTGTGCATGTGGTGTGCTTGAGCGCACACTTATCTTCTATCAGACTCCAGTTGCAGTATAAAAGGAAAAGGGAGGATCTTTAAAAAAGACACTTTGACGGCTGAACACAAACCTTCTCCTTTTCTCCAAGTTTTCTCTTCTCTCTCAAGTAGCTCCGTTAGGGCAAGGGATTTTCTCCATTGCATCTCATCTTGTGGATTTCCCTCCACCATGAGTGGCTAACCTCCTCATCCGGGATTGAATGTAGTCTTCGAACTCCGAAATATTCTTTTTAGATTTCTGTATTTTACTTTCATTTGACATTGGTAGTTTCATTTTGTATTAACTCTTGACTCTATTTTAATCAAATAGCTTCTTGATATCAAATCTTAGTCTTGACCAGAAGGTATTTTTTTGATTTCGAACTAAACGTTTCTACTCGGTGGGTTTTATATACTAGGAATAGATATTCATTTATCAATTGCTTGAATACCCGCTCGTAAGGCTGGGATATGTATTTGATATGCGAGGAATTGATATCTAAATATATTATTCTTAGGGTCTCTAGGTGCGAGGGATCGACCTAGGCGACTTTAGAGTATTACATCAATGTCAATGAAATAGTAGGTACAGGAACTAGCAGAATATTGAGGAGGGAGAACGACAAGTTCAATCCCCATTTTATAAATATGCATTTAAACCCCTTTTACTGCCTTTATTTAGTTTTATGAACTTGTTTCACCAAACTTTTCACAAAAATCAACATGACAATTTCAATGCTTCTCCGTAAATATTCAGTGAAATAAATTATGTTGAGTTAATAGTAAGTTCAAATTCCTCGTGGGTACGACAACCCTTACTTTTAAATCTATTATACTACTGTGATATGTTGAGTCTCAAAAATATCATCAAGTATTTAATAATGATTGAGTCTCATTTATTCCTAAGTTTTAATGAGTAACAAATTATGTTAAAATTATATTTGCAAGAAGTGCCTATGCTTTTAATATGTTTTTCATGTTTCAGCAAGATGACCATCTGAAGTGATCTACTATCTGAAGAAGTAGGATCGTTTGAAGTGGTTTGTTCGTCTGAAGCATGGGATCATCTGAAGACTAGAAGACCTTCTGAAGACGTATGACGTGGCAATTTGTTTAAGATCAGAAACCATCTGAAGAGTGAAGCCCTCTGAAGATCTTTGATAAAGACTCAAGTCAGTTCAACGCCTTCTGAAACAAGTCTTTGGTCTAACCTTATTAAGGCAAGATGCTCAAAGACTTTCCTGCACATTTGAATTTCATGCATCAGAAAGGAAAATGTCTACAACGTAGTCTTTGCAGTGCTCAGAACAGAGGCACACTGCTCCATCTTCCTTGTACTGTGTCAGAAGCTATCAGAAGCTGTTTCACAATGGGATTAATAACATTAAATGCTATCTCCCAACGGTGATCTCAACGGGCTTCATCTCAAGAAAGTATAAATAGCTTCATGCATGTCCTTGCAAAAGAGAGAATAAGTGAAGAAAGAAAGAGCCTACACGCTGCAAGTTTTTCGTTTCAAAAATACTCTGATTACTTGGACATAATTTTTCATATCTTGAGTATCACTCAGTTATTCTGTACAATTTTATTCAATTTAATTTAAGAACTTTTCTATAGTTCATTAACTTAGACAAAACTCTTTGTAAACACTATTCAAGTGTCTGAGAGCCTGGAGAGGCTTGGTGGAAGAAAGAATACTTGTTGTCAAGCCTGGAGAGGCTTGACAGAAAAGAATACTTATTGTTTTAGAGCCTGAGGAGGCTTGATAGAAAAGAATACTTGTAATCTTTGAGATTAGTGGAAACTCCAGTAGCGGGTTTGCTTTGGGACTGGACGTAGCTCACAGTGGTGGTGGGTGAACCAGTATAAATCTTTGGCTAAGTTCTCTCAACCCTTAACTCCATTTAAATTTGTTTTATACTAACGAGAAGGGAATTGAATCTGTAACTATAAAGTTTAGAATTCGAAATCAACATTCTGATATACATATTTTGAACTGTCTGAAGTAACTTCAGATAATTGATAAACTATCTGAAATTTTTTAGAAAACCAAAGATTATGAAAAAAGGCTTCCTAAAACGCTAAAGTTTATAGAAACACTATTCAAGCCCCCTTTTAGTGTTTCTTTGTGTTTCTACAGTTGGTATCAGAACTCAGCCTCTGGTTGAGCACCTTATAGTGTTGAGGAAGATCGAGAATGGAAGAATCCACAAGTTACAGTCACTATATCACAGAAGGAGCCTCTGTGACAAGGCCTCCAACTTTTAATGGTGTTAATTACCATTACTGGAGAGATCGAATGAAACTGTTCATTGAGAGCAGCAACATTGATTTATGGGACATAGTTACTGATGGTGATTATGTTCCCATGCATGATGGATGGCTTATATCTAAAGCAGAATGGACTGGTGAGCAAAAGGCCCGTGTTCAGCTAAATGCTAAAGCAAAACTCTACTTGGTTTGTTCTCTGAATAAAACCGAGCATGAGAAAGTGCATGGATGCTCCTCAGCCAAGGAAATCTGGGATAC
Source organism: Sesbania bispinosa (assembly GCA_026901365.1). Classification (NCBI taxonomy): domain Eukaryota; kingdom Viridiplantae; phylum Streptophyta; class Magnoliopsida; order Fabales; family Fabaceae; genus Sesbania; species Sesbania bispinosa. The sequence continues at coordinate 121,833 of QLOH01000205.1, forward strand.
ATTGGCATCAGCCCGTGAAGGGACTGACAATGTCAAACAATCTAAGATTAGAATGCTTGTTCATCAGTATGAGATGTTCAAGATGCAGGAGTCTGAAAACCATAGACCAGATGTTTGGAAGGTTTCAGACAATAACTAATGGACTTAAGTCGTTGGGGAGAACCTATGAATCTGGTGATAATAATCGCAAGATTCTAAGGAGTCTACCAAAGGCTTGGAGACCCAAAGTCACTGCCATTCAAGAGGCTAAAGACCTTAATTCTTTGAGAATGGAAGAGCTGTTGGGATCTCTTAAAGTCCACAAGTTAGAACTTGGTGAGGATGCACCCAGAAAAAGTCATTAGCTTTGAACTCCAGGACCAAACAACTTAGATATGAGAGCATGAAAGCCATGCAAGATGAGAAGACTAAAGAGGGAGAAGAAGATTCTGAAGTGAGTTGAGAAGAGGATAATGAAGATCTTGCCCTTCTGAGCAGAAAGATACAGAAGATGATTCAAAAAAGGGGGAGATCCAGAAAGCTTCAGTCCTCTAGTAAGTTAGGTAAAGATTTATTATTCTCTGACAAAATTATTTGCTATGAATGTAAACAGCCAGGTCATGTGAAAGCTGACTGTCCAAGGCTAAAGAAATCATCTCTGAAGAAAAAGAAGAGTCTCATGGCAACATGGGAAGACTTGGATGATTCAACTTCAGAAGAGGAAGAGGATTCATTTGAAGAAGCAAACATGTGCCTAATGGCAAGTCAACCTTCTTCAGATAGCACAGATTCTGAGGTAATTCCTCAAACTCTTCAAGAAGAATATGATGATTTGTTGGATAGTTCCAAGGAACTTTTCAGAGAGTATAAGAAACTTTCTAAAGCTTACACTAATATGTGTAAAAGAAATGAAGTTCTTGAAAAAGAAAATCTTATACTTAAAGAAAAGCTTCTGGAACAAGAGGTTAGTAATTCCAAAAACCTATCTAAAGCAAATCAAAAGCTTCAAAAACAGGTTGAGGAACTTACTAAAGACCTAGCCAACTTTGTTGAAGGCACTAATAATCTGAACAGATTATTGGGAACTCAGAAAAATTCTAAAGATAAAAGTGGCTTAGGCTTCTCTGATGGCCCATCATCAAATTCATCAGATTCAAAGTTTTCTAAGAAGGCCAAGAAGAAAGGTAATGGGTGTTCTCATTGTTGCAAACCTAGACACTATGTGTCTAAGTGTAAGCACAAAGACAAATCTAAACCCAAAACTAACAAGGGTGGACCCAAGAAAATATGGGTACCAAAGACTTTGATTGTTACTCTTGCAGATATTCTAGATAAATCAAAGAAGACACCAAAAATAACTTCAGAGAAGTGGCTGTGTGCAACTCTTGAAGGGAGAAAGGTGTATATGCCAAGACCTTAGAATGAAGGCTGGTTAAAGAGATCATCCTTGACGAATGTCAGGGTAGAGGAAGATCATTGATGCAAACAATGTTGAGTCTCAACAGATGCAATATACTGCAGCAACATAATATTTGTCACAATCTCTGGTGGTAAAATTTTTTATAGTCGCTAATAAGTATATGAAAATATATGCATCATCTGAAACGTGTTGTTATCTGAAATATATGTACTTTCTAATGCATGCTACTTGCTTAAATGAGTTTTGAATTTTCTGAAAACTAACACTATCTGAAGAGTCACTCACTGGTGACGCGGCTATCTGAGACTGTTGGTTTTCCAACTTTTCAAAAACCCCCGGCATGACGCACGTCATCCAATGTCTGCGCAGTCACTGTAACTGCTATCATTACTGCTGTGTGAAGGCTATATAGGGGAATGGAATGTCATCTGCTCTTTACGCTTTCTCTCATTTTGAACCAAAGTTTGTGCACTGCAATCGTTTGAGCCTCTCTCTGCTTCCTTAATTTTTTTCAAAACTTTTCATCTTCTCTATGTCGTTTCTTTGTAATGGCAACCAAGAAGACTGCCCCTATCAATCAAACTGGAGGCACAATTGTTCCTAGCAGAGCTGTAAACCTTCAGTTATTAAAAAGGGGAGGTGTTGATTTGACTGAAGAATTCGAAGCTGCTGGATGGACTTCATTCTTTGATGTTGTGAGTTGTGCTTGGCACGAGCCAAGTGTAGTTGAGTTCTGGAAATCTACTCGAGTGGTTGAAAACAAAGAAGGCAACTATGTGTCTATTCAGGCCACTGTGATGGGGAAGACCATTTTAGTTGATGCTAATATTATTTCCCTAGTCACAAAGGTAAAGGCTATAGGAGCTCAGTTTGTTCCTGACTGGGAGGTGAATCATGGAGGTCCTAGGAAGTATAATCTGATGCCGTATGGATCAAAGACCCCCAAGAACATGAATGGTGCATGCATGTTCCCTACTCCTCTAATTTTGCACGCTATTTTAGGTTGTTGTGTGCTTCCTAAAAGGGTAGCAAAAATCATGTGTTTGAGTTGGAGCACTTTTGTCTCATCCACTTGCTGAAGAAGATGAAGATAAACTTACCCAGGATCATTCACTACCACATGATCAAAAGGGTACATGACTCAGTAAGCAGCTTTGTGAACAACACCTTGATTATGAAGATACTGCTTCATTTCAAGGTTCCCCTTGAGAAGGTATATAACCATAAACCTCCTGCTTTGTTTTATATAACCACCATTAAGCAAATGGGGTTAGATGTGAAGCCACCCCCTCCTGAACCTACCTTGAAGGAGGCTATTGCCTTGGAAAAGGTTGCTGCTACTGGCCGAAGTGCCATTGATATTCTTGCGAATGAGCTTAGGATTTGATCCCAGAAAAGATGAGTTTGTTCCTGCTGCTGTAACCCCCAAGAAGTTACTCATCAAGAGAAGAAGGACCCAAGTCATTCAGAAGGCCTTGGAATCTGAACAAGTTCAGAAAGCAACACCTGCTGAAGACCCAGTGGTTCAGCAAGTCCCACTATCTGTTGTAGTTGCTGAAGCACAACTCAGACTCTCTGAACCTGTTCAGAAGGTTCTCACTGAACCTGCTGAAATTATGGGTCAGAGTGTTGAGGTACCAACTACTCAGGGCATTTAGTCTACCTCTATCCTAGAGGAACAGACCATTGTCTCTTATCAGCATAGTGCTGCAACCATCCTTCTTATATTAAAGTCTGATAGCTCTTTAGAGAAGACCATAGAAGCCATGCCTTTGGCCTCTAGCAACCCTGATCCTGAATTATAGAAGGTTGCTCCCTTGGCCAATGTCCTTGATGAAGAAGAGGCTAAAAGATCCGAAGAACTAGAAGAGCAAGACCATGCAATTGTTGTGGTTGCACAGCAAGCTGTTTTAGAGGATGAGAGGTTAAAGCAAGCCTCTAGGCTCCAAAGAAGGAGAGCCAACGCCAAGTCTAGGAGACTGAAAAGACGAAGGTTGCTATCTCCAGTACATGAAGCACCTCAGATCATAACTAGAAGTCGATCTATTCAACAGGAGGATGCTGTAAAATTTCAGCAAGCTGTTTAAATAGAAAGAAAGAAGAAGTTGGAGGAACTTAGGCTGAAAAAGAAGGAAAGAACAAAAGGAACAAATGTTGAGAAAGAAACTGTTCCTTACAAAAAGATGAAGGTTATCTTTGCAAACCTCAATCCATCGATGAAGAGAAGGACCCCTCTCCTACACTTGCAACTGTTCAGACCTCCACATTTTGAACCTACTCCCACTACTTCACAAGTTGCTGATCCGGAACCATCACCATCACCATCTCACTCATCATCATCATCATCATTCTCAGAGGTTGACTTGGAAGAAACCTCACAATCTCAACCTGGAAGATGCATTTGGAAGGGAAGAAATCTTCCCAGAGAAGTTTTGCTGAAGGAGAAGATTAGAGACTTCTCAAGGCAACCCACTTATGATCTTGCACTAACTGCATCTAATTTTGATGAAATAATGATATCTGTTGAAGTCTCTCATAAATTTTATAATATTCCTATTGAAGAAAGTCCCAACGTCCCTAAGTTTCCCAACTTGTATGAAGAGCTTCAATTCTTCAAGGTGGCTCCACCTCTTATCAAGCATAATGTGAAGGGAATCAAGCATATGGTCAGGGTGCAGCGGAAATAAATGGATTCCCTCCCTTGTTATGATCATTTTGCGAAAACACGAATCAAGGCATAAAAGGTATTGAAACGAAAGGTCGTACCTTATTAGGATTACAAACGACGCAAGGGTAGCCGCGTCTCTATTGGTATCCACGCCAACAGTCGTACTAGGAAGCCCTCCTCAACTCTGCTAGTAGCCTTAGAGAGTAAAAAGTGATTGCTCATGTGTATATGGGGTAGTGCATCTCATGCTCTATTTATAGAGTGGTGGCTAGGGTTTTATCCCCTCACTCACTTAACCCTCACACTTATGGGCATGGCCCATTATGTTATAATAATTCTAATTAAAATAAATTAGAATTATTATTCTTTTCCTAGTGGCTTGTTGTATGCGTGCGACCCAATAGGATTTTAATATTTGGTTATGATATTAAAATAAAACCCTTTTATATTTAATATCATAAATAGTGAGCGGTATCTAGCAACACATCACTATCCAAATATTGAGATTATCAATAACTTTGATAAATCCTATTTTATGATAATAATTTATATGATCTGTCCCTTTGTCTAAATATCTAATTGAACACAAGGGCATGAATTGTGTCAACCTTGTATAGTTCAATTTATATTTTCTTGATCCCCAAGTAGACTGTACAGAAAATAAATATCTCATATTTATTCTCTTGAGCATGGCCATGCATTTTTCAGTCTCACTTTATCAAGAGGCCTACAAATATAACTCTTGTTACATAGGAGGGACAAATCCTATCTAGGACACTCACATTCCACCACATAATTTATTACATGTCCAAAAACCAACTTTATGATTACCCTGTTACAGGTAACGTTTGATGATAATTAAAACATATAATTCCTTATGTAGGAATCGTAGTGATATTAGGTCGAAGGACTTCATATAACATCTATCAATTTAAGAAACGTTCATGACACTTATGTAACAACCCATGCAACGTTCTTAAGGTGGGTCTGTCCAGTACACCATTACTCTTAATGTGTACCTATATGAGCACATGATATCTCATATCCATGATCTGTGAGATGTGATCATCAATGAACTCACATACTAGTCTAAATGCATCTTTGTCCTAAGATGATACATGACTAGGGACTATTTAAGAATAGTTCTTCATAAGATCTCATGATCAAGTCATCTACTTGATTTCTTATGAAGTTTAAGCTTACTATTCTAACGACAATAATTATATTCTAAAAGAATAAGTTGCCTTTATAAAATAACATGATACAAGTGATGGATGTTCATAAACATACAAGTCTCTAGTGCATATTCCTAACAATCTCCCACTTGCACTAGAGACATTCAGACATAACTCTTATGCCTAATGATCTAGTGTGCCCTTCATGCTTCTGCTGCACAAGGGGTTTAATGGGTTTGTAACAGTGACTGTTTCTTGCTTCGAACTTTTCTAGTTCACAGCGCCACCATTCAAACAAAAACATATAACCTGATTGCGATCTTCAATCATCTTTGTCGGTTTGGAAGCTAGCATCAGTGTAACCCTTCACAAGTAGCTCTTCCTTACCTCCATATACCAAGAATGAATCCTCAGTTCTTCTCAAGTACTTAAGGATGTTCTTGACTGTTGTCTAGTGACCTTCACCAAGATCGGATTGGTATCTGCTAGTCATGCTTAAAGCATTTGATATTTCTGGTCGAGTACATAACATGGAAAACATGATAGACCCTATAGCGGATCCATAAGGAATCTTACTCATGCGACCTCTCTCTTCTTCACTAGAAGGAGAAGGAGCCTTAGATAGGCTTATACCATGTGACATAGGCAAAGATCCCTTATTAGAATCTTGCATGTTAAGCCGTTTTAACACTTTGTCTATGTATGTACTTTGATTTAGGCCAAGTAATCTTCGAGATCTATCTCTATAGATCCTGATACCTAACATATAGGTTGCTTTTCCCAAATCTTTCATAGAAAAACAATTTCCTAACCAAGTCTTTATAGACTGAAGGGTAGGAATGACATTTCCTATGAGGAGTATGTCATCTACATACAAAACAAGAAAAACAACTATATTGTCACTAACCATTTTGTGGACACAAGGTTCATCCTCAATTTTAATGAAACCAAACTACTTTACATCTTCATCAAAATGAAGATTCCAACTTCTAGAGGCTTGCTTTAATCCATAAATGGATCGTTGCAACTTGCATACCTTTAGGTATAACAAAACCTTCAGGTTGTATCACATACATATCTTCAAGAAGGCTTCCATTTAGGAAGGCTGTCTTGACATCCACTTGCCATATTTCATAATCATGGTAAGTTACAACAGTAAGAAAGATCCAAACAGATTTAAGCATGTCAACTGGGAAAAATGTTTCATCATAGTCTACACTATGAATTTGCGTGAAACCTTTTAGCCACCAACCGTGCTTCAAAGGTACTTACATCACCATCCATGTCAGTTTTCCTTTTGAAAACCCACTTGCACCCTATGGGTTTTATCCCTTCAGGTGGCTCAATCAAGGTCCATACCTTGTTAGTGTACATGGAATCCATTTCAGATCTGATGGCATCAAGCCATTTCTCAGACTCTGGACTCAAAAGAGCTTCTTAGTAAGTCACTGGTTCATCTTGATCTATTAGCAATACATCCCTTCCTGAGACACAAGGAAACCATATCTCTCAATTTGGTGAGGTACCCTATCTGACCTACGCAAGTCTTGCGCTACTTGAGCAGGTGGCTCCACAACATTTTGTGGTATCTGCTCTTGTTCCATTACCATCTCATTGCTACTATGTGTCACTTGAATTTCTTCAAGTTCTACTTTCCCCCCACTTATTTTCTTAGAGACAGATTCCTTCTCTAAGAATACAATAGTCCTAGCGACAACCACTCTACCTTTGCTAGGATTATGGAAGTAGTAACCCTCAGTTTCTTTTGGGTATCTCACAAATAAGCACTTATCTGATTTGGGTCCTAGCTTATTTGAAACTTGGCGTTTCTCATAAGCTTCACAACCCCAAATCTTCATAAAAGACATATCAGGTCGTTTCCCAGTCCATATCTCATATGGTGTCTTTATGATAGCCTTAGATGGAACACGGTTTAGTGTGAAGGCTACTGTTAACAAAGCATGACCCCAAAAGGAGTCAGGGAGATCAGTATGACTCATCATAGATCGAACCATATCTGATAGAGTTCGATTTCTCCTTTCTGAAACTCCATTCCATTGAGGTGTTCCAGGAGGAGTGAGTTGAGATGTTATCCCACACTCTCTTAGATAGTCATCAAATTGTTGGCTTGAGTATTCTCCACCTCGATCTCATTGAAGTGTTTTAATGGTCTTGCCAAGTTGGTTTTTATACTTCATTCTTAAATTCTTTAAACTCTTCAAAGGATTCGGATTTGTGTTCCATCAGATACACAAATCCATATGTACTGAAATCATCAGTAAAAGTGATGAAGTATTGAAAACCTCCTCTAGCCATTGTGCCCATGGGCCCATATACATTACTATGTATGAGACCAAGAAGATCACCGACCCTTTCACCCTTTTTCCGGTGAATGGGGTTTTGGTCATCTTCCCAAATGAATAAGATTCACATGTCTCAATTGATTCAAAATCAAATGTGAAGAGAACCCAAGGGAGATTCGTTTTGCGGATCTATCTAGGTTGGAATGCTCATAAGTAGGAAATTTGGGAAATGGTTAAAATGAGAAGATGGAAAAAAGGCAAGAAGATGGAATGGAAATTGATAGACGTCACACTTCCAAGGATGGAAGATAAGCCTAAGAGTTATACACACAAAGGGATGAAAGACCTTTGATAAAACTCAAATTCTTGATTAACAAGAACACCAAGAGAATCAAACTCTCAATTTTATAAATTCTGAATTCCAAGTTGTTCCTTACATGAAATATGCGCTCTATATATAACCTTCAAGCATTTAGCCTATGCGCACAATGTATGTCTCTTTACATTCAGAAAGTTACAAAATAATCACTTAATAATATCCATCATAAAACTAATAATTTTCCTAAGTGTAACTTCCTAGAAAAATTGGCCGACATGCAGCCACACTTAATCAAGCTGGCCGCCCCTATTGACCAAGTTGTAACAGCTAAATAATAGAATAATTAGCATTACATTTCAGCCACTAATTGATAGCAATCTGGCCGCATTATTCTAACAATGTAACAACCCACTTTTAAAAGCAATCAGCCACACTATTTGAAGCAATAATTCTACCTCTTAATTCTAGCCTTTGTTTGCACGCTGCTGCACCCCCTTTGGTTCCTAATTGGATGCTGAATTGGAATAAAGTTTTGCACCTGTTAGCTTCCAATTTAAGCGCTAATAATTCTGCACTTGTGTGCTCAAATCATGCGCTGAATTAATATAACAATTCTGCACCTTCACGCTGATGTAATGAATTCAAATTCTGCACCAATTGAAGCATCCAGTTTCACGCTTATCTTGCTTAATTTGTTACATTTCCTTTCAATTAATTTTTGTATTAATTCTGGCCGCCCAATCACCAGCCCACCTGGTTGGATTCACATCAAAATGAGTCCAAATAACCATCTTGGTGGAGTTTGGATATGCATTTCTCATTTATATGGCCTAAGCAACAATGCCAAAGATAAGTCGGGATCAAATCATTTGTTTTTACCCTCTTAGAACTTATGTTATAGATAGGCACTTCCATGTCAAGAACATATTGTTTAACTTTGCACAACCATATCATTCAAATAAATTGAATTGTTCTTTATAAAAACACTCTTTTCTAAACAAGAAACGGAATTAAAATTCCCACTAATGGTAGGCACAAAATAACAATTTTAGTTCAATAACTAGTCCAGTTGGCAAAGTTAAATAATAGGTTCCTACGGCTAAGGCAATAACTCTTGCTCCTTTTCCCACACGTAGGTCAACTTCTCCTTTAGCCAATGACCTACTTCATTTAGATCCTTCACATTCACATTAATGTGAGATCCACATCTGGTATCCAATACCCAAGATACAGAAGTAGGTAAATTGACTTATATAACATATATATCTGAAGCGGAAGTCTCACTTCCCTTTTTCTTGATCTCCTTCAGGTACTTTACACAGTCTCCAATGTCCTTATTAGCCACAGTGGAAACAATTTTCCTTCCTTAGCTATCCCACCCATAGGCTTCAAAACAAAGGTACTAGGCTTATCCTTGCCTTTGTCCTTTGGTTTGAAATAGGGCTTCTTGAATTTCTTCTTGCCCCTTGCCTTTTCCAGGTTGGACCATCAATATGGCCTTCCCTTTACCTTTATTAATGTTTTGCTCAGTTGTTCTTAACATGCTTAGCAATTTTGGAAGTGGTTTGTCAAATTCATTCATGTTATAGTTCATGATGAATCGACTATAATTGTCCAGCAACGATTGCAGGACAAGATCAGTGGCCAAATCTTGGCCTAATGGGAATCCAAGCCTTTCTAGGCTTTCAATGTACCCAATTGTTTTAAGTACATAAGCACCAACAGGGGTTCCCTCTGCCAGTCTACATTGATAAAGTGCTTTTGAGACTTCAAACCGTTCAAGCCTAGCTTGTCCTTGATAAGGTCTCTTTAAGTGTACAATCATATTGTACGCCTCCATGTTCTTATGTTGTTTTCAGCATTCATGGTAGCAAACACATGGCAACCTACATCGAAAGCAACATCCAGATGCTTTCTAAAAGCATCCTTGTCAGCTTTCGAAGCATTTGTGACGGGTGTTTCAGGAATAGGCCCTTCTAGGACATGCAGTCTTTTCTCATGCCTAAGGACAATCCTTAGGTTTCTATACCAGTCTAGAAAGTTAGTTCCAGACAGTTTGTCCTTCCCAAGGACATATCGCAGTAAAAGATTATTTGTTGTGTTCAAAATTATGCACGTAAGTATCATAAAACAAACATATTTAATAAGGTCTTTAAATAAATATGTCTCCCACTATTTTGATTCAAAACAAGTACCCTCAATATAAAGAATCAGAAAATCCCATCACTAGATTTCTAGTGGGCCAAGATCCATATTTCACCTAATTTTAAGTCAGCTTTAGCTGATCGCTTAAGAAAAGGTTATTTAGGTAGGAATACGCTTTCCAATTGTATCTCATACAACTCTTGGATAGTTAGGTGAATAACTCTTATTCTAATTCATCTTATGAATTAATGCCTAACTTAGTGCCTCTAGGTTTTTTCAATCCTATTGAATATACCTAGTTAAGTCAAAATCCAATGGCTAACAGTTGGATATTACTTTTATCCCATCGCGCCTCACTAAAGTAGATAAATGCACCCTGCTTTAGCAGACCCACATTTAATCGATTCTAGCCTTGACGAGTGCCATACATTGGAAGACAAAACATGACTTAATATCGGTGCCTTTAATTTTTTTTTTAATCTCATTGAATATACCCAATCAAAACCCAATGGTTGACAATTGGATATCACTTTTATCCTATCACGCCTCACTAAAATAGAAAAAGGTACCCTGCTTTAGCAGACCCACTCTTCATCGATTCTAGCCTTGACGAGTGTCATTCATTGGAAGGCATAATAAGTATTAAGGGATTTGATCACTTTATTTTTTCATTCCTTTGTTAAACCATTTAACAAAAACATAATTGCCTTTCACTAAAATAGATAAATGTACCCTGCTTTAGCATACCCACACTTAATCCATTCTAGCCTTGACGAGTTTTATTCATTGGAATGAAAAACATTTAACAAACATACAAGCATGCATCTCATACAAAACACATGATATGGTTATGGCCTCCTAAAAATTCCAATACAAAATTACATCACATATAATCTTGAAGTCTCCATCCACATGTCTCCACATGCTCCATTAACTCCATGTCCTCACGGTTACAATACATAACAAGAAGAAACCTCGTTTAACATACGAGGGGATAGAGATGAGAAGAGAATTACAAGAGGAATGTTTAGAGGTAAGACACGACATGCAAGTCGTATTTAAATTAAAACAACTAAGGCCATAACCAACCATCATGCAAACTAAGCATCCATTGATTGTAAAAGCAGTGATATAGTGAGATGTATATTATTAAGCGAGGTTTGATTACGCGCATACAAAATAAAACAATACGCAGTGTCTCAGAACAAAAATTGGATTTGTTAAACACTCAACCAATCATCAATAAGTGTCTCGCATCAAATGAATACTTCACGAACCGATAAACGAGTAAGTCCCTCGTATCATTTGAATACGCTCTTGTCAGCAAATTGATAAGTGGCATGTTTATCGCAGACAATATTTGAGTCGAGACAAGGTTTCAACCATTGAACCCTTTGACGCCCAAGACATGAACTCTTTCATGTTCCATGGGACCCTCCAACATTAGAACATATAAACATATATATATATATACATCGCACATAAAACAATCAATAAAAGGAACAAAATAAACTGATTTTGAAAGTTGGGCTTCACTTGCGCTTTACCTGCGTTCCACCTGTGCTACAGCGCAGGTGAAGCGCAAGTATCAGAATCAAAATACGTAAACTGCGCTTCAGTCTGCGCTACAGCGCAGGTTGCAGCCCAGATATCAGCGCTACGTTTTTTCAGCAAAAAACAACAAAAAAATCATAATCTTCACAAGATTAAAAGCCTAAAACGTGTTTATCGCAAACCAAAGCTCTGATACCAATTGAAGGGAATCAAGCATATGGTCAGGGTGCAGCGGAAATAAATGGATTCCCTCCCTTGTTATGATCATTTTGTGAAAACACGAATCAAGGCATAAAAGGTATTGAAACAAAAGGTCATACCTTATTAGGATTACAAACGAGGCAAGAGTAGCCGCGTCTCTATTGGTATCCACGCCAACAGTCGTACTAGGAAACCCTCCTCAACTCTGCTAGTAGCCTTAGAGAGTAAAAAGTGATTGCTCATGTGTATATGGGGTAGTGCATCTCATGCTCTATTTATAGAGTGGTGGCTAGGGTTTTATCCCCTCACTCACTTAACCCTCACACTTATGGGCCTAACCCATTATGTTATAATAATTCTAATTAAATTAAATTAGAATTATTATTCTTTTCCTAGTGGCTTATTGTATGTGTGTGACCCAATAGGATTTTAATATTTGGTTATGATATTAAAATAAAACCCTTTTATATTTAATATCATAAATAGTGAGCGGTATCTAGCAACACATCACTATCCAAATATTGAGATTATCAATAACTTTGATAAATCCTATTTTATGATAATAATTTATATGATCTGTCCCTTTGTCCAAATATCTAATTGAACACAAGGGCATGGATTGTGTCAACCTTGTATAGTTCAATTTATATTTTCTTGATCCCCAAGTAGACTGTACAGAAAATAAATATCTCATATTTATCCTCCTGAGCATGGTCATGCATTTTGCAGTCTCACTTTATCAAGAGGCCTACAGATATAACTCCTGTTACATAGGAGGGACAAATCCCATCTATGGCACTCACATTCCACCACATAATTTATTACATGTCCAAAAACTAACTTTATGATTACCCTGTTATAGGTAACGTTTGATGATAGTTAAAACATATAATTCCTTATGTAGGAATCGTAGTGATTTCAGGTCGAAGGACTTCATATAACATCTATCAATTTAAGAAACGTTCATGACACTTATGTAACAACCCATGCAACGTTCTTAAGGTGGGTCTGTCCAGTATACCATTACTCTTAATGTGTACCTATGTGAGCACATGATATCTCATATCCATGATCTGTGAGATGTGATCATCAATGAACTCACATACTAGTCTAAATGCATCTTTGTCCTAAGATGATACATGACTAGGGACTATTTAAGAATAGTTCTTCATAAGATCTCACGATCAAGTCATCTACTTGATTTCTTATGAAGTTTAAGCTTACTATTCTAAGGACAATAATTATATTCTAAAAGAATAAGTTGCCTTTATAAAATAACATGATACAAGTGATGGATGTTCATAAACATATAAGTCTTTAGTGCATATTCCTAACATAATGGACTACATATTGATTCTACAGAAGCTGCAAGACAAAGGAGGATGGCTACCAAGAGGGATCAAGGAGAAGAACTTCTGTCTTATCAGCTTGAAAGAATCAGACAAGGTGTGGATCCCCCTAAACATTTCTGGGAGAAAGTACATGTTTACTCCCAAGACCAGATTAAACTGTCTGCTGAGTATTGGATGCTTGTGAGAAGGCTGAATCTGGAGACTGAACTCTATGAAAGGTATATCCTTCAGGTTGCTGGATGCAAAAACTTTAAACCTCCCTTGCCTATCACTGTCAAGCCATCCACTCAAATTTTCTGGCAACCTGACAAAATTGTCCCAAGACTGCCATTTGCTGAAGGAGCTGAAGATAAGAAGAAAGCCCGAAAATTCTATCCTTTATACCCTACTCGTTCAAAGCCTATGATTGTTGAACAATGGCAAAGGCTTCCTGGTTATATTAGAAGAAAAGGTGGACTGGATCATGCTTATAGAGATTGGGTATGGAACTCCTACTGGCATGTCAGAGAACAAGAAGGTTCTTACTCAGGGACTTCATGGAATGATGCCGACTCCATCACTGTTAACACCCTGTCCATTCAAGAATCCAGAGAGTACTTCCCAAGGCAGTTTCCTTTATCAGTTTTTGAGTATCATGAAGAATGGGTTCTGCAGAAGAGACCTTATGCTGAATACTCTTGTCCTGTGTATAGACCTGCTGATTATGGGCTACCCACAGGATTCCCAATGTTTAGGTTCTCCTGCATGCGCTTATCCATTATCTTTTATGAAGTTGATATGGCTGAAGCAATGGCTGCTTTGGAAAGGGAAAATAGGAGACTCCGACAGAAGAACGAGAAGCTACTGCAAAAGATGAATCAGATTTTGGCAACACAATTACATATGCAAGCATCCCACCAACAACCTCATTATGATCCACATGATTGAGGATGTGTTGAAGGGTTTTGATGTTTGTGATGTCTTAGCTAAAATATGCTTCAGATAGTGCTTTTATGTTCTCAAACTCTCTTAAGTTCTTAATGCATGAGTTTTTACTTCACATAATTAATTCTGTGTCATTGACGCTGAATATCATGCTTTTAATTGCATATATGCTATTATTGTTCTGAATGACTTAAGTGTTATTGCTCTGATACGTATTTATTACACCCTAAACGTTATTTATTGCTCTGATACTTCATGATTATGCCCTGGTATCCCTTTTGATTGATGAGAAAAGGGGAAATACAAACTAACAAAATCTGAAGTAAAGTGTTTTTCAGAACAAGGAATATCTTATTCAGGGGGAGCACTGAGATTATCTGATTGAGGGGGAGGATATTCTAAACTCTTATTCATTCTTAACCTTGTTCAGATTTTATAGTTTAACAAATGTGTCATCATTAAAAAGGGGGAGAATGTTGAGTTTAAAAAATATCATCAAGTATTTAATAATGATTGAGTCTCATTTTTTCCTAAGTTTTAATGAGTAACAAATTATGTTAAAATTACATTTGGAAGAAGTGCCTATGCTTTTAATATGTTTTTCATGTTTCAGCAAGATGACCATCTAAAGTGATCTATTGTCTGAAGAAGTAGGATCGCATGAAGTGGTTTGTTCGTCTGAAGCATGGGATCATCTGAAGACTAGAAGACCTTCTAAAGACTTATGAGTTGGCAGTTTGTCTAAGATCAGAAACCATCTGAAGAATGAAGCCCTCTGAAGATCTCTGATAAAGATGCAAGTCAATTCAACGCCTTCTGGAACAAGTCTTTGGTCTAACCTTATTAAGGCAAGATGCTCAAAGACTTTCTTACACATTTGAAATTCATGCACCAGAAAGCAAATGTCTGCAACGCAATCTTTGCAGTGCTCAGAACAGAGACACACTGCTCCATCTACCTTGTATTGTGCCAGAAGCTATCAGAAGTTGTTTCACAATGGGATTAATAGCATTAAATGCTATCTCTCAACGGTGATCTCAACGGGCTTCATCTCATGAAATTATAAATAGCTTCATGCATGTCCTTGCAAAAGAGAGAATAAGTGAAGAAAGAAAGAGCCTACACGCTAAAAGTTTTTCGTTGCAAAAATACTCTGATTACTTGTACATAATTTTTCATATCCTGAGTATCACTCAGTTATTCTGTAGAATTTTATTCAGTTTAATTTAAGAACTTTTCTATAGTTCATTAAGTTAGACAAAACTCTTTGTAAACACTATTCAAGTGTCTGAGAGCCTGGAGAGGCTTGGTGGAAGAAAGAATACTTGTTGTTGAGCTTGGAGAGGCTTATTGTTCAAACAATACTTAGTGTAGAGCCTGAAGAGGCTTGACAGAAAAGAATACTTGTTGTGGGTTTGCTTTGGGACTGGACGTAGCTCACAGTGGTGGTGGGTGAACCAGTATAAATCTTTGGCTAAGTTCTCTCAACCCTTAACTCCATTTAAATTCATTTTATACTAACGAGAAGGGAATTGAATCTGTAACTATAAAGTTTAGAATTTGAAATCAACTTTTTTATATTCATATTTTGAACTGTCTGAAGTAACTTCAGATAATAAGTCAACTTCAAATAGTTGATAAACTATCTGAAATTTTTCAGAAAAGCAATGATTTTGAAAAAAGGCTTCCTAAAACGCTAAAGTTTATAGAAACACTATTCAACCCCACTTCTAGTGTTTCCCTGTGTTTCTATACGATATTGGTACGCTTGCCAACACCGTAACAAGTATTTTTGGCGCCGTTGCCGGGGAACTTGTTAACTTCTATAGATTCCTCAAGTTAGTTCATTAGAATATTTGTAATTAGTTCTTTGTTCATAGTTTATTTTCAGTTTAAATTGCTACTTGGTACTAATCCTCGTTTGAGTGTTATATGTTTCTTCGAGGCAAAGCTACTGCAAATCAATTGGTGTTAGATCAAGAAGTTGAAAGGATGGTTAGAAGAAACAACAATAGAAGAAGGAGAAGTAGGCAAGCAACCACTCAAGGAGAAGAGCCAGGAAGTTCCTCTACTCCACAACCACAACCACAACCAACACCAACTCAACCAACTCCTGAACCAATCATGGCTGAAGAAATTCTAAGACAATAGCCAAGAAGAACATTGGGAGACTATGCAACACAACAAGGACCAAGACACTTCTCTAGCATAGTTGCTCCACCTAGAGTGAGAACAATGAAAATGAAGCCAACTTTTCTGAGTTTAATTAGTGCCCACCAATTTATTGGAATGGATCATGAGGACCCATATACTCATTTATCTACTTTTTATGAATTGTGTGGTACTATGGGCTTTGAAGAAGGGCAAGAAGAAGTTGTGTATCTAAGATTGTTTCCTTTTTCTTTGACAGGTAAAGCTAGAGAATGGTTGAGGTCCCATCCAAACCAAAGGCTCACCAGCCAAATGTGGTGGAAGAAAAATTTCTGAATAGATTCTTCCCACCTTCAAGATACATCAGTGCCAAATCAAATATCTCTACATTTACGCAAGGACTAGATGAGCCATTCTGTGAAGCTTGGGAGCGTTTCAAATCTCTACTCAGAAGATGTCCTAACCATGGATTTGAAGACATAGCCCAACTAAACATATTATGCAATGGTCTGAGGCTTGACACCAAGATGATTCTTGATGCTGCAGTTGGGGGTATAATGATGTTTGTTGATGTTGAACAAGCCACAAGGATAATTGATGCCTTGTCTTCAATTGATAATCAAGCTCAACACAATAGACAAGTGGTTCAGAAGAGGGGAGTTCTTGATCTTAACACTTCAGATGCTATCCTTGCTCAAAATAAGATCTTGACTCAACAAATTGAAGCTCTCACAAAGAAAATAGCTAAACTCCCTCAACAATTAATGCTGTAAGTTCTAGTTCATGCTCTCATCATAATCTAAGATGTGATTTTTGTGGAGGTGACCATCCTAATGGTCATTGTTCTGGTGGGAATGTGCAACAAGAAGAAATCCAATACATGAACAACTCAGGAAGGCAAGGAAATTTCCCCAACAACTTTTATCAAAATAATTATTCTCAAGGTTGGAGAAATAACCAAGGGCCTAATTTTAGTTGGAAACAAGAAGTTGGACCTTCTGGAAGACAACAACCTCCTTACCAACCCCAATCAGCTGAGCAGCAAAAGGGGAAATTTCCAGCCAACACTCAAATCTACCCCAAGGAGCAATGTAATTCTATCACCACAAGAAGTGGTGTAACAATAGGGGAGGTATTGGAGATAACGTGGGAATTGAGGAGGGAGTTGTGCAAATAAAAGAGAGTGAAAAAGAGAGAATAGAGAGTGAAAAAGAAAAGAATGAGAATGAAAAGAAGAGTAGTGATTGTGAAGAAGAGGAAGAGAAAAATAAAGAGGAAATTGTATATAAAAGTGAGGAAAAAGAAAATAAGAAAAAAGAAAAGGGTAAGAAGGAAAAGAGTTAGGAGGAGAGGGTGCACCCAGTGAAGAAATTGTCGTATCCTCTTGCTCCTTCAAGAAAGGATAGAGAAAGGCAATTTGCTCGCTTCATGAATATCTTCAAAGGACTTCAAATCAACATTCCATTTATTGAAGCATTAGAGCAAATGCCTATTTATGCTAAGTTCATGAAAGACCTCTTGACCAAGAAGAAGAGATTTCTAGAAGAAGAAACAGTGGAGCTAGAGGCTGGTTGTAGTGCTATCATTTAGAAGCCTCTACCACAAAAGTCAAAAGATCCTGGTAGCTTCACCATACTAATCACCATTGGCGCCTTACCAGTGAGAAGGGTGATGCTTGATCTTGGAGCTAGCATTAACTTAATGCCTTTATCTATGCTCAAAAGGATTGGTGACTTGGATGTGCGGCCTACAAGAATGACACTTCAATTAGCTGACCGGTCCATCAAACACCCTTATGGTATAGTTGAAGATGTTTTGGTGAGAGTGGATAAATTCGTCTTTCCAGTGGACTTTGTGATCATGGATATTGAAGAGGATCGTGATGTGCCTCTAATTCTGGGTTGACCATTCATGAAAACTACAAAGGTGATTATTGATGTTGATAATGGTAAGCTCAAAGTCAGAGTACAGGATGATGAGGTCAACTTCTATTTGTTTAAAGCTGCTCAACCTCCAAAAGATCAACAAAAGTTCTTTAAAGTAGATGCTACTGATGAAGTCTTCCAGGAAGATAGTAGGCCACAACTGCATGAGGCTAAGAAATTGAGAGATGATTGTCATAACTCTCCCAAGCTTTAGAAGAAAAAGACTCATGCAGATTGTAAAAAGAAGCCAGCAAAGAGAAAAGTCAGACCAAAGAAATCAGCAGCATGGTATAATTCCAGAAGGAGGTCAAGATGGTCAGAATTAACTCCTGTGAAAGATATGAATGAGGCAATGTGATCTTGGAGTTTGCTGACAAAAGAGATTAGGGGCGTAGCAACAAGGCTCACCATAAGGTTTCAATTTCAACCACCATAAAGAAAACAGGCGTCATACTATGTGATGTTAAACGAGGGCTTCCTGGGAGGCAACCCATTGTCTTTAGCATTTTAATTCTCAACTTCAGTTATTTAGTGTGTTTTGTGCATATCTGTGTTACTTTGAGTGTGTGATCATCTCATGATAGTTCAATAAGCAATTCTGTGTTATTTTCTTGCATTGGTGATGTTATGCTTGAACAGTATTTTGAATGATAATTGAGGTGGTTTGTTGAATTGGTAGGATGTTTTGATAAATTTATGAGTGTCGCTATGATTAGAGATGTATATGTTGTTAGATTAGGATGTAAATAAAATCCAAGGTTAAGAGGGTGTTAGAAAGGAGAAAGCTAAGTAGGAGAAAACTGTATGACTGATGCAGACAAAAACTGAGTTTTGGTGCTCTCTGTGTTGAGCGCGCTTGAGCGCACCATCTGTGCGCTTGAGCGTGCAGGCTTCTTAAAATTGATGGGCCTCTCTGACTTGTGCGCGCTTAAGCGCACCACATGTGAGCTCAAGCGTGCAATCTCCTCAAATATCATTGTTGGCCTCTGCTTGAAGTGCGCTTGAGTGCACAAGAGTACGCTCAAGCAAGCCAATTTTCCCAAAATTTCTCGGAGCCTCTATGTTAAGTGCGCGCTCAAGCGCACTGGTGAAACAAGCGTCCGCTTGAGCGCTCGCGCACGACCAGCATTTTAAGCTTTCTTTTTTCCCGCTTGTGCGCACTGCACCCACTCCTTCTCTCCCACTCTTCTATCTTTCTTCTTCTTTTCCCCCACACACCGCACTCATTCTCCCCTATTGCTTACCCAAGTTCCCTCCTCACTCAAACATTCATCTCCATTTTTCTTCCTTCTTTTTCCTCTTCAAGCATAAGGTCTGTTCTTTTTTAATTTCTTTTTCCATTTCTCTTCCCTCTTAGATGCCATTAGTTAGGTTTGGGTTAGTCTTTTCCCTTTTTAAAATTTCTTAGCTTCATTGTTTCCATATTTTGATTGCTTTACCTTTTTGATTGGTTGTTTGGGCGTTGTGAATTTTTGAAGTGGTGGGTTATGTTGCATGTTCTTTTTCATTGAAAAATTTCGGTGCCCACCATGTGTTTGATTAAATGCCCCAATGAGTTGTGCTTGCTTAAATAGCTTTTATGAATATATTGCATTCTTGTATTGATTTTGTGAGTGCATAGAGTGGAAATGCCCTGATTTTCCCCCTTTGATTCAAATTAAAAAATTTTAAGCTCTCTAGGCGTTTGATAAAATGCTTGAACCATGTACTTTGTGTTTTATTGTTTCCCTTGACTTCATTGTTTATATTGAACACTTAGTACTCATGTGACATGTAATTTGTATTCATGTTAATCTTGAATTTCTTGTTAGCACTTGTTAAAATTTGGCATGTTTGATATCTCATTCACTTGGTTCTTGCAACAAAAGTATGGTTGCTAGTTTTGTCAACTAATTCAAAGTGTAGTTTTATTGTAGGATGAGGACAAAAATGGTTGCCCAAAGGAACACTTCCAAGAGGGCAAGAGGGGAATACTCCTCTCAGGCACCCCAGGCTCCATAAAATGACTTATTCAGGAGCCCACTCACCAACAAAGATATGAAAACATAAAGGGGTGGCCACTCATCCCCGAGAGGAAGGTGGCTATTTATAAAGGGAAAACTGGTGATTTTTTTATGAACTTAATCGAAGAAGGTGGAGACAAGTAGAAGAACCACTTCCAAAATAAGATCCAGAGATTGTAAGAGAGTTTTTATGCCAATGCAGATTCAATCAATTCTGGGTCTAATGGAAAGAAGTCTCAAGTAAGGGGCAAGTGGATATCCTTTGATCCAGAGACTATCAGGCAATTACTTTAGCTTCCAAATGTTTTAGCTAAGGAGGGAGGTTGTGCATATCAGCAGCTAAGATATGAAGTGGATGGCTTTGATGCTGATCGGACCGCGGGGGGTACTATGTTTACCTGGGCGATCCTATGAGGTTAACAATGTTGGAGCTCCCCGCCACATTTTAAGGGGTAGCATGAGGTCCTTGACACAGATTTAGATGACATTTTTATTGGAAAACATTGTGCCAATAAAACATAGTTCGGACCTGACCATGCCTAGGTGCCACTTATTGTATTGTATTTTAAGCAGGCTTCCAGTAGACTTAGCCACAGTAATTTCAGAGCAAATTCAAACCTGTGTGGACTAATCAGCTACCAACAAGGGCTTAGGCTTTCCAGCCTTAATTACAGAGATGTGCGCCCTTGAGGGTATTCAAACGAACCCCATAAAAGACATCAGACGCCCGTTGGACATTAAATTCATTGAGCGAAATTGCACTAATCCAGCAGAGCACATCCAAGAGCAGCAGCCTCAAGAGCATATTGACCCACCTCCTCCACCACCAGCCCATCAGCCTCCTCAATCTCCTCCTCACATGCCTCACATGGACCCTTCAATCCTTGATTATCTCCAGCGCTTGGAGCTCTCCAATCAGAATATCATGCTCTCCAACCAGAATATCATGATCTCCAATCAACGCATAGAGCTCTCACAGCAACACGCCCATCATCAGCAGGGTGCTATGCATAGAGGACTAACGTCCCTCAATGACTCCTTCCGCAATGTTTACATGTCTATGTCCTCGCATGTCCCTGGATCTTGGCCTTAGCCTTGGCTAGAGGAATTTTCTGCTTATGTTTCATGGCTCGGGGACAGGCCTTCTTTTTCAAGGGGAGCAGGACCATCAAATGCAGGAGCTCAATAGGCAGCAGATGATAATGATAGGGATGACCCAATGCAATGATGGGGGTGTTTTACTTGTTTTTCATGTTATTTCAATTCAGTTTTTAATTTTCAGTAATTATGAGTTTTCAGTAACTGTTGGTAGAATAGTTTACTTCCTGTTTGTAGATTGAACATATTTGGTAGTCTGGTTATTATTCTGGATGGTGGATGCTTTGCATAGGTGAATGTTAATTTGTCTGTTCTTCAATTAAACCACTATTCTTAACTTAGGAGTATAACATTTTTTTTGGGGAATCACTAATTTTACAGGATTAATTGCAAACATTTCCCTTGTACATACATTTTGGAGGGAAATCACAAAAAAAAATTTCTTTTTGGAAATTTTTGTTTGAAAAGTAAATCAATTGATTTGATTTCATCTTTGTGGCCTAGAATAGAAAATTTCAAAAATTTTGAAGAAATTGGGAACTTAAAAGAATCAAAATTTTTCAAGTTTAGTAGGCATAAGATTTTTGTGCATGATAGTGAAGAAGGCAAATTTTTGAAGCATTTGAAAGACTTGATCAACGAACTTTATTTTTTTTAGCCAAGTGAGTGAGTGAGTGAAACCAACATAAATTGAGAGTCCTCACTGTGATTTGTAAAGCTGGTCTTGCCTGAATTTTCCGTTGTCACTTATCATTAAAAGCATGAAAATGACTTAGGTAAATTTGTTGAATTTTTCTTTAAGCCTAGTGCCAAATAGCTAACCTTGCATCATAATTAAGCAACTTTCTTTGATAGCCCATTTGAGCCATTTGTTTGTTCTAAAAACCTGCACCCTACATGTAATTGATTTAATCTTCCCTCCATGCTCAGGGAAAGAGAGCTTAGGTGCAAGTTATGTGATTGATCGGGTACTAAGTTGCATTGATGATTGGCAAATGAAGAGAAGGGTATGAAAGTAAAATAAAAAAAACAACCTCTTTGAATCAAATGAAAAAAGAAGAAAGAAAAATGAACATAAAAAGAAAAGGAAAAAAAGAAAGAAAAAGGTGGTTGTACACATAAATGAAATGAAAAGAAGAAAAGAATTTTGGTTGTTGATTCAGAAAAGAAGGACTCCAAGTGTGAGATTTGGGGTAGGGTAAAAATGTACTTGACTTGCATAAAAGCTCTCTCTGGTCCCAAAAGTGTGAATTTGTATATCCATAAAAACAATGATTCTTGAAACCCTAACCTCATTACGACCTGTTAAGACCTTAGGATTCATGCTAATAATGTGTTTGTGATTGGATGGAAAATGACTGGCAAGGCTGTGTTGATTCAGTTACTTTGAGGGATGAGTGAAGCACTTACCCAAGAAAGTCATACAATGAGAGTGGTTCTTTGTGAGAGTAATTTCTTTGCTTCTTCTGTTTGTTGTAATAGCTGAAGTGCACTCATATCTTGATTTTACTTGACTTGAAATTTTCAATTTCTTTGAGTTGTAGATATTGTTGCTGATTGTTCTAGCTGTTTTGATGGTTGAAAATTGATTTTGCTCAAACAAAAATTTGATCTCACAGGTTTTACTATTTGCTTGCTCCTTTTTGGTTGAGTTATCATGCTTGAGGGCAAGCAAGATGCTATGTTGGGGGGAGTTGATAAGTGCTTAGAATAAGTAATTTTTAGTTGTAATTTGAGCACTTTATGATGTTAATTGATGTGAATTTTACCCCCAATTGCCCTCTTATTGCTTTGATTTAATTTTCGTTAGTCTGTAGTTTACCTTGGAGTTTTAATGTTATTTTGATGAAGAGATGTGAATTTTTGTAGGTTTTTGGAGTGAAAAATAATTGAAAGAAGCAAGAGAAGCTAATAGAGAAGAAAGGAAGATTTTCAGAGAACCTTGTGCGCTCAAGTGCGTATAAGGTGCGCTCGAGCGCACAAACCCCTTTCAAGTTCGAAGTTAAGAAAGACTATTTCAAGGTGCGCTCAAGCGCGTATATAGTGCGCTTGAGTGCACATTTACTACAAGCTTAATTCTCCTCTGTTGAACGCACGCTCAAGCGCGCATGTGGTGTGCTTGAGCGCGCACTTATCTTCTATCATATTCCAGCTGCAGTATAAAAGGAAAACGGGAGGATCTTTGAAAAAGACACTTGGACGGCTGAACACAGACCTTCTCCTTTTCTCCAAGTTTTCTCTTCTCTCTCAAGCAGCTCCGTTAGGGTAAGGGATTTTCTCCCTTGCATCTCATCTTGTGGGTTTCCCTCCACCATGAGTGGCTAACCTCCTCATATGGGATTGAATGTAGTCTTCGAACTTCGAAGTATTCTGTTTAGATTTCTGTATTTTACTTTCATTTGACATTGGTAGTTTCATTTTGTATTAACTCTTGACTCTATTTTAATCAAATAGCTTCTTGATATCAAATCTTAGTCTTGACCGGAAGGTATTTCTTTGATTTCGAACTAAACGTTTCTACTAGGTGGGTTTCATATACTAGGAATAGATGTTCATCTATCGATTACTTGAATACCCGCTCGTAAGACTGGGATATGTATTTGATATGTGAGGAATCAATATCTAAATATATTATTCTTAGGGTCTCTAGGTGTGAGGGATCGACCTAGGCGACTTTAGAGTATTGCATCAATGTCAATGAAACAGTAGGTACAGGAACTAGCAGAATACTGAGGAGGGAGAACGACAAGTTCAATCCCCATTTTATAAATTTGCATTTAAACCCCTTTTACTGCCTTTATTTAGTTTTATGAACTTGTTCCACCAAACTTTTCACAAAAATCAACATGACAATTTCAATGCTTTTCTGTAAATATTCATTGAACTAAATTGTGTTGAGTTAATAGTAAGTTCGAGTTCCTCGTGGGTACGACAACCCTTACTTTTAAATCTATTATACTACTGCGATATTGATACGCTTACTAACACCGCAACACCTCCCTTTGGCCGCCTTGGACAATTTATTATTTGTCCAATCATCTGAAACAAACATTTTTCTCAAATTTGCTTTCTCCTTATGAATCCTTTCCAATGTGAGGAAGGATGTGGCAAATTGAGTGATTGCATGCCTCACTAATTCTCTCTTGTTGGTAAAGTACCTCAATAGGCTCAAGGTACTTGAATGGTTGTAGATGAATCCAACAAGGAATATTGCCCTTTGAATTATCTTCTTTATAAGAGGAAGTTTTATAATGTCCTCCAACATCAAATCTATGCAGTGGGCTGCACAAGGAGTCCAATACAAATGTAGCCTTTTTTCTTCTAGTAACTTACCGGCAAGGACATAGTTGCTTCCATTGTCTGTTATAATATGAACAACCTTTCCTTCCCCTATCTTATCCACAATAGAGTCAAGCAACTCGAATATTTTCTCACCAGTATTCACAATGTATGGTGCACCAATAGATTTAATGAACATTGTCCCTACTGGACAGTTCACCATAAAGTTGATTAAGGATCTTTGCTTTCTATCCGTCCATGCATCAGACATAACCGAGCATCCAAATCTTCCCCATTGCTCTTTTTGGCCCTTCAACAAATCTTCTGTGTATGCCAACTCCTTGTTAAGGAGTGGAACTCTAATATCATGGTAAGATGGAGGCTTTAAATTTGGTCCAAAGCTTCCAACAGCTGTAAGCATGTCATGAAAACTTTGCAGCTTAATCATGTTGAAAGACAAGCCAGCTTGGTACCAAAATTGAGCTATGTATTGATGAACTTGTACAGTAGCCTCCTTATCACATGCCTCCATTATTCTTGATTGCCTCAATTTCTCTTTTTTCTTTTTCTTAATTGCAGTTTCAGGTCTTCGAAGATAGAGATCAATAAGGCCTTTTGAAGCATTATTCCTTCCACTAGCATTATTAGGTATAGGTTTAGGTGCAATTTCTCTAAACTACTCATCAAGAGCACATTCTTCATCACTATCACCATAGTCATCAAGAAAATCACGATGCATCCTTTGAAGTGCTTCTCTATCTTGTTTCTTCTTATCTTTGCATATTAGCACAACTCTGCTCTGACCTATTTTGCGCATTTAGGACAAGCTTTGCAGTTACCCTTCTTTCCTGTCGAGTGTTCTTTCATTCTAGTAATTCCACCCTACGTGGTCTTCCTACAAAAATTGATGCAGCCACTAGTACGATTTTCTTGTGATGGATGATAATATTTCCATCCAGGGTCAGTCCTAGGTGCAATTGTTGAAGGATTTGATGATTCTTCACTTGCCATACTACACATAAAAATTGAAAATGGAGTATGAATAGAAGGTTTGACAATGAATTTTAAATAGAACAAAATAAGGAGGAAGAGGAAAAATGGATTTGGAAAGAAACAGAAAGAGAAAACAAAAAAAGAGGAACAAAGAAACAGGGAAAATGAAGGGGGAGAAAAGGAAACAAAAAGAAAAAACTGAAGATGAAATATAATAGAGAAAGAAAAAGGAATAGAAAGAAACAAAAAAAGTAACAGGAACAGAAGGGAAAAGAAAGAAACTGGAAAAAAAATAGAGGAATAGAAGGGAGGGGAGAGAAACTGAACAAAAAAAAGAGGAAGAGGGGGAAGAAATCAAATAAAAAATAAAGGGAGAGAGGGAAAGAAACCACAAGGCGCGAGAGTAAACGAAAACAGGACAGAGAAAGAGATAAAGGAGAAAAGAAAAAAACAGAAAAAGAGGACGTTGGTGTTACCTTGACTTGCCAGAAAATCGTCGGAGACTCGCCAGAGATGATGAGGATGGAGGAGGACGTGACTGAAGGCAGGTGGAGGAGCACAAAAGAGCAATCCTTTTACGTGGTGAAAGGGTTACCCATTTGATTTTTCATGGGTGGGAGGGTTAATAATATATTTCCTTTGGTAAAATTGAGTCATGTGCACTGCACATGCTGACTCTTCAATATCACTATTAAAAAAGGAAAAACCTAAAATTACCGTTATTTCCGCTATGATCGCTATTTCCGCTATGACCGCAACAACTATAGCGCTTATAGCGGAACTGCAATAGCGTCACAATTTATATAGCAAATTCATAAAAAACCGCTACGTTATAGTACTGCTATAGCCGCTATTTGGCAACACTGCTCTTAAGTCCTAACTCCTAACTCCTAACCCTCCCTACTACCACTCTTTTCCACCATCAACCACCAACTCCCACCTTCATCGCCCTTATGTTTTCTTTTCTCACATTCGTTGCTTTCGGAAATTCAAAGCCATTTTTTTATTTGGCTTTTTGGAAAACTTTTATTTTTTGGAAAAAAGTTGGCTTTTAGATTTCTAGAAGCCTTTTTTTTTGTCCGAAAGTCAAAATTTCTCTGTAAGTTATTTTTTAAAGGATATGGTGGATTCTTAAGTGCCTAATGAGTTCTTTATTGGAATTATAGGATATTTATGAATTCCTTCTTTTATCCCATTGTGACATTTTATATTGTTAAACAGTCTCATTTAAAAACAATTAGATGATGACAAGATTATCAAAAATCAATATTGCTTATTTCTATTCAACAACATATGAAAAGTTCTATGATTTTGGCTAAATGATAGAATAAATAGAACAAAATGGATTCATATTGATATGATTTGATTTGGAAGCCAATTTTTTAATTTGACTTCCATACACTTGTTTTCAAAATCCAAACTTCTTTAAAAAAAAGACCTCCAAATACTTTTGAAAGCCAAATAAACATGGCTTTTTCGGAAGCAACAAATGCACATAAAAAGGGGAAATGCAGGTGGTGCTTGACGGTGGAGGTAAGTGGTTGATGGTGGAGAGAAGAGGGAGGGTTGGGGATATTTGGATTGGAAAGAGAGGTGTTTTTAGGGAAAAGAACAGGTGTTAAAAGTAAAAAAAAGAGTGCTAAAAGAAATTCTCTTGGCCTGATGTATTAGACTCCCTTTTCTCTTGGCCTGATGTATTAGACTCCCTTTTCATATAACTTTGTAAAAAAACTTACATTTTTAAATTTGTCTTCATATCTAAATTAGAAATAACTATAAAGAAGTATAGTATTTTTTTTTAAACTTCATATATGTAATTTCTAAATTTTAATATTTATCATTTTAACATGTGTGTTTGATGAAGTTAAAGTAATTTTTTTATAAGAATCAAATAAAAAAGAATAAAACACCAAAATATATTTTGATTTCATATATTGCCCAAATAGTTTGACACTCAAGGATGAAAAGGTGCTTCTTATCTGAACGCGTAATTGCATGATTGTTTATACTTGCCAATTGCAACATATGGTTACATGAATCACTTCTTTAGAGTCATGTACTTCACCATACTTTTAAGATTTTTCACCCTCTATGCTTTTTGTTCTGTTATATGCTATATGGCAACGAAGGAATATGTGGCTTTTTGAAGGAATAAAAATGGACACAAACCAAGTGTTGTACAGGGCAATGGCGATGCAACCATACTACAAGTCTGCATGATTGTTTATTGATTGCTACCATCACCATGAAGAAGTTACAATTGCATAGGCCAAAAGGCAATGCAAAAAGCAGGTGAATTGGACTGTACTCATGTCATTTTTTAGACTTATTTATTCCCTCTAATATTCAGAAAGCATGGGCAACTAAGTAACAAGACAATTCCCCTTGTTTTCAGATTTGATCCATGACATTCTGGGCATCTTTTTCACATTCCTGTGAAGTTTCTTATGTTGGCTAATGTGCAAAGAAAGCATTACAGCTTTTCTCTGATTTGTATTGGGTGGAGGAAGTTCCACATGGACTCCAGCCCCTCTTAAACTCTGATCTATGTACTGCTCGTGGTTTTCATCCTTAATAATATTTTGTTCTAAGAAAAAAGGGTTATGTGTTGTTTTGCGTTACCTATTGTTTTTGGTGCATAGTTTTTTGTAACTATTTAAGTATTAAATGAAAAAATAAATGGGGATTTCTAGGAGTAACAAATAGGAGGGTTCAGAATTAGAACTATTCTAATGAGAATTTATCAAATTAAATAAATAATTTACTAAGTTGCATTAATAAAAAAGCACTCCAATAATGACTATGTGAGAAAGTAATGTATATCACTTAAAACAATTGAAATTGGTTTATGAAGTAGTTTCTTAACAAACGGAATTACGATCAAAATTTGCAAAGTGAACATAGAAAAGCAAAAATAGTAGAGGTGCCAGCCAAACCAAAGGTTTGGACTTTAGACCTCCACATACAATATCACCATAAGATCTTATTTAGAACGTCCCACATCCCTAGTGGTACGAAATAGTATAACTATAGTATCTTCTTCTAATCATTCAGAGGTAGCTTCACCCTTTGTCATCAGATTTTGTGGCAATGCTTGCAGTGCAGTTCTCTTCTTCTCCACTTCCTGCACATTTTTACACACAACATTATCATCATTCAGAGTTAGCTTATTCTTCAGCATCTTCCTGAGCACCCGCATACTCATACTCTGAAGTTCATCAGTGGTGGTCACGTTTTCCTTCATCATATTAGCATTGAGCATATCATCCTCAATCTTCGAAACTGTTTGAATTTCATTTGCAACCTCCTTTGTTTCAGAAACCACTGATTGAACAGGAAATTCACTGCTCTTCTGCTCATGGATTGGCTCAACTGTCATAGGCTCCTGTTTTGGAATGGCAATATCTTCAAAATTGACATCATTGTCACCATCATCAACCGGTGTAATGGGCACGGGCATCAAAACATTTGAAGAACAGGAATCTATGGAAATTCCAGTAGACTCAACTGAAACCGGCTGAAGAACACAAGCAAATGCATTAGCAATACCAAACTCAGTGTTTTCTCCTGGTGCACGTTCCTCAGATTCTTCAGCTTGTGCTGCAGCTTCCAATTTCTCAGAAGCGTCCTTCTGGCCTTCTACTTTGTGGGCACATTCCTCAAATTCTTCAGCTTGTGTTTCAGCTTCCAATTTTTCAGAAGTTTCCTTCTGGTCTTCTGCTTTGTGTGCACATTCTTCAAATTCTCCTGCTGCAAGATTTTCAGATTCTTCAGCCTGTGCTGCAGCTTCCAATTCCTCAGAAGTTTCCTTCTGATCTTCTGCTTTGTGTGCACCAACATCCAGCAATGAAAATTGAAGACTGGCATTTTCAACTTCCATGCTTTCTTTTTTGTTGTCATCAAAAGATTCAATGCAGACTTCGATATCCGCTCCAGAGTTCTCAGAACTTGCATCCTCTTCTGCTATTTTATCAGAAGATGCACCAGTAACATCAGAAGAATATTCTATGTTCTCTCTCTGCCCTGGATTCATCCAAGAGCTCTGATTTGTCTTCCAATTCTTCTTTTTGGTGCTCAAGAACAATCCCTTCAGAACTTACCACATCCTTTTCATCAGCTGCCTTTTCATCAAAATCATCCATTGCTTCAAAATTCTGAATGTTATTGCCAACTGCCACATTCAAATCCTCAGTTTCATTGATCTTTTCTTGATGATCATCATCACCCTCATTGCTGCCCTTTGAATCGTCACATGTCTCAAAACTTTCTTCCAGTTTTGAATCATGTGGTTCATCCACCATATCATTGACCTTCCCTGAAACCTCCTCTTGTTGTTCATCCAGCAACCCATCATTTTCTGTCCCAGAAACTAAAGCTGAATCATTGTTATTTAGAGAAGAAACTTCCAAACTAGCCCCTGCATTATAACATAATTCCAAATTAGTTGATTAAAAACAAATAACACCAAAACACCATGAAGTGAAATTCACAAACAAGGTATATATTAGAGAAAGAGAGAGAACCAACGTACCATTTTCAGTGTCTGATAAGTCCTCTACATGCTGAGAGACACTACCCATACTCAACTCTTCAGAAACATCATCAATCTTGGCAAGCCCCATGTCTGCTTCAGTGTCCATCAAGCTCATCTTAGACAAGCCCTTCCCCAACAATCTCACGGACCTCCTAGTGCTATAGTGTGCTTGCTGCATCGAAGTATCACCACCTGGGGTCTCAGTTTTGGTGCAAACTGTTCGGCCAGTAGCTCTTGCCCTACTTCTTGGAGCTGGAGCAGGAGTTTTAGCCACATCCATTGGCTTTCCTTGAACCCCATTCTTATCATCTTCAAGCATTTCAACTTCCTTCTTTCTGCGAGTAGAAACAGCAGGGACCCTTCTCCTGCTACCTGGCAACATAGCAGGGGTGTCTGGGACATTGCCATCTTTGTTCTCTTGCTCAGCCACTAGTCCTTCAGCATTTCCTGTTCTTGCTCCACCGCGAAGCCGAGTAGAAACCTTGGAGCTTTCTGGTTCTTTGACTGATTTCTTTTGAGTTGAGGCTCTACAAGCCTTACGATGATGAATATCTGGGGTGCCAGCACCAGCATCACATTCTTCCTTAGGATTCAAAAATTCATCCAATCCTTCAACCTGAAACAGTTAAAGAAAGAATCTTTTAACAATTTCAAACAAAGGGTTTCTGTTTTTCAGACTCAAAAGAAGCATGATGGAATGAATAGAACAGTTTTAGTATATAAAAGATGTTCATCTAATCCTTCCACCTGAAAACACTTGAAATAACGTCTATATACTTTTCTTTTAAAAAAATACATTATAAATGTGTTATCTTCACAATGGAAGAAGGATTTTTGAATCAAAAGAACAGTTACTAGCTACAAGTTACAACAATTAGGGTTTATAAACATTGATTGAATGTTTGAAGGAGGTGAAACAGAACAATTTGCAGTGAACGACCACATTAAAAATTGGGGAGATGGACAATCATTGAAGAAATGCAAGAATGAAAACAAAGAGTATCTGTCTTTCAGATTCAAAAGAAGTATGATGGAATGAATAGAACAGGTTTACACCAAAAAGATGTTTCATCTAATCCTTGGACCTCAAAACACTTGAATTTGAAATAACGTCTATATATTTTTCTTTTCTTTTTTAAAGTAAAAGACAATTTGAATGTGCTAAGAACTTCTGAATCAAAAGAACAGTTACTACTTACTAGTTACAACTTACAACAATTAGTAAACATTGATTGAATGTGTGGACGATGTGAACTATGTCAATTTGCAGTGACGGCATTAAAAATTGGGGGAAATAGACAATCATTGAACGAAAAATTGGGGAGAATCGAAAAGAAGCTTACTTGGGGAAGAGCTGCAAGAGCATCAGCCATGGCAACATTGGTGGTATTAGCTGGAATCTTGTTCTTCTTGCAGAGGGTCTGAAGCTCCTTCCTTGAGAGGCTGTGGAAATCCATTGCTGAGAGAGAGAGAGATATCAAAACAAGATGTTTTGGGTTTTGACGAATGGAGGAAACGATGCGGCGATATAGGGATATAAGAGACACACAAGAATGTAATAGTGAAGAGAGAAAGAAAGGGAGTGGGTATTTATACTACAGCGTTTGGGGTTGGGGTTTTTGGAGCACAGAGACACGTTGGAGGATTTGACCGTTAGAGCGTGAATTTGAAATTCGAATTTTTGGACTCTGATTATTTAATAATTAATGACGGTGAGATTTTAATTAGACTCTGTTTGGTAAATTCCCTATGGTGAAATATTATTATTATTATTATTATTATTGCAATCAATTCAATAGTGCTCATGTATTGATGCATTGCAGCTATACTAGTACTAGACTCATTGAAATCGCCAAGCCTGGGAAAGATATGCAATCAATTTCATGATAACAATTTCATGGGTTAAGGATTTATAAGTGACTGTACCAAAAAAAAAGGATTTATAAGTTAAAATTTTTTATTGAGAGTATAGTATTTAATGTTTTTTCTGAAGGAATAGTATTTAATTTTATCATTATATTTAATATTATAATTTTTAATGAAAGTTTTTTACATATTATTTGATTTTGTTAACATCAGTCTTTAAAATTGATTTTAAGAATGCAAACAATTAAATTAATTATATATTATATTTTCATGTTTGTTATATAATAAATGTTTTATAGAAAATTTTCACTTTTATATCTTTTAACATTTGCCCTAAGGAGCTGATGTTAATAAAATCTTCTTTTATATATTAGGAAAAAAAAAGGTGGAAAGTAAATTATTGCTATCACAGGGTATATGATATTATCTTCTCTCATCATCTTGCAATTTTTTTTTTTGGTAACATCATCATCTTGCATTTAAAAAGATATATTTAGCATACAAATATCAAGATATATTTGGCATACAAACATTTGCCATAGATATTCAATATATAGGCGTATATTTTTCCTTTTTCCCCTCATTTCATCTATATGCCTAAAATCATACATTATGTTCTTATTTGTTTATGGTTAGTAGTATTTGACATTTATATTTGAATTTTCTTTTTATTATTCTATTTATTGTTATAATTTCATTTTATAAAATGGGTTGAATTAATGGCATGATATATTTTTTAGAAAATAAATATATTTTTTTTATCTATTTTTAGGTACTAATCAGAATCACCATGAATATGTGTTATGGACCAATACTATTTGGTCCTACTCATGTCAGCCTAATGAGGTCCCGAAATCATAAAGCACACAAGTTGATCCAAGTACACAAGTCAGCTCAAGTATATATAAGCCAACCCAAGTATACAAGTCGACTCAAGTACACAAGTCGTCTCAAGTACACAAGTTGGCCCAAGTACATGAGTCAGCCCAAGTGTACGAGTCATTCCAAGTACACAAGTCGGCCCAAGTACATAAGTCAACCTAACTTAGAAATCCTAATGGGAGCACCGTAGGCGCGTCCGTACAATCTCGTACCGGATCACGTCCTAAGGGTAGACCAAAGACCTAAATCCATAAATATTCTTCTATAAATACCGGTAACATAAAAGGTCAGGTATGCATGAATCATCTCAGTTACTATTACTCTGTTAGGGTTTAGGCTGGCTTGGACATCGGAGTGTCTTTGCAAGTACTCTTCCCGCCATGGATCGAGTAGAAAAATTCATCAAAAACCAAAACTGAGTCTAAGAATCCCGGAGACCGGGTCCGAGATCCTTAGAGCATCAAAGTCTGAGTTTCATACTCAAACAATATGGGATCATTGGACTAAGTTTAATAGGAAAGTGTTCTTAAGTTATTGTGTAACGGGTAATAGGCCATGTCTAATATATTGTCCTTTGTCCAAAAGAAAGGTCTAGTGGACCTAATAATTCTATACTAAAATTCAGATTAACGAGACGTAAGAATTAGTGTTCTAAGTATTTTTAACTCTATTTTTAGCTCTAAGCCAATCATTTTATTGGTTGTATTGATAGTGTTATGGGAATTACATTCAACATGTAGTTTTTTTCGTGGACAAAGTTATTCAATCCAAGAGTAATGTTCAAAACTAATTTCAAAATAAATAAAATTCAATCAATACTGCCCAAATGAGAGTGTTAGGTAGGGTTGCACATGCGTTGGGTTGGGTTAAATTTGCACTACTTTTAGACTCAACCCCATTAACCATGTTCGGGTTGGGTTGGGTCAGTTTTGCCATTTTTATGTTATGGACCCAACCCAGCCTAAACCTATCAAGGTCGGGTTAGGTTGATTTGGGTGATCGGGTCATGATAATTAAAAAATAGAAAAAAGAAAAAAAAAGCGCAGTAAAGAGATGTCCCGAATAAGATATTTCACACACAATTTAATTCAAATATTTAGCATAACGCAATAAAGAGATGTCTCGAATAGGATATTTCACAATCACAAAAGTCTCTATCTCACAAATTAACAAACTAATGTTCTATTATGGCACCAATTTTTAATTAAATTTTATTTTACTATTACTAACTTTATTCAAATAACATAATTATTAATTAAATAATAGTTTTTTTATATAGAAGGTCGAGTCGAGTACATTGGGTTGTACTTACCTAAACCCGCTACCCCACCCAAATTGGTCGGGTTCATGCTTACCCAACCCACACAGACTTGATGTTCCAACTGTTAGACAAGCGGCCTCAAATAACTTAAGGGGGGGTGAATTAAGTTAATCCAAATTCTCTCTTTTTCGTTTACTTACTTCTTTTATCTTTTACTATAATTAAAACTCTTCTTTTATAATGAAATATGAATGAAAAACTCCTAATCTCTTAACATATAATAAATTTGCAATCACAATCAATAAGTAAAAGTTAAGGGAAGAAGAAATGCAAACTCGATTTATACTGGTTCGGCCAACCCTTTGCCTACGTCCAGTCCTCAAGTCACCCACTTGAGATTTCCACTATTCTTGTAAAAACCCTTTACAAGAGATGAACACTCACACACCTTGGAACCCCTTCCCTTGTGTTGAGTTTCACCCACAATCCACGAGAGGCACCCTCTCTTTAACCACACAGTATAAGAACAATTGTTTGTACAAGATAAACTCTCTTTTAGAGTAGATAATACAACTTGAAGTTCCTATAAGAATCCTTAATAATTTGCAAGTGTTTGGCACAAGATGATTCTTAAAAATGATTTTAATCTCTTATGATTTCACATGAGTAATCTTATCAATTTTCGAGAATGAGACATATATATATAAGGATGATGATAAAACATTGTAACCTTTGAGTAGAAGTCATGTCTCTTCAAGATTTTCAGAAAAATGACTCTGGTAATCGATTACATGAATATGGTAATCAATTACACAGTTCAAAATTGCGAACCGTTATGCCTGGAATTCAAAATTTGATCTTTCTGTACACTGGTAATCGATTACACCATTCTGGTACTTTTGGTACCCATATCATCTTGGGTCCTTGAATGTTAGTTTTGGGGAGGGTGCTTTTTGGAACCCAAATCATATGTCCATTTTGAACACCATTCTTTCTTATATTACAAGTATATGCACTATGTCCCTTTCTACCACAATAGTTACATTTAATAAATGGACTGGTAGACATGTTATATGAGACAGAGAAATTTTTGTAAAGCTTTTGTTGCTTTGAAGGATCATATCCTAATACATCTTTATCAAAGACACACCTTTGACTTCCTAAAATAACATCTAAATTATTTTTACCAAAAGTGAACTTTGCAAGTGTATTATTTAACTTATTAATTTCTTCTTTGTATTTGTGGCAAGATATGCATGAGTGAGTTTCTTTATCAATTTCTAACTTATTAGTAGAACTTTGATTTTCATTATTAGAATTTATTAATATAAATTCAGATTTAAGATTTTCTAGTTCTTCATTTAACTTTGAAATCTCTTTCTCTAATTTTGCAGTAGTTTTCTTATAGGATGATACTAGTTTTGCAAGTCTAAATGATTCTTTATGTAAATCATCGAAAGCATCTTGTAATTCATCAAATGAAATAGATACGTTATTGTTAGGAGATGTTACCTCTTCTTCACTATCGTAGTCTCTTGCCATAAGTCCCAAGTTAACTGTTTCATTCTCTGAGTCACTAGAGCTTATGTCATTATCATCCCATGTGATGTAGGCTTTCTTTGCTTTCTTATCTTTGAATGTCTTTTTGTTTGATTTTTCCATTCTCTTCTTGTAGACTGGACATTCTGGTCTTAAGTGTCCTGGTTGATTGCATTCGAAGCACCTTGGGGTTGAGGAGGAATCTTCTCCTTTCATCTTTGTGTTGAATGTAGATCTTTTTTGATTTCTTCTAATCTTTAGGAATTTGTTGAACCTTTTTACAAAGAGATCAAATTCTTCATCATCATCTAAATCTTCTTCCTCAATGATGTCTTCATTGTCATATTCTTCATAGACAAGTGATGATGCTTTAAGTGCAATGCTTTTCTTATTTTTGTCATTTTCTTCATTTTGGTTGAGTCTCAATAGTTCCAATTCGTGTTCTTGAAGTTTCCCAAACAGTGAAGCAAGAGACATTGTTGTAAGATCCTTTGATTCTGTAATTGCTGTCACTTTTGGCTGCCATTTTCTACTCAAACATCTCAAAACTTTGTTAATAAGATCTTCATTAGGAAAGACTTTTCCTAAAGATGCAAGATGATTAATTATATGTGTAAATCTCTTTTGCATGTCTTGTATGCTTTCACTTTGATTCATCCTAAATAATTCATATTCATGAGTAAGGGTGTTTATTCTAGATCTTTTAACATCACTTGTACCCTCATGTGTTACTTCTAATGTATCCCACATTTCTTTTGCACTTTTGCAATTTGAAACTCTAAAATATTCATTTATGCCTAATGCCGATGTAATTATGTTTTTGGCTTTTAAATTGTATTGAACTTTTCTTTGGTCATCTTTACTCCATTGATCTCTAGGTGTAATTTTGACTTCATTTCCTACTTGTATCGAAGGAATAAAAGGACCATTTTCTACAGCATCCCAAATGTTTAGATCTATTGATTCTATGAAAATTTGCATTCTAGATTTCCAATAGTGAAACCCTTCTCCATTAAATATTGGGGGTCTATTGAATGAGTTTCCTTCACCAAAAAGAAAATTGGATGAGGCCATAGTTAATCTTGAGGCTTCTAATCCTTATACAAGATACAAGCTCTGATACCACTTGTTAGACAAGCGGCCTCAAATAACTTAAGAGGGGGGGGAGTGAATTAAGTTAATCCAAATTCTCTCTTTTTCGTTTACTTACTTCTTTTATCTTTTACTATAATTAAAACTCTTCTTTTATAATGAAATATGAATGCAAAACTCCTAATCTCTTAACATATAATAAATTTGCAATCACAATCAATAAGTAAAAGTTAAGGGAAGAAGAAATGCAAACTCGATTTATACTGGTTCGGCCAACCCTTTGCCTACGTCCAGTCCTCAAGTCACCCACTTGAGATTT
Organism: Sesbania bispinosa; assembly: GCA_026901365.1. Lineage (NCBI taxonomy): Eukaryota > Viridiplantae > Streptophyta > Magnoliopsida > Fabales > Fabaceae > Sesbania > Sesbania bispinosa. Next base: position 158,815 of record QLOH01000205.1, read on the forward strand.
CCACTATTATTGTAAAAACCCTTTACAAGAGATGAACACTCACACACCTTGGAACCCCTTCCCTTGTGTTGAGTTTCACCCACAATCCACGAGAGGCACCCTCTCTTTAACCACACAATATAAGAACAATTGTTTGTACAAGATAAACTCTCTTTTAGAGTAGATAATACAACATGAAGTTCCTATAAGAATCCTTAATAATTTGCAAGTGTTTGGCACAAGATGATTCTTAAAAATGATTTTAATCTCTTATGATTTCACATGAGTAATCTTATCAATTTTCGAGAATGAGACACATATATATATAAGGATGATGATAAAACATTGTAACCTTTGAGTAGAAGTCATGTCTCTTTAAGATTTTCAGAAAAATGACTCTAGTAATCGATTACATGAATATGGTAATCGATTACACAGTTCAAAATTGTGAACCGTTATGTCTGGAATTCAAAATTTGATGTTTCTACACACTGGTAATCGATTACACCATTCTGGTAATCGATTACCAGTTCAAAAGTTTTCAATTTTGAATCTCATAACTTCTGGTAATCGATTACACCAATGTGGTAATCGATTACCAGTTCAAAAATTTCCTTTTGAACTGATTTTACCTTATAAAAACATTTCCCTTAAATTTTATATTTAAGGCCAAGTAACTTGCAAATTCTAGAATTCTTTTGACATTTTATCTAACTAGACTAATACTTATCTAATACACCTTCTTGTCTTTGATCTTGTATTAACCTTGCTTCTTGATCTTGTATTGACTTTGTTGTCTAGCTCTTTCTTTTGCCAATTCCTTTTGTCAATTTAGTGAACTCATTTTCTTTCCATTGACATCATCAAAACCTGCATATAATATATCTACAAGTATATGCATCTACACCAACCCAACCCACCAAATAGTGGTTATATTGGGTTGGGTTGATCGTGTTGGTTGGGTCGGCCGGACCCATGTGCAGCCCTAGTGTTAGGTACTTCTTTGTTTGAGCTTTTATTAATTGATGTAATTAATTTATCCGCGCGTAAAAAAAAGACTAACTCAAATTTAAAAATGAACAAAAATTTCAACTCATGCCATAGTCAAATGGGCCAATGGGCTAATCCAAAAACAAAAGAAAAGAAAGGAAAAAAATGAAAACGGCCATACGGGCTAGCCCGATCCATATTTTCATCACCCCTGTTTTTCAATGGGTTATATGGGCTAATGGGTTGAGTAGAGCTAGCAATTTGGGCTGCTCAGCCCGACCCGATACCAAGTAGCACCATTTATCGGATTGAACTAAAAAGTTTGGAAGTAATTCGAGCTTTTAAAATAAGTTTCCAAGCCCTATATTTTGTGGGTAGCCCGATTTTTTTACGGGTTTTTGCGGACTACTCGAGAGTTATTTGGGCTTTTAAAATAAGTGTCTGAGCCCTACATTTTTGTAGGCCAGCCAGGTCGGGCTAGCCTATTTTGTCGGCTTAAATAAGTGGGTTAGACGGGTTGGCCCATATAACCCATTGAAAAATGGACTGATGAAAATATAGGTCGGCCTGCCCGTTTAGCCCATTTTGTACAATTAATACATATATCACATATATTAGAGTTTCTCACAATATATACAATTTTTTTCTCTATTTAAATTTTAGGACATTACTAAAAAAATAACAACACTTTACATGTAAAATGTGTTTTCTAAAAATAGATAAAATTGAACTTAAAAACCTAATTAAAAAAATGAGTTTAGATAAATGATAGAAAAATACAAATAATAATATAATCAAAATACTAGGACAAATCTATAGTATGTTTGGTTTCACACAAAATCACGTTACAAACGTGGATCCAGACCGACGTTCTTGTTACCGTTAGTTTGGATCCATATTTGTAACATGATGTTGATAGAAATCAATCATACACCTAATCCAATAACTCGAATTGAGTTGGGTTAAGGAGAGAGATTGAGATGCAAACGCACATATGTTCCTTTTCGGTCATACTTAAATAATATTACAACTTAATATCAAATTTTTATAGTTATCCTTTCTTAGTTTTGTATATATTAACAAATATCTCATTAAAATGCCAATGGATAGTTAGTTCACAGAGTACATGCCATTAAAAATAATATTATTAAAATATTATTAAAAATAATAGTGCTTTTAAATGTAAGTAAAATATCAAGCACAAACATTTATATTTTATAGATTCTCTCTATAAGCATTTCCCTGTTGCAATCTACAACTCGTAACTAAAAACAAGCACAATCACACATTCCCTGTATACAAATTGCTACAAGTCGACATAAGCATAAACAGAATATATGTGAAGGTTTTCTTTATATATTTTAAACAGAATATTAAGTAGTAACTGGTATACATTTAAGCTGAGGAACATCAAAATTGATCACCATTTCAGGCTCTAGACATCTAATCCCCTGACAGCAATACTTGTATCCAACTCAAGAGAAGAAGTTTTTTTATTCTAGAAATTAAAAAAAATATTATTGAAGCTTTTTCAAATGAAAGAAAAAGAAACTAATCATTCATAGGTTCCAAAATACAAACATCATGATTAAAAAAAAAAAATCCAATTAACATCCCTACTAAAATGTTCTCTCCATAACATCTCTTATTGACTTATGGAAGCACCTAAACTAGTACAGATTACAGAATGTACAGTTTGATTAACATCGATCATTTGGATTGTGAGGCATCATCATCACTTTCATGATCATTTTCCGATGGAGGATCAAAATATGGAGATTCCAACTTTGGAAATGGAAGTCTGAATCGGTCATCACTTTCTAACAGCTTCTCATAGTGTTTTTCTAGAACTCCGGGAGGAAACTCAAGGTAGTGCCTCCTGTCCAGTAATTATAATTATATATAGTTAATAACTAATTTTGGAGGGAAAATCTGTTATCTTCCTTTCTTTTGACAAAATAAAAATCATTCTCATGACTTCACTCACTCACATTTCACAATAACAAACATATAATTAATTAATTAATTAATTAATTAATTAATTAATTAATGCATTAATTTCTAATAATTAAAGATTAAATGCGCGCATACCGGTATTTCAAAGCATGACCTCTAGTGAAGTCTTCTGTCAATGTTGGTGGTATTCGTAGCTGATCAGGAAATTAATTAGCTAGATCAAATTTATTTATATATGCAGTGCTGTTGTAATCAAGAAAATTAAAGAATATATAAGAAAAATGCACACACGTACCTCAACTTCAAGAATTCCTGGCTTGTTTTCATCTCCTATAACTACTCGCGTAGACAAAATGTCACGCCATGGTACTACCAATTTCTGATGCAAATCAACCAATGGACGAATATTTTTGATCTTCCACACAAGTTGTTTCCTTGTAAAGTAGAATTTGGCCAGCAATTCTCGTTTAGGTGTAGGCACAACCTGAAATTGATCAACTTTATATTAATTTTTAGGAATTGAATTATTGAAAGAAAGTTATACCGTACGTACGCTGAATTCTCCGATCTTGAGCAAAATTACGGGAAGATGCACAGGCTTCTTATAATTGATCAATTTCTTCTTCTTCTTCTTCTTCTTCTTCTGTGCAGATAAAGAGAGTTTCAAGAAAGAACATATATAGCAAAATAGAGAGAGATAGAGAGAGAGACCTTTCCTGCAGCATTAGTTTGTGAATGTGCAGAGCCAACACTGTCATATTCTGAAGAATCCTCTGGACTGAATTCATTAGAACCTGTTCTCTCCATCAAGTTGTTTAGAGATTCTCTCTTCTTTCTTTCTTTAATTATAAAAGAAGTCAGTTACTAGTTAGTTATACTTATAGTCAGTTACTAGTCAGTAACTATAAACTGTAGCTCTTATTTTAGGCGATCCCCAAATTATTTTGATAATTTCACACACATTATGTTGATAATTTTTCTTTTATCTAAAACTATAATATCATTAACAGTTATCGAATTTTTCATTTTAAAAAAATTATTTAGGTGAAAAATTATCATAAGAACAACATTTAATATAATCCATAAATTAACAAAACAAAAATGAATAAACTGAAAAGTCCAAAATAAAAAAATATACAAACCAAAAGCATAGGGAAAATGCTAATGGTTATCAAACTAAAAAAAGAATGTTTTATTGGAAATTATAGTATGAAATATTACAAATATATTAAAATGCTGACTAATAACACTAACATATATGACTACTGTGAAAGAAGAAAAATGATAGTATTGAGTTGATTCACTTGAATTAAACACAAATCAATTGAAAGAAGAGAAATAAATGAGGAAGAAAAAGAGAACATGAAGAATGACGCCACAACACTCAATCCTATTGAAGGAAGAAGAATGATAAATCTGGTGTAAAAAGTAAAATCACCATAAAGTATGGAAACCTTTGATAACATGTAAGTTATGATTCTCTCTAAGAACCAAAGAGGAGCAAAACTCACAATAAGCTAAAATTTCTTCAAACTTTCATTAATTCCAAAATGAATGCTTACATAGGTATTTAAAGAGATTTTTTTATAATAAAAAAGCTCCTTTTTCTGGTCAACAAGCTCCTAGATATATCTGGAGTCAAGCATGAGCACTAGGCTTGAATAGCTCACGCTGCATGCCAACATACAAACGGCCTTTGTTTTTTCACAGGAGGTTTTGCTATTCTCACCCACTTTTATTTTTTTTGAAAAATTACAAAATTCCAAACTGCCCTTCAATTAATTGATCAACGTTGTCCGGGAACTAATCCCGGATAACGATGTCTGTAAGCATTTTTTTTAAAAAGAAATAGCTTACGAACACAAGTGTACAGAACAATTCCCGGACAATCTGTAAAAAAATGACTTACAGACACAGTTGTCTGGGAACCATTCCCGGATAATCCGTAAAAAAATAGCTTACGGACAAGGCTGTCCGAGAATAGTTCCTGGACAACCTTGTCCGGATGTCATTTTTTTTTTAAAAAAAAAGACTTGGGGACAAGGTTGTCCGAGAACTATTCCTGGACAGCCTTGTGCGTATATTTTCTCAATTAATAATGGAGGAGAGGACGGGTGGGGAACGGGAGCGAGGAAAGGGTAAGGGGGAAGGGGGTATGGGAATGGGGAAGGCGGGAAGGGGGAGGGGGTATGGGGAACATAGGGGGTATGGGAAGGGGGAAGGCTGGAAGGGGGAATGGGTAAGAGCATCCACAATGGAGCAACTCCATTTGAGTGCTTTCAATGGGACCCACATGTACACATCACTCATTTTTACTTTTCCCAATACAAGCACCTCCAAACACTTTATCTCTACAATGGAGCAACTCTCTTTAAGTGCTTCCCAATACACAACTCATTTTTTATTATTTATTGGTTGATTTATAAGTTGCTTTAGCTAGCAACCTTTGCCCAGAAAAGCAACTTTTTTCAATTGCTTTCGATGGCAATTGCTCAAGAAGCAACATTGCTTCACTGACATAGTTGCTTCCCTAGCTACCGATAAATATGCTCTAAGGGGAACAAGGGGTTGGGGAGGGGGAGGGGGAGGGGGAGGGGGAGGGATATTATTGGAAGAAAAAATTGTAGGGGTGGGAAAATTAACGGCCCATACAAACCGGTGAAAAAGCCCAAAATATAAACAAGTGAAAAAAATTATGAGCCCATACTTGCCTAATTCTAAATGAAGTCCTTTATCCCCACCTCCACTTCCGACCAAAAAAAAAAAATCCCCACCTTCACTTCCCTCTCATTCTCTTCGCATCACCTCCCCAGCAACTTATTAGTGGTTGAATCTAATGTTTATTATACAATTTTATTAACTCATTATATTTCATATGTGATGAGGGATTAAATTACGTCAATATAAATTACACTATTGAATAGCTTTTTAATATATAATTGTATTTTAAAATTCACCATTATATTAAATATATCTATTATATAAATCACATCTATAAAAATTTACATTGATACAAAATTAGTTAATACATCATTGAGATTTATTTAGATTAATATTATATATATACTTTTAAAATGTATGAAAATAATGACCATTTCATTAACAATTTATGAGTATTAAAATTTTATAAAATTTAATACAAATAATCAAGATAATTTACAATTATAGTTCAACAATGAAATTAACAAAAATCATATTCTATATAAATTTATCAATGGTGTGACAATTGGTATAAATTACTTTGGAATAATTTGATCCCTTCTCTTAATATTTTATTAATGTAAAATACTTTTACACTATCATCTAAACATGCATTGTGAAATTATTAAAGAAAATTTGATTATCGCAACTAATATGAAATTTAACTTTTTGACAAACACATAATTAGATTGGTGTAAAAACTTTAGATTGACAGTGAATCAAATTTAAACTGAACTCTTTTACTCTTAGCAACTAACACATTCAAAATTATTTTGGTAAATAACTCTATTAAAAGAAGAAAGAAAGTACATGATTAAGCCTTAACTGAGACTAAACCCCGAATAGAATTACCCCTGGTAATTAAGGGATACCTATGGTTTACACGAAAAAAAGAAGAAAGAAAGTACATGATTATTTAATACTAAATTGAAAATACAACTACACAAAATACAACAATAACCTGAAGTCACACTAGTTGGCATTTAGTTTTATTAAAATTAATATTGAAATGATTCAATTTATGCGTTCTTGCTTTTCTTTTCTTTTTTTTTTTGTTTACTTTTTTAGTTTCCTCTTAAATAAATTGTGAAGGTGAATATATATCCTCGGTATTAGAAGACTTCCTCAACAAAACCCTCAAGAATTATCTACAGCAAGAAGGAATATGAACCATGGTAACACTAACAATAAAACAAGAATGGCTAAAATGCTTTTATAAAAAAAAAACTTATTCACTTCCATGAATTTTTATATAAGCATCCATAGTACATTTGATGTGGTTTTAATCATGCTGGCACTCAACTGACAACCATCATTAGCAGTAAAAGGTAGTTCTTACAAACAAAATTAAAAAAAATATATAAATTTAGGAACGTTTAAGCCTGCAAACCTAACTCGATATATCTAATTATCTATTATACAATAATGCTTAAGAAAAAAAAAAAATCTAATGAGAATTTAACCAAAACTGCCAGAGACACTGACCCAGCAGCCAGCGGTCATGTACCACATTTGTGTAAACAAAACTACAGCTAGTAGCAGTAGTAGCTGTCTACTAACTTCCAGCTGAGATAGTGAACGTTTCATAAGTTGGACATAACATAACATAAGCAGCAAATGGTAACAATTTAAAGCTTCTGCGATACAATATTATACCCAAAAAAGGAAAAGAAAAATCACAGTTCAGTGTCTTGCTATACACTGCGTCCTGCGAACTGTTGCATGCCTTATTGTACATGCATTGCATAGTTCGACTATAAAGAGTATAAAGTAACATAGAACTAACAATACAAATGGATTCTATTAACTATCGATGAACAAATCAAAATCTAGCTAGTCACATTTCCTAGGAACCAAGATCTACAAATGTGTACTTACAAGGCAGCTAAACAATTTCATGTACCTTTTTTTATTTATCTAGATTAGATACAAGATGAATAGGGTACTATACTGCATATTAATCCTTAAAATGCAGACAATAAATTGAATAGGATTTCCCTATATTGGAAACAAGACATCCCCAATAAATTGTGCTACCACTGTAAGATTATTGCTCCAATAATGTACAACCTATGAATTTCTCTCCACACCAGTATTCAGTAAAGGTGCATTACTTCTCAATGGAGGCCTATTAATCTTCTCAAGTAATCTACTAAATACTAACTGGATTGGTATGCAAGCTACTGTGGTGGGCCCAGAGATTTCTGGTTTAATCAATCTATCTGTTGGATAACTACTGCTATCATGTAATGACTTTCTACTAAGATTATGTTCAGATAATGAGGACAGAGTTCTAGTTTTCTGGTTAGATGACAAGCTCAACTTCTTTGGCACCTTTTTTGAGGACCTTTTGTCAGCTGAAGACCGGTGACTTTTAAGGCCACTCTTCTTTTGAAGACTTGCCTTATGACTGGAACTTCCAGCGTTTAACCTTTTATACTCAAAGTTTTGATCTTGATCTAAGGAAGGAAACTCTGAAGCAACATTAGCACCATTTGATGAAAATACATGGGGGCGAGGGACACGGAAATTTGCTGTTCTTCTTGCAGTCCTCCATGCTGGTGGAAGCATGCTACTTCCCTCAATACCGATCCCATCATTACTTAAGTCATCAATTGCAGAAAATAGAATATCAGATGAACCATCCTTAAGGGCTTCAACCTGGATTGGGTGCCCTATTATTGCCTTCCCATCTAATTTACTCATGAGAGAAACAATGGGTACAGGCTCTTTCCGATAGCTTGCTTGAACCTTCAAATCTACATTAACCAGCATTGACCTCATCCTCCCACCAAAACGATAACGATCACCATATATTGGAGTATATCCTTGAATATCCCAATATCCTTTTGAAGCAAGATGATCATCCCAGGCCCAATCATTCCAATCAAAACCATGATGAATTTTATTTCGTCTTTTTGATACAGCTCTAGGTGTTAGAGAATATTCATCTTCCAGTCCAAACATTTGATCATTGTCATCAAGTACATCACTGAAATCATTTCTGTAGTAATGCAAATTCGAACCCATTCTCTTATGAAAATGACTTTTTCTTCCTTCAAAATCCGCTTCTGATCCATATATAATTCCTTTTCCATTAGGAGCACCAAAAGACCTCCTTACAAGATTCCGACTATTCCTTTTCCCTTTTAGTTGCCATTTAGACACAGCTTCATTAGATGTTATCAGTTCACGAGGATAGAGGTGAGGCATATCGCTGGTAATTGCTAATTCATCAGGCTCCTCACTGCTAGTGCTTTCATGTTCTTCAGCATCCCGACCAGTTTCTGCAGTCAGTGACGGACCCAGAAATTTTAATTTATGGGGCAACACTCATATGTACACATAAAAATTCTTGTGGGAACAATCAATACATGTAATACTAAGAAAAAAAAAAATTTTGTAGGGGCAATTGCCCCCAAAGCTCTTAATGTAGATCCGTCCATGTCTGCAGTTACAGTAACATCCAAAGAGCCATGAAGGATGATGTGAAAGAAAGATGAAACAAATAGTCCAACACAAAATTGAATCCTCACTGGTTATCAAGAATGAAGCTATGAATACCATAGATGCCCCCACAAAAATTGGAAGTGACTGCCAAATTACACTTCATGAAAGCCAGTCAAAACTATAATATGCATGATGTTGACAATTCCTTATCGCTTCTCCTGAATTCAAGACCCTAGGACTTAGCAAATCAGATTGAACATATAATACATTTTATCTATCGTGACCTTTTCTCTTTTATGTTGAGTTGTTACACATTGAAACAACTACAGTAGTTTACCAAAGAGGTAGGAGATATTAGAATCCTACAATCAAATTCTTATGGCACGTTGGCCAATCTAAGGTAGGAATAGGATCACGATTGTTTACATTGGCAATAAATATAGGTCAGCTATATCATTTTGTTGACCTCATTAGAAGAGATGCAAAGAGAAAGCAGAGAGGTAGATCTTTGACGCACATCTTGTACCTAGCTAGTTCTAAGCAATTTGCCAGGGTTCAGTTACTAGTTGAAGTTACAAACCAGTAAACCAAGTAAGGAATGATGCAGGAGTGCATAAGGAAGAACTACTACATCAGATGTAAAGGCCAGCAAAATCATTTTTGTTGACCTCATTAGAAGAGATGTAAAGAGAAAGCAGAGAGGTAGATCTTTGACGCACATCTTGTACCTAGCTAGTTCTAAGCAGTTTTCCAGGGTTCAGTTACTAGTTGAAGTTACAAACCAGTAAACCAAGTAAGGAATGATGCAGGAATGCAGAAGGAAGAACTCCTACATCAGATGCTCAGCTAATGGCTTGCACATAATGCATTTCAATAATTATACAATCATGCCACAAGAATAAAGAACAACAATTTTCAAAGAAAGAAGCCAAGAAAGATAATCAAGTGTAACAGAAGTAAATTCACTAAATAAAAGATACTGGCTGAACATATGAAGCATTGGAATCGACAACAGAAACAGGTATGCTGTTTTTGCATCCTTTCAAGTTGTGGCTAATAGATCATACCATACTGTTGACATAAGGATAGTATAAGTATGGCAGAAACCTAACCTGTAAGTATAGTCATTTCCTCATCCATGTCTGGTTCTGTCTCAGAAGAATCTGAATCAGAATCAGTAGAACCTGTATCTGAAGAATCAGATTCAACATCATCCATAAAAGTTGATTCAGTCTCTCCAACCAAAGAACCACGATAAGGAAACTCCCCTCCAAGTTGGGGAGATGACATCTCAACATGGGCTAGAGTTTCCTTGTAATCAAGAGAATCACCAGACTCGGCTGGAAAATACACACATCTGCTCCTCTTTGCTCGGCAAGCTATTTGCCCAGCTCCTGAAAACAGAACCTAGTCAGGTTACAGCCTAAAACATATGGCTAATTTTTACTAATAAAATAGGATTGATTTTTATGCCTCTTTATTTTTAGTATTCCTCACTCAATCTCTCATCTGGCCATTTTCTTTTGCTAGAGAATTTTACCATCTGTGTGAAGTGCACTCCCCATGCAAAGACTACCACTTGCAAGAGTCCGAGCACCCTCATCAACTGCAAGTTTTGGAGAAACATTTGGATCAACGGAAGACGAAAGTTTCCCTTTAAAGGGGGCAATTTTGAGCCCAAAATCCTGCAAGCCTCGCATCCGAGGTGTTGCTTCAGAAAGATCCACTTCCCCACTCAGTCGATTGCCCTCCTTGGCTAATTCTGAAGTAAAAGAACCTCCAGCAATTTCATTTTCACAAGACATATATGATTTGGAATTTGCACAATTTTCATTATCATTTCCCAGTGTTTCCAGCGGCAACGTCGTAACTATGCCCTTTTTAACAGTATTAGATGATCTACAATTGATTCGATCAGAACAAGCAATACCTAATTTCGCTTGCTTCTTCAACATTTGTCTCTCGAGTTCAAGAGCATGAAGAATAGCATCTTCTCGGCGGGCGTATTTCTCTCTTTTCTTCAATGGCATCCCCTGGGAGGATTCAGCCCTTTCAATACAATCATCAAACTCGCCACATCGGAATGCCTTGACACGCTTGGATTTCTCCAAATTATACCAATCCCTGCAAATACATATCACCAAATAAGACAGAAATTAATAATAATAATAACTGCTAATAATGATAAGACACATGCATCTGTGTGTGCATCTCATATGCATATGCATAACAACAAAGGAACTTAACAATATTTCAAACTTATCCACAAATATGAGCAGATTATAAATTGATAATTCTACACAAAAGACAGGTTATGGTAGCTAACTTAATTGCAAAGACGATTTAACATGAGAGTAGTTAAGTTAAAAAGTGGAATGAGAAAAAGAAACTTACACGCTGGCGTCTTCCCTGCCGAGAAGCTTGACGGGAGTTCCTGATCGAGGAGAGGTGAGATGAGAAGCGGAGAGGTCATCGGGGCCAAGTATTTGACCCGGCCACCACGACCCGTTCCTCCGTCGCACCCATACGATGGATCCGACGCCGCAATCCATCTCCGCTTTCACTCTCCCTTTCTTTCGCTTTCCCTTCCCCACTGTCTCTCTCTTTCTCTCTCCAGAAGAATGAGGGGATGGCTCAGGTCAGCCAACGGCGAACAACGGAGGATCCGGGAACCGTCGTTAGTGGAGGATCCGATTGGTGTGAAATGGGTTAGGGCAAATGTTCCCATTCAGATTTGGGGAAATTTCATCTTTTGGGGCTTCAATTTTGATCTTCCGTTTACAAATTTGTTCCAATCTTTTGTTTTTTTTTCGTCACGACTTGGGTTGGTTTGAATCGTAAATTTGGGATTTCATTTGTTGATTAAATGTTTATGCTTATTTGTTTAAATTAATAATACAATTTTGGGTGGGGAAGAATTAACTCTAAGTGAAGTTACTCCGCTTAATAATTTATTATGAATGTTTTTTTTTGCCAATCCATCCTTTCAATTGAAAGTTCTTATTAAATAATAAGTATACAAATTTTCATAAAATATAAAAATCATTTGATATTTCATCAATTCAAATTAATGTATAATATATTTTTCAAAATATATGTAAATATTAACTATAAAATTATATAGCTACAAATGTTAAGTTATCTGAAATTTGGTATGTATAACTATTACGTTAATATCACATTAGTGAACGGTTAGATTTGTAAAATTTTTATTTTACAAAAAGTTATTCAGCGGAATAACTTATCAAGAGTTACTCATGGAGTAACTTGATCCCCACCCTACAATTTTATTTAAAGATTATTATTTCAAATTTCTGAAAATTAACCCTCAAAATTTTTTTCTAAACAATATCAATTTTTTTTTTAAACTTTTATAATCAACTCATTATATTATGGTTTTGATGAATCACCTTATTATAATTATAAACTGAGATACTTATCATATTTTCTCTTTTAATAATTTTTAACCTCTTTTCTTTTTTCTTACGTTAATACAGATAATCTTTGTAAAAGTAAGGCTTTCTTTCTCAATTCTTAATAATAACTCTCTCTATTTAAATTTTTAAATATTAATAAATATTAATTTTTAATTTTAAAATTTATCAATATTCAAAATCTTAATTTAATTACATAAATTTCTTTTTATTTACGGATACAATTATAATTAAATCACTTTATTACAGTAAAAATTTGACATCACTAAATATTCAAACAATAAACATTTTAAGATACCATTAAAATAATATAAGAGAATAAATAATAAAATCAATTTAGTCTTGTATCTTGAAAATAATAAGAATACTTTTAAAATTATTGTAATAAAAAGTTGAATAAAAAATGAATCACATGAATTCTGAATAATTGAATCAATAACATTTGATTTTGTTTCTTTATTATTAAATTATTGAAAAATTGATTTTCATGAATTCATTTTATTCTATCTTATTTAAAAATGATAAAGATAGAAACGATGAAAAAAGACTTGTATAATGGATTCATCTCTAACCGTAATCACTTAACTTAACCCAATCAAAATAAATAAAATATAAAATATAAAAATTGGAAAAAAAAAAACAGAGTGAGAAAGGCGTTGCAGGCGTGTGCTGCTCCATGCCATTTTGGGCTTTCCAATCATGTCTCTTTTCCCTTGTCAGTCTTCAATCGCTATTTCTTTAGAGACATTTGGTACAGTGCTACCACTAAGGTAGTAAAAGATAAGAAATTAAGAAGCGAAGGGTTCAGATTCTCAATTGTTGATAGAAGTTGGAGGATTAAAGCTGCTGCGTGCTGGAAGGAGATTTTTTTAGAGTAAAGAAGAAGTGTTGCCGTTAATCAAGCACAATAAGGTAGGTAAGCACACTCAGTCAATCCCTTTGGTGTTGATGAATTCCTTTTAGTATGAAGAAAATACTGATTCTATTTTATATGATGAGAATTCCTTTGGCCGGAGATCTGCCAGAGGAACTCAAGAAGGAGAGCGAGGTTACTGTCTAATTCTGGAACTCTAATGGTGATTAGATTACTGTGTCTTTGGCTTTGCTGCAATTCTGGAACTCTACGGTGCAAGGTTTTAGAGCTTTTTTCTTTTATTTACCTATTTTTTCATTTCAAAAATTGTATTTTATATTTTTATATAAATTTCATATTTTAATTATAAAATTAAACAAGGGTCAAGATATAATTTGGAATATTTAACCATGGTTAAGATAAGGACTTATTGTAATAATAATTATAAGGGTTAATTATTTGGGCAAAAGTTTAGGGGGTTGCACTTGCATGCTCTTTTCCAATAAATTTTTAATCAATAGTTACAGGTTTTCAGTTCTTCCTCCAGAGAAGTGAAGCATTTGAAATCTGCGAACAGCGATCATAAGCACAGAGCACTCCATCATCAGGCTGCAACTTTTGTTGTTGAGTCGAGTGTGCTTTGTCCTGGAAGGATGAATTTGTTAAAGGAGGTTCGCCGTTGCCTATCCAAGAATACTGGGCCCCGTGTTTCTTGGTTTGTTGATTCTCAGACAAATGTTGTTGCCAACCGCAACCCCTTGATTGTATCCCGGCGATTTGGAAGTGGCATTAACAATGGAAACGAAGTGGATCATCAATTGACTAGGGACTTCCTCGTGAAGCTTTGGGTTGCTGATAGGAAAATGAGAAGCCCCAGAGGAAAGCAAGGGAGGAAACTGGTCAAATATCGAGGTGATGGTGACCCCAGATGGTTTTCGGGTTCATCTGTTGCAGGACATGGTGGAGTCTTGAGGAAAGGTAAAAAAAGAGTCTTGAAGCAACCTCCTATCAGTCAATCTGTCTCTGAATTTTTAGAACCAGAATCTCCACAAGAGGTGAATTCCTGTGCTTAGTTTCTGGCTTCCTCTATTTGCTTTTTCTTACTGGTACATCGTTGATATAATAATATGGAAGTTTAGATTAGGCTTTACTATGTGGGTTTTAAGTAAAATTAAAGGAGATATGATAGTTAAGTAGCTTTAGTTTCCTGTTAATCATTGTGCATTATTGTGCTAGATGTATTGGTGTAGGCATTTATGGTCATGTAAAACATTGTAGTACTTTCAGGCTATGAATAGAATTGAACTGTATTATGATGATGCTTCTAGTCATGTAGATTGGATAAAGTTTGAACAAAGAGCTTTTCCGAAACTACACTCACTGGCTTAAGAGTGAAGCACTAAACTGCATTTTTAGTTTTTAGTTTTATTCTTTTTAGGATTTCTTCTACTGAAAAGATTATCCAATTATCTTAAACTTTTTTAAACATGTTTTTTTAAACTAAGAAGCACTTTAAAAGAGGAAAAAAGACACAAACAAACAGATCCCAATTCTAAATCCTTTCTGTCATATTTAATGTGGATATGTTCTACTTGCCCTTTGTTGATCTTATTAGGCCAAGGTAGCACCTCTGCTTGCCAGGTCCAACTTACTAATTACCAGAGATATCGAGTGGGCAAATCTTGTATTTGGCTTTGAACAGGTGATCCTCTTTATTCTTTGATGGCTGGTTCTTTTAGCTATTAGTCACTTAAACAGCTTCTTCTTTAGCAGTCTATTTCATTTATCCTTCTCATTATGTATGATACTTTATATGTCGAATCTGTGGATCATTACTCTAGCATCTTCTAAGAATTTTATCATGTCTTTTTTCTTTTGGCCATTGTTTTATCTCTCGACTTTTGTTCATGACTTCATTCTAATTTTTATGACTTTGTTTGGTTGGACTGAAGGAAAATCGCTATGCCATTGTAGATGTGTGCTACCCCCAGTCGGTCAGTAATATGCTTTAGCTCCTTTTCACTACTCAGTAATACCACCTGCGTGTATTTTTCTTACATAGCTCATAATAGTGATGGTTAACTTCGTTTGCTATTTGTTGTTATGATGCAGCCTGTAGGTTTTATTCGTGAACAGAGCAATGTCCTTACCAGACAGGTATTCAATTCAATCATTTAATCTTCAGTTCTGATTGAATTATAGTTCAGATTCGGGCACTTTGTGCAATGACCAAGGCCTGAAGTATGTAATTCATTGGTGAATTCTACAATGGGTGCATCATGCATGACTTATGCTATATTTCTTGGTTTGCAAATCTTGATTTGATTTGTTTGCTTTCTCTGCGCTATTCGGTTTGTATTATATTTTTTTTTAAATATTTATTTTATTTGATTTCATTCTATCCTTTCTTGCTGCAGTTTCTTCGTCTAAGGCGGCCTTTTGTTGCATACATAACTGATGCTATGGGGAATGAGCTCTTTAGGGTGAGGAAAATATACTTTTTTGTACTCATTTTTTTTATACATGTGAAAATTTTATTACAATTCACCCTTGTGACATAAGTAGAACATCTGTCTTTGATTATTTTCTCCTTTAGCTTAAGTTGAGGCTGTGCTTTTCCATGGTTAGGTTCGCAGACCCTTTTGGTGGATAACAAGTTCCATTTATGCGGAAATTGATGGTAAGGTATGCCATTTTTGTTGAATGCTGTCCATTGTTGTTACATTATTAATAGCACGGTTGGTTTACTGTTGAAAGGTCTCAAACCATGCTTTGACCAAAAGCTTGTCTCTTGTAGCTTTTGCCCAAACCACATTTTGGGGATATCTAATGTGAATTAAAAAACACACTAAGTTGTTTATCAACAATTTGGCTGTTAATTCCGTCTAGTCCTCTCTTCAGGAAATTGGAGTAGTTCACAGGCGGTGGCATCTCTGGAGGAGAATCTATGATTTGTACCTGGGGTAATGTCAATATACTATGTTTTTGAGTTGTAGCTATTATGATTATGATTAATGGCAAAATTCATAACATCTTTTGCTTCCTTTAGTTGTCTTCTAGAAGTAAATATTTTATTTGGAAAAAATTTAGTTGTGTACTTGTGTTCAAGCCAACCAAGATATTAATGTTATTCAATTTTCAAAAAAGCTGAAGTCTTATATTATTTCCTAAATACTGAAATCATAGACATATAATAGAACTGGCTAGGTGTGCAAGAGTAAATGTTTACAATGTTTTGTGTGAAGTAGGAGTTTAATCTATCAAACTCCTATCACTCTCTAAACCCTTTTACCACCAAAGGTTGACTTTGATGCTCATTGTGTGTCATTTATATTCCCGTTTATATTACCCTCAAGAGTTTTATTCTAGACCTTGTTGACGTTTTTGCTATTTTTCCTCATCTATGCTTTTTTATTTTAGGCTTTCTTTAATCCTTTATTGCATCCATAGAATGAAGATAGAGCATGTGTCTTCATATTTGGGTCCACGCAGAGACCATCAATTACCTAAAATTTTTTATTGCATGGTCTGAGTCTTTCCTTGATACAGGCTTAATTCATTCTGCAGTTTGTTACGGTGTGCACTACTCCTGAATAGATGGTTCTGTTTATAGACATTTATTTGAACATGTATTCATATGTTTCTTTGAATTCACTTTTTGTCAGAAGCTTAATTTTGTCTTTTGTATGAAATGCAAGTCTAAAAGAATAAGATTTGCAGGAATAAGCAATTTGCGGTGGTTGAGAATCCTGGCTTATGGAATTGGACATTCACCTTGAAAGATATTAATGGTGAGGTGCTTGCTCAAATAGATCGTGACTGGAGGGGTTTTGGTTTTGAGGTTAGTTTTTGGCATTTACCTTTTTCCCTAAAAACGATAAACTCATAGTCAGCCATTTTTAAACATTTTAAGTAAAATTTTCTTTTTAAAATACCTATTGCATGATTGGGATTTCCATTGATTTTGTTCTACAAAATAAATCCAAATTTGTTAACTTGATATTTAATATAATTAACCATATTGCCAAGTTATCTATATTTCTCTTTGGACCATGTAAGTGACAACTGATGTTATTAAGCTCTGGTTTTTAAATCTTTATTGAAGCAAAAGAATTGAAATAATTATAAATAATTTTTGGTTTGGCAATGAGGGTTGACTTAACTGGTAGGATTTAACTACATTGACAAAAGGGTCTTGACTTTGGAACAAGGTGATCTCCCCTCCCCCTAAACTTTTTCTGACCAATAAAAAATAAAAGGTTGGTATTAATATTTGATTTAGGAGCAGGAGCAGGATGACTAGTGGGAAAAGAGAGAGGTGGGAAAAAAAAGTAAAAGCAGGAGAAAGCTGAGAGAGAAAACAGTTAACTGATCAAATTTACTAGTTCTCAGTAGTATGAGCAATGTTGTCAAGATCACGCTAAAGATTGTAAGATCGCACGATCTTAAGTTTTTTGGGAGGCTGTCCGAGTACGAGCACAGTGGGATCGGTTGCTGGATGGGATCATGTGGGATCGCCGGGTATGACCGTGAGATCGTGGGATCTGACCGAGCTTCACGATCTCAAAAGACCCATTTTTCGGGTTGGGTCCGTGACCCAAGTTTCAAAAAATGCCTACTTTTTTGCCTTAAACACATTAGCGTCTGAAATTTCTGATTTCCGTAAACTCTTCGTCCATCTGCTACTTCATTTTTCATCCTCAGCTGCTGCGTTCTGTGCGTCGCTGCTGCGTTTGTGCATTTCTTATGCGTCTATGTGTTTCATCCCTCTTCGTCCTTCGTCCCTGTTTTCTACGCATCTCTAGTGCATCTGTCTCATGCATGTGTTTACTGCGTCTTCTGAACTGTGCAATAGTGCAAGTTTCTTCTGCGCAAGTTGGTCTATTGATGCTCTGTTTTCTGTCTGGTACTGTGTTGAAAATGGCAAGTGCTAGTGCTAGTGGGTGTGGTGGCATTGGTTGGGACTTGGAAGGGAACTGCTGCAGGAACTAACTACTCGTGTTTTAATTATGTCAAATGTGAGTAATTATGACTTAATAAAAGATGTTTTTAGGACCTATAAATTATGATTATGAGTAATGAGTTATTAATGACTATGAATTTTCAGTTTAAGTTTAGTTTATTGTTGTTATTTACAAGGTATTTCCTTTGTCTATGTCATTATTATCATATGTATCTTTTTGTTTATCATTTTGTTTATTCTAGTAGGATCTTACGATCCCTGTTACGATCCCACGATTTACGATCTCACACCCCTCCTCCCGATCTCGGGTAGGATCTCGATCTTGACAACATTGAGTATGAGGATTAAATAACTTCATTACATAAATGTCTTCCGGGGGATTGATCTAATAATTGTTTTAATAAGGATTCAAGGTTTAGTTTGCAATGTTCAAGATAGCTTGTGATATTGGGAAAAAGTAAAAGAGACAGGGTAGCCATTCATGCCACAGTCAAAAGTATTGTTGCTGCCTTGTTTAGTTTAGTTTTCTTTTGTCATTCCAGTCCGTCTCATTCAAATCACCTTAGACAGCTCTGATTAGATAAACTATCCAGGGGTTAGTTGGATTTCTTTTAAGATAGGGCTATATAAAGGGATTTCAAAAACCGTGAGGGGTTAATCCAGATTTTTCTTATGTAAAATTTTCTCCCATATTCTCTGGTTAACTAAAAGACCAGCCTCTAATGGCTGGGTACTGGATATCCTCGCCTTTTGTTTTTCCTTCGTATTTCTCGAGTGCGACAGTTTTAAACTTATGCCTCCTATTGCGCATCAATGTGTCAAACTGTTATTGGGGAGTCATTTAAATAAATTGAACTGAATAATTTCATGATATATTTTTCAGACATTTATCTTGTGTACAGTGTTGTCAAATAGTGGCGCTATGGCCGCTATAGCGCTATAGCGTAGTGGTTTTTTATGAATCCGCTATGAAAACCGCGACGCTATTGCAGTTCCGCTATAAGCGCTATAGCGGCCGCTATAACACTTGCGGTCATAGCGGAAATAGCGGTAATTTTAGGTATTTTTCTTTTCTTTTTAACAATGATGCTGAAGAGTCACAACATGTGTGCTGCACATGACCCAATTTTAGCAAAGGTAATACACTATTCACACTCCCACTCATGAAAAATCAAATGGATAACCCTTTCAACACGTAAAAGGACTGTTGTGCTCCTCCATCTGCTTCCATTCACATCCTCCTCCATCCTCATCATTTCCGGTCCATTCACATCCTCCTCCATCCTCATCATCTCCGGTGAGTCTCTGACGAGTTTGGCAAGTCTCATTCTCAGGTAACAGCAGCGTCCTCTTCCTCTGTTTTTTCCCCTTCTCTCTCTCTTCCTCTGTTATGTTTTCCTTTTCTCTCGTCTTTTTTTTTGTTTCCTTCCCTCTCTTCCTCTGTTTTCTTATTGGATTTCTTTCCCTCAGTGGTTTTTTCATTCAGTTCCTTTCTTCGCCCTTCTCTGCCGCTGTTTTTTTTTTTTTTGCAGTTTCTTTCCTCTCCATTCTACTCCTCTGTTTATTTTGCAGTTTCTTTCTTCTCCCTTCAGTTCCTGTTCTATTTTTGGTTTCTTTGTGCTCCTTTTTCTTTCTCTGTTGTATTGTACTTCTGTATCAGAAGTGGAAGATGATCCAATCTTGGAAGAATCAGAAGAAGAATCAAAAGATAGTGATTTTGAGGATTCAGAAGTAGAAGTTGAATGATATGCCTTACTATCTGACAATGAGAATGATGATTATATTGGGGAAGGGGAGGAGAATGAATAGATCCTATGTCTTATGTTTATGTTTCCATTAATCACTACTTTGTATTATTAGTATTTTGTTTTGAACAATTGAGATTTTGAGTTTATATTATATCACTTTTTTATACTGCAGATTTTTATTTTTATACAGTTTATTTTTATTCGTATAAAGTATAATTTTTTTCACATATAATTAAATATATTTCAACCGCTATATGACTTCCGCTATTTATCCGCTATTTGACATAGCGGATTTTTGGCTTTCCGCGATCCACTATTGACAACACTGCTTGTGTATTGAAGTTCAAACTTGATTAACGATATAAATTTATAATTTTTATGAAATGTGCAGATTTTGACTGATGCTGGTCAGTATGTGATTCGGTTTGGGAGTTCTGATCCCAGCTCCAAGATTGGCCTTGCCACTGCGGTAGAGTCCCTTATCTTTAGAAAACTCACTCTCCTATTTTCTCAACTAATTGATGTGATGTTCTTTCTGCAGATTCAGGACCTGGAAGTCATACGCCCACTGACCCTTGCAGAGAGAGCTGTAGCTGTAGCTCTTGCTATATCACTAGATAATGACTACTTCTCAAGACATGGAGGCTGGTAAGTTGTTTGGATCGTTTAACATGACTATGTTTATGTAAATAAAGTCTTGAGAAAAGATTCACCTTTTGACCTGAAACTTTATGCATTTTCTTTCTTTCCTTTTTTTATTTAATTCCAGTTCTGACTTTCCAACAGTCAGAAAAATGGAATTGGTATTAATTTTTTTTCTTAATTTCTTTGGGATGCTAGGGGATTACCCTTCATTGCTGTCAGCGAGTAAAATTTGATTTGACAGACAGTATCATCTAGTTATCTATTGGCAGCGTAGTCCGTGAAGCCACTACCAAGTACCAAGTAGCTTTTAAAATTGAAGGTGTTCTAAGCTTAACACCAAGGTTGACTCCATTCACATACTCATGATAGCTGATACATGGGTCCATTTATTCATGTGACAAAATCAAAATTAACTTTGGTACTTGTGTCTATTACCTTGTGTTTGGATAGTGTAATTTAAAATTCTTAAATTTCATGTGTCAGAATAATAAAAGAATTTCAAATGACAAATAGGATGAATTTTTATAACAAATAGGAGGAATTTCAAATGATAAATATTGGGAGAGAATTTTAATATTTTTCTATTATGTTTGATTTTTTAGATTATCATTTATAATTTCTCTCATATTTATAATTCACTCAACATTCTCTATCACAATTTTGGGAATTCTAAAATTCTTCATCCAAACACACTATTATTGATTCCTTTAGCTGGATGGTATGGTACCAAGATAATCTTATGTTATTACTTTGTTAGTTGATTATAAGTAGACTAAGTGTGTGTTTGGTTTATCTCAAAACCACATTTCAAATGTGGATCCGAGCAAACGCTACAGTGAGTAGCTTCTGCCAGGATCCACGTTTCAAACGTGGATCCAATGTGAACCAAACATACCATAAGATGCATTTTTAATCCTTGTACACTCATCTAGGTTTCAATTTGGTCCCTACGGAAATATAAAAACAGCTTCTAGAACCATTGATCTTTGAACTGGTTTCAATGATAGTCAAGTGGTTAATGATCTTATTCACCAGGAAAAGAGCAATAAGTTCATTGGGTGTTGGAATATTCTGACCAGTGTGATAGAATGATGAGACAAAAATTGATTGGTTGGCTGTTACCGTTCTGGAACTTTTCTTGATGCTATACATAATTTTAGCCAATTCCGCCCGTATGGTAGGGGGATCTATCAAATGCTACAAGATAAGCTTATTCCACAATACACATTATGGTGGAATACTTGATGATCAAAGGCTCAAAATGTTAATAATCAATGGAAAGACAGTAATAATAGTCATAGTCAAATTTTGCTTGTATAAGGATCTCTATACCAACCCTACCCTGACGTTGAGAACAAAGCTTTCCCATAGGGAAGAACCACCGAGACAGGGCCAACGATCATCCCTTTAGCCCGAATCCCATCAATTCATGCAAGTATCATAGTTATGTTATTGATACAATAAACCTATTTGATAAATACATTTTTGAATTTAATAATTATGCACTGTCAGTATAAAATTATACTAACATATAATGATGTGTTGTCACATCATTTAACGAGTTTAATATTACATAATATGTCATGCTTATTAAATGATGTGATAACATATCATTAAATATTAGTGTAAAAAAGTTTTACACTGACCGTGTATAGTATTTAAACTCATACATTTTTTTATTTTTTATCACTTTTCATTACACCACTAATTGTATTCCACAATTCTCTCTTATTTCTACTATCTTTGTTGTGTGCAATGTTGTATAAATAGTGCCAATATATTTTGTCACCACTATTTAACTTTAATAATATATTAAAGTTAAATGCTAACAAATGCCTTGAAGGCATTAGTAATTTAAAAATGAAAAAAAATAAATGTAAAATAAAACTTTTAAAGTAAGTCATTTCCACAATTTGAGAGCATATAGGAATTTCTTCATTTTTTTTTTGGTCAACTAGGAATTTCTTCATAAAATTTACCAACCTGCAAAGAATTTATTTGGTTGACTAACTAGAAGAGAGTATGCAATCAACTTTTGTCCACGTTTTGACGAAAAAAAAAAAAACTTTTGTCCACGTTTAGTAGTTTACAAGGAAAGAAGGGAGATGGATCAAGGGAAAATTGAGCTTTTATTCATATTCCTTATGTTTGTAATTTATAAATTGATAAGGGAAGGGAAGGGAAGGAAATAAAAGATTAATTGAGAATAGAAGGCAAAAGCAATGTTGTTGAGATTGGAAGGCGTGTGTACGACGTGATACAAGCCCGCGCGAGTGGCCAAACATAGGCTTGTGCATATTAAATATTTTCTCAAAATTCGTTTTGATCTTTTTAAATTTCATTTTCTCTTTTTTTTTCCCAATTTTTGCTCATGATTTCTAATTGAATGTAATGTATAATACAAAACAAAATTATGTAAACAAACGTTGCTCAATATTGAAAACCCAGCACCTTTCAATTGTACAGTGCATAATGTAGTTTTAAATAATGAAAATGAAATCAGTTCCATTAAACATCCATCTTAGAGTGTACATAATTCATTTCTAGCCATTCTAGCCATTGATTCTAAAATTTATTTTATCTAACTATAAACAAAAAAGACACTCAAAAACCCAATTTGATATACTTTTTTATCACAAATTCACAGCTATCATGTAGTATTTACATAATTTGTGAAAATTTTTAAGATAATTTCCAGATCTACTTCCGCATGTATCTTCTGCCAAGGGTATAAAGTGATGTCATCTTAAATTGTATGCTGTCTGGACCATCCAATCCAATCATAAACACCGTCATATTTCCCTCAAAGCATTATACACAAACAAATCCTAAGAAACACTACTTCCTACGAATACACAATATGAAACAAGGTTTTAACTCCCATACTTCACTGTCCCGTTGATGCAATACTGAGCTTCTAGTTGGAAGGGCTGAAAGCTGCTTACCAATCATGTAAATTGTCTTCTTATATATGTGTCTTCATGCACAAATACCGGTGCTTGATTAGTCTGAGGTGGGAACTGTGGTTGTCCCATAGCTATGGCCCCTTGATTAGGATATGAGGAGGGATCACCAAAAGGACTGCTACTTCTTTTTCCCTCAGTTAAGGTAATGTAATAGACAATTCCAAATGCAACACTTGCAAGGGACAGAATTGCACCCCCTGCAAACACTCCAGGTTTGACAACATAGCAGTAGTAGTTGCCAAAGTACACACTCTCTTCACCGCGTTGATCGTTCAGTGCAGCACCAGTTAGCAACAGGAGAAATGCGATCACAAATGTGAACCTGTTTGAACACAGATTTCAATCACAAATGTAATCAGCAGACATGCTAGAGAGTATAATAGTGTGAAGTTATACAAAAGACCAGTGCTAGACATGTATGACCAGCCTTGAAGAATAGAAAGGAAGGTGAATCCAAATACTTAAATTATAAAAGCATGCAATTTTTTGCATGATTATACTTGAAATCAGCCCATTGTTTGGAAATAAACATAGCAGAAGTACTCTATTTGACACAAAGTCTTGGCTGAGACAGAGATTCATGTTTCAGACACTAAATGCAATTACACAGAATCAAACAGACACAACCAATGTACTCAAATGACAGAATAAGCTTCATTTATGTTTCTTCAATAATCAGATAAACATGTTCAACAAACAAATTGTAAACTCAAGAATAAACAAACCATGCTCAAATAAAGAATATTTTCGTGTATGTTCATGAACTGGAAATTTAATAACTGTTGTGTGTGTATGTGTATAAACCTCATCAATATAGATTTTAAACAAAATGAATAAAATTATAACATGAACAGTGTTATTTTCTAACTTGCTACAACCAAAAGTACAAGTACATATAATCAAAGAATAATAGTTATTATCGTGTACTTCAACATTCACTAATTTATATTTATTTTACCAGAGTTGCGTTTTAAATAACATTTTCTCTTTTAGTGTAACCATCTTGCTAATTTTTGACAATATTGAGTAATGCATTAGAGAAAAGAAGCAATAAAAAGTTGTGATATCTTTTGTACATGCACTTCTGAAGGAGAACCTTGGCTCAACAGTTAGTTGTTGCCATGTGACTAGAAGGTCATAGGTTTGGGTCATGGAATCAACCTCTTGCAAATGCAAAACTGCCTACAATAGACCCGCAATAGGTCCAATCCTTCCTAGGACCTCATTGTGGCTGAAGCTTCACTGCACTAGGTTTCCCTTTTATTTCTCCCTCTTGTACATTCACTTTGCAAATATAAATGATGAGCAATCATTTCTATAAATTTATAAGATTTATGCCACATAATCTCATAATACAGGAAAACCAAATAAATTATACATTATCACTTGTCAACGTGAAAAATACGTGATGATTGGACCCTACTGTTATCAACACTCATTCTACCAACTTGCTTCAGTTGAACTTTATCCACAAGAAAATTATATTTATTCTCCTTTAAAGAATCTCAAAGTTCAAATTGTTTTTCATTCAATCCATCTTCAATATCATTACACTTGTTATTTTGCTGTCCATGCGCCTTTATAGAACATGGCAAATAAAATAATAAATCTAAGCATGAAGAAATATAAGCTAAAATGCACAAGAAATGCGCAGATTCCTTAAAAATATCAATCGCATATAGTGCACAAACCCCAATATACATCAAATATATTATTGTGCAAATTAAATGATCCAATTAAAACCCAGTTCCTCTTTATGACAGTAAATCCACAAGCTGATACCAGCTTAGGTTATTCCTCACTATCATAACTATCTGATTGACTACAGCAGCCTAATCAAACAGGAATATGACAAACAAAAAAGTACAAGTGAAAATTACCAGGATAAAACAAAGCAGACCAGTGCCACTCTCCAATTGGAGTCGGGGATTCGTGGGCTTTTTCTGCAACAGATACACCCAGTTGAAACATTTATGACTATTTGAGATATCATAAGAGCCAGTGCTGCAGTTAAACCAAGAAGTAGAGCTGGACTTCGAGGATAAGTGCACTGATCAGGAGTAATAAACTGAACTTGATAACCCTGAAGATGTTACAGAGCAATAGTTGTTATAGCAGCTTTCATTCATGGTGAATGTAGACACAGTAATGGAAGGTAAAGGCACTAAGTGTGTGTTTGGTTTAGTGTTGAAACTGACTAAACCCAAATTTGAATTCCCCAACGCAACTATTTCTTGCGTTGGAAACGTAAGTTTACCACGTTTCAACGCTAGACCAAATTCAAGTTTGGATTTGCCAACGCAACTATTTCTAGCTGTTGAAATCGTGACGTTTCGACACCAAACTTAGAGATTCTTCAACAAATACTGGAATACTACATTACTTAAAACCTATCAGCAAAAGATTTTATGTGAATGACATATTATTATTCTTTTCCCCTTCTTTCCCTCTAAAAGATTGATTACAAACCCTAGCTTCTACCTTCATTTTTTCTTTTTTCAGACCCTAACTATCCCAAAATCGGAGAAATGAAAATAATATCAGACTAATCACTGTAGACAAGAGTAAAAGGGAAAGAAAGGTTAATGAAAGCATAGCATGTAGTGAACACAAAAGGTAAAGCGAAATTTCTGAGATGAACAGTGAAATCAAGCAAAAGAAGAAGCGAGGGCTGAACGTAATTTCTCAATTAGATGGCTGAGGAAGGTATATCATAAATGCTTAAAGATAAGAAATTTGAAAATTTTGCATATACTCCTAACTTATTGAAGTGTACCTTTAACTATGCCAACCACAACAAGAGGACCCAACATTCAGTGATAAATAAGCAAAAAAGATTAAATATTTTATTTGGTGGGTTTTCTGGGCAACGAAGGAATGGAATGAAGGGGAACACAAACCTTAATCCTTGTTGCTTCTGCACCAAAGCTAGTTGCAGCCGACAAGAGCCCCAAGAAGCCAACAACACAACACACTATCAGAACCTTTCTCTCCATCTCTCTCTGTGTTTGTGTTTTGAGTGTCTCTTTCAGTTCAGTCACTGTGTTTGTTGTGAAGCGTAAAGTTGGTAAGTAGTGGTCAGGAAGCGTGATTCTGCCTCGAAAAAACGACCGAGAGTCATTATGACACGACCACCAAACCAAAAGAGAAAAAAATATTCAAAGTTGCAAAATTAATTATTTTAATTTTTTCTAAAAAGTCCAATATCACATAGAATAATAAATTAAAAAATAAAAAAATTTATTAAAAAAATATAATTATCACATTATTTAATGTATTGGTAATATTAGATATTATATTTTTTAATAAAAAAATTTAATTTTTTATTTAGTATGTTGTACAATATTATACGGATTAGAAAAATTGTAGGGGGAGTTTGTTTTAAGATTTTAGATCATATTCCTGGGAATAATGTTTTAAAATTTCTAATCGTGTTTGGTAGATATTTAATATTCTTGAAAATATTTTTAACTTTTATTTATTTCAAAAATAAAAAAAAATTAAAAATAAAAAAAATATAGTAAAATGAAGTGAAAGTGAGAAGTTATTTTAAAAATAAGTTTCATTCCAATGGGAGTGTAAGATTCTCCCACCTGTCACCATGGGAAAGTAACTCAAACATGGGTAAATCACATTTTCGGGAATCGACAATTGTTAGAACCACAGGAAAAGACTAGAAGGGGGGTTGAATAGTGTTTTAAGCTTTTTGATAGTTTTTGGAAATCTTTAATTTAAATCATTAAGATGGGCACCGTTGAAAAACAGGTCTTAAGATCAGAGATAGTTGAAACGTGTGGAAGATAAGAAAAACAGTGTTTCTTCTAAAGCTTAAGATTGTTTTAAACAGAGGCTTCTCAAAGTATCTTCTGAAGATTATTACAGGGAGTATTTTTAGAACGGTTTCTGAAATACTTCAGACGACTAGAGGTTGTCTGAAGTCTGTTCCTGATTTCTGAACTGATCTCTTTCAGACTTACTTCAGAGAATTTATTTCAGAAGTTCTTCAAGGAACATTCTTTGTAAAGCTTCAAATGATATAAGAGCCATCTCATGTTTTATTCATATGAAAGGTCATTTTATTGAAATAGTTGTGTTAAGTTTATTATAGAAAATACTTTTCAATCCCCAACATAAATATGAAAACTGGAAATACAGAGATTAAGTAAAAAAGAGAACTAAGGCATAAAGATTTCAGACAGACTTTTAAGGGGTTGTCTGAAGTTTTCAGACAGCTTGTAAAAACTAATTTTAAAAGATGTTTTGTGCCTTTGTAAAATATCAGATTAATTATTCTGACCCCTTGATTAGTAAAAAAAGAATTGATAAGAGATAAGGGTAAGAAAACTTAGCCAAGGAATTTATCCTGGTTCACCCACAAACCCGTGAGCTACATCCAGTCCCAGAGGCAAACCACCACTGGATTTTCAACTATCTGAATCCACAGATACAAGTATTATTCACAGCCTCTTCAGGCCAACAGCAGTATTACTTTGTTTTCAACTGCCTCTCCAAGCAACATATGCAGTATTCTTTTTCAGTCTAGCCTCTCCAGGCTTTGCAACTAAATATTCTTTTACAGTCAAGCCTCTCCAGGCTCTGCAACCAAGTATTCTTTATTCCACCAAGCCTCTCCAGGCTCTCTGACACATAAAGTGTTTACAAATTAAACTAAGTTTAAGTTTCCACGAAACATAAACTTAATTTTTTCCTGTACTTGAGGTTAACTGAGTACTACTCAGGATACAATGAAAGAATTCTAAGTACAAGGTTAAGACAGTGACACAAGTGTATAAGTTTTAAGTACAATCCCTGTCTCTGATAAGAGGAATGACATCCTCTGAGAATTAGCTAGGTAGATACTGACTTTAAGCTCCAGCCTTGTTCTCCAGCCATTGGTTTCCATGGGCTACATTCTCACCCGTATCATTGAAAACCAAGGTATATCAAAGCTTCAAACCGTACCCAGTTTGATAGTCATTTGTTCAGCATGATTGTCTTTCGAACAATCAACTCACTTGATCAAACAGACCAACTGAACAACCTAACTAACTGACCAACTAGTCAGTAGCCTGATTGAGAACCAACTCTTTGATCAAACTTAGTTGACATCTTCATGATCCACTTAAGCTCAAGTCAACTCTTGTTAACCATAAGGCATTTAGCCTGATTAACTAGTTTGATTCTTTTCATCAACAATTTTGTCTGACTGACCAATAGGTTGGCAGCGTCTTCAAATTCAATCTTGAGGCTATTTATATGTTCTGATGAAATATAGTCGTTTGAAGATGATTCATAATACCGTTGAGATGTTGATGATGTGGTTCATATAGTCGTTGTGTAATAGCTTTTCAAACGGTTGCTTCTCCTTAAGCGAATGAGTGTTCAGACGATCCCGTTCTGACACTTGATATTTTCTTCTTCATGAGATATGTTTCTTGATATAGTTCTGCGAATACTCTCTCTTGAATCTGCTTCTTTCTGCTTTCATCTGTTTTCTTCTACTTTCCTCTGTTTTCTTTTAGGAGTGTCTCTTTAAGAGATATCCGTTGAATTTGTCCTTTTGCTGATTCTGTATATACTCCTTTTTTTTATTTGCTCCTGACATCATATCTTCTTTGGGTGTGATGTCTTGTTCAATGGCTGTTTCTTGCAGATAATAAAATATGTTTGAATTAAAATATTTCATTCAAACATTTTTCTTTGTTGCTTCTGCCTAGTCTCCTGAGCTTTTCTTCTGCTTTCTTTTGGATTGATGATGATGATATTTCCGTTTAGAGATAGCATTGAATGCTATTCAATCCGTTGTGAGACACGCTTCTGGGTGTACTGACAATTCTGACAAAGTACAATGTTGGTGCTGCTATAAAGCTGCCACCGTTGTTGCTGCAATTTCTGCGTTGCAGAGATTTCCTCAGTGGTGTATGAACTTCAAAGGTACCAAGAAAGGTCTCTGTGACTTTGCCAATTTCAGCTTTGAAAGTGTTGCGTGTTTGTAGAGAATGACTTTTCTTCAACATACTTCAGAATGCAAAAGTCTTCTTGTGCCACATCGGATCTTCAGACGACTTCAATATTTCAGACGAATATTGACACTTCAGATAGCTTCTAGTCTTTCAGACAGCTCCGTTGCTTCAGAAGGCTTCTTTGCTTCAGACAGCTTCTTTTGTTTCAGACAGCTTTGTTGCTTCAGAAAGCTTCTTTACTTCAGACAACTTCGTTGCTTCAGATAAGTTCAATCTTTAGACTGCTTTATGTTGTCTTCATTCCTTCGAGTCTTTATGTCTTCAGATGGTCTTCACGTCTTCAGACAGTCTTCACGTCTTCATACGGTCTTCACGTCTTCAGACAGCTTGCGCACTTCAGACAACTTCAACACTTCAGACGAGTTGCATTCTTCAGACATCTTCTTTTATATTAAATCCTGCATTTGTTATTCTGATCCTGATCTTCTGATTCTGATTTTGTTCATCAAATCTTCTTCTTCTTCTGATAAATATTTCATCCTGAAACACAATCAACAAACCAATACCTTTTTAAGTAGAATCTGTTTATATAATCTTATTTGTTAATCATTAAAACTAAAGGATATTAAGTCTTTGAGTCAAGTTTGAATGCTCAAACTGATTAATAGACTTCACAATCTCCCCCTTTTTAATGATGACAAATAAGATATGTATAACTTACAAAATGTTTTAAGGAAAGATGGTTAAGTATATAAAAGGCTCCCCCTGTCTATAATACTCCCCCTGAGAAGAACATTTATTCTTTAGTTTGTTAAATGTTGCCAATTGTTATTATTCTAATTGCTAACAAGATTTGATATATTTTGTTAACTTATCATTTAGAAACTAGATGTTAATCTTTTAGATACCAATTATTGATCAGATGTTAATCTTTTTAGACACGAATTATTATTGTTTGTTATTCATTGAAAACTAATATTACCACATATTGTTAACTTATCACAGATACCAATTGTTATAATTACACTGTTATTACATATACCAATTGTTATTTTTGACAATTATTTATATATTAATTATTTATATATTAATCTTTTATTTCTCCCCTTTAACATCATTTTGTGAGTTTTTATATTTCTCCCCCTTTTGTTATCAATTAGAAAGGTTCATGGTTTCATATAGTTGAGTTTCATATATATCATCCTATTCCAAGTTCATTTAGCCGTATTTCTTTACTGATTATATTTCTCCCCCTTTTTTATCTTACATTAAGGCTTTTAGACATTGTCTGAATCAGTTATTCTAATTTTGCAGGGACGTCATTACTCAATTTGTTATTATTATTATTCAGATACCAAAGATTAAGAGATAAATACCAACTGTTAATGAATAAAACAATTTTTGATAAACAAAATAAGCTGAAATAAAAACAGAAATACACAAGGTTAAATTTTCTCAAAACATTTGATAAAGAAATTTTTAAAAGAAAAACAAGTTACATTCCAAAAATAGAATGCACTCTTCAGTGCTAACGCCGGAGATTCCTTCGAAGGCCTGAGGCATAACCTTATAGACTTCATCTCTTTCAAAGCTATCACCACTCCTTCTGCTGCAAAAGCTTCAGGAGTTGCCTCAGAGCCTCAGACTTCATCCCAACCGTGCCGTGCTGCACGCATTTTCCTTCTAGCCGCTGGGACGATGGAGGTGCATCATGTAAGACCGTGTCTCGATCATTAGCCACCACCTTACTTCCAAGAACCACTTTGTCAGTAGTTCTTTTAATAAGATTGACTATTCTGGGATCTCCCAGTGATCTTCCAGTCCACCTGTGATGCAGCAAGATCACCATGGTCCAAGTATAGAGAAACGGGTTTTCAGATGAACCCTTTCCGTTACTCTTCATTCCATACATCATCCAAGATGACTTGATCTTTGCCTCAACATGTTCCAGAGGTCCTTCTTTTGTTTTCCTTTGCTTCTTCATCATCCTTTTGGGAGCCACTTACTCAGAACCTTAGACAAAGTTATAGAGGAGCTTTGAAGATGTGAGTTTGTGTGAAGGGCTCTTGTAAATTTATAGGACTTTGAAGCAAGGGTAAAATAGAGAAGTAAAGAAAATGAATCCATTGGATTGTTGTTCATGCGATGTATATGGGCTCAGATAGCTTTTCATGATGACAGTTTCAAACCTTGAAAGTATCGAAACGTGCATCATTGATTGGTTATAGATGAAGCCCTATAGGAAACTGAGTCATTAGCATGGATAAAGTAAGTTTTGGAAAACTTCTTTGAAAAAAAATTAAGAAGAGACATAAATACCTATTAAAAGATATTACTTTTAGAAACACCTTTTTAGAAACAGAAAAGAAGGAAAAATAGAATAGATTATGTTAGAGAATATTTAAGAAGAAAATTTTTGAGAACAAATTTTTAAGGTATCAGAACAAAGGATTTTATGATAATTATTATTTTAGAATCTTTGAATAATCATCTTAACTTTTAGGTGATGTTGCCTTGATTCATCTTTTTACACATGGCATTTCCTCCGGTTGATCTTCTTTTAGCTTATTTTCAGAAACCTGTTTTTCTGAAACATGAACTAAAGATGCTTTCCAGAAGTTTCTGATATTTCTTAATCATATTAGTTAATCATTAAAACAAATGTCTTAGATTAATTATTTTAATTTTATCAAATTTTAGCAAGTTAAATTATTAGAGGATTTTTATAGTTGATGAATCTTAATTTTTGTCTTTATCTTATTAGGTTAATTGATTTTATCAGATAGTTGTACCGAGAAAAAGTTGTGTTGAGTTAAGCATTAAATCTAGCATATAAAGATAAAAGACACACTGTTTAAACATACACAGACGAGAAGAGATTTGATAATCATATAAAAGATATTTATAATATTTAAGATGTAAAACAAAAGAAAATAATAATAACAAAAAGACATGACACTTGAAGTGGATTCAATGGTCATCAGATGGGTTCTCAGCGGCGTTGGCAGCTTCTTTCTTAGCTTTGAGCTCTTGCAGCTCTTTCTCAGCCACTCTCAGCCTTTTGCCAGCCGATTCACCTTGTCATTCACCCTCTTCAAATTGTATGCACCTAACACCATCCTTTTTCTTTTATGAGCACCCAGATGAGTAAAAACCCTTTTTCCTTTGTTGCGTGGAGCAACCAAGGGAGGAATGATCACCTGATTCTCTGGAGCTTCTTCTCTATCAATTAGAGTCCGGTCTAACTGATCATACATTCCAGGAGTAAAGAAGTGAGGAGGTGGTTGGTCAAAGTGACTTTCCACTGGAAAGCCCTTGTGCATCAGTATTTTCATTATCTGGGTGTTGTGAGGATAGAGATCTTTATTGCTCATATCTTGTCTGAAGATCATCTGATACATCAGCACCCAGGGAAGACTGATTCTCTTCTTTGTCAGCAAGTGTCCCAATACGAACCTTTCCAGCTGATTTACTTCCTTTTGGAAGGATGCTGCAATTTAGCACAACAAGAAGTGCTCTGGGAATCTTCAAAAGTTGAGAAGGTCGGTAGGGTGCTAGACGTCTTCCTCCAAAGAGTACTTCATCAAAGATGAAAGTTCCACCATGCAAGGATTCCCACCTCTGAAAGTACTGTTCTCCTCTAGCAGGCACACCAATCACTTCAACAATCAATTTGTAGTCCACACAAATTGATCTTCCCATTACCTCTGTTTTAATCCCAGTCCAATCATCATTTGACACAATGTTGGAGTTGTTCCAGAATTCTAGCACACTTTCTTCATGCCACGGTGAGGAGATATTGCTGAAGTAAGGAGTCCACCCCACAGCGTCAAAGTACTCTGTGATATTATACCCAGCCTCATCAAAATCAGAGAGTTTTACCATTCTAGAGGATATGACTCTCTCATCAAACATGGGATGGTTTGAGTCATTTGATGATGCAGACATGTTGGCCATTGAGTACTAATGAACTGTTGAACTTTCTGAGAATAGGTGCTTTGAGGAAGTTTTGACCTTTTTAAGAAAAAGGTTGAATGAAGTGTAATTTCCATTATGATCATCTAAACTCCTTTTAAATAGACAATGATCATTGCTTCATTCAATGAGGAGTGACGGTTACACGCACCAAGCAGTTATTGAGAGTTGTGCATCGTGCCAATTATGAGAAACCGTTTGATGATCCATTATCCCTCAGCGTGCCATTACATATTAAATGATAAACATACATGACTCTTCATTTACCCACATATATACACGCATGTAATACAAATAATTTACACACAAAACAAGTAGTATGCATACATATATAGGAGAATTATTATGCAATAATTTATTTTCACACAAGTATACTTATGTAATAATAATTTTAATAAAACAAAACATTTAACAGATAATTAGTTATACTTAAATTTAGATTTAAACAAAGATAGGAAAGGTGTTACCCGGTTGTGATCTAGAGATAGATACACTTTCCTTTTCCAGCTATATCCTTCTGAAAGATGCCTTGTATGAATAATGAGTTTTAAGAAAAATGATTTTCTTTTCTCATTTTCATTCTTCAGAGTTGCTTCAGCTTGGTGAGATTTTCATCTTCTGAGGATCTACTCCTTCTGCATTTGTTAGATGCTCAACCCGAAGGTGAGCTCCGATACCAATTGTTAGAACCACAGGAAAACACTAGAAGGGGGGGGGGGGTTGAATAGTTTTTTAAGATTTTTGATAGTTTTTGGAAATCTTTAATTTAAATCATTAAGATGGGCACCGTTAAAAAACAGGTCTTAAGATCAGAGATAGTTGAAACGTGTGGAAGATAAGAAAAATAGTGTTTCTTCTGAAGCTTAAGATTGTTTTAAACAGAGGCTTCTCAAAGTATCTTCTGAAGATTATTACAGGGAGTATTTTCAGAACGGTTTCTGAAATACTTCAGACGACTAGAGGTTGTCTGAAGTCTGTTCCTGATTTCTGAACTGATCTCTTTCAGACTTACTTCAGAGAATTTATTTCAGAAGTTCTTCAAGGAACATTCTTTGTAAAGCTTCAAATGATATAAGAGCCATCTCATGTTTTATTCATATGAAAGGTCATTTTATTGAAATAGTTGTGTTAAGTTTATTATAGAAAATACTTTTCAATCCCCAACATAAATATGAAAACTGGAAATACAGAGATTAAGGAAAAAAGAGAACTTAGGCATAAAGATTTCAGACAGACTTTTAAGGGGCTGTCTGAAGTTTTCAGACAGCTTGTAAAAACTAATTTTAAAAGATGTTTTTTGCTTTTGTAAAATATCAGATTAATTATTCTGACCCCTTGATTAGTAAGAAAAGAATTGATAAGAGATAAGGGTAAGAAAACTTAGCCAAGGAATTTATCCTGGTTCACCCACAAACCCGTGAGCTACATCCAGTCCCAGAGGCAAACCACCACTGGATTTTCAACTATCTGAATCCACAGATACAAGTATTATTCACAGCCTCTTCAGGCCAACAGCAATATTACTTTGTTTTCAACTTCCTCTCCAAGCAACATATGCAGTATTCTTTTTCAGTCTAGCCTCTCCAGGCTTTGCAACTAAATATTCTTTTACAGTCAAGCCTCTCCAGGCTCTGCAACCAAGTATTCTTTCTTCCACCAAGCCTCTCCAGGCTCTCTGACACATAAAGTGTTTACAAATTAAACTAAGTTTAAGTTTCCACGAAACATAAACTTAATCTTTTCCTGTACTTGAGGTTAACTGAGTACTACTCAGGATACAATGAAAGAATTCTAAGTACAAGGTTAAGACAGTGACACAAGTGTATAAGTTTTAAGTACAATCCCTGTCTCTGATAAGAGGAATGACATCCTCTGAGAATTGGCTAGGTAGATACTGACTTTAAGCTCCAGCCTTGTTCTCCAGCCATTGGTTTCCATGGGCTACATTCTCACCCGTATCATTGAAAACCAAGGTATATCAAAGCTTCAAACCGTACCCAGTTTGATAGTCATTTGTTCAGCATGATTGTCTTTCAGACAGCTCCGTTGCTTCAGAAGGCTTCTTTGCTTCAGACAGCTTCTTTTGTTTCAGACAGCTTCGTTGCTTCAGAAAGCTTCTTTGCTTCAGACAGCTTCGTTGCTTCAGAAGGCTTCTTTGCTTCAGATAAGTTCAATCTTTAGACTGCTTTATGTTGTCTTCATTCCTTCGAGTCTTTATGTCTTCAGATGGTCTTCACGTCTTCAGACAGTCTTCACGTCTTCAGACAGTCTTCACGTCTTCATACGGTCTTCACGTCTTCAGACAGCTTGCGCACTTCAGACAGCTTCAACACTTCAGACGAGTTGCATTCTTCAGACATCTTCTTTTATATTAAATCCTGCATTTGTTATTCTGATCCTGATCTTCTGATTCTGATTTTGTTCATCAAATCTTCTTCTTCTTCTGATAAATATTTCATCCTGAAACACAATCAACAAACCAATACCTTTTTCAGTAGAATCTGTTTATATAATCTTATTTGTTAATCATTAAAACTAAAGGATATTAAGTCTTTGAGTCAAGTTTGAATGCTCAAACTGATTAATAGACTTCACAACAATAACCGAGAATATAATTTTTAAAACTTATCTGAGAATATGTTCCTGTTTGTTGTGAAAAATGTGTTAGTTTGTTGTGAAAATCCAACCCCTCACCATGGCCAACATGGGGAAGTACCCAAGTTCATTTTTTCGGGAATATGTTCCTATTTGTTGTGAAAAATTTCAATTATGTCTTCGAAATTTACTCTCTTTGATTCTAATGTTCAATCTGGGAATAGAATATGAATCCTTTTGAAGAATTTTTTAAGAAATAAGTTTATTTAAAAGATATATATATTTTGAATTTTGACTAGCAATCTAAAGAAAATAGATAAAAAGAAAGTAGAAATCAAACTTAAAAGATTTATTGATAAAAAACTTGATAGAAAACAAAAGAGAAAAGAAAAGAAAGAAATAAAAGAAAATTTCAAAAAAAAGAAACTTCAATTAAATTTGGCTTATAGGTAAATGGCAAAAAATAAGAACAATTGGATAACATATGTTTCTCTCAAAATCCAATAGGCACAATAGGTTTGACGTATTTTGGTGTTATGAGAGTTTCAGAAATGTAAAATCCAACCCCTTTTCTAACAACAATGAACCTATTTATAGAGTTGGAAGTCCTAACGGCTAAATTATTATAATTTGACATGTATAATGGAAACTAACTATGCAACGGTCGAAAATCCACATGGCTTGAACTTGATTCGGAAAAACATAACTTCTCGTAACTCTCTCAATGACTATCTTCTCTTACTTCGATCAAGAACTTCTTAAATGGAGCTTCGAAACCTTCTGGCTTTAACTTTTGAAAATCTATTGTTTTTCTTTGCGGAAAACTTTCCACTTTGAGTTCATATAATCTTCAATTTTTTTAGCTCTGTCAAACATACAACACTCGGATCAAGGTAACAATCATTCCCCTGACTTTTCTCTTTCTAGCTTTACTTATGAATATCAATTTCCAGATCTTTTTTCAACTTCTCCTTCACACTTTCTCTCTCAAACCGCTCTCTCTTCCAAAACTCCATTGAAGAACAACTTTATTCTTGCTCTAAGATTTTCCCCCCAAGGATTCTTCTTGCTCCAAACTCTGTTCAGACGCATCTTTCATTGTTTATGAGCTTCATCCAAGGTAACCCAGTCCCTTTTCTGTCTGAGTTTTCTTTTTCTCTTTCAAGAACAACGCTCTGTCACAACGAAAAGAAATGGTTTTTCTTTCTAGTATTTTCACAGTTTCATATTTTGTTCTTCAATCTTGGTTACCAAAACATTTTGATTAACTCAAAGAAAACAATTTTTTTGGCTTTAGCCCCAATTATTCTTCTTGAATCTATGAGCTTTTGGTCAAAAAGACTGTATCTTTAACCAAGATTGGTTGGCCTTAATACTGTTCATCGTCCTGTCAAGGACACACCCTTTTCCGGCCCTACCTGGATCAGTTTGTTGTTGTATTCATCGATGATATTCTGATATATTCCCATAGCTTAGAAGAGCATGAGCGTCACCTTAGGGTTGTGTTGGGAATTTTGAGAGATAAGAAGTTATTTTCTAACCCCGAGAAGTGTGAGTTTTGGAGTGACAAGGTTCAATTTCTAGGACATGTAATTACTAGTGAGGGTGTATCTGTTGATCCTAGCAAGGTAGAAGCTGTCCTTGAATGGGAAAAGCCTAATACCATTACGGAGATTAGGAGTTTCCTAGGATTGGTCGGCTACTACCGGAGATTCATTAAAGGATTCTCCCAGCTAGCCTTGCCTCTCACAAGGTTGACTAGAAGTGGTCAAGCCTTTGTGTGGGACGAGATCTGTGAGCGGAGCTTTTTGGAGCTCAAAGTTAGGTTAACCACCGCCCCGGTACTGGCGTTACCGGATTTGTCTAGGACCTTCGAGGTATACAGTGATGCCTCGGGAAAAGGTTTAGGATGTGTTTTGATGCAGGATATGAGAGTGGTGGCTTATGCATCTAGGCAGTTGAAGCCTCTTGAGGAGAATTATCCTACTCATGACCTGGAGTTGGCAGCAGTGGTTTTTGCCCTCAAGATTTGGAGGCATTACCTGTTTGGAGTGAGATTTGAGGTTTTTAGTGATCACAAGAGTTTGAAATATCTCTTTGACCAGAAAGAACTCAATATGAGGCAGAGGAGGTGGATGGAATTTCTCAATGATTATGATTTTGAATTGAAATACCATCCTGGCAAGGCCAATGTGGTGGCTGATGCCCTCAGTAGGAAGTCTCTTCATGTATCTTCCATGATGATACATGAAATGAGCTTGTTGGAGGAGTTTAGAAACTTAAGTTTAGGTGTTACAGTTGGAGAGCATAGTATTAGACTGCATAGAATTGAGTTCAATAGTGAGCTGAGAGCCCTAATCAGGGGGGTCCAGAGTTTGGACTCAAGCCTCCAAGATAAAAAGCAGCAGTTAGGGTTTTCCGAGTCAGGAGATGGGATGATTCTCTTCCAAGGGAGAGTCTATGTCCCTAAGGAGGGTAGTCTCAGGCAGCAAGTCATAGAGGAAGCTCATAGGGGTAAGTTTTCCATACATCCCGGCACTACCAAGATGTATCAGGATTTGAAGAGGATGTTTTTGTGGGATGGTATGAAGAGGGACATAGCAGAATATGTTTCTAAGTGCTTAGTGTGTCAGAAGGTCAAGATAGAACATAAAAAACCATCAGGAACCCTCTTACCCTTAAATATCCCTGAGTGGAAGTGGGAGAGTATAAATATGGACTTTGTGGTAGGATTGCCTCGAGTCCAAGCTGGTTTTGATGCTATCTGGGTAATTGTGGACCGACTGACCAAGTCAGCCCACTTCTTACCAATTAGGAGTACCTATTCTCTTAGCAAGTTAGCAAATTTGTATGTTAGGGAGATTGTCAGACTCCATGGCATTCCCTCTAGCATCATATCAGATAGGGACCCTAGGTTCACTTCTAGGTTCTGGAATGCACTTCACTAGTCTTTCGGGACCAAACTCCAGTTTAGTACTGCTTACCACCCTCAGACTGACGGTCAGTCTGAAAGAACCATCCAGACCTTAGAAGATATGCTCAGGGCTTGTGTTTTAAAGGAGTCAGGTAGTTGGGATAGATACCTGCCTCTTATTGAGTTTGCCTACAATAACAATTTCCATAGCAGTATAGGCATGACACTTTATGAGGCACTGTATGGTAGGAAGTATAGATCTCCTTTGTGTTGGTGTGAGGTAGGTGAGAGAACCTTATTAGGCCCGGAGTTGGTGCAGGAAACCTTAGATAAGATTAGGGTCATTAGGGAGAAGCTTGCAACTGCCCAAAGCCGACAAAAGAGTTATGCTGATATAAGAAGAAAAGACTTAGAGTTTGAGGAAGGGGACCATTTATTTCTGAAAGTAACTCCTGTCACAGGCATAGGACGATCCATCAAGACCAAAAAGCTTAACCCTAGATTTGTTGGTCCATTTCAGATCCTGTAGAGGGTTGGCCCTCTGGCTTACAGGATAGCGTTACCACCTCAATTGTCCAGGATACATGATGTTTTCCATGTATCTCAATTAAGAAAATATGTTCATGATCCTTCACATGTCATTGGCCCTGAATCAATACAATTAAGAGAAGATCTCACCATTCCTTCCAGACCTGCACAGATTATCGACATGAGCGTCAAAACCTTAAGAAGCAAGACAATTCCTTTAGTGAAGGTATTTTGGGAAGGTCAATCTCCAGAAGAGGCAACATGGGAGAAAGAAGATGTCATTCGGGAGCAATTTCTGGAACTCTTTAGTTGAGGTAGTCTTTAATTTCTGTTTTCTTAAACAATTTTGAGGTCAAAATTGCTCGAAGGGGGATAGAATGTAACATCCCACAAATTAGATTTTCTAATAATTCATTAGATGAAAAATAGAGGTTTATGTGTTAGTAATTAAGGGAAGGAAGTTCAAGAAATTAGGAGATAAAACTTGGGTTGAAAACCAAAGTTCAGGGTTTTCGCTCAAGCGAAATTGATTCGCTCGAGCGAATTATGCAGAGAAAATTTAAAGTTCAGTTGCTGTAAAATTCTCTTAAGCGAGTAAGTTCTCGCTTGAGCGAAAATCAGGGGTCTGGGAGAGGCTCTCTAGACAATTTTCGCTCAAGTGAAAGAAAATTCGCTCAAGCGAAAATTGTCAAGAGAGGGTATTTTTCTTGGGTCATTTTCGCTCAAGCGAATTTGATTCGCTTGAGTGAAAATTCGCATTTTTGCATGCAAAAGTCTCACTCGCTCAAGCGAGAATATCTCGCTTGAGCGAAATCCACTTAAGTCACCAGATTTCTCTTTCAGCCTCATAATTTTCACTTCCTTTCTTCTTCTTTTCT
The DNA here is from genome assembly GCA_026901365.1 of Sesbania bispinosa. Lineage (NCBI taxonomy): Eukaryota > Viridiplantae > Streptophyta > Magnoliopsida > Fabales > Fabaceae > Sesbania > Sesbania bispinosa. Next base: position 199,352 of record QLOH01000205.1, read on the forward strand.
AAGCATAGAGAGAGAGTCTGAGTTTCTAGAGAGAGAGAGAGAGAGCTTAAATTGAGGCTTGAGAAGGGAGATTGGAGCATGGAATCGTGAAGTAATCCACCCTATTCCTACTCTTCTTCCTTTGAACTCCAAGAATAGGTGAGTATAACTCACACATCTTTACATTTCGATTTCTTTGATTCTACGCATGAACCCTATCCTTGGATTTCCCTTTCTTATGCTCATTGATGTTGAATTAGTGATAATTGTATGATGATTAAGGTTATTAAGTCTAAAAACATGTTATTTTGATATTAGGAACCTTAGGTTACGAAATTACGAAACTTACGAGATTGCGAAATATTTGTTTATCAGTTTTCAGTTCATTGAATTATAAGCCGGTTTCGACCGTGAGTTAAATAAGCCGGCCTTCGTGTTGTGAGTTAAGAAAATTGAATAATTATGTGAAAACTTGACTTCGGTCTAATAATGAGTGTGATACGTCCCCGGGAAAGACGTTTCTCGTAGTCTGAGCTCAGTTCTAACTCCGGTTTAAATGATAAGATCATGCCTGCTGGGCACAGTAGTGAGTTGCATCATTAGTGCATTTATTTAATTTCAGATATGATTATGATTATGGTTGCATATTAGTTAGTGATTGATTTTTTACCTTACACTGCATATGCATAGTTATGCTTCACTGAGACATTAGTCTCACCACGCGTTTTGTGAACACAATCTAGGTGTGCAGGTACCTCCTGGTAAGGATTAGTGATTTGAGAGCAGGAGTCTTTTATTTGTTGGAGCTTAGTGTCTTTTGGAGTTGTATAGGACCACTTATGTATACTTGTTTGATATTAGAGATGCTTAGTTGTAGCCTTCGGGCCAGTTATGTATTTATTACAGATTATGTATATGTATATAAAGTTTGATTTCGAAAATTTAGGATTTAGTTTCCAACGGACTAAGTTCTGAATTTGGAAAATATGGCGTTACACCATTCACTTCCCCTGAGAAGGTAGAAAAATACACTTTCTTTCCCAACATTGAGCCGAAACATATTTTGGCTTTCAAAATCCCAGTTCAAACTGATTTTCTAAACTTTTTACCTTCCATATTTCGATCTGCTCCTCCTACGAAAAAAGATCTTATCTTAATTGGTTAGATAGGGTCCAACAAAGTACTGAGAGACACTGGAAACAGATTGAAATTTTTGATCTAATCCAGCTAAGCAGATTCAATCTTTCCTACAATCTTATCTTGTTGATGTCTTCCTGCTTTTTCTAGGATCGAACCACTCAGTGCTTTCATCTTCCTTATGGAATGATAACCCCTACTCTTTTCGATCTTGCTGTTATAACTGGTCTTTCTCCAGGGGTGAAATTTTCTTACCTTCTGATTTTTCCCTCGAGAAAGACCTTGAACTTGGCTGGAAAAAATATACTTATTCCCATTTCATTCAAAATAATAATAAAGAGTCTGGTAAAGTTTCTCGAACTGAACATATAGCTTTTCTAATGATGTGCCTGTCTTCCTTTGTTTTATGTTTTTTGAGATCTTTATAAGTTCCAAAATCTTTGCTGAACCTAGCTGTAGCCCTTGATCAGACTAAGTTTCGAATAGATTTTAGTCGTTTATTGCTGGCTAGTCTTTATGATGCTTTGAATGAAGTAGTTTGATGGTCACATTTTTGTTCACACTTTGCATAATTAATCTTAGCTTTCTTGGACTATAATTGTGATTAATTCTACTATTTTAATTGGAATTTACCAAATTGGGCTTAATTGGGCTTTAACTGTAAATGTTGTTTAAATTTGGATTTTTAAGCCTATTGACCTACCTATCTTGTTTTGATCATATCTGGTGTTATAGGTGGAATTTTTGGGTGATTCCAATGGCATTGGAAAGCTAACATCCAGGGCTTTAATTTGATATGCTATTTATGACTATATTCCCATGAAGGAATTAAGAGCAGTTGCTGTTTCAAAATCGCCTACTGATTTTGTTTATTGCAAATCCGAATTTGCTTAGTTTTGTAATTAGTTTGTGGGCTTGTTTTAATTATTTTTGGCGCAATTAAGGCCTAATCAGATTGTTAGTGATTTAGGAATTATAAATAGGTGTGTTGCTGAATAGTTTAAACACTTTTCTCTCATTTTTCAAAATTTAGAAAATAGACTTTTCATTTTCCCTCTCTTTTTCTCTCTTCTCTTCTTGGACGGTTTTGGCTCTTCTTCTTCCTCTTCTTCAATTTTCGAATTTCTCTTCCATGGAAATGGAAGGCTAAGCTTCAAGGATTATTTCTCTACTGAATTCACAATGGAGATTGAGGTTCTATTTTCGGTTTTCATCTTCTAATTTCTTGGACAGATTCATGAATTCTCCTTCTCCCAGTTTCTTGATGTTTAGGTTTGAATTTGAATTTGATTTGCATGCTTTATGAAATTCGAATTCTAATATGAATCTAACTCACATTTTAGGTTGCTTAATCTGAAATGAATTCAAGGTTTGCTTAATTCTAAGGATTAGAAATTAGGATTCATGCTAGTTTGCTTAATTCTAGTGTGAAAATTAATGAGGATGCTTAATCCGAATTTGTCTCTGTCAAGAATTTGAGGAATTTTGTATGAATCAATGATAGATCCAAATTGTGAATGAGGTAGAGAATTAATCCATTTTTCTTGAATTGTTTTCTGCAAATTAAATTCTATTTTAGAAATTGGAAACTGTCATGAACAATCAAAACCCCCCTGTGTGTGTGAGTACTTTGATATTGAAATTCTGAATTTGTAATTGGATTCCTTGAGAGAGACGACTTTGGGTTAATCAACCTAGTCCACTTTAATTCCTTTTATTTGAGGTCCTTTTTGGTTTCTTCAGTTATGGTTTAACACCATTTTTAAAGACAAATTCACAAGTCACGAGCCCAAAAACGCTAATCTCTCAAATAGTGCTGAAGGCTTTCATTTGACTTTCCTCACCCCTTAGTCTTCGAAGAAGAATCCTCTTGATTCTTACAAGGATTTTTTCTCTTCTTTTTACAACATTAACAAATACAAGCCTTCTCTTTCTCCCTTTGTTTCTCGACCTCGAGGTCCTGCCTAGTTTATTAGGAAATTTCCTTGTGATACTCCAGGTCAGCAATATGAAAATATTCAATACTGGACTGATTGCTTGACTTATGATGTCCTTTTCTTTGGCTTTTCAACGAAGGACATGAAAATCTACTCTTACATGACAAATCTTGTAGCCAAGCAGTTTGGTCTTTCACAAATCGTTCCTACCCCTATGATTCGTCATGTTGACGATCTCTTATTTGGCTGTCTTACTGAATGGATCCTCAACATGAATAAACTTATTAATCATTATGGGGCTAGGAAACCTGTTCTAACTCCTTGACCTTTCAAGCCTTCTTTCTGTTGCACCATCTCATTTCGAGATTGGTGGTTGAAATATTATTCTTCAATACAAGTATCTCTCGTTACTTGTCTCAAAAGAATGGTTGATCCACCTGAGAATGAGCCACCCACCAAGAAGAAAGACAAAGGAAAAGGTAATTTTCTATTTCTTTAGACTTGATAAGTACTTCATTCAAAATTTTGTTAGCTCATTTGTTTATCTCTTACTTTTACCTGAACAATAGTTATGAAAGTTGCTTTGATTCACGAAGAAGAATCAAGCGAAGATCTAAGCTTAAGAAAAAGAAAATCAAAGGTATTTTTTTATTTCTCATACAATCATTGTCACCTTTCAATTTTTCTAACATATTTTCTTATCGATTCTACAGTTTTCAACACCTCCAGAACCATCAAAATCCAAAAAAATCCAAGACCACTCCTACCAAAAGTACAACTTCTAAAGTTGTACATAGGAAGGAGACTCCTTACTCTCCCCATTCTTCTGAGCCCGTTACACAAGTAATTCCTCTTATTGGTATTCACTTAAAAATTCCCTTTCTTTGTAGTCGAAAATTATAACTCGAGTCCTTTTCAGTAACTATATAGTGTTAGGAATTCCAAAGACAGATCCCTAACACATAGTTTTGATGATTATAAACTTAATTAAACTCGAAACTTTATTCTTAATCAATATTTTCAAAGTTCTGTTATTTTAAAGACTAACTGAAGAAAGTATGTTTGAAGTCTGCTAAAATATGAAGTTGGTCAAAGTCCTGAAGACTCAAGTTCTAAAGATCAAGGAACTGTCTGAAGTATGAATGGTTCAGACGATGGTCCCCATCTGAAGACGAAGTCTGTCTGAAGTACAAGGGCATATGACGTGTCAAGTCAAAGCCAGTACCAGAACCACACACAACCTCAGAAACACTAGAAAAGAAAGACAAAAGGCGACTTTTTGGCTGAGATTCAAAATGGAAGCACAAAAGGAGAAGTGATGCGCTGCAGCAGTCACATAAGTCAAAACAGCGCTGCAACGTAGTACGGTGACAACGGTTGTGTCTCAACAGGATGAAACACATTTAATGGTATCTCAAAAGGAACTTCTTAACGACGTTATTCAAGCTGAATGAAGCCTATAAATACCAGATGTCTCCAGAAGCGAAGCATAGATTTTACGAATTTTATAAGTCCAAGCTTCGCAAAACGCTGTAAAAATCCTTCTAGGATTTACTTGTTGTAAAAACTCTTGTACAATCAACTTTCTTATCCAGAGTTAGATATTTGTTTTTTCTTGTACACCGAGAACGAAGAACTTGTGTTCTAAGTTCAAAATTTCTCTATAAACAAAGAATACTTGTTGTTAGTGTCAGGAGTGGCTTGGTAGGACAAAGAATTTTGTTGTTAGAGCTAGGAGTGGCTTGGTATGACAAAGAATACTTGTTGTGTAGATCCTGAAGAGGCTTGGTGAACAAAAGAATACTCGTAATTAGTTGAGATTAAGAGAAAATCCAGTAGCTTGCTAGCACTGGGACTGGAGGTAGCTCACGGGTGGTGTGAGTGAACAAGGATAATTGGCTGAGTGGTTTTCTATCCCTTATCTTAGTATATTATGTTTATTCTAACAATAAGAGGGAATTTGAACTAAGTTTTTATAAGCAGTTTTGTATCCCTTATCTGAGTATATTCTGTTTATTCTAACAAGAAGAGGGAATTTGAACTAAGTTTTTATAGAGGTGAAGGAAGGAAGAGGGATAGGCTTTGATTAAGGAAAATTGAGGTGAATTGATGATTTATATCATTGTTCACGTGAAGTGTACCCCGCAGGGATTCAATTGAAGTTTTTGCTCAATTTTGGATTTTTAGCCTAATGACCTATGTGCACTAATTTGATGATGTCTAGAGTTATAGGTGTCCAATTTAGGTGATTCGAGTTGCATTAGAAAGCTAAGATTCAGGGCTTCAGTTTGATATGCTACATAATGGTAGTCTGGTCTCATTTTCATCTCCAAACAGGCTCATTCTCGCTCGAGTGAGAAATCCCTCGCTGGAGCGAGAATATTAGCAGGAATGTGGGAATTTTACTCTGGTTTTCTCACCCAGGCTCACTCGAGTGAGACTGAGCAAGAAAACAAAGTCAGAATAGTGGTTTTCTGAAATGAAATTTCGCCCGGTCTCTCTTGAGTGCGCTCGAGCGAGAGCAGGCTGACATGGTACCTTAAAAACACAGTTTGAGCTCTTGTTCTCATTTTTCTTCTGTTCCTTCCACTTCTAGAGAGAGAATGAGCTCTTGGAGCCAAGAAGAAGGTGGAGAAGCCAAGGATCCTCAACCCCTCAACCATTTCTCCATATGCTTGACTTCTCTTGAAGTGAGTATAGCTCACACACCCACTCTCATTCTTACTTGAATCTCTTGAACAAACCCTAATCCCTCTTTCCCCTCTATTTAGTCTTGTATGTGTTTGATTCATTGGTGTTTTCTATGATTTGTAGTACGTAAGTGTTGGCTAGAAGTTTGGATTTGGGAGGTGGGATGCCTAGGGTTTCACCCATCCTTTTGTTGCTATCTTTTACATTTATGAATCTTACTTGGTCATTATGAACATTGATGATTGTGGGGTTTTGTCTTAGGGTTCACATGTTAGGTCGTTATTATTATTGTTATGATAATGTTTAGATCTACCATGAGGTATGTGCTATATGTATTATGTGTGAGCATTATATCAAGGCCTTGGGCCCCAGTTAATTGGAAAATGAATTTGAGCTTCAGCTCCTAGTTAAAAATGAATTTGGCTTCGGCCTCAGTAAAAATGGCTTCGGCCCCAAGTTTTGGCCTTGGCCCTAGTTCACCTTAATTAATCAAGATCGGACTTTGATCCCTAGTCAATTGGACTTCGGTCCCTAGTTAAAAATTGGTTGTACCAATTGTTGGACTTAAGCTATCAATGAAGAAATAAAAGTCACTCCTCAAGTCTCTTATCTAATGAATGTTTTGGTTTTGTTGTAGTAATTAGGTGCTTCAATGTCAATTCATTTTGCAGTGCCAAACACATTTCTATAAGTGTGGCACTTTTATTGATTGTTTTTAGAATTAGGAATTATGTATGTGTTCGATTACTCTTCCATTGTCAAATCTTCTTGAGAGTTGAGTTCTTGACTCTGTAGATTTTTCTAGGTTTTTCCTTTGATTTCTTGGAGAAAATTGTCTTAGAGAGATTCTTGTATTTGATAGAAAAACTGATCTCTATTTTTTACTTTCGAAAATCATATGTATATAACAGTTTTTAGTTAGTTAGAAATGGAAAAAAATCAGTTACCATTCAGTTACAAAGTGTTCAGAAAATATCCCAGAATTATGCAGACTCTGTGGTAATCGATTACTAACTTTGGTAATCGATTAAACCAGACAGTGTTTTTAGAACTCTTCTTATGATTCATAGGTAATCGATTACCAATATTAGGTAATCGATCAATTCGATCCTGAACTTGAATTCAAGAAGTTTTCAGCTTTGAGTCAACTTGGGGTCCATTACCAACTTAAGTAATCGATTAAACCAGAGACAAATCATTACTAAGTTGAGTAATTTAGATACCAAGTTTTCCAAACTTGAAAACTTAACTTTGAACTCAATTTGCTTAAAGAAAGATCAACAAGGAAGAGTAATCAAACACATACATATTTCCTAATTCTAAAAACAATCAAGACAAGTGCCACACCAATTGAAATGTGTTTGGAACTGCAAAATAAATTGAAATTGAAGCACCTAATTACTACAACAAAAAGTAAACATTCATTTGATGAGAGACTTGAGGAGTGACATGTATTTCTTCCTTGATAGCTTAAGTCCAAAAATTGCCCCTTTTTGGTTTTGATGCGCCAAACACTTTCAATGACAACCAAGGTGAGCACATAGGCAATTGCTATTCCTTTGATCCTAAGAAGAACTTGAAAAACACTTGTAGAGCAAGTAGGATAAAGCATGGCATATGTGATTATGAAACACATACAGTATATTCATACATATACATTCCATACATCAATATATCCATACATATATTTCAATTCATCAACATATGCATTCATCATCATTATAGACATTCATTCAATAATCAATATTCAATACTCAATACTTTCTTCCTTTTCTTTTTCTTAATTGTTGGTCCTAGAGGGAATCTAGAAGGGGGAGTTAAATAGATTCACTAAAAACTTAGTCCTTTTTCAAAAATCAGAAATTGTTTACCCCTTTCTTTATGCCTTCAAGATTATTTCAAATTGAGTTTTCAAATAATAATTTTTAGAGTTCAAAACAAATGTACAGTGGATCAATATATTTGAAAGAGTAATTGATTAACAAGATTTATTCCCCAAGCGTTACAGTTTAGTATTCAAACAAACTCAGTTTTCTACAATATCAAGAACAAATCTAGAACTCAAAATTCAAGACAAATATGCAGTTCAATTTAGCCAACAATATCGAATTGAAATAGAGTAGGGATAAAGAAATTTAGACAATTGTTTATACTGGTTCAGTCGTAAAAAGGGCCTATATCCAGTTTAGATTTAGCACACCACTAAACATGCTTTCACTATGGAATTGATTACAAATACCATACACATACAATTCTAAAGAAAGACTTACTAACAACAAACAAAGGTTCAACTCTTGCACCCCACAAGAGCATGTTCTTCAATGACACCCCATTATATGAACATTAACCTTACTCATGACACCCCGTCACAAGATTTCAAACAATCTCTACGAACACCCTATTCAAGAGACTTCACAATATAGAAAATTCAGAAAGATTAAGGGTTTAGAACAATAACACCTTGACTGTGTAGATTAACCCCATGAATAAGATCAAACGCTTTCTTCCATTGTCAAATCTTCTTGAGAGCCGAGTTCTTGATTTTGCATATTTTTCTAGGTTTTTCCTTTGATTTCTTGGAGAAAATTCTCTTAGAGAGATTCTTGTATTTGATAGAAAAATTGATATCTATTTTTTACTTTAGAAAATCATATGTATATAAAGATTTTTAGTTAGTTAGAAACAGAAAAAAATCCGTTACCATTCAGTTACAAAGTGTTCAGAAAATGTCCCAGAATTATGCAGACTCTGTGGTAATCGATTACTAACTTTGGTAAACAATTAAACCAAACACTGTTTTTAGAACTCTTCTCAGGATTCACATGTAATTGATTACCAATATCAGGTAATCAATTACTTCGATCCTGAACTTGAATTCAAGCAATTTTCAGCTTTGAGTCACCTTGGGATCAATTTCCAACTTAAGTAATCGATTAAACCAGAGGCAAATAATTACTAAGTTGAGTAATTTAGATACCAACTTTTCCAAACTTGAAAACTTAACTTTGAACTCAATTTGCTTAAAGAAAGATCAACAAGGAAGAGTAATCAAACACATACATATTGCCTAAATCTAAAAACAATCAAGACAAGTGCCACACCTATTGAAATGTGTTTGGAACTGCAAAATGAATTGAAATTGAAGCACCTAATTACTACAACAAAACCAAAACATTCATTAGATGAGAGCCTTGAGGAGCGACTTGTATTTCTTCATTGATAGCTTAAGTCCAACAATCTCCCCCCTTTTGGATTTGATGCACCAAACACTTTTAATGACAACCAAGGTGAGCACATAGGCAATTGCTATTCCTTTGATCCTAAGAAGAACTTGAAAAACACTTGTAGAGCAAGTAGGATAAAGCATGGCATATGTGATTATGAAACACATACAGTATATTCATACATATACTTTCTATACATCAATATATCCATACATATACTTTCCATTCATCAACATATGCATTTATCACCATTATAGACATTCATTCAATAATCAATATTCAATACTCAATACTTTCTTCCTTTTCTTTTTCTTAATTTTGGTCCTAGAGGGAATTTAGAAGGGGGGGTTGAATAGATTCACTAAAAACTTAGTCATTTTCAAAAATCAGAAATTGTTTACCCTTTTCTTTTTGCCATCAAGATTCTTTCAAATTCAGTTTTCAAAAAATAATTTTCAGAGTTCAAAACAAATGTACAGTGGATCAATATATTTGAAAGAGTAATTGATTAACAAGATTTATTCCCCAAGCGTTACAGTTTAGTATTCAAACAAACTCAGTTTTCTATAATATCAAGAACAAATGTAGAAGTCAAAATTCATGACAAATATGCAGTTCAATTTAGCCAACAATATCGAATTGAAATAGAGTAGGGATAAAGAAATTTAGACAATTGTTTATACTGGTTCAGTCGTAAAAAGGGCCTATATCCAGTTTAGATTTAGCACACCACTAAACATGCTTTCACTATGGAATTGATTACAAATACCATACACATACAATTCTAAAGAAAGACTTACTAACAACAAACAAAGGTTCAACTCTTGCACCCCACAAGAGCATGTTCTTCAATGACACCCTATTATATGAACATTAACCTTACTCATGACACCCCCGTCACAAGATTTCAAACAATCTCTATGAACACCCTATTCAAGAGACTTCACAATATAGAAAATTCAGAAAGATTAAGGGTTTAGAACAATAACACCTTGACTGTGTAGATTAACCCCATGAATAAGATCAAACACTTTCTTCCATTGTCAAATCTACTTGAGAGCCGAGTTCTTGATTTTGCATATTTTTCTAGGTTTTTCCTTTGATTTCTTGGAGAAAATTCTCTTAGAGAGATTCTTGTATTTGATAGAAAAATTGATATCTATTTTTTACTTTTGAAAATCATATGTATATAAAGGTTTTTAGTTAGTTAGAAACAGAAAAAAAATCCATTAGCATTCATTTACAAAGTGTTCAGAAAACATCCCAGAATTATGCAGACTCTGTGGTAATCGATAACTAACTTTGGTAATCGATTAAACCAAACAGTGTTTTTAGAACTCTTCTCAAGATTCACATGCAATCGATTACCAATATCAGGTAATTGATTACTTTGATCTTGAACTTGAATTCAAGCAATTTTCAGCTTTGAGTCAACTTGGGATCCATTTGCAACTTAAGTAATCGATTAAACTCAAGGCAAATAATTACTAAGTTGAGTAATTTAGATACCAAGTTTGTAAGGTCCAAGACCCTTTGAGCAAAGGTTTTAATGATCACAAACTTTCACAACAATATTCTAAGTGTTCTGAATACTTTGGTACTAATGCTTTCACTTGAGAATGCTTGAAAGAATACAGGAAAAGTTACAGAAGGAAGGTGTAAAGATCAAAAACATCATTTAACATCAGAACATGTGTCCAGAAGCATGTTACATAGAGCTTTCATGTCAAAAGTGATGAAACAAGTTCAAGAAATAGCTTTTTAGCTTCAAGAAGGTCAAAACAGTTCATCTAAGATCCCAGGAATATTAAACTCAGTTGTATCAAGCTTCAGAAGCAAAGTTGAAGCTTTGGAAGGATCATTCAAGACCACTAGAAGCATGAGAAGGAGATTTTCATGAAACCTGACACCTTCTGAATGTGAAAGATCACTTAAGCAATTCAAGCATAGTCATTCCAAGTGTTGCTGATGCAAACAAAGCAATTGGAGAAGATCAAATTCACTAGAAACACAATTTTGTCCTTAGAAGCAAAACTTACAATTTATGCAGAAGCATCAAATACTTATTTGAGGTTGCAAACAAGATAAAGTATCTCTAGAAGCATTGAACAAGTTCCCACACTCCTCAAGATATTATCCTTGAATATTTCAAGTTGAAGAACACTAAAAGGAGCTTCCATAAGCATAATTACTTCTCTCACAATGCAAATAAAGCAAGGACAAAAGATTGGAAGCTTTAGAAGCATATTTGAAGAAGAAACAGAATTTTTGTACACTTCCAGAAGATGCAGTTTGCTTCTGCAGAAGAAACAAAATTTCTGCACACTTCCAGAAGATGTAGTTTGCTTCTGCAGAAGAATCAAAATTTCTACAGAAGAATAAGAATTTATGCACACTTCCAAAAGATGCAGTTTGCTGCAGAAGGAAGAAAATAATTCTGCAGAAGAAACCTAATGACAGACTTTCTGCAGAAGATACATAATCCATCATAACTTGCTAAATTCATTTATGAGGCTGCAACTAAGTTAATTACAGTTAAAATAATCTGTATCAAGTTTTTGAATAAGCCCAGGTTGATTACAGAAAAAAAATCTGCAGAAAGAACCAAGTTGAATTTCTGCAGAAGATACTGTCCGGAAGATATGACTGGTCAAAGAAGACAACTGTATAAAGTTGTGGCTGCTGCAGTGAGAAAATGACAGATCCAAAGGCACAACTGGGTGTTCAAACTTGTCTTATTCTCCAAGCATTTCCAACGGCTAGTTTGACCACCATAACTCTATAAAAACAGCTCTATTTAGCTGGGCAAAATCAAGGAGAACAAATGGGAAGAAATCCAAAGAGGCATAATGTAGAAATCCCCTTCTAGAATGAGGTTCTCCTTCAACCACTCCTATATGAAGAGTTGTTGCGCATAATTCTTAGAGAGTGTGTTTAGACTCAGTTTTGTAATGATTAATCCACTCCATGAGTGTTTTGTGAGCCATATGTAAAAAACCCATCTCTTGTTGAAGAGTGTTTGTAATCTCCCAAGCTAACTAGATAGAGTTAGTGTTGGTTTGAGAAGGTGTAGAGCCTGCAGAGGCTGAGCAAATAATACTGGTTTTAGAGCCTGAAGAGGCAGGTAAATAATACTTGGAAAAGAGCCTGAAGAGGCAGGTAAAGAATACAAGTGGTGAGGTGCACCCAAGAAGTCATTGTATCAAGGTTGATATAATGGAAAATCCTACAGGTGTAGGTACTGGATGTAGCCCAAGGATTGTGAGGGTGAACCAGTATAAAAATCATCTGTGCAATGTCTCTTACCCTTTCTCTCTTTAATTTTCTGCACATACATCTATTGCATTGCTAGTTATTGTTCATATTTTGAATATTTAGCAAGATATAAGCCATATTTTGATAAACTTGTTTTTAAACTAATATTTTCACATAAAATACATCCATATCAGTTAAAATACTGATCTGGAAAGTTTCATTACATTATGGAACTGTTTGGTGCTCCAGAAGCACATTTCTTGAAAGATGTTCATTGTTCAACATTGGAACTTGGGGTTCAAACTACTAAATTTTGATAAACCTATTTTTGAACTAATATTTTCACATAAATCATATCCATATTAGTTAAAATACTGATATGGAACGTTTCATTAAATTATGAAACTGTTTGGTGCTTCAGAAGCACATTTCTTCAAATCTGTCCATTGTTCAACATTGAACTTGGGGCTCAAACTACCAGATCTTTACAAACTTGATTTTAATAAGATTTAACTTTATATTCTGGTTGTTTACTATTCAAATATTTGATCTGGAAAGTTTCATCAAGTTTCAAGTTCATTTGATCCTTCAGAAGATTGGTTTAAAGTGACAGATTCAATGTATTGCTTCTGCACAACTGCAGAAACTTTATATTGTTCTTCTGAACAGTTTTTCTCACATAATCTTATTAGTTATTGGTTAAATAACTATTCTGAAAATTTTTATTAAAATACAAAATCATTTGACCCTTCAGAAGATTGATTTAAAATGTCAGATTCATTGTTTTGCTTCTGCATAACTGCATAAACATTGTATTATTCTTCTTAACCTTATTCTAAATTGTAACTACATTAAATACATTATATGGAAGAATAAATTTTGATGATATCAGTCCTTATGATTTGGCTTGCCTTTAAGAAGATAGTTTTAATCTACTTAGTTGGCATTATACACTAACCACTATCTTCTAGAAGGAACTTCTGATAGCCAATGCATTCCTTGAGAAAAGATCAGTAAGTTGTTCAAAGTACTTGCAGGTTGGACCAAAAGTTTTCAAGGGTCACAATTCAACCCCCCTTCTTGTGACTCTGTGATTTACTTCAATTGGTATCAGAGCTCAACCTCTATGGGTTGAGCACACTTAACCGTGTGAGAGGAAAAGATTCAGGAAGAAGTAATGGCCAACTAAGAAGCATACTCTCAAAGTGTTGATGCAGAATATTCAAGAAATGAACAACTTCAAGAAGGAGCCAATGATGCTAGAAATTGATACAACTCTACATGTGGCTCAAAAGGATCTTAAGGTATGTAATGCTAAATTTGAACATTGTCCTCCCTATGATGAGATATATTTTGCTTATGATGGATTGAATGATGGTTTGATAAACTTTGAAAATAACAATATGGAATTCTTAAAAAGGAGATTCTTTATTGAACTTCAAATTGAAACTTTAATGGTTGAATATGATTTTCTTGAAGATATACTTGCGAATTGTAAAATCTCAACTATCTTCAAAAACCATGTTAATCTTGAAAATGAAGTTGAAAACTCATTTTCAACATTTTCCAAAACTGAAATATCTACTTGCTATAATTCCATGTTTTGTCAATAATGGGAAAATGCTATTTTACATGGAAAACTAAGTAAAGTTTATGGCAAACAGATTTCAGAATCTCATCCCAATACCATGTCCATGTTTATCAAAATGATATTCAAATGATCAAGACATCATCCAGTCTCATTATCTGTAATTATTGTGAACATCATGGTTATATCTCTTATTTATGCAATTTTAGAAGAAATATTTATATGAAAGATAAGATGGTATGAGTTGCTAAATATCCTAAGAATTCAACCACTAACAATCAAGGACCCAAGATGAAATGGGTACCAAAATGTCTCAGTAATTTTGTTATGCAGAAAATTCTCAAGAAGATAGAACCATTGGCCAAAGGAAATCACTTCCAAGTCTTAAATGAAAATGTTCCATACAAAGAAGGAACATGACTTTAGTCAATGCTTCTCAAATGCTTGGTGTGAAATCTCAAAGGTTCATGACTTATAGAAAGAAGCAATGGGTAAGAAAAAGTACTGTTCAATTGACCAAGAACAAGGTATCAATGATTTCTATCCCCAATGCATATTCATTTCATAGAGTCAATGAATTTGAAGCACAGGTTTTATGCTAAGGTCTTGTGTGCTTAATGATTGAATGATAATCATTGATTGACATTTATATGGACATTCTATTCTAATCACTTAATTAGTCTTGAACATAAAAAGAAAATGATTAGAATATCAAAGGTAATGTGCTATAGTGGTGCTAGTTTAAAATTCTGATATAGCTACCTTAAATGAGCATAACTTGACCTACAGAAGTCTGTTTTAGGTGAAACCAATTTTGTTTGAAATATTATTGATGGTAGTATCACACTGGAAAATTTTAGAATTTTATCATAATCACAAAAGTCCCAGTAAAAGTTTGAATACAGCTGTTCTGTAATAGGTTCTGATGTAACCTAGTCAACTTCAACTGATCATATCTTGAGCTATAGAAATGCTTTTTGAGTGAAACCAATTTTGTTTGAAATATTATTTATGATATTATTAAACTGGAAAGTTTGAAAAATTCATCTTAATCACAAAAGTCCCAGTAAAATTTTGAATACAGTTGTCCTGTCATAAGTTCTGATATAAACTAGTACACTTCAACAGATCATAACCTAAGCTACAGGAATGTGTTTTCAGTGAAACCAATTTTATTTGAAAGTTTATTCATGTTAGTATTAAACTGGAAAGTTTGAGAATTTTATAACAACTACAAGAGTCCCAGTAAATTCGTGAATATAGCTGCTCTGCTCTAAATTCTGACATAAACCAATTAACTTCATCAGATCATAACTTGAGCTACAAGAATGATATTTGAGTGAAACCAATTTCATTGGAAAACTGATTCATATTAATTTTAGACTGGAATGTTTCAGATTTTTTGAACATAAAAAAAACTCCCAGTAAGTCATTAAAGTAGACTGTTCTGTTATATGATCATGTTTGAGCCTACTATCTTTGGATGTTCATAACTGGTGCTAGGAAAATCTTTTTCAAGTGAAACCAGTTGAATTTGAAAGATAATACATAATAGTTTAATCTCATTAATTATCTAAATTTTTGGTTGCATGGATTTGTATCAGTGCATAAAAAAAATAGATCTGTCTCAATTTGCACTTTGTGATAAATCAGTCAACTTAAATGCATCATATCTTGGGATAGGAAAATCCAAATTGCATGATCTTTGTCTTGTTAGAAAGCTTGAGATATCTAGTTTATAATGGTGAAATCTCATTTTTGTGTGAATTGGAAATAATTCAAAGATTCAGTTTGAAGTATAGAAGTCAATGATATTTTTCTGATTTAATGCAGTAACTTGGAATTAGAACATCTCTGGATGTACTAATTTCTAATCCAAATGAGATGATTTTTGTGACCTTAGAATGATTGTATGATTCTTTTTATTGTGATCATCTCTTTGTGAAAATTCCTTTAAAAGATTGATCTTTAAAGAAATGGCTAGAACCATGTTAAATTACTCTAGTGTTCAAAATCTTTTTGGGCTAAAGTTGTAAGCATTTCATGGTAAACTTTGAATATAGTCACTAATAGAAGCATGTGAAACAAGACTTTATCTGAATTGTGAAAATGTAGAAAACTAAACATTTCATTCTTGTATACATTTTGATGTAAATATTCAAATAAGGCTATCTTGCATATTCTTCTACTTCAAAAGCCTATAGGGTATACAATATTAAAAATCAAACCATAGAAGAAAGCATGCATGTTATTTTCAATGATTCTAACTTTTTTTCTCAAGGAAAATACAGTAGTAAATCAGAAAATGAATCTGATAAGCTCCAGAAGATACCTTCTGAGAATAAAAACTCACCAGAAGATACAGCAGAACAAGAAAATTTCACAAAAGATTCTGCAGAAGATGTCTGTACACAATGAGAGGATCTTCCAAAGAGCTGGAAACTAATTACAGCTCATCCCCATGAACAAATCCTTGGGAATACTACAGAAGGAGTAAAAACCAGATCCCAACTAAGAGGAAATGAAAATAGTGCAGCCTTCTTATCTTAAATTGAACCCAAGAATGTGAATAAAGCTATAGAAGATGATTCATGAGTAGAAGCAATGAAAGAAGAGCTGGAAGAATTTGAGAAAAATAAAGTATGGACACTTGTTCCTTCTCCAGAAGATCATTCCATCATTGGGACAAAATGAATGTTCAGAAACAAGATGGATGAAGAAGGAAAACTGATGAAATCTCCACTCTTCAAGAAAAGTCTACAAAGGATCTTCTTATAAGATTCAACATGGATGGAGCCAAGCCAATGACAACTCTAATGCATCCATCCACCTTGCTTGATAAAGACAAATGTGGTGAGTTTGTTTCTAAAAAGGAATACAAAGGTATGATTGCTTCCTTATTATTCTTAAAAAACAAGTAGGCAAGCTATTGCATTTTCAATTGAATTATGTGCAAGGTTTCTATCTTCTCCTAAAAGAATTTCATGTTATATCTATAAAATGAATATTTAGATTCCTTGTTTGAGCTACTAATCTTGGCCTTTGGTACAAGAAAGGAACAAGCTTTGATCTTGTAGGATTCTATGATGTTGATTTTGCTGGAGTTAGGATTGAGAGAAAAGGCACAAACGGTGAATGCCAAATTCTTGGTTAAACTCTCTTATCATGGCAGGCAAAATACTATTGCCCTATCCATTGTAGAAGCAAAATATACATCAACAGTAAGATATTCACAAAGGTTGGGTTTAAGCATTAAATGGAGGACTACTCTCTGAGGTACACTGAAATCCCAATCTTATGTGATGATTAAAGTTCTATGAACCTATCTATCAATACCATGCATCACTTTAGATCAAAACATATTGACATCAAGTATTATTTTATTAGAGATCATGGTCATAAGCATGGCATTGAACTGAAATATGTTGAGACAAAGTCTTAACTTGTTGATATTTTTTTTCTAAACATCTTCTAGAAGAAAGATAAAGATTCATTAAAGATCAAATGCATAATTGTTGTGTTCTAAGTTCAACACGAGCCTTCTTTACCTAATCTAGAACACTTAGAAGATGAATTTCCCATCTAGAAGCAAAAATCATGCTTTTGAAGAGAGAGTAAAGAGAGATGGAATTCTTTCTATTGATGATATTCTCTTATTCCTTAAAGCCTAAGAGGGAGTTGTTGCCTTCATTTTTACTCACTATAAATCGTAGCTACAACCCAAAGTAAAAGATAGGTTGTTTCCTTCATATATTCAATTCTCTTTCACAATATTACTTATTTTTGCCAATTCCTTGTATCATTCCTATTATTTTCACGAGGATCAAAGCTATAGGATGAAATGGCAGAAAATTTGTAGCTACTCATGTTCATCAAAGTTTACCAATTAGAGTTATCCTTGTTACAACTATTCCGGTAACAAAATCTTTTCCACTAGAACTCCTAAACCACTCATAAGAGAAGATTGGGGTGCATATGTCCTCTTAGAAAAACTAGGATGACTCAAATTCTTTAAAATATAGGAGCCTATGTATCCAAGATTAGTGAAAGCATTTTTGCTACAACTTCTAAGTTTAGGAGTAATGATCAAAATCTTATGAATGAATCAAGGGATACTCAATGTTACTCACCATGGGTATATTCATGAATATGTACATGTCTTCAATATGACATGTTTCACAAAATATCTGCTGAGATTTGGTTCAACAGAATCTGCAGAAGGTACTTGCAGTATTCTGGGTTACTAGATCTTCTGCAGAAGGTTCTGTAGTAAGTTTCTAGTTTGAAATCTGTGCGAGAAAAGGAATAAGATCATTTCTTCTTTGCATGGAAGAATCTGTAGCAAGTGCTTCTCATGGGGTGATAAAGTGAAAGAAGAAAAAGAAAGAGGTTACATTGGAAAAAGATTGAGCCTCCATAGGCAAACTTTGGAACTAATATGGTAAACCAATTCCATACCTCTTCTATTCTTATATCCCATTATCTTATGATAAGGTCCAAGCCCCTATTCTTGATGATTCAAATTAGTTTGGATAAAGGAATCTTATCTTCAACATCTTACTAATGAGAAAATTTAGCTTAAAATTGTGTAATATGCAAGAGAAGGAAGTAAGGATTGTGTAGTATCAATTCTGGTTTAACACATTTGTGTTACTAGCAAGTGCTTCTCATGTTCTACCAATGCCTTTAGCTTACTTCCAACCATCTTAAGACATACAGATGGCTGCCATTTGATCTCATTTAGATTATTTCTCACGTTCTAAGTAGCCTAGGCTAGACAATGATGAGAACTTATTCCTTTCATGCCCATTTTGAGGGATGACAAAAGGGGGAGAAGAATATAAAGATTCAGTCATAACAAATTTCTATCTGAATGGCACAAATTCAGGGGGAGAAATAATTCTTCATTGTTAAATCTCATTTTTGTTATTTGAATGTTATAAATGGCATAAATTCAGGGGGAGATTTAATTCTTTATTGTTAAATCACTTGATTATTATTTCCCTTATTCAGAAAAATTAGAATTTGTTCATAAAAGTTTGTCATCATCAAAAAGGGGGAGATTGTAAGGTCCAAGACCCTTTGAGCAAAGGTTTTAATGACAACAAACTTTCACAACAATATTCTAAGTGTTCTGAATACTTTGGTACTAATGCTTTCACTTGAGAATGCTTGAAAGAATACAGGAAAAGTTACAGAAGGAAGGTGTAAAGATCAAAAACATCATTTAACATCAGAACATGTGTCTAGAAGCATGTTACATAGAGCTTTCATGTCAAAAGTGATGAAACAAGTTCAAGAAATAGCTTTTTAGCTTCAAGAAGGTCAAAACAGTTCATCTAAGATCCCAGGAATATTAAACTGATTTGTATCAAGCTTCAGAAGCAAAGTTGAATCTTTGGAAGGATCATTCAAGACCACTAGAAGCATGAGAAGGAGCTTTTCATGAAACCTGACACCTTCTGAATGTGAAAGATCACTTAAGCAATTCAAGCATAGTCATTCCAAGTGTTGCTGATGCAAACAAAGCAATTGGAGAAGATCAAATTCACTAGAAACACAGTTTTGTCCTTAGAAGCAAAACTTACAATTTCTGCAGAAGCATCAAATACTTATTTGAGGTTGCAAACAAGATAAAGTATCTCTAGAAGCATTGAACAAGTTCCCACACTCCTCAAGATATTATCCTTGAATATTTCAAGTTGAAGAACACTAAAAGGAGCTTCCATAAGCATAATTACTTCTCTCACAATGCAAATAAAGCAAGGACAAAAGAGTGGAAGCTTTACAAGCATATTTGAAGAAGAAACATAATTTTTGTACACTTCCAGAAGATGCAGTTTGCTTCTGCAGAAGAAACAGAATTTCTGCACACTTCTAGAAGATGCAGTTTGCTTTTGCAGAAGAATCAAAATTTTTGCAGAAGAAACATAATTTCTGCACACTTCAAGAAGATGCAGTTTGCTGCAGAAGGAAGAAAATAATTCTGCAGAAGAAACCTAATGACAGACTTTCTGCAGAAGATACAGAATCCATCATAACTTGCTAAATTCATTTATGAGGCTACAACTAAGTTAATTATAGTTAAAATAATCTGTATCAAGTTTTTGAATAAGCCCAGGTTGATTACAGAAGAAAAATCTGCAGAAAGAACCAAGTTGAATTTCTGCAGAAGATACTGTCCAGAAGATATGATTGGTCAAAGAAGACAGCTGTATAAAGCCGTGGCTGCTGCAGTGAGAAAATGACAGATCCAAAGGCACAGCTGGGTGTTCAAACTTGTCTTATTCTCCAAGCATTTCCAACGGCTAGTTTGACCACCATAACTCTTTAAAAACAACCCTATTCAACTGGGCAAAATCAAGGATAACAAAGGGGAAGAAATCCAAAGAGGCATAATGTAGAAATACCATGCACATACAATTCTAAAGAAAGGTGCAGAATGAAAAAGGAATCTGCATATCTACTATACTATGCACTATACTATAAAAACAGCCCTATTCAGCTGGGCAAAATCAATGAGAACAAAGGTGCAGAATTCCAAAGAGGCATAATGTAGAAATACCATGCACTATACTAGATTCACCTGGGTTATATTCCTAAGAAGCGAGGAGGAAACTTTTGAGAATTTCACAAAATTCTGTAAAAAGGTGCAGAATGAAAAAGGAATCTGCATATCTGCTATCAGAAGTGATCATGGTGGAGAGTTTGAAAACTCAAGCTTCAGACTGTTTTGTGATGAGAATGTGATCTCACACAATTTCTCTGTGGCTAGAACACCTTAGCAAAATGGGGTTGTTGAGAGAAAGAACAAAAGCTTGCAAGAGATGGGGAGAACCATGCTCATTTCAAGCAACCTACCTAGATCCTTTTGGGCAGAAGCTGTTCACACAGCCAGTTACATTCAAAACAGAATTTTGGTAAGACCAATTCTCAAAAGGACTCCATATGAATTGTGGAAAGGAAGAAAACCAAACATATCCTATTTCCATATCTTTGGATGTGAGTGTTTCATACTCAACACTAAGGATGATTTAGGAAAATTTGATGCAAAGTCTGACAAAGGATTCTTTATTGGATACTCTGAAACTTCTAAGGCATACAGAGTGTATAACTCAAGAACCTTAACAGTTGAAGAATCTATCCATGTAAGATTCAATGACTATAAAGAGACTGATAGGGAACTATCAGATCTTGAGGAGGATTTTGCAGGTATGAAGTTGAACCAAGAAGTAAAATCTAAAGGACCTTCTGAAGGATCATCTGAAGGACCTTCTGAGCAAAAGTTTGATTCTGCATCTGAAGCTGGACCTTCTCAGACCAACATTGTTGAGTCTCAGACAGAGAATGTACTTCCTCACAATCGTGATTAGAGATATAGATCTCATCATCCTAAAGAGCAAATTATTGGAGACACCTCAGAAGGAGTTAAGACAAGATCAAGATTCAAAAATTTGAATAATCTTGCACTTCTATCTGAGATTGAACCCAAAAGCATTGAAGAAGTTATGCATGATGAAGGGTGGATCCTAGCCATGCAAGAAGAGCTGAATCAATTTGCTAGGAGTGATGTCTGGACACTTGTGCCTAAACCGCATGGGAAAACTATTATAGGAACCAAATGGGTGTTCAAAAACAAGTTGTCAAAAGAACGGAAAGTGATCAGAAACAAAGCTAGACTTGTTGCTCAAGGCTACAATCAACAAGAAGGTATTGATTTCACCAAAACTTTTGCTCCTGTAGCAAGGCTCGAAGCCATTAGACTTGATTGGATTGTTTGAAGAAGTTGGCTGGACAAATTTCTTCACCTCTATCATTTGCGCATGGCATGAGAAGAGTGTTGAAGAGTTCTGCAAGAATGCTAAGGATGTATCCAGTGAAGATGGGAAATATCAAGCCTTGGAGACATCAGTTCTTGGTGTAAAGCTCAGAGTAGATGCAAACGTCATTGCTGCTGTAACAAGTGTAAAGAATGAAGGTGCTATGTTTGTTCCTGACTGAGAGCAGAAAATGGTGGAGTCAAGAAGTTCATAAAGATGTTGTATGGCATTGAAGAACCTGGAGATCTCAGAAGCTCCTACATGCATCCTAGAGCCAGAATCCTCCATGCTATCTTGGGATGCTGTATTCTGCCCATGTATGGTAGCAAAAACCATGTGTCTGAACTAGAGAGATTTTGCGTGATCAACTTGTTACAAAAGAATAAGTTGAACCTTCCAAGAATTGTTCTCTACAACATGCTGAAGAGAGTGAATGATTATATCGCAAGCTACACTCACACTACTCTCATCACTAAGATTCTGCTGAAGTTCAATGTTCCTATTGAAAGATTGTACGACCATAAAAGTCCTACTTTTTTCTCTGGGTAACATAAAGAAGATGGGCATTGCTGTGAAGAAGCCCTCACCTGAGAGAACCCTCATGGAGAAAGCTGTCAGAGATAATGCTGCTGCTACTGGAAAGAGTGCTCTAGATATTCTGGAAGACGAGCTGAAGGGAGATACTCACAAGGAAAAGTTTGTTTCTACTCAAACTCCCACAAAAAATGTGAAGAAGAAGAGGTCAAAGACTTTTCAGAGAGCTCCATCATCTGAAAGGAGTGCTCAACTCAATGTATCTGAACCTGCTCAGGATATGTCTACACATGTCCCTGAGATTGTGGGTAAGGTAACTGAGAATCTAAGTGTTGCCACTCAGCCTACTCTTACAATTGGAGGACAGGATAGGGACAGTAACATTTTGGAACCTACTCCAGTAATTGTTGAATCTGCTGATTCAGAGAAAACCATTGATGCTATCCCTCTTGCTTCTAGTCTACCTGAAGATGACATTCAACAAGTTGCTTTGGAGATAGAACAAGAAGAGTTAAGACAGAAAGAAGAACAAGAAAAGCAAGATTATGGTTTAGTTGTTGCTTCTCAGCAAGCAATGTTGGAAGATGAGAGGCTCGAGCAAGCCTCTAGTTTGAAAAGAAGAAGGGCCAGTGCTAAGGCCAGAAGAAACAAAAGAAGAAGATTGCTTAGTCCTTTGGTTGAAGCACCTCAGATGGTAACAAAGAGTAAGAGCATTCAGTAGGAGGATGCTATAGAATTTCAGAGGGCTGCTGAAGAAGAAAGGAAGAAGAAGCTGGAAGAACTTAAGAAGAAGAAGAGTATTGATCAACCCAAGGCTCCTATTAGGAGACCTAGGGCAATCTTTGGTAATGTCACTACTTCAGAGGATGAAACACCTCCTCCACCCAAAGTTATCAGCACTACAGAGGAAGTTCCATAACCATCATCATCATCTTCTTCATCTCTCTTAGGATATTCAGAACTTGAGTCAAATGACGAACCTGATTTCATATGGTTTGGTGGAAATCTTCCAATGGCTGTGCTGCTGAAGGAGAAAGCTAGAGATCTCACCAGGCAACCTACCTATGATCTAGTTCTCCCTGTTCGTAGTGATGAGCAGATGTTGTGGGCTGCTGAAGTGCCTCACAAATTTTACAACATACCTTTTGCTGAAAGGCCCAGGGTTCCAAGATTCCCAAATTCGTATGAGGAGTTGCTATTTTTCAAAGAAACCGCACCCTTGATTTCTCATCCACCTTCAAGGTTTCTTTTGGAAACCTCTTCAGAAGCAAGGCAATGGAGACTGCACAGTTCAAGGGGAGGTGGTCTCTCAGATTCACTGGAGAAGATAAGGCATGGAGTTATCACCCCGTGTCATAAGTGGAGGCCATTAGATCCTTTCTCTCAGGACCAACACAATTTATCCTGTGAAGAATGTATTGCTATGCGAATGTTGTGTCTTGAAGTTGAGCTGGTTGATCAGTGCTACTCAAGGTCTTTTGGTTATAGAGACTTTAGGCTACCCAGACGAGTGCATACTAAGTTATCTACTGCTATCCTGGTGCAACCTGATAGGATAGTACCCAGGTATCCCTATGCTAAGTCTTTTCTTAATAAAGACAAATGTGCTGTGTTTGAAGGAGGTGGGCTACCAAGAGTTCTGTCTGAAGATGAGTTGGAAGGTTTATCTAAGTACATCTTCTTGAATCAAGGAACGGATCACTCATTATATGAAGCCGTGTGGAATTATCATTGGGCTCTAGTTAAGCAGGATGGAAGTTCATCTGGAACTCACTGGGATGATGCTGATTCTAAAGTGGTTGTAGGAAGGAATACCACTCAGGCAACTGCTACATTCTTCAGGGGGTGATTTCCTATGTCTGATAGGACACTCCATCCTGAATGGGTAATAGCTAAATATTTTGGGAAAATTCAGTATTTCATCAAGGTCAACAACCCAATGAGGTATCATCTTCCATCTGGTTTTCAGTACTTTCGTTTCACCAACAAGTACATGTCCTTGATCTTTTATGAAGAAAACTTGGAAGCTGAACCGATTGCTCTATCAAGAGAAAATCATGTTTTGAGAACTCAGAATGAAGAAATCCTACAACGAACATATCATATCCTAGTTGCTCAAGCACATATTAGGGCTGGTCAGAATGAACTCAAGGAAGCTATTGTAGGCGAACTTGAGAGGCAGAGGCTAGCCATGCAAGAAATTCTTGAAAGGGCCCTGAGAGGACTAAGACCTAGTTCATGATGTTGTTTCTTTACCTATTTCTAGACTGTTTTGATTTTCAGTTTATGATGTTTTTCCTATGAACGATTTTTTTTGTGCATTTAATCGAATATGACAATATGGTTGCTGCGTAATAAATGCTATTAACTGTTTGGTAATGCATTGAATGCTGATGATTGATCATTATTACTTTTGATTGTTATTACCGTACCCTTTTGATTGATGACAAAAGGGGGAGTATTTATGAGGACTAACAAAAATCTGAGGTAGTTTACGCAGAAAGTTTTTCAGAAGGATAAATCTGTCAGAACATAAGTAGCTTCAGAAACACAAGGCTCAGATGGATGATCTGATTAAGGGGGAGGAAGTCTTAAACTTTATTTCTTTTTAAACCCTTTTCAGATTTTAATTTTACTTAATATGTTTGTCATTATTAAAAGGGGGAGATTGTTGAGTCTCAAAAGTTGATTAAGAATTTAAACAAAATTGAGTCTCACTCTCTTAAAGTTTTAATGAGTAACAAATATTAAGTAAAAAGAATAGCTACATGATATTATGCCTTCACGTTGCATTTATTGATTACAGAATCAAATATCATCTCAAGGCATTTCTGAAAGAAATCAAAAACATCATCTAAAGACTTGAGCTTGTTCGCTTCGTCTGAAGGGTGTACATCATCTGAAGACTTGGAAATGAATCTGAAGGATTTTATCCGTCTGAAGTGTAAAAGTCTCAGAAGCTCTCTTTGACTTAAAGTAATGCTGAGAACGTTGTACACTCATTCCAAAAGTCTAACTTCTTTCAGCATACAAGTCAGAGCTACTTTCCTTCCTCGTTCAAATGCTTTGCACAAATAAGGAAAGTCTACAATTGCTGCTGTGTAACTATCCAAAAGCACCTGTGCGTAGACCTGCTATCAGAGGTTCATCAGAACATCCTTGCAGGCTTAGTCTAAACGTCTCTTGCGCATTTAATTCTATTTGACAACAGACATCTTCTCTCTGTGCTCTATAAATACTCATGCACATATGAAGATTATAGAAAAAAAAGCTCAAAAAGAATACGCTGAAACGTTGCAACAATCACTCTGATATTTTTACTCTTGTACAAACTATCTTTTTGATCTTGAGTTGAATCTCAGTTCTTGTAGATTGTATTCCTTGTTCAAGCTCTGAATTGTTTTATTGCTTGAACATCTCTGTTTATCTTAAACAGTTTGGGTTTACAAGCCTGGAGAGGCTTGTAGGAAACACAAGAAAACACTAGAAAAGGGGGTTGAATAGTGTTTTTATAAACTCTAACGAGTTTTGGAAGCTTTTCATGAAGAAGTGTTTTTCAGCAAGTTCGTAAAGAATTCTCTGAAGTTCCTTCAGAGAGATGTTTTATCCAACAGAAACTTTCGAAAGAAAACACTTAGAGTTATATAACTTCAAATTCAAATCCCCTTAGTTAGCAATAATTGAATTTACGAGAGATAAGGGTTCAGAAGACTTAGACACAAATTTATACCGGTTCACTCACAACCACCGTGAGCTACGTCCAGTCCCGATGCAACGACAACAAAGGAGTTCCACTATCTGATCAGTAGTACAAGTATTCTTTTGTCAACCAAGCCTCTTCAGGCTCTATTACAACTATTCTTTGTCCAACCAAGCCACTCCTGGATCTAACAAGTATTCTTTGTCCTACCAAGCCACTCATGGCTCTAACAAGTATTCTTTGTCCTACCAAGCCACTCCTGGCTCGAAAAAGTATTCTTTTCTGTCAAGCCTCTTCAGGCTCTACAATAAGTATTGTTTTATCAACCAAGCCTCTTCAGGCTCTAACACAAATCAGTGTTTAAAAGTGAAAGTCTAAGCTTATAAACTACACAAGTTTAAAGCTCAAACTCAGAGAAATGTACAGGATAACTGAGGTAGACTCAGGATATAAAAGTTTTTGAACAATGAAAATATACAGATAATATTTCAGCGATTCAACGTTTCAGCAAGTTGGCTTATTCGTCTGTGCTTTGCATGAGCTCTCCATGGGCATTTATAGAGTTGGATTTGAAATCCGTTAGACTCAAGTTAATTCCCATTGAAATAGCATTAAATGCATTCTCTCCCGTTGTGACACAAAGCTTTGATAGCTTGTTCTACAGTACGCAGTAGGTGTGCAGAGCTGACTTGCTTTTTTGAACAATTGTACTTGCAGAAGACAAGACTTCCTCTTTAAGGTATCCTTTTTGAAAACAGCTTGAGGAGGCTTTCTGCATTCACAGCTGAGAATGGAGAATGTGCAGAGGTATCTGAGTAGCTTCAAACCTTGACAAGTTCTTCAAGAGGTCTCTAAGAATAAAGAATTTGGTGCAGGGACCAAGCCACGCCAGATAGTATCAGAGAGTTCCTTTCAGAAAGTTCGTCTCTTCAGCATGTTGGTTACTTCAGAAAGGTTGCACAATTCAGAATGTTGACCTTTTTAGAATTCATTTCTTCGTGTTGAAATCATCCTTGCTGAAAACATATAAAACTCTTTACGCATAAAATGTATAAATGACTTAGTCAAATTTGTTGTTCATTAAAACTCAGGATATGAGAGACTTCAAATATTATTAAATTGTTAATAATATTTTTGAGACTCAACGTTCTCCCCCTTTTTAATGATGACAAATTTGATTATGTCTATCAAATATATGAAGGGAAAATTTGGAATAATTGAAGAGATACTCCCCCTTAACCAGATACTTATTAAAACACAATGCTCCCCCTGAGATGAATCTGTTTCTGTAAGACTTCAAAACCGCTTCAGAGATTTGTTAGTCATAAATATAACTCCCCCTTTTGTCATCAGTCAAAAGGGTACAGTAGCATGAAATACTTAACAGAATTGATCAGCAGGTAGGGATAGAGCATATAATCAGAGTAATAAATGGTAATAAATACGCGCGAAAATAGGAGCGATCATGGTAATAATGTATCAATCACCATGCAGAATGTTTGAAACAACATAAGATAAAATGACTGAACATAAGCAACACGCTGAGATAAAATGGTATCCACATCACAGGCTTCTCCTTTCCACTCTGGAGGGGGAAGATCGTTCAGCATAATGCACAATCTGAATCGCCGTCAGCTTTTTCTTAGTCTCGTCCAATTCTTTCATCAGCCTAGCATTTCTCAGCTTGAGTTTCCTGACCTCATCTTCTCTTGCTCTAAGCTCATCTTGAATAGTACCCTCAATGAAAGTGATGGAGAGCAGCCGTCCAGTGAACTTGAAGGGTTCAAAACCAAATTGCAGACCAAACTCCTCAGGATGGAATACTAAACAAGTGTATTCAGGAAACCCGTCCACTCCCGCAACTTCCAATTGCTAGGGTCATCAAAAGATTCCCTCACTGAGTTAGGAAAACGTCCTCAAAAGAAGGTATCCCATTCTTGATAGTGCAAAAAGTGGTCAGTGGCACAGTCAATGAAGTCAAATCTAGTTCCTGAAGAGAAACCTTCCTTTTCACGTTCATGCCAGTAGGATTCCCAAACCCAGTCTCTGTAGGTATGAGTCAAACCACCATATTTTCTAACATAAGCAGGTAGCTCTTCCCATTCAACAGGAGTCATGGGTTTGAACTTGGCATCACCGGCGGTATAGAACTTGTTAGCTTTTCCCTTTTCATCATCATCGGGAGTGAGAGATAGCCGAGGAATGATCCTATTTGGTTGCCATAGAATCCTGGTAGAGGGCTTCATTGAGAGAGGTTTTGGAGCTTTGAAGTATCTGCAACCCGAGGCTTTGTGAATGTGCCTTTCAAACAGCTCAGTTTCAGCATTCAGCTTGCATACAAGCAGCCATTCATCCTCAAACATTCTTATTTATTCTTCAGAGAAGACATCAACAGGCTTCCAGAAATGTTGAGAGGGTTGCACTTCATTTATGATCCTCTCCAGTTGATCAGTGAGTAAATATTTTCCTTTTCTTCTTGCCCTGGCTACATCATGAGAATCCACATGCAAACCAACAAAGCCAGGCAAAGGAGGGTAGGAATTGAAGTACTCCAGCTCTTCAAACAGATTTGGAAACTTGGGAACTCTGGGCCTTTCAGCAAATGGAATATTGTAAGGCTTGTGAGGCTCTTCCTGACTCAGCCTAATTTCTGTTTTATACATGGGAAAGGGACAAGGATCGAATGATTTTTGTCGAGACCAATCCCTTGTTTTTGGCTTCAGCAAAATTTCTTTGGGAAGGTTGCTACCTTTCCAGATGCATCGCCCTTCAGTTTCTTTAGACTCCTCTTTAGATTCTTCAGAAGCTTCAGAGGATGATGAATGGGATAGAGGAGGACTTGGTGGATCTATAGCAGACTACTGTTGAGGAGGTGGTGGTGCAAGATTATTCAAATCTTCCTCATCTGAAGGATTCAGATTTTGAAATACCACCTGGATTTTCTTGTATGGGGGTTCTTCTTCAGCAGGAACCTTTCCCTTCTTCCTTTTGAGCTCTTCCAGCTTCTTTTTCCTCTCCTCTTCAGCAACTTGCTGAAATCTTACAGCATCAACTTGCTGAATCAATCTACTTCTTGTAACCATTGAGGTGCCTCTGTAATAGGAGAAAGCAATCTCCTTTTCACTTTTCTTTTCTGTGCATTAACCCTTCTTCTATTGGTCCTAGAAGCTTGTTCTAACCTCTCATCTTCAAGCAGTGCTTGCTATGTTGCAACAGCAATAGCATGATCCTGTTCTTCTTGCTCTTTTACTTTTCTGACTTCTTCATCAAGCATATTGGCTATGGCAACCACTTTCTGAAGTTCAGGATCTGGATTACTTGCAGCAAGGGGTACAACTTCAATAGTCTTTTCTTATGACCCATCTGAATGTTCAAACACCTCACCCTGTCATTCTCCTAGAGAAATAGGCTCAGTGAGCTGAGCACCACTCCACTCAGCGTTCTGACCCACAATTTCAGTAGGTTCCAGTAGAACTTTCTGAATAGGTTCAGAAACTTTGGATTGTATTGCATCAGCCACCGTCAAAGGTGTTGATGCCAGTTGAGCAACCTCTTCAGAGAGTTGAAGTCTATCATTAGCAGGATCTTGAACAGCTTTCTTGATAACTCTGGTCCTCTTCTGTTTAACAATTTTCTCAGGAGTGGGAGATGATGGCACAAACTCCTTCTTGTGTCACCCCTAAGATCATTCTTAAGAATCTCTAGAGTTGATCTTCCAGTAGCAGTAGTTTTGCCAATGGCAATAGATTCCTTGAGCGTTGGAGAAGGAGTAGGTGGAGGCTTGATATCAAAGCCCATCTACTTTAGAGTCTTGGAGCCAAAGTAGGTAGGAGCTTTGTGGTCGATTAACTTATTAACTGGCACCTTGAAGTGCTCAAGAATACCCATGATCAAGGTATTATGAGGGAGACTGGAGGCAGAATCTTTTACTCTTCTGATCATATGATGAATGATGATCTTTGGCAGGTTCATCTTCTGCTTCCTCATCAGATTCACTATACAGAACCTCTCCAGTTCAGAGACGTGATTCTTCCCACCAATCTTGGGTAGGATGCAACATCCAAGGATGGCATGAAGAATGCGAGGAGTTATGAACATCTTGGTAGTGTCTTTGTTAGAGGGATTTTCTTCTCCGTACAACATTAGGTTAAACTTTTTGGTTCCACCATTTTGGCTTTCCCAACATTTTACAAACTCCAAGCCTTCAGACTTCATCCTGGTTAAAATCTCTAAAACATCTGCATCAACGAACACAATAGTGTTCAGCACCTTGGCCTTGATGGAGACATAGCCATCTTTCCCTTTAACTTCTTCAGCAGTTTCCCAGAACTCAACCACACTTCCTGAATGCCAAGAGCAGTTTACTGAGCCAAAGAAATTTGACCACCCAGCAGCTTCAAATTCCTCTTGGTAGTCATACCCGAAATCAACTAACATTGACAGGTTCACGGCCCTACTAGCCTCTATTCTCCCAAAAGCTTTGGAGGCAACAATAGATTTCTTGGACACCATTGAAGAAGGAAGAAAATGGAGTTTTGAACACTTGAGAGAGAAAAAGTGCGGAGAGTATTCTGAGAGTTGAGTGACTTGGTAAGCAAGGAGACGTGAGAGAAGATTAAGACATCAGCTCACGCGCTTTAAATAGCCGTCACTAGAGCTGTAATCATGGCAGTTATAGACTGCGCAATATTGAAGAACGTGCAACGTGCAATAGTGGAAAGGGTGAGAAAACCAACCGTCTCAGAGTGCCACGTCACTAAGTGACTTTTTCAGAGAGTCCTTATGTTTAGCAAGTTCAAGCTTTCGGAGAGAACAATTATCTCAGAGAGTTCAAAACATCAACAAGTTAAAAATGTTTCAGAAAATTATTTTTCAGAGAATGCAAGAATATTCAGATTATCTCTAATGAATTTAAACCTATCTTCAGTAAGAGGTTTAGTGAATATATCAGCCCATTGAAATTCCGTTTCAATGAACTTTATATCAATAATTCCTTTCTGAACATAGTCTCTAATAAAATGATGTTTGATTTCTATATGCTTAGCTCTGGAATGTTGAATTGGATTTTTAGAGAGATTTATAACACTAGTAATATCACATAAAACAGGTATAGAATTAATTGAAATATTAAAATCTTCTAATTGATATTTAATCCAGAGAAGCTGTGAGCAACAGCTTGCAGCAACTATGTATTCAGCTTTAGCTGTTGAGAGAGCAATTGTACTTTGCCTCTTGCTTGACCAACTAACCATGTTTTCTCCAATGAGTGGCATCCTCCACCGGTTGACTTTCTTTCAATTCTGTCTCCAGCAAAGTCAGCATCATAGTATCCTAACAATCTGCAATCCTTACTCTTCTTATAGCAAAGACCAAGATTAGTAGAACCATTTAGATATCTGAAAATTCTCTTTATAGCTTTGTAGTGAGATATTCTAGGATCTGATTGAAATCTTGCACAGAGAAAAACACTGAACATGATGTCAGGTCTGCTTGCTGTAAGATACAATAGAGAACCTATCATACCTCTATACAAGGTTTGGTCAACACATTCTTCACCCTCATCTTTACCCAAGATAGCAGAGGGATGCATAGGAGTTTACATGGGCTTCCAATCATTCTTTCTGAATTTTGTTTTTAGCATTTCCTTAGTATATTTTTCTTGATGGATCCATATACAATCAAATTCCTGCTTAATTTGCAATCCTAAGAAAAACTTTAATTCACCCATTAGGCTCATTTCAAATTCAGATTGCATCAGCCTTGAAAATTCCTTGCATAAAGAAGAATTTGTTGAACCGAAGATAATGTCATCAACATATATTTGGAAAAGTATAAGATCTTTGTTAGACATTTTTCTAAAAAAGAGTTGTGTCCACCTTTCCCCTTTCAAAACCATTTTTAGTGAGAAAAGTGCTCAGTGTCATACCAAGCTCTAGGAGCTTGTTTAAGACCATACAGAACCTTCTTTAATTTAAAAACATGTTCAGGAAAGGCAGTATCTTCAAAACCCGGAGGTTGTCTAACAAAGACTTCTTCCTCAATAAATCAATTAAGGAATGCACTTTTAACATCCATTTGATATAGTTTGATTCCATTATTTGCTGCACAAGAGAGAAGTATTCTAATAGCTTCAAGCCTAGCTACAGGAGAAAAGGTTTCAGTAAAGTCAATACCTTCTTGTTGGTTGTAACCTTGAGCAATAAGTCTGGCTTTATTTCTGACTACTTTTCCATCTTCAGAAAGTTTGTTTCTAAACACTCATTTGGTTCCAATAATAGTTTTCCCATGGGGCTTGGGAACTAGAGCCCAGACATCACTCCTGGAAAATTGATTTAGCTCTTTTTGCATGGCTAGGATCCACCCTTCATCATGCAGAGCTTCATCAATGTTCTTTGGCTCAATTTCAGAGAGTAGGGCAAGGTTATTGACTTCCCTTAGTCTTGACCTCGTTTTTACTCCTTCTGAAGTTTCACCATTGATTTGATTTTGAGGATGGTGAGTTTTGTATCTCCATACTTTCCTGAAAGGCATTGCTTGCTCAGATTGAGACTCAACATTAACTTTCTTAAGTGGATTTTCAGTAGGTTGTTCAGAGAGTTGATCAGCAGGTTCTTCAGAGGGTACATCAACGATTTGCTTATCTTTTACTTTTGTACATTCTGAAGTTGGGTTGAGTTTCATACCTGCAAAATCATCTTCAAGATCTGATAGTTCCCTATCAGTCTCTTTAGCATCATTAAATCTAACATGGATGGTTTCTTCCACAACTAAGGTTCTAGAGTTATAGACTCTATAAACCTTTAAAGTTTTTGAATAACCAATGAAGGTTCCTTTGTCAGATTTTGAATCAAACTTCCTAATATCATCCTTGGTGTTAAGTATAAAGCACTCACATCCAAAGATATGAAAGTATGAGATGTTGGGTCTCCTTCCTCTCCACAATTCATAAGGAGTTCTTTTGAGAATTGGTCTTACCAAGATTTT
Source organism: Sesbania bispinosa (assembly GCA_026901365.1). Classification (NCBI taxonomy): domain Eukaryota; kingdom Viridiplantae; phylum Streptophyta; class Magnoliopsida; order Fabales; family Fabaceae; genus Sesbania; species Sesbania bispinosa. The sequence goes on from QLOH01000205.1 coordinate 232,201, forward strand.
GTTTTGAATGTAGCAAGCTGTATGAACAGCCTCTGCCCAGAAGGATTTTGGTAAATTGCTTGAAAGGAGCATGGTTCTTCCCATCTCTTGCAAGCTTTTGTTCTTTCTTTCAACAACCCCATTTTGTTGAGGTGTTCTTGCCACTGAGAAATTGTGAGAGATCCCATTCTCATCACAGAACATTTTGAAGCTTGAGTTTTCAAACTCACTCCCATGATCACTTCTTATGGCAGAAATGCAGTATCCTTTTTCATTTTGCACCTTCTTACAGAATCTTGTGAAATTCTCAAAAGTTTCATCCTTGCTTTTAAGAAAGATAACCCATGTAAATCTAGTATAGTCATCAACTAGTACCAAACCATATTTCTTTCCTGCAAGACTTTTTGTTCTTATAGGTCCAAACAAACCAATGTGAAGCAATTCTAAAGGTCTTGAGGTAGACACAACATTTTTTCTCTTGAATGAGCTTTTAGTTTGTTTACCTTTCAGACAGTTTTCACAAAGAATATCATATTTGAAAGATAGTCTGGGCAACCCTTTAACTAGATTGTATTTTGTAAGTTTTGAGATTAGTCTCATGCTAGCATGCCCAAGTTTCTTGTGCAAAATCTGTTTTTCATCATCAACAGAGAGTAAACACTTCACATTTTGATTTGCAAGTTCCTCAAGATCAATTTTATACACATTGCTGTGTCTCTTGGCAGTAAAGAGAGTTTGATCTGAAGAATCTTTGACTATACACCCTTCTTTTGTGAAGGAAACAACATAACCACTATCACACAATTGGCTTATGCTTAGCAGATTGTGTTGTAAACCTTCAACCAGAAGAACATTCTGAATCAGGGATAAAGGAGATATACCTACAGACCCAATGCCCGTGATCCTTCCCTGCTGATTGCCACCAAAGGTCACCACACAACTGTTCTTTGGTGTAAGGCTTTGGAACAAAGACTCTTCTCCCGTCATGTGACGCGAGCATCCACTGTCCAAATACCATTTGTGGAGCTTCCTTTGTTCTTTTAAATACATCTGCAACAGGAACAATCAAACTTTTAGGTACCTATATTTTCTTGGGTCCTTTCTTGTTAGTTTTGGGCTTAGATTTCCCTTTGTGTTTGCATCTAGACACATGGTTTCTTGGCTTTCCACAATGAGAGCACCCATTACCTTTTCTCAAATCCTTTTTGCTTGGAACAAAAGTGCTAAGATCAGAGGAATGTGATTATGAGATTTCAGAGAATCCCAGTCCAGATTTGTCAAAGGAACCTTTTTGATTTCCTAACAAAATTTTGAGATTTTTTGTTCCTCCAGCAGATCTGGCAAGATCTCTAGTAAGTTCATCAATCTTTCTTTTGAGTTTTTCAATCTCATCAGAAGGATGTTTTGAATTACTAGTCTCCTGCATCAAGAGTCTCTCTTTGAGTAAAATATTTTCTTTTTCTAAAAGTTCATCTTCTAATTTATATTTATTCCAGACAAGCTGTGAGCAACAGCTTGCAGCAGCTATGTATTCAGCTTCAGCTGTTGAGAGAGCAATTGTACTTTGCCTCTTGCTTGACCAACTAACTGTTGAGTCTCAAAAATATCATAAGGTTGTTTATGATGTTTTAAGACAACTAGATTCCCAAGTTTTAATGGTTAACAAATTTGACTTAAAGTATTTATCATAGATACACACATGCTTTAATGTTTTATCTATGATTTCAACAAGAGTCACTATGAGCCTACATAAAAAGACTAAGTGTTGAAGCTGTCTGAAGAAGCAGAGCTCGTCTGAAGAGTTGAAGCTGTCTGAAGTAGTTCAACCCGTCTGAAGTATCAGTGCCGTCTGAAGTCTTTTGATGATGTGGCACCTCTAGTCTGAAGTGTTGAAGTCGTCTGAAGTCTCATTTATGACGTGGCACCCTTTGCTGAAGTTTGTGAAGACTTTTCTGAACCTCTGCTGCACGTACGTTTTCAAACACGTTTATAGCAAGGAACACAGAGACCTTTCCTGTTGTTTTTGAATTTCATACACCACTGAGGAAATCTCTGCAACGCAGCCTTTGCAGCAACATTTGTAGCTGCTTTATGGCAGGAGCAACCTTGTACCGTGTTAGAAATTTCAGAGCTTTCAGAAGCATGTCTCACAACGGATTAAATAGCATTTAATGCTATCTCTTAACGGTGGTATTTCAACGGATTAAAGATTGGGTATAAATACCTCTCCTTTGAAGACCATCAGTAGAGAGAAGAATTTTTTTGTGAAAAAGAACAAAAACTTGGCAAGTTTTTTGCTACAACAACTCTAATAATCTTTATCTTTGTACACATGTTGTATTATCCTGAGCATACCTCAGTTTTTCTGTACATTTGTAATTGTTTAAGCTTCAAGACTGATATAGTTTGTAAGCTTAAGCATTTTATCTTCTCTGTATTTATTTGTTGAGCCTAGAGAGGCTTGTCTGAAAAAGAATACTTGTCGGTTTGAGCCTGGAGAGGCTTGACTGTAAAAGAATACTTGGTTGTAGAGCCTGAAGAGGCTTGACTGTAAAAGAATACTTGTAATCTTGAAAGATTAAGAGAAAATCCAATTGCTAGTTGGCATTGGGACTGGACGTAGCTCACAGTGGTAGTGAGTGAACCAGGATAAATTCCTTGGCTAAGTTTTCTTACCCTTATCTCTTATCAATTCTTTTTATACTAATCAAGGGGTCAGAATAATTAATCTGATATTTTATAAAGGCACAAAACATCTTTTAAAATTAGTTTTTACAAGCCGTCTGAAAACTTCAGACAGCCCCTTAAAAGCCTGTCTGAAATCGTGTTTTTAATACCTGTTTGCGAAAAGCTTTCTAAAATATTTAGAAACACTATTCAACCCCCTCTTTTAGTGTTTCCCTGTGTTCCTACAGTTGGTATCAGAGCTCTACTCAGGGTTGAAGCACCTAACAAGTGTTTGAGGACTAAAAGATCCAAATGGAAGCTTCTAACAACAACAGGCAATACATCACAGAAGGAGCCTCTATCACAAGACCCCCAACATTCAATGGAGTGGATTACCACTACTGGAGAGATCGTATGAAGTTGTTCATTGAGAGCAACAACATTGATGTTTGGGATGTGGTCACTGATGGAGACTATGTGACTATGCAAAATGGTGTGCCTATACCTAAGACTGAATGGACATTGGAGCAGAAGACTAGAGTCCAGATGAACGCTAAAGCCAAACTCTATCTGATATGTTCCTTGAATAAATTAGAATATGAGAAGGTCCATGGATGCACTTCTGCCAAGGAGATTTGGGATACTCTTGCAGCTGCCCATGAAGGGACTGAAACTGTCAAGCAGTCCAAAATCAGCATGCTTATACATCAGTATGAGATGTTTAAGATGAAAGAAACTGAAACCATTGACCAAATGTTTGGGAGGTTTCAGACCATAACCAATGGACTCAGGTCCTTAGTAAGAACCTATGAATCTGTAGACAACAACAGAAAGATTCTAAGAAGTCTACCTAAGTCCTGGAGACCCAAAGTCACTGCCATTCAAGAGGCAAGAGATTTGAACTCTCTGAGAATGGAAGAACTGTTGGGATCTCTCAAAGTCCATGAGCTTGAGCTTGGAGAAGATGACAACAAGAAGAAGTCTCTAGCTCTAAACTCCAAGGCCAAACAGTCTAGGCATGGCAGCATGAAGGCTATGCAAGCTGAGGAAACTTCAAAAGCAGATGAAGATTCTGAAGATAGCTCAGAAGATGACAATGATCTTGCTCTTTTAAGCAGAAAGATCAAGAGAATATTGCAGAACAGAGGAAAGTTCAGAAAGAACCAACCTTCATTATCCAAATCAGGTAAGACAGGTAAAGAGTCTAACACTGATAAAATTATTTGCTTTGAATGTAAGCAACCAGGGCATATGAAGGCTGATTGCCCAAGACTGAAGAAAAACAACTTCAAGAAGAATAAGTTTTTCAAAAAGAAGAAAGGTCTTATGGCAACATGGGAAGACCTTGATGAATCAACCTCAGAAGAAGAAGAAGACACTTCAGAAGAGGCAAATCTGTGTCTCATGGCTAGTCTACCATCTTCAGAAAGCTCTGAAGCTGAGGTATTTCCTCTTACTCTAAAAGAAATGTATGATGATCTGGTGGAAAGTTCCAAGGAACTTTTCCAAGAGTATAAGAATCTATCTAAAGCCCACACAGAAATGTGTAACAAATATGAGGCACTTGAGATAGAACATATTATGCTCAAGGAAAAAATTCTTGAGACTAAAAACTGCATTTCACAAGCTATGTCTGAAGAGAATGAGAAACTTCAGAAGCAGGTTGTGGAACTGACAAAAGATATGGCCAAATTTGTCAAAGGAACTAAAAATCTGAATATAATGCTTGGAAATCAAAGGCATTCCCTTGACAAAAGTGGACTAGGCTTTTGTGATCATAACATGTCTGAACCTCCTACTGTCTTAAATTTTTCTAAAGGCAAAAAGAAGGTTACTGGGTGTTCTCACTGTCGTAAGCCTGGACACAATATGGCTCAGTGCAAACACAAGAGAAAAACAAGGCCCAAAGCTAACAAGAAAGGACCCAAAAGAATATGGGTACCTAAAAACTTAATTATTCCTGTTGCAGATGTGTTTAACAGGACAAAGGAGACCCCATAAATGGTACCTGGACCGTGGGTGCTCGCGACACATGACAGGAGAAAGGTCTTTGTTCCAAAACCTTAGACCTAGAGCTGGTGGAGTGGTCACCTTTGGTGGAAATCAGCAAGGGAAGATCACTGGAATAGGGACTGTAGGTATATCTCCTTCATCCCTTATTAAAAATGTACTCCTAGTGGAAGGACTACAGCATAATTTAGTGAGCATAAGTCAATTATGTGACAGTGGTTATGTGGTATCCTTTACTAAGGAAGGATGAATAGTCAAAGACTCCTCTGAGCAAACCCTCTTTACTGCTAAGAGACACAGCAATGTGTACAAAATTGATCTAGAGGATCTAGCAAGTCAAAATGTAAAATGTTTCATTTCTGTTGAAGATGAAAAACAGATTTGGCATCAAAGACTTGGGCATGCCAGCTTGAGATTAATCTCAAGGTTATTAAAACACAATCTTGTTAAAGGATTGCCCAAGCTTTCATACAAATCTGACATTTTATGTGAAAGCTGTCTGAAAGGGAAACAAACAAGACACTCTTTTAAGAGTAAGGATGTTGTTTCAACTAGCAGACCACTAGAACTTTTACACATTGACTTGTTTGGTCCTATTAGAACAGAAAGTCTTAGTGGTAAGAAATATGGTTTGGTAATTGTTGATGACTATTCTAGATTTACATCGGTGTTATTCCTAAGAAACAAGGATGAGACTTTTAGGAATTTCATAATATTCTGCAAGAAGGTACAGAATGAGAAAGGATTCTGTATTTCTGTTATCAGAAGTGATCATGGTGGAGAGTTTGAGAATGCGAACTTTCAAATGTTCTGTGATGAGAATGGGATCTCACACAATTTCTCTGTGGCTAGAACACCTCAACAGAATGGGGTTGTTGAGAGAAAGAACAAAAGTTTACAATAGATGGCAAGGACCATGCTCAACTCATGCAGCTTACCAAGATCCTTCTGGGCAGAAGCTGTTAGCACAACATGTTACCTTCAAAACAGAATATTGGTAAGACCAATTCTGAAAAAGACTCCCTATGAACTGTGGAAAGGAAGAAAACCCAACATATCATATTTCCACACCTTTGGCTGTGAATGTTTTATACTCAACACCAAGGATGATCTTGGAAAATTTGATGCAAAGTCTGATAAAGGATTTTTCATTGGATATTCTGAAACATCTAAAGCCTATAGAGTGTATAACTCTAGAACTTTAACTGTTGAATAAACTATTCATGTTAAATTCAATGATAACAAAGAGACTGATAGGGAACTATCAGATCTAGAGGATGATTTTGCAGGAATGGAGCTGAATGACCACAACAGCTTGAAGGATGAGCAGCTGTCTGAAGTACCTACTGTTACTAAACCTCTTCAGACAAATGTTGAGTCTCAGACAGAACAAACAGATTTGATACCTCCTCAGAAACCTGATTGGAAATACAAATCACATCATCCTAAAGAGCAAATCATTGGCAGCACTTCAGAAGGACTTAAGACAAGATCAAAATTCTAGAATCTGAATTCTCTTGCTCTGCTGTCTGAAATAGAGCCAAAGAACATTGATGAAGCTCTGCATGATGAAGGGTGGATCCTAACCATGCAAGAAGAGCTAAATCAGTTTGCTAGGAGTGATGTCTGGACCCTTGTTCCTAAACCCCATGGGAAAACTATTATTGGAACCAAATGGATGTTCAGAAACAAGCTGTCTGAAGAAGGCAAGGTAGTCAGAAACAAGGAAAGATTAGTTGCTCAAGGATACAACCAGCAAGAAGGTATTGATTTCACTGAAACCTTTGCCCCAGTGGCCAGGTTAGAAGCAATTAGAATTCTTTTATCTTATGTTGTAAATAATGGCATCAAGCTATATCAAATGGATGTTAATGTGAAGTCTATTAATCAGTTTGAGCATTCAAACTTGACTCAAAGACTTAATATCCTTTAGTTTTAATGATTAACAAATAAGATTATATAAACAGATTCTACTGAGAAAGGTATTGGTTTGTTGATTGTGTTTCAGGATGAAATATTTATCAGAATCAGAAGATTAGGATCAGAAGAACAAATGCAGGATCTAATATAAAGAAGTTGTCTGAAGAATGCAACTCGTCTGAAGTGCGCAAACCGTCTGAAGACGTGAAGACCATCTGAAGACATAAAGACTCAAAGGAATGAAGACAACATGAAGCAGTCTGAAGATTGAACTTATCTGAAGAAAAGAAGCTGTCTGAAGCAAGGAAGCTTTCTGAAGCAAAGAAGCTTTCTGAAGCAACGAAGTTGTCTGAAGAAGCAGAACTCGTCTGAAGAGTTGAAGCTGTCTGAAGTAGTTCAACCCGTCTGAAGTATCAGTGCTGTCTGAAGTCTCACTTATGACGTGGCACCCTCTGCTGAAGCTTGTGAAGATTTTTCTGAACCTCTGCTGCACGTACCTTTTCAAACACGTTTATGGCAAGGAAACAAAGACCTTTCCTGGTGATTTTGAATTTCATACACCACTGAGGAAATCTCTGCAACGCAGAAATTGCAGCAACAACGATGGCAGCTTTATAGCAGCACCAACGTCGTACTTTGTCAGAATTGTGAAGACACCCAGAAGCGTGTCTCACGATGGATTGAATAGCATTCAATGCTATCTCTAAATGGTGGTATCACAACGGAAATATCATCATCACCAATCCGAAAGAAAGCACAAGAAAAGCTCAGGAGACTAAGCAGAAGCAACAAAGAGAAATGTTTGAATGAAATATTTTAATTCAAACATATTTTATCATCTGCAAGAAACAGCCATTGAACAAGACACCTCACTCAAAGAAGAAAGAAGAAATGGTGTCAGGAAGCAAACAGAAAAGGAGCATATACAAAATAAGCGAGAGGACAAATCCAACGGATACCTCCTCATATACACTCCTAAGAAAAGCAGAGGAAATCAGAAGTCAGCTGAAGAAAAGTAAAAGGATATCAAGAGAGAGAACATGCAAAATAATATCAAGAAAATCTCTCTAAAGAGCTCATCTACAGAAGTGTCAGAACAGGACTGTCTGAACACATATATGCTAAAGAAGAAGCAACCGTTTGAGACACTATTACATAACGGCTATATGAGCCACATCATCAACATCTCAACGGTATTATGAATCATCTTCAAACGGCTATATTCCAACAGAACATATAAATAGCCTCAAGGAAGAATTTGAAGATGTTGAACTCATTCACTTGGTTCAATCAGTTGATCAAGATATATCAGAAAAATCTTATTGGTGTTGACCATGCTTACTTGAATCAACTATGCTAGTCAAAATTGTAGTTGTTCAGTTGAACAACCAACCAGGCTGTGCTTAATCTCATATGAACCAAGAATGGTTTGAAGCTGCAAGTATGCCTTGGTTTTTCCAATGATACAGGTGAGAATGTAACCCATGGAAACCAATGGCTGGAGAACAAGGCTGGAGCTTAAAGTCAGTATCTACCTAGCCAATTCTCAGAGGATGTTATTCCTCATATCAGAGACAGGGACTGTACTTAAACTTATGTACTTGTATCACTGTCTTACCCTTGTACTTAGATTTATCCATTGTATCCTGAGTAGTACTCAGTTAACCTCTAGTACAGGAAAAGATTAAGTTTATGTTTCGTGGAAACTTAAACTTAGTTTAATTTGTAAACACTTTATGTGTCTGAGAGCCTGGAAAGGCTTGGTGGAAGAAAGAATACTCTACACTTTATGTGTCTGAGAGCCTGGAGAGGCTTGGTGGAAGAAAGAATACTCTACACTTGAATAAGTGTCTGAGAGCCTGGAAAGGCTTGGTGGAAGAAAGAATATTCGTGGTAGAGCCTGGAGAGGCTTGATAGAAAAGAATACTTGTGGTAGAGCCTGGAGAGGCTTGATAGAAAAGAATACTTGTGGTAGAGCCTGAAGAGGCTTGATAGAAAAGAATACTTGTGGTAGAGCCTGGAGAGGCTTGATAGAAAAGAATACTTGTGGTAGAGCCTGGAGAGGCTTGATAGAAAAGAATACTTGTGGTAGAGCCTGAAGAGGCTTGATAGAAAAGAATACTTGTGGTAGAGCCTGGAGAGGCTTGATAGAAAAGAATACTTGTGGTAGAGCCTGAAGAGGCTTGATAGAAAAGAATACTTGTGGTAGAGCCTGAAGAGGCTTGACAGAAAAGAATACTTGTTCATGTCTGGAGAGACTGTACTCGTGGTGTTTGGAGAGACTGTACTCATTGTGTCTGGAGAGACTGTACTCATATTCAAGTTTGTAATCTGAATATTCAGATAGTGGATAATCCAGTGGTAGTTTGCCTCTGGGACTGGATGTAGCTCACGGGTTTGTGGGTGAACCAGGATAAATTTCTTGACTAAGTTTTCTTACCCTTATCTCTTATTAATTCTTTTTATACTAATCAAGGGGTCAGAATAATTAATCTGATATTTTATAAAGACACAAAACATCTTTTAAAATTAGTTTTTACAAGCCGTCTGAAAACTACAGACAACCACTTAAAAGCATGTCTGAAATCTCTATGCCTAAGTCCTTTTTGTTTAATCTCTTTATTTCCAGTTTTCATATTTAAGTTGGAATTTGAAAAGTATTTTCTATAATAAACTTAACACAACTATTTCAATAAAATGATCTTTCATATGAACAAAACATGAGATATCTCTTATATCATTTGAAGCTTTACAAAGAATGTTCCTTGAAGAACTTCTGAAATAAATTCTCAGAAGTGAGTCTGAAAGAGATCAGTTCAAAAATCAGGAACAGACTTCAGACAACCTCTAGTCGTCTGAAGTATTTCAGAAACTGTGCTGAAAATACTCTTTGTATTAATCTTCAGAAAATACTTTGAGAAGCCTCTGTTTAAAACAATCTTAAGCTTTAGAAGAAACATTGTTTTTCTTATCTTCCACATGTTTCAACTATCTCTGATCTTAAGACTTATTTTTAACGGTGCCCAAATTCAAGTTTTAAATTAAAGATTTCCAAAAACTATCAAAAAGTTTGAAACACTATTCAACCCCCCCTTCTAGTGTTTCCTGTGGTTCTAACAATTGGTATCAGAGCTCACCTTCGGGTTGAGCATCTAACAAATGCAGAAGGAGTAGATCCTCAGAAGATGGAAATCTCACCAAGCTGAAGCAACTCTGAAGAATGAAAATGAGAAAAGAAAATCATTTGTCTTAAAACTCATTACTCATACAAGGCATCTTTGAGAAGAATATAACTGGAAAAGGAAAAGTGTATCTATCTCTAGATCATATACGGGTAACATCTTTCCTATCCTGGTCTTAATATAATTGTTGGTTGCTGCATGTTTTGTGTGTTATTGAAATTGTTAACGTATAAGTGTATTTGTGTGAAAATAAATGATTGCATGCTAATTGTCCGTTATGTATGTATTTATAAAAATTACCTGATGCATATTACTTTTTTTGTGTGCATATTATCTGCATCGTATGCGTGAATATATGTGTATATTTATTTTAGTAAATGAAGAGTCATGTATGTTTATCATGATTATTATTAAATGTGATATGGCGCAACGTGGATCAATGTATCATCAACCGGTTTCTCATAATTGGCACGATGCACAACTCTCAATAATTGCTTGGTGCATGTAACCGTTATTCTTCATTGAACGAAGCAATGCTTGATTGCCTATTTAAGAATTGGAAGATCATCATAGGAACTACACTTCAATCAACTTATCCTCAAAAGCCAGAACTCTTCAAGCACCTTAATCTCTTTAGATCAATCGTACTCAATGGCCAACATGTCTGCATCATCAAATGACTCAAACTATCCCATGTTTGATGAGAGAATCATATCTTCTAAATTGGTCAATCTCTCTGACTTTGATGAGGCTGATTATAAAATCTCAGAGTACTTTGACGCCGTGGGGTGGACTCCCTTCTTCAGCAACATTTCCTCACCATGGCATGAGGAAAGTGTGTTGGAGTTCTGGAACAACTCCACAAGTGTATCTAGACCTGGTAAGACTGGAATTGAGACGAAGGTGATGGGAAGATTATTGTTCGTGGACACCAAACTGATTACTGAGGTGATTGGTGTGCCTGCTAGAGGAAAACAATATTTTCAGAAGTGGGAATCCCTGCATGGTGGAACTTTCGTATTTGATGAACATCTCTTTGGAGGAAGACGACTAGCCCCCTACAAACCTTCACAACTTCTGAGCATTCCTAGAGCACTTCTTGCTGTGCTAAACTGTTGTATCCTTCCCCGAAGAAACAACAAGTTGGTGATCAATTTGATGGAAATGTTTGTGCTGGGACATTAGCTGACAAAGAAGAAGATCAGTCTCCCTTGGGTGCTGTTGTATCAGATGATGTACAGAGATGAGATAGGCAATGAGAATCTCTATCCTCATAACACCCTAATCATGAAAATTTTATTGCACAAGGGATTTCCTATGGAAAGTCTCTTTGACCAACCGCCTCCTAACTTCTTCACTCCGGCTGCATATGCTGAGTTAGACCGGACTCTTATTGAAAGAGAAGAAGCTCCTGAGAATCAAGTGGTTATTCCTCATATTTTTGCTACACGCAATGAAGAAGGAACTGAAGATACCCACTTAAAGTCTCGAAAAAGGAAAAAGGATGATGTTGGGTGCATATCATCAGAAGAAGGTAAATAGCAGAATTTCCAGGCTTGCAAGAAGATTGAGAGCCGCTGAGAAGGAGCTTAAAAAAGGCTCAGAGCTGAAAAGAAGAATGTTGATGATTACTGAGAACCCATCTGATGATCAATGATTCTCTTGTGTCATTTCATTTCTCTCTTAATTTTTTTTATCATAATAGTAATAATTAGTCTTCTGCTCTGTTCCATCCTTGATACATTCTATGTGGTCTATGACTGTTTATATTGTTTCTCTTGTAACTCTGTATGCTTAAATGAATCTTTAACTTAACACACTTCTTTAATTAGTACAACTAAAAGATAAAATTAATTAACTGAATAAGATAAGGACAGAATTAAAATTTATATATTAAGACAAGTTCTTGCTGAAATATAATAAAATTGAAATTATTAACCTAAGACATTTGTTTTAGTGATTAACTAATTCTATCAATTAATATCATATGCTACTGAAAGGTATTTTTAGTTTGTGCATGTTTCAGAAAACAGGTTTATGAAAATAAGCTAAAAGAAGATCAACCGGAGAAAATGCCATGTGTAAAAAGATGAATCAAGGCAACAAGAATGTCTAAGTGTGATATCATCTCCATTGTCTGAACCTGTTCAGACAGTTCACAATGAACTTACTGAAATTATGGGTCAGAAATGTTAAGACGAGTGATACACAAAGCACTAAGCCTACCTCTACGCTTGAAAAGATAATTTTGACTTAGTAACATTTCTACTTTCTGAACCTGTTCAAAAGGGTCTCGGTGAACCTCCTGAAATTGTGGGTCAGAAATGTTAAAGTAATGAAAACTCAAGTTATTAAAGTCTATTTCAATCCTTGAAGGACAGGTTAAGATGATTGTTCAAAGATTCTCTGAAGCACAAAAAGACAAAAGACTAAAAGGAGGATTTGCAGACATCAAGCGATCTCAGAAGAAGAAAAATCTTCAAAGAAAGTGCAATGTCAGAAAAGCTTTCTTCCATCTAGAGAATAATGAGGAAATCTAATGGTAACATCACTTCACCTTAAAACTTTAATATCCGTGAAAAATTGTTCTCAAGTAAAAGATTTTTTTTAACAAATAATATTTTACTTAATAACATAAAAGATTCAACATATTAAAAGCTTCTCAGATAATAATAATAATCATAAAATCCTTTGGTTTGATACCATAAAAATTTGTTTTCAAAAATTTTTTTTTCTTAAATGTTTCTCCCATATTCCATTCTATTTCTCTTTCTTTTCTGGTTTTAAAAAGTGTTTCGAAAAAGTAATGTCTTCTAATACGTTTTTATGTCTCTTATTAAATAGAATGAAACTCAAGTTATGAAACTCAACTATATGAAACTTATGAAATAAAAATAACAAAAATATAACTGATAAAAATAACAAAAATAACAAAAGGGGAAGAAATATATGAAAAATAACAAAAATAACAAAAATAATTGATAAAAGTAAATGAACCACTTACTTATGAAACTCAACTATATGAAACCATGAACCTTTTTAATTAATGACAAAAGGGGGAGAAATATAAAACTCACAAAATGATTTAAAAGGGAGAAATAAGGGAAAATATAAATAATAAAAATGTATGTCAGAAAACGACAATTGGCAATTATATAACAATCAGTATTTGTGATAAGTTAATAATATGTGGTAATATTAGTTTTCAATAAATAACAAACAATAATAATTGGTGTCTAAAAAGATTAACACATCTGATTAATAATTGGTATCTGAAAGATTAACATCTAGTTTCTAAAGGATAAGTTAACAAAATCTAATCTTGTTAACAATTAGAATAATAATAACAATTTGCAACATTTAACAATTGGCAACATTTAACAAACTAAAGAATAAATGTTCTTCTCAGGGGGAGTATTATAGATAGGGGGAGCCTTTTATATACTTACCCATCTTTCCTTAAAACATTTTGTAAGTTATACATATCTTATTTGTCACCATTAAAAAGGGGGAGATTGTGAAGTCTATTAATCAGTTTGAGCATTCAAACTTGACTCAAAGACTTAATATCCTTTAGTTTGAATGATTAACAAATAAGATTATATAAACAGATTCTACTGAGAAAGGTATTGGTTTGTTGATTGTGTTTCAGGATGAAATATTTATCAGAATCAGAAGATTAGGATCAGAAGAACAAATGCAGGATCTAATATAAAGAAGTTGTCTGAAGAATGCAACTCGTCTGAAGTGCGCAAACCGTCTGAAGACGTGAAGACCATCTGAAGACATAAAGACTCGAAGGAATGAAGACAACATGAAGCAGTATGAAGATTGAACTTATCTGAAGAAAAGAAGCTGTCTAAAGCAAGGAAGCTTTCTGAAGCAAAGAAGCTTTCTGAAGCAACGAAGCTGTCTGAAGAAGCAGAACTCGTCTGAAGAGTTGAAGCTGTCTGAAGTAGTTCAACCCGTCTGAAGTATCAGTGTTGTCTGAAGTCTCACTTATGACGTGGCACCCTCTGCTGAAGCTTGTGAAGACTTTTCTGAACCTCTGCTGCACGTACCTTTTCAAACACGTTTATGGCAAGGAAACAGAGACCTTTCCTGGTGATTTTGAATTTCATACACCACTGAGGAAATCTCTGCAACGCAGAAATTGCAGCAACAACGATGGCAGCTTTATAGCAGCACCAACGTCGTACTTTGTCAGAATTGTGAAGACACCCAGAAGCGTGTCTCACGATGGATTGAATAGCATTCAATGCTATCTCTAAATGGTGGTATCACAACGGAAATATCATCATCACCAATCCGAAAGAAAGCACAAGAAAAGCTCAGGAGACTAAGCAGAAGCAACAAAGAGAAATGTTTGAATGAAATATTTTAATTCAAACATATTTTATCATCTGCAAGAAACAGCCATTGAACAAGACACCTCACTCAAAGAAGAAAGAAGAAATGGTGTCAGGAAGCAAACAGAAAAGGAGCATATACAAAATAAGCGAGAGGACAAATCCAACGGATACCTCCTCATATACACTCCTAAGAAAAGCAGAGGAAATCAGAAGTCAGCTGAAGAAAAGTAAAAGGATATCAAGAGAGAGAACATGCAAAATAATATCAAGAAAATCTCTCTAAAGAGCTCATCTACAGAAGTGTCAGAACAGGACTGTCTGAACACATATCTGCTAAAGAAGAAGCAACCGTTTGAGACACTATTACATAACGGCTATATGAGCCACATCATCAACATCTCAACGGTATTATGAATCATCTTCAAACGGATATATTCCAACAGAACATATAAATAGCCTCAAGGAAGAATTTGAAGATGTTGAACTCATTCACTTGGTTCAATCAGTTGATCAAGATATATCAGAAAAATCTTATTGGTGTTGACCATGCTTACTTGAATCAACTATGCTAGTCAAAATTGTAGTTGTTCAGTTGAACAACCAACCAGGTTGTGCTTAATCTCATATGAACCAAGAATGGTTTGAAGCTGCAAGTATGCCTTGATTTTTCCAATGATACAGGTGAGAATGTAACCCATGGAAACCAATGGCTGGAGAACAAGGCTGGAGCTTAAAGTCAGTATCTACCTAGCCAATTCTCAGAGGATGTTATTCCTCATATCAGAGACAGGGATTGTACTTAAACTTATGTACTTGTATCACTGTCTTACCCTTGTACTTAGATTTATCCATTGTATCCTGAGTAGTACTCAGTTAACCTCTAGTACAGGAAAAGATTAAGTTTATGTTTCGTGGAAACTTAAACTTAGTTTAATTTGTAAACACTTTATGTGTCTGAGAGCCTGGAAAGGCTTGGTGGAAGAAAGAATACTCTACACTTTATGTGTCTGAGAGCCTGGAGAGGCTTGGTGGAAGAAAGAATACTCTACACTTGAATAAGTGTCTGAGAGCCTGGAAAGGCTTGGTGGAAGAAAGAATATTCGTGGTAGAGCCTGGAGAGGCTTGATAGAAAAGAATACTTGTGGTAGAGCCTGGAGAGGCTTGATAGAAAAGAATACTTGTGGTAGAGCCTGAAGAGGCTTGATAGAAAAGAATACTTGTGGTAGAGCCTGGAGAGACTTGATAGAAAAGAATACTTGTGGTAGAGCCTGGAGAGGCTTGATAGAAAAGAATACTTGTGGTAGAGCCTGAAGAGGCTTGATAGAAAAGAATACTTGTGGTAGAGCCTGAAGAGGCTTGATAGAAAAGAATACTTGTGGTAGAGCCTGAAGAGGCTTGACAGAAAAGAATACTTGTTCGTGTCTGGAGAGACTGTACTCGTGGTGTCTGGAGAGACTGTACTCGTTGTGTCTGGAGAGACTGTACTCATATTCAAGTTTGTAATCTGAATATTCAAATAGTGGATAATCCAGTGGTGGTTTGCCTCTGGGACTGGATGTAGCTCACGGGTTTGTGGGTGAACCAAGATAAATTTCTTGACTAAGTTTTCTTACCCTTATCTCTTATTAATTCTTTGGACAAGTATAAGATCTTTGTTAGACATTTTTCTAAAAAGAGTTGTGTCCACGTTTCCCCTTTCAAAACCATTTTTAGTGAGAAAAGTGCTCAGTGTCATACCAAGCTCTAGGAGCTTGTTTAAGACCATACAGAGCCTTCTTTAATTTAAAAACATGTTCAGGAAAGGCAGTATCTTCAAAACCCGGAGGTTGTCTAACAAAGACTTCTTCCTCGATAAATCAATTAAGGAATGCACTTTTAACATCCATTTGATATAGTTTGATTCCATTATTTGCTGCACAAGAGAGAAGTATTCTAATAGCTTCAAGCCTAGCTACAGGAGAAAAGGTTTCAGTAAAGTCAATACCTTCTTGTTGGTTGTAACCTTGAGCAATAAGTCTGGCTTTATTTCTGACTACTTTTCCATCTTCAGAAAGTTTGTTTCTAAACACTCATTTGGTTCCAATAATACTTTTCCCATGGGGTTTGGGAACTAGAGCCCAGACATCACTCCTGGAAAATTGATTTAGCTCTTTTTGCATGGCTAGGATCCACTCTTCATCATGCAGAGCTTCATCAATGTTCTTTGGCTCAATTTCAGAGAGTAGGGCAAGGTTATTGACTTCCCTTAGTCTTGACCTCGTTTTTACTCCTTCTGAAGTTTCACCAATGATTTGATTTTGAGGATGGTGATTTTTGTATCTCCATACTTTCCTGAAAGGCATTGCTTGCTCAGATTGAGACTCAACATTAACTTTCTTAAGTGGATTTTCAGTAGGTTGTTCAGAGAGTTGATCAGCAGGTTCTTCAGAGGGTACATCAGCGATTTGCTTATCTTTTACTTCTGTACATTCTGAAGTTGGGTTTAGTTTCATACCTGCAAAATCATCTTCAAGATCTGATAGTTCCCTATCAGTCTCTTTAGCATCATTAAATCTAACATGGATGGTTTCTTCCACAACTAAGGTTCTAGAGTTATAGACTCTATAAACCTTTAAAGTTTCTGAATAACCAATGAAGATTCCTTTGTCAGATTTTGAATCAAACTTCCTAATATCATCCTTGGTGTTAAGTATAAAGCACTCACATCCAAAGATATGAAAGTATGAGATGTTGGGTCTCCTTCCTCTCAACAATTCATAAGGAGTTCTTTTGAGAATTGGTCTTACCAAGATTTTGTTTTGAATGTAGCAAGTTGTATGAATAGCCTCTGCCCAGAAGGATTTTGGTAAATTGCTTGAAAGGAGCATGGTTCTTCCCATCTCTTGCAAGCTTTTGTTCTTTCTTTCAACAACCCCATTTTGTTGAGGTGTTCTTGCCACTGAGAAATTGTGAGAGATCCCATTCTCATCACAGAACATTTTGAAGCTTGAGTTTTCAAACTCACTCCCATGATCACTTCTTATGGCAGAAATGCAGTATCCTTTTTCATTTTGCACCTTCTTACAGAATCTTGTGAAATTCTCAAAAGTTTCATCCTTGCTTTTAAGAAAGATAACCCATGTAAATCTAGTATAGTCATCAACTAGTACCAAACCATATTTCTTTCCTGCAAGACTTTTTGTTCTTATAGGTCCAAACAAATCAATGTGAAGCAGTTCTAAAGGTCTTGAGGTAGACACAACATTTTTGCTCTTGAATGAGCTTTTAGTTTGTTTACCTTTCAGACAGTTTTCACAAAGAATATCATATTTGGAAGATAGTCTGGGCAACCCTTTAACTAGATTATATTTTGTAAGCTTTGAGATTAGTCTCATGCCAGCGTGCCTAAGTTTCTTGTGCCAAATCTGTTTTTCATCATCAACAGAGAGTAAACACTTCACGTTTTGATTTTCAAGTTCCTCAAGATCAATTTTATACACATTGCTCTGTCTCTTGGCAGTAAAGAGAGTTTGATCTGAAGAATCTTTGACTATACACCCTTCTTTTGTGAAGGAAACAACATAACCACTACCACACAATTGGCTTATGCTTAGCAGATTGTGTTGTAAACCTTCAACAAGAAGAACATTCTGAATCAGGGATAAAGGAGATATACCTACAGACCCAATGCTTGTGATCCTTCCCTGCTGATTGCCACCAAAGGTCACCACACAACTGTTCTTTGGTCTAAGGCTTTGGAACAAAGACTCTTCTCCCGTCATGTGACGCGAGCATCCACTGTCCAAATACCATTTGTGGAGCTTCCTTTGTTCTTTTAAACACATCTGCAACAAGAACAATCAAACTTTTAGGTACCTATATTTTCTTGGGTCCTTTCTTGTTAGTTTTGGGCTTAAATTTCCCTTTGTGTTTGCATCTAGACACATTGTGTCCTGGCTTTCCACAATGAGAGCACCCATTACCTTTTCTCAAATCCTTTTTGCTTGGAACAAAAGTGCTAACATCAGAGGAATGTGATTATGAGATTTCGGAGAATCCCAGTCCAGATTTGTCAAAGGAACCTTTTTGATTTCCTAACAAAATTTTGAGATTTTTTGTTCCTCCAACAGATCTGGCAAGATCTCTAGTAAGTTCATAAATCTTTCTTTTGAGTTTTTCAATCTCATCAGAAGGATCTTTTGAATTACTAGTCTCCCTCATCAAGAGTCTCTCTTTGAGTAGAATATTTTCTTTTTCTAAAAGTTCATTTCTGTCACATACTTCAGTGTATGCTGTTGAAAGATCTTTGTACTCATTGAGAAGTTCTCTTGAGCTTTCCATCAGATCATTATATTCATCTTGTAGGGTTTGAGGAATTACCTCAGACTCAGAACTATCTGATGATGGAAGGCTTGCCATAAAACATAGGTTGGCCTCTTCTGAAGATTCTTCATCTTCTGATGAGTCATCAAGATCTTCCCAGGTTGCCATCAGACCTTCTTCTTGAAAATCTTATTTTTCTTGAAGAAGGGTTTCTTCAGTTTGGGGCAATCTGCCTTCACGTGACCTGGTTATTTACATTCAAAACACGTAACTTTGTCACTTGCAGAAATTTCTTTACCTGTTTTACCTGTTTTTGAGAATGATGATAGATGATTTCTGAATTTTCCTTTCTTTAGAAACATCTTCTTGATCTTCTTACTCAACAGGGCTAGATCTTCATCATCTTCAGAATTGCCTTCTGAACTTTCAGAATCTTCTGAGGTCTCTTCAGCTTGCATGGCTTTATGTGACCCATGCCTAGGTTGTTTGCACCTTAAGTTCAACGCTAAAGATTTTTTAGCTAGTGCATCTTCTACCAATTCTAACTCATGAACCTTAAGAGAACCCAAAAGTTCTTCCATCCTAAGGGAGTTAAGATCTTTAGCTTCTTGGATGGCAGTTACCTTGGGTCTCCAAGCCTTTGGAAGACTCCTGAGAATCTTGCGATTATTATCACCGGAGTCATAGGTTCTCCCCAGGGACTTGAGTCCATTTGTTATTGTCTGAAACCTTTCAAACATTTGATCAATGGTTTCAGACTCCTACATCTTGAACATTTCATATTGATGAACAAGCATGCTGATCTTGGATTGTTTGACATTATCTGTTCCCTCATGGGATGCAGCCAATGTATCCCAGATTTCTTTGGCAATGGAGCAACCGTGCACTTTCTCATACTCAGGCTTGTTCAGAGAGCATATCAGGTAAAGTTTTGCCTTAGCATTTAGTTGGACTCGAGCCTTTTGATCGCCCGTCCATTCGGCCTTAGGTATGGGTACACCATCATGCATTGGTATATAGTCACCATCAGTAACTATATCCCACAAATCTATGTTGCTGCTTTCAATGAACAGTTTCATACGATCTCTCTAGTAATGATAATCAATTCCATTAAAAGCTGGAGGCCTTCTCACAGATGCACCTTCTATGATATAGTGAGGATTGCTGGTTGGAGCTTCCATGGATCTACTTCCTCAGCACGATGAGATGCTTAACTCGAGGTTAAGCTCTGATACCAACTGTAGGAAACACAGGAAAACACTAGAATGAGGTTGAATAGTGTTTTTATAAACTCTAACGAGTTTTCAAAGCTTTTCGTGAAGAAGTGTTTTTCAGCAAGTTTGTAAAGAATTCTCTGAAGTTCCTTCAAAGAGATGTTTTATACAACTGAAACTTTCGAAAGAAAACACTTAGAGTTATATAACTTTAAATTCAAATCCCCTTAGTTAGAAATAATTGAATTTACGAGAGATAAGGGTTCAGAAGACTTAGCCACAGATTTATACTGGTTCACTCACAACCACCGTGAGCTACATCCAGTCCCGATGCAACAACAACAAAGGAGTTCCACTATCTGATCAGTAGTACAAGTATTCTTTTGTCAACCAAGCCTCTTCAGACTCTATTACAAGTATTTTTTGTCCTACCAAGCCACTCCGGGCTCTAACAAGTATTCTTTGTCCTACCAAGCCACTCCTGGCTCTAACAAGTATTCTTTTCTTTCAAGCCTCTTCAGGCTCTACAATAAGTATTGTTTTATCAACCAAGCCTCTTCAGGCTCTAACACAAATCAGTGTTTAAAAGTGAAAGTCTAAGCTTATAAACTACACAAGTTTAAAGCTCAAACTCAGGGAAATGTACAGGATAACTGAGGTAGACTCAGGATATGAAAGTTTTTGTACAATGAAAATATACAGATAATATTTCAACGATTCAGCATTTCAGTAAGTTGGCTTATTCGTCTGTGCTTTTCATGAGCTCTCCATGGGTATTTATAGAGTTAGATTTGAAATCCGTTAGACTCAAGTTAATTCCCGTTGAAATAGCAATAAATGCATTCTCTCCCGTTGTGACACAAAGTTCTGATAGCTTGTTCTACAATACGCAGTAGGTGTGCAGTGCTGACTTTCTTTTCTGAACAATTGTACTTGCAACAGACAAGACTTCCTGTTTAAGGTATCCCTTTTGAAAACAACTTGAGGAGGCTTTCTGCGTTCATAGCTGAGAATGGAGAATGTGCAGAGATATCTGAGCAGCTTCAAACCTTAACAAGTTCTTCAAGAGGTCTCTAAGAATAAAGAATTTGGTGTAGGGACCAAGCCACGCCAGATAGTATCAGAGAGGTCCTTTCAGAAAGTTCGTCTCTTCAGCATGTTGGTTACTTCAGAAAGGTTGCACAATTAAGAATGTTGACCTTTTCAGAATTCATTTCTTCATGCTGAAAACATAGAAAACACTTTACGCATAAAATGTATAAATGACTTAGTCAAATTTGTTGTTCATTAAAACTTAGGACATGAGAGACATAAAACATTATTAAATGCTTAATAATTTTTTTGAGACTCAACAAGGCTTACTGTATAAAAGAATACTTGGGTTACACTTGGATAAGTGTCTGGGAGCCTGAAGATGCTTGGTGGAAGAAAGAATACTTGGTGTAGAGCCTGAAGAGGCTTGACAGAAAAGAATACTTGTAATCTTGCAAGATTAGTGGAAATCCAGGTGGTGGTTTTCTCCCTGGGACTGGACGTAGCTCACGGTGGTTGTGAGTGAACCAGGATAAATTATGGCTGAGTCTTCTCTATCCCTTAACTATTTCAATTCACTTTTAATCTAACAAAGGGGATTGAAAAGTATTTAAGTGAGAACTTCTTTTCTGTACCAAAACTAATTTTCAAACTAATCTTTGAATCTGAACTAAGTTCAGAAGGTAATCAAAGCTTTAGATTGACTTTCATCATCTGAAGCATTTCAGAAATATTTTTGAGAAGTTTTTTAAACTAGAAAAAGTTTCCATTGAAACACTATCAACCCCCTTCTAGTGTTTCCCTGTATTTCCAACACAGTTAAGTACAAAAGTGAACCTATCATTCCTCTATATTTGGTAACATCAACATATTTTCCTTGAGCATCTGCATCTAAGTAACAATTAGTTCCCATTGGTGTATTAAAGCTTTTTCTCTTTTCCATTCCAAATTTCTTAATGAGATCTTTAGTGTATTTTGACTGGTGTAGGAAAATTTCCTTCTCCATATGCTAAACTTGCAGGCCAAGAAGGAAGCTTTATTCTCCCATCAATGACATATCAAACTCCCCCTGCATTTTCTAGACAAAGTCCTCACAAAGAGAGTGGTTAGATGAACCAAAGATTATGTCATCCACATACACTTGTACAAAAAGTATATCATTGGAAGTTCTCTTAATGAATAAAGTTTTGTCTACCTTTCCTCTTTCAAAATTTTGGGATAAGAGAAACTTACTCAATCTTTCATACCATTTATTAGGAGATTGCTTAAGTCCATAAAGGGCTTTCTTTAGCTCGTAGACATGATGCAAAATATCCTAAAAACACACCTTCATTAGTTTTAGCATCAAATTTGCCAATATTATCTTTGTTATTATTCAGTATAAAACATTTACATCACAAAAACTTTTAAATGAGAGATATTTGGTTTCTTACCCTTGAAAAGTTCATAAGGAGTCATTTTAAAAAAAAGACGAATCAAAATTCTGTTTAGAACATAGCAAGTAGTGCTCACAACATCAGCCTAAAAATATTTAGGTAAATCATTTTCATTAAGCATTGTCCTTGCTAGTTCAATGAGTGATCTATTTTTCCTTTCCATAACTCCATTTTGTTGAGGAGTTCTTGGAGCAGAAAATTATGATCAATACCATTTTCATCACAAATTTTTTCAAATTCATCATTTTGAAATTCTCCTCCATGATCACTTCTCAAAGACTTTATTTTCAAATCTTTCTCATTTTGAATTTTTTTGTCAATTTTGATGAAAGCTTTGAAAGCATTGTTTTTAACAAATAAAAATGAAGTCCAAGTAAAACTAGAATAATCATCAACTATCACCAAGGGATATACACTAACATTTATATTTATAGTTCTAGAAAGGCCAAAGAGATCCGTATGCCAAAGTTCAAGAGGTCTAGAGGTATAAAATTTTCATTGATTTAAAAAAGCTCTAGACTATTTTCCCTTTTGACATGCATCACATATTTCTTCTTTAGAGAACTTAAGATTAGGTAGTCCTTTAACAAGTTTCTTTGATGCAAGCCTATTTAATTGTTCAAGATTAATATGTGCAACGCGCCTATGCCAAAGCCAAGACAAATCATCTCTTGATGTTAAACATGCAATGTTTGATGAGGAATGGTCAATGTCAAGCACATAGATGTTATTCATTCTCCTACCAATAAACATTATAATTTCAGATGCATCACATATTGTACAACATTTATGATTGAAGGAAATCTTGTAATTTTTATCACACAGTTGACTAATGCTCAAAAAAATTAAACTTTAGATCATCAACAAACAGGACATCATCAATTATAATGGAAGAATTGTTACCAATACTTCCAATAGCAAGAATGCGACCTCTATTATTGTCACCATAAGTCACATAGCCTCCTTATATTGCTTGTAGAGAGAGAAATTTGCTCTTGTCTCATGTCATGTACATAGAGCATCCACTATCCAAGTACAATAGGGACTGCCTTGCCTTTAGGCACACCTACAAAACAAACGATGATTTATTTTGGTACCCAAATGGAGTTGGGTCCATTTGGATTAGTAACACCTCTTGTTCCTTTGGGAATCCACAAGTATTTCACACTAGGAACTCCAAATTTCTTAATCATGCAACTATAAGAGGCATGACCTTCGTAAGAACAATAATTGCAAGTAATAAAATGTGTACTTGAAGCTTTTCTAAAATTGAAGACATTTTTAAGAGACTTTTGCTTCTTATCACAACTATAACCAATTCTAGCTTTATCAACCATGCATTTTTGTTTACCTAAAAGAGCATCAAGGTTAGCTCTTCCCATTGTGAATCTAGATAATGCTTTAGTAAGATAAGCAATTTTAGATTCAAGCATCATGCAAGTTTCACAATTGGAAGTGGAAGCTATATTACAAGAGGAAGTGTTTTTCAAATTTTCCTTTTGTAAATCATTTACTCTAGCTTCAAACCACTTGATTTTCTTTTTTTAAACATTATTGAAGAAACTCAATTTCTTGGCTTCTTCATGCAATTCAATAAAGGCATCTTGTAATTGATCATAGTTAATATCAATTGAACAGTCAGAATCACTTACCTCACTTTCGGAATGAGTCTTTGTCATAAGGCAAAGATTTGCTTCATGATCACTTTCACTTTCACTTGATGTGGTTGAGGCATTGTCTTCCAATGAAATGTAAGCCTTTTTCTTTCTGTTTCTGAATTTTGATTTTGACTCATCATTGCCTTGCTTCCGTGCTAAGCTAGGACAATCCACCTTTATATGACTAGTTTTGCCACATTCAAAGCAAGTGAATTTTGGTGAGGAGGATTCAACTTTCTTTGACTGTTTCCTTCCTTGGAATTGTTTGTTCTTACCATTTTTCTTCTTCAAAAATTTTTTGAATTTCTTTACCATCAAATTCAAATTTTCTGGTTCAGAGGCTTCATTACCAGTGCTATCATCAGTACTTGACTATTCATTAGATTTTAGGGCCAATCCTTCAACTCTTATCTTTTTGTTCTTCTTCCTCCATCCTATTCATATCCATCTCATACTCTCTCAATTTCCCAAACAACTCTGCACTTGTCATGACTGCCAGAGGCAAATCATTACTAAGTTGAGTAATTTAGATACCAAGTTTTCCAAACTTGAAAACTTAACTTTGAACTCAATTTGCTTAAAGAAAGATCAACAAGGAAGAGTAATCAAACACATACATATTGTCTAATTCTAAAAATAATCAATACAAGTGCCACACCTATAGAAATGTTTTTGGCACTGCAAAATGAATTGAAATTGAAGCACCTAATTACTAAAACAAAACCAAAACATTCATTAGATAAGAGACTTGGGGAGTAACTTGTATTTCTTCATTGATAGCTTAAGTCCAACACAACCCCAAGTTCATGACAGTGATTAGTACCCAAGGAAGACGTTCCTTGTAGTCTGAACTCAGGTCTAGCCCCAGTCTAGTGAAAAGACCCCGTCTACCGGGTAATGCAGGTCATGCATATCATGTTTAATTTAGTTGAGCTTATGATGCTATGATGAATTGTGAATAAACTACTTTATGTATGATTTTTCTGAGCTATATGTTGCATTTCATTTGCTTGCCCTCCCCACACTGCTTTCATGAATAGTTACACTCACTGAGACATTAGTCTCACCCCATGTTGTGGGATACATTTTAGATATGCAGGATTGTTTGGATGGACGCATGGACGGAGAGTTGAAGCTCTTTCAGTGGATTATTCCGCGTCTAGTTGTTCATTATAAGAAATCTGTGATTTAGCGGCGAACAGGTAATATAGGCCACGACATCGTTGCTAGTAGTGTCGACCTGACCGACGCTAAGTTGAATTTTATTTTATTTTATTTACATTTTTTTATGTAGCGTCGGCCTGGCCGACGCTAACTTTATTAAATAGTGACGACTTAGCCGACGCTAATGGTAAAATAATTTTTTTATTTAGCGTCGGTTAGGCCGACGCTAAAGGCAAAAAAAATTTTAGTGTTGGCCTTCGTAAAGTTAGTGTTGGCCTGGTCGACACTAATTTCTTGTTATTTTTGCACTATGTATATATTATTTTGCACTATTTATTTCAAAAAACAAACATAGCGTAGGAGTAATGCTTATTCTTGGTATCATGAAGGTTACATGTTCGATCCTCACAATTGATAAATCTGGGGAGAAAAGATTTTTTTTATTTTGAAAAAAATATTAACGACGGTCAGGCCTTCACTAAAGGCTGATGCAGTTAGTGACAACCACGGAACTAGCGACGGCCAAACGCCATTGCTACATAGCGTCGGCCGTAAAATATCGTTGCTATTGCATTAACTGTAGGAACACAGGGAAACACTAGAAGGGGGGTTGAATAGTGTTTCTGAATATTTTAGAAAGCTTTTCGCAAACAGGTGTTAAAAACACGATTTCAGACAAGCTCTTAAAGGACTGTCTGAAGTTTTCAGACGGCCTAAAAATACTGATTTTAAAATATGTTTTTGTGCCTTTATAAAACATCAGATTAATTATTCTAGCCCCTTGATTAGTATAAAAAGAATTGACAAGAGATAAGGGTAAGAAAACTTAGCCAAGAAATTTATCCTGGTTCACTCACTATCACTGTGAGCTACGTCCAGTCCCAATGCCAACTAGCACTTGGATTTTCTTTTAATCTTTCAAGATTACAAGTATTCTTTTACAGTCAAGCCTCTTCAGGCTCTACACCTAAGTATTCTTTTGCAGTCAAGCCTCTCCAGGCTCTACAACCAAGTATTCTTTTATCAACCAAGCCTCTCCAGGCTCTAAACTAAGTGTTCTTTTTTCAGAGAGTTTTTACAGAGTAAAAACTTGCAGCGTGATGTTTCCTTGGGCTTTCTTGTATACTTGAATTTTTTTCTTGTTTTTTTTTTCTCTTCTGCTTTGATGGTCTTCATGGAGGGGTATTTATACCCAAACTTCAATCCGTTGAAATACCACCGTTTAGAGATAGCATTAAATGCTATTTAATCCGTTGTGAGACATGCTTCTGAGAGCTCTGATGTTTCTGACACGGTGCAAGGTTTCTCTTGCCATAAGGCTGCTGCAAATGTTGCTGCAGAGACTGCGTTGCAGAGATTTCCTCAGTGGTGTATGAAATTCAAAATCACCAGAAAAGGTCTCTGTGTTCCTTGCTATAAACGTGTTTGAAAAGGTACGTGCAGCAGAGGTTCAGAAAAGTCTTCACAAACTTCAGCAGAGGGTGCCACGTCATAAGTGAGACTTCAGACGGCACTGATACTTCAGACGGGTTGAACTACTTCAGACAGCTTCAACTCTTCAGATGAGTTCTGCTTCTTCAGACAGCTTCAACACTTAGTCTTTTTATGTAGGCTCATAGTGACTCTTGCTCAAATCATAGATGAAACATTAAAGCATGTGTGTATCTATGATAAGTAATTTAAGTCAAATTTGTCAACCATTAAAACTTTGGGAATCTAGTTGTCTTAAAACATCATAAACAACCTTATGATATTTTTGAGACTCAACATTCTCCCCCTTTTTAATGATGACAAATTTGGTTAAAATATACAAATCTGTAATCAATTTTTAAGAATAAGAAAGCTCCCCCTGAGATAGAAATATCCTTTAACAGGATCTGTTTAAGGTATATTTCACTCATTTGTTCAAATTTCTTAGAAAAACATTTGTACTCCCCCTGAGTCCTGTAATCACTTCAGATTCAGATTTTGTTAGATTTTAATACTCCCCCTTTTGTCATCAATCAAAAGGGAGTATCAGAGCAAAACAGTAACAGAGCAATAATGTCAAATAAAACCTATATCATAGCATTAACAATCAACTCAAAAAAAAATATGAGATAAGCCACTGATTGTATTTAGGGAATGTTCAGATAAAGAAACAAACAATCAGACACTTGTCATAAACATGAAAATAAGCAAAAGACAATGGCTAAAATTAACAGTTTAATCTTTCTTCTTCAGCAAGGCCTCAGTCAGAAAGGAAATCAAGTCGTCCTTGGCCTTGTTTATTGCTGCTTCCACTGAGGTTTTCAAGTCTTGCTGACCAGATCTGATAAGCAGCTGTTCTTGAAGAATCTGCTCTTGTTGAGCAATTAAATGCTTAGTCTTCTGCTCTTGATCAGCACACTTCTTTTCAAGTTTCTTAACTTTGGACTTCAGCTTCAGATTTTCCTCAGTCAAGTCTTGCTCAGATTCATAAAAGATGAGCTGAATGTAGGGGCAAACAAATTTAAGCACTCCAAATCCTGGCTGCAATCTGTATTCAGATGGGCTGAACACAGGGCAAAAGAAGGTGCCAATAGGATTCAGCAGAACCCAATCTTCATTGAAAGAGTCAGTAGGTGGGGGAAAGTGATCTCTCATATAGTGATATTTGACATTGGTTGACTTTCCAAGTCCAACATTAGAATCAGCATCAGGACCAGTTGATCCCGAAGAAGATCCAACATCTTCTCTGATTTTCCAGTAAGAGGACCACATCCAATCTTGAAGTAGATGATCCAGGCCTCCTCCTTGGTTTCTGATGAATTCTGGTAAAGATTCCCACTCTGATGGACTCATCACTTCAGACAGAGGTGAATTTTTCTTTGAATAGATTTTAGCTCCTTTGAATTTCTCTTCCTGTAAGGGATACCTAGGAACTATTCTATCAGGTTTCACCAAGATTTTAGTGGTTGCCTGATTGAACAAGTTCGAGGTGGCCTGTAGCCTCTCATCCCAACTCCCTTGTGCAGATCCCTCTGAAACAGCTCAGACTCAGTGTTCAGCTGCCTCACAAAGCTCCATTCATCATTATTCAGCCTAAGGGAATCATTTGAGAATGGATTGATGGGAGCCCAAATATGTGCAGGAGGGACACCCTTCCTGATCTTTTCTAATCCACCTGAAAGAACACTGTATTGATTTCTAACTTCACCAGCAGTTTTCCTGATTAAGCCATGATGCAAGGATACAGCAGGTGCTGATCTGAAATACTGTAGCTCTTCAGACATGGTGCTAAATTTGGGCAGTGAGCAGGGATCAGAAGGAAGGAGAGATAACTGTAGAGCATCAGCAAGCACTTGCTCTTTTTCAGCCGAGAGCTCTTCTTCCAGAGAAGGTGTAGGTGGTGGAGGTGATGAAGGTAAGAGTGGTATCAGAGCAAGGTCATGGGTTTGTGGGGAAGGTAAGGTAGGCTCAGAGAGTTGATTCTCTGAAGGTTGTGGTGAGGTAGGTTCAGAGGGTTTGGAAGGTTCAGAGGGTAGGTTTTCTGTTTGTGGAGGTGGTGATGGTTGTTTTTCAGGTGATAGGGGTTTTGGTGAAGGTTGTGGTGAAGGTTGTGAGAGTTGATGAGGTGTTTGTTTTTCTGGTGAGGAGGGTGGTGAAGGAGTTACATTATCAAATCTCACCTTAATTCTCTTGTAGGGAGGCTTGGTTACCTCAGATTCTTTTGCCTTTGCTTCTTCCTTCTCCCTTTGTGCTTGTTTTTCTTCCCTTTTCCTTTTAAAATACTGTTGAGCTTTAACGAAATTTTGATACTTCTCAGCTTCATCTTCTGCTATCAGCTGAGAGGCAATACTTCTCTTGTTCTGCTTTCTTCTCCAGCTCCTCCTGCTCCAGAGCATTAGCCAGTGCTGCCACCTGAATGAGTTCAGGATCAGATGGGCATGCAGCCAATGGCTCAGCTACAACTGCATCAATTTCATCTGCCTCTTGAGCCCGTCCTTCCATTTTAGAAGTAGGTTGTGGAGTCTGTACAGGTTCAGACATCTGACCCACAATTTCAGATGGCCTTTGTGATGCCTTCTGAACAGGTTCAGACACCTGACTTTGCACAGATGCAGATGCTACCTTAGCAGCACTCCTTACGGGTAGCTTCTTCAATTTTGCTTGAGGAAAGGGTTTTGATGGCTTGAACTCATGCCTTCTTATGTCTCCGATGAGTTCATTCTCAAGAACCTCCATTGTTGTCTTCCTTCTTGCAGCTTTCTCAAGAAGAAGGCTCTCCTTCATGGACGGAGAGGGAGGTCTTGGAGTCAGCTTCACTCCCATGCTCTTGAGGTTTGATTCACCAAACACAGGTTGTGAAAGGCGATCAAAAAGCCTCTCAATGGGGACTTTGAAATGCAGCAAGATCTTGGTGATGATGGTATTGTGAGGGAAGCTCCCAGCAGAGTCTCTGAGACGCTTCTGCATGTGGTACATTATGATGTTGGGGAGGTTCACCTTCTTCTTCTGTAGTAGGTGAATCAGACAAAATCTCTCCAACTTAGAAACATGGTTTCTGCTTCCATTCTTAGGGATTATAGAGCACCCTAAGATGGCATGCAAAACCCTAGCCTTGTCTGACATATGCTTTGCATCCAAGCTTACTGGTTCAGAGGTGCCATACAGAAACTCTGTGAACTGCTTCTGTCCTCCATTTCTTGCTTCCCAGCCAGGAGTGAATACAACTCCTTCAGTCCTGACCTCACAGATGTGAGCAAGGATATCTTCATCAACAAAGACAGGGACACCACGTACTGTGGCCTTGATGCTAGTGTAGATACCCTGAGGATTGGGTATTCCTCTGGCAGTAGCCCAGAAATCCAGCACACTTTGCTCATGCCACTGTGTCAAGTTGTGATTGAAATACGGAGTCCACCCAGCTGCATCGAACTCAGCAAACAAGTCCATTCCCAGAGATTGAAGATCCTCCAGAACTACACCCTTAGTCTTCACGATGTTGCTTCCAGCAGATTTCTTAGGGGCCATTGGAGAGTTTTCTGAAGAACTTGAGAGAGAAAAAGAATTGCTTGTAGAAGAAGGATCTCAAGAGATGACTACATAATAGTGAACGGTGAAATTCTGTGACCCACTAGCTTCTGTATTTATAGATCCATAAAGCAATGATGGCATGTACTGGCTGCGCAGACATAGGAAAACGTGCGAAGTGGAAGAGACAAAATAAATGGAATTAAACCGTCTCATAAAGCCACGTCATTTGTTTACTTCAGACAAGTGACAGATTTCAGACACCCATATGGATTTCAGACAACCCAATATTTCAGACAAGTCACTTGTTTCAGACAAGCTGAAATTTCAGATGCATCATTGTTGACAGATCAGATCACACACATTCAAAATGCATGTATGTTTAGATTATTTCTAATGAACTTAAATCTATCTTCAGTCAGAGGTTTTATGAATATATCAGCCCATTGATGCTCTGTATCAATAAACTGAATATCAAAAATAGCTTTCTGAACATAGTCTCTAATGAAATGATGTTTTATTTCTATATGTTTAGCTCTAGAATGTTGAATGGGATTTTTAGACAAATTAATAGCACTTGTATTATCACACAAAACATGTATAGCAGATATAGTAATGTTAAAATCTTCTAACTGATACTTCACCCATAACAGTTGTGAGCAACAACTGGCTGCTGAGATGTATTCTGCTTCAGCTGTTGATAAGGCAATTGTACTTTGCCTTTTGCTTGACCAGCTAATCATATTTTCTCCAAAGAAATGACATCCACCACTAGTGCTTTTTCTTTCAATTCTGTCTCCAGCAAAATCAGCATCACAGTAACCTATTAACCTGCAATCCTTACTTTTCTTATAGCACAGACCAAGATTAGTAATACCTTTAAGATATCTGAAAATTCTTTTTACAGCTTTATAGTGAGTACTCCTTGGATCAGATTGAAATCTAGCACACAGACATACACTGAACATTATGTCAGGTCTGCTTGCTGTTAGATATAGTAATGATCCAATCATTCCTCTATACAAAGTTTGATTCACTGGTTCTTCCTTCTCATCTTTATTTAAAGATGCAGAGGGATGCATTGGAGTTGACATGGGTTTGCAATCATGTAAGTTAAACTTCTTAAGCATTTCCTTTGTATATTTTTCTTGATGGATCCATATACAGTCAGAATCTTGCTTAATCTGAAGTCCTAAGAAAAATTTTAGTTCACCCATTAAACTCATTTCAAATTCTGATTGCATTAACTCTGAAAACTCCTTGCATAATGAAGAGTCAGTTGAACCAAAAATAATGTCATCAACATATATCTGAACAAGTATAAGATCTTTGTTAGACTATTTTCTAAAAAGAGTTGTGTCCACTTTTCCTCTTTCAAAACCATTTGAGATTAGAAAACTGCTCAATCTGTCATACCAAGCTCTTGGGGCTTGTTTCAGACCATAGAGAGCCTTTTTGAGTTTGAAAACATGTTCAGGAAAGGCAATATCTTCAAAACCAGGGGGTTGTCTAACAAAGACTTCTTCTTCAATGAGACCATTGAGAAAGGCACTTTTAACATCCATTTGATATAGCTTGATGCCATTATTTACAGCATAAGATAAAAGAATTCTAATTGCTTCTAACTTGGCCACTGGGGCAAAGGTTTCAGTGCAATCAATACCTTCTTACTGGTTGTATCCTTGAGCAACTAATCTTGCCTTGTTTTTGACTACCTTGCCTTCTTCAGACAGCTTGTTTCTGAACACCCATTTGGTTCCAATAATAGTTTTCCCATGGGGTTTAGGAACAAGGGTCCAGACATCACTCCTAGCAAACTGATTCAGCTCTTCTTGCATGGCTAGGATCCACCCTTCATCATGCAGAGCTTCATCAATGTTCCTTGGCTCTATTTCAGATAGGAGAGCAAGAGAATTCAGAATCTTGAATTTTGATCTTGTCTTAACTCCTTCTGAAGTGCTGCCAATGATTTGCTCTTTAGGATGATGTGATTTGTATTTCCAATCAGGTTTCTGAGGAGGTATCACATCTGTTTGTTCTGTCTGAGACTCAACATTTGTCTGAAGAGGTTTAGTAACAGTAGGTACTTCAGACAGCTGCTCATCCTTCGAGTTGCTATGGTCCTTCAGCTCCATTCCTGCAAAATCATCCTCTAGATCTGATAGTTCCCTATCAGTCTCTTTGTTATCATTGAATTTAACATGAATAGTTTCTTCAACAGTTAAAGTTCTAGAGTTATACACTCTATAGGCTTTAGATGTTTCAGAATATCCAATGAAAAATCCTTTATCAGACTTTGCATCAAATTTTCCAAGATCATCCTTGGTGTTGAGCATAAAACATTCACATCCAAAGGTGTGGAAATATGATATGTTGGGTTTTCTTCCTTTCCACAGTTCATAGGCAGTCTTTTTAAGAATTGGTCTTACCAATATTCTGTTTTGAAGGTAACATGTTGTGCTAACAGCTTCTGCCCATAAGGTTCTTGGTAAGCTGCATGAGTTGAGCATGGTCCTTGCCATCTCTTGCAAACTTCTGTTCTTTCTCTCAACAACCCCATTCTGTTGAGGTGTTCTAGCCACAGAGAAATTGTGTGAGGTCTCATTCTCATCACAGAACATTTGAAAGTTTGCATTCTCAAACTCTCCACCATGATCACTTCTGATGACAGAAATACAGAATCCTTTCTCATTCTGTACCTTCTTGCAGAATACTGTGAAATTCCTAAAACTCTCATCCTTGCTTCTTAGGAATAACAACCAAGTAAATCTAGAATAGTCATCAACAATGACCAAACCATATTTCTTACCACTAAGGCTTTATGTTCTAATAGGACCAAACAAGTCAATGTGTAAAAGTTCTAGTGGTCTGCTAGTTGAAAACAACATCTTTACTCTTAAAAGAGTGTCTTGTTTGTTTCCCTTTCAGACAGCTTTCACATAAAATGTCAGATTTGTATGAAAGCTTGGGCAATCCTTTAACAAGATTGTGTTTTGCTAATCTTGAGATTAATCTCAAGCTGGCATGCCCAAGTCTTTGATGCCAAATCTGTTTTTCATCTTCCACAGAAATGAAACACTGTACATTTTGACTTGCTAGATCCTCTAGATCAATTTTGTACACATTGCTGTGTCTCTTAGCAGTAAAGAGGATTTGCTCAGAGGAGTCTTTGACTATGCATCCTTCCTTAGTAAAGGATACCACATAACCACTGTCACATAATTGACTTATGCTCAGTAAATTATGTTGTAGTCCCTCCACTAGGAGTACATTTTTAATAAGGGATGAAGGAGATATACCTACAGTCCCTATTCCAATGATCTTTCCTTGCTGATTTCCACCAAAGGTGACCACTCCACCAGCTCTAGGTCTATGGTTTTGGAACAAAGACCTTTCTCCTGTCATGTGTCGCGAGCATCCACTGTCCAGGTACCATTTGTGGGGTCTCCTTTGTCCTGTTAAACACATATCAGCTTCAGAGCTGTCTAAGGATGGTAGACTAGCCATGAGACACAGATTTGCCTCTTCTGAAGTGTCTTCTTCTTCTTCTGAGGTTGATTCATCAAGGTCTTCCCATGTTGCCATAAGACTTTTCTTCTTTTTGAAAAACTTCTTCTTCTTGAAGTTGTTTTTCTTCAGTCTTGGGCAATCAGCCTTCATATGTCCTGGTTGCTTACATTCAAAGCAAGTAATTTTATCAGAGTTAGACTCTTTACCTGTCTTACCTAATTTGGATGATGAAGGTTGGTTCTTTCTGAACTTTCCTCTGTTCTGCAACATTCTTTTGATCTTTCTGCTTAAAAGAGCAAGATCATTTTCATCTTCTGAGCTGTCTTCAGAATCTTCATCTGCTTCTGAAGTGTCCTCAGCTTGCATAACCTTCATGCTACCATGCCTAGAATGTTTGACCTTGGAGTTTAGAGCTAGAGACTTCTTCTTGTTGTCATCTTCTCCAAGCTCAAGTTCATGGACTTTGAGAGATCCCAACAGTTCTTCCATTCTCAGAGAGTTCAAATCTTTTGCCTCTTGAATGGTAGTGACTTTGGGTCTCCAGGACTTAGGTAGACTTCTTAGAATCTTTCTGTTGTTGTCTCCAGATTCATAGGTTCTTCCTAAGGACCTGAGTCCATTGGTTATCGTCTGAAACCTCCCAAACATTTGGTCAATAGTTTCAGTTTCTTCCATCTTAAACATCTCATACTGATGTATAAGCATGCTGATTTTGGATTGCTTGACAGTTTCAGTCCCTTCATGGGCTGCTGCAAGAGTATCCCAAATCTCCTTGGCAGAAGTGCATCCATGGACCTTCTCATATTCTGATTTATTCAAGGAACATATCAGATAGAGTTTGGCTTTAGCGTTCATCTGGACTCTAGTCTTCTGCTCCAAGGTCCATTCAGTCTTAGGTATAGGCAGACCATTTTGCATAGGCACATAGTCTCCATCAGTGACCACCTCCCAAACATCAATGTTGTTGCTCTCAATGAACAACTTCATACAATCTCTCCAGTAGTGGTAATCCACTCCATTAAATGTTGGGGTCTTGCGATAGAGGCTCCTTCTGTGATGTATTGCCTGTTGCTGTTAGAAGCTTCCATTTGGATCTTTCAGTCCTCAAACACTTGTTAGGTGCTTCAACCCTGAGTAGAGCTCTGGTACCAACTGTAGGAACACAGGGAAACACTAGAAGGGGGGTTGAATAGTGTTTATGAATATTTTAGAAAGCTTTTCGCAAACAGGTGTTAAAAACACGATTTCAGACAGGCTCTTAAAGGACTGTCTGAAGTTTTCAGACGGCCTAAAAATACTGATTTTAAAAGATGTTTTGTGCCTTTATAAAATATCAGATTAATTATTCTAGCCCCTTGATTAGTATAAAAAGAACTGACAAGAGATAAGGGTAAGAAAACTTAGCCAAGAAATTTATCCTGGTTCACTCACTACCACTGTGAGCTACGTCCAGTCCCAATGCCAACAAGCACTTGGATTTTCTTTTAATCTTTCAAGATTACAAGTATTCTTTTACAGTCAAGCCTCTTCAGGCTCTACACCTAAGTATTCTTTTGCAGTCAAGCCTCTCCAGGCTCTACAACCAAGTATTCTTTTATCAACCAAGCCTCTCCAGGCTCTAAACTAAGTGTTCTTTTATCAACCAATCCTCTCCAGGCTCTACAACCAAGTATTCTTTTATCAACCAAGCCTCTCCAGGCTCTACAACCAAGTATTCTTTTATCAACCAAGCCTCTCCAGGCTCTAAACCAAGTATTCTTTTATCAACCAAGCCTCTCCAGGCTCTAAACCAAGTATTCTTTTATCAACCAAGCCTCTCCAGGCTCTAAACAAGGTTTACAGAGAAAGGAGTTTAAGCTTTTAAACTATATGAGTTTGAAGCTCAAACCAATACAATGTACAATAAAATCTGAGGTATGCTCAGGATATACAAATGTGTACAGCGAATTTTTTCAGAGAGTTTTTACAGAGTAAAAACTTGCAGCGTGATGTTTCTCTGGGCTTTCTTGTATACTTGAATTTTTTTCTTGTTTTTTTTTCTCTTCTGCTTTGATGGTCTTCACGAAGGGGTATTTATACCCAAACTTCAATCCGTTGAAATACCACCGTTTAGAGATAGCATTAAATGCTATTTAATCCGTTGTGAGACATGCTTCTAAGAGCTCTGATGTTTCTGACACGGTGCAAGGTTTCTCTTGCCATAAGGCTGCTGCAAATGTTGCTGCAGAGACTGCGTTGCAGAGATTTCCTCAGTTGTGTATGAAATTCAAAATCACCAGAAAAGGTCTCTGTGTTCCTTGCTATAAACGTGTTTGAAAAGGTACGTGCAGCAGAGGTTCAGAAAAGTCTTCACAAACTTCAGCAGAGGGTGCCACGTCATAAGTGAGACTTCAGACGGCACTGATACTTCAGACGGGTTGAACTACTTCAGACAGCTTCAACTCTTCAGACGAGTTCTGCTTCTTCAGACAGCTTCAACACTTAGTCTTTTTATGTAGGCTCATAGTGACTCTTGCTGAAATCATAGATGAAACATTAAAGCATGTGTGTATCTATGATAAGTAATTTAAGTCAAATTTGTCAACCATTAAAACTTTGGGAATCTAGTTGTCTTAAAACATCATAAACAACGTTATGATATTTTTGAGACTCAACATTAACGACGAGGCTTTTAGCGACGGCTTGTGGGTCTTCGCTACGACGTTGCTGATTATGAAATAGCGACGAGTTTTCCTCGAAAGCCATCACTAAAAACCGATTTTTCTTGTAGTGGTTTATCGTGAGTCCCATAAGGGAAACTTATGTATAAATGTTATACCATGTAGAGTTAGAGTAGAATATATGTACTTATGGATATGGTTGTTTTTGAGCCACTGAGTGG
This sequence comes from Sesbania bispinosa, assembly GCA_026901365.1. Classification (NCBI taxonomy): domain Eukaryota; kingdom Viridiplantae; phylum Streptophyta; class Magnoliopsida; order Fabales; family Fabaceae; genus Sesbania; species Sesbania bispinosa. The sequence continues at coordinate 268,503 of QLOH01000205.1, forward strand.
CATATGGATTAGGAGATTTGTGATGTACGAAATGATTATGTTTGGGCTTACGTAATCATTGGAGTTACTTAAGCATTTCATGAATATGTATATAAAGATATCGGTAATGGCGCAAAATAATTTCAGAAATTTGGAAATAGTGTCTCAAACGAGCATTATTCTTGAATTTAGAAATTAGGACGTTACACACGATATCTAGCCTGTTTGTTTTGGAGTTTGAAAATACAAAACCATGGTTTCGCGGGATTGATTTTAAATCACTTCCACCCAACGTACTTTGTAAAACGTGTATCAATCATCTTAACCATTGATTTCTAGAATCAATGCTTCTAAACTGTAAACCAAACGGACACGTCACCACCAGCTTCCTACACACCACCGATTTTCCACCTCATCGCCGCCATAACCCTCATTTAACAGCCATTCACCCAAGGTCGGCCCAATATATTCATAGACCTAAAGTAAATTATCAGTAAAGGACCTGTTCTATTAGGATATTTAATAAGATCGAGGTTGTGTTCCATTGGAGCTATCTGAAGATTTAAGGGGCCTAGCCGAAGAATCGATCTCTTCGCCCTAGCCACGCTGGGCTAGATCTCGAGGGATTGTGTTCCATTAGGGATATTTTAATAGGGTCGAGGCCGATCTCGACAAAGGCCATATCAGCTTCATAGGTTTAATAAGCTTATTGGGCTTATTAGGTTGTCCATTTAGGCTAGGGTTCGACCATAAATGCACCACCTCAGTATAGCCCATTTATGGTTAAATATAAATAAAGGAGCTCACCCTAGACCTAGGACATCTAATCTCATCCGAGTTTGATGTTGACTAGGCATTGAGCACGTTCGTCCAGAGACTTTGGAGAACAGATTGGCGCCCACCGTAGGGCCCAAACCCACGACCACAAGGTTCGGTTGTTCAAAGACATTTAAGAACATAACCTATTTTTTAAGAGCTAAAGCAAAATGGGAGTCTACTTTTATAAAAAAACAGTTATATTAAATTGAGAAAATTATTTTTTATAAAAAACATATTTTTAATTAGTATTTATTAATTAATAATTAATTATATTTTTATATTTAATATAAAAATTTTATTAATTTTAATATATAAAATATATATCTATAAAAAATATGAGGGCTTGTAATTTGGTAGGCTTAAAGCAATTACTTTACTAACTTCCCTAGGACTAGGGCCGACCAAACCTTAAGGCTGGAAAAGCCCCCGCTTTAGGCCCCCCAAAAATACCCTTATTTTAGGACCCTAAAAATATATTTTAGAAAATAAAAAATAGCTATTAATTACTTAGTAAGTAATTTTAAATTAAGTTTTTTTCATTAAAAAATCCTATTTTATCACAACTTTCTCTTTTCTAGTAAATAATAATTATTAATAATTGATTCTATCTATTTTTAACATTGATTTGTCTCATCCCTTACTTTTTTTTTTTGGATTTTTTTCACCGGGTTATGCTATATTGATATTACCTATTCTCTCTTACTCTCTCATTTTCTCTTTTTTGTACTTGATTAAATGTAGATATTGTTGAGTCTCAAAAATATCATAAGAGAAAATATGATGTTTAAGATAACTCAATTCCCAAGTTTTAATGCTTAACAAATTTGAGTTAAAATATTTATCATAGATACATATATGTTTCAAAGATTTATCTGTGATTTCAGCAAGAGTCATTATGAGCCTACATAAAAAGACTAAGTGTTGAAGCTGTCTGAAGAAGCAGAACTCGTCTGAAGAGTTGAAGCTGTCTGAAGTAGCCCAACTCGTCTGAAGTATCAGTGCTGTCTGAAGTCTCACTTATGACGTGGCACCCTCTGCTGAAGTTTGTGAAGACTTTTCTGAACCTCTGCTGCACGTACCTTTTCAAACACGTTAATGGCAAGGAACACAGAGACCTTTCCTGGTGATTTTGAATTTCATACACCACTGAGGAAATCTCTGCAACGCAACCTTTGCAACAACATTTGTAGCAGCCTTAATGCAAGAGAAACCTTGTATCGTGTCAGAAATATCAGAGCTCTCAGAAGCGTGTCTCACAACGGATTAAACAGCATTTAATGCTATCTCTAAACGGTGGTATTTCAACGGATTAAAGTTTGGGTATAAATACCCCTCTATAAAGACCATCAATGACAATGAAGCAGAAGTGAAAAAGAGAAAAATCAATATACAAGAAAGCCAAGAGAAACATCACGCTGCAAGTTTTTACTCCGTAAAAACTCTCTGAGAGAATTCTTTGTACACATTTGTATATCCTGAGCATACCTCAGTTTTTTATTGTACATTGTATTGGTTTGAGCTTCAAACTTGATAGTTTAAAAGCTTAAACCCCTTTCTTTGTAAACCTTGGTAGAGCCTGAAGAGGCTTGACAGAAAAGAATACTTGTGGTAGAGCCTGAAGAGGCTTGACAGAAAAGAATACTTGTTTGTGTCTGGAGAGACTGTACTCGTTGTGTCTGGAGAGACTGTACTCGTTGTGTCTGGAGAGACTGTACTCGTTGTGTCTGGAGAGACTGTACTCGTTGTGTCTAGAGAGACTATACTCGTGGTGTCTGGAGAGACGGTACTCATTGTGTCTGGAGAGACTGTACTCGTTGTGTCTGGAGAGACTGTACTCATTGTGTCTGGAGAGACTGTACTCAAATTCAAGCTTGTAATCTGAATATTCATATAGTTGAAATCCAGTGGTTGTTTGCCATTGGGACTAGACGTAGCTCACAGTGGTAGTGAGTGAACCAGGATAAATTTCTTGGTTAAGTTTTCTTACCCTTATCTCTTGTCAATTCTTTTTATACTAATCAAGGGGTTAGAGTAATTAATCTGATATGTTATAAAGACATAAAACATTGTTTTAAATCAGTATCTTTTATACCGTCTAAAAACTTCAGACAGTCCTTTAAGAGTCTGTCTGAAATCGTGTTTTTAACACCTGTTTGCGAAAAAGCTTTCAAAAATATTCAGAAACACTATTCAACCCCCCTTCTAGTGTTCCCCTGTGTTTCTACAATTGGTACCAGAGCTCTACTCAGGGTTGAAGCACCTAACAAGTGACTGAGGACTGAAAGATCCAAATGGAAGCTTCTAACAGCAACAGGCAATACATCACTGAAGGAGCCTCTATCACAAGACCCCCAGCATTCAATGGAGTGGATTACCACTACTGGAGAGATCGTATGAAGTTGTTCATTGAGAGCAATAACATTGATGTTTGGGAGGTGGTCACTGATGGAGATTATGTGCCTATGCAAAATGGCTTACCTATACCTAAGACTGAATGGACCCTGGAGCAGAAGACTAGAGTCCAGATGAATGCTAAAGCCAAACTCTATCTGATATGTTCATTGAATAAATCAGAATATGAGAAGGTCCATGGATGCACTTCTGCCAAGGAGATTTGGGATACTCTTACAGCAGCCCATGAAGGGACTGAAACTGTCAAGCAATCCAAAATCAGCATGCTTATACATCAGTATGAGATGTTTAAGATGGAAGAAACTGAAACTATTGACCAAATGTTTGGGAGGTTTCAGACCATAACCAATGGACTCAGGTCTTTAGGAAGAACCTATGAATCTGGAGACAACAACAGAAAGATTCTAAGGAGTCTACCTAAGTCCTGGAGACCCAAAGTCACTGCCATTCAAGAGGCAAGAGATCTGAACTCTCTAAGAATGGAAGAACTATTGGGATCTCTCAAAGTCCATGAACTTGAGCTTGGAGAAGATGACAACAAGAAGAAGTCTCTGGCTCTAAACTCCAAAGTCAAACAGTCTAGGCATGGCAGCATGAAGGCTATGCAAGCTGAGGACAGTTCAGAAGCAGATGAAGATTCTGAAGACAGCTCAGAAGATGAAGATGATCTTGCTCTTTTAAGCAGAAAGATCAAGAGAATGCTACAGAACAGAGGAAAGTTCAGAAAGAACCAACCGTCATCATCCAAATCAGGTAAGACAGGTAAAGAGTCTAACCCTGATAAAATTTCTTGCTTTGAATGTAAGCAACCAGGACACATAATGGCTGATTGTCCAAGATTGAAGAAAAACAACTTCAAGAAGAAGTTTTCCAAAAAGAAGAAAAGTCTCATGGCAACATGGGAAGATCTTGATGAATCAACCTCAGAAGAAGAAGAAGATACTTCAGAAAAGGCAAATCTGTGTCTCATGGCTAGTCTACCATCCTCAGACAGCTCTGAAGCTGAGGTATTTCCTCTTACTCTACAATAAATGTATGATGATCTGGTAGAAAGTTCTCAAGAACTTTTCCAAGAGTATAATAATCTATCCAAAGCCCACACAGAAATGTGTAACAAATATGAGGCACTTGAGATAGAACATATTATGCTCAAAGAAAAGGTTCTTGAGACTAAAAACTGCAGTTCACAAGCTGTGTCTGAAGAAAATAAGAAACTTCAGAAGCAGGTTGTGGAACTGACAAAAGATCTGGCCAAATTTGTCAAAGGAACTAAAAATCTGAATATAATGCTTGGAAGTCAAAGGCATTCCCTTGACAAAACTGGACTAGGCTTTTGTGATCATAACTTGTCTGAACCTCCTACAGTCTTAAATTTTTCTAAAAAAAAGGTTACTGGGTGTTCTCACTGTGGTAAGCCTGGACACAATATGGCTCAGTGCAAACACAGAAGAAAGACAAGGCCCAAAGCTAACAAGAAAGGACCCAAAAGAATATGGGTACCTAAAAACTTAATTATTCCTGTTGCAGATGTGTTTAACAGGACAAAGTAGACCCCACAAATGGTACCTGGACAGTAGGTGCTCGCGACACATGACAGGAGAAAGGTCTTTGTTCCAAAACCTTAGACCTAGAGCTGGTGGAATGGTCACCTTTGGTGGAAATCAGCAAGGGAAGATCATTGGAATAGGGACTGTAGGTATATCTTCTTCATCCCTTATTAAAAATGTACTTCTAGTGGAGGGACTACAACATAACTTACTGAGCATAAGTCAATTATGTGACAGTGGTTATGTGGTAGCTTTTACTAAGGAAGGATGCATAGTCAAAGACTCCTCTAAGCAAATCCTCTTTACTGCTAAGAGACACAACAATGTGTACAAAATTGATCTAGAGGATCTAGCAAGTCAAAATGTAAAGTGTTTCATTTCTGTTGAAGATGAAAAATAGATTTGGCATCAAAGACTTGGGCATGCCAGCTTGAGATTAATCTCAAGATTAGCAAAACACAATCTTGTTAAAGGATTGCCCAAGCTTTCATACAAATCTGACATTTTATGTGAAAGCTATCTGAAAGGGAAACAAACAAAACACTCTTTTAAGAGTAAAGATGTTGTTTCAACTAGCAGACCACTAGAACTTTTACACATTGACTTGTTTGGTCCTATTAGAACAGAAAGTCTTAGTGGTAAGAAATATGGCTTGGTCATTGTTGATGACTATTCTAGATTTACTTGGGTGTTATTCCTGAGAAGCAAGGATGAGACTTTTAGGAATTTCACAATATTCTGCAAGAAGGTACAGAATGAGAAAGGATTTTGTATTTCTGTCACCAGAAGTGATCATGGTGGAGAATTTGAGAATGCAAACTTTCAAATGTTTTGTGATGAGAATGGGATCTCACACAATTTCTCTGTGGCTAGAACACCTCAACAGAATGGGGTTGTTGAGAGAAAGAACAGAAGTTTGCAAGAGATGGCAAGGACCATGCTCAACTCATGCAGCTTACCAAGATCCTTCTGGGCAGAAGCTGTTAGCACAGAATGTTACCTTCAAAACAGAATATTGGTAAGACCAATTCTGAAAAAGACTGCCTATGAACTGTGGAAAGGAAGAAAACCCAACATATCATACTTCCACACCTTTGGGTGTGAATGTTTTATACTCAACACCAAGGATGATCTTGGAAAATTTGATGCAAAGTCTGATAAAGGATTTTTCATTGGATATTCTGAAACATCTAAAGCCTATAGAGTGTATAACTCTAGAACTTTAACTGTTGAAGAAACTATTCATGTTAAATTCAATGATAACAAAGAGACTGATAAGGAACTATCAGATCTAGAGGATGACTTTGCAGGAATGGAGCTGAATGACCACAGCAGCTCGAAGGATGAGCAGCTGTCTGAAGTACCTACTATTTCCAAACCTCTTCAGACAAATGTTGAGTCTCAAACAGAACAAACAGATGTGATACTTCCTCAGAAACCTGATTGGAAATACAAATCACATCATCCTAAGGAGCAAATCATTGGCAGCACTTCAGAAGGAGTTAAGACAAGATCAAAATTCAAGATTCTGAATTCTCTTGCTCTCCTATCTGAAATAGAGCCAAAGAACATTGATGAAGCTCTGCATGATGAAGGGTGGATCCTAGCCATGCAAGAAGAGCTGAATCAGTTTGCTAGGAGTGATGTCTGGACCCTTGTTCCTAAACCCCATGGGAAAACTATTATTGGAACCAAATGGGTGTTCAGAAACAAGCTGTCTGAAGAAGGCAAGGTAGTCAGAAACAAGGCAAGATTAGTTGCTCAAGGATACAACCAGCAAGAAGGACTTCAGATTAAGCAAGATTCTGACTGTATATGGATCCATCAAGAAAAATATACAAAGGAAATGCTTAAGAAGTTTAACTTACATGATTGCAAACCCATGCCAACTCCAATGCATCCCTCTGAATCTTTAAATAAAGATGAGAAGGAAGAACCAGTGAATCAAACTCTGTATAGAGGAATGATTGGATCATTAATATATCTAACAGCAAGCAGACCTGACATAATGTTCAGTGTATGAATGTGTGCTAGATTTCAATCTGATCCAAGGAGCACTCACTACAACGCTGTAAAAAGAATTTTCAGATATCTTAAAGGTACTACTAATCTTGGTCTGTGCTATAAGAAAAGTAAGGATTGCAGGTTAATAGGTTACTGTGATGCTGATTTTGCTGGAGACAGAATTGAAAGAAAAAGCACTAGTGATGGATGTCATTTCTTTGGAGAAAATATGATTAGCTGGTCAAGCAAAAGGCAAAGCACAATTGCCTTATCAACAGCTGAAGCAGAATATATCTCAGCAGCCAGTTGCTGCTCACAACTGTTATGGGTGAAGTATCAGTTAGAAGATTTTAACATTACTATATCTGCTATACCTGTTTTGTGTGATAATACAAGTGCTATTAATTTGTCTAAAAATCCCATTCAACATTCTAGGGCTAAACATATAGAAATATAACATCATTTCATTAGAGACTATGTTCAGAAAGGTATTTTTGATATTCAGTTTATTGATACAGAGCATCAATGGGTCGATATATTCACAAAACCTCTGACTGAAGATAGATTTAAGTTCATTAGAAATAATCTGAACATACATGCATTTTGAATGTGTGTGATCTGATCTGTCAAAAATGATGTATCTGAAATTTCAGCCTGTCTGAAACAAGTAACTTGTCTGAAATTTTGGGGTGTCTGAATTTCATATGGGTTTCTGAAATCTGTCACTTGTCTGAAGTAAACAAATGACGTGGCTTTATGAGACGGTTTAATTCCATTTATTTTGTCTCTTCCACTTCGCACGATCTCCTATGTCTGCGCACCCAGTACATGCCATCATTGCTTTATGGGTCTATAAATATGGAAGCTAGTGGGTCACAAAACTTCACCGTTCACTATTCTGTAGTCATCTCTTGAGATCCTTCTTCTACAAGCAATCCTTTTTCTCTCTCAAGTTCTTCAGAAAACCCTCCAATGGCCCCTAAGAAATCTGCTGGAAGCAACATCGTGAAGACCAAGGGTGTAGTTCTGGAGGATCTTCAATCTCTGGGAATGGACTTGTTTGCTGAGTTCGATGCAGCTGGATGGACTCCGTATTTCAATCACAACTTGACACAGTGGCATGAGCAAAGTGTGCTGGATTTCTGGGCTACTGCCAGAGGAATACCCAATCCTCAGGGTATCTACACTAGCATCAAGGCCACAGTACGTGGTGTTCCTGTCTTCGTTGATGAAGATATCATCGCTCACATCTGTGAGGTCAAAACTGAAGGAGCTGTGTTCACTCCTGGCTGGGAAGCAAGAAATGGAGGACAGAAGTAGTTCACAGAGTTTCTGTATGGCACCTCTGAACCAGTAAGCTTGGATGCAAAGCATATGTCAGACAAGGCTAGGGTTTTGCATGCCATCTTAGGGTGCTCTATAATCCCTAAAAATGGAAGCAGAAACCATGTTTCTGAGTTTGAAAGATTTTGTCTGATTCACCTACTGCAGAAGAAGAAGGTGAACCTCCCCAACATCATAATGTACCACATGCAGAAGCGTCTCAGAGACTCTGCTGGGAGCTTCCCTCACAATACCATCATCACCAAAATCTTGCTGCATTTCAAAGTTCCCATTGAAAGGCTTTTTGATCGCCTTTCACAACCTATGTTTGGTGAATCAAACCTCAAGAGCATGGGAGTGAAGCTGACTCCAAGACCTCCCTCTCCGTCCATGAAGGAGATCCTTCTTCTTGAGAAAGCTGCAAGAAGGCAGACAACAATGGAGGTTCTTGAGAATGAACTTAGAGGAGACATAAGGAGGCATGAGTTCAAGCCATCAAAACCCTCTCCTCAAGCAAAATTGAAGAAGCTACCTGTAAGGAGTGTTGCTAAGGTAGCATCTGCATCTGTGCAGAGTCAGGTGTCTGAACCTGTTCAGAAGGCATCTCAAAGGCCATCTGAAATTGTGGGTCAGTTGTCTGAACCTGTACAGATTCCACAGCCTTCTTCTGAAATGGAAGGACAGGCTCAAGAGGCAGAAGAAACTGATGTAGTTATAGCTGAGCCATTGGCTGCATGCCCATCTGATCTTGAACTCATTCAGGTGGCAGCATTGGCTACTGCCCTGGAGCAGGAGGAGCTGGAGAAGAAAGCAGAACAAGAAAAGACTGATAGAGCTATTGCTATCGCTTCACAATTGGCCTATGCTGAAGATGATAGGCAAGCAACCATAGCTGAAGGAGCAAAGAAAAGGAAGAGGTCATGTGCACCTCAGAGAAGGAGAACCAAAGGCAAGCTACTTCAGACTGCACCTGAACCTAGGGTGACTAGAAGTATTGCCTCTCAGCTGACAGCAGAAGATGAAGCTGAGAAGTATCAAAATTTTGTTAAAGCTCAACAATACTTTAAAAGGAAAAGGGAAGAAAAACAAGCACAAAGGGAGAAGGAAGAAGCAAAGGCAAAAGAATCTGAGATAACCAAGCCTCCCTACAAGAGAATTAAGGTGAGATTTGATAATGTAACTCCTTCACCACCCTCCTCACCAGAAAAACCAACATCTCATCAACCTTCACCACAACCTTCACCAAAACCCCTATCACCTGAAAAACAACCATCTTCACCCCTATCACAACCATCACCACCTCCACAAACAGAAAACCTACCCTCTGAACCTTCCAAACCCTCTGAACCTACCTCACCACAACCTTCAGAGAATCAACTCTCTGAGCCCACATTATCTTCCACAAATCCATGAACTTACTCTAATACCACTCATACCTTCATCACCTCTACCTCCTACACCTTCTCTGGAAGAAGAGCTCTCTGTTGAAGCAGAGCAAGTGCTTGCTGATCCCTGCTCACTGCCCAAGTTTAGCACCCTGTCTGAAGAGCTACAGTATTTCAGATCAGCACCTGCTGTATCCTTGCATCCTGGCTTAATCAGGAAAACTGCTGCTGAAGTAAGGAATCAATACAGTGCTTCTTCAGGTGGATTAGACAAGATCAGGAAAGGTGTCCCTCTTGCACATATTTGGGCTCCCATCAATCCATTCTCAAATGATTCCCTGAGGCTGTATAATGATGAATGGAGCTTTGTGCGGCAGCTGAACACTGAGTCTGAGCTGTTTCAGAGGGATCTGCTCAAGGGAGTTGGGATGAGAGGCTACAGGCCCCCTAGAACTTGTTCAATCAGGCCAACCACCAAAATCTTGGTGAAACTTGATAGAATAGTTCCTAGGTATCCCTTACTGGAAGAGAAATTCAAAGAAGCTAAAAGCTATTCAAAGAAAAACTCACCTGTCCCTGAAGTGATGAGTCCATCAGAGTGGGACTCTTTACCAGAATTCATCACAAATCTAGGAGGAGGCCTGGATCATCTACTTCAAGATTGGCTGTGGTCCTCTTACTGGAAAATCAGAGAAGATGCTGGATCTTCTTCTGGATCAACTGGTCCTGATGCTGATTCTGGTGTTGGACTTGGAAAGTCAACCACTGTCAAATATCACTATATGAGAGATCACTTTCCTCCACCTGCTGACTCGTTTCATGAAGATTGGGCTCTACTAAATCCTATTGGCACCTTCTTTTGCCCTGTGTTCAGCCCCTCTGACTACAAACTGCAGCCAGGATTTGGACTGCTTAGATTTGTTTGCCCCTACATCCAGCTCATCTTCTATGAATCTGAGCAAGACTTGGCTAAGGAGAATCTGAAGTTGAAGTCCAAAGTGCAGAAACTTGAAAAGAAGTGTGCTAATGAAGAACAGAAGACTAAGCATCTGATTGCTCAACAAGAACAGATTCTTCAAGAACAGCAGCTTATCAGATCTGGTCAGCAAGACTTGAAAACCTCAGTGGAAGCTGCAATAAACAAGGCCAAGGACGACTTGATTTCCTTTCTCACTGAGGCCTTGCTGAAGAACAAAGATTAGACTGTTCATTTTATCCATTGTCTTTTGTTTATTCTCATGCTTATGACAAGTGTCTGATTTTTTGTTTCTTTATCTGAACATTCCCATATATACAATCAGTGGCTTTTCTCATCCTTTTATGAGTGCATTGTTAACATTATGCTATATGTTCTATGTGAATTTATTGCTCTGTTACTGTTTAGCTCTGATATTCCCTTTTGATTGATGACAAAAGGGGGAGTATTAAAATCTAACAAAATTTGAATCTGAAGTGATTACAGGACTCAGGGGGAGTACATAAGAAATTGATTTTCGATCAATTCAGTTTAAGAGATCACCATCTGAGGGGGAGCTATCTATATTTTTATCTTTAAAACTCTTCTCAGATTTGTGTATTTAAAACAAATTTGTCATCATTAAAAAGTGGGAGAATGTTGAGTCTCAAAAATATCATAAGAGAAAATATGATGTTTAAGATAACTCAATTCCCAAGTTTTAATGCTTAACAAATTTGAGTTAAAATATTTATTATAGATACATATATGTTTCAAAGATTTATCTGTGATTTCAGCAAGAGTCACTATGAGCCTACATAAAAAGACTAAGTGTTGAAGCTGTCTGAAGAAGCAAAACTCGTCTGAAGAGTTGAAGCTGTCTGAAGTAGCCCAACCCGTCTGAAGTATCAGTGTTGTCTGAAGTCTCACTTATGACGTGGCACCCTCTGCTGAAGTTTGTGAAGACTTTTCTGAACCTCTGCTGCACGTACCTTTTCAAACACGTTTATGGCAAGGAACACAGAGACCTTTCCTGGTGATTTTGAATTTCATACACCACTGAGGAAATCTCTGCAACGCAACCTCTGCAACAACATTTGTAGCAGCCTTAATGCAAGAGAAACCTTGTATCGTGTCAGAAATATCAGAGCTCTCAGAAGCGTGTCTCACAACGGATTAAACAGCATTTAATGCTATCTCTAAACGGTGGTATTTCAACGGATTAAAGTTTGGGTATAAATACCCCTCTATAAAGACCATCAATGACAATGAAGCAGAAGTGAAAAAGAGAAAAATCAATATACAAGAAAGCCAAGAGAAACATCACGCTGCAAGTTTTTACTCCGTAAAAACACTCTGAGAGAATTCTTTGTACACATTTGTATATCCTGAGCATACCTCAGTTTTTTATTGTACATTGTATTGGTTTAAGCTTCAAACTTGATAGTTTAAAAGCTTAAACCCCTTTCTTTGTAAACCTTGGTAGAGCCTGAAGAGGCTTGACAGAAAAGAATACTTGTGGTAGAGCCTGAAGAGGCTTGATAGAAAAGAATACTTGTTTGTGTCTGGAGAGACTGTACTCGTTGTGTCTGGAGAGACTGTACTCGTTGTGTCTGGAGAGACTGTACTCGTTGTGTCTGGAGAGACTGTACTCGTTGTGTTTGGAGAGACTATACTCGTGGTGTGTGGAGAGACGGTACTCGTTGTGTCTGGAGAGACTGTACTCGTTGTGTCTGGAGAGACTGTACTCATTGTGTCTGGAGAGACTGTACTCAAATTCAAGCTTGTAATCTGAATATTCATATAGTGGAAATCCAGTGGTTGTTTGCCATTGGGACTGGACGTAGCTCACAGTGGTAGTGAGTGAACCAGGATAAATTTCTTGGTTAAGTTTTCTTACCCTTATCTCTTATCAATTCTTTTTATACTAATCAAGGGGTTAGAGTAATTAATCTGATATGTTATAAAGACATAAAACATTGTTTTAAATCAGTATCTTGTATACCGTCTGAAAACTTCAGACAGTCCTTTAAGAGTCTGTCTGAAATCGTGTTTTTAACACCTGTTTGCGAAAAGCTTTCAAAAATATTCAGAAACACTATTCAACCCCCCTTCTAGTGTTTCCCTGTGTTTCTACAGATATTTATCATTTAGTGAGTATATATATAAGCATGTCACTTTACTTGATTAGGAAACCTGAACCGTGACAATTTGATAATCTTAAAATATTTACATATTTTTTTGTAAACAAATAAATTTCTAAATTAACTTTAATCCAGTTTTAAATTCAAAGTTTATTATCAAGTCAGCTCTTCACAATTAAAATCATATTTTCATCCTTTACAATCATATTTTCATCACTAACGTTTTAAATTCATTTATTATAACGTTAGGATCAAATTTGAAGTTAGTGGAATACCTTGGGATGAAATTGGTGGTTTACTCATTTGAGAAAATTTTGGGATATCCATATTATAGGGAGACTGTAACGTTCTAATTCCTGAATTAAAAAATAATGCCCATTGGAAGCAAAAATATTCCTGAATTTAAGAAATAATTTGCGCCATTATCGACATTGTCACATACATATAACAAGTTTGCTTAGGCAATTAAACATTACGTAAGCCATAAATATTTTTCATGAACTAAATCAAACATAAATTGCCTTCAAGGCTTAATAGCAATACACTGCTTACATCATCATAATCATAGTTGGGATACCACCATACATGCACTCTCAACAAAATAGAAGAGCCTGGGGGCTACATGTGTACAATTATATATATTCCACAAAAGAATACAAGTCAATATACTAAATATCTCAAAACATAGAGTACTAGATACATCCAAAATAACATCTAACTCTATAGCTCCAGCTCCCTCACTGACCAGCCCGAGGGGGACCCTGTGCATCTAAATGATAGGCACAAAACATGTGGTGAGACTAATGTCTCAATGAGAATAACTATATATGCATACAGGCAGTGTAGGGAAGCAGACATATGCTATGCATCGGAGAATCTCACAATTTAAACAAGACATAACTCATAACATAATATGATATGCATGACCTGCATTGCTCTACATCATGCGAGGGAGAATCGATATGTGCCATTCCACAACTAACAACAAATTCTATTCTTCCATTTTACAGCCTCCTCTACAGCTCCAACGATACCTCAACCAAACCCTTAATTATGATAACATGGAGTTATCAATAGTTTATTTAAGAATAATATACACACAATATATAGAAAAATAACTAGTATCATATATATATATATATATATTAAAATGAACATGAATACCAAATAAAGAAGAGAAGTACTAAAATGCTTGTAGTTTTTTTTTTTAAAAAAAGTACATATAAAGACAATAACGACATTGATAGGCAATAAGTCAATCAAATCTCCAGAGGAGCAGTAGCATATGGATAAATATAATGATAATAGGGGGCCGAGGTCTAATCTTGCTATAAGTGTTAACAGGAGTACGAGACCCAAATTCATTTTTATCAACTGGGAGCCGAAGCTTAAAATAAATTTTCTTGTTATTTGGGGGCCAAAGCCCAAGGGTATTACTCGTTCATAACTGATAGCAGACAGGATGTAGATCTAGAATTTAGCAAACAAGTTGTTAGAAACCTCAAATTGTGCGTGTAATTATGCAAGGACAACAACTAATACATGCAGTAAAATGGAAAGAAAATGAGATTAAACAAAGGAAAATGGTGGAGAAAAGAAGTGGAATAGGGGCCACTATGAAGGCAACCCGTTCAACAAATAAACCAAAAGTGAAGACTCGCCACCAGACCGTGGAGCAGGATAAGAATCACAATGGTTTGAGCAAGAACATCAAGCCTCTCAACTTCACAAGGGAGAAAATAAAGCAAAGCTTTAGTATTGAAAATGTTGATTAGCTTACCAATGAGGAGGAGACCTCCTTATATAGCCATAGGGGGCGACTATTTAGAGGAAGAAAAGAAAGCAAAATAAATTCCTACTCCTAATGGGTTTTGATCCCATGACCTCCTAAGCTTTTAGCTAAACTAAGCCTTAGCCAATAAAGCCATGAAATTAGCGCCTCATACTACGAAAATAAAAGGAAAAATTACAAAATAAAAGAAAGGGTTAAATATGTTTTTAGTCCCTAAAGTTTGACCCGAATTTGGTTTTAATCCCTAAACTTTAAAATTGTTGGTTTGGGTCCCTTATGTTCTGAAATCACGTAACTTTAGCCCCTCCCCTTAACACCATTAACTTTGACACTAACGTGACAAATAAATTTCTATATCAGTTTGTCCAGTCACATTCAATGACCATTATGTGGCAATTGAATTACAACGCAGTTCATACATACAGTTTTGTGGCCTTCCCTGTTCATGAAAAATATGAAGTTAAATTTAATAAAACCCTAAATAAATATGACTGGATGAGCTTAGGTGTAATTCAATTGCCACGACATGGTCATTGTAACTGGCTGGACAAACTGACACAAAAATTCGTTTGTCACATCAGTGTCAAAGTTAACGGTGTTAAAGGGAGGGACTAAAATTATGTGATTACAGAACATGAGAGACTAAAGTTACGTGATTTCAAAACATGAGGGACCCAAACCAACGGTTTTAAAGTTTAGAGACTAAAACCAAATTCGAGTCAAAGTTGAGGGACTGAAAACATATTTAACCCTAAAAGAAAATACAAAAGAGTCCTAATTAAGGGTGGTACATAGGACTAGGGTCTTATCCTTGGTCATGGGTGTCCTCCTGTAGTCCTGTCGGGCAATGCCCTCCCGAAGGGTAGTGTCCCTAAAATTGTAGGATACTAATTTATCCATCTCTTCCTTGCTTTAAGATGGTTCATATTCCTTAGATTTGATCTTGCAGGTCCAAGCAGTCTTGTACCTTTCTAGCAATATGCCATCATCCCCTCCCCCTTGAAAAGGATTTGACATCAAATAAGCATAGAGGCATATAGTAGGAGAAAGCAAAAAGGGGTAAGAAGAAGTGTAGTAGAGAGATGAAGTGGATGACAAGGTAGGTTGAAGTAGGAAGGTACTACCCTTAAGGTGATATGCTCCATCAAGTCGTCCACTTGCCAATATGGACGTATCTGAAACAGTAAGAACACCTTTCAGTTTACATCCTAAGTTATCATGAAAAGATTCATAGTAAAAGAATTTTGGGAGCATAAAGATAGAAGAAGATGAAGTACAGGGTAATAGAAACCCCTTGTAGTTCGCAAGTTAGTAACATCCTCTTCCACTTGGTGTCTTTCTGTGTCATCAAAGCAAACAACATTAGATTCTAAAGGGAGCTTAAGCAAAAGTATAGTTTCCTTTTTGATATTTCCCTTAGATTTTTTTTTTCAATTCTTAGGGTGTTTGCTAGAGTTTTCTTCCTTGTTTTTCTCTTTCCTTTGTTTTTCTTCCTCACATCCCAACTTCAGTTGAAGTTGATCTTCACATATTTCATGGGGAGCCATTGGCATTAGGGTGATTTTCATCCCCCTATGTTTAAAAGGGAATTCATTAGAGAAGCGATCATGGATTGCCCTCTTATCATATTGTCATGGTCTACCCAACAAAACATTTGTAGCATCCATTAGAACTACATCACAAATGATTTCATCTTGATAGGTTCCAATGGATAAGGCTATGAGAACTTGTTTATCAATCACCCATTCCTCATCTTCACTTATCCAATACAATTTGTATGGTTTGGGGTGAGTGGTGGTCCTAAGACCTAATTTTTCTACCATTCTCATACTAGCAATATTGGTACAACTCCCGCTATCTATGATTAGGGAGCATATTTTGCCTTCTATAATGCACCTAGTATTAAAAATGGTTTCCCATTGGTTTTCATTCATTTTTATGGTTTGGTTCCCTAGGACTCTTTTAATCATAAGCCCCAACCTTCTTTCCGGCCTATGGGTAGCTATTGGCCTAGGTTCCATTTCTATTTCCTCAATATCCTCCTCATCACTATTTGTTGGTGTTGACTCCCTAGAACTTGCACTAGTATACTCCCTGCTTTCTTTAATTAACATTTGTAGAAACCACAAGAAACACTAGAAGGGGGGTTAAATAGTGTTCTATAATTTTCAAACTGATTTTGGAAAACCTTTAACAAGCAATACTTTTCACAAAGGTGTTTTTACAACTTGCTAAAACTGGGAGTTTTAAGCTTGCTGAAGTAACTTCAGCAGGTTCAATAAAACAATTTGATAAACTTGTTTTTCAATATATTTAGATAAATTTGCAGTTTCAAAGTTATAAAACAATGTACTCAGAACCCTTCTCATTAGTTTAAATCAAATATAAAGAGTTAAGGGTAAGAAAAGACTTAGCCAAAGATTTATACTGGTTCACCCACTTCCACTGTGAGCTACGTCCAGTCCCAAAGCCAAACAACTATGGATTTTCACTATCTGATCAGATACAAGTATTCTTTTACAGTCAAGCCTCTTCAGGCTCTATTACAACAAGTATTGTTTCGTACCAAGCCTCTGCGGGCTCTAAACCAAGTATTGTTTAAACACCAAGCCTCTCCAGGATCAAACAGAAAACTGTTTACAAGAAAGATTGCTTAAGCTTTTAAACTACACAAGTTTAAAGCCTAAACTGGGTAAGATGTACAAGCTACTGAGTATAACTCAGGATATGAAAAATTGTGTACAAATGAAACAAGATGAAAATATTTCCCAAAGAATTTTTGCAACACTTTAGTAAGTTCACGTTGGTTCTCTCTGTATATCTTCTCTGCATGGAGACTTATATTTATAGAGAGAAGGATCTTTAGACCGGTTAGACTTCTCTTAAAATCCCGTTGTGAAATAACCTTTTTCCCATTGAGACACAACATCTGATAGCTTGCAGCAGCAAGCACAACAAGAGTAGGTTACAACAGCGCTGACTCTACTTTATTGAGCAAAGAGTACTTTTGCAGCACAAACTACCTTTTTGGTGAACAGTGATTTGAAATATACCAAAAGGTTTCTGCTTTGCCTTGCCAGAAAGAGAAGGGTGCAGATAGCTGGCAGAAAGCTATGAAAGACTTGAGTCTTCAAAAAGGGATCATCAGAGAAACTTATTTCCAATAAGATACAATTCTCAGTACGACGTTTCTTCTACTTCAGAAGGTTCACAGGCTTCAGCAGGACCTGATCCTTTAGCAGGTTCCTCCACTTCAGAAGGTTGCACCACATCAGTGAGTTGCATAATTTCAGAGAATTGCTCCTTCAGAAGGTTGCTGAAACACAAAGAAAGCCTTTAAGAGAATTTGTTCCTTCTTAACCAAATTTGTTAATCATTAAAACTTAGGGTTATGAGACTTAAAACATTATTAATTTCTTAATAACATTTTTGAGACTCAACATTGTCCCTTTGTTAGGACATTGGGAAGCAATGTGTGAAAGGGAATCAAGAATGTGGTCAGGGTGCAGCTGAAATAAATGGATTCCCTTGTTATAATGGTTTTGCGAAAACACGAATCAAGACATAAAAGGTATTAGAACAAAAGGTCGTACCTTATTAGGATTATGAACGAGGCAATAACAGCCACGTCTCTAGTGGTGTCCACGCCAACAGCCGAACTAGGAAACCTTCCTCAGCTCTGCTAGTAGCCTTAGAGAGTAAAAAGCGATTGCTCATGTGTGTCTGGGGTAGTGCATCTTATGCTTTATTTATAGAGTGGTGGCTAGGGTTTTACCCCCTCACTCACTTAACCCTCACACTTATGGGCCTGGCCCATTATGTTATAATTCTAATTAAATTAAACTAGAATTATTATCTTTTCCTAGTGGCTAGTTATATGCGTGTGACCCAATAGGCTTTTAATATTTGGTTATAATATTAAAATAAAACCCTTTTATATTTAATATCATAAATAGTGAGCGGTATCTAGCAACACATCACTATCCAAATATTAAGATTATCAATAACTTTGATAAATCCTATTTTGTGATAATAATTTATATGATCTGTCCCTTTGTCCAAATATCTAATTGAACATAAGGGCATGGATTTTTTCAACCTTGTATAGTTCAATTTATATTTTCTTGATCCCCAAGTAGACTATACAGGAAATAAATATCTCATATTTATCCTCCTGAGCATGCCCATGCATTTTGCAGTCTCACTTTATCAAGACGCCTATAGATATAACTCCTGTTACATAGGAGGGACAAATCCCATCTAGGGCACTCACATTCCACCACACAATTTATTATATGTCCAAAAACCAACTTTATGATTACCCTGTTACAGGTAACGTTTGATGATAATTAAAACATATAATTCCTTATGTAGGAATCGTAGTGATTTTGTGAAGTCTATTAATCAGTTTGAGCATTCAAACTTGACTCAAAGACTTAATATCCTTTAGTTTTAATGATTAACAAATAAGAGTATAATAAGAACAAATAAGATTATATAAACAGATTCTACTGAGAAAGGTATTGGTTTGTTGATTGTGTTTCAGGTTGAAATATTCATTAGAAGAAGAAGAAGATTTGATGAACAGAATCAGAATCAGAAGATAAGGATCAGAAGAACAAATGCAGGATTTAATATAAAGGTTGTCTGAAGTAAAGCAACTCGTCTGAAGTGCAGAAGCTGTCTGAAGTAAGCAACTCGTCTGAAGCATAGAAGCTGTCTGAAGAACACAAGCCGTCTGAAGTGCTGAAGCTGTCTGAAGTGCGCAAGCCGTCTGAAGACGTGAAGACCATCTGAAGACGTGAAGACCGTATGAAAACGTGAAGACTATCTGAAGAAGCCTACAAACAGAATCAAGAATTTATCTCTTGAAGACGTTGCTAAAGTGTAAAGCACACTCTACCAAAATGGAGTACACTTATATCAATATAAAAGCTAAACATGCTTTTATGCCTCGATCAAAGTCTTGTACAAATAAGGAAACTCTGCAAAGACTTTCTGCAAAGCCTGGTGCACCTGCAACAAAAGGCATTTTTGTGTGCGCAGACCTACTGCACCTGCACCTGCACCTGCACCTGCACCTGCTAGCTGCCCAGAACTGATCAAAAGACTGAGAAAAATCAACCAGAAAGATGTTTGAATAAAATACAATTGATTCAACATCTTTATTCGTCTATATCTCAGAAGAAGAAAATGAAAATAAGAACAAAATAGCAATCAGCTGAAGTAGAAGAATAAGCTGGAATTAATATGATATAATATTCAAGCTGAAGAATTGAGAAAAGCCTGAATTAATATGATAAGCACAAGTTGAAGTACATCACGATGAGATAAAAGCAAGCATTTGAGTATATTGTCTGAACAGATAAACTCTCTAAGTGCATGGAACAGATTTCAACATTGAAGAAATCAATACAGAAGCTAAGACTATATGATACAACGACTATAATATCATATGTCTTTATTCAAAGAAGAAACTGCAACAACAGCTATCTAACAAGACACCTCACTCAAAGAAGAAAGAAGAAATGGTGTTAGGAAGTAAACAGAAAAGGAGCATATACAAAATAAGCAAAAGGACAAATCCAACGGATACCTCCTCATATACACTCCTAAGAAAAGCAGAGGAAATCAGAAGTCAGTTGAGGAACGCAGAAGAAATCACAAGACAGCTGAAGAAAAGCAAAAGGATATCAAGAGAAAGAACATGCAAAATAATATCAAGAAAATCTCTCTAAAGAGCTCATCTACAGAAGTGTCAGAACAAGACTGTCTGAACACTTATTTGCTTAAGAAGAAGCAACTGTTTGAGACACTATTACATAATGGCTATATGAGCCACATCATCAACATCTCAACGGTATTATGAATCATCTTCAAATGGCTATATTCCAACAAAACATATAAATAGCCTCAAGGAAGAATTTGAAGATGTTGAACACATTCACTTGGTTCAATCAGTTGATCAAGATGTATCAGAAAAACCTTATTTGTTGTTGGATGAAAGAGAATCAACCATGTTGCTGACCTATTGATCAGTTAGCAAAAGTTGTAGTTGTTCAGTTGAACATCCAACCAGGTTGTGCTTAATTTCAAATGAACCAAGAATGGTTTGAAGCCGCAAGTATACCTTGGTTATTCCAATGATACGGGTAAGAATGTAGCCCATGGAAACCAATGGTTGGAGAACAAGGCTGAAGCTCAAATCCAGTATCTATCTAGCCAATTCTCAGAGGATGTCATTCCTCACATCAGAGACAAGATTGTACCTAACTTATATACTTGTATCACTGTCTTAACCTTGTACTTAGAATTCATCCTTTGTATCCTGAGTAGTACTCAGTTAACCTCTAGTACAGGAAGAAATTAAGTTTATGTTTCGTGGAAACTTAAACTTAGTTCAAATTGTAAACACTTTATGTGTCAGAGAGCCTGGAGAGGCTTGGTGGAAGAAAGAATACTCATACACTACTGTGGTTAGTGTCTGAGAGCCTGGAGAGGCTTGGTGGAAGAAAGAATACTTAGTTGCAAAGCCTGGAGAGGCTAGACTGAAAAAGACTACTGCATATGTTGCCTGGAGAGGCAGTTGAAAATAAAAGAATACTTAGTCGTAAAGCCTGGAGAGGCTAGACTGAAAAACAATACTGCATATGTTGCCTGGAGAGGCAGTTGAAAACAAAGGAATACTTGGTGATGTCTGGAGAGACTGTACTCGTGATGTCTGGAGAGACTGTACTCGGTTGCGCCTGGAGAGGCTGCCTGCAAAAGAATACTCATTGAGTTGCCTGGGGAGGCAGTTGATAAGCAAAGAATACTGCATGAGTTGCCTGGAGAGGCAGTTGAAAACGAAAGAATACTCATTGTGTTGGCCTGAAGAGGCTGTGAATAATACTTGTATCTGAGTTCAGATAGTGGAAAATCCAGTGGTTGTTTGCCTCTGGGACTGGATGTAGCTCACGGGTTTGTAGGTGAACCAGGATAAATTTTGTGCCTAAGTCTTCTTTCCCTTAACTTCTCTATTTACAGTTTTCATATTTATGTTGGGGATTGAAAAGTTATTTTCATAACAAACTTAACACAACAATTTCAATAAATGATCTTTCATAAGAACAAAACATGAGATGTTTCTCATATCATTTGGAGCATTACAAAGAATGCTTTTTGAATTACTTCTGAAACAATTATCTGAAGTGAGTCTGGAAAGAGCTCAGTTCAGAAATCGGGAACAAACTTCAGACAACCTCTAGTCATCTGAAGTATTTCAGAAACAATTTTGAGAAACATTCAATGTAATAATCTTTAGAAGATATCTTGAGAAGTTTCTGTTTAAAATAATCTTAAGACTTAAAAGAAACTTTATTTTTCTTATCTTCCGCACGTTTTAATTATCTCTGATCTTAAGATTTATTTTAAACATTATTCATCTTCATGATTTAAATAAAAGATTTTCAAGATTGTCGTGAAAAGCTTTAAACACTATTCAATCCCCCCTTCTAGTGTTTCCTGTGGTTCTAACAGATTTCAGGTCGAAGGACTTCATATAACACTTATCTATTTAAGAAACGTTCATGAAACTTATGTAACAATCTATGCAACGTTCTTAAGGTGGATCTGTCCAGTACATCATTACTCTTAATGTGCACCTATGTGAGAACATGATATCTCATATCCATGATCTGTGAGATGTGATCATCGATGAACTCACATACTAGTCTAAATGCATCTTTGTCCAAAGATGATACTTGACTAGGGACTATTTAAGAATTGTTCTTCATAAGATCTCACGATCAAGTCATCTACTTGATTTCTTATGAATTTTAAGTTTACCATTCTAAAGACAATAATTATATTCTAAAAGAATAAGTTTGCCTTTATAAAATAACATGATACAAGTGATGGAGGTTCATAAATATATAAGTCTCTAGTGCATATTCCTAACAATGTGTCCCTTACCCATACATTTAAAGCACTTAATTTCACGGGTAGAGGTTGAAGGGTTAGAGTTTTGATACTTGGAAGGAGTAGGGTTCGAAGCAACCCTAAGGCCCTTAGGCTTTTCCTTCTTTTAACTTTTACTCTCATCCCTTTTTGGGACTTCCCTGTTCCTAGTTGAGTAACTAGGGTTGTTTTTTTTACAACTTCCTTTTCTTTTAAGTTGGGTTTCTACCTTAATGGCTTGATGTACCAAGTCTTCTATCTCAACATAAGGTTACAATTCCACTATGTCCCTTATGTCAAAATTGAGACCATTGATAAATCTAGCCATAGTGGCTTCTCTATCCTCAATTATGTTGGCCCTAATCATAGCAAGTTCAATCTCTTTGTAATACTCATCAATACTCTTAGATCCTTATTTTAGTAATTGGTGTTTGGTATGCAACTCCCTAACATAATGTTGAGGAATGAATATTTTCCTCATGATTCCTCTCATTTCGTCCCAAGTTGAGACTAGAGAAAACCCACTTCTACCTCGGTCAGTTTGGAGTTGATGCCACCAGACTAAGGCATAATTCTTAAACTCTAGAGAAGCTAACTTAACCTTCTCCTTATCCCTATAATTGTGGCAACTAAAGATTTGTTCAATCTTTAACTCCCACTCTAAATATTGCTCAACATCATTTCTTCCTTGAAATGTGGGGATTTCTACCTTAACTCCTTTAAGGGGATTTTCTCTCCTAGGTTCCTCTCTTCTAGGCTCACCTCTTCTCCTAGGTTCTCTCCTTTCCGTCCTTGGCCTACCGTCGTAGTATTCTTCCCTTTCGTCCCTAGGCTCTTCTCTCCTTTCATGCCTTTTATGTCTCCTATTCCTCCTTTCTCCCTCATCTCCCCATCTATAGGTATGACTAGAGTTCTTTTCTCCTTCACTACTCTCTATTTGATACCTATCTCCAAATCTAAATGAGTTTCTTCCATCACTTTCTTCAGCTTGAGAAGAGTGTCTTCTCTCGCCTCTCCTACTACCTGTTAATTCTTGCCTCAGATTAGTTATTTCATTCCTCATCATTCTTGCTAAGTTTTGAGACATAGCCTCTAACTCAGCCCTATATTTAAGAGTTTTAGGTGATGGAGGGGGTGAATTCCTACCAGCCATTTTCTTTAAAATTTTCTCAAGTTGCAAAGGACCTTTCCACTCACTAAGTGTTTACAGTCAATGGAATTCACTCGTGTATGCCACTCTTTTTTGTCTTTATCTATAACGTGTTCACTTTTGCCTCTTCTACTCGGTTAGGATTAATTTTAGTTCTTTCAAAGACCAAAGTTATTTCCCTACCCAAGCACTACGAGTTGGAACGAACAACACTTATGTTTATCTAGGATTGCTTAAAAATGAAAACTCTAAAAACATAACTAGAATGGAATTTGACAAACAAGAAAAGATAGCTAAAAGAAAGCTTATGTTAGTTGCAGAGGGAATCTATAAGGGGGGTTGAGTAGATTCACTAGAAATTTAGAAACTTTTTCAAAACAAGTATTTCACAATCCCCTTTCTTTTTTCCTTCAAGATTCTTTCAAATGTTTTATTCAAAATGAATTATCAGAGTTCAAATGTAAGTACTATTTGCAACGGATCTATTAATTTGAAAGAATAAGCTAATTAGCAAGATTGATTACACAAGTATGATAATTCAATATTCTTACAAACCAGATTTTATATAGCATCAAGAACAGATTCTGCACATTAATTTCAGTTCAATTATTCAGAACTATGAATTCAAGTATTCCCAAATCAAAATAGAAAATAGAGATAGAAAATATAACACAGTCATTTATACTGGTTCAGCCATAAAAAGGCCTACATCCAGTGTAGATTCAGCACCCCGCCAAACCTGATTTCATTAAAGAATTGATTACAAACACTATGCACATGCAATTCTGAAGAAATACTTACAAACAACATACAAAGGTTAAACTCTTGCACCCCACAAGAGCATGTTTTTCAATGACACCCCATCATATGAACATTAACCCCACTTATGACACCCCGTCACAAGATTTCAAATAGTCTCAATGAAAACACTTTTCAAGAGATTTCCCTATACAAAAAAATTATGAAAGAAAAGAGTTAGAACAACAACACCTTGATTGTGCAGATAATCCAACAATGAAGTTCAATAATGTTCTTCTTTTCTCAATCTTCTCTTGTGTAGAGTTCTTGGTTCACATGAGGAATTCTGGGTTTTTCTTAAAGATTTTCTCTCTAAAATTCAATTCTCTTTCTTGCTTTCAATCTCATACCTTAAAAATCTGATTCCTTCTTTTTATATTTCGAAAATCTTGATGGTTATATCAGTTAAAAGTTAGTTAAGATTGAAATAGTCTATTACCTTTCGAAGATAGTTGATTACCAGTTTAAAGAAAAACAACCCAGAAATAACAGTAGTTTCTGTGGTAATCGATTAACCCAGAGAGAATGCTAAATGAATTCTCCTCAGGTTCTGCAAGTAATCGATTACCAAAATCAGGTAATCGATTAAATTGATCCTAATCTTGAATTCAAGCAGTTTTTCCGTTTAAGTCAGCTTGATGGTCTATTACCAACTTACGTAATTGATTAACCCAGAGAAAAATCATTACTAAACTCAGTAATTTAGACACCACCTTTCCAAACTCGAAAAACCTAGAAGTGAATTCAATTTGCACAATGAATGATCAACAAAAGAACTATTGAGTCACATACACAAGCCTAATATTCTAGAAACAATCAATACAAGTGTCACACCTATAGAAATTTGTTTGGCACTGCAAAATAATTTGAATCACCTAGCTAAAACAACAAAACCAAAACATTCATTTGATAAGAGGCTTGAAAAGTAGCTTGAATCTCTTCCATAAATGCATAACTCCAACAACTTATACACAAGAGTAGAGAGTCAAACAAGATAAACACACAAGAAATTACAAAGAGAATTGTTTTGGTTTAAATTTTGATTCAAAGGAAAAGTTGCCAAAATTTTGGAAAATAGCATTTACAACTCAAAAATCGGACTGGTACAAGCAAATGGAAAATTTACAGTAGAAAGGGAAACTGAATTTTTAGGTTCTTTCTTATTCTTCTTTTTTTTTAAATTGGAGGATTCATCTTTTCCTCAAATATTTTTTTTTTTACTTTTGTATTTAATTTTCTTTTCTTTTGTACCTTTTTTTTTTGGTATTTTTGGCTACTATATTTTTTTGACTATTTTCTTTTCTTCTTTTCATTTTGTACTTTTTCTTTGCCTTTTGCTCCAACTAAAAGATTATAGAAAGTTGTAATTATTGCAAAAATAATCCCTATTGTAACATCCTAAAATTTCTAGAATAAATAAAATAAAATAAAAGGAAGAAATAATAGTATTATTATTATCTTTTATTATGAATATTATTAATTAATTAAAAAGGGGGATGGGTGGGTTGGAGTAGGCCCAATCCAAGTAGATATTTAAATAAGGGAAGGGTTATCTATTTCACCCTATCCTTTTCCAAAACGTCAGATAACTTAACCCTAGGGAGGAGAGAAGCGACTCCACAAGGAGAAGATGCCGCAGAGTAGATCATCAAGGGAATTCTGCAATTCGTCTTCGATCATCATCTCTGAGGTACCGGGGGAAGGGGTGCTACTATATGTGTATGTTGGAGTTCTTGGGTAGTGAGGGAAACCATAAGTCCCTCCAGGAATTCTAAATTCGAAATTTGATCTATTAATCATGTGTTGTATGTTTGGAAATTTGCTTGGTTTGATGTACAATGTTATATTCATAATGAACGAAATGATGACAGTGAGAATAGCGAAAAAGGGATTAAACAAGGATTTGGCGGTGAGGACCCATAATTGAGTAGATGTAAATTTTATGGTAAATTGTAGGAAAGATTGATGATTTCACCAATATTAATCGGTAAAAACGTGTCTAATTGAGTTAGGAACATCAAGATTTGAGTAGGGGCTGAAGAAAGGTTTAAAAAGGGGTAAAAATCGCAGGTACAGTCGTTCTCGAGTCGCCGGTAATCGATTACAGCAGACTGTAATCGATTACAGGGCTTTCTGGGCAGCGTCGTATGAATTTAGCTATTGGTAATCGATTACAAGGGGCTTGTAATTGATTACTAGATTTTAAATTGGACACCAGAGGTTTCTGGTAATCGATTACAGCCTCCTGGTAATCGATTACCAGGTCCCAAAATTGAGTAACCGCTTCTGGTAATCGATTACTAGGCCAAAAATGAGTTTAGAATGTTATGCTTATGTGGTGTTGTGACCCTTTACTGATATGATGGTAGTTATATGAATCGTTTGTGGAGTTGACTGATTGAATTGGATGTACAATGCGTCTTAATCGTGGCATGATCTATTATTGAGTGATTATTCCATGTGAATATTCTGTATTTATAAAATTCGTGATGTGATGTGGAGTGATTAGAGTAGAGGAGATTGCATGAGAAATATGTGATATGACGTTGATGCATTGAGCATAAGCATATGATGTATGAGACGCATGAGATACATGAGTAGCCAGACGTGGCTAAAAATACCCTAGCCCAAAGAGGGGGCAACGAGCAGGGTGGAGACCATGATGGGGGACATTCGATGCATGACTCCAAGAGGGAGTGTTTTACAATGCGACTCACCAAGCCCATAAGAGGTTGGTGACGGTGGGAGGGAGCGGGTGTCCTTGCACGGACCCATAGAGGGGGTACGACCCATCGGCCAAGAGGGAATTTAACGGTAAGTCCATCATTGGTAACAACTAAAGGGATTGATGAGGTGCGCCCATTGTGCGGAGTTCCAAATCATAACCCTTAGGAAGAGGTATTGTGCATGAGCATAGAGTGAGCACACTCGTCATTTTATGATTGTGTGAGAAGTGTGAATTTATATTTGTGTGAAACTAATGTGCGGAATGTAAAGAGTGTGGATTGAAATGAATGATGGTATGTATGGTGATGGGTGGGAATAAGGGTAGCCTTTCTGTATTGCATGTATATGTATGTATTCTTTTCCTCACCGTGGTCTTTCTGTGGTTTTTTATAGGTGATGAAGATGGCACTCAATGTGCCGAATTTTGAAGGGACAGGGTCTCGCTCTGATATGTGTGACATCGTGGGGTAGTGGCTAGGAGCTTTATTTCTTTTATTTTGATATGTAGAGATTTGAACAGATTATTTCTTAGGGTCTTACATGGCCAAATCATATTTTTATTATATTGATAATTTAGCTTTTAAAAACCTGGATTTTACCTTTTTATGGAAATTTAGTTTGATTTGGATTAAGTAATTTATTTAAAAGAGGAATTGTGAACCTTTTACCTCGATGTTAACTATAAATTTTCCTTATATTTCAATTTGATGATTGTATTAGTATTTGGGGTAGAAGGGTGTCACACTTATTCTAAAAGAAAATTTTCATGTACCTGGCCTAAAATAGGACTAAGAATGGTACCAAAAATTGGTAAAAATTGTTTGTTTTCTAAAAACTATTTTAAAAATGGAATGACAACTTGAAAAAAAAATTACACAAAAAATTGCTTAGCAGTTTCCTTATATTACACAAAATATGCAAACAACAATTCAAACGTGCTGGATTGATTTTATGGATCAAACTAAGAAAAATTGGAAAAAAAATTCAACCAGATAATTGGTGAATTTTTTGCCACTTTTTTTAGCTAGAACCCAGCCTACAGTTTTACGTTTTGTGTAATCAAACAGGCGTTTCCTAAGGTTGTGTTAGAGAGCAATTCAATTTTTCAATCATATTACAAGAATAACAGACAGAACAGAAGCAGAAAATTGAAAAAAACAACACCCAAAAAATGTGCATAAAATGGTGAAAATGAGGAAGAAAATTGCACAAAAAGTAAATGGGGAAGGACTGAAATTAAATGACTCAAAGTAAAGGGGAATAGTAGAAATTAATAGGATGGGGAATTGTGGAATTTAGACGGCCGAATTTAAAGGGGAAGCTGAAATTAAAAGGATGGGAGTGACTGAAATTCAAAGCGGAAAGTAAAGAGATGAGATATGGATGAACAATTGATTTGGGGATGAGCAAAATATGTAAAATGGACTGGGGAGAAGCCATAGGTGAACGATCTTTGGAAAATGAAAGCAACAGTGCTCCCACTTACCACAATCCACCACAAACAAGCAATTAAAATTCTATTTTACTCAAGAACAAGTTATGAGCCATTAGAATAGGCATTTTATCAAACACCTAAGAGGTGGGTAATGCGCGACCCAAACAAACCCATTCTAGAGAAAATTCAGCCACACAATCAAAGACAAACAAGTGCTGTAAGCAGCAGAAAGGAACCTCAAGCCCGGGGACAGTCCAAAGTCCAGAATTACAAGAAAATAGATGGAGAATTCCACATGAATGGGAAAAATTCTGCACCAAAACAGCAAGTATGCAACACTCCAAACTGCACCAAAACATCCCCAAAAGTGCTCAAATCTACAAAGCTTATATGACCAATTGATAGAAGATAGGATGCGGATCTAGAATTGAGCAAACAAGTTGTTAGAAACCTCAAATTGTGTGTGTAATTAAGCAAGGACAACAACTAAAACATGCAGTAAAATGGAAAGAAAATGAGAGAAAACCTAGGAAAATGGACCAGAAAAGAAGTGGAATAGGCACCACTGTGAAGGCAACCCCTTCAACAGATAAGCCAAGAATGAAGATTCGCCACCGGCTTGTGGAAAAGGATAAGAATCACAATGGTTTGAGCAAGAATCATCAAGCCTCTCAACCTCACAAGGGAGAAAATAAAGCAATGCTTTAGTATTGAAAATGTTGATTGGCTTACAAATGAGGAGGAGACCTCCTTATATAACCATAGAGGATATTTAGAGGAAGAAAAGAAAGCAAAATAAATTCCTACTACTAATGAGTTTTGATCCCATGACCTCCTAGGCTTTTAGCTAAACTAAGCTTTAGCCAATAAAGCCATGAAATTAGCGCCTCCTACTAGGAAAATAAAAGAAAAAATTACAAAATAAAAGAAAATACAAGAGAGTCCTAATTAAGGGTGGTACATAGGACTAGGGTTCTATCCTTGGTCATGGGTGTCCTCCTCTAGGGTAGTGCTGCCCCACGAAGGGTAGTGTCCCTAAAATTGTAGGACACTAATTTCTTCATCTCTTCCTTGCTTGGAGATGGTTCATATTCCTTAGATTTAATCTTGTAGGCCCAAGCAGTCTTGTACCTTTCTAGCAGTGTGCCATCAATAACACATAAAACTTGATTCATGAGGCACACAAGCTATTACATGACCATGGCAAAACCTTAAGTAAAACAAACCTATCTCAAACCCTCAATAATATCCAATCATACAAATATGAATACACATGCCAATACATGCAAGAAACTCAATCACAAGTTAAAGAAGATGGTAAATAGAGATTATGGGTCATAGAAGAGTTGTCTTACAAAACAAGGGTGGAGTGTTTGAGCTATACTCACCTAAACGAAGCCCAAATGAAGAGGAAAGTTTGCGGGGATATGAACGAGCAAGCCTCATTCTCCTTCTTCTTCTCCTTGATTCAAAAGCATCCTCTCTCTCTCTCTCTAGGAAAGGGGAAAAGCCATAAATAAACTAAGCCCTAATAAATGAAGCATTAAAAACCCAACCCAAGGCTTAATGGCAGTTTTGGTCCCCCTATTATCATCAATCCGTGATTTTGGTCCCCCTACTTTTTTTTCGCGATTTTGGTCCCTCTAACACATACTTGGGAGGTATGGAGGGACCGAAATTTTGAACTACATCACGAATTTGGAATAATAGGGGGACCAAAATCGCGGATTGATGATAATAGGGGGACCAAAAGTGCAATTAATCCAAAATCGCTTGAGCGAGCGTACTAATTGCCTTTTGTTTTTCGCGTCG
Organism: Sesbania bispinosa; assembly: GCA_026901365.1. Classification (NCBI taxonomy): domain Eukaryota; kingdom Viridiplantae; phylum Streptophyta; class Magnoliopsida; order Fabales; family Fabaceae; genus Sesbania; species Sesbania bispinosa. The sequence goes on from QLOH01000205.1 coordinate 298,723, forward strand.
CCGCTCAATCAAGAATCCCATTGCTTGAGCGAGAAACGTCCAAAGAGGATTCTCCTATTTCTGGGGAAATTTTGTTTGAGCGAAATTACTCCAAAAAGCATCCCTTGATGTTGCCCCTTGCTTGCTTGAGTGAGGCTGTCCTTGCTTAAGCGAAAAAACCAAAACTCAAATTTTACATTTTTACTGATATTTTAACTCAAGCGAGGGTATTCTCGCTTGAGCGAAAATGCTCTAGAATGGAAATTCCAGATTTCCATTTCTAGCCATTTTCCCCAATTTTCACCCTCTTTTCCCAGTTCTTTTTTTCAAAAATACCCTTCTAACCTTATTTTAATTATGAAATCACTATAAATTTTGGGATGTTACTCAAACTATACTCCCTTGTGAAAGACTAAGGTTTGGTTGGTTTCTATTTTGGTTATTGTTGCAGTACATGTGTCTGTAAAATTTTTTGAAAGTACATATTATAAGGGAGCTCTGGTTAAATTTTAATAAGAATTTCATTTAAATATAAGGTTTATAAAGTCTTGTAAAGCTATATGTTGAAATTATACAACTTAAATGGTAGTCTGAGTTTTTTTCCCTAAACACTTGTTTGTTAAAGAGTGTAATTTCTATTTATTGATATATATCTCTCACTATACATGCAATTATGGTGTAATTGATATTATTTAAATACATGCGATGATACGTAATAATATACTTCTTTTGTGTAACGTCCTAATTTCTGAATTCAAAAATAATGCCGGTTGGAAGCACTATTCCCAAATTTGTGAAATTATTTCGCGCAATTATCTATATCGACATACAATCAACCACATCAAGTTTCTTAAGTAATCCAATGTTTACATAAACAGAAATCATTAATACAAAACTCAAAGATTGTACTTTAATTACAACTTAGTAACTTAAAATACAATGCTACAATTTTATACAAAATTCCAACCTACAACTATGAACATATACTATAAATCTCTCTAAGAGGTGGTACAAGCCACTTGAAGGACCAATCCACCGTTGAGCCTCCAAGTCGTCCGACTTTACTTCTGGTAGGGATATTCTACACATCTTGAATGAAATCCACGTGTGGTGAGACTTACGTCCTAGTGAATGTGATCATGCTTACAATGTGGGGAAACAGGCAAATGGAAATGCAACATAAACATATATGGATATGGGTCTTGATATACATCACAAAACTACCAAGCAGTCAAGCAATGCATATACGAGTTCTTTGGTGGGAAAACCACCCATGCAGTCACACAATCAAACTCAAACTTAATTTGTGGTGTGTAACCCAAACCAAAGGTGTCTTTTCACTGTACATGATTTGAGCGTTCTGCATTGTGACGAAGGATCGTTGTCCTTGGACACCCTGATTAAGTTTTATTATCATATAAGAATGCAAGATGCCTTTTTATTAACCTGATTGAGGGTCCCGATGTCCCTCTTGGCCGAGAGGTCCATGTGATTCCTCATTCCTCTTTGGTCCGAAGACCCCTGAAATTCCTTATTCCTCTTTGGTCTGAAGACCCATGAAATTACTCTTGGCCAAAGGTCCATGAAAACCTTGTGTACAAGATTAAGGTTTCAAACGTGAGAAACATGATTTATGGCATGTATACATGTTACATATGCTAAATGATGATTCCATGACATTCAAAATCTCATAATCAACAATCTCATGAAAACCCTAACCTGCACGACCTAGGGTTAAGCCAATGCTCAAGCAATCAAAACAAATATACATATAAACCCTAGATTAACCTAAATCAATCACAAGCAAGTAAAGAAGGAAGGAGAAGGAGAAGGGATCATTAGAGAACTTCATACATGATGAAAAGTGAGTGGGTGAACCACACTCACCTCAAGAATAGGAATGGAGATGTTGAAAGGGTGGAGGATGATGGTTCCAAGCTCCTCTCTAGGTTGGAGACCTCCAGCTAGGCTCCTTCTCCTTCTTTCTCTTCTTCCTTTGCTATCACATGTGGTAGATGGGGAAATGCGTTAGAAATGGGTAAAATGACACTAGATTCTGATTTATAAAAACTGAATTCCCATCTTCTTGCTCAAGCGAGGATTTCTTGCTTCAGCGAGCTTCTACCAATTTCTCTATTTGCACGTTCTCGCTTGAGAGACAAAAAGTTAGAGAGCAAACTTTGAATTTCCTCCAATTTCTCTGAGCGAAAAATCCAGAAAACAACTGCCCTGATTTGCTGATAATCTCGCCTGAGCGAGACCTTTCTGGCTTGAGCAAGAAAACCAGAAGTGAAATTCCTCCCTTAAATTTCCTTTAACACTCTAAACTCTAAATAAATTCCAGATCTTCTCTCTTATTTTACCCCTTAACTCCTTAATTCTCCTTCTACTTCTAACTTCCTTCTCTTGGTGGGATTCACAACCTAAGGTTCCATTATACTTTCTACGTCCAAATTTTGGGATGTTACAATTCTAGCCCCCTTAAATAAATTTTTTCCTCAAAATTTGCTTCAATTACCCTCAATCTCTCTACTTCACCCTCATGAACCCCTTATGGTTCCATGCGAGTCTAGTGTTCCTACTCTCCACCTGCTAGAGTCTCCCTTACGGACCTGACTCTAGGTCCTTGTGTAAAGCACCACATACCTTGTGACACATGTCCTCCGTAACCTCTAACCGGGCAAATTCGTACCTTAAGGTTCCCGACCTAATCCATCATACTTTATTTAGCATACAACCATAACTTTGCTCTGCTAACCTAGTGATGAGACTTAAGAGGACATGCAGTGCAAGTACCTAGTTCTACTTAGTTGAGAACTCCCTTACATCGCAAGGAACTTAGTGGGTTTACCCCATGCTTGTACCCTCTTAAAAGACCATTAACATCTACCTAGACCGTCGGATTAGCTCCGATGCTCAAAGCTATGACTAACGACTGCACTCGAGGTATCCATCTGATCATATTCATTCCAAGACATTCGATGTTGAATCTAAAGGATAGGGATTTTCGGTGTAACAATAAGTCATGAAACATGGGGGTTGAGAGGGTAGGCGATGGGGAAAACGTGATTTGACCTCCGAGTTAAATATGTTAATCTTCCACAAAACAAAGTGAAGTGACAATAGAAAGAATGTTGGAAAGACTGGTGCGTGATCACTAACCGGCATAGACTGACGTTCAGGAAGTTGAAGCTAGGCACAAGCCACAACTTCAAGGCCTAGGAGTTGGGAACAATAATTGAGTGCAACGGGGACATGGGTAATCAATGCTAATTCTCCACCCCCGATTGCTATCAAGAACGATTCCCTTGGGGTAGTCCCTGCCCTTGCCACCCCATTGGGAGACTGGAAGGGCAGGCAATCCGAATTCTGGGTTACGGTCCTAAACACAAACTTCCTATAGTTGAATCTATGTGCTAAAATGAGTGCAGGCGAGTTGGATAACCACCACTAGGAACAAGGCTGGTGATAGGCTGAATGCAACTTGCGTGTACATTGCACCGTACCAGTGATGGCTGAAGTTGTGCGTGTTGTGCTTGGGATACGAATTTGTAGAAGCGGGTGGAAAAGGAAGTGGCAAGGTAAACACTCCTCACTAATGACAGGTGAAAGTGGCAATCGGCGAGGGACACTGATGGATTCTAACGTGAGGGTCCGTGACGACCTACTTATCCCCCTTCGTGAGATTCAGACCTATCTCTAGTATTCCCTTTCCTCGAGGTGCCAAAGACCTACTGGTAACTGTTTGAGGCTTCTATTGCGCGCTCGAATCATTCCAACTAGGTAGGGGTTATCCCTGGCAGCTCAGTATCTCTCTATCTTCCTCTTGACTCACCGCTGACATCTAGACTCAACTAGGGTCTCCTTTCTTCCACTCTTCCACAAATTCGAGTTTGTAGTTTGCATATATCTCAATACTCCCTGTCCTCCTAGCTTTGTGGAACTCTCCTTCTTGGAATTCTATGGAACATCAAAGTCTTCCCAAATTGACCTTACAGAATTCTTAACCCGATAAAGAGGGTTTGCTAATCCGGTTATTGTAATTAATTATCCTTGTTACTTACCCTAATTCCTCGTATTCTTAATTCTTTCTTGCCCCCTATGGATCATCTAATCCAATCAATGATGACCTTCGGTTCCTAGGCTACAAGTTTAGTTTGGAAATGAAATCTATGGTGAACTCTATTTTCCATTCAACTACAACTCTTCAATGAAGACATGAGAGGGTTGAACTAGGAAGTCTTCTACCTTGTTCGAAGGTGAGAAGCTGAGAAGTTCAAGTGATTGGAACCGATGCACATGATTGGATCTGTGGCCCCCCACACAAGCCCGAAGGAATGCTCAAGTTACGAGAAAAGAGGACAACTCAAGTCAGCTCCAAAGGCTCTCCCCAAAATGACTAGAAGAGTGTTAACAACGAGAAGGAAGAATGGAGACGTCATTTGGCCGAGCTCGACAAGCAAAGGAGGGAATAAAAAAAGTGCTTACTGGCCTAAAATTCTTTAAAATCAATGGTTATGAATGAAATATGGCTACCACAAAAAACATGCATGACATAGATGATATTCTCTAGTTAGACACGTACCTCACATTCAGGTTCTCAGCTTCAGTTTGCCTCCAACCCTAAGGATAAGGATCTCCTTGGGAGCTCGAAGTTAGAGTCTCAGTCTTCTTCTTCGGGCAATCCTTTTTCATGTGTCCCGGATGATAACAGTAGAAATATCTTCCTTGGCCCTGCAGGCACCTCCCTTTGTGGCCTTTCCCACACTCCACAAAAGTTGAAGATCGGCGCTCAGACGGTTGGGAAACTTTCCCATTCATTACACTCCCACCTGAGCTTTCCTCAAGTGGAAACTCGTCTCTCTTCCTCTTGATCAGGGTGGGGAAATACCTTCCTAGAAAAGGGGTCCTGAAGGCCTCCCAGGTGATAGGGGTGTCCAAAGCCGCCACGGACATGGGATGCCCCTCCACCAAAGCTCTGGCTCCCCCTGAGCATCAAGGGTGCAAGAATTACCCTTTGCTCATTAGGGTATCCCTTGGCATTCAGAATATCCTCAATTTCCCTAAGCCAGGTAGCCACCGAAGAACAATTTAGGCCTCGCTCAAAACTTGCTGAGTGACAGCTAGAAATCCAAAAATCCACTCACCTGGTGGTCCGACCTCGGAGCCACTGGGGTCGCTTGACCTATAGGTGGGGTACGTCCACTCTCCCCCAATAGGGCAGAAAGAAAAGTGGTCTGCTGGTTCAGGGCGCAAGTCAACCCTTTGATAGACGTAATGTAGGCATCCCGAGGATTTTTCGAAGCCTGACGCCTACTTTGTCTGCCTATAGCCATAATTCTATACACATTGACCAAAACATGGAGTTGATTAAGCACTATATTTCATACAATACATACAAAACCATAACTAAACTCAAATAACTAACTCATCCATAGTCCAATTGGACTGAATTGCTCTGATACCATAATGTCCTAATTTCTGAATTCAAGAATAATGCCCGTTGGAAGCACTATTCCCAAATTTGTGAAATTATTTTGCGCCATTAACAATATCGACATACAATCAACCACATTAAGTTTTTTAAGTAATCCAATGTTTACATAAGCGGAAATCATTCATACAAAACTCAAAGATTGTACTTTAATTACCACTTAGTGTCTCAAAATAAAATACTACAATTTCATACCAAATTCCAACATACAACTATGAACATATACTAAAAATCTCTCTAAGGGGTGGTACAAGCCACCCAGAGGACCAATCCACCATTGAGCCTCCAAGTTGTCCGGCTTTACTTCTGGTAGAAATATCCTGCACATCTAGAATGAAATCAACAACATGTGGTGAGACATACCTCCCAGTTAATGTGATCAGGCATACAATGTGGGGAAACAAGCAAATGGAAACGCAACATAAACATATATGGATACGGGTCTGGATATACATCACAAAACGTCAAAGCAATCAAGCAATGCACATTATGAGTTCTCTGGTGGGAAAACAACCCATGTAGTCACGCAGTCAAACTCAAACTGAATCTGTGGTGTCTAACCCACACCAAGTGTGTCATTTCACTATACATGATTTGAGTGTTATGCATTGTGACCAAGGCTCGTCGTCCTTGGATACCCTGATTAAGTTTTATTATCATATAAGAATGCAAGATACCTTTTTATTAACCTGTTTGAGGGTCCCCACGTCCCTCTTGGAAGAGAGGTCCATGTGATTCCTCGTTCCTCTTTGGTCCGAAGACCCTTGAAATTCCTTATTCCACTTTGGTTCGAAGACCCATGAAATTACTCTTGGCCAAAGGCCTAAGAAGACCTTGTGTACATAATTAGGGTTTCAAACGTGGGAACATGATTCATGGCATGTATACATGTTACATATGCTAAATGATGATTCCATGACTTTCAAAATCTCATAATCAACAATCTCATCAAAACCCTAACATCCACGACTGATAAGTGCAAAATATATGGTAAATTATTGTATAATTATTGCACTTATTAAGGGTAAATTGGTAAATTTAATCCCCAAATTACCTCTTTTTGGTAATAAATGCATATTTTGTGATTATTTAATTCAAATTTGAATTTGATGTTATTTTAATAGAAAATATGTTGATTTTGTAGATAAAAGGGAAAGTTTTAAATGGAGAAACAAGATAGCATCTATTTGAAGAGAAAATCTACAGATGAGATTCTAAATGGCAGCAGATCAAGATAAAATCCATAGTCATTTAAACAAGGATTCTGAAGATAAAATTCTCAATTTGATTTTGAAGATCAAATCAGCACAAGATCAAGCTAAAAAGAGGGAAATCAGGAAAGCAAAACAAACAAGGATAAGATCAGGAAGAGATCAAGCTACAAAAGGAGGAAATTAGGAAAGCTGGAACGAGAACTACGCTCCACCTGCGCTAAGCGCAAGTGGAGTGCAGCATTCAATTAACTCTCTGTTTCCTGCGCTTTATCTGCGCTGAGCGCAGGTTGAAGCGCAGGAATACGGAAACAGTTTTTAAATGGATTTCAAACAAGATCCCTTCCAGATTTCAGATGGCTTTCCAACTTCTATTTAAAGGAACCTCTTGCACAGATCATAGGGAGACGGCGGAGCAGAGCTAGGGCTGGAGAAAAGTGTGACAGTTTCTCTGTTGGTTTGTAATGGCTACCATGCGTAGCTAAACTCTCCGAAAGGATTGAATATAGTCGATTCAATCCCCTATTGTATGTGAATTCTCTTTACAATCTATGAATCCCTGTTTTTATGATATCAGTATTTTTATTTTGTGCTTAATGCTTAGCTTCCGCCTGTGTGCTGGAGTTATAGGTTGGTTTTATGAGGCGCATTGGAAAATGGTTTCGTAAAATCAATAGCGAGTTTGGGGGAGCCTAGGAATAGGAAACTTGAACTTTGATTGGTAAAAATACTCATAGTAGTTGCTGACGAATTAGGGTGAATTGATAGCTTATACAAATCGAAAACAGATCATTAAAGTCGGGGTAATTTGTCACTGGGAGAACCCGTATGAATTATTTCTGAGTAATTCACGATCCGGGGAACCTATGTGGAATAACATAATTTGTGCTAAGGTATCATAATTACATATTCATAAATATTATTGGGGTTCACATACGAAAGGGGTGCGATAGACGAAGTTCAATCCTAGTCCAAGTAACTTGCTCTACCTATCTTAATTTATTTTCTGTTTTTATTTACTTTCGCAATTCTCAACAATCAACAACCATACTCTCTACTTGATAGTTGTGACCACTGATCTTTATAAATTGAACTGTTCCCTGTGGATACGATACTCTTACTTACTATTATACTGCTAGGATTTTGGTACGCTTGCCAGATTTTCAACAAGTATTTTTGGCGTCGTTGCTGGGGAATGGTGTATCAATTTTTAAAGACTTGGGAGGTCTATTCTATCAAGTTGTATATATTTTATTTTAATTATTTTTAGGATTTTTATTTTTTAGGATTGTTAGGAAAAATTTTGTTTTTTTATTCTTCCCTTCCGCACTTACCATATTTCAAGTTTCTTGATTTATGCTCTTGCGAGGTCAGGTGTCTCAAAATCAATTACAATATGATCCAGAAATAAAGAGGACATCTAGGAGAAATAGGAGCAGAAACAAGAGAAGGAGACGAAGGAGAAGTCAAGAAGAAAACAAAAACATGGAAGAAGAACAACCAAGAAGAAGAGTCTTAAGAGACTATGTCATGCACCAAGGACCTCGTCACTACTCAAGCATAGCTATACCAATAACAGCAAAGTCCTTGGAGATGAAGGCTGCACATTTAAACCTCATTAGTGCCCACCAATTTGCAGGATTTGATCATGAAGATCCACATACTCATCTTTCTACTTTCTATGAATTGATTGATGCTATGGGATTTGAGGAATGAGATTTGGAATCTGTCTACTTACGATTGTTTCCTTTTTCTTTAATAGGTAAGGCAAAGGGGTGGCTGAAATCGCATCCTAATCAAAGTCTAAACAATTGGAGCGTGGTAGAGGACAAATTTCTGAAAAGATTCTTTCCACCAGTGCTACATTCAAGCTAAGTCAGACATCTCCACATTCAGGCAAGGAGCAGATAAGCCATTATGTGAAGCCTGGGAGAGATTCAAGTCCTTGCTGTGAAAGTGCCCTAACCATGGTTTTGAAGACATTGCCAAACTAAACATCTTTTGCAATGGACTCAGACCCGATTCAAAGTCATACATAGATGCTGCAACATGAGGGACAATTTTGGCAGTGGATGCAGTGCTATTACCATTATTGACAATTTTGCACAGAATGACCAGCAAGCTCAATTTAGCGCAGGTAAAGCGCAGAATTACCACTTTTGATTCTATTTTCTACGCTTTACCTACGCTGAGTGTAGGTGAAGCGCAGCGCTTTGCTCCAGGTATTTTAAAACACGCGCTCCACCTATGTTGAGCGAAAATGGAGCGCGCGTTCCCGCTTCAGCTTAAATTTGAAAACCTGGAGCGGGGAAGGTCACTATTCACCTTCCCCGCCCTTTTTCAAGTCATTTTCTCTAAGTTTCTTACCTTCCCTTTACCTCTTGCACTTAAAGGCCTCTTCCTTTCAACCTTTTGCACTATTTCAGGTATGTTTTTACTGTTTTTAAAAGGTTTTCACCAATTAAATTTTTAATTCTCTATTTCATTGAGCAAAACCTTAGGATAGAAGACTTAGGCTCTTAGGAACATATAACTTTAGGAATAATTGTCAATAGAGTCTTAGTATAGGATACTGATTGTGGTGGTAGTTTTTTAAGTGCTCAGTAAATTTTTGCAAATTATTCTGTTTAATAATATGGATGCTTAATTTGGCTAAATTTTTTGCATGACCATTGCATGAATAATTGTGCAGTATTGCATGTTTGAAAAGCATGATAATTGAGCATAATATTGTTCTCTTTAATGCCCTGTTTAAACATTTATTAGGACTTGCTTTAACTGATCACTTTATCATGTTCTTAATAAATTAATAAATTGGCATTGGGTAATATAATAATCAAGATTTTATATGCAAAAGCACTTGCTAAATGATTGCTCTGATTTTTTAATTAAGATGGCCACCATGTGTGAAAAAAATTTATGCATGGCTTCTTTCATTAATCTTGAGTTAACATTATTTGCATGGAAATAATCTTGGTTTGGTTTTATTCTGCAGATGGCTCGCATGAAGGAAGTTCACACTCCCAGCACCTTTAGGAGAGGAAAAGCAGACAAGGGTGCCAAGAGGGCTAGAGATGTACCTGATTTTGACGCCATGAGATTCAAGAACCCTCAGGCATTCAAAGCTTACAATTCACTATTGAACTGTAACTTTATTCAGGAGAGGCCAGTTGCTTTACAGCCTGGCGAATTTGAGGGGTTCAGAGGAGAGATCATCAGGAGGGGCTGGAGACGAGTAGCTGAGCCGAACAGATAATTTGACCCCGAGTTGGTCAGAGAGTTCTATGCCAACGCCATTGGAGACCATGGCATTGACGTACGTCGATAGTCCTATGTGAGGGGCCAGTGGATATCTTATGATCGTGACGCGATCAATGTATTTTTGGGCTACCCAGGACCGGAGACAGATGGTTTGCCAGTATCATGAGCTGGTAAACGAGGTGGGCATCAATGGTAATGACCCATTGGATACTAGGACCACAGAGTGCCTATGCTTGCAGGGGCGGACCTTCGAGAGGAACACCTATGGACATGCTGCCAGGGTCTACCGACGGGATATGAGAGACATCGCACAGATGTGGACCGTGTTGGTGTTGGCTAACATTCAGCCCACCAACCATGCTTCAGATGTCATCATGCTAGTAGCTCATCTCCTTTGCAGCATTTTGACCGGGTTTGATATTGACATTGCAGTAGTGATATCTCAAAAGATATCCTCGTTTGCATATTCTGTGGGGCGACGGAGCGCCCAGTCTAGGATCAGTGTAGGCTTCCCGGCCCTCATCACTGCACTGTGCAGGATCTAGGGGGATTGAGGTGTCTGCCACTGCACGCATCAAGACCCCTATGACTAGGGGGTACATAGAGACTAATTGCATCCCTGATGAGGATGAGGAGGATGAGCAACCACCAGCACCACAGGCACTACCACCACCACAGCAGCAGCAGCCACCACCAGCAGATACCTCTATCTCGTTCTGGGCTAAGCACATCATAGCCCAGAATGCTACTCTTTATCGGTCAACACTTCATCTTCAGGAATATCACTACCTCACTCGCTCGGACCCTTACCCAGGCATGACACCTGATTAGTTTTGAGCTTACTTACAGTGGCCTGGGGACGGGCCTATTCCACCGGGAGAAGGAGGAGCAGTTGTGGATGTTGTTGATGCTAATGACATGGAGGATGATGATGATTGATTTCGGTGTTTTCCTTTTCTTTTCCTTTTCATTTTTTTCTTTTCTTTCATTATTTTCTTTCATTTTCTTTTTCTTTTCACTTTCTGGATCTATACTGTATATACAATACCATTGACTATTCATTTCTATGCAGTGTGGATTCCAGTATGTTTATTGTTGCATTAGGATTTAGTTTTAGGATAATTATTTTAGTAATTTATAATTTTTTTTAGGATTTTAGGAATTAGGGATTTAAGGAATTAATTTTAAAATTTCAAAATTAGGCAGTCTAACTAAGTAAATTAGGAAAGAATAGGAATTTTGTGATTAAATCCATAATCAATTAGGATTAGGATATTATGCAGGAAAATATATCAGGGTAGTTAATTAATTTCAATAAGTGTTTTATCAAAGAAATTAGCCAAAAATCCGGTGAGTTGTGAGACTAAACACTGAATTGAGAGTTTTCACCATTGCTTTTCAACTATTATTGCTTGAGTTTTTGGATTTTATTTTGCACATGAAAATTTTGGAAGTGATAAAGGCAAAGTTTGTGATTAAATTAGTTGCTCAGTGCTAAAAAGCCAACCTTTGAAAAAAAAATTTACAATTATTTTTTGTAACCCATTTGAGTTGTAATGTTTCTTATTATGCACCCCAGCCAAAATTAATGTCTATATCCTATCCCTTATACACTTTGGGATAGAGGGCAAAGGTGCAATCTGATAAAATGGGAGAAATTGGTTGGTTACTTGAAAGTTGAAGAAATACAAAGAGCAGGCACAAGAAAGCAAAAGAAGATCAGTCCCTCAAAAATTAAAAAGAAAAAGTGAATAAAAGTGAATAAAAAAGGGGGAGTGAATTATCAAACAAAGAAAGAGGCCAGTTGAATGATACAAATCAAGAATGAAGTGGAGAATGGAGAGAAATTTCAAGTCAAGAAGAATTCAGAGATGCTCTCTATTCCGGTGTTCTCTTTGCATATCCAGAAAACCATGAGTTCTTGATAGCCCAGCCTCATTACAACCTAAAAAAAAGACCTTTTGTTCCATGTTGACCATGTGCATGTTTATTAACCAGAAACGACTATCAATTTTAGTTGTTCAACTGCTGTGAAAAATTGAGGGAAACACTTACCTATGAGCATGAGAGAATTCCTTGATTTATCACTTATTGTTTTGGTTACTATTTCTGAAAAAGTTTGAATGTATTTTCATCCTGTTCTGATTGAGTTTAGGAAATATCACTTGATTCTGATTTTCAATCTGACATTTGGAAAGTGACAGCTGCCTAGCAAGAGGTGATGAAATTATTTCCTTATTTTTTAGAATCTTAACAGGGGGATTGAATTCATTTGATTGCAAAAGGTTTTCTTGCTTGAGGACAAGCAAAAAGCTAAGTTGGGGGGAATTTGATAAGTGCAAAATATATGGTAAATTATTGTATAATTACTGCACTTACCAAGGGTAAATTGGTAAATTTATTCCCCAAATTACCTCTTTTTAGTAATAAATGCATATTTTGTGATTATTTAATTCAAATTTGAATTTGATGCTATTTTAATAGAAAATCTGTTGATTTTGCAGATAAAAGGGAAAGTTTTAAATGGAGAAACAAGATAACATCTATTTGAAGAGATCGAAAATCTGCAGATGAGATTCTAAATGGCAGCAGATTAAGATAAAAACCGCAGTCATTTAAACAAGGATTCTGAAGATAAAATTCTCAATTTGAATTTGAAGATCAAATTAGCAGAAGATCAAGCTAAAAAGAGGGAAATAAGGAAAGCAAAGCAAACAGGGATAAGATCAGGAAGAGATCAAGCTGAAAAAGGAGGAAATCAGGAAAGCTGGAACGAGAACTACGCTCCACCTGCGCTGAGCGCAAGTGGAGCGCAACATTCAATTAGCTCTCTATTTCCTGCGCTTTATCTGCGTTGAGCGCAGGTTGAAGCGCAAGAATACAGAAACAGTTTTTAAATGGATTTCAAACAAGATCTCTTCCAGATTTCAGATGGCTTTCCAACTTCTATTTAAAGGAACCTTTTGCACAGATCATAGGGAGATGGCGGAGCAGAGCTAGGGCTGGAGAAAAGTGTGACAGTTTCTCCGTTGGTTTGTAATGGCTACCATGCATAGCTAAATTCTCCGATAGGATTGAATGTAGTCGATTCAATCCCCGATTGTATGTGAGTTCTCTTTACTATCTATGAATCCCTGTTTTTATGATATCGATATTTTTATTTTGTGCTTAATGCTTAGCTTCCGCCTGTGTGCCGGAGTTATAGGTTGGTTTTATGAGGCGCATTGGAAAATGGTTTTGTAAAATCAATAGCGAGTTTGGGGGAGCCTAGGAATAGGAAACTTGAACTCTGATTGGTAAAAATACTCATAGTAGTTGCTGAGGAATCCGGGTGAATTGATAGCGTATACAAATCGAAAATAGATCATTAAAGCCGAGGTAATTTGTCACTGGGAGAACCCGTATGAATTATTCCTGAGTATTTCACGATCCGGGGAACCTACATGGAATAACTTAATTTGTGCTAAGGTATCATAATTAGATATTCATAAATATTATTGGGGTTCACATACGAAAGGGGTGCGATAGACGAAGTTCAATCCTAGTCCAAGTAACTTGCTCTACCTATCTCAATTTATTTTTTGTTTTTATTTACTTTCACAATTCTCAACAATCAACAACCATACTCTCTACTTGATAGTTGTGACCACTGATCTTTATAAATTGAACCATTCCATGTGGATACGATACTCTTACTTACTATTATACTGCTGGGATTTTGGTACGCTTGCCAGATTTTCAACAACAACCTAGGGTTAAGCCAATGCTCAAGAAATCAAAACAAATACACATATAAACCCTATATTAACCTCAATCAATCACAAGCAAGTAAAGAAGGAAGGGGAAAGGAGAAGAGGGATCATTAGAGAACTTCATACATGATGGAAAGTAAGTGCGTGAACCACACTCATTTCATGAATAGGAATGGAGATGTTAGAGGGTGGAGGATGGTGGTTCCAAGCTCCTCTCTAGGTTGGAGACCTCAAGCTAGGCTCCTTCTCCTTATTTCTCTTCTTCCTCTTCTAGGGCAAGTGGGAGATGGGGAAAATGTATTAGAAATGTTTCAAATGACCCTAAATTCTGATTTATAAAAATTGAATTAGCGTCTTCTTGCTCAAGCGAGGATTTTCGCTTGAGCTAGCTTCTAAAAATTTCTCTTTTCACACGTTCTCACTCAAGCGAGGATATGTTCGCTTGAGCAAGACAAAATTAGAGAGAAAACTCTTAATTTCCCCAAATTTCACTCAAGCAAGAGGTCTCTTGTAACATCCCAAAATTTGGACCTATAAAATATGGTAGAAGTCTTAGGTTGTGAATTCCAATGCAAGAAGGAAGTTAGAAGTAAAATGAGAATGTGGGGGTTTGAGGGGGAAACTGAGTATTAAGCCAAACATAATTGTAGATTTAACTTAGGAGGAGTCACACCCGAAGGTAGAGAGGCTAACAAGGTCAATAGGTGAGGAAGGAAGTAGAGGCTTTGGAACGATGGAATTGGTTATCTATGTCATTCTTCACGTGAAGTGTACCCCATTGAGCTTCAATTGAAGTTGTTGCTGAATTTTGGATTTTAGGCCTAATAACCTATGTGCACTAATTTGAGGATATCTAAAGTTTTATGTGTCCCATTTAGGTGATTCAAGTTGAATTAGAAAGCTAAGATTCGGGTCTTCAGTTTGATATGCTACACGATAGTATTCCGGTCTCATTTTCACCTCCAAATAGACTCATTCTCGCTTGAGCGAGAAATCCCTCACCCGAGCGAGATTATCCTCAGGAATGGGGGAATTTTACTATGGTTTTCTTTCCCAAACTTGGTAGAGTGAGACTGAGCGAGAAAATAGAGTCAGAATGGGGGGTTTCTGGAATGAAATTTCGCTCGGTCTCGCTCGAGCGAGAAAGGCATTCTCGCCCGATCTCGCTCAAGCGCACCTGAGTGAGAGCGCAGTGACAGGGTACCTTAAAAACACGGTTTGAGCTCTTTCTCTCATTTTTCTTTCGTTCCTTCCACTTCTAGAGAGAGACAGAAAATTCTAGAGAGAGATGGAGCTCTTGGAGCCAAGAAGAAGGGGGAGAAGCCAAGGATCCTCAACCCCTCAACCATTTTTTCCATATTTTTGAGTTCTCTTGAGGTGAGTATAGCTCACCCACCCACCCACTCTCATTCTTACTTGAATCCCTTGAATAAACCCTAATCCCTCTTTCCCCTCTATTTAGTCTTGTATGTGTTTGATTGGTTGATGTTTTCCATGATTTGTAGTTCATGAGTGTTGACTAGAAGTTTGGATTTGGGAGGTGGGATGCCTAGGGATTCACCCATCTCTTTGTTGTTATCTTTTACATCCATGAATCTTACTTGGTCATTATGAATATTGATGATTGTGGGGTTTTGTCTTAGGGTTCACATGTTAGGGTGTTATTATTATTGCTATGATAATGTTTAGATCTACTATGAGGGATGTGCTATATGTATTATGTGTGAGCATTGCATTAAGGTCTTGGGCCCTAGTTAATTGGAAAATGAATTTGAGCTTCGGCTCCCAATTAAAAATGAATTTGGCTTTGGCCCCAGTGAAAATGGCTCCAGTCCCAAGTTTTGGCTTCGGCCCCAATTCACCTTATTTAATCAAGATTGGACTTCGGTCCCCAAGTAATTGGACTTCGGTCCCCAAGTAATTGGACTTCGGTCCCCAGTTAAAACTTGGGCTTCGACCCCCAGTTAATGGCCGTGATTAGTACCCAAGGAAGATGATTCTTATAGTCTAAGCTCAGGTCTAGCCTCAGTCTAGTGAAAAGACCTCGTCTGCCGGGTAATGCAGATCATGTTTAATTTAGTCGAGCTTATGATGCTATGATGAATTGTGAATAAACTAGTTTATGCATGATTTGCTGAGCTATATGTTGCATCTTATTTGCTTCCCCCCCCCCCCCCGACACTGCTTGCATGCATTATACTCACTGAGACATTAGTCTCACCCCGTGTTGTGGGATACATTTTATATATGCAGGATTGTCTGGATCGACGCATGGACGGAGAGTTGAAGCTCTTTGAGTGGATTATTCCACCTCTAGTTGTTTATCGTGAATCCCATAAGGGAACTTATGTATAAATGTCATACCATGCAGAGTTAGAGTATAATATATGTACTTATGGATGGTTGTATTTGAGCCACTGGGTGGCATATGGATTAGGAGATTTGTGATGTATGAACTGATTATGTTTGGGCTTACGTAATCGTTGGAATTACTTAATCATTTCATGAATGTGTATGTAAAAATATCGGTAATGGCGTGAAATAATTTCAAGAATTTGGGAATAGTGTCTCCAACGGGCATTATTCTTGAATTTAAAAATTAGGACGTTACATATCTCTCGCTTGAGAGAAAAAACCAGAAAACAAATCCCTTGATTTACTGATAATCTCGCCTGAGTGAGACATTTCTCACTTGAGAGAGAAAACCAGAAGTGAAATTCCCCCTGCTACCTGATATTCTCGCCCCAAGCGAGAAGCCTCTCACTTGAGCGAAATTACTCCAGAATCGGAATTCTAAATTCCCATTCCCAACAATCCTTACCAACTCTTAACCCATATTTCCTAGTTCTCTTGTGATACCTTTTATATACCCCTAATTTCAATTACGAAAATGACTTCCTCAAGTTCTAAACCCTCATTTACCCAATTTCCTTAATCAAAGCCTATCCCTCTTATTTCCTTCATCTCTATAGTTTACATTTTCGCATCTTAACTTGGTTTCCCATAAGTCTCTTTAAATTAGGTATTCGAAGCAAAATTCTTGATTCCTCCCTTAAGTTCCCTCTAACACTCTAAACTCTAAATATATTCCCGATCTTCTCTCTTATTTTACCCCCAAACTCCTAAATTCTTCTTCTACATCTAACTTCCTATAAGGCTTCCACTATATTTTCTAGGTCCAAATTTTTGGATGTTACATTTTGTACTCTATGTCATAAATTAGATGTTTATCAAAACATAAAAGCATCCAAAATTTGATGTAGGTTAAGTCTATCTAGGTTAAGTCTACTTACCTAGATATCACTTCAGTAATGAAACTTAAATAACGCTTCAATAATGAAACACTATCAAAGTAAAAGGCTATTACATACTTGGATAACATTGTTAGCCACGCATAAATTGGAAATTATAGGGTGAACTTTTTAAGTTTGGGTTTACCGTAAACTATTAAATTTTTTAATTATAAAAGTAATTTTAATTTTATAATATATATATATATATAAATGAATAAATTTTTAATATTTAATTTGTACTATTTATGGTAAAAATACATTGTACACCACATTTTTAAGGATCAATCCTAAAATTCCCCCACATAAATATCCCATAGATAGATTTTGCTTACTTGATATTATAGACAACGCTTAAAAATGCTATCAAAATCCTATTTTGTCCAAATGTAAAACATATTTTCCCATTTTATTTTTCATTGTCATGCCATTACTTTTTTAAATTATTGTGTTTTTTATATTGAGTTTTCAATGTGATTTCATTTCTTTGTTTGACTATTTGCATATATCATTTATTTTTCATATGTTTTTACTATATATTGTTGAAATTTAATGTCTCCATTAAATTTGTATACATTAAAATCAACTTTCATGAATTTTGACAAATTGTATTATTGAGTTCATTATATTTTTAAATTTTAGTTTTGGTCTCTTTTTAAGTTTTACTTGTTTTTCGTTATTCAAAATTTAAAAAAAAAATCACATGTTTTTACTTCCCGATTAAAGACTAAAAAAACTAAAAACAAAATATTTTTGTCAAATGTAGAGATTAAAAAAATTAATTTTAAATGGGGTTCAAAACCAACTTTTTCTTATTTTATAAGGAGAAAAAACATACTTACCTAATATTATATGTATCTAAATAGGAAAAAAATTAAAAACTAGGATTAGTATCTAGAAAAAATAAAAGCATTGGTCAGTCCTATGCTAAATGTGGATACTAATAAGAGGCTAAATGGTTGTATAGGCTTGGATGATGCTGCTACTAGTGTCGGCCCCATTGACATTATTCTGAGGTGTCAGGATTCTCTCCTACTGTCTAGCCTCTGTAGCAGACTTCAATTACGAAATAGCTAGGGATCAGCTATGGATTTTATTTACCTAGTGATTTCGTAGCTATTCCGCAGCTAAAGTCGGCTGGAGAGGATGGAGAGGTTGGAGAGGATCCAAGTCCTATTATGAGCCACATACTTATGTACATATATGCTTGGCCTACACTACTATTGGCGTCGACCTTTCTAATTCTAAAGTAATTGTCGGTAAAGAATTGGTGTTTACTTGTTAGTCGACAATATCGATGCTAATTACAGTCAACGTTCACCACTTTTGGATGCAAAACAGTTGCGTCAAGTGTTTTAACGTCTGTCACGACACCAACTAGCTAGTAGTCTGTTTGTTTTACCGTTGCTACAGTGCAAAACCATGGTTTCACATAATTGATTTTAAATCACTTCTGTCCAACGTGCTTCGTAAAACGTGCATCACTCATCTCAACCATTGATTTCTAGAATCAATTTTACTCAACTGTAAATGATTAAAACACGCACTAGATCAATGCTAAAATCGACTTTTGCATCTATTTTCATGGTGTGACGTCGATGTTTGCATATGATTGTTCTGCTTTTGGCTAACGCTCGGTTTGGTTAAGAAGAAATAAGGGTCGAGAGAAGAGAAATAGGGGAAGAGAAATAGTTTGTGTTTGTTATAGTAGAAATGGTTAAAGAAATTAAGAAATTGGCAAAGGGTGGGCCCCATGACTTCAAATATCTTCACAGATTGGACATGAATGGCGAAGAAGAAAGGAGGGATGCATGACTGGGAAGAGAGAGAAGAGTTCATACTATTCTTTGGAGCACTTTTACGGTTTTGTCCTAGAGCACTTTTCATTCATATAAACAATGAAAGAAAAATATTTGTTGCAAGTATAACTATAACATTAATGAGTAGAGTGTAAGGAATTAATTGGTTTAAATTAAATTTAGATATTTTTAAAGTTTTGTAAATAAAATGTTGGTTTTCAATTATTATAAATATAACAAACTCATTTCTGAAGGGACGAACTCAATTTAAATGTATAATATTTAAATTTAAATATCTAATAATGAATAGAATAACATATATAATGAGATAACATACTATAAATTCAGAAAATTTTAATAAATTAATTTTGGAAAGTAAAGAGATTAATTATTTTAATACATGTATCATATTTAATTTTTTAATTAATCAAACTTCTAAATTTATTAGTTTTTAATATAACTTTATTGATTTTGCATAAATTACTTACATATTTTTTACAAAGTTAACTATTTTAATTTTTTTTATAAATTTTACTTATCAATACTCAATTAAGGGCATTTTGGTCTTTATATATTAGAATCCAATTTCTCTCCTACCAAACAAAAATATCATTTCTCCCTACTCTATTTCATCTCTATTTCTTACCAAACGACCCAATTTATTCTCTATTTCTCACTTATTTCTCTCCACCTCATTTCTCTCTTTCTAATTTCTCTCTACTCTATTTTTCTCCATCCTACTAAATAAAGGCTAAATGTCGACATCAATTTTTTTTTGTAGTGGTTAAAACTCAATGAATGAGTCACCCAGAGAATTTCCAAAAAAAATTATATAAGAGCCGTAAATTCAAACATATTAATATAAACTAAAATTATATATTATTTAAAATTACATAATATTATGTTTAAGAACTTTTCGTTTTCTCTTTACTTCTTCCGAAACAAACTTTTATACATCCTAACTTTCATATATAACATAAACATATTTCACATTAATACAATCCATAATAATAAATTAATTAGATCTAGTACACTTTGTTTTTTTTTTTCATTTATATATGTTCCTTTTTTCTTTCTTTTTTTCATTTATTTTCCTCTTTATTATGATTCTTTCTTTTCTTTTCAAATGCTCACCACTTTCTGGATTAAACTATAGGCGAAGGCAGTCCAACTTGTTTGCGATATTCTGCCAGAGCCCACATTGGGAAAATATTTCTATACATTGGATAATGTTGCAAGCAGTTCTTCAAAAATGCCCCTGTGCTTTCCTATCATAAATAAGAATTGTAATTAGTACAAAAGCTCTTCAACTTTAAAACTAATTCATTTTTATATCAGATATAGAAACAATTGATAATAGGTCAATTGTAATGGTTTTTAAAAATTTAATATTTGAATTTGAACATATTAGACTTGTACATGATAATGTGTAATTTTCTATCTTATTGTTAAGATCAAGTAGAACAATTTTAATTTATTATGAAAAAACTTATTATAAGTTAGTATAAATTAATGTTTTCTAACTTGTGCATGATGACATAAATTCGTAAAAGTAGTCTTACCAATTTAATAAAATCAAGGGATTGTTAGGTACCTGTTGGGGCCAATCACCATCTTGTTGTTGCAAATTGATAAGCAACTTTGCTGCATGATGAAGTGGAGTCGCGTCTCTCTCGGCCTATATATATATATAGAGACAGAGAGAGAAATTAGAAATGAAAATAATTATTTTGTTTAACATTTATTAAGAATTATATGCCTTCCTCTATAAGTTTGAAATTTATCTATTTACATATGTATATTTAATTAATTTCCCTACAAAGTGAATGAAGTCTACACATAACTCCTTTAGTTTTTAATTTTTTTGTATAGATAAAATATTTTTTCTATTGAATTTATATATTTTTTATTATTAGGAGCTATCGTAATTGTCTTTGTTTTATATTGTGCTTCTCTATGGTAGTTATACATTTATTATTCCATATATTTGTTTGGTGTATGTGATTCGGTCACATAAAACTTCTAGCTCCACCAAGTGACCACAAGAGGGCTTTACCCTTTATTATTTCATCATCAAGAATTAATGTAGCTAACCACAAGTACGAAAGAATAGGAGTATTCCGTGGTACTCTAGGAGTATTCCATTTAAAATCAAAATATGATATGATTAGTGATGCATTACCAATTTTAAAATTTTTTAAATTTAAAATAAAAAGCTAAAAACTATATAAAAAAAAGTAGAAGTAGTACGTAGTGAATATTATGGTAGTAGTAGAAATTTATTCCATTTCTTTTCAAGAACTAAATTGATATTTAAAGGGACTGAAAATAAAGGATTAACATGATGGATCCTAAATTCTTTTGGGGTATCAAAATAAAAATATACTAACAAATTCGTGAGGTTTAATTTATAAATAGTTTAATTAAATTTTAATGAAAATATTTGCAATGTATGTAATAATTTATCTTAAAATTAAAGGAAGTGACTAATGCTTATATAACAATTAGTACTTAAAGGGAGATATATTAGTTGTATAGGATTTTATCTATATATATTTAAGTTATTTTGTTATATAATTTTGGTTAAAAGGTACCCGTGAGACACAATTCACTCTATTTACTAAATAAGAAGAAAATAATCTTTACATGTATATTAATATTACCATAATGACGGATAATAATAGATTAGTGTTACCAAATAATTTTAATCTTGATTATTCATATAATATATAATATAGGAAAATATTTTTAGTCCTCTAATAGTGTTCAGGACTCTGTTTCCTTTGCTGAAATTACAACACACATGGATTTTGTTATGTCTTTTGTCTCACATGGGATTTTAAGTATCACATGTCATTGTAAAATTTTATGGGAGTAAAACTAGTTTTTTGTTTTTTTTTCTTCTCCATATCCACATGTTAAAATTTTAATGGGGATAAGACAGTCCTCTATATTATAAGAGGGTTGAATTTTTTTTATAAGATTGAATGATCCAAATTATCTTATCTCACATTCCTCACGTTATACAACTTAAGCACTCTAACACTATTTATATATATTATATCAAATCATATTTATAATAAAATAAAATCTAGCTAATAGAGTACAAAATTGTTTCATACTTCATATGTGCGCGTATTTGCAATATGCATTTGTGTATGGGTGTGTGTGTGTGTTTGAATACGCACACATGTGTGAATTTGTAAAAATTGTAATACATACATTTTTAAATATATGAAAATATAAGCTATTAGACTATGTTCTTCTTGATGTTCAATTTTTCAAAATTTAACATAAATGGAATGTATGATGGACTTTTATATTGTAACTTGGACGATAAAAAACCATACTTTATATACAGTTTATTTGACAATATGATATATAACCGATAAATTTTGACTTTCATATTTATTTTTTATTTTATTAAAAGTGTTATTATTATATAATTATATAATATGAATATTAAGTATGACAATGATGAAACTCTGAACACACCTTTTTACTCATCTGAAGATTCTCTGAAATAATTCTTAATTTCTCATTATATAGTTATAATTCACTTTAAACATTTACACTATTTTTTGATCAAAGATATAAAAAATAGAATTCAAAATTAGAAAAATTATATTAAATTATTTAGTTTCTTTTAAAGTGTATACAAATTTTAGGAAAAAAAAGTGACGTTTTATAATTATTGATAGAAACTTATCAACTAAAAATAGAATAGAAAAAAAAAACACCTTTAAGGTAAGGGAGAAAATGTTAGTCATTTTGTCCAAAGAGAGAATAGGGTGAAAAAAATGTAAGAGTATATTAACAATTGTGTGTGTGTGCGCGAGTAATTGTAATTTGCAAGAAACCAAAAGTAAACCTGGCTAGAGAGAATTAGAGCCATCAGAGCCCATGCTGTCTGCACAACATTTGATTGATTTCCTTCAAGGGGTATGTATATCTGCATCATCCAATTAATTATGCTTATCTAATAATACCGCTATTAATTTAAGTAAAGGTATCTAATTTGTAAACATTTAAATAACAAACCTTTTTTGGGCATGATAGAAAGCTTTCCCCCCAACCGCCATCCTCTCTGTGTTGTGAGTAGAAATTTTACTGCTTTCTGAATAGCAGTGCAATTGGAGTAAGTTTTTCCAGCTGCTGCAAGCCCGCTAAGGGCAAAATAGGTTCCATAAATGAAGCAAACTCCCCAGTTACCATACCATGAACCATCTGTGATTTGTATATCCTCAATGAATTGAACTGCTTTGACAATGGAATTCTCAATTTCTTCCTTCCTATGTTTTGGATAAAGTTTCTTAAACAAAACTAATGCCTCAATTGTTGAAGCAGTACATTCAACATATTCATGTTCAACTACGATGTCCTCAAAAAACTCTGTGGGATTAAGTAGCTGAAATCATTGACATTGAAGATTAATTAATTAATGCCTACTTACATTTTAGGAATGAAATAAATAAGGGTCATAATTTAATTAAGTGTGAGATGAGTATCTTATAATAAGAGTAGAGTAGTATGTATTGCATAATACATGGTCACCATTCATCTCTTAAATATATTACATATGTGTGTGCGGGGGTGTTTGTATGTATTATGTAGTACATACTTCCAACCATTCTTGAGCTCCTGCTGGCTCCCACCCTGTGAAACCACCTTTCTTACTCTACAATAATCATATTCAAGTTGTAAGACTCAAAAGTGATTCATGTACAACGCAAATAAAAATTAATATGTTTAAGAAGCTTTTATTAGAAAAATATATGCTTTAAGCAACCAATTTAATTGCTTCATATGTTAATATATAAACTAAAATTAAGCATGTTCAGTTCAAGAAAGTTGAATAAAGCATGTATAAATTATGAGCATGTACGATTAGAACTATGTTAATTCCACAAGATGTTGTATGAAATGTGTTAATTAATCTGATAATAGCTTCGTTATGTAAATATATACTATGTTTGTGATATAGGGTCCGTTTGGTTTACAGTTGAGTAGAATTGATTCTAGAAATGAATGGTTGAGATGGATGATGCACGCTTTACGAAGTACGTTGGACGGAAGTGATTTAAAATCAATTCTGCAGAATTGATTCTGACTGTTGCAAAATCTAAAACAAACGGGCGCATACTCCATTATTATAATGTCGATATAACCACAATTCATCAAACATTGATCTATGGGATTTTAAGATAACAATTATGATACAATTTATAGATGACACTGTAAAAAATTAGTCCCTCTTATATAAATTGATGGCTATTATTGTTATAGTGGCACTTTTGGTAAATATGAGCTTGCACACTGATTGGGGCTCTCAACTTCTTTCTCTAGTATCGGTGTAAATGTATCCAATACATAGCGTTGGTCGTAAAATGTTGTCGCTACTACATTAACGACGAGGCTTTTAGCGACGGCTGGTGGGTCGTCGCTAGGCAGTCGCTAATTATGAAATAGTGACGGTTTTTCCCTGTAGCGACGACTTTTGGTCGTCGCTAAAAACTAATTTTCTTGTAGTGTTTCTTTTACCCTCAGCATGGAAAACTTGGAATTGACCAAACCATAAAAATGTGTTTTCAACCTTGTGTTCTACCAAGCTAGATAGAGGAAATTATCAACTATAAAAATCATTAGTTTTGTTGTTGCTGAGACGTCACAAGCTCGTTGGTTATGTTCTTAGCAACAAAAAATGTCTCGATGATATTTCACAAATGAAAATAGAAAGAAATCAAATCATGCATTTGAAGAATGGATTGCATCAAATCAATAATTGCATGGATGGTTATTCAATTCCATGACTCAAGAAACTGAAAACCAACTACTTCACTATTAGACTCCTTAATAGCTTTGGGAAAATACTCAAAGCCTACCTGGAGCCCATGCAAGATCTAGCTAAAAACACATTTTGAAGACTGAATTTCATAGACTAAAAAAGTAGTGTCCTAAAAATGAAGGAGTATATCAACAAAATAAAGCAAATAGAAAACAATTTGGCGCTTATTGGAAGCCCAATTTAAACTATTGATCTTGAAACTCAAGCACTCTCAAAAGTAGGTAATGAACACAATCTAATTGTTGTTCAAGTGTCTAACAAGGAGAGGCAAACTTTAGTGGAGATGCAAGCTAACTTCTTACTTTTGAGAATAAACAAAAGCAAACCAATAACCTATAAAATCTGACTCTAAAAACAAGAGAAAACAACAAAGGTTGTAGATTCAACACCCGAGGTGGATGGAGAGGAACAAATCAGTTCATTGAACCTTTAGAGGAGGAAGACTTCAAGGATGATCTCCATGAGACAAAATTATTTGTCAACTTTGTAACAAGTAGAGTCATGTTGCTTTCTTATTGTTTTTATAGGTTTGTTAACCTTGTACATGGACTAAAGTGTTTGATTAATGTAAAGTATATGCATTAATTTGATGATTTTTTACATAGTTTAGGGACTATTAATGAATTACTATAACATTCAGGATGAATTTGAAGTTGGTGGAATATGTTAGGGGCGAAATTGGAGGTTTACTCTTATATTATTGATGGGAAGCATTTTTCATTGTTGTATATCTTATCATCATATTACTAACTTAGGTGTTTGGTAGTGAATCTCCCTATCATATGGTTTTACAAAGCACCAAACTCTAAAGCTATGAAAACATTTGGTTGTGCTTGTTATTTCTGCCTAATACCCTATAATCAACACAAGTTGTAGTTCCTTACTTCTACATGTGTCTTTTTGGGGTATTGTTGCACTCAAAGGATACAAGTGTCTAAACTTTGTTGACAAAATATCTATATCTAGACATATGATTTTCAATGAGAAAGACTTTCCCTTCCAAAATGCTCTTCTCATCATAAAAAAAAATGTAAATCTAATTACTAATATTGATGGTTTTATGTATCCATTCATTAATATTGCAGGTCTTGAAGGTTGGGATGCAAGGATCACAAATAATACGATAGTTGTACTAGATACAAGTAAAGAAGATTCTTTCCCGTGTCCACACACTCACAATAAACACACTAGAAGTTCTGATAATTCAAATAGTAATTGTTGTACAAAAAAAAATTCCCATAGAAATGGATATGTAGGAGAGTTATAGCAAGAACAACAATGACGCTCTCTAGCAATGACAATACAACCTGACAGCTCTAACAACTAGTCCGGATCCAATCACGCAGCAGAACCCCTAACCAACATCAAATGATGACTAGAAGGAAAATAGAGGCTTTGAAAAAATAAACTACGTAGGTTCTGCTAAAAGGAAAATGCAAGAACTTGAACCCAAAAATGTACAAGAGACATTAGAGAGACAAGAGTGGAAGAAAGCCATGTAAGTTGAATTGAAGGCCTTAATTCTTAACAAGAGATGGACCTTGATGCGCTATCAAGAGCAGGCAAATATTACTGACTCTAAACGGGGATTTAAAACAAAATATAAAGCAAAAATGTTGCAAAAAGGTTTCCAACAAATCCCTGGACTGAACTATGATGAAACCTTTAGTCCATTTGTTAAATCTAGTACTATACGAATATTGCTCGTTATTGTTCCGCACTTCAACTAGAGCATTTTTAAATGGAGAACTTAAGGAAATAGTATTCATTAAACAACCAAAAGGCTTTGTCGATTCTGCTAAGCCAATACATGTATGTAAATTGACCAAAGCAATCAATGGATTGAAGTAAGTGAAGGGAATCAAGCATGTGGTCAGGGTACAACGGAATAAATGGATTCCCTCCCTTGTTATGATCGTTAATGTGAAAACACGAATTAAGGCATAAAAGGCATGAAACATAATGACATACCTTTTGTGGATTGTAAACGAGGCAATGGCAGCCACGTCTCTAGAGGTGTCCACTCCAACAGCCGAACTAGGAAACCCTCCTCAACTCTGCTAGTAGTGTTTATAGAGTAAGAGCAACTACTCCTGTGTATAGGGTAATGCATCTCATGCTATATTTATAGGGTGGTGGCCAGGGTTTTACCATCACTCAATTATCCCTAACACATATGGGTCTGGCCTATTATGTTATAATTCTAATCAAATTAGAATTATTATTTTTTCCTAGCGGCTTGTTGTATGTGTGTGACTCAATAGGCTTTTAATATCTGATTATGATATTTAAAATAAAACCCTTTTATATTTAATATCATAAATAGTGAGCGGTATCTAGCAATACATCACTACTACTCAAATATTGAGATTGTCAACAACTTTGACGAATCCTATTTTATGATAATAATTTATATGATCTGTCCCTTTGTCCAAATATCTAATTGAACACAAGGGCATGGAATGTGTTAACCTCGTATAGTTCAATTTATTTTTTTCTTGATCCCCAAGTAGACTATACAGAAAATAAACATCTCATGTTTATCCTCCTGAGCATGGCCATGCATTTTAGAGTCTAACTTTATCAAGAGGCCTACAGATATAACTCCTGTTACATAGGAGGGACAAATCCCATCTAGGTCACTCACATTCTACCACATAATTTATTATATGCCCAAAAACCAACTTTATGATCACCTTGTTACAGGCAACATTTGATGATATTTAAAACATATAATTCCTTATGTAGGAATTGTAGTGATTTCAGGTCAAAGGACTTCATATAATATTTATCAATATAAGAAACACTCATGACACACTTATGTAACAATCCATGCAACGTTCTTATGGTGGGTCAGTCCAGTACACCATTACTCTTAATATGTACTTATGTGAGCACATGATATCTCATATCCATGATCCGTGAGATGTGATCATCAACGAACTCACATATTAGTCTAAATGCATCTTTTGTCCTAAGAAGATGCTTGACCAGGGACTATTTTAAGAATAGTTCTTCATAAGATCTCACGATCAAGTCATTTACTTGATTTCTTATGAAGTTTAAGCTTACTATTCTAAGGACATTAATTAAATTTTAAAAGAATTAATAAAATGTATTGCCTTTATAAAATAATATGATACAAGTGATGGATGTTACAAATAAAACATATAGGTCTCTAGTGCATATACTAACAGTAAGCCCTGACATGCTTAAAGAAACATTATTTAAATGGCATTTTAAAAGCACAAAGAGAGATTCATAATTATTTGTGCTTGTGAGTAAGCATCATATCACTTTCCTACTAATTTACATTGGTGACCGACATAATTACAAGAAGCAATGGTTATTTTCTGAGCACTTTTATAAAGAAATGAAATATTATGTTTTC
Source organism: Sesbania bispinosa (assembly GCA_026901365.1). Lineage (NCBI taxonomy): Eukaryota > Viridiplantae > Streptophyta > Magnoliopsida > Fabales > Fabaceae > Sesbania > Sesbania bispinosa. Next base: position 326,745 of record QLOH01000205.1, read on the forward strand.
TCTTAAAGTTCTTGGTGACCTATATTTAATTTTATTAAAAAGATTAATATGGACAACTCATCACCTTGTCCTACACCTATGCTAACTAGAAAGTTCATTTTAGTAGAGGAGGAGCCAATGAAAAATCCAATAGTTTATAGGAAAGCAATAGGAGCATTGTAGTATTTAATGAATAAAGGACCCAACGTATCCCATTCAGTAAATCAATTCGGCTAATATATGCAACCACCAACAGTTTTCAACTAATAGTATGTAAAGCGTGTGCTTGATATCTAAAAGGAACCAAAGACATTTTATCTCCATATTAAATCTTCAGTATACCTTGATATATTTGATTTTTCTAAAACAAATTGAGCTACAAATCTATATGATAGAAAATCCATGGTAGTCCATGTGTATTTCTTGGAGACACCATAGTAAGTTGGTCGTCAAGAAAAAAAAAGGTAGTATCTCTAGATCCAACATCAAGTTAATTAAAGCACGTGACACTTGTTGAACTTATTGTTGAGGTAACAAAGACCAAGTTCCTATTACATAAGATTAAGATTATCATAGTTACAACACCAATTTTATGGTGTGACAACCTTAGTACAAAGGCACTTGCTTCCAATCCAACGTGACACTCAAATTCTAAACACATAGAAGTGGATGTGCACTATATAAGGGATTAAGTTTTAAACAAAAGAGTTGTGGTAGCCTATGTTCCTAGTTTAGATCAGACAACAGAATGCCTAACCAAGACTTTACTCACTCACGATTCACTAAATTAAGAAACAAACTAGAAGTAGTCAAACTATCGTTTAACTTGAGGGGACAATTAAGGAAAGATGAATAAAGGATCCAGAAATATAAGTAAAAAAAGATTGAAGAAAAATTCTCAAATATCAAATCTATACTTTATAACTTATCTAAGTATCAACTTTATATTCTTAAAAATTTGTTATCTTATCCCAAATATATCTATATTGTAACTAGATGCACACATTGTGTATATATATACAAGTAACCTGAAACAATTTAAATCAATCAATTATTTCCTCAATTCAATTTTCTTTCTTGTAAAAGAGCTTTTAATTGTAAGCAAAGGACATATGGGCTATTGATTAAATTGTTAAATACATAATTAAGGGCGCAAATGTAATAATACTCACCTGAAGTGACAAAATAATATTGACTGAATCAAATAATCTTTCAACATCCATCTTTTCACCAACTATCTCTGATGGCAACATTGATAGAAGCAGACAACACTGAAACAAAATGTGACTTGTCTAGTCTTGATATATGACTAAAACCAAGTTTGTGACTAAATTTATTTAGTTACCTTCAAACCTTCTGCAGTACAATCAGAAACTTGCTATCCATTATCCTGATCAGAAAAGGTCCATGACCCTTTAGAAATGTGTCGAAATATACTTTTAAAGTCTCCTGAAGGGTTTTCCTTAACCTGTGAAATAAAAATGTTAATTCATTATTGCTAGATAAAGGTAGTAAACAAATAAAATTAAGAGTCCATTTGATTTTGTTAAAAATAATGGAAATATAAAAAATTACACTTTGTTTGAATTTGAAAATATCTTGGGAATTTGAAAATTTTTGCTCAAGGAATAATAGAAAAATTGGAATTTTTATTACCTACTAAATCAAGGACCCACACTTTTACCATTTTTCTAGCTCTATTAAGTACAAAAGAAAAAATACCAGACATAAAAAGGAATTATAGTAAATGTTTTTGTGTATCAATTGGTGGATAACACAAATTTAGTGTTGTACATTGGTCATCAAACAATAGCAACAAAAAAAAATTGCCTTGTAAGTCAACCTCATATGTTGTGTTTCTCTATTCATATTGTCCCTTAATATCATTCAAATGCATCATAAATGTTTAATAATTAATTATGCTGAAAAAATTAGTCATTCAAAATATATGTTAGAAAATGAGTTATGGTGTGTTTAAGTTGTTTATAAGGTTATTCATATTGTCTTATTTTCATAATCTAAAGATATTGGTCAATGTTAAGAAACTTGTGTTAAAATAGAATTTGACTAGAATATTAATGGTGTACCCTTAAGAACATTATTATCTTAATTAAAGAAATTATTTTGAATTTTTTTAAAATCTTGAAATTCTTACTTTTTGTAGCACTATAAAAAAAGTGTTATTTGGTGGGGGTTATTTTGCCGAGATTATGAAAAAAAAACCTACAAATTAACCTGATTTACGGTGTCCTAGAGGATTGTTTAAAACTGATGATAATAGTGGAGTTTTTAATTCTTTTCTGAGGAGGTTTATGACCTGCAGAAATCATAATACGTTTTTTCACACCTTATTTAACCCTACCCTCATTTTTTTCACCCTTTCCCTCCTTCGAGCCCCTAAGCGCTTCCTCCACTGTGCTTTCTAAGCCATCTTTCCGCTTCGGTTCTTCCTCCGCTGTGCGTTCTTAGGTTCTTCCTCTACCGCGCCTCTATTCCTCCACTATTGTGTCATCGCATCACTATGTTCTTCCTTCGTTGTATGCTTTGGTTCTTCTTCTCATGTTCTTCCTCCACAGGTAAGCGATTGTTAAACTCCATAGTATACATTCAATATTATATTGGTTTGTATCTTAGTTAGAGCAAGAGAGCATATTATATTGGTTTGTGCCCAAGAGACCAATTGTATATTAATCTTATTAGTTTATATTTTTTCATGTTATTTATTTAACATATGAGAAATTTGATTTATTGTATTACTTATTCCATTTAAACAGACATAATGAAGTCCTTAGAATAATAACATTGATGCTATTAGGTATCAAATGCATGACTTAATAGTGAGATCCTATTAGTTAAACATGGAAAACTATTTATGATGTCCTTATAATATTATTGTTAATTAGGACAATATAATTCATAAAGACTAGTAGGTGCATAGATAATTACCATATCTTTTGAGTCATGTATAAGACTTATAAAGTTTTCATTCAAGTACACATTATTGTATTTATAATCAGATTGAACTATTAATGAGTGACATGTTCCTTGCCTTTTTTTAATTGAGATGTATAGACAAAGGGACAAAGCTACATAAACTTCAATCACAGATAGGTTATATCAAATCATTAGTGTTCTTATTACTTTGGTAGCAAATGTATTTCTGATTTTTTATCTCTATTTGTGGCATTAAAAATGATATTTTAATATTATTACCAATGTAATTTGATCTTACAAGGTCACACACTTAAAAAAACAAAAGTTGGAATTTTTAAATTCATAATTTAATTAGGAACCAAGTGAGGCTAAATATATAGACCAACCATATGAGAGGGCTTACACACACTTGACATAGGCTAGATTATGAGTGAATCACAACATTAATGTTACTTACAACTCACTTTAAGATGTAAGAATATGTTTGTGCGATACTCACACAATAGAAAAGTATTGGGTAAAATATTCTTTGATTTTTGTAAAAGTAACGAGTCTTGATTTTGATCTTCATAAAGTTTTTCTTTTCATTTACATCCTCCCAAAATTTAAATTTTTGAAAAACATCATTATTGGTGATGTGGCAAAGTCAAAAGATTGCCACATAATTTACACTTATTCTTACATGGAAATTTTTTTAGTTTGCCATATCACTAATAATAATTTTTTTTAAAATTTTTAGATTTTAAGAAAATTTAAATGAAAATTTAAATTTTATAAAAACCAAAACCAGAACTAATTTATTTTACAATGACTAAAATCATACTTTTCTCAAAATTATTTTTTCAAAATCATAACTATCGTATAAAAACCGAGGGAGGATATGAGCAATAAAACACCCTTCTCCTTGCACCTAACACCATCTTGAGCATGGGTGTAGCCAGGATTTTTGTTGGGGGGCAAAATAAAATATTCCCTCTATTCCTTTTTATATGATATTTTTGATAATTTATTTAGTCCTTTTTTTTATGTCTCTAGATTTTTAGAAGCATTTATTTTTTTATCTTTACCCATTATAATTATTAAACATTTTTTAGGTTAGTTAAGGTCGGGGAATTAAATAGAGTTTGATTTATAATAAGGATATCGACAAAAAAAAAAACTCACTAAATCCTAAACCCTAAATCCTAACCCTAAACCCTTTTGGGGGTCAGATTAATAGTTTTTTTATGCTTAGATAGATTAATAGTTAATAAAATATTTTATGTGAAATATATATAATTAATAAAAAGATTTTAAAAAAATTGGGGGGACCATGGCGCCCATGATCGTGAGAGAGAGAATCAACCTCCAATTAATCTTATCGATATTGTATAGGCGCTATAACATTATTATGCTTATGATCATGATTTAAATAACATGGTAACTACAGCTCTTTCATTAAGGTAATATTCCTAACAACTTATGGCCATTGTACGAACCCACATGAGTGATTTTTATATTTTGTTTGTTTTATTTTTTACTATTTGCTTTGTTTCTAATCTTAAAACTAAAAAATATTAACATCGATCACCTGCGATTTCTTGATGAAATCATGTCCTTTTAGAAGTGTAGGACCAATTTCATCAAAAAGATTTGTGGAAAGCAAAGCTTGAATTGCTAATCCAGCATCCCATGATTGGCTACCAACACCCTACAAAATATACAAGTTTATCATTTAATATATATATCCATTAATAATACGTTTTGAAAAAGCATCGCACACATAGGTCAAACCTGCACAGTCATTCCATCTTCTGAAACCCATAAGTAATCAGGGATCCTTGCAAGATGCTTCTTAAAAGCATCTCCATCTGGATCTTCCACCCAACAAGCAAGCATAAATAAAGCCTGCATATATAGTACACATATTTATAAAATATTAATAAATTAAATGTTTAAATTTCAAAATTATTTTGTCTTTAATTTAATTTTACCTTAGGTGATGCATATGAATATATAATGAAAAGTGATAATGCTTACCTTTTGCACACACCCATTGTCTATATATCGACCATTCTCATCTTCGTAATGTATGTGCTTCATTGTTATTTGAAGGGCATTTTCTCTTAATAGCTTATTCAAGGGCCAACGCGTAAGAAGTGGTTCAGTGAACATGTATAGACTATCCCATATCATATCTTGTATAATATGATGAGGATAGTAAATATCTTCCTGTGATACATACAAGATAAACATTTCTTCCATAATCATAAATTAGCCTATTAATGGGGACATATTTAGATTTCTCTACTCTCACCTTTGCACAAGCATGACGTGCTTTATTCCAATTAATTTCATGGAAAGGTTGAATAAAAAGTTCTTCTCTCAATTGAAGAATGAGTTTTGTGATTGGACCCACAAATCTCTTCCCATATAAGTAAGACATAGGCATGTAAACTAGTCGACAGTAACACCATATTTTAGCTGCATTAATTAAGATGAAAGTGACTTCAAAGAATAAATTATATATGCACAGTTCATAACTAAATACACACTCATTAGTTATCTACATGTCGTTCACCAATGTAAAAAATTGTGTGTAATAGGTGGTGGAAAACTATTTTTTTTATATAATTAAAACTCAATTTAATAGGTTGGAAATTATTTAAATGTTATTTTTTTATGATAGAGAGAATAATAGTACAAGACTAATTATATCATGATCAACCTGGATGCATAGGAAGAATAGAAGGAAGGATCCAAAACTCAGGAGGCATTGGGTTAGCTCCAGACAATTCGAATAAACCTAGTATCTGCAATAACAAAACTCATTTAAAAAAAAAAAAAAACATATACACACATGAAAAAGTATAAAAAAAATTATGTTATGGACACAATTTATGCCATTAAAAAAAGCTCCAGCGTGATCAAAATCTTATCAAATGATTTTCATATAATTTGTAGAGATGGTAAAATTAAGGAAAAAATTAGTATTTCTTTCTTTCTTTTTGAGTAATATAAGAAGACCCAAGCATGCAAATAGGCCCAATATAAAGATCTACATAAAGTGTTGTTATACACATGCATCGACTAGTATTATTTGGATTTGATTAGACAAGATAGTTCAACTTGTTAAGTCTCAAGATGAGAAGATCTTAAGATTCTCCATACCCAGATTTTGATGATAACAAACAGAAAGGAATTATTAAGAAAGGAATTTTCATACAAAGAGATTGTCTAAAGATGCAAACCATCTGAAGTATGAAATGTGTCTGAAGAACTTAAGTGTCTGAAGATAAAGATCATATAAGTAGTTCACGTTTCAGACTCTGTAAAGTCAAAAAGGTTGTCTGTCACCTGAAAAGGTCTTTACTGAAGAAGGAAAGACAAAATAGACATTTTTGGGTTATTTCAAATGCTTAAGCACTTACAAAGAAACTTGTGTTGCAACAGCGTTTTTCAATCAAAACAGTGTTGCTTCCTCGTACCTAGATGTCAGAATGTCTCACAATGGTTTCAAAGCATTAAATTTTATCTCTAAACGAATATTTTTCTGGAGAGAGAAGATGTAGAAACGTATAAATACTGGAGTTCGCTCGAATAACAAATAGAAGTGATTCATTACCTTGTACAAATAAACTTTCATATCTTGTATCTTATACAGTTATTCTTTGTACAAACAAGAACAAAGATCTCTCTGAAGTTCTCATTCTAACCATCTCTCTTATCTTAGAAGATTTTAGAGCCAGAAAAGGCTAGGTAGAAAACAATACTTATAAGTTGTTGTTGAGCCTGAAAAGGCTTGGAGCAAAAGAATACTTGTATACTTTGCAAGTAGTGGAAAAGTCAGTATTGAGTTCATATTGGGATTGGACTTAGCTCACAGGTGGTAATGAGTGAACCAGGATAAATTATTGTGTTAAGTTCTTTTTACCTAACGTTGTGAATTCAGTTTATCTTTCTAACATAAGGGGTTAATTAGTGCTTTTGAAACTAAGTTTGTGAAAATCCTTTTATTTAGAAAAACTCTTATCTGAAACTTCAGATAAGAGAGTCAAACTTCAAACACTATCTTTTCTCTATCTGAAATTTACTTTAAGGCAAGTTTTAAATTCCACGTTAAAACCAAAAGTTTTCAAAAACACAATTCAACCCTCATTCTTGTGTTTTCATGTGTTTTAACAATTGTTATCAGAGCTCAGCCTCTGGGTTGAGCACCTTAACAAGTGAAGAGGAAAGATCCAGTTAAAGATGGAACCATCAACAAGCACTAGCTACTACATTACAGGAGGAGCATCAGTTACCAGGTCCCCAACCTTTAATGGTGAAGATTATCACTACTAGAATGACAGAATGAAGCTCATCATTGAATCAACAACATAGATCTTTGAGAGATTCTCACCGATGGAAATCTCGTGCCTAAAAGAGGAAATCAGCTCATCCCCAGAGCTTCTAACAACCCAATTTTTCACTCTAATTTGAGGAATACGCAATGAAGGCTTAAAATATTAAGAGAGGTAATCACAAGGAATTAGCATAACAAAAGAGTTTTTTGCCTTATTTTCGCTTGAGCGAAGGATTCCTCGCTCAAGCAAAAATATCAGCAAAACGAGGTTTTTGGATACTGAGATTTTCGCTCAAATGAGATAGCTCTCACTTAAGCAAAAATCAGGCAGAGGCTACTAGATGATTTCTGTTCAAGCGAGAGAAATCTCGCTCAAATGAAAATCAAGCAGAGGCTACTGGTTGATTTTCGCCCAAGCGAGAGAATTCTCGCTAAAGCGAAAATCAGGCAACAGCCACTGTCTCATTCTCACTCGAGCGAGGAGTTGTTTGCTCATGCAAAAATGTGCATAACCATTTTTTTAAATTGAATCCTTATGCGAGGGGGTTATTTTTCTTGAGTTTTAACATATCCTAAAGGTTCTATACCCTACTATGGAACGACCTAACAGTCCAGGAAGGAGGAGAAGGAGGGGGAGAAGACCGTCACCATGAGAAACTCCATAGATAATTTTTGTAATGCCCATTTGGCTCCGCCATTACGTTCATAGAGGTGAGTATAACTCAGATACCCACACCATATAGGATTAACTAGTGATTGTTGTGTATTGCTATGAAAAGTTATTGTTCATTCTGATATAGTATGATAATTCTTGATGTGTATGATGATACGAATGATCTAGTTATATAGTTTTTTTTTTCTCTTCACTCAATGTATGACATGTCCTTTTGGCATACCCTCAGGGATGCTAGTTGATTAGGTTTTTATCAAGGGAATTCCTTATTGTCCATGTGGGTTTAGTTCTAGTGATATATTGTTAAGTGGAAATGAGTACGCATCTTTATGGGTTGATGGTATATGAAATATGTGTGAACATGTGGAGGGATGAATGGTAAGGTTAAGATATTGTTTATGTGGAATGGTTTTGGATTGTCTTGGAAATTGTTAGTGTTTGTCATTGTGTTTGGACCGAAAGGGTCGAGAGCTCAACTCTTTTGTACATGGCATGTGAAACAGGTAAAGTAGTAAAGGATATGTGTCGTTGTGTTAAGGGTTGTGTGTCGTTACTTTACAGGGATGTGTGTCGTTACTTTAAAGGGTAGTGTATCAATACTTTAAAGGGTCGTGTGTCGTTACTTTTACGGGTTGTGTGCCACTGTGAAAAAGGGATATGTAACGCCAAGTTTTATGGGTTGTGTGCCACTATGTTGCTTGTATTGCATTATTGATTATGTTTGATGAAGTAGATACTTGATGTAAAGGTAGATTATAAATTGCTCTGTGTAAAAGTTATATGCTACAGGTTTATTTAGCAACAACATTCGTGTGACCGCATTCATTGCATGCTGGTTATGCCCACCGAGACTCGTAAGTCTCACCCCAATCCATCTTTTAGTTGTGCAGGATACCCCGATTATTAGAGACTATAAGAGTACTTATAATTTGTGGTAGTTGAATAGTTATTACTTCTTTTATTTCAATAAGTAAGACTCCATATGTAGGAGAGACTTATTGTTTGTTATGGTTTGGTTTAGTTTCATTTTATGATAGTTGTATTACCTTCATGGTAACTTGGATTTTAGTACAGTAAAAGGATATTATAAATGTTGAATTTTCATGGATTATTCGAGAATCTCTACATGGTTGTGTTTACTATTTTTATTAATATATTTGAGAAATCTTGAATAGGAAGTATGGGTATTACAAAGCTAATTGGACACCAAAATAAAAGACAAGGTTCAACTCAATACCTAAGCCAATCTCTATCTGGTGTGTACTCTAAGAAAACTAGAATATAAGAATGTGTATGGGTGTACCACTGCAAAGGAGATCTAGGATACTCTCGCCACTGCTCATGAAGGAAACGACAACGAGAAGTAATATAACATCAACATGCTTGTACATCAATATCAAATGTTCAAGATGTAGGAGAATGAATCTATGGATCAAATGTTTGGGAGATTCCAAACAATCACAAATGATATCAAGACTCTAGGCAAGGTTTATAATAGAGGAGATCGTAACAGAAAAATTCTTAGAAGTCTTCCAAAACGGTGGAGACAAAAGGTTACTGCTATTCAAGAAGCTAAGGATCTTAACTCCCTAAAGATAGAAAAACTTTTAGGCTCACTTAAAGTTCATAAACTTGAACTTAGAGAGGAAGTTAGCAAGAATTCATTAGCCTTAAACACCACAACCAAACACTTCAGACAAAAAGCCATGAAATCCTTGAAAATTGAAGAAACTTTAGACGGCTCAAGGCATCTAAGGATGATGAAGAAGATGAAGATCTAGCTTTTCTCAGTAGAAAAATCAAGATGTTGCAAAAGAAAGGAATATTAAGAAGAGAGCAAGCCTTCAAAAAAAAGAAGGAGAAGTCAAACAATGAAGCATTTGCATCAATTAGGGGCCAAGTCATTTGTTATGAACGCAAGCAACCATGACACATCAAATTAGAATGTCCAAAGCTCAAGAGAAATCCTTTCTAGAAGAATAAGATGTTCAAAAAGAAGAAGGGACTAATGGCAACCTAGGAGGAAATGGATGACTCCACTTTAGAGGAGGAAGAAGAATCATTTGAAGAAGTCAACTGTTGTATGATGGAAAATCTAGGATTAGACAGTTCTGAATCTGAGGTACCTTATAACTCCTATCTCTAGGAAGCTTATGATAATATCTTTAAAAGTTCAAGAGAACTGTTCATTGAGTATAAGGAACTCAACAAAGTTTATAAAAATTTTATGAAAGCCATGAGAAGCTTGAATATGAAAACCTTATACTCAAGGAGGAACTTGAGAACTTGAAGAAAGGTAGTGCAAGTTCTAGCAATCAACATTATGATGAAGTTGTTCAACTTCAAAAGAAAGTTGAAGAACTAACTACTGATCTAGCCAACTTTGTAAGAGAAACTGAAAATCTGAATAAACTGATGGGTATTCAGAAATGTTCGAGAAATAAAGGCTGTCTTGGATAATCTTCAAAAGGACCATCAAAACCTATTAATAAGAATTATAAAAAGCTTATAAGGTTTGTGAAGGAAGGTACTGGGTGTTCTCATTGTGGAAAACTTGGACATCATGTGTCACAATGCTCTCACATTGAAAGGGACAAACCCAAGACTAACTAGAGAGGACTCTAGAAAATATGGGTACTTAAAAATTTGATTTTCCCTGTTGCAGATGTGCTTAACAGGACAAAGGAGACTCCACAAATGCTAGTCGGACAGTGGATAAAGGTATATGTTCCAAGACCTTAGACCAAGGATGGAGGAGTTGTCACCTTTGGAGGAAATCAACAGGGGAAGATCACTAGAATAGGTATAGTAGGTATGGAACCTTTGTCATCTATTAAGAATGTCCTTTTTGTAGAAGGTTTTAAACATAATCTACTAAGCATAAGTCAATTGTGTGATAGTGTATACATTGTTTCCTTCACCAATGATAGTTGCATAGTCAAAAACTCTTCAGATCAAGTTTTCTTTTCAGCCAAGAGATACAACAATGTGTATAAGATAGACTTGGAGGAACTTGTAAATCAAAATATGAAATGTTATGTCTGTTTAAGATGAAAAATAGATCTCGCATAAAAAACTTGGGCATTCCATCTTGAGATTAATCTCAAAGCTAATAAAGCACAACCTTATGAAAGGTTTACCCAAGCTTTCCTACCAATTTGATATTTTATGTGGAAATTGTCTGAAGGGAAAACAAACTAGATCCTCATTTAAGAGTAAAATTGTTGTTTGCAATTCAAGACCATTAGAACTACTTCACATTGATTTATTTGGTCCAATAAGAACTACAAGCCTTTGTGGGAAGAAATAAGGACTGGTCAGATTTGATGACTATTCTAGACTTAGTGATTTACATGTGTACTCTTCTTAAGCCACAAGGATGACACTTTTGAGAATTTCTCTGTTTTCTATAAGAAGGTGCAGAATGAAAAAGGATTCTACATATCTTCCATTTGATGTAATCATGACGGTGAATTTGAAAATACAAACTTTAGATTGTTCTATTAAGAGAATTAGATATCTCACAATTTCTCAGTGGCTAGAATACCTCAGCAAAATGGGGTTATTGAGAGAAAGAACATAAGTTTACAAGAGATGACACGAATCATGCTTGTTTCAAGTTCTCTACCTAAATACTTTTGGGCAAAAGTTGTTCACACAACTTGTTACCTTCAAAACAGAATTTGAATAAGACTAATTTTTAAAAAGACTGCATAAGAATTATAGAAGGGAAAACCCAATAAATCCTATTTCCATGTCTTGGATGTGAATGTTTTATACTAAACACAAAAGGTGACATAGGAAAATTTGATGCTGAGTCTGATAAAGGACTCTTTATTAGATAATAAGAAACCTCTAAAGCTTACAAAGTTTATACTTGTAGAACTTTAGTTGTGGAAGAATCCATCTATGTAAGATTCAATGATAGGAAAAGGTCTGATAGGAAACTATCAGAACTTGAGGATGATCTTGCAGATATGAGCTGAATCAGACGATTGAAGATATCCAAACCAAGTATGGAGTACCATTTGAAGTTGAACCACTTCAAACAACTAATTTTGAGTCTCAAACTTCAAAGAAGTCACTTTTCAAACCTAATTGGAGATTCAAACCACAAAATCTAAAGGAGTTAATCATTTGGGATACCTTAGAAGGTGTGAGAACTAGATCAAGACTGAAGAATGTCAACAATCTTGCACTACTGCCTAAAGTAGAACTAAAAAAATAGATGAAGCTCTTCCTGATGAAGGATGGATCCTTGCCATGAAAGAGGAACTGAATCAGTTTGTAAGGAGTGATGTCTGGACTCTTGTCCCTTAACCCCATGGAAAATTCATCATTAGAACCAAGTGGTGTAGGAACACAGGGAAACACTAGAAGGGGGTTGAATAGTGTTTCTGAATATTTTAGAAAGCTTTTCGCAAACAGCTGTTAAAAACACGATTTCAGACAGGCTCTTAAAGGACTGTTTGAAGTTTTCAGACGGTCTAAAAATACTGATTTTAAAAGATGTTTTTGTGCCTTTATAAAATATCAGATTAATTACTCTAACCCCTTGATTAGTATAAAAAGAATTGACAAGAGATAAGGGTAAGAAAACTTAGCCAAGGAATTTATCCTGGTTCACTCACTACCACTGTGAGCTACGTCCAGTCCCAATGCCAACTAGCACTTGGATTTTCTTTTAATCTTTCAAGATTACAAGTATTATTTTACAATCAAGCCTCTTCAGGCTCTACACCCAAGTATTCTTTTACAGTCAAGCCTCTCCAGGCTCGACAACCAAGTATTCTTTTATCAACCAAGCCTCTCCAGGCTCTATAACCAAGTATTCTTTTATTAACCAAGCCTCTTCAGGCTCTACAACCAAGTATTCTTTTATCAACCAAGCCTCTTCAGGCTCTACAACCAAGTATTCTTTTATCAACCAAGCCTCTTCAGGCTCTACAACCAAGTATTCTTTTATCAACCAAGCCTCTCCAGGCTCTACACAAGGTTTACAAAGAAAGGAGTTTAAGCTTTTAAACTATATGAGTTTGAAGCTCAAACCAATACAATGTACAATAAAATCTGAGATATGCTCAGGATATACAAATGTGTACAGCGAATTTTATCAGAGAGTTGTTACAGAGTAAAAACTTGCAGTGTGATGTTTCTCTGGGCTTTCTTGTATACTTAATTTTTCTTTTTCGCTTTCTCTCACTCCCTTTAATGGTCTTCATGGAGGGGTATTTATACCCAAACTTCAATCCGTTGAAATACCACCGTTTAGAGATAGCATTAAATGCTATTTAATCCATTGTGAGACATGCTTCTGAGAGCTCTGATGTTTCTGACATGGTGCAAGGTTTCTCTTGCCATAAGGCTGCTGCAAATGTTGCTGCAGAGACTGCGTTGCAGAGATTTCCTCAGTGGTGTATGAAATTCAAAATCACCAGGAAAGGTCTCTGTGTTCCTTGCTATAAACGTGTTTGAAAAGGTACGTGCAGCAGAGGTTCAGAAAAGTCTTCACAAGCTTCAGCAGAGGGTGCCACGTCATATGTGAGACTTCAGACGACACTGATACTTCAGACGGGTTGAACTACTTCAGACAGCTTCAACTCTTCAGACGAGTTCTGCTTCTTCAGACAGCTTCAACACTTAGTCTTTTTATGTAGGCTCATAGTGACTCTTGCTGAAATCATAGATAAAACATTAAAGCATGTGTGTATCTATGAAAGGAAATCAGTCAGAAAGGAAATCAAGTCTTCCTTGGCCTTGTTTATTGCTGCTTCCATTGAGGCTTTCAAGTCTTGCTGACCAGATCTGATAAGCTGCTGTTCTTGAAGAATCTGCTCTTGTTGAGCAATTAGATGCTTAGTCTTCTGCTCTTGATTAGCACACTTCTTTTCAAGTTTCTTCACTTTGGACTTCAGCTTCAGATTTTCCTCAGCCAAGTCTTGCTCAGATTCATAGAAGATGAGCTGGATGTAGGGACAAACAAATCTAAGCACTCCAAATCCTGGCTGCAATCTGTAGTCAGATGGGCTGAACACAGGGCAAAAGAAGGTGCCAATAGGATTCAGCAGAACCCAATCTTCATTGAAAGAGTCAGCAGGTGGGGGAAAGTGATCTCTCATATAGTGATATTTGACATTGGTTGACTTTCCAAGTCCAACATCAAAATCAGCATCAGGACCAGTTGATCCAGAAGAAGATCCAGCATCTTCTCTGATCTTCCAGTAAGAGGACCACATCCAATCTTGAAGTAGATGATCCAGGCCTCCTCCTTGATTTCTGATGAATTCTGGTAAAGATTCCCACTCTGATGGACTCATCACTTCAGACAGAGGTGAGTTTTTCTTTGAATAGATTTTAGCTCCTTTGAATTTCTCTTCCTGTAAGGGATACCTAGGAACTATTCTATCAGGTTTCACCAAGATTTTAGTGGTTGGCCTGATTGAACAAGTTCTAGGGGGCCTGTAGCCTCTCATCCCAACTCCCTTGTGCAGATCCCTCTGAAACAGCTCAGACTCAGTGTTCAGCTGCCTCACAAAGCTCCATTCATCATTATTCAGCTTCAGGGAATCATTTGAGAATGGATTGATGGGAGCCCAAATATGTGCAGGAGGGACACCCTTCCTGATCTTTTCTAATCCACCTGAAAGAGCACCGTATTGATTCCTAACTTCAGCAGCAGTTTTCCTGATTAAGCCATGATGCAAGGATACAGCAGGTGCTGATCTGAAATATTGTAGCTCTTCAGACAGGGTGCTAAACTTGGGCAGTGAGCAGGGATCAAAAGGACGGAGAGATAACTGTAGAGCATCAGCAAGCACTTGCTCTTTTTCAGCAGAGAGCTCTTCTTCCAGAGAAGTTGTAGGTGGTGGAGGTGATGAAGGTAAGAGTGGTATCAGAGCAAGGTCATGGGTTTGTAGGGAAGGTAAGGTAGGCTCAGAGAGTTGATTCTCTGAAGGTTGTGGTGAGGTAGGTTCAGAGGGTTTGGAAGGTTCAGAGGGTAGGTCTTCTGTTTGTGGGGGTGGTGATGGTTGTTTTTCAGGTGATAGGGGTTCTAGTGAAGGTTGTGGTGAAGGTTGTGGTGAAGGTTGTGAGAGTTGATGAGGTGTTTGTTTTTCTGGTGAGGAGGGTGGTGAAGGAGTTACATTATCAAATCTCACCTTAATTCTCTTGTAGGGAGGCTTGGTTACCTCAGATTCTTTTGCCTTTGCTTCTTCCTTCTCCCTTTGTGCTTGTTTTTCTTCCCTTTTCCTTTTAAATACTGTTGAGCTTTAACAAAATTTTGATACTTCTCAGCTTCATCTTCTACTATCAGCTGAGAGGCAATACTTCTAGTCACCCTAGGTTCAGGTGCAGTCTGAAGTAACTTGCTCTTGGTTCTCCTTCTCTGATGTGCACTTGACCTCTTCCTTTTCTTTGCTCCCTCAGCTATGGTTGCTTGCCTATCATCTTCAGCATAGGCCAATTGTGAAGCAATAGCAATAGCTCTATCAGTTTTCTCTTGTTCTGCTTTCTTCTCCAGCTCCTCCTGCTCCAGAGCATTAGCCAATGCTGCTATCTGAATGAGTTCAGGATCAGATGGGCATGCATCCAATGGCTCAGCTACAACTGCATCAGTTTCATCTGCCTATTGAGCCTGTCCTTCCATTTCAGAAGTAGGCTGTGGAGTCTGTACAGGTTCAGACATCTGACCCACAATTTCAGATGGCCTTTGTGATGCCTTCTGAACAGGTTCAGACACCTGACTTTGCACAGATGCAGATGCTACCTTAGCAGCACTCATTACGGGTAGCTTCTTCAATTTTGCTTGAGGAGAGGGTTTTGATGGCTTGAACTCATGCCTCCTTATGTCTCCTCTGAGTTCATTCTCAAGAACCTCCATTGTTGTCTTCCTTCTTGCAGCTTTCTCAAGAAGAAGGCTCTCCTTCATGGACGGAGAGGGAGGTCTTGGAGTCAGCTTCACTCCCATGCTCTTGAGGTTTGATTCACCAAACATAGGTTGTGAAAGGCGATCAAAAAGCCTCTCAATGGGGACTTTGAAATGTAGCAAGATCTTGGTGATGATGGTATTATGAGGGAAGCTCCCAGCAGAGTCTCTGAGACGCTTCTGCATGTGGTACATTATGATGTTGGGGAGGTTCACCTTCTTCTTCTGCAGTAGGTGAATCAGACAAAATCTCTCCAACTCAGAAACATGGTTTCTGCTTCCATTCTTAGGGATTATAGAGAACCCGAAGATGGCATGCAAAACCCTAGCCTTGTCTGACATATGCTTTGCATCCAAGCTTACTGGTTCAGAGGTGCCATACAGAAACTCTGTGAACTGCTTCTGTCCTCCATTTCTTGCTTCCCAGCCAGGAGTGAATAGAACTCCTTCAGTCCTGACCTCACAGATGTGAGCAAGGATATCTTCATCAACAAAGACAGGAACACCACGTACTGTGGCCTTGATGCTAGTGTAGATACCCTGAGGATTGGGTATTCCTCTGGCAGTAGCCCAGAAATCCAGCACACTTTGCTCATGCCACTGTGTCAAGTTGTGATTGAAATACGGAGTCCACCCACCTGCATCGAACTCAGCAAACAAGTCCATTCCCAGAGATTGAAGATCCTCCAGAACTACACCCTTAGTCTTCACGATGTTGCTTCCAGCAGATTTCTTAGGGGCCATTAGAGAGTTTTCTGAAGAACTTGAGAGAGAAAAAGAATTGCTTGTAGAAGAAGGATCTCAAGAGATGACTACAGAATAGTGAACGGTGAAATTCTGTGACCCACTAGCTTCCGTATTTATAGATCCATAAAGCAATGATGGCATGTACTGGCTGTGCAGACATAGGAAAACGTGCGAAGTGGAAGAGACAAAATAAATGGAATTAAACCGTCTCATAAAGCCACGTCATTTGTTTACTTCAGACAAGTGACAGATTTCAGACACCCATATGGATTTCAGTCAACCCAAAATTTCAGACAAGTCACTTGTTTCAGACAAGCTGAAATTTCAGATGCATCATTGTTGACAGATCAGATCACACACATTCAAAATGCATGTATGTTTAGATTATTTCTAATGAACTTAAATCTATCTTCAGTCATAGGTTTTGTGAATATATCAGCCCATTGATACTCTGTATTAATAAACTGAATATCAAAAATACCTTTCTGAACATAATCTCTAATGAAATGATGTTTTATTTCTATATGTTTAGCTCTAGAATGTTGAATGGGATTTTTAGAAAAATTAATAGCACTTGTATTATCACACAAAACAGGTATAGCAGATATAGTAATGTTAAAATCTTCTAACTGATACTTCACCCATAACAGTTGTGAGCAACAACTGGCTACTGAGATGTATTCTGCTTCAGCTGTTGATAAGGCAATTGTACTTTGCCTTTTGCTTGACCAACTAATCATATTTTCTCCAAAGAAATGACATCCACCACTAGTGCTTTTTCTTTCAATTCTGTCTCCAGCAAAATCAGCATCACAGTAACCTATTAACCTGCAATCCTTACTTTTCTTATAGCACAGACCAAGATTAGTAGTACCTTTAAGATATCTGAAAATTCTTTTTACAACTTTGTAGTGAGTACTCCTTGGATCAGATTGAAATCTAGCACACAAACATACACTGAACATTATGTCAGGTCTGCTTGCTGTTAGATATAGTAATGATCCAATCATTCCTCTATACAAAGTTTGATTCACTGGTTCTTCCTTCTCATCTTTATTTAAAGATGCAGAGGGAAGCATTGGAGTTGACATGGGTTTGCAATCATGTAAGTTAAACTTCTTAAGCATTTCCTTTGTATATTTTTCTTGATGGATCCATATACAGTCAGAATCTTGCTTAATCTGAAGTCCTAAGAAAAATTTTAGTTCACCCATTAAACTCATTTCAAATTCTGATTGCATTAACTCTGAAAACTCCTTGCATAATGAAGAGTCAGTTGAACCAAAAATAATGTCATCAACATATATCTGAACAAGTATAAGATCTTTGTTAGACTGTTTTCTAAAAAGAGTTGTGTCCACTTTTCCTCTTTCAAAACCATTTGAGATTAGAAAACTGCTCAATCTGTCATACCAAGCTCTTGGGGCTTGTTTCAGACCATAGAGAGCCTTTTTGAGTTTGAAAACATGTTCAGGACAGGCATTATCTTCAAAACCTGGGGGTTGTCTAACAAAGACTTCTTCTTCAATGAGACCATTGAGGAAGGCACTTTTAACATCCATTTGATATAGCTTGATGACCATTATTTACAACATAAGATAAAAGAATTCTAATTGCTTCTAACCTGGCCACCGGGGCAAAGGTTTCGGTGAAATCAATACCTTCTTGCTGGTTGTATCCTTGAGCAACTAATCTTGCCTTGTTTCTGACTACCTTGCCTTCTTCAGACAGCTTGTTTCTGAACACCCATTTGGTTCCAATAATAGTTTTCCCATGGGGTTTAGGAACAAGGGTCCAGACATCACTCCTAGCAAACTGATTCAGCTCTTCTTGCATGGCTAGGATCCACCCTTCATCATGCAGAGCTTCATCAATGTTCCTTGGCTCTATTTCAGATAGGAGAGCAAGAGAATTCAGAATCTTGAATTTTGATCTTGTCTTAACTCCTTCTGAAGGGCTGCCAATGATTTGCTCTTTAGGATGATGTGATTTGTATTTCCAATCAGGTTTCTGAGGAGGTATCACATCTGTTTGATCTGTCTGAGACTCAACATTTGTCTGAAGAGGTTTAGTAACAGTAGGTACTTCAGACAACTGCTCATCCTTCGAGTTGCTGTGGTCATTCAGCTCCATTCCTGCAAAATCATCCTCTAGATCTGATAGTTCCCTATCAGTATCTTTGTTATCATTGAATTTAACATGAATAGTTTCTTCAACAGTTAAAGTTCTAGAGTTATACACTCTATAGGCTTTAGATGTTTCAGAATATCCAATGAAATATCCTTTATCAGACTTTGCATCAAATTTTCCAAGATCATCCTTGGTGTTGAGTATAAAACATTCACATCCAAAGGTGTGAAAATATGATATGTTGGGTTTTCTTCCTTTCCACAGTTCATAGGCAGTCTTTTTAAGAATTGGTCTTACCAATATTCTGTTTTAAAGGTAACATGTTGTGCTAACAGCTTCTGCCCAGAAGGTTTTTGGTAAGTTGCATGAGTTGAGCATGGTCCTTGCCATCTCTTGCAAACTTCTGTTCTTTCTCTTAACAACCCCATTCTGTTGAGGTGTTCTAGCCACAGAGAAATTGTGTGAGATGCCATTCTCATCACAGAACATTTGAAAGTTTGCATTCTCAAACTCTCCACCATGATCACTTCTGATAACAGAAATACAGAATCCTTTCTCATTCTGTACCTTCTTGCAGAATATTGTGAAATTCCTAAAAGTCTCATCCTTGCTTCTTAGGAATAACACCCAAGTAAATCTAGAATAGTCATCAACAATGACCAAACCATATTTCTTACCACTAAGGCTTTCTGTTCTAATAGGACCAAACAAGTCAATGTGTAAGAGTTCTAGTGGTCTGCTAGTTGAAACAACATCTTTACTCTTAAAAGAGTGTCTTGTTTGTTTCCCTTTCAGACAGCTTTCACATAAATGTCAGATTTGTATGAAAGCTTGGGCAATCCTTTAACAAGATTGTGTTTTGCTAATCTTGAGATTAATCTCAAGCTGGCATGCCCAAGTCTTTGATGCCAAATCTGTTTTTCATCTTCAACAGAAATGAAACACTTTACATTTTGACTTGCTAGATCCTCTAGATCAATTTTGTACACATTGCTGTGTCTCTTAGCAGTAAAGAGGATTTGCTCAGAGGAGTCTTTGACTATGCATCCTTCCTTAGTGAAGGATACCACATAACCACTGTCACATAATTGACTTATGCTCAGTAAATTATGTTGTAGTCCCTCCACTAGAAGTACATTTTTAATAAGGGATGAAGGAGATATACCTACAGTCCCTATTCCAATGATCTTCCCTTGCTGATTACCACCAAAGGTGACCACTCCACCAACTCTAGGTCTAAGGTTTTGGAACAAAGACCTTTCTCCTGTCATGTGTCGCGAGCACCCACTGTCCAGGTACCATTTGTGGGGTCTCCTTTGTCCTGTTAAACACATCTGCAACAGGAATAATTAAGTTTTTAGGTACCCATATTCTTTTGGGTCCTTTCTTGTTAGCTTTGGGCCTTGTCTTTTTCCTGTGTTTGCACTGAGCCTCATTGTGTCCAGGCTTACCACAGTGAGAACACCCAGTAACCTTCTTTTAGAAAAATTTAAGACAGTAGGAGGTTCAGACAAGTTATGATCACAAAAGCCTAGTCCAGTTTTGTCAAGGGAATGCCTTTGATTTCCAAGCATTATATTCAGATTTTTAGTTCCTTTGACAAATTTGGCCAGATCTTTTGTCAGTTCCACAACCTGCTTCTGAAGTTTCTCATTTTCTCCAGACACAACTTGTGAACTGCAGTTTTTAGTCTCAAGAACTTTTTCTTTGAGCATAATATGTTCTATCTCAAGTGCCTCATATTTGTTACACATTTCTGTGTGGGCTTTGGATAGATTCTTATACTCTTGGAAAAGTTCTTGAGAAGTTTCCACCAGATCATCATACATCTCTTGTAGAGTAAGAGGAAATACCTTAGCTTCAGAGCTGTCTGAGGATGGTAGACTAGCCATGAGACACAGATTTGCCTCTTCTGAAGTGTCTTCTTCTTCTTCTTCTGAGGTTGATTCATCAAGGTCTTCCCATGTTGCCATAAGACTTTTCTTCTTTTTGAAAAACTTCTTCTTGAAGTTGTTTTTCTTCAGTCTTGGACAATCAGCCTTCATATGTCCTGGTTGTTTACATTCAAAGCAAGTAATTTTATCAGAGTTAGACTCTTTACCTGTCATACCTGATTTGGATGATGACGGTTGGTTCTTTCTGAACTTTCCTATGTTCTGCAACATTCTCTTGATCTTTCTGCTTAAAAGAGCAAGATCATTTTCATCTTCTGAGTTGTCTTCAGAATCTTCATTTGCTTCTGAAGTGTCCTCAGCTTGCATAGCCTTCATGCTGCCATGCCTAGGCTGTTTGACCTTGGAGTTTAGAGCTAAAGACTTCTTCTTGTTGTCATCTTCTCCAAGCTCAAGTTCATGGACTTTGAGAGATCCCAACAGTTCTTCCATTCTCAGAGAGTTCAAATCTCTTGCCTCTTGAATGGCAGTGACTTTGGGTCTCCAGGACTTAGGTAGACTTCTTAGAATCTTTCTGTTGTTGTCTCTAGATTCATAGGTTCTTCCTAAGGACCTGAGTCCATTGGTTATGGTCTGAAACCTCCCAAACATTTGGTCAATAGTTTCAGTTTCTTCAATCTTAAACATCTCATACTGATGTATAAGCATGCTGATTTTGGATTGCTTGACAGTTTCAGTCCCTTCATGGGCTGCTGCAAGAGTATCCCAAATCTCCTTGGCAGAAGTGAATCCATGGACCTTCTCATATTCTGATTTATTCAAGGAACATATCAGATAGATTTTGGCTTTGGCGTTCATCTGGACTCTAGTCTTCTGCTCCAGGGTCCATTCAGTCTTAGGTATAGGCAGACCATTTTGCATAGGCACATAATCTCCATCAATGACCACCTCCCAAACATCAATGTTGTTGCTCTCAATGAACAACTTCAAACGATCTCTCCAGTAGTGGTAATCCACTCCATTGAATGCTGGGGGTCTTGTGATAGAGGCTCCTTCTGTGATGTATTGCCTGTTGCTGTTAGAAGCTTCCATTTGGATCTTTCAGTCCTCAAACACTTGTTAGGTGCTTCAACCCTGAGTAGAGCTCTGGTACCAACTGAAGGAAAACAGGGAAACACTAGAAGGGGGGTTGAATAGTGTTTCTGAATATTTTAGAAAGCTTTTCGCAAACAGCTGTTAAAAACACGATTTCAGACAGGCTCTTAAAGGACTGTCTGAAGTTTTCAGACGGTCTAAAAATACTGATTTTAAAAGATGTTTTTGTGCCTTTATAAAATATCAGATTAATTACTCTAACCCCTTGATTAGTATAAAAAGAATTGACAAGAGATAAGGGTAAGAAAACTTAGCCAAGGAATTTATCCTGGTTCACTCACTACCACTGTGAGCTACGTCCAGTCCCAATGCCAACTAGCACTTGGATTTTCTTGTAATCTTTCAAGATTACAAGTATTCTTTTACAGTCAAGCCTCCCCAGGCTCTACAACCAAGTATTCTTTTATCAACCAAGCCTCTCCAGGCTCTATAACCAAGTATTCTTTTATCAACCAAGCCTCTCCATGCTCTATAACGAAGTATTCTTTTATCAACCAAGCCTCTTCAGGCTCTACAACCAAGTATTCTTTTATCAACCAAGCCTCTTCAGGCTCTACAACCAAGTATTCTTTTATCAACCAAGCCTCTTCAGGC
Source organism: Sesbania bispinosa (assembly GCA_026901365.1). Taxonomy (NCBI): domain Eukaryota; kingdom Viridiplantae; phylum Streptophyta; class Magnoliopsida; order Fabales; family Fabaceae; genus Sesbania; species Sesbania bispinosa. Next base: position 349,097 of record QLOH01000205.1, read on the forward strand.
TCTACAACCAAGTATTCTTTTATCAACCAAGCCTCTCCAGGCTCTACACAAGGTTTACAAAGAAAGGAGTTTAAGCTTTTAAACTATATGAGTTTGAAGCTCAAACCAATACAATGTACAATAAAATTTGAGATATGCTCAGGATATACAAATGTGTACAGCGAATTTTATCAGAGAGTTGTTACAGAGTAAAAACTTGCAGCGTGATGTTTCTCTGGGCTTTCTTGTATACTTAATTTTTTTTTCGCTTTCTCTCACTCCCTTTAATGGTCTTCATGGAGGGGGTATTTATACCCAAACTTCAATCCGTTGAAATACCACCGTTTAGAGATAGCATTAAATGCTATTTAATCCGTTGTGAGACATGCTTCTGAGAGCTCTGATGTTTCTGACACGGTGCAAGGTTTCTCTTGCCATAAGGCTGCTGCAAATGTTGCTGCAGAGACTGCGTTGCAGAGATTTCCTCAGTGGTGTATGAAATTCAAAATCACCAGGAAAGGTCTCTGTGTTCCTTGCTATAAACGTGTTTGAAAAGGTACGTGCAGCAGAGGTTCAGAAAAGTCTTCACAAGCTTCAGCAGAGGGTGCCACGTCATAAGTGAGACTTCAGACGACACTGATACTTCAGACGGGTTGAACTACTTCAGACAGCTTCAACTCTTCAGACGAGTTCTGCTTCTTCAGACAGCTTCAACACTTAGTCTTTTTATGTAGGCTCATAGTGACTCTTGCTGAAATCATAGATAAAACATTAAAGCATGTGTGTATCTATGATAAGTAATTTAAGTCAAATTTGTCATCCATTAAAACTTTGGGAATCTAGTTGTCTTAAAACATCATAAACAACCTTATGATATTTTTGAGACTCAACAAGTGGGTGTTTAGAAACAAGCTCAATAAAGATGGAAAATTTGTAAGAAACAAGGCAAGATTGGTGGCTCAAGTGTATAATCAGCAAAAAGGTATCGACATCACTGAAACCTTTGCACCGGTAGCCAATTTAGAAGCAATCAAAATTATTTTATCTTATGTTGCTTAAAATGACATCAAACTATATCAGATGGATGCTAAAAGTGCATTCCTAAACGGAATCATTGAAGGAAAAGTATTTTTCACAAAACCCCTGGTTTTGAAGATGTCTCTTTTCCTGAACATGTTTTCGAACTTAAGAAATCTCTCTATGGTCTAAAACAAGCATCAAGAGCTCGGTATGACAGACTGATTAGTTTTCTAATAAATGAATGATTTCCAAAGAGGAAAAGTTGATACAACTCTTTTTAGAAAAATATATAACAAAGACTTCATCTTAGTCTAGACATATGTTGATGGCATTATTTTTAGTTCAACTAATCCTTCTCTGTGCAAGGATTTTCCTAAGCTTATACAGCCATAATTTGAAATGAGCTTGATGGGAAGACTCAATTTCTTCCTTGGTGTAACATCCCAGAAATTAGAATCTAGAAAATATTATGGAAGCCTTAGACGGGGAACCAACCAAGGAAATGGAAGTTAGTAGTAGTAAGAAGACTAGGGGGCTTGAGTGTAAATTTTGAGGTGAAGTAGGGAAGGTATTAAGAGCTATGAGTTTTCAGGTAATTTAGAAGTGGAACTAGGTGTTAAACCAAACCCAACTATAGATCTAACTTAGAAGGGATCACATCTTAAGACGAAATGGATTATGGGTACAAAGGTAAGACTAGAGACAAAGGCGTGAGTGAGGAAATCAATTATATAGAAAAAGGAAAAGGAGGTTAGATGAAGAAGAACTAAGTTGGAAGGGTATGTTATTGGAAAAAGTTAGGGAGAAGTGTATCATCCTAAGTTTAGTCATTTGGTGTGTTAAAATAACAATGGAATAGACTTTAGGGACAAAGGAAGCGTTTTTGTGGTATTTGAATGTGAGGGGAATGATTTAGGCAGCAAACGGGACAATTTTACTCTGGTCTGCGCACTCAAGCGGGCCAAGGCACGCTCAAGCGCGCAGAGGAGTGGATTTTGGAATTCAGACAGAAACTTTGGGTGCTCAAGCGCCCTGGTGTGCTCTCAAGCGCGCGGGCCTGTTATTGTCTTTCTCCCATACAGAAACTTTGGGCGCTCAAGCGCCCTGGTGCGCGATCAAGTGCGTCCCTGTCTTCATTAATTCGCTGAATCTCTCCCCCTTCTTCATTTCTTTTCTTCCTTAGGGTTTCTAGAGAGAGGGGGAGAGTTTTTAGAGAGAGAAAATGAGAAGGAGAAGGAGCTAGCTGGATTGAAGCCTCCCCACCATTTTGGAGCTTGGATTCTTCAACTCTTCCATTCTTTTGCTTCTATTTTTCCTCATTCTTCCTTGCTCTAAGGTGAGTGTGGTTCACCAACTCACTTTCATTTCGGTTGAACTCCCTTGTATGCTCCCTATCCTCACTTCCCTTGCTCTTATTGTTGATTGTGGTTGATTAGAGGTGAGTCTAGGGTTGATTGCTGGATTGATTTGGTTATATGTTGTTATGGCCCAAACTCTAGGTTAGAGGATTTGGGGATTTTTTGAAATTGTGGATTGTTAATGTTGAAACCTTGATAATGTTGTACATTCTTGCTCATGCTCATATTCATGAAAGTACTGTCATTCCTTACATTCCTAGTTCATTCATGTTGAAAGAAAAGGATTTGGGTCTTTGGACCTCATGCATAAAGAGGAATTTCATGGGTCTTCGGACCAAAGAGGGGTCTCGGACCAAAGAAGGGTCTTTGGACCAAAGAGGAACAAGCGGAACGAGGTAATCACAATTACTCCTAGGCCAAGGGGTAAATGGGGAGCCTCAATTAAAAATGAACCGCATGCATATCATATTTGTTTATTAATAAAACTTAAAGAGGATGGCCCTGGACGACGGTCCTTGGTCACATGGCCGAGCGCTAAAAAGAGGTTAACAATGAAAAGACACTCTTAGTGTGGGTTTGATGTTTGAGGTCTTGTTTGAGTTTGATTGCATGGATGCATGGGTGGTCTCCACCAGGGAAATTGTGTTGTGCATTGTCTAGCTGCCTGGTAGATTTGTGATGTATAGCAGAACATGTATATATGTATATGTATGTTTCATTTCCATTTTCCTGCTTCCCCTACATTGTATGCATGACCACATTCACTTGGATGTAGTCTCATCCCACGATGTGGGAATTACATTCAGATGTGCAAGTTGTTGTCCGGATGCTTGACTGGAGGTTTGAGGGCTCTTTTGGGATGGGTGTTTGTAGCCTTGTTATTGTAATCTCATTTTGAGAAATTGCGGTGTAGTGGATAGGATGTGAATTTGTAGTATCGTATTTAAGCCACTAGGTGGCATTTTGACTGTAATCACTAAGTTGTATTAAGTTGATTTATGCTTAAGTAACGGTTGAATTACCTAAGCGTTATGATGTATTGTTTGTTGATATCGATGATGCACGAAGTAATTTCAAGAATTTGGAAATGGTGCTCCCAACAAGCATTATTTCTGAATTTAGAAATTAGGACGTTACACTTGGACTTCGAATTCCTCAAATTGTATATGGATTCATCAAGAAAAATATATAAAGGAAATGCTAAAGAAGTTCAAAATGAATGATTTCAAGCCTATGAGAACTCCTATACACCCATCTGCTATCTTAAGTAAAGATGAAGAAGGAGAACCAGTAAGTCAAACTATTTTCAGAGATATGATAAGATCTCTATTGTACCTTACAACAAGCAAACCTGAGATTATGTTTGGTGTATGCTTATGTGCAAGGTTTCAAATTTTCAATCAAATCCTAGAACCTATCATCATAAAGCTATAAAAAGGATTTTTAGATATTTATATAGAACTATGAATCTTTGTCTTCACTATAACAAGAGTAACGATTATAGGTTAGAGTGATATTGTGATGATGAATTTGTTGGAGACAAAATTGAGAGAAAAAGCACCAATGGTGGATGTCATTTCATTAGTAGCAACATGATCATCTGGTCCAACAAGAGACAAAGAACAATTGCCTTATCTTCTATCCAGAAAGAGACAAAGAACAATTTCCCTATGAGAGCTCAAATGTGTAACATCTCGGAAATTAGAATCTAGAAATATCGTGGAAGCCTTAGGCTGTGAATCCCATCGCAAGAAGGGAAGTTAGAAGTAAGATGAGAACCTAGCGGTTGGAAGGGAAAATAAGATGAGAGTTAGGGAATCGATTAAGAGTTATGTGTTTTAAAGGAACTGAGGTAGAAGGTGATTTTATGGAAAGGAACAAGGGAATAGAGGAGCATAGTCTCATGGAGACTTAGAACCCTTAAGGTTAGCTTTCTTGGAGTCAATTGATGAGTTATAACATGGCTCATGTAAAGTTTGCCTTGTTAGGCTTCAGCCAAGGTTATTGCTTAATTTTGGGTTTTAAGCCTAATGACCTTGGTGCATTAATTTGACATTATATAGAGTTATGGGTGTCCAATTGCGGTGATTCCACCTTCATTAGAAAGCTAAGATCTGGGGCTTCAGTTTGATATGATATACAATAATATTCCGACCTCATTTGCACCTCCAAACAGAAATTTTGGCCGCTCGAGTGTGCGCAACTCAGAGAGTTTGTGTGCTGATGCGCGCTTGAGCGCGCAAGCGCACTTTTGATAATTAAAAACGCGCTGAGCCTTCTTCTTTCTTCATATTTCTTCTTCCCCTTAGGGTTTCTAGAGAGAGTGAGTTTTAGAGAGAGAAAGACCTAGGAGAAGAAGGAGAGTTAGATTTGAGGCTTCTCCACCACCTCTTGAAGCTTGGATCTCCATTCTCACCCCTCCATTTTTCTCTATTTCCTCCATTAGAGGTGAGTAAAGCTCACACACAATCACTCCATCTTGTATGATTGATCCTCCATGTACCCACTCCCTCCTTTCCCTTTCTTGAGGTTGTATGTGATTGTTTAGGACTATTTACCGATTGATTTTAGTTGTATTGTATGTTTGAAGGAGATTGAGCCAGATACCCCTATATAGGGTTTGGAATTGAGAATTTTGCTAAGTTTAGGCACTATTTATTACTTGTGTCGAATATTATGAGTATGTTGGATATGTTTCATGTGTTGGTGGTGATTATGTTAGAAATCCCCATTGAGGGCTTGTATGTTAGGATCTGTAAATATTATCCTGCATTGGTTGTCCTAGCTTTCAAAAATTTCAGTTTGGATTATGTACATAAATTTTCAAGCTAGAAAATGAATTTGGCCTATGGCCACCAAACCCAAATTAATCAAGCTTGACTTCGGTCCAGAATAAGACTAAAATGAATTTGGTTTCGGCCCATATTAAGAGCTTTGGCTTCGGCCCAGATTATGAATATTGGCTTCGGCCCAGTTATTCATGCATTAAAACTTGACTTCATTCCAGAATAATGACTTTGGTCCAGAATAAGTGGTGGGATACGTCCCCAAGGAAGACGTTCCTTGTAGTCTGAGCTCAGGTCTAGCCTTAGAATCAGTGAAAAGACCCCATTCTGCCGGGCAATGTAGGTCTTGCATAGCATATCTACCTTGAGTTGCATTTATATGTTATTTCAATTGAGTTAAGATATGGTATATTGAAGTAAGGTGACTAGAATAGTTTATGTATTACATGTTGAATTGTGTTGTGTGTTGCATTTCATATGCTTACCACCCTACACTGCCTGCTGCATGCTTTACTCACTGAGACTCTAGTCTCACCACACGTTTTGTGGTTATCTTTTAGTTATATAGGTATTCCCTCCAGCCAGGGTAGTGAGCGTGAAGATGCTCAGGATCTTTAGTATTTTGAGGATTATAGATCTATGGTATATTAGATGTTGTTGTTGATGATAAAAATACATTAGTACTATTGAGGGGTATTATAATGTTTTGAGAAACTACATTGTGCTATTATGTATTGTATTGGCTGGATTTTTTGGGTTTCAGGTTATGATGGAATTTTTGGAAATATCCCGTTTATAGGAGAGACTCTGTCAGATTTTCTATAGGAATGTTATAAATTATAACATCCCAAAGTGTAATTTAGTTTCATAAATTTTGAATGAGGATTTGTCCTGATTGTAATGGTGTATGAATTTTGTGGAAGCTTAAGCAAACGTTGGATTGCCTAAGCAATTTTGTGGTTTGTATGACGATATTTGTAATGGCGTGAAATAATTTCAGAAACTTAGAAAAATGTCTCCAACGGACATTTTTTCTAGATTCACTGAATTAGGACGTTACACTATGCACCCATCTGCTTTCTTAAGTAAAGATGAAGAAAAAGAGCCAGTAGGTCAAACTATTTTCAGAGGTATTATTGGATATCTATTGTATCTTACAACAAGCAAACCTTACATCATGTTTGGTGTATGTTTGTATGAAAGGTTTCAATCAAATCCTAGAACTTATCATCAGAAATCTATAAAAAGGATTTTTAGATAATTATATGGAACTACTAATCTTGGTCTTCACTATAACAAGAATAAGGATTACAGGTTAGTTGGATATTGTGATGCTCACTTTTCTGGAGACAAAATTTAGAGAAAAAGCAACAGTGGTGGATGTCATTTCATTGGTAGCAACATGATCATCTGATCCAGCAAGAGACAAAGAACAATTGCCCTATCTACAGCAGAAGGTGAATACATTGCTCCAACAAGCCGTTGTTCTTAATTGTTATGGGTAAAGTACTTAAGGACTTTAACATGCATGAGCATAGCATTCCTGTTCAGTGTGATAATACAAGTGTAATTAATCTATCCAAGAATCCCATTCAACATTCTAGAGAAAAACATATTGAAATTAAGCATCATTTCATTAGAGACTATATTCAAAAAGGTGTTTGTGATATTCATTTCATTGAAACAGAGCATCAATGGGTAGATATATTCATAAAACCCTTTCAGAAGATAGATTTAAGTTCATTAGAAGCTATCTAAACATACATACATCTTCTGAAAAATAATATGTCTGAAATGCATGTTGTCTGAAACACATAAGTTGTCGGAACTTATTTGTTGTCTGATGATGTGGTTATCTGAAACATTTGCACATCAAAAATTTAAAAATTGTCCATTCCTCTTCTGCACATTACCCGAGATTATTGTGAACATCTTTGTAATTGTCATCATTAAAGCTACTATATATATGGGAGAGAGAAACCAGACTAGGCTTACACATTCACTTTCTGCAACCTGAGTCTACCTTCGTTCCCAAGCTTTCTCTCAAAGTTCTCTAGCTTCCAAGCTTTCTACTTACTCGTATTCAACCTTCGTTTAACCTCAAATGGCAACTAAGAAGAAATTTGCAGGGGGAAATTTTGTTCACAGTAAGGTTGTGAATCTCTCTAACTTAGCTGAAGAAGGAGTGGACCTCACTCTTGAGTTCAATGGAGCTGAATGAACTCCATACTTTAGTGTTGTAGATTGTCAATGGACTAAAAATGTTGTGAATAAGTTCTGTAAGAATGTAATTGTTGTTGTTGTTGCAAAAGGTTACATGCCCATCAAAAGCAAGGTGATGGGAGCTATAGTGTTCGTAGATGATGGAGTAATATCAATTGTGACTGGGATGAAATCAGAGGGGAATGTCTTCTACTCTGACTCAGAAAAGGACAACAGGGGTCCCGAGAGGTTCAATTCCTGGTGAAGAGCAACCACCTCAGTTGAAGTATATGAAAATGACTGATAAAGCTAGGATCTTTCATGCAATCCTAGGGTGCACATTCATTCCTAATGTGGGGAGAGCAAGGACCATGTATCTGAAATGGAAAGGTTTTGCCTTATCCATCTACTGTCTAAGGAAAAGGCAAATCTTCCCAAGCTTATAATCTCACACATGGCAAAGAAGATCAATGATTTCGCAAGCAGCCTCCCTCATAACACTTTGATTCATAAGCACTAGTACATTTTAAAATACCAATACATCAGACTCCCATTCATAAAGCCCTTGCATACTTAAAGGCCACCGACATTCGTTAAATAGCCTCTGCTAGTTGAGATGGTGAATCAGAAGGATGAAGATCAACAATTAATAGAGATTCTAGAAAATGAGCTCAATGGAGACTCCAGAAAGAGGAGTTTGAACAGGAGAAGAAGAAGATTGCTGGAAAAGAAAATTCAAAGAAGGAAAGGGTGGTGAAGGCAGTATTGAGGAACATTGAAGATGAGAAGGCCATTTCAGAGATCAGACGATTTGATGCCCTTCAAAGGGATGCTGAACTCAGACAGTCTGAGGAGGTTCAGATGACTGTACCTATCAGACAGTCTAAAGAGCTTCAAAGGGTTGCCGAGAGATCCTCCATGAATAGTGGAAAGACTATCTCAGTCTCTGACAAACAATATCTCCAAACTATTCCATGGGATTAACCTAGCACTGCAACTCTTGACCTTGATTTAGAAACATAAATTGTTTCTTCTAAAAGAACAATAGAAGTAGTCCCAATCTCTGCAAGTTTACCTGACCAAGAACTTGCCCAAGTTACTGCTCTTGCCTCTATAATGGAGCAAGAACAAGAAGAGATTGAACAATGCTAAGCCCAAGAAGATTATGATTTTGCTATTGTTGTTGCAGTTCAGAAAGTTATACTGGAAGATGTTAGGGTGGAGCATGATGAAAATAAGAAGAAGAAAGCTATCTGCGCAAAAGAGGAAGAGGTTGATGGTTCTTGCACCCATAAATGACCATGAACCCGGGAAGATTACAAGAAGTCTTAGTGCAAATAAGGCAGATGCACTTAAGCTACAACAAACTACTGATGTAGAAATCAAAAAGACGAATAAAGAGGAAAGGAAAAGAAATTTGGAGAGGAAGGACCAGGAGCAAAGAGAAAGAAAAAGAATAAAAGTCAGTTTCACAAATGTGACTTCTTCATTTGAAGAGGATAATAAACCAATCAAAGCCTCTAAAGATGTTAGCCTAGCTGCTCCTAATGAGGATATCGTTGTTGTTGTCACTATAGAAGAACCTTCCAAGGAAGCACCAGAAAAGGAAAATGTTGTTGTTGATTAAGAACTTAGTACTTCAAAGAAGGATGGTGGAACATTTATTATCATTTTCCATATTTATAAGGCACCCTTTTAAAGTTTTTGTGTTCTTTTTTATAAGTCACTTTACGATTTCAGGGAAGCATTATTATTATTTTTCGTATTTGCCCTTATTAACTTTAATGTCTTTTCAACTAAATAAGAGTAAAACTAGAAAGTTAAACTATTTGTTATAAAAATCCAATAAAATTAATTATGTTTAATCACTTTTATTGGTCTGTGTGATTTGGTCAAATGTGCCTTATTAATTATGTACTTCCTTTGGTCTCAAATATAAGCAACTCAAAATTCATTTTTGTTGGTCTAAAATATAAGTAAAATCTAACCACTTTCACTCTATTAAATGCTAGTATCCCCACAACCCTTATGTTGTGTTTGGATAGAGAAATTTGAGATTACTAGAATTCATGTGTTAAAATAGTAAAAGAAAGAATTTCAAATGACACATAGGAGGAATTTTTATGACAAATAGGAAGAATTTCAAATGACGTATTGAGAGAGAATTTTAACATTTCTATTTTATATTTAAACTTTTTAAATTGTTATTGTCAATTCCTCTCATACTTACAATTCACTCAACATTCTCTATCACAATTTTGAGAATTCTAAAATTCTCCATCCACACACTTATTTAATTTAAAATTCTTTTCTCATGATTCACTTTGCAATAAATATTAGGAATGATAGTTAAAAAAAAATGCGACTCACTTTTTATGTGAGTTTGAGAAATTTTAATGAGCTGATAATCTAATATTCTTAACTAGCGTGAATTAGTTAACTTTTACTTATATTCAAAACTAGAGAAGTATAGTGGAAGCTCGATTAAAAGGATATATAAGTTATATTTAATAAATTTAACTGATAAATTAGCTTATTAAATTAATAGTGTTTAGTTTAAATAGTTTATTAATGTAAAAAGTATATTCACATAAGTTTTATTATATAAATTCTATTTTGTTTTCTAGACCAAGATATAATAATAGGTAATTATAATTTTTAATATTTTTATGAAATTTAAATTTTTAATGATAAAGTCTTTTATTAAAGATTGAAATAAATAGTAAAAGAGAATAATAATTAAAATATTTCATAAAGTTTTTAAATGATTTACATTATATGTATAACTATGAGATCTTAATTTGATATTTTATATTTAGTTTTGTTTTTTGTATTTATTATATTATAATATATATAATTATATATATAATAATAGAATTGTATTTGGGATGAATTGATTAATTGGGAAAATTTATAATGTCGCCCCTGATATATGTACGTGTAATGTATCGCTTCCAATACTAATTGTCTTTTATTTGTCTTTAACCTTTTCTTTTATTCTTTTTTTTTTTTACGTAGTCTTTAACCTTTGAGTAAACTAGCAAATTAGTCCCGAACTTTTTCCAGGTCATGCAGTTTAGTCCCTAAGAAAATGAAAATCTCAAAATCGTCCCTGACTTATTGCTCCGTCAAGCAGTTTGGTCCAATCCGTTAACCCCAAGCTGTTGTGTCACATTAAGTGTCACTATGGCACCTACCTGGACATTGATCACCCTATACGACGTCGTTTTTCTCCCTTTTAATAGTTCGGATGCATTCGTCCATCAAGGTCACCTAGGCCTCCAATTGCTTCGGATGCATCTGACCTTGATTTCTTGGGCCTTGAACTCTTCTAATGTTTGTTCTATGGTAATTGGACAAGTCTTTGCTTGCATCCGAGCTAATGCATCTGAGGTTATTGGCCCAAATAACCATGATGGACGAATGCATCCGAGCTATTGAAAGGGATAAAAACGAAGTCGTATAGGGTGTACAGTTCCAGGTGGGTACCACAGTGGCACTTAACGTGACACATCAACCTGGGTTAACGGATTGGACCAAACTGCATGACAGAGCAATAAGTCGGGAATGATTTTGGGATTTTCATTTTCTCATAAACTAAACTGCATGACCCTGAAAAAGTCAGAGACTAATTTACTAGTTTACTCTTAATGATTTCTTATTTCCATTTATGCATCTTTAAAATCCCTATCGCAAGACTTATTTCCTATTCATCTTCATCATTTATTCTTTTGATCTATTTTTACTCCTTTATATCCACGTTCTTTATATATCATGGTAGAGTATTCACCATATTTTATTATCTTAAAATACAAGAAATAAAATTTGAATATATTTTACTCTTAAAATTTTATATGTTACAACTTTATTTATTATTTTTTAAATAATTAATATCTTAAAAATCATAATTTATAATTGTTTTAATATAGGTTTTGAAAAGTAATTTTTAAAAAATCAGTTCATATTATAAAAAAAATTTACTCTACAAATTAAATCTTTTATTTGAAAATTGTGAAATATAAAATTATTTAATTTAAATTTCTTCAATTCAAGTTGTGTTCATTTAAAAATTCAGTTAAATTGATACTTTAATTTTAATCATGTAATTTCATAATTTTATTCGTATTAGTCATATTATATATATATATATATATTAAGTAATATGCCTAACATAGAAAAATAAAAGAACCAACTTCTATTTTCCAAAAGATAAAGTTTTGGTCAGCATGTTTTTAAAAAATAAAAAGTGGATAAATCATTGTATAGTTTATTTTTTCTATAATAAAAATTAATATTTAATTTATTATATATTTTTATAATAAATTAAAATAGTATTTAATTATTTATTAAACGTCATTTAAATAAAAATTATAACAATATCTAAATGATAATATGAGTAAATATTAGAGATATAAAATATAGATGAAATCTTATTAATATAGAAATTATAGAAGGTAAATATATATCCTACAAGATCAAGATTTTACGTGAAAATTTACTAATATTTAAATCATATGATAAACACTTAAATCAAGTCAAAATGTAATTTTAGAATAATGTTATATTTATATAGTTTTGAAAAATTTTATTTTACCATTTATATTTTATTTCAAAAAAACAAATAATATTGATTTACTCATAAATATTTATTGAAATCATATGATAAATACTTAAATCATGTCAAAATGTAATTGTAGAATAATGTTATATTTATATAGTTTTGAAAAATTTTATTTTACCATTTATATTTTCAAATAAACAAATAATTTCTTAAGAATAATGATTTTCTCATAAATATTTATTGAACTTTTTAAACTATTCTTATTTTTATCTGAATTTTAATAATTTACACATAATTTTTAATAACTATAATTATACACAATATAATCCTTTATGAAATAGAAATAAAAGGGGAAAATATTTATTTTGCATAAAAGTAAGAAATGTTTATGATACTTAATATTTAATTAATCATATAGATAAATATTTATATTATATATATGGAGATAGAAAATATATATGTATGAATGTTTATTGTTATTTAATTACAAGAGGTAAATATCTATTAAAAGGGGATGAGGATGAAAATTTTATATGAGTAAATGTTTATTCTATATGTAGAAATAAAAACGTTATATGTTTGTTAATATTAAATAATTATATAGGAAAAATGCTTTATCGTATAGAAATAGAAACTATACGTGAAAGTTTATTGATATTTAATTTTTTTTATTTAATTGAGGTGAATATATATCATAAGGGGATGGAATTTTTTATGAAAACATAATTGGTACTTAAACAGCATGGCTCTATAAATAGTTACAATAATGTTATACATGCTTGCAATTTTAAAATATGACATCATTGATTATATGTTGGGTGTATTATGTATGTTGGTTTATTATTATCATAATGCTCTAATGTTGTGTGAAATAATAGTTTTTGTTAAGACTATGATAGAATCACATATCATTTCACCTCTTTCTTTTTTGTTTTAGGGAGGGAGTTGTAGATGCAATTTTCCATGAATTTTGCATAAATTCAGTAGTAGTTTAGATAAAAAAAAATTAAGATACTTTCTTATAGAATATATTAAATTATATATATGACCTTGATCATTTGTTAAATTTTACAATTATATATGACATTGAGTCACCTACAACCAATAACTACAAATACCTATGCATTCAACTCACCAAATGTTTAAAGTTCCAATGATAATAACAAAGTTACTAAATATGGTTAAGGGAGTATTTGAGTTATTCTCTCAATTATGTGTACGTGGTGGAGAATTTAATTTTTGCAATTATATATTATTAATTTTACGACAATATACACATTCAAAAATTAATAAGTTAAAATATGTTTTTAATCTCGGTAAATATAATGTGTTTAAATTACAAAACTTTTTTTCTTGTTTTTGTTCCTAACTTTTACAAACTACTTACTTTTGAGTAATTGGTGCTTATGTGTCTAACAGAAGTCCATGTAAACATTAGATCAAAAATATATAATTTGTAAAGGTTAGGGATGAAATTAGGTGAAAAAAATATTTTATAAGGACTAAAATTAAAATATCATTTATTAATTTGCAGAGACAAAAAATGTGTTATAGCCTGAAAGTAAAATAAAAAAGTTGGTACACGTGATAATATATGCTTTATGTGCACTTCTGTTGGTCAAGTAAATACAAATTAAACAACAACTGATATGAAGGACCAAAAGTAAGTCATTTGGAAAAGTCGGTGATGTAAACAGGAAGAAACAATTTGCAGGGAGTAAAATCAAAACACATTATATTTATAACATATTTAAGCTAAAATAATATAAGATGGTTTTTCCTCCTTACTCAATTGCACAAAATTATTTTTTAAAAAAAAACTTTGACAATCTAGTACATTAATTCATTGATTTAATATATATATATATATATATATATACATTGACAGTCATTAAATAATGTATTATCACATCATTTAATAAATTTAATAACATATGAAGTATCATATATTTATTAAATTATGTGACCACATATTATTGGAAAACTTTTTTATACTATCCGTGTGTTCGAGTGCAAATTCTCCACGACGGTTTTCGGTTGAAAAGGTCGAATCTGCTCAGAATTCACGACGGAGTGCAATGGACCCACGGCAGGGCAGAGTGTACCTGCAGGGACTCCGATGCTTAAGTCAGTGGGAGATTCAACAGGGTATCTGTAGTACAAAATGAATGCGTACCTTAGCCTAGAGCCGGCAAAATGGGCTAACCCGACCGAGCCGGCCCGCAAAAGCCCGTAAAAATGTAGGGCACGGGCACCTATTTTAGAAGCCCGAATTACTCCCAGGCTTTTTAGCCTAGCCCGATAAAACCAGCTACCCACAAAAAACTTGTAAAAGGGTCGGGTAGCCCGCAAAAAACCCGCCAAAATACCGGGCTACCCGCGGAAAGGTAGGGCTCGAGCACCTATTTAGAGGCCCAAATAACTTCCCGATTTTTTAGCCCAGGCCGATAAAGCCTGCTACCTGCATCGAGGTGGGCCGGGCTGGGTAGCCCGAATTGACAGCTCTACCTTAGCCTAAGGCCACCATGGAATATTTATAGATGTATTTGGCGGGAAAGTCTGTTAGGTTGTTGCAATGACTCCCTAAAATGCTCCTGACGCACTATGGTGAACGTAAATACACGCACCCGGGAATATTGAGTCCATATAATTCAAATATAATAGGGACCATGTTGGCATTATGGGCTGAGCTCAAATTTGGTCCAGAACAGTTGCCCCCCAAGTCGAGTAGTTTATCATAAAGCATCTGACTTGAGATGGTCCAGAGTCATTCGTCCAATAAGGTATGTTCTGTAATCAACCGGGATAGTCCCGTAATCGGAAGGCATATTTAACCGACTTGAAGGAAAGCTTGGAGAGCTTTGGAAAACAAAGATTATCTGAGCTAATGAGATAGATATATCATGACTATATGGGACAAGGATGGATGTTGATGTCTTTGATTTTTTCAGTTGACTTATACAGGCGTGTCACACCCAAATTTTCTCTGTTTAAGAACCTTCACATGTATGTTTTTGCTTGGGGCGCACATTGACGTACCCCTCAGATCAAAGACCTCGGAGAAGACCGAGATGAGTCGTTTTGATGTTCGCATGTATGTTTTTGCTTGGGGCGCACATTGACGTATCCCTCAGATCAGAGACCTCGGAGAAAACCGAGATGAGTCGTTTTGATGTTTTTCCACATTATCTTGTTGTCAAGTCGAGATGAGAGGGTAGCCAATGATCATAGGAATATCCAGGAACATAGTCTGACCATCAGGATTAAGGAGAAACCTGAAATTTCAAGGAACTGAGTCCGAGATGATGACGATCAATTTGAAGTGTCAAGGAACAGTGTCCGAGATGATGACGAGCAATTTGAAGTGTCAAGGGACGGTGTCCGACCACCAAGATTGAAAAAGAATGTGACATTCTTAGTCCGACTTCCAAGGTGCTGAGGACCTCATAAATCCGAGGTGTCAAGGAACTAAGTCCGACATAGGGCGCCGAGGTCAAGGAACAAAGTCTGACATAGGGCATCAATCCGAGGTCTCGAGGAATTCCGTTCGAGATGAGGATATCTGAGATCTCAAGGAACTCTGTCTGAGTTGAGGATCAATCTGAGGTCTCAAGGGAATTACATCCGATAATGATCAAGGAACTACGTCCGACTTGGGTCGAGGACTGAATCCGAAAATTAATCAAGGAATTACATCCGATAATGAGTCGAGGAACTAAGTTCAAAATTAATCAAGGAATTTCATCCGATAATGAGTCGAAGAACAAGGTCCGAAATTAATCAAGGAATTACATCCGATAATGAGTCGAGGAACGAGGTCCGAAATTAAATCAACAACGTTCGACTTGGGTCGAGGAATGAATCCGACATTAAATTAAGGAATTAATCTGATAACGAGTCGAGGAACTAAGTCCGAAATTAGTCAAGGAATTTCATCTGATAATGAGTCGAGGAATGAGGTCCGAAATTAATCAAGGAATTACATCCGATAATGAACAAGGAACTAAGTCTGAAAATGCAGGACGTCTTAGGAAATCCAAGGATCAAAATCTGAGGATGAAGCAACATAGTCCGTGATGAGGATTCCGCTAGGTAATTACTGCAATGAAAACAGATCTTGTATTTCATGTGAAATATTTGTACAACAGGTATAGCGACTAACCAAAATGTTAACATGACTCGGTTGATTTTGGCACAATCTCATAATGCTCCCAAGCATTATAATTGAAGTCAGGCGTTATAATTGAAGTGGTCCGGTTCGTCAAGGAACTATGTCCAAGGTGTTAAAGGCCTCTTGAATCCGAGATGTGAAGGAAAGAAGTCCAAGGTGCAAGAAACGCAGTTTGACTTCCGAGGTGTGAAGACTAATGCATCCAAGATGCCAAGGAAAGAAATCTGAGGTGCACGGACGGTCCCCAAAGGTGATGCCAAAACCCAATATACATTGCTTCTCTTTGGCAATTTCAGCAGATTGTTCCCGGCTAAGAACATTTCTTGACGGTTTAGTTTTGGCAGCATTATCCACCTCCTATTGGAGAATTGAATACATGGTCTGTAGTGTGTCCAGTAGAAAATGATCACCACCATACCGAGCTATCAAGGACACTGAAACAGGACACTTGTCATAAAATCCTAATGGTATTGTGACCTGACAGCAACCTGATATACTAGCAATACTTAGCAGGCTTAATGCATTGTGCTTGCAAAAGTATATGCCCAACACGTGAATGTATAGCTATAGGCTTAGCAGGCTTGATGGGCTAGAAGTGCGTGTGGGCTGGACTGGAGCCTGCACAATTCCTGTTGAGGAGGAGATTTCGCTGCTGTGTGAGCGTAACCAAGCTAGTCTCTTGATCTGCGTTGTTCCTTGTTTCAAGGGAAACCGGGGGGGACGTGTACGATTGTGAACAAGTCTCTTCGACTTAAAGCGGGCAGGGATAGAAGCATGTTGGAAACGACCAAACCAACTTTGTGCCGCCAAAGCTCTATTTTTGTTCCATTCACGTGTTGGGCATATACTTTTGATAACCTGACAATGTTCGATCCGGATAAGGATTATATAATCTGGGCTATATGCAATCCTTTCACTCTCTCCGAGCAATTTTAATCCGAGAAGTGATCCGATGATGGTGTTCAGTCTCTCGGATAATCCAAACCAAGTTGGCCGGATCATACGAGGGATACCACCCGAGCTGGTTACAATCCGCACATCATATAAATCCGAGCAATATACAAAACAAGAATTATGAATTCCGAGATTTTGAAGGAAGGCACAATAGGAGTACCGCAAGTGTGTCTCGTGGCATACATCAATATCATCTTTTCTTGAAGGAGAGTTTCTATCAATTTCATCCCTTGACATAAAGATTGACTCATCATCTTCAAATATAGAGCAATCAGGCTTGCAGCTAGTAGATGTATCAGCATTGGATCCTGTAGAATAAGCTTGAAAACTATAGGATGAAGGGATATTGTCATGGACTGCAGATGGAAGTTAGTATTTCTGGCTTTCTTCCCAAGCAGGAGCTGAATATTTTTTCCTTTTTGAAGATGACGGGATAACATCATACTTAACATAATTTGCTTGATCTACATTGTAAAAATTAAAGCTGCCACTACGGTCCCCAAATTTTGTCTGGTTGTTATTGTAAAAGTTATAATTCCTATGATAGTAATTATTCCTACTTCTTTTCCTATTGGCGTTGCCAAAGGTATTTCTATCACAGGTGGACCAATAACCACCATGTAAGCTACGATCTTCTGCTTGAAAATTCTGAGCAAAAGACAATTCCCGAACAAGGGATGCCTTCCGAGCTTAACGATCCGAGCCGAACACAAACAACAAGATAGTTAATCCGAGCAATTTAATATCCGATCCGTACATAACCCAAGCTCAACATTATCTGACCAAAGAGTTCAGGCAGCTGGGTCACTAGGATTCCATCTGAGAATATACCTTTCGAGTTGAAACTATCTGAGTGATACCATCCGAGCAGGTCACAAACCAACCACGTCTAAGCGTTTGCCACATTATCCATCATGTCAGCACTCGGAAGGGAATGTCTGCAGCTGCTCAAATCAACACCCTGGCCAATTACGTAGTGGTTTTTAAACTGTTCCAAGCATACTTCCAAATTTGATAATTCGAATAATTTCATATCGCTCCCGTCGTGGCCTATCTCACTAGAGGAGATGCGGTCGGTGGCAATGGAACTTCTTGGCCAGCAGCGACGAAGACATTAGCAAACAGAGGAGATTACAGAACCTCTTCAATAGAGTGGTCAACATGGTTGTCCACCGGAGAAAAGTGGCAGCGGTGGCGCTACAACAAGCCACCATGATCTTCGGAGGAGAATTTATATGAACAGAATTGAAAAGGAAGGGATGAACATAACTCATCGTTCCCAAAAACAATCTTGAAGATTCTTGAAGAGGATGGGGATGCAAGAAGTGTTTCTCGTTTTTTGTTCCCACAGATGGCGCCAATGTTCGAGCGCAAATTCTCCACGATATATGGTTTCCGGTTGAAAAGGTTGAATCTGCTCAGAATTCACGGTAGAGTGCAACGGACCCACGGTGGGGCAGGGTGTACCTGCAGGGACTCCGATGCTTAAGTCAGTGGGAGAATCAATAGAGTATCTGTAGTACAGAATGAATGCGTACCTTAGCCTGAGGCCACCATGAAATATTTATAGATGTATTTGGCGGGAAAGTCTGTTAAATTGTTGCAACGACTCCCTAAAATGCTCTTGACGCGCTATGGTGAATGTAAATACACGCACCCAGAAAATATTGAGTCCGATATAATGCAAATATAATAGGGACCATATCGGCATTATGGGTCGAGCTCAAATTCGGTCCAGAACACCGTGTATACTAAGTAAACTCTAATATCACTTGCTCATGGTTCACTTATACTTATACACTTATCTTAGTCACCTCTTCAAATTTCCTTATAGTGTTTTTACTTGTAATTTTATCATAATATTTATTTATATTTCATTTCTAATTCTAATTGTTGATGTCTTCATGTGATGAAAAAAATTATTATAATACTTAATAATAAAACTAAATTTGATGTATAATAAGATTAAACATGGTTCAAAATAATTAATATTTTTAAGTTTTTTATAATTTATTTAAATTTTATTAAGTAAACCACTGTGTTATAAATTTTTTCATTGATTGTGTATAATTTTTTCTTATAATTCTTTCTTAAATGACAATGTCATAATATAATTATTAATTCTTTTATTATGTAAATATTTATAGTTTTCCAATATAAATTATATATTTAAAAAATATAAAAATTTATTCACACAACATGAATTCTCCCATGCGTTGCATGGTGGGTACCGACACTACTTGAATATATTTAAAAGAATCGATCATACCGAAAGCCAAGTTTTTCCCCAAGAAGGTATATATGTTATGCCACCATGATCACGGATCCAGTTGCGTGCTCTAGCACAAGCATTGTCTTGACCTCCATCAAACCCTTCTCCAAGAATACGCATACATATGTAATTGAGTGCGGTACAAAACATGGTGCTATGTTCTTCTATGTGTAGTCCCCACCCTCCATCTTCATTCTTCAATATGATCAATTCATAATTAATGTGCATGCACAACATGATCCATGCTTTAATAATTTTTCATCATGATCAATGAATTGAGCATGGATGCATAAATCCTAAGAGAAATGATATGTTTTTACAACAAACAACATTTACAACATAAGAGAGATAGACAAATAATAAAAGAGATCAAAGAGAGAGAAGTGTCAGGTATAATAGGTAATGTGATAAAAAAGATAAAGAAAAAAAATGTGTTATATAAATTATTGTATGTTTTTGTTGTATGAATATGTCTAATATCGTAATTAATCTAATATTGAATAAGTATACCTGGTGATAGTATATGTAACGAAGCATCTCTTTACGATACTCTTCTGAGAACGCTGAATTAAGATGGCCTGTGATATACAGGCAAAATACCTGCAATATTTATTAGTAAGTTTAAAATTTATGTTCATTAGTGCATTTGGACATGAATTTTCTCATATTTCCTATACATATCAAATTGTTAATAAAAATATGTAATAAATTAAATTAAATATTTTATTTCAATTTCATGATTATTAATTCATAAACACAAATTGAATATCTATTTTTGTTTTCCGAAGATATAAATGTAATCTATTAATATCCCTTTATATAATAGCTATATAGATTACAAATGTCAATCTTTTGTGTATTTCATTTTCCATTATCAATTTAGACATCAAAATCAAAATGTCCTCCAAAAATACTAATTTGATAATTGAATTTAGACATTGGATGACCAAATTGATCAAGAATTAAAATTTATGTTTGATATACATTAAAGGAATATTTTTAAAATCAAACCGATAATTATAAACCGATAAATGCTTTAGTTCACGATTCATTAGTTTAATTGTAGTTGAATCGTGACCGAACCATAGATAATTAAATATGTAATTTTAATATTACATAATATTTTTAAATAATAAAATAACACAAGAAATCATTATATATATATATATATATATAGAGGGATGCATATGGGTCTTCTTGACCCAAACCAATCCGACCCAACTCAACCAATATTTGGTGAGTAAACCCACAAATTGGTCTCTGACTTATTTTTAATCGGACAATCTAGTCCCTGACATTTAAAAATGACTATGTTAGTCTTTGACATTCTTTATTGTCCACCAGTTTAGTCCAACATCACATTTTCCATTAACAGAGAGCTGAGTTGTCATGTTAAGTGACACATAGGACCCAGAAAAGTGCAAATTAGTCCCTAAGTTTTTTAACATCAGGTAGTCCTTGACATTTAAAAATGACTCTGTTAGAGATTGAATGTTGTAGAAACACATGCCTCACTCTTCTGAACTATAAAAAACCTCTCAAAATACACACACACACACACACACATATATATATAGTGTCCAATTATTCTCAAGTATCAAATATGTTCATATTAAACCTCTTAATTTTAACTTTTGGTTTTGTTTTTTCTCTTCCTTGCCTTAATTTGTGTTTTTATTTCAATTAACATATTTATTGAAGGAAACGAACTCTCTTAAGGATTAGATTTTATTATCAGATTATTCATTACAATCCTATTTGCATTATAAATATATTGAATAAAATTCCACTTGGAGAACTTTCCTCATAAGAGCACCCCAAAGCTCTACCATCGGAAGAGCTTCTGGAGTAAAGTTTGTATATGTGCTTTCTCTATATGAAAATGATTAACACAAAGACAGAGGAAGAAGAATAAGAAACTTAATCCTTAAGATGGTTATTTCCTTTATCAAATATGCTAATTGAAATAAGAACATAAATTAAAGAAAGAAAGAGAGACTGGATGAAGCCAAAAGTTAAAAGGAAGAGATTTAATTTGAATAAAAACTTGATCATTAAGAATATAATTGATCACTTTCTGAATGGACAATGTAGTTTGAGAGATTTTTTAAAGTTCAAAAGAGAGTAACGTGTTTCTGCAACATTTAATCCATAACAAAGTCATTTTTAAATGTCAGACTAAATTACATGATGTTAATTAAAATCAGGGATTGGTTTGCGATATTTTTAGGTCCTGCGTGTCACTTAACATGATGACTCAGTTCTCCCATATTAAAAATGTGTCGTTGGACTAAACTCAGTTCTGGCATAGTTTTTTTTAATCGATTTTCACTAATTCAACTGATTTTTCACCTACTCTTAAACCAACCCATTTTATTTGTTAAATAGAATGGACAATAATTAGATTGATCGATTTCCGGTTAGACTGATCGAACTAACCGATGTGATCTAATTCTAATAACCACGCATGAATTTTTAGGGTTAAGAATTGTTCACCTTATTTTAAGTTTAAGGAACCACTAATCTTAGCCAAAATTAATGATAGAAGTATAAAATCGTCTATAACTCACTGTTATAAGTAAAGGATTTTCTAGGAAAACTAATCACTTCTTATAAATTTAGATGATAGTAGGTAATGATTAACTTATATGACTAAAATATGTTTGATTTTCATCTCTACAAAATAAAATTTTTGGTTTTGATTCTCACAAGATGAGAAATTATTAAGGTTTGTTGTTAATATTTTTAACACTTACAAAATTATAAAAATTCACCTATTATATGAGGATTAAAATGAAAAATTTACAAGAACTAAACTCAAAATGAATGTATTTTATGAGGATAAAAAATTAAATATATGGATTAAAATGTCATCTTTTCTAATTTTGTGAGGAACTAAATTTTTTTATAAAAAAAAACAAATTGAAATATATTTTATAAGAAATAAAAACATATTTTACACTCCAATTATTTATGGTACTAACCAATGGAGGAAGAAAAAAAAGTGGACCGGCAACTTGAGCAGGCCAATGGCCATCATTAGTTTGCAATGCTGATAGGTAATGGACGGCCCTTTTTAATGCAGCTGTTGCTTTTCGTACGTAATCTTCTCCCCATTTTCTATCTTCACTTTATCTATTGTTTGTTGGAAGTTCTTTTCTCTTAGTAGCTACATATCCACCAAATTATATATCATCACGACAAAGCATATATATCTCAAAAACGAAAAAAAAAAAGTAAAATTATTATTATTAGAGGACATGACAGTAATATAATACTAACAAGTATTATTTATGCTACATGAAACGTTTTAAATTTAAGTAAAATTTAATTTATAAATTAAAAGAAAGTAAAATATTTAAAATTACTATTATGATATGTATAATTAATTTAAAAAATATATAAGAAAATATAGATAAAAATAAAGTATTTAAAATTATACAAATGATTTGCGTAATTTATTCAAAAGAATTTAAATATAAAATTTAAAAGGAAAGAATTGAAGAAAGACATATGTAATTTTTATAAGGGAATAAATTAAGAGATTTTCCAAAATAATGTACGTACTAGTCTAATTGAAAATATAGAAATGTATTATTTGAAATTATATCGTAATTTATATAACTAACATTGCATAATATTTTGAGTATGTTTTGTAAGCCATTTCAGCTAGCTAGCTGAAATATAAAATTATGAGTTGAAACTATTTTAATTGTATTTAGTAAAAGAGTTTTGTTTGGTAGTTACTAACTTTTCTTAAAAAGCTAATTGAGTTAGTTTTTTTTTTTAAAAAAACTCCCATTTTATAAGATATTAGTTGAAATTTATTTTACAATTTTACCCCTCATTACTCTCTCTCTCCCCGAAATTGGGTTTTAATGTGCCTATATATGATGTAACTTGGGGTATTCATGAGACGGGTACGGGTTTTGTTTGTCCCTAATCCGACCATAATTTTTGACCTGACCAATTCTATGGACCGGAACCCGTCCATAGATCCGAATATCCCGATAATGTATGATTCAAAGTAAGATCGGGTTTGAGTAGGACAGGAGCAGGTTAACCCAATATATAAGCTAAATATAATCATGAAACAATCATATAACAATGTTGAAAAAAATAGTTCATACAATTAGTAAATATATTGCATACAATATAATTCCTCTTATTGTATGCAATATTTTTTTATTCTTTTTAAAGTTTAAGACATTACTAAAATAAGAATAACTTTATATCACTGTATAATTTTATGTGTATAATGTTTTTTTAAAGGTAAATAGAGGAACACATAGACTCAAAAACCCTATAGCAAAAGGAAAAAAATAAGGTTAGGACTTTACATAATAGAAAATTATAAATAATAAATATTATATTATAAATAAAGGACAGGTCAGGTAACCCGAAGGTTACTCGAACTCGTCCTCAACTCGATGTCGGGTCAACAAATGAACCCAATTTGGTTCTATTCTTTCTTATAGGACAGAAATAAATCCAACCTGAATAGGACAAGTTAGCATGAGCCAAAGGGACAAACCGAGTATTAAACATAACTAATAAGCAATTGCTATTTTAGTATTTTCCTTAGGGGTCACTTCTTGATTATGGCATTGATTGGTACTCCAAAATTTTTTATTCGTTATTTCTTTGGGTTGGTTTATTATTGATTTGTTTATTATTGTTTTAAATATTGAATTTTAATTATTGAATTGCTTGTTTTCATTTTTATCGAGAAATGATAAATTTTAAATTATAATCAACAATAACTTTTTACAAAAAAATTACTTGAAATTTATATGAAAAATTTTAGATTATAAATAATTTTAAATAAATTAAAATATAGAAATTTATAATTATTTTAAAATATGTCATTATCAAATATTAAGATTTGATCCAACAATTATTGATGTCCCTATTTGTCATTTTATAACTTTTATTAGTTGATCGATCAACTAGTCTTACCAAACACTTTTAGCTTCCTTTCAGCTAGTTTTGCCAAACACACTCTTTTATCTACAAAATTTTGATATTTAATTAACAAATAATCAGATAAATAAGGAATTAATAAAATATTAGAATCCCATTCTAGTCATAAAAAAAAGATTAATATTAAAATTTATTTGAAAAAACTTCATTTGTTACTAATAAGGAAAATGAATAGGAAAGTTGAAAAACAAATTTAGTAAACGATTAAAAAGGGGGGGATGATTTTAAATAAAAATGCTACATGATTAATATAGTTAAAAAATAAAAGGTTATCTTATTCTAAAATTAAAAAATAAAACTAATTTATTAGATAAAAAAAATGAATGTATAAGAAGTTAAAGAATACAAAACATAATACTTGAAAGCGCCATAGAAGGTCAGCACAAGCCTTGACATGGAAGCGATTGTTATAGAAATTTTGAAGTTGTGATATGCAAATTAAGCCTAACTGAAGCCTTCCTTTGTTGACTTGATCACGCAGAAAGCGATATTTAGTTTCAATGTGTTTGCTCCTTCCATGAGCCACATGCTTTTTGGCTAAACTAATACCAAATTTATTATCCACCAACAATTATAAAACATCATCTGATCTCAAATGCATTTCTTCTAGCAAAGAGAAAAGCCATAAAGCTTGACAGTGCAGCTATATACTCAAACTCATAAGTGGAAAGGGCAACCACTACTTGCTTCTTTGAACACCAAGAAATTGGTGCACCAGAAATCATGAACACATAATCCATAGTGCTTCTTTTGTCAACTTTATCCCCACACCAGTCAGAATCTGAGTATGAAACCAACCTTGCTTTGCATTGACTCTCATGATTTGGAAACAACACTCCAAAATCTGAAGTCCCTTTCAAGTATCTCATAATCCTCTTAGCTATAATCAAGTGTGAGTGCTTAGGATTCCCCATGAAGCGACTAATCAACTCTACTCCATATGAAATATCAGGCCTGTTGTTACACATAAACCTTAGAGAACCAACTATTTGCTTGTACAAAGTGTTGTCGACAGAATTCTCCTCCTCACTTTGTACAAATTTCAAATTTTCCTCCATTGGTGTAGGTGCATAATTATAGTTTAGTGTGACACCCTTCTAACCCAACACTTATATAATAACGTAGTAGAAGACTTTCGAAAATATAACAAGTTCACATTGGGTAAAAAGGTTCACATAACTCTTTATTCCAAAACCTCATTATTTCGAAAGAAAAGATAAAAATATAATTCAAATGTACTCAAATACTTAAGCAGCGGAATCTCTAAAATAAAATAATTAAACTTCCTACTTGCCGTTCAAAGCCTCCAAAAGGGTTTATAAAAATATTCCTAACTAAAAAAAACATAAAGAACACCCCAACAATATGCCCTGATGTCACATGTACCAGAGCAACACTCCCTTTAATTAAACTCGACACCAAAGGTGTCATCACCATCACCTGAAACAACAACAGTAACAATGAGGAAAGAGCTTTAACTCATATATACACATAGGAGGCTACCCTATCCTCACCCACATATAATCAATATCATCATTAACCACACCACGTACCCAAACAACAAGTAATCCATCAAATAACAATTATCTATGAACTCACTTAACAACTCATCAATATCATCATATAAATCTCACTACGTCATTCACCAAAGAAAGCACATACTCTATTCTCAACACAATATACTCATTTCATCATTATACTCATAACATCATCATATAACTCATTTATATCATCATATACAACACAGACTCATCCATCATCCTATAACTCATTTCATCATCATTTATAACACATATTCATCCATCATCACATACACCCAAACTCATCAACATCACCAATCTCATAATCCTCATCAATACTCTCCCAAGTTGCACTCGCCCCTCTCTAGGCTTATGCTCCTCGGTACCAACTCTCCCAAGTCGCACTCGCCCTTCTCTAGGCTTATACTCCTTAGTACAACTCTCCCAAGTCGCACTCGCCTCTCTCTAGGCTTATGCTCCTTGGTACAAACTCTCCCCGAGTTACACTCGCCTCTCACTAGGCTCATGCATCCCGAGTACAAACTCTCCCCGAGTTACACTCACCTCTCTCTACGCTCATCCATCCCGAGTACAAACTCTCCCCGAGTTACA
This sequence comes from Sesbania bispinosa, assembly GCA_026901365.1. Classification (NCBI taxonomy): domain Eukaryota; kingdom Viridiplantae; phylum Streptophyta; class Magnoliopsida; order Fabales; family Fabaceae; genus Sesbania; species Sesbania bispinosa. The sequence continues at coordinate 375,515 of QLOH01000205.1, forward strand.
CTCGCCTCTCTCTAGGCTCATGCATCCCGAGTACAAACTCTCCCCGAGTTACACTCGCCTCTCTCTAGGCTCATGCATCCCGAGTACAAACTCTCTCCGAGTTATACTCGCCTCTCTCTAGGCTCATGTAACCGAGTACAAACTCTCCCTGAGTTACACTCGCCTCTCTCTAGGCTCATGTAACCGAGTACAACAACAAATTCACCACAATCATATGCAACATGTAATTACTCATCATTAGCAACTCCCCGAATTACACTCGCCTCTCTCTAGGCTCTTGCAATCCGAGTACCACCACTCACATGCTCAACGTATGATCAATCAACATAAGATTAAATGCATCATCCTCAACAACATAACATTATCATCAACAACATTAATCATCACACATCTCATACATCATCATCAATTCACTTAGGATCTCAAAATCCACTCTGGTAATCGATTACCAATCTCCAGTAATCGATTACCTGCAAACAAGGTCTCTGGTAATAGATTACAACCACCTTGTAATCGATTACCTGCAAGCAAACACTCTGGTAATCGATTACAACACCCCTGTAATCGATTACCCACAAACAAACTCTCTAGTAATCGATTACAACACCCATGTAATCGATTACCAGCAAGCACACAGTGCTTCTGGGTTACCCAGAACACTCTGGTAATCGATTACCACTCCTGGTAATCGATTACCCGCGACGCAGATCGCAGAATTCACGATCTCCAACCCCTCAAACCCATCCAATCAATCCCTAATCAATCTCTTTCGTCTAAACATCATGCATAATCATTATTAACATCAATTACTCCGTAAATCAACAATCAATTACAGATTATACCCTCAATTCATCAAAACCCCAATTTCTCAATCCCTAATCACCCATTTTTCAATTATTCTCAATATCATCTTTATTCTCATTCAATAAGTCATCAATAGACATACAATCACCATAAATCAATAGATTATATCATTCATTCTTAATTATGCATTCATCCATACGAATTTAGAGCCTTTAGAGGGTCTTATGGTTGCCCTCACTACCCAAACACCCCCTACATGCACATACAAGGAACACCCTTTTCCCCCCGTTACTTTGGAGTGAAGATCGAACTGCAACAATCTTGATTCTTGGTTCTTGATTCTCGATCACTCAGCAATCTCCTCTTGATATGTAGTTTCTCCCCTTCTTGGCTCTTCGCTCTCCGATGATTTGAAAAATAAGGATTTGGGTGAACTGGTACCCTTTCCTTATTTGAATACTTATACGCTTAATGGGCTTGGGCCCATCCTCTACCCACTTATCCTATTTATTACTTTTATTAATTCTTATTAGATAACCCTTACTCGTTAAATATATTAATTTTATTAATATTATTTACTTATTTATTTATTTCTTCTACTCTGTTAATTATCCTTAATTTTATTATACTTAATAAAATTCAGGATGTTACAACTCTCCCCTCCTAAAAGAAAAATTCTTCCTCGAATTTTCCGAGATGAACAACTTTAGGAAGACTCCTCTCAACAGGGCGATCAAAGACACTGCTTCCCTAGAACAACCCAATGGGACATGGTTGGAAGATAACCAGTCCATACCAAGAATAATATCTAGTTGACTTAGAGGCAACAAATCAAATCAACTAGGAATTCTCTACCATTAGCGTGAATAGGACAATTCAAACATACGTCAGAAGTAGAAACTGACCCACTAGCTAACGTTCCCCCACTCAACACAAAAGGCAAAGAAGACACAAACAAGTTTAATTTAAACATCCAAGCGGTGATATGAAAGAGTAAATCGCACTAGAATTAAACAACACAATCAAGGATTACCCGCAATGAAACCAGTACCTTAGATCAAGTCTTCGGATTGAGCAGCTTCAGTACCACTCAAGGCAAAGACTCTCCCAGTAGTTTGAGGTTTACTGGCACTTCCACTAGCATCTCCATTTGTTGTTGCAGCTCCTCTCTTCTTTTGAGGACAGTTACGAGAAATGTGCCCTCTCTCTTTACATATAAAGCAGGTGACCTTTGTATCTTCACATTGACTTGCTCGATGTCCTTCCGTTCCACATTTGAAACATGTATTAGAAGCGGTAGATCCCACGCTTCTTCCATTGAGCGCTTGACCAGCTGCCGGAGCGTAACTCTTCTTATGTACCGAATCCCCATTGCCACCTCCGAACTTGGAGTCTCCCGTTACGCGAGAATACGGCTCACTCTGGCAAGCAGATTCAGACTTGTTCCGGTTCCTGATAGGTCCTCTACTCTTGTAATGCGCAACACTAGCCCGATTGTCTTCATCAAAAATTTTGCACTTGTTCACCAGCTCGTGAAAGCGCGTCATCCCTTGGTAGTTGAACACTTGCTTGATTTCCGGGCGAAGGCCGCTGAGAAACTTTACAGACTTGAACTCTTCATTAGCAGCTCCTTCATATGTAGGACAGAATCGTACTAGCGCTTCAAACTTGGATACGTAGTCCGCTACGGTGCCATCTCCTTGCTTTAACTCGAGAAACTCGATCTGCTTCTTGTTGCGAACATCATGGGGGAAGTACTTCTCAAGGAATACCCTCTTGAAGTTATCCCAGCTCAACGCGGTGCCCTCATCGATCATCCTCTAATAAGTGCTCTGCCACCAGAATCCATCATCTCCTGATAGCATGAACACAACTAACGTCACCTTTTGTATCATCGGGCAGTCCATCACTCTAAAGATCTTCTCGATCTCGAATATCCAGTCAGCAGCTCCATCAGGGTCATAACCCCCTCGAAAAGTAGGCGGATGGTTCCTCTGGAACCGTGCAAGCCAATCCGTCTCGTGATGTTGGTTAAGGTTACCAACAGCCTGCGCCATAGCCAGCAAGGCATCGGCCATCGCTCGATCGCTCCTACCCCCAGCCATTACTCTTTCTGCATTAAAGAAAGGGTAAGCAACCATACCAAGTATGGCAGACAATAAAGAAATCAATCAATCACTCAATCAATCAATCAATCTGATTAACACCTCAGAAGCATAGTAAACACATAACTTAAGGCCGGTGAACCAACCAGGCTCTGATACCAACTAATGTGACACAGCAGCGGAATCTCTAAAATAAAATAATTAAACTTCCTACTTGCCGTTCAAAGCCTCCAAAAGGGTTTATAAATATATTCCTAACTAAGAAAAAGATAAAGAACACCCCAACAATAAGCCCTGATGTCACATGTACCAGAGCAACACTCCCTTTAATTAAACTCGACACCAAAGGTGTCATCACCATCACCTGAAACAACAACAGTAACAGTGAGGAAAGAGCTTTAACTCATATATACACATAGGAGGCTACCCTATCCTCACCCACATATAATCAATATCATCATTAACCACACCACGTACCCAAACAACAAGTAATCCATCAAATAACAATTATCTATGAACTCACTTAAAAGCTCATCAATATCATCATATAAATCTCATTACGTCATTCACCAAAGAAAGCACATACTCTATTCTCAACACAATATACTCATTTCATCATTATACTCATAACATCATCATATAACTCATTTACGTCATCATATATAACACAGATTCATCCATCATCCTATAACTCATTTCATCATCATTTATAACACATATTCATCCATCATCACATACACCCAAACTCATCAACATCACCAATCTCATAATCCTCATCAATACTCTCCCAAGTTGCACTCGCCCCTCTCTAGGCTTATGCTCCTCGGTACCAACTCTCCCAAGTCGCACTCGCCCTTCTCTAGGCTTATGCTCCTCGGTACAACTCTCCCAAGTCGCACTCGCCTCTCTCTAGGCTTATGCTCCTTGGTACAAAATCTCCCCGAGTTACACTCGCCTCTCACTAGGCTCATGCATCCCGAGTACAAACTCTCCCCGAGTTACACTCACCTCTCTCTAGGCTCATGCATCCCGAGTACAAACTCTCCCCGAGTTACACTCGCCTCTCTCTAGGCTCATGCATCCCGAGTACAAACTCTCCCCGAGTTACACTCGCCTCTCTCTAGGCTCGTGTAACCGAGTACAAACTCTCCCCGAGTTACACTCGCCTCTCTCTAGGCTCATGTAACCGAGTACAACAACAAATTCACCACAATTATATGCAACATGTAATTATTCATCATTAGCAACTCCCCGAATTACACTCGCCTCTCTCTAGGCTCATGCAATCCGAGTACCACCACTCACATGCTCAATGTATGATCAATCAACATAAGATTAAATGCATCATCCTCAACAGCATAACATTATCATCAACAACATTAATCATCACACATCTCATACATCATCATCAATTCACTTAGGATCTCAAAATCCACTCTGGTAATCGATTACCAATCTCCAATAATCGATTACCTGCAAACAAGGTCTCTAGTAATCGATTACAACCACCTTGTAATCGATTACCTGCAAGCAAACACTCTGGTAATCGATTACAACACCCCTGTAATCGATTACCCACAAACAAACTCTCTGGTAATCGATTACAGCACCCCTGTAATCGATTACTAGCAAGCACACAGTGCTTCTGGGTTACCCAGAACACTCTGGTAATCGATTACCACTCCTGGTAATCGATTACCCGCGACGCAGATCGCAGAATTCACGATCTCCAACCCCTCAAACCCATCCAATCAATCTCTTTCGTCTAAACTTCATGCATAATCATTATTAACATCAATTACTCCGTAAATCAACAATCAATTACAGATTATACCTTCAATCATCAAAACCCCAATTTCTCAATCCCTAATCACCCCTTTTTCAATTATTCTCAATATCATCTTTATTCTCATTCAATAAGTCATCAATAGACATACAATCACCATAAATCAAAGATTATATCATTCATTCTTAATTATGCATTCATCCATACGAATTTAGAACCTTTAGAGGGTCTTATGGTTGCCCCCACTACCCAAACACCCCCTACATGCACATACAAGGAACACCCTTTTCCCCCCGTTACCTTGGAGTGAAGATCGAACTGCAATAATCTTGATTCTTGGTTCTTGATTCTCTATCACTCAGTAATCTCCTCTTGATATGTAGTTTCTCCCCTCCTTGGCTCTTCGCTCTCCGACGATTTGAAAAATAAGGATTTGGGTGAATTGGTACCCTTTCCTTATTTGAATACTTATACGCTTAATGGGCTTGGGCCCATCCTCTACCCACTTATCTTATTTATTACTTTTATTAATTCTTATTAGATATCCCTTACTCGTTAAATATATTAATTTTATTAATATTATTTACTTATTTATTTATTTCTTCTACTCTGTTAATTATCCTTAATATAAAATTCAGGATGTTACATTTAGCATATTAAATCTCCTTAAAATCTCCTTGATATACCTCCTTTGATGCATGATGATGCCTTTATTAGTTTGCACAAACTCAATTCCAAGAAAGTAAGTCAATTCACCTAGGTCTGTCATATCAAATTCAGCTTTCATACTCCTTTTAAGATCTTCAATTTTCTCTTGATCAATGGCAGTAATTAACAAATCATCCATAAATAAACATACTAACAACAAGTCAACATCAATTTTTGATCTAACATAGATTCCATGCTCAACTGAGCATTTACCGAAACCCAAGTACAGCAAGAAGGCATAAATTATCTTATTCCAAGCTCGAGGAGCTTGTTTTAAGCCGTATAAGGCTTTATTCAACTTGTACACCTTATGCTTATCTCCCTTTATTTCAAAATTGGGTGGCTGGGATACATATACCTCTTCTTCAAGTGGTCCATTGAGGAAGGCGAATTTTACATCAAGCTGCGACAATTTCCTGCTCCTTGAGCTAACTAGTGCTACCACCAATCTCACTGTCTCAAATATGGCTACAGGTGCAAAAACTTATGTATAATTCATTCCCGCCTTCTATAAAAATCCTTTTGCAACCAACCTGGCTTTGTGCTTGGCTATTGACCCATATGGTTTATATTTCACCTTAAACACCTACTTAGCAGCAATTGCTTTCTTGGCAGCTGGAAGTTTTACCAATTTCCAAGTCTGATTTCTTTCTATGGCCTTTAGCTCCTCCTCCATTGCTTCTCTCAATGTTTTATTTGAAATTGCATCCTCAAAGTTTATTGGTTCAACATCTTCCAGTAGGGCCATATGAACCAAATCTCCATCTTCTTCAACTATATTATCAGGGAACATGTGATGGTCATTGAGTGTAGCTGGAAGGTGTCTTGTCCTTTGAGGTCTTCCTTCTTCCGGTTATGCTTCACCATGATGGGCTCCAAATACTTCAGTCAGGACATCATCTTCAAATGCAATAAGCATTCTCTTTGTAGTATCCCAAGTAGGAGTCTTGTCATTCCAGCTGTTGTTTTCGTCTATGAAAACATCCTTGCTAAACACAATCTTTTGAGTTTTTGGATTATACAACCTATATGACCTAGTAGGATGATAGCCCACAAGGATCATAGGTTCACTCTTGTCATCAAGCTTCTTTCTCTTCTCGTCGGGCACATGTGTAAAACTGAGGGAACCAAAAACTCTCAAATGCCTCACAAAAGGCTTCTTTCCACTCCAAACTTCCTCAGGTACTAGCGATTCCAGCCGTTTAGTTGGATATCTGTTGAGGACATATGCTACTGTAGTGGCTGCTTCTCCACACAAATAATTAGGAAGGTTCTTTCCTTTGAGAATACTTCTCTCACCATGCTGAGCACTATTCTATTTCTCATTTCTGTCAGGCCATTATGTTGGGGAATATAAGGAGTTGTTACCTCATGTTGTTTGCTATCCTCCCTGCAAAATTATTCAAATTCATTGGAAGTGTATTCCCCACCACCATCTGTCCTAAGCACATTGATTGATCTCTCAGATTGCTTCTCAACAAGTGGCTTAAAAATCTTCAAAACTGAAAAAACTTCTCCTTCGATTTTGATTAGATAAATCCAAATCTTTCTGCTAAATTCATCAACAAAAGAGACAATATTTGCTTCAACTTACGGATGGCACCTCGAAAGGTCCACAAACATCCGAATATACTACTCCAAGTAAATCAGAAGTTCTTGATGGAACATAAGAACTAAAGGAGTTTCAAGGTTGTTTACTTATCAAACAGTTCTCACATACCTTCTCACGAGTCTTAATTGTTGGAAGACCTAACACCATTTCCTTGGACTGCAATAAGCTCAAACTTTTAAAGTTGAGATGGCCAAATCTGAGATGCCATAGCCTAGAATCTTCACTTACCACACTAGCAGACAAACATTGAGTTTCAATTGTATTTACATGAACCTGAAAGGTCCTGTTTTGAGCAAGAAGAGCATTTAGAATTTTCCTTCGAGTAGGATCTAATACTTCCAAATAATTCTACTGCATGTGCATGGTGAACCCTCTTTCGAGCAGTTGTCCAATGCTGAGCAGATAGGTTTTCATATTGGGCACGAATAATACATTAGAAATTAAGGCTTGTTGTCCATCCTTTCTTCTAATCATTACATCACCAATGCCTTCAGCCGAGATGGTTCTATTATCAACAAATTGGACCCTACTCTTTTTGCATTCATCAAAATTAACAAGCAATTCTCTATGACCCATCATGTGGTTCGAACAACTGGAGTCCAGGTACCATGTATCAGAATTTCTTGGTTCTGAATTGGTGGTCACCATAAGAAGAACTGGATCTTCAACAAATTCGTCATCCTCTACCATATTGGCTTCATCATCAGGTCTTCTTTTACGATAGTTGTTAAATCTGCACTCAGAAGAAAAGTGGCCCATCTTATTACAATTAAAGCATCTCACCTTTCTTTTGTTAACTTTCTTCTTTCCACCTTTGCCCTAGTTGAAACCAACTCTCTTTGATAAGGATTATGGTTTATCTTGATCAGTTTTAGATTGATCTTGATCACGAAAATTTCCATCCGAACCATTCTTGAAGTTTCTTCCTCTTCCTCGGCATCTCTTGCCTCTTCCTCTATCAACACCCCCTTTTCTTGAAACCTGAACCTGTAGTACTTCATCAAGAGGTTTCACAGTTGATCTTTCATTTAGCCTTTGTTCATGAGCCTCCAAAAACCCTCGAAGCTCTTCAACCTTCAAATTCTCAAGTTCCTTCAATTCCTCTATCGTCACAACGATATGATCAAATCTAGAAGTAAGTGTTCGAAGAATCTTCTCTACAATAATCACTTTTGTAATCTTCTCTACACACGCCTTCATCAAATTTGTAAGGCTGATAATTCGAGTGAAGTAATCCTCAATTAATCCTCTCATTGTTCTCCATTTGCAACAATTCATGTTGGCATCTCATTGTTTGCAATCTGACCTTCTTCAACTAGTTTGCTCCTGTATAGCATTTCTCAAGGATCTCTCATGCATGTTTCGAAGATGTAGTGGTGGCAATCTTCTCAAAGTTGGCTATGTCAACACATTGGTGTATCAAGAACACTGCTTTGCAATCTTTCTTCTTGTTTTCTTTATAAGCAGCCTTCTGCAAAACAGTGGCTCCATCAGCAAGTTCTTGAAAGCCAAACTTCACAATCTCCAAAACTTCTTGATAGCCAAATATTACCTTCATTTGCACACACCATCTGTCCTAGTTCTTGTCATCAAGAATAGGCAAATTAGCAGGGAAATGCCCATTTGAACCAGCCATTAATTCGTAGAAATTTCCAGGTCCCACACAGGATCACGCAAGCTCTAGATACCAATTTGGTGGAGATAAACACACACTAACACAGAGAAAAGAATGATAGAATGAGAAGCAGAAAAGATATATGCATTACTGAATCATATATAAGCTATTTACACACAATTGTCATAGTAACCAACTACCACACTAGATTAACCACTATAACAGACACGATTAACCACTAACTAATAGAAAAACTGTAATAGACTAACAATTAATAGACTTTGAATTACACTACAACACACTTAACCGAACTATATATACTAATAAAAATGGTTAAAATTAGTTAATTTTATTGGAGTTTTAAAATATAGTTTAACTTTCTACTTTTACCCTTATTTAATATCATTAACTAACTGCACTGTTATTTGATAGTTGAAAAGACACTAAAGCAAATAAGGGCAAACAAGGAAAATGGTATTCCTAGCCAACGCTTCGCAACACACCTTATCCCTATCTTCCAACAGCCTACACCTACACTCTGATATCTTACAAATGATTGTTTGGTTTTGCACCTTGCATATGCTCGTTCCCTTTCCAGCGTGTCTAAAACCAACATATCGAGGTAAATAGTTTTTTGATTGCATTATTTTGGTATTTAAGTTTTTTATCCTTTGTTGATAAAAAAAGACCAGATAATGGAACTTTTGTTCATAACTTTAAGTTCATAACTTTCCTCTACTTCTCTTAAATTTTCTTTTGAAACTTTTGAACGACAGCAAGCCATTATAAAATTGTGTTTAATTTCTTGAAGTAGAGGAGTACAGTATGTGCATTCTTAAACCCTGAAAAAGGTAACCCGTGTGCTAAGATTTTGGCTTGAATTTGAAGACGTTTGTGATTCTTGAGCCATAATTGTGACCTAATATGCAGAGGAACAAGATAAGAGCATTGTTATTAACATTAGATGAAATCCATCTAACAATAAGAACATTCCTTTAGCTTGTCAGTGGATATTGGGTCTAAAATTTGATGTTTTATATATTTCCAAAATCTTGGCCAATCCATAACTTCAAAACAAAATCTTTGCAACCCAAGAGAAAATAACAAATAAGGAACACAAATCAATTTCATGTTTCTTATGAGCTCTGACTTAAAAAATGAAAGAACCAAACTATTATTTTTAATTATTATAGCTAACCAGTCACATGTGCAAAATCTTGACCGTCGACTATCTACAATATCTAATGGCTCTAGACATATGTAACACTAGTGTTTCACCATAAACAAAGCCATTTATTTAATTTGATCTTATCTCACCTACACTAATAGAATGTACAACACATATGCATCACATCGAGCATAAGGCATATGAGGGTGCTACTATCAAAATCTCTCCACGAGTAAAGAAAACACACAATGAAGTTTAGCAAAACCAAAGGCGACAACGAGTGTTATAAAAACCGAACTGGACTGGTCTGTCTGACCAATTCAACCGAAAACCGGGACCATAATCGGTCCAGTCACGATTTTGAATCGGATCTGCTGTTAAATCGACCCTTAAACGATTGAACCAACTATAAATCGGTCAACTCGGCAAGAACCGGGCGACCGAGTCAACCACATACAGGAAATTGCTCTTTATTAAAAAAGTTGACAGGCGAGTGTAGCAATGGCATGGCTGGAACCCTCACACCCATGGATAATGAAGCGTGCATTGCAACACTGCACCACTTGTGCTTATCTTTTCAGTGCCTATATATATATATATATATATATATATATATATATATAGAATATAACAAACATAACAAAGTAATGAATGTTATTTAACAACTATTTATTATTACAAATAATATTTATAAACTTATAAATTATATATTTATCTATATGCTAGAATATCATCATATTAGTTTATTATTGTGAGTACATTTACACTTTACTATATAGATGCTTGTTTATTCTTTATTATATCATATAAATTTATATATACTTTTTTTTAAGAGTAAACCCACAAATTGGTCCCTGACTTTCTTTTTGCATCAGGCAGTTTAGTCCCTGATATTTAAAAATGATCTCATTAGTACTTGACATTCTTCACCGCCCATTAGTTTAGTTCAACGTCTCATTTTCTGCTAATGGAGAGCCGAGTTGTCACGTTAAGTGACATGTAGGATACAAAAAACCTGCAAATTAGTCCCTAACTTTTTTTTAACATCAGGAAGTTTAGTCATTGACATTTAAAAATGACTTTATTAGGGATTAAATGTTGTAGAAACGTGTGACTCTCTTCTGAACTCGAAAAACTTCTAAAAATACATTCATTTCCATTCAAAAAGTGACCAATTATTCTCTCACCTTGTGTTTGGATAGAGAAATTTAAAATTACTAGAATTCATGTGTTAAAATAGTAGAAGAAAGAATTTCAAATGACAAATAGGAGGATTTTTTATGACAAATAGGAGAATTTCAAATGACAAATATTGAGAGAGAATTTTAACATTTCTCTTTTATGTTCAAACTTTTTAGATTGTCATTGTCAATTCCTCTTATTTTAACAATTCACTCAACATTGTCTATTATAATTTTGAGAATTCTAAAATTCTCCATCCAAACACAAGGTCAAGGATCGAATATGTTCATATTAAATCTCTTTCTTTTAACTTTTGGTTTCGTTCTTCTCTTCCTTGTTTTAATTTCAAATTTTTAATTAACATATTTATTAAAGGAAATGCACCCTCTTTAAGAATTAAATTCTATCACCAAATTGTTCATTAGAATCTTATTTGAATTATAAATTCATTGAACAAAATTCCTCTTGGAGAACATTCCTAATAAGAGCACCCCAAAGCTCTCTCATTGGAAAAACTTATGAAGTAAAGCTTGCACTTGTGCTTCTCCATATGAAAATGATTAACACAAAGCCAAGGGAAGAAGAAGATAAGAATAAGATCACTTAATCTTTAAGAGGGTTCATTTCCTTTAATAAATGTACTAATTGAAATAAAAACACAAATTAAAATAAGAAAGAGAATGAATGAATCCAAAAGTCAAAAGGAAGAGATTTAATATGAACATACTTTGATCCTTAAGAAAATAATTAGTTACTTTTTGAATGAAATGAATGTATTTTGAGAGGATTTTTAGAGTTCAAAAGAGATTCATACATTTTTACAACATTCAATCCCCAATAAAGTCATTTTTAAATATTAAGGACTAAATTGCATGATATTAGAAAATGTTAGGTATTAATTTGCAGATTTTTTTTGGGTCATACGTGTCACTTAACGTGACAACTCAGCTCTCTATTAATGGAAAATGTGACGCTGGACTAAACTGATGGACAGTTATCAATGTCAGGGACTAATGAGGTCATTTTTAAATATGAGGGACTAAAATGTCTGACACCAAAAAAATCAGGGACCAATTTATGGATTTAATCTTTTTCTAATTAACACTGATTTAAACATAATTGAACACAAATCATACATCAATTTTTCAAATAATTTAACGATTGGTCCAATTTTACAAACATTAAATTAAACATAATATAATAATATGAAATATAGTAAATAATATATTGCTAATATTTTAATATGTTTATATATACTATTACTGTATCTTTTAATTTTCATAAATCTCATAAATTTGAATATAAAATTTATATACTTTTATATATACCGATTCAATCAGTGACTTAGTAACAAAACCAGTATTCAATTGTGTAAATGACCGATCCAAATTTTATAACACTTGTTATAAGTGTATCAAATTGTTGTTTCCTTTGAGGGGGTAAAACTTGGGATGAGTAAAGATGGATACATTTTCATGGAAAAATGACATCCATATAAAAACAAAGCGAAAACATTTTTTGTGTACAAGAAAAGTAATGAGGTTTGAACTTGTAACGTCCTAATTTCTTAATTCAAGAATAATGTTCGTTACAAACACTATTCCAAAATGTCTAAAATTAATTCGCGCCATTTTCGATATCGTCACACCATTCACGTAATTGCTTAGGCAATCCAACGTTTGCTTAAGCCTTCACACAGTTCATACATCATTATTCTCAATACAAAACTTTAACTAAAACTTAGGGAATGAACATACACATGGAGTGTCATGGTCCACAAAACCCATATCGGAAACCCGACAGAGTTTCCCCTAAAAACTGGACATTTCCCAATTTTCAACTTCACCTGAAAACCAGCAAAACCACCATTACAGTCCATAATAACATAATTACTAATCCATTTCCATAACAAATAGGCCTCCATGGCCAATCTAAAGATTTCTACGTTGATTACCAATTAACTAGCAACTATAATTAATCTCCAATAAAACCTCTATGTAATTACATCATTAAACTATCAATACATCTGCTGAAAACTAAAACTCCTCTTGACCGCTAGGAGTGGGTGAGTCCACTCCAAGAGCTCCATCCGTCCCTGAACATTAGTTGGAAGTTTCCTGCACAGACTAAAATATATTCTCGAAACGTGGGGTGAGACTACGGTCTCAGTGAGCAAAGCATGCAGCAGGCAGTGTGGGGAATACAATCAGATGCAATGCACAAACAATTCATATAAATCATTGATCATGAACTAAGACGGACATATGAAATTTTGTAATACATACTAACTCTGAAATACGTAGTACTCTAAAACACATATAAACTCTAATGCCTCTAATAACATGCATGGGCTGCATTTCCCGGCAGTACGGGGTCTTATCACTAACTATAGGCTAGACCTGAGCTCAGACTACAAGGAACGTCTTCATTGGGGGATGTATCCCGCCATTACTCTGAACTGAAGTCAAGTTTTAATGCATGAATCTCTGGGCCGAAGCCAAATCTCTGGGCCGAAGCCAAAACTCTGGGTCGAAGCCAAATCTCTGGGCTCTAGAGGGCCTCAATGTGGTTAATACTCAAATCCCGACTATGACCCCTTCATTTTGGGTCCATGCAAGAATTGGAGTATTAACAACTTGAGCTTTTCCACCCCCCTAAGGTGAATTATTCTCTGAAGAGAACCCCCGTGCCTGACCCAAAGGCCGAGGGACTCGACCCCCGGATCCTCTGATAATCTGTGGGTCTTAAGAGGCGTCAACGGAGTCAATACTCAAATCTGACTACGACCACTACTTCATGGCCCATGTCTTGATAAGAGTATTAACAACTTGAACTTCTCCACCCCCCCTAAGGTGAATTATTCTCCATGAAGAACCTCCCTTAACCGGATCCAAGGCCTAGGGACTCGACCCTAAACCCATGTGGAATTAACTGTGTCTTTTAGATAGTGCAGATGCATGGGTTATAATTCGAATAGAATATAGTACATAGCATTAACAACAAAACTTCATGCTGGAAACTAACATTCACATAAAATCCAGGTATACATCCCTAACTTACAGAATCATCATAAAACATTACGAATCATCAATAAAATCACCCCATAACAATTGTATCCACAAAATCCCCAAATTCCCAAATTACTCTAACCAAGGGTTTTCACATACAAGCTAATAAACACCTCCGAGCATGAATATCATCTATTCCAAAAATAAATCAACATCTACAACTAAAAGGGAGGAGGAATAGAAGAATAGGGGTCATAATAGAAGCATATACATGATGGAGTGGAGGTGTGTGAGCTTTACTCACCTCTAATGGAGGAAAAATCGGAAGAATGGAGAGAGAAAGATGATGATCCAAGCTCCAAGGGTGGTGGAGTAGCCTCCAATATAGCTCTCCTTCTTCTCCTAGCTCCCTCTCTCTATACTCGTCCCTCTCTCTCTAGAAACCCTAGGAGACAAGGAAAAATGAGAGAAGAGAGTGGGGCTCTATGTTTTTAAAAACTGATTTCGTGTATTCTTGCTCAAGATAGATTCTCGCTTGAGCGAAAAGACTCCAGAGAGTAACCCCTCTCTGGACAATTCTTGCTCAAGCGAGATTTTTTGCTTGAGCGAGAAATGAGTCTATTTGGAAGTACAAATGAGCTCGGAACCCTATCATTTAGCATATCAAACTGAAGCCCTGGATCTTAGGTTTCTAATACAAGTGGAATCACCTTAATTGGACACCCAAAGATCTAGATATTTGCGAATTAGTGCACCAAGGTCATTAGGCCTAAAACCCAAAATTAAGCAATAATCTCGGTTTGTTGCCCTCTTTGCTCCAATTCAATTCTCTCCTTCTCAAACCTAATTCCTCTCCATGAAAACCTTCTTCTAACTTAGTTCTTCTCATCCAAACCCTTCCCCACTCTAATTCTTGATAAATCAATTCCCTTGACTACAAAGCTCACTCTCCCACACTTAATGGCTAAGACCTCGGGTGTAGCTCTTCTCCTTAACTTTTTCTCCTGACCTTTCCTTGCAACTTAATTCTTCCTTACCCAACCTCATTTCTTCACCCTTAACCACTACATTCTCTTTGACTCAGGGTGTGATTCCTACTAGGTTTGACCTACAGTTGACTGACTTAACTCTTGTTCCCTCTTGTAAACTATTTTAAAACTCATGGTTCCTAATGGATTCCTTAATTTCTTTGTCTAAAATCACACTTAACCTCTGAATTCTCATCCTACTTCTAACTTCCCTCTCTTGGCTGGGTTCACCTCCTAAGGTTTCCCTTATGTTTCCTAGGTTCCAATTTCTGGGATGTTACAATTCTACCCCCCATAAATAAATTTTGTCCTCAAAATTTGCTCCGATTATCCTAACGCAGGGTCACACTCCTATTCTTATCTATGTTTGTGTTCTTAGAATTCTCCAAAGTTGTCGTGCGACAACCAACACCTCTATCACTCAAGGTGGCGAAAGGGAGATAAGGGTCTATTGCATTCTTAAACTCGACGTCTGGGCCCTATCTTCAAAGGCTACGTCATAACTGACACTACTACCTAAACTGTTCCATACCTAACTTACGCTAAAACCAATCAATTCTATCATTCTTCCTTTTGATAGATACCCTGACACCTAGACTCCCTAAACCATATTCCTAACCTGGATTCCTAAGGGACCTCACATTGGTCTCTTCACTCTGCAATGACTTAACTATTTTAGTTAATCAAACGAACTAATCGGGTTGAAACATAAAAAGGGCTGCGCAAAATTCCTAGTTATGGTTCCTAACTCAATACTTAATCCGCGCACCACACCTTGGGAGTACCTAAAAGTTGTCTAAGTTGTCGGGGTTCCTAGTTCTCAATAGCTACGTATTGGGCTTAAACTTGGGGTCGCTAACAACCTAACTGTGATCCAAGTATTTCTAGTTAGACTTCTAAGTTATACTATGGGTCCTTATGTCTTGTTCTACCAGACTACCCCCTTAAGGGCTTGGCCCTCCCCAACAGCCATCAAGGTTCAAGTCTACCACACGAAACTACACTGTGACTCCTGAAGGCTAGCTGGTCTGATACCTCATGTTATAAACAACATCATCTCATCACTAGTTTTTGAAATAGCAATACACAGGTCTCAAATAAAAGAACATAGAGTTGCAACCAAGGGTGCGTAGCATACGGAGCCACGACAAAAGGTAGTGGTGCTCCTCTGTTACACATATGATAGAGAATGGACAAACTCCTAGAGTTCATCCGGAGAGAAACCAATCTCATCTAACAGAACATGATAGTGTGTAGGCCTGCTTGTACCCATCACTTCATCATGTGCACAAAAATAGAAAACAAAATTATCTATCGTTTCAACCTAGGAGACTGAGTACAAACACATGCCCTGAACTATGACATCGAAAGCTATCATCTAAAGCTGGCCATCGTAGCAACTGAAGGAACATTCAATTGCCCTGGTGAGCTAAGGGACACGTCCAAGCCTAGAATGATGGTGAAAACTTTAGAAACAAGAGGAATGGAAGGAATCGAAGAAAATAACCCTAGCTTTGCGTTTTTTCTAAAGGCACACACACACTCGCTCAAACGAGCCTTTCTCGCTTGGGCAAAAATGTTGAGAAGATTCTAAATTTGAACTCTCGCTCAAGCGAGATGCTTCTCGCTTGAGCGAGAATACTACAGAGAGCATTCCCCTCTCTGGAAGATTCTCGCTTTGGCGAGACCCTCCCCGCCTAGGCGAAAAAGGTCCAGAGAGCACTCCAAAAATCCCCTGATTCTCTCTTAAGCGAGACTAGTCTCGCTTGAGCGAAATCTGCAAAAACCAAAATCCTAACTTTTGCTGCATAACTCGCTCAAGCGAGCCCTTCTCGCTTGAGCGAGAATCCTAAGATTTAATTCCTTACTTTTAACTCCTCTTCAATCCTAACTCAAGGCTCTAAGTCAATAACAATGTCTCCACACCTAGGATGTTAGTTCCTCTATCCTCTCATGAATTCCACCCGTCCTCTACAAACCAACCAAGCATGAAACCTCAATCCGCAAAATTCGAAATTCTAAGACCGTTCAACCCATATCCTAGAAATTTACCATTAACCTCCACACTTACAAGACCTTCCAAACAACGAAAACGAACATACATGTCAACCAAGCATTTGAGCAAAACAAATATCATGACTAATCAAACAAATCACAACCAAGCACATAAGACATACAATTATTCAAACAAGCAAACATTACACTCAGTCGGACAAATCAAACATTCCACTCATCTCAAGCAAACCACATTACCAAGGTGCAACCACCAACAACAACACTCTCCCACTAGGGAGCCTGCTCATTTTGTTCCCTCTAAACCTCTCTCACTTTCACCTTCCAAAACCAATTACGCACTCTCTCTCAAAAACTTCTACTTTACTTTTCTTTTCGAGGGTATCTCATGTCCATTAAGAACTAAAGATGACATCCTATAAGATTTTCTAAGGTGCAAGTCCTACTCTTGGTATTTAACCTATGTTAATCTCCCTCTAACTATCAAGTGGATGGCTCTAACCTTGTTAGAGAAGTGCCCCAATTCTCTAACCAAGGCACCCTACTCAAGTCACCAACCATAATTCCATATACAACACACTAAGTAGAGGGGTGATCAGTCCCTATATTGAGTACGGGAAACGATGGAATCATAGTAAGTCACAGGCAACTAACCTAACCACAGTCCAATTGAATTGAACTGCTCTTATACCAAAATGTAACGTCCTAATTTCTTAATTCAAGAATAATGTTCGTTGGAAACACTATTCCAAAATTTCTGAAATTAATTCGCGCCATTTTCGATATCGTCACACCATTCACGTAATTGCTTAGGCAATCCAACGTTTGCTTAAGCCTTCACACAATTCATACATCATTATTCTCATTACAAAACTTTAACCAAAACTAAAGGAATGAACCTACACTTGGAGTGTCATGGTCCACAAAACCCATACCTGAAATCCGGCAGAGTTTCCCCTAAAAACTGGACATTTCCCAATTTTCAGCTTCACCTGAAAACCAGCAAAACCACCAGTACAGTTCATAATAACATAATTACTAATCCATTTCCATAACAAATAGGCCTCCATGGCCAATCTAAAGATTTCTACGTTGATTACCAATTAACTAGCAACTACAATTAAATCTCCAATAAAACCTCTATGTAATTATATCATTAAACTATCAATACATCTGGTGAAAACTAAAACTCCTCTTGACCGCTAGGAGTGGCTGAGTCCACTCCAAGAGCTCCATCCGTCCCTGAACATTAGCTGGAAGTTCCCTGCACAGACTAAAATATATCCCCGAAACATGGGGTGAGACTACGGTCTCAGTGAGCAAAGCATGTAGCAGGCAGTGTGGGGAATACAATCAGATGCAATGCACAAACAATTCCTATGAATCATCGATCATGAACTCAGACAGACATATGAAATTTGTAATACATACTAACTCTGAAATACGTAGTACACTGAAACACATATTAACTCTAATGCCTCTAATAACATGCATGGCCTACATTTCCCGGCAGTACGGGGTCTTATCACTAACTCTGGGCTAGACCTGAGCTAAGACTACAAGGAACGTCTTCCTTTGGGACGTATCCCGCCATTACTCTAGACCGAAGTCAAGTTTTAATGCATGAATCTCTGTGCCGAAGCCAAATCTCTGGGCCGAAGCCAAAACTCTGGGCCGAAGCCAAATCTCTGGGCTCTAAAGGGCCTCAATGTGGTTAATACTCAAATCCCAACTACGACCCATTCATTTTGGGCCCATGCCAGAATTGGAGTATTAACAACTTCAGCTTTTCCACCCCCCTAAGGTGAATTATTCTCCGAAGAGAACCCCCGTGCCTGACCCAAAGGCCTAGGGACTCGACCCCTGGATCCTCTGATAATCCGTGGGTCTTAAGAGGCGTTAGCGGAGTCAATACTCAAATCCGATTACGACCACTACTTCATGGCCCATGTCTTGATAAGAGTATTAACAACATGAACTTCTCCACCCCCCTAAGGTAAATTATTTTCCAAGAAGAACCTTCCTTAACCGGATCCAAGGCCTAGGGACTCGACCCTAAACCCATGTGGAATTAACTGTGTCTTTTAGATAGTGCAGATGCATGGGTTATAATTCGAATAGAATATAGTACATAGCATTAACAACAAAACTTCATGCTGGAAACTAACATTCACATAAAATCCAGGTATACATCCATAACTTACAGAATCATCATAAAACATTACGAATCATAAATAAAATCACCCCATAACAGTTGTATCCATAAAATCCCCAAATTCCCAATTTACTCTAACCTAGGGTTTTCACATACAAGCTAATAAACACCTCCGAGCATGAATATTATCTATTCCAACCATAAATCAACATCTACAACTAAAAGGGAAGAGGAATAGAAGAATAAGGGTCATAATAGAAGCATATACACGATGTAGTGGAGGTGTGTGAGCTTTACTCACCTCTAATGGAGGAAAAATCGGAAGAATGGAGAGAGGAAGATGATGATCCAAGCTCCAAGGGTGGTGGAGTAGCCTCCAATCTAGCTCTCCTTCTTCTCCTAGAGTGGGACTCTCTGTTTTTAAAAACTGATTTCGTGTATTCTCGCTCAAGCTAGATTCTCGCTTGAGCGAAAATACCTCAGAGAGTAACCCCTCTCTGGACAATTCTCGCTCAAGCGAGATTTTTCGCTTGAGCGAGAAATGAGTCTATTTGGAAGTGCAAATGAGCTCGGAAGCCTATCATATAGCATATCAAACTGAAGCCCCGGATCTTAGGTTTCTGATCCAAGTGGAATCACCTTAATTGGACACCCTTAGATCTAGATATTTGCGAATTAGTGCACCAAGTTCATTAGGCCTAAAACCCAAAATTAAGTAGTAACCTCAGTTTGTTCCCCTCTTTGCTCCAATTCAATTTTCTCCTTCTCGAACCTAATTCCTCTCTATGAAAACCTTCTTCTAACTTAGTTCTTCTCATCCAAACCCTTCCCCACTCTAATTCTTGGTAAATCAATTCCCTTGACCACAAATCTCATTCTCCCACACTTAATGGCTAAGACCTCGGGTGTAGCTCTTCTCCTTAACTTTTTCTCCTGACCTTTCCTTTCAACTTAATTCTTCCTTACCCGACCGCATTTCTTCACCCTTAACCACTACATTCTCTTTGACTCAGGGTGTGATTCCTTCTAGGTTTGACCTACAGTTGACTGGCTTAACTCTTGTTCCCTCTTGTAAACTATTTTAAAACTCCTGGTTCCTAATGGATTCCTTAATTTCTTTGTCTGAAATCACACTTAACCTCTGAATTCTCATCCTACTTCTTACTTCCCTCTCTTGGCTGGGTTCACCTCCTAAGGTTTCCCTGATGTTTCCTAGGTTCCAATTTCTGGGATGTTACAGAACCTAGATCCCCATGTTAAACTACCCAAACCTCCAATCACTAGGCCAACCCTAATGGGATACAAAGCGACAGACTTGAAGGATGATAACATTTATATTTTTTTATTAGCTACATATCTTAAGAAGATACTACTATGAACTCGAATATAAGCAAAAAATAAGTAACTTACGTTAATTAAGAAAATTAGTTAATCTCAATTAATTTTCTTGATGTCATCTAAAAATCAATTATATTCTTTAAATTACCCTTCATGAAATACTTCAGTTTTATTGAAACTTGTTCCAAGTGGAAACACTCTCTCTACATGTTCATTAAATATGGTCATTGGAAAATAAAATCTGAATTTAATTAAAGGATACTCCCTCTGTCCCTATTTATAAGATCCCTCCTAAAAGAATTGAGTGTCCCTTAATATAAGACCCTTTGAAGATTTTTAGATGAATTAATCATTCTTCCATATTTGTCCTTCATTAATGTTTAACTCTTTTAATTCCCAATATATTGATTAGTGTGAAAAGTTAATGAAATTTTATCCACATGTTCAACTACACCAATAGAAATTGACCTTTGGAGTCTTTCACCATGTGACAATTAATGTCCCTACCCCCTTCCCACACCTCACTCCCTCTTCTCCTTCCTCTCCCCACCCCCCTCCCCACTCCCCTTCCCGTCCCCAACACCTCCACCCCTATCACTCCCCTTCCCCTTTCTTCATAAATGTTTTAAGTTTTTGGATTTAGAGATGGAAATTTTTTGTCTCTAAGTCCCTCTCTAATCAATTTTTTTAAAAGAATTTCAAAAAGTTTTGAAATTTTTTTAAAAAAATTGCTTGAAAATATAGAAAAATTTCGTCTTTAAATTCAAAAACTTTTAAAAAATTATGGAAAAAAGGGGAAGGGGAAGAGAAGTGAGGGTGGGGGTGTTGGGGAGGCGGTGGGGGAATGGGGAAGCGAGTGGGAGTGTTATGGAGGAAAATGGGAAGTTGGAAAAGAAGTGAGAAGGGAGTGGGGAGGGAAAGAAGTGGGGGTAATTTAGGAAAGGGTTAGGTGTAGAGGTGAGAAAGGGGTAGGGGTAATTTAGGAAAGGGTTAGGTGTAAGGGTTGCAAATAGCAAAAGAGGTGATAAAAGCAAGTCTGGGTTGATGAGTACGTACCTATTAACTGTTGATAGTCTTTTATTGGCTTTTTTTTTTTATCAAAGTCTTTTATTGGCTGATGTACTTTTTTTCTCTAGTGGGCCCGGTATCTTAATGCAATGAACCAACTTCTAAAAAAACAAACCTGTACATGATTGCACAATGTCACCAGTTTTCAGTTCCTCCACGGTTACGTTCTTTTATCTGGAGAGTCTTACTGCTAGTTTTATTTAAAATTGCGTGTAATTGATTTTAGAAATTAATTGTTAAAATTAGTAATGTATATTTTATGAACATATTGAATGAAAGCGATTTAAATTCAATTCTGTGAAACCATGATTTTATACTGTAGCAATGTTAAAACAAACAAACACTTGGGCCGTTCGGGGTGGTTACGAGTTTTCACTTTTTGGTTTTTAAAAACTTTGACAACTCAAAATCAAAAACTGAAAACCATAAAAACAAGTTTTCAGTTTTTGGTTTTGAGTTGTAAAAACTTGATTTAAAATTTTAAAAACCAAAAACTGAAAACTCGCAACCACCCCGAACATGCCCTTAATTACTCATTATGATGATTCTAACTACTATCTAACCTAATTATTGATTAATTATATATTTGTTCCTATTTAATTGTTTACTTAGATAAAATATTCACAAATTAAAAAAAATATAATAATTACTTTTGTTTTTCTATAAAAATCAATTTTAAACTTTTTATTTTATCCTTAATCTCTCTTAATACTATCAGATCTCATTAGTTTTTAATCGTGAATCATTTATCAACATAAGGATAGGATAAAGAAAAGTTTAATTATTATTGTATTGGGTTTATAAGTAAACAGTTAAATAGGATTTTTTTTTCTCAAAAAATGAATAGTTAAATCGAAACAGACATAGTATAAAAAAAATATTCAACTTCAAGATAGGAAAAGTAGAAATAGAAATAATAGATGTGAGAATGATGTAATGTGATAGAAAAAATTAAATAGAAAAAAATAAGGAGGCATGAAATGGACAAGGACAATATAAGTGGAACATGTTTGATTCCCTTTAAGCAAGTTCTCGGCTTTGAGTCTTGTGGATGGAAAAAATCTCCGTTGAGAGAGCTAGCGCCACCATGATGTGGATGTTCTTGGCTTGAGTAGGATTGTCTCTCATGCAGGATACCAGTGGTTTAAACAAAAAAAAAGTGTCATTACTCAATTAATATTCATAAAGTAAAAATATTTCTTACATGAATATGGTGTCCATAACACAATTAATAGAGTTATTGTATTTATACAACAAACAAATATACAACACCATACAACAACACATATCACCTTTTTATAATTAAAGAAAAAATAAAAAAGAAACAACTGAAAACTGTCACAATCACATCATTGCACCAAGTTGATTGATTGACATCTCCGTGTTTCCTCCTTTCTTCAACAACGTGGAGATGAGATTTGGAATTGGGAAGAATCACAAAATTGATGGAGAAGCTCTTTGGTTGCGGGGATGAAAGTTGACATTAGTCATTGTTACGGTTGGAAATGGTTCTTACTTGCTTACACTAATCTTGTCACCAAGTTAAAAAAATTTCATAAAATCTTCACAGTCAGTTTTTAGTCAAGTAAATGAAAGTTTATAACTTATGAACATTCAGTTTGCAACCAACTAAGATAAAATTTATAACTTTTTAACAATCAGTTTATAACCAAGTTTGAAAAGCTTTATAAGTTCTTATCAAGGCAGTTTTTAACCAAGCAAAATAAATTATAATCAATGATAAACTTGTAAAAAAAAGCAACCAATGTAAGATAGATATTGGGAACCCAGGAAAAAAGATAGGATTTAGAAACAGCTCGACCTAATCAGTTGAAGGAATCATCTGTACGTGAGGGAGGAAGAAGAAAATAATTAAGAGGATTCGGAGACGGGATGTAAGTTGCCATCTAGTGAAGCTCATGGAAGAAGAAGAAAATGAGAATGGAGGGTGATGGAGAATATACGTTGGCATCAATGGTAAACTTGTAAGAGAAGCACCTGCGTTGATTGATTTGTTTTTTTAACTTTTTTTCTTTAATTATAAAAGGGTGACATGTGACTGTTGTATGGTGTTATATATTTAGTTGTGGTATAAAAACAATAACTCATTAATAAAACATACAATAATATTAAAATAAGTAATAAACATTAATTCTAATTTTTTATTATTTTAATATATCTTGAGTTTTGTTTATTTCGTTTACTTATAAATATTGTACTTATACAAAAATAACTTTGAAAGTGTACTACAAATGATATTTTATTTATTTAAAGAAGACCCATCATAAAATTAGATTTTTAAAGATATGTACATATAAGAGCCTAAAAGATAATAAAACATATAAGAGACACGATCGACAACATGGAATTTTATCAATTTATTTTTATCCTTTTATGTTGGGTCCCTTTTTTAACAATACATAAATTTCGATGTGTTCGATAAATTTGAATTTTATGAGGAAATTTATCATGAAAGATAGGTTGATTGATCCTCACCACTTATTCACACACCACAATTTGACAATTGTTGTACATGGATAATACTTGTTCAAATATCCACCACACTTTTCCAACCACCACAATTTTTTTGGTGCATGACAAGTATCATCCACCAACGGAGGCAATTCTTCTTAAGCCAAGTAAATTCGCATCATGGTTGGGCTAATTTTCTTAAAGGAAATATTTTCCCTCTACAAGACTCAAAACTAAGACCTTGTTTAATGGGAATCAAACATATACGACTTGAACCAATTACCCTCGTTGGTTCAACTACCACAATTTAAAGATTATTATTATTATTATTATTATTATTAATTGTAAGGACCTGAAAAATTTAAAGATTTAAGAAAATTGCAATCGCTTCACATGGAAGGACGAAGGGGGTGTTCATATGTAATCAAATCCAATGCAAACGGTAAAAATCGATCTAAAAAATGGAAAATTAAAAAAAAATAAAAAATCACAAAAATCGAAATTTTTTATTGCATTAGATTGATTTTCGAATCCTATGTTGAAAACAACTAATTTAATTTAAACCGAACTTATATACACATTATTTTAGAGGAGGGTTCAAATAACACCAGTGTAAGTTACATCAAGTCTCACATCGTTCATAACTTTAGATTTTGATATGATTTTTTAGTAATCCAACCATTGAATTATATTTATTTATCATCATCTTGATTATTTGTGTCAAATTTCATAAAATTTAAACACCAATAAATTGATAATCAGATGAGTGTTTTTATTTGTAACGTCTTAATTTCTAAACCCAAGAATTAAGCCTGTTGGAAGCAAAATTCCCGAATTCTTTAAATTATTTCGCGTCATTTAGATATCACATTTACATACATCATATATCGTTTATGCTTCCAATGATTACTTAAACAATATATGAAAATACAAACTGAATACATAAAAGCCATTAAGACTACATGTTCAACCAATACATAATAATGGCATGGGATACCCACGTACATGTGCCCTGAACAAAATAGAGAGGGATCGAAGGTTGTACATGTACAGTCATATCCCGCAACAGAATAAATATATAGGTAGCATAATCTAATCACAAATAGGGCCTAACAACTAGAACATAACATCCTGGGCCCAAAATAAAACATGATAAACAGCTCCCCAAGCTCCATGCTCAATACCCGGTGCGGGGAGGAACCTGTGCATCTAAAATATAGTCCACAAAACGTGTGGTGAGACAAATGTGTCAGTGAATATAATAATGCAAACAACTCACAACATGATATCTCAATTGAACATAAACATGAACATGCATGACCTGCATGACCCGACAGACAGGGTCGATCTTATCACTAGACTGAGGCTAGAACTGAGCTCAGACTACAAGGAACGTCTTCCTTGGGGTACTAATCACCGCCATTAACTGGGGGACGAAACCGTGTTTTAACTGGGGACCGAAATCCAATCTTGATTAGTTAAGGTTAACTGGGGCCGGAGCCAAAACTGGGGCTGAAGTCATTTTTACTAGGGCTGAAGCCAAATTCATTTTCTGATTATTAACTGGGGCCGAAGCCATGATGCACAACTCACACATAGGGCTCATAATACTTGATTCATGAAGTAAAGGGTAACTATCCTAAGCATTGTAAGGAACCCTAACTAGAGAAAGAAACCCTAACTCATGATACAACCAATCAAAACATACCACACATCTTAATAGAGAAGCAACAACAAAATAATCACACACATAAGCCAAAGAAAGGGAAAGAAAGAGATTAGGGTTCATTGGAGAGATTCAAGCAAGATTGGTTGGTGGTGTGTGAGTTATACTCACTTCAAAGATCTCAAATGGAAATGGGGAATGGAGTTGTGAGGTTGATGATGAGCAACTCTTGCCTTCTTCTTCGTCTTGGCTTCAAGCTCTTTTTCTCTCTCTAGAAAATGGGAGGAAAGGGAGAAAATGAGAAATAAAGAGCCCTAGCTCTATTTTAAAAAAACTGATTCGCGCATTCTCGCTCAAGCAAGGCCTTCTCGCTTGAGAGAGAGAAAAAGAAATCCTGGAACATACGCATCCTCGCTCAAGCGAGAACATTCCAGAGAGCAACTCTTGGAATTGCGCTCAAGCGAGAGAATTGCGCTTGAGCGAGGGGATTGCAAAGAGCAACCCTGAAATTTTTGAAGAATTGCGCTCAAGCAAGAGATCCTTACTTGAGCGAGCAAACCAGAAACAACTTTCCCCAACTTTTACCGGTATGCTCGCTCAAGCGACCCCCTCTTGCTTGAGCGAGCATTACAATACCCAAAAATCTCCCCTTCTCCTGATATGCTCGCTCAAGCGAAACCTTTTCGCTTGAGCTAGGACATTAGAATCCTTATTTTCCAGTGTTCACTTCTAATTCCTTTTCCCCCTAATTCCTTTTATAAAATCTCTTCCCTTATTAATTCTATTTACCAAAAGATTTATAAATTTGGGATGTTAAAATTCTACCCTTCCCTCTTAAACAATTTTATCCACAAAATTGGCTATGAAAAAGAAGGAAAATTGGTTTACCTCAAGAAAATAACTCTGGGAACTGAGAGCGGATATCCTCTTCCTTCTCCCACGTCGCCTCCTCAGGTGTCTGACCCTCCCAGAGCACCTTTACCACCTTTACCAAATGGATTGTCTTGTTCCTTAGGGTTTTGACACTCCGGTCGATAGTCCGTGCAGGTCTAGCGGGAATTGTGAGATCTTCCCTTAATTGTATTGATTTTAGTTTATGATGTGTGAAGGGTCATGGACAAATTTTCTAAGCTGAGAAACATGAAAGACGTCATGGATACGGGACAAGGGGGTGGCAAGGCTATCCTGTAGGCCAGAGGGCCAACCCTCTGCAGGATCTGAAATGGGTTAATGAGTCTGGGTTGAGCTTCTTGACTTTAATGGTTCGTCCAATGCCTGTGACAGGAGTTACTTTAAAAAATACATGATCTCCTTCCTCAAATTCTAGGTCTTTTCTCATCTTGTCAACATAGCTCTTTTGCCGGCTTTGGGCAGTAACCAACTTTTCTATAATGAACCTAATCTTATCTGTGGTCTGCTGCACCAACTCTAGACCTAACAGGGTTCTCTCACCCACCCCATACCAATAGAGTGAGGACCTACACTTCCTACCATATAGCGCCTCATAGGGTGCCATACCTATACTGCTATGGAAATGGTTGTTGTAGGCAAACTCTATGAGGGGTAGGTACCCATCCCAACTACCCTGCTCCTCAAACACACAAGCCCTAAGCATACCCTCTAGGGTCTGGATGGTCCTCTTAGATTGACCTTCAGTCTAAAGATGGTTTGCGGTACTAAACCTAAGTTTAGTCCCGAAGGCATGATGAAGTGCATTCTAAAACCTAGAGGTGAACCTAGGATCTCTATCTGAAATGATGCTAGAGGGAATGCCATGGAGCTTAACAATCTCCTTGACATACAGGTCCGCTAATCTGCTCAGGGAATATGTGTTCCTAATAGGTAGGAAATGGGCCGACTTCGTCAGCTGGTCCACAATGACCCAGATGGCGTCATATACCCTGCTGGGACCCTAGGTAGTCCCACCACAAAATCCATGGCTATACTCTCCCACTTCCACTTTGGGATTTCTAATGGTAAAAGGGTTCCTGATGGTTTCTGGTGTTCTATTTTGACCTATTGACACACTAGACACCTAGAAACAAACTCTGCTATATTTCATACCATCCCACCAAAGCATATCTTCTTAAAGTCTTTATGGGTCATGCAAGGGTGTTTCATAGTACGGTTACACCCTTTTTAACTTATGATTACAGGTTTGTTCACCGCATCTTAAAAAATGTAATATTTTCATTAAAGTCCTACACCCTTAGAGTATATAGCGGCAACCCCTAATGTTTTCTTTTTGTCCAAACGACAACCTCCAATGTGAAACTTTTACTTTTCCCATTTCCGAATGCGAACTGGGCCTTTTACTATTACGTTAACAATTTTCATGTAATTTAGTTCATTAGCTGATTAAATTGCAAACGTATAAATAGCATGCGTAATTTAATTATATTGAACATTATATATTAATAATATAATACAAATAATTGAAAGTAAATAATTATTTAATCATAATGATAAATAATACTCATAAATCAATTCTTTCTATATATTAATTTTAAGACCCATGTTTGACAAAACTAGTTGTTAAACTTCGAGTTGATAAGCTAGCTTATTGAATTTGAATATTTAGTAAAACTAACTGATAAGCTAGTTGTAAATGTAAAATGACATAAAAGGACATATTTACAAGTTTTATTATATAAATTTTATTTTTTTCTAAATAAAAATGTATTATTAGGTAACTATGATATTATATTTTTTTATTAATTTTAAATTCTCATTAAATTTTTTAATAATAAAATATTTCATTAACAATTAAAATAAATAGTGTAATATGATTATAATTCTAGCAAATAGTAAAAGGAGAATAATAATTTAAATATTTTTTAAATTTTTAAATAATAATATAACGTGAAAAAAGCCAAAGTGAAGAGAGTGTGAAGGGCTGGGAGAGAGAAGAGGTCTTATTAGAAACATCAAAAAATGATAAAAATAAATTAAAGACAAATAGAAAAGTGTATTAAAATATGATATTGGTCAAACTCGCTTGTAAACTAGTCAAATAAACTAGTAATTATCTTATTAGTCATGTGAAACACACTTTGTGGGTGTGTTTGGTAAAACTAGCTGATAATCTAGTTGGTAGCTAGCTTCTAGCTGATAAGCTCCTAACTTATAAGCTCGCAGCTGATAAGCTGGCTTATTGAATTAGAAGTGTTTGATAGAACTAGCTGATAAGCTTGTTGGTAAATGTAAAATGACATAAATGGACATAACTACATAAGTTTTATTATATAAATTCTATTTGTGTTTTTTAGACAAAAATATATTATTATGCAATTATAATATTAGATTTTTAAAAAAATAATTAAATTCTTGTTAAATCTTTTAGTCATAAAATATTTAATTAAAAATTAAAATAAATAGTGAAATTGATAAAATAAATAGTATGATATAAAAAAATGTCCTAAAATAGTGAAAATTAAGAAAATAACAATTTAATTAATTCATAATTTTTTAAATTACTTATTATATAGGTAATAATAGGTAAAAAGAAATTGAAAGGGTTTTGTCATTAAAATTAAAAATAGATAATAATAGGTAAAAAGAAATTAAAAATAATAAGGGAAATGCATTAAAATATAAGGAATAGTGATGGAAGAAAATTAAATAAGTTACAAACTATAAGCTATAAGCTAGGTGAACTAGTTTGTAGCTTATAAGTTAGAAGCTCCTAAAATAAGCTACTTTGAGGTACCTAGCTTACCAAACACTTTTGTGTTGGTCAAACTAGCTTATAAGCTAGTTAAATAAGCTAGTAGCTAGCTTATTGGCCTTGTCAAACACACTCTTTAAGAGTATGCTTGGTAGAACTACCTGATAAGCTAGTTGTAGCTGATTCTATTTTGAGCTTTGAGCCTTTTGTTCTCATAAAAAAGATTTCTTGATCCCAGCTCAGCTTGAGCTTGAGTTTGTGCCTTGATATGCTCAGACAACTTCATGTGAGACAACATGAGGTTGTTGTTTTTATGATTCAAACTGTCATTTTCTTTTCCAAGAAATTTTATTTTTTCAAGAGCTAAGCTTGACTCAGATTTTAACAGAGAACTTTTCGAGGCAAGAAGGTTTGAATCATATAACAAATTTTCAAAGGAAGACTTAAGCTTATTGAAAGAGAGATATGAGTCAGATTCATATGCCTCTTCATCTGAAGAGTCTCCATTAGCCATTAAGCACAAATTTGCTGACTCATCATCTTGACTTTCTTCCTCCTCTATGTCGTCCCATGTAGCCATCATGGCTCTATTCTTTGGGCTTCTTTTTATTTCTCTCTTTAGTTGGGGACACTCAGACTTGATGTGTCCAGGCTTTTTGCACTCATAGCAAATGATTTGTCTCTTCTTCTCAGCCTTGATCTCTCCTCTTCTGGATGGAAATTTTCGTCATCCATTTCCACTAGCTCTCCACATACGTCTGATCATTCTTGAGATGAAGGCTATCTCATCATCCATCTCAGTCTCATCATCATCTTCATCTTCTTCACTATCTGTGCCATGAGATGAGTTAAGTGAGATCTGTTGAGATGAGCTTACCTTCTTACCTTTGGAGTTGCTTGATGAGGCTTTTAGAGCAATTGTTTTTGGACGTCTGATGATATCCTCTTCCATAAGCTCCTGCTCATGTACTTTGAGTGATCCAAGGAGCTCATCCAGTGTAAGTATGCCGAGATCCTTGGATTCTTGTATTGCTGTGACCTTAGGTCTCCAAGGCTTGGGCAGACTTCTCAAGATTTTTCTCACCATATCTTGGTTTGAGTAGGTCCTTCCCAAGGATTTGAGATCATTGGTAATGACTGTGAATTGTCTGACCATGTCTTCAATGCCTTCATCTTCATTCATCTTGAAGAGCTTATACTGTCTGACCAGTATGTTGATCTTGGCTTCCTTGACTTGGTTTATTCCCTCGTGCTCAACTTCAAGTGCATCCCATATTTCCTTTGCTGATGCACAGCCAGCTACCTTGTCATACTCACTACGACTTAATGTACAAGGGAGTAGGTATTTGGCTCTTGAGTTGAGGACATATCTGGCCTTTTCAGCATTTGTCCAGGATTCTCTAGGCTTTGCTGCTCTCAAACCAAGTTCATCAGTGATAAAGGGTACGTAAGGACCTAGCTCAATTATTTCCCACAAATCAGCATATCGAGATTCAATGAACAATCTCATTTTGTCCTTCCAATAGTAGTAATTTTTTCCATCAAAGGCAGAGGGCCTATTGGTGGATGCTCCTCGAAGAGACTTGTACTTGGTCCAGCCATGGATCTTTTCCTCTTCACACGTAGGAGTGCTTAACCCCAAAGAGGCTAAGCTCTGATACCAATTGAAGTTGGCTGGTTGTCTCTAGAAGGGGGGAGGGGTTGAATAGAGACTTTTAAAAATTTTGTTCCTGAAAACCACTTAAGCACAGGTTGAGACGTGTTCTCAAGTTTAATAACTTAGAAGCTCAAATATGTTAGATAAGATGTAGTCTTAACTCAGTATGATTATTTAACTTTGTGAAAGTGAATCTTAGTAGTTAAGACTTAGTTCTTTTACCCAGATTTAAATTATCTTAAGCTTACACGTCTCAGGTATAAATTGTGCAATGTAAATAAAAAGATAAGGGAAAGAGTGTTAGAACCACAGGAAACACTAAAAGAGGGGTTGAATAGTGTTTTAATCTTTTTGATTGATTTTGGAAATCTTTAATTTAATTCATGGAGATGAACAATGTTCAAGACAAGTCTTAAGATCAGAGATAATTAAAACGTGCGGAAGATAAGAAAAATAGAGTTTCTTCTAAAGCTTAAGATTGTTATAAACAGAGGCTTCTCAAAGTATCTTCTGAAGATTATTATAAAGAGTATTTTCAGAACGGTTTCTGAAATACTTCAGATGACTAGAGGTTGTCTGAAGTCTGTTTTTGATTTCTGAACTGAGCTCTTTCCAGACTCACTTCAGATAATTATTTCAGAAGTTCTTCAAGGTACATTCTTTGTAATGCTTCAAATGATATGAGATACATTCCAGGTTTTGTTCATATGAAAGATCATTTTATTGAAATAGTTGTGTTAAGTTTATTATGAAAAATACTTTTCAATCCCCAACATAAATATGAAAACTGTAAATAAAGAGATTAAGGGAAAGAGAACTTAGGCACAGAATTTATCCTGGTTCACCCACAAACCCGTGAGCTACATCCAGTCCCAGAGGCAAACCACCACTGGATTTTCCACCATCTGAATCCATAGATACAAGTATTATTCACAGCCTCTTCAGGCCAACACAAGTATTACTTTGTTTTCAACTGCCTCTCCAGGCAACTTATTGCAGTATTCTTTTACAGACAAGCCTCTCCAGGCTCAACAAGTATTCTTTGTTTTCAACTGCCTCTCCAGGCTACTCTTGCAGTATTCTTTTACAGACAAGCCTCTCCAGGCTCAACACCGAGTATTCTTTTACAGACAAGCCTCTCCAGGCTCAACACCGAGTATTCTTTCTTCCACCAAGCCTCTCCAGGCTCTCAGACACTTATCCAAGTGTAGAGTATTCTTTCTTCCACCAAGCCTCTCCAGGCTCTCAGACACTTAACCAAGTGTAAAGTATTCTTTCTTCCACCAAGCCTCTCCAGGCTCTCAGACACTTAGCCAAGTGTAGAGTATTCTTTCTTCCACCAAGCCTCTCTAGGCTCTCAGACACTTAACCAAGTGTTTACAAATTAAATTAAGTTTAAGTTTCCACGAAACATAAACTTAATCTTTTCCTGTACTAGAGGTTAACTGAGTACTACTCAGGATACAATGGATAAATCTAAGTACAAGGGTAAGATAGTGATACAAGTATATAAGTTTAAGTACAATCCCTGTCTCTGATATGAGGAATAACATCCTCTGAGAATTGGCTAGGTAGATACTGACTTTAAGCTTCAACCTTGTTCTCCAATTTGGTTTCCATGGGCTACATTCTCACCCGTATCATTGGAATAACCAAGGTACATTCGTGGCTTCAAACCATTATTGGTTCATTGTCATTTTGACCAACTTGGTTGGTTGTTCTTCCGAACAACAATTTTTGACTAACTGACCAATAGGTCGGCAGCATGGTTGATTCTTTTTTCAACATCTTCAAATTCAATCTTGAGGCTATTTATATGTTCTGTTGGAATATAGTCGTTTGAAGATGATTCATAATACCGTTGAGATAATTGATGATGTGGCTCATATAGCCGTTGTGTAGTAATGTCTCAAACGGTTGCTTCTCTTTAAGCAAATAAGTGTTCAGAAGACCCTGTTCTGACACTTCTATAGATGAGCTCTTTTGAGAGAATTTCTTGATATTATTTTGCATGTTCTCTCTCTTGATTTCCTTTTGCTTTTCTTCAGCTGTCTTCTGATTTCTTCTACGTTCCTCAGCTGACTTCTGATTTCTTCTGCTTTTCTTAGGAGTGTATATGAGGAGGTATCCGTTGGATTTGTTCTTTTGCTCATTTTATATATACTCCTTTTCTGTTTTCTCCTGACACCATTTCTTCTTTCTTCTTTGAGTGAGGTGTCTTGTCGAATAGCTGTTGTTGCAGTTTCTTCTTTGAATAAAGACATATGATATTATAGTCGTTGAATCATATAGTCTTAGCTTCTGTATTGATTTCTTCAATGTTGAAATCTGTTCCATGCACTTAGAGAGTTTATATGTTCAGACAATTGATTTCTTAACATATACTCAAATGCTTGTATTTATCACATCGTGATTTACTTCAACTCGTGCTCATCATATTAATTCAGGCTTTTCTCAATTCTTCAGCTTGAATATTATATCATATTAATTCCAGCTTTTCTTCTACTTCAGCTGATTGCTATTCTGTTCTTCTTTGCAACTTCTTCTTCTTCTGAGATGTAGATGAATAAAGATGTTGAATCAATTGTATTTTATTCAAACATCTTTTTGGTTTCTTTTTCTCAGTCTTCTGATCAGCTCTGTATGGCAGCAGTCGTAGGTGCAGTAGGTCTGCGCACGTAGATCCCTTTTGTTGCAGGTGCAGCAAGCGTTGCAGAAAGTCTTTGCAGAGTTTCCTTATTTGTGAAAGACTTAGGTCGAGATGAAAAAGCATGTTTAGCTTTTATACTGAAATAATTGTAGTCTCTTTGGTAGAGTGTGCTTTACACATAGCAGCGTTTTCAAGAAATCAATTCTTGATTCTGTTTGTAGACTTCTTCGGATTATCTTCATATCTTCAGAGAATAATTGTTCTTCAGCTTTAGTTAAGTCTTCAGATAATGTAAACGCTTCAGATAGACGAGTTTTCTCATTTCTTTTCTTCAGACGATATTCTTTCAGACGATAGTCAAGTCTTTACTCCTGTCTACAAATCTTCATATAGTCTTCTTGTCTTCAGATGGTCTTCTTGTCTTCAGACGGTCTTCAAGTCTTCGGACAGGTTACGCACTTCAGAGGGCTTCAATATTTCAGACGACTTCAGCACTTCAGACAGGTTGCGCACTTCAGACGACTTCAATATTTCAGACGACTTCAGCACTTCAGACAGGCTGCGTACTTCAGACAACTTCAGCACTTCAGACGAGTTGCGTTCTTTAGACAAATTCTACGCTTCAGACAACCTTTATATTAAATCCTGCATTTGTTCTTCTGATCCTGATTTTGTTCATCAAGTCTTCTTATGAATATTCCAACCTGAAACACAATCAACAAACCAATACCTTTCTCAGTAGAATCTGTTTATATAATCTTATTTCTTCTTATTATGTTCTTATATAATCTTATTTGTTAATATTATGTTCTTATATAATCTTATTTGTTAATCATTAAAACTAAAGGATATTAAGTCTTTGAGTCAGGTTTGAATGCTCAAACTGATTAATAGGCTTCACAAAGAGATGCACACTGATTTATCTTGGTTCACCCACACCTTGGGCTACATCCAGTCCTCATAACTTGTGAGATTTCCACTATTGACAACCTTGTCAAAAACAAGTATTCTTACTGCCTCTTCAGGCTCATCTTCACACCAAGCTTAGGCTCTCTTACCTTGGCCGTGGAACAAGTATTCTTCACTGGCCTCTTCAGGCTTCTCACACTAAGACTAGGCTCTCTCCTATCTCAGCTGAGATTGGTTACAAGGATTGAAAGAATGATAATAGTCTAGCTTACAACATACAAAGTATGGATAGACAGTAAGTGCAGCTAGGTGTATTCTCTTTTACAGGGATAGAAGATTAAGAGCTTGAAAGAGAATAAGTAAGACTACAAGATGTTCTCAAGATGAGACTAGACCTGAGATGAGATTGACTTGAGATGTAGTTGAGATGCAGAAATTATTCAATGTGCAGTGTAGTCTCGTTAGAACCACAGAAAACACTAGAAGGGGGGTTGAATAGTGTTTTATAATCTTTACAAATTTTTCTGAAAACCTTTTAACAAGTAAACTGAGTTTCAAAATATTTGAGCAACCTTCCGAAATTAGAAGTTTAGCAACTTGCTGATGCAACTCAGAAGGTTGGAGATAAACAATTTTGAAGTATTTTCGCGTGAAGAAAAGATTGTTTTTCTGCGTGGATATATAAAACAACTTTTCTTAAACCCTCCTTGGTTAGATAAAACAGAATATAAAGAGTTAAGGGTAGAGAGAACTTAGCCACAAAAATTTATCCTGGTTCACCCACTAACTCAGTGAGCTACGTTCAGTCCAAAGGCAAACCACCACTAGATTTTCCATTAATCCCGCAAGATTACAAGTATTATTTGCACACCTAGCCTCTCCAGGCTCAACAAGTATTCTTTGAACACAACCTCTCCAGGATAAACCAAGTATTCTTTGTTCCTCCAAGCCTTTCCAGACTCTCAGACACTTTACAGTGTTTAAAAGTATGATAGGTTTAAGTTTTCGAGAAACTTAAACACAGGATCTCTTGTACAAAGGGGTTACTGAGAATAACTCAGGATATAGAAGATAAGTTCTAAGTACTAGGAAATTTCTACAGAGTTTAGGCTCGATAAATTTTCTTGTAAAGTATGACCATTCTCTCTTGGGCTTTGCCATGGCTCCACCACTCTTCAAAGTCTTCCATGAATCTATTTATAAGGTCTTGAAATATGATCGTTGAAGATTGCTTGATTACCGTTGACAAAATATCATTATAGCCGTTGTGAGACAATCTTCTGATAGCTTCCGACTTGAGCAGTGTAGGTGTGTAGTAATGATTCAGTTCTGACACACAACAATTTAGCTCTTGAATTTGTTTGAGAGATTTTCTAGCGTTTCAGCAGGTTGATGTTATTTTTCTCTCACTTTCTTCTTTGTATGAGTCTCATTTGTATAGAGAAACTGAATATGTAGACCGATTAGAAATTCTTCAGAGTCCCGTTGTCTAATAGCTTTATTTCCGTTGAGGTGCATGCTTCTGATAACATATCACAGAGACAGGGTAGGAATAGGTGTGCAGCAGCGCTGACTTTAACTCTGACCTCTGTTTACTTTTCTGCAGTGGGTTTCCTCTTTTGTGTCAGGAAAAGAAACTGTGCCATAAAGCTTTTAATTCGTCTTGCACCTGGTTCAGCTTAACCAACACGGCTTTACAGAGACTTGAGTATTTCATTACATTTATCAGGTTGACTCATTTAGTCTTCGGAAAGCAGCACAACATCTCATATTTCAGAAGGTTCTATTTTCTTCAACAAATTATGATCTTTCCAAACCCCTCACAGAGTTGACATCCTTCAGCAAGTCTTTAGCTTTTGAATAGAAAGATGCTTTCAGCAAGTTCTTTCTTCAGTAGGTTGCTTTTCTTCAGCAGGTTACTTTCTTCAGCAGGTTGCTTTCTTCAGCAGATTTCAACAATTCAGTAGATTACTGCAACACAAAGAACAACAGCTTGAGTAGAATCTATTTCTTAATCAAGTTATATAATGAACAAATTTGTTACTCGTTAAAATTAAGGGTAATGAGTCTTTAATTAAATTGAATACTTAATTTATTCTGAGACTCAACATTCTCCCCCTTTTTAATAATGACAAATTTGATATCACTGACAAATATCAGTAGGAAAAGATTAAAAAGAAAATTTGTTCTCCCCCTGTTTAAGATACTTGTGATGCTCCCCCTGAATTGATGCTTTTTTTGAATCAATATATTTCTTCTTCTGAAACACTTAAACTTTAAAGATTTGTTAGTGATATTTCTCCCCTTTTTGTCATTATTCAAAAGGGTAGATGAAGTATAAAAGTTTTCAGCAAGATGATAACTTTGGCAAGTTCTTGATTCAGATTATGAAGATATTGCTTCCTTTTAAAAGATTTCAAAATATTCAAAGCATAATAATTTCACACATGATGTATTAAAGCAAAAACAAATAAGTGCACATAATCAATCTCAGAAAATTCTCATGTATTAAAATATATGAAAACTTTGTTCAAATACATGAAAGTCTAAACAATAATTTTGAGACTTGGTTTCTTTAAGACTAATGGCTTCCACTGAGGCATAGCCTTATCAGCAACTTCCTTTTTAGCTTGCAGCCTCAGTGGTGCTTTCTGAGTCTCTTCTTGTTCCTCAATCGTGCATTCTCTGCACGCAATCTCCCTTTTAACAACTGGAACAAGGGGGTTGCATCATATAACACTGTATTTTGACCACCACCCTTAACATTAATCTTCAGGGCCACATTTTTAGTGGATCCCTTCATAAGATTGGGTAGAATGTGGTCAACTAGATTTTCAACTGGGAGGTTGTGATGCAACAAGATCTTCTTCAGCTGTAGAAGGTGATTACCATAAGATCTCCCAATCTTTGGAAACATGATACTCGCCACCTTCTTTGGGATGGATGGATCTGCTACTCCAAACAGCATATGATAGAACTTCCCTGCTCTTCCATCTCTAGTTTCCCAAATAGGTGCATTCAGAGATCTTTCATCCTTTACGCCTGACACCTTCTCCAGAACATCATTGAAGATCTCTTGTTCCATGGATGATTCTTCCATTATCTTTAGCCTCTTCATCATCCTTCAGAGAACACTCACTTTGGCTTTAAGCCATCCAAAGTTAAGAGAAACTTGGAAGTGATGAGTTTGTCTTGAGAGCTCTTGAGTATATAAAGGACTTTGAGGAAAGAGACATCAGAGAGAATCAAGGGGATTGTATCTTTTGGACGGTCTCACACGGAACATATAGGCTTAGATAGAATTAATGAGGGCAGCTTCAAACATTGGAAGTCGTGCAACGTGCAACTTTGAGTGGACAAGTGAAGAGCCAACAGTCATAAAGTACCAAGTCATAAAAGTTAATTTTAGATTTCAAAATATGACTTTTCAGATTTCAAAAAAAAAAAAATTAAAAGGAAATAATTTTTCAGCAAGCAAGCACTAAACGACAAGTTGATTTTTAGAGACAAACTTGTAGCAAATCGGAAAGTTCATGCTTTTAAAAAATATATGCATATAAAAATTTTCACAAAGTTTCCATATATGCATGGATATTAAAACAGTAACATTAAACAACTGTTAGGACCAGAGATACTTATCGATTTGAGTTGATGATGCGGAAATGTTAAGACTCAACAATGTCTCTTAAGATGCCCTTGTTGCTTCTGATGAACAGATTCATAAGTTCTCTTCAATATAGCTTGTTGAGGTTTCCATCTGGATCTACTCCTTCAGCATTTGTTACATGCTCAACCCGAAGTTGAGCTCTGATACCAACTGTTAGAACCACATGAAACACTAGAAGGGGGGTTGAATAGTGTTTTATAATCTTTACAAATTTTTCTGAAAACCTTTTAACAAGAAAACTGAGTTTGAAAATATTTGAGCAACCTTCCAAAACTGGAAGTTCAGCAACTTGCTGATGCAACTCAGAAGGTTGGAGATAAACAATTTTGAAGTATTTTCGCGTGAAGAAAAGATTGTTTTTCTGCGTGGATATATAAAACAACTTTTCTTAAACCCTCCTTGGTTAGATAAAACAGAATATAAAGAGTTAAGGGTAGAGATAACTTAGCCACAAAAATTTATCCTGCTTCACCCACTAACTCAGTAGCTACGTCCAGTCCTAGGGCAAACCACCACTAGATTTTCCACTAATCCCGCAAGATTACAAGTATTATTTGCACACCTAGCCTCTCTAGGCTCAACAAGTATTCTTTGACACAGCCTCTCCAGGCTAAACAAGTATTCTTTGAACACAACCTCTCCAAGCTAAACAAGTATTCTTTGAACACAGCCTCTCCAGGCTAAACCAAGTATTCTTTGTTCCTCCAAGCCTCTCCAGGCTCTCAGACACTTTACAGTGTTTACAAATATGATAGGTTTAAGTTTCTGAGAAACTTAAACACATGATCTCTTGTACAAAGGGGTTACTGAGAATAACTCAGGATACAGAAGATAAGTTCCAAGTACTAGGAAATTTCTACAGAGTTTAGGCTTTATAATTTTCCTTGTAAAGTATGGCCATTATCTCTTGGGCTTTGCCATGGCTCCACCACTCTTCAAAGTCTTCCATGAAGCTATTTATAAGGTCTTGAAATATGATCGTCGAAGATTGCTTGATTATCGTTGAGAAAATATCATTATAGTCGTTGTGAGACAATCTTCTGATAGCTTCTGACTTGAGCAATGTAGGTGTGTAGTAATGATTAAGTTCTGACCACAACAGTTTAGCTCTTGAATTTGTTTGAGAGATTTTCTAGCGTTTCAGCAGGTTGATGTTCTTTTTCTCTCACTTTCTTCTTTGCATGAGTCTCATTTGTATAGAGAAACTGAATCTGTAGACTGGTTAGAAATTCTCCAGAGTCCTGTTGTCTAATAGCTTTATTTCCGTTGAGGTGCATGCTTCTGATAACATATCACAGAAACAGTGTAGGGATAGGTGTGCAGCATCACTGACTCTAACTCTGACCTCTGTTTACTTTTCTGCAGTGGGTTTCCTCTTTTGTGTCAGGAAATGAAACTGTGCCAGAAAGCTTTTAATTCGTCTTGCACCCGGTTTAGCTTAACCAACACGGCTTTGCAGAGACTTGAGTCTTTCAATACATTTATCAGGTTGACTCATTTAGTCTTCGAAAAGCAGCGCAATGTCTCAGACTTCAGAAGGTTCTATTTGCTTCAACAAATTCTGATCTTTCCAAACCCCTCAGAGAGTTGACATCCTTAAGCAAGTCTTTAGCTTTTCAATAGAAGGATGCTTTCAGCAAGTTCTTTCTTCAGTAGGTTGTTTTTCTTCAGCAGGTTACTTTCTTCAGCATGTTGCTTTCTTCAGCAGCTTGCTCTCTTCAGCAGATTGCTTTCTTCAATAGGTTGTTTTCTTCAGCAAATTTCAATAATTCAGTAGATTACTGCAACACAAAGAACAACAGCTTGAGTAGAATCTATTTCTTAATCAAGTTATAAAATGACCAAATTTGTTACTCATTAAAACTAATGATAATGAGTCTTTAATTAAATTGAATACTTAATTTATTCTGAGACTCAACAAGTCTCTCTCTATCTTCACTGTTAATTTTGGCTTTTAATTCAAACAAAAACTAGTCGTTATATGGCCGTTAATAGCCACTGAGAAGAGAGAAAAAAGGTTTCCTACCAAAAGCACTGTGCGTACTACCTTGTGTCAGCATGTCCAGTGTCCTTGTCTTTGACTTTTATTGACTCTTTATGCCTTACGTTCTTAGGTTAAGTCTGAGTCTGAGTCTCTGTCTGATGGCAGTTCTTGCATCTGTGTTCTGGTCTCAGTCTTGGACTCTCATCTAAGTCTTAGTCCTTCTGTGTTAGCTTACATCTAAGTCTCAAGTCTGCATCTGAGTTGTGCATCTGAGTCTGACTCCCAGTCTGAGTCTGACCTTGGATCTCCCTTTGCTCAACAGCTCTTGTCTTAATCTTTCTTTTGGTAAATCTTAATTCTGAATTTTTTATGCTTTATGCCTCAAAGAATGATTTTGAGCTTTCTTGTGTCTTTGGCTTCATCTTATCATGACGAATCAATCCTACAAATTTTAAAGTCTAGAATTCTTCCAACACTTGAGCAAACAGTCAATAATAACAAGATACATCTCAGTCTTTGCTTTTGTAATCATTTAACTAGATGGTTTGACTTCATTAAAAACCATAGGAGTGAGTTTGTCTTAACATGCTTCACCGCCAGGTCTTTTTCTACCATAATGTGAGAGGACCACACCCAGGCATGCCACCGAAGCAGTTTCAGACATATTTGCAGTGGCCTGGGGACTGTCCTATTTTCCCGGGGGAGAGTGGAGCTACAGCAGCAGCTGGAGCTGGAGTAGCACATGATGAGGAGATACATGATGTGGAGGATGATTGATTTGTTTTTTTACGG
This sequence comes from Sesbania bispinosa, assembly GCA_026901365.1. Taxonomy (NCBI): domain Eukaryota; kingdom Viridiplantae; phylum Streptophyta; class Magnoliopsida; order Fabales; family Fabaceae; genus Sesbania; species Sesbania bispinosa. The sequence continues at coordinate 416,569 of QLOH01000205.1, forward strand.
TGTTTTTTTTATTTTTTCCATTTTTTATGTTTTCTTTTCTTTTCTTTTATTTGATAATTTTGTACCGTGTTTAACATGTCAGTGATATCAGTAATATGCAGTATGGATGTTAGGATTTCTCTATTTCAGTTGAGTTAGGATTTCTTTTATTTCTTTTAATTCTCGTTAGGATTATTTTCTTTATTTCAGTTAGGTTAGGACTTAGGAATTAGGAAATAAGGAATTAGGTGAAAGGACGTTCAACTAAATGTCTCAAAGCTAGTATAGCCAAACTAACTGAATTGAGAGGAGAAAAAGGAATTAAGTGGTTGAATTCATAATCAATTAGGATTAGGATTTTTGTGCAGAAAAATAAATTAAGGTAGTTAATTGTGCAATAGGTGATTTACTCAAGGAAAACAGTCATAAGCTTGTGAGTTTGTGTGACCAAACACTTTGAGAGTTTTCACTGTTGATTGTCAATTGCTATTGCTTGAGTTTTTAGTTTTGTTACTGCTTATGAAAAGCATGGAAGTGACTAAGGCAACTTGTTAAAAATGTAAATTACTCAATGCCAAATAGCCTACCTGTGAATAATATTTCCTATTTTTTATTGTAATTGAAAAAGGGCATAGTGAGTAATGGAATTCACTCCCTATATATAAAAAAAACTGCATATGTATAAGGGAGTGAATTACCAAAAAGAGGCAAAAATCTGTGCAAAAATGTTCGAATCCAAGAATGATATGGTGAATTGAGAGTCATTTGAGAAAATTGTTTAAATTGTAGTTATGCTCTCTTTTCTTGAAAATTGTGCTTATTGATGTATCCTGAAAAACCATGATTTTTTGGTAGCCAGGCCTCATTACAACCCAAGAAAGACCTTATGATCCATGCTAATTATGTGTTGTATGTTAACTGAAAACAACTAGCAATTTTAATTGTTCAACTGCAGTGGAAAAATTGAGGGAAACACTTACGTGTGAGAATTGAGAGAAATTCCTTGATTTTATCATTTGTTTTACAATTGTTGTTCTTGAGAGATTGAATGCACTTTTATCTTATTTTAATTGATGATTGGAGTCACCATTTGGTTCTAATTTTTAATCTAAAATTTGGAAGGTGATAGTTGTCTAGCAAGAGATGTTCAAATTGTATTCCTGTCAGTCAAATTCATAGTTAGGAATTGTAAATAATTGTCTATACTTGATTTTCTTGCTTGAGGGCAAGCAAGAATCTAAGTTGGGGGGAGTTGATAAGTGTTAGAATTGAGTAAATTTCTATGTAATTACAACACTTATTGGTAATGAATTATTGAATTTATAATCCAATTTCACTTTTCTTTGCTTAATTTGTGGCTCTTATATTTATTGAAATTAAATCTGAGTTTGATGCTATTTTGATTAGAATTTTGTGAATTTTTCCATAAGATGAAATATTGTACAGGGAAAGCATCAAGTGAGCAATGAGCAAGATTCAAAGGATAGCAAATCAGGGGAATTAGTCACTGTCTCCTGCGCTTCACTTGCGCTGAGTGCAAGTAAAGCGCAGGATTTCCCATTTTGCTATTGTTTCCTGCGCTGAGCACGGGACTCATAAACCTAGCATTTTAATGAGCCATCAGACAGTGTTTCAAGATAGAGTTTCGGGGAAATATAGTTTTGAGGAAGAACAAAGACCATTCTAGAGCAAGACAGAGAGAAAACAACAGAGCTGGAAGGCTTCGTTGCAATCTTTCTTCTTAATTCTTGTGGTTTGTAATAGCTACCATGAGTAGCTAAACTTCTCTTTAGGATTAAATGTAATCGATTCAAACCCCAATTGTAATTTAGGATCTTTAATATTTAGGAATCCCTATTTTATCAAAACTGGTGTTTTTATTTCTATTCTTAATGCTTAATTCCCTTCTTGTAACGGAATTATGATTTGATTTCTTGAATTAGCTGGGAAGCTGTTCTCTAAATCTGATTTGGGTAAAAACACTCAATAGGTTGAATCACTAAGGATAGGGTTCAATTTATTGATAGCTTTTAACAACTTATCTTAAAGCTAGGCAATTTGTTAAACATATGAGGGATCAGTATTTAGGGAATTGTTCTAAGAATTTCATAATTGAGGGATCAATATGGATGAAATTTATTTGTGCTTCAGTATCGATAAATTCAAATTTCTAAATGTTATTGATTTTCAAAATTACAAGAAGGTTGCGATAGATGAAATTCAATCCTAGTTCTTCCAACTGAATCTTTCCCAAATATTTATTCTTGCTTTAATTTCTTTATTGCATTATTTATTTAATTTTCATAACAATCACTCTACACATTCTATTTATTCACTCAATAAGATTGGCTGCTAAGAATTTAAGTTGTATCGTTCCTCGTGGGTACGACAACCCCATACTTTAAAACTATTATACAGTTGCGATATTGGTACCCTTGCCAAGATCTCAACACTCACCCCAACTTTTACGGGGGCAGGGACGGGGAGAGCAAAACCCGCCCCCGACCCGCCTCGTTGCCATGCCTATTCAGAACTGCATGTAACTGCCATGCATGTTGTCTATCAACTCCCTCTTCCCCACGTTCTCCAACGTTAAGGCAGCACTTATTTTGTAACTGCTATTGCTAACGTGGATTATTGTCTAATGCCTCTTCGAGTGACGAAGGTAATTCCATATATACCTTCGAATCCTTATAGTCCATGCTCTGATTGGTGTTCTGCTTTATCCTTCTTCAATATGGAAGTGACCTCTTCGAGATGCCCTCTATGGATCTGCTTCGACCTTGCGCACAGTTTCTTTTTAAGCTCCCATTTAAGCACGTGCCTCAAATCTCCTTGTCGAACAGATACTCTCTTTGACCACTGGCCACTTGAATGCAATAAATGCAATTCCCTCCGTTATTGGTCTGGATTGGTGGCAGTTTTACGTTTGAAGTCTCCTCCTTCCTTATAAATAGTGGTTAGCCTCACCACATACTCTCTGCCTCATTCTTCATGGAGTGGTTTCTGATGTTGGCTTCTCTGTTCGACCTAATCTTACGTGGTTTTGCTACTGATCAGGTCGATAGGGTGTCCAATACCAAAGGCCCCTTCACCCTCTTTTAGCCTTTTCCTTAGGTCGAACAAATCAGCCAAAATGGGGAGTCCTATCCCTCTGAGGGACTCTTCTTTATTTACACCCCAAGTACCAAACTTCCCTCCTTGAAACTCATCTGGGAAGATATTTATGATCACCATTTCGAGTTGGTGGATGGACACTCGAAGATGAGAGGAACAACAGAGACCAATTCGAAGATGAGTAGCAGGAGAGACCCATTCGAAGAACATCAAGGATTAATTAGATAGCAAATTTATATTTTCTTTTTGTAACTATCTAATTAATAAAATAATATTTGGTCTTCTTTGCTTGTCTTTTGTTTTTCCTTCGAATAATTTTATTTTTATACCAGCACTTTCTTAACATAAGCTCATTTCATATTAATACAATTCACAATAGGAAACTAACACCTTGTACTTAGTATTAGAGAGAGAAAGGGAGAGAGGGAAGTAAACTAATTAGATCCAGCACATGCTTTTATTCCACTTATATTCTTTTTATTGTGATGCTCTATTTCTCCTTTTCAAATGCTCACAATTGCTTTCTGGATTAAACTATAGGCGAAGGCAATCCAACTCGCTTACGATATTCTGCTATAGCCCACATTGGGAAAATATTTCTATACATTGGGTAATGTATCAAGCAGTTCTTCAAGAATACCCCAGTGCTTTCCTGATATAAATTAATCATAAGAAAGAATTGTAAATAGTAATCTTCAACTTTAAAACTAATATCATTTTAATAGTAGGCCAATTGTAATGTTGTTAAAAATTTAAATTTGAATTTTAACATATAATGTCGACTTGTGTAATATAATTCCTTATTTTTAAGATAAAGCAGAAAAGTTTAATTTATAACTTATTATAAATTAGTATAAATTAATGTTTTCTAACTTGTGTGTGATGACATAAAATTTAGTAAAAGTCTTACTAATATAAACATCAAGGAATTGATATATATATATATATATGAGATAGGATCCATTGACACCAGGTGTCAAATTTTATACTTATCCCTTTATTTTAATTTGATCTAAAGGCTAAAATTTATTCACGAGAGAGCTAAGATAATTTGAAATTAATTAATATTAATTGAGATATCTTTTGGAATTAAATCAATTAATGTGAGTAATTAACGGGAATATTTTATAAATGCACTCTCATTGTAACAATTGCAAGAGGAGCGATTATGGTGATTCTTGCATTAATTCCATTAATTCCAAATAAACATTTTAATTAATATCAATTATTCATGGGAGAGCTAAAATAATTTATTCACGGAAGTGATTCTTGCATAGTATAAATGTTGGCCTTTATAAATTTCTTGCAAGATCACATAAGGATATAGTTTGCTTTAGTTATGCAAAATTATACTTTTTGGTAAAACCTATATATTGATGCTTTAGCCATACATACAGAGATGAGAGACAAAGCATGATTGACCTAGGAATAAGGTAAATGAAATTGGTGAATGACAACTTAATCAAAATTTTCTGAGACAAATTAAATATTAGTTGTTTTAGCTTTTTCAATTATAGAACACCTTGTTAAAGCGATCTCACAATAAACTAAAATTGAAATATAAAATGAGAAAGATGCAAGCATACGCAAAAAAATAAAAGAGAAACCATATGGACTTCCCTTGAAAAAAAAAATTATTGAAAACTATTAAAGAATTATCATCTTTTTTTGCTATGTGTTCTTTTTTTTTTTTGGAATTTCCTTTGAGAATTTTTTACATAAAAGTGCTTTGATATTTTTAGGAAGAATTGTTGTGATTATCTTACTCCTTTTTCTGAATTTTCCTTGACATTTCTTCATGGAAAATACTTATGCAAGAATCACCATAATCGGTTCTCTAGCAATTGTTACTATGAGAGTGCATTTATAAATTCCCGTTAATTCCTCCCATTAATTCCAAAAGACATATCAATTAATATCAATTAATTTCAAATTATCTTAGCTCTTCCGTGAATAAATTTTAGCCTTTAGATCAAATTAAAATAAATGGATAGGATTTGGTGTAAGTATAAAATTTGACACCTGGTGTCAATGGATCCTCTATATATATATATATATATATATATATATATATATATATATATATATATATATATATATATATATATATATATATATATATATATATATATATATATATATATATATATATATATATATATATATATATATACCTGTTGGGGCCAATCACCATCTTGTAGTTGTGAATTGATAAGAAACTTTGCTGCATGATGAAGTGGAGTCGGGTCTCTCTCGACCTAGATACAGAAATTACAAAAAGAAAGAATTACTTTATTTAACATTTGTTAAGAAACATGGTTAGAAAGTTAATGAGGCAAGATGTGAAGGAGAAAGAATAGGGATGTGGGGATGCCATCCCCTATAAGTTTGTAGTTTTTCTCTTTGAATCTAATATTTAATTGATAGTCGTATATATGGAATGAAGTTCACATATAACCTATTTAGTTATTAATTTTTTGTATAAAAAATATTTTTACTAGTGTATTTATATATATATATATATATTTACTACTAGGAGGGGCTATCGTATTTATATTTGTTTCATATTATATGTTACTCTTTGCATAGTTATACATTTTTTTTATTCCATTATATTTGTTTGGTGTGTTCTGATCAAACTAAATTTCTAGCTACAAGGTACTCAATCAAGTAATCCATAACAAGAATGTAATTAACTAGCCACAAGTACGAAAGAATCTAGGGTCCTACAAGAGTATTTCTTTTATAATCAAACATTTGAGATGATTAGTGATGTATTTTTAACTTAAAATTTTAATTGTTAAGAATTAAAAAAAATAAAAAAATTTAGATAAGAGGCCGGGAATACAAAGTGGTCAGAACACTCTAATAGTGCTAAAAAATTATTTAACGAGTACCTATGAATAATTAAATTGTTAATTAAACAAATCTATGTGATTTATAAAAAAATAATTAAATTTTAATGAACATATTTGGAAATGCATGTAATTATTTTAAAGAGAAATGACTAATTAATGCTTATGCAATAATATACTTAAAAGGGAGATATATTAGATGCAAAGGATTTTATCTATGTGTTTAAGTTATTTTTGGTTAAAAGGTACTAAAGAGTCAAAATTCACACTATTTGTTAAACAAGAAGAAAATAATTCACACTTAAAGGTAATAATTTAATTAGCTGAAACTATAACACATGCATGGATTTTTTATGTCTTTTGACCCACATTGCCTTTTAAATATCACATGTCATTATAAAATTTTATGAGTAAGCATTGATAGGAAAGACTGACTCCTTTATATTATAAGAGGATTGAAATTTTTATAAAATTGAATGATCAAAATTAACTCATCTCACCTTTTTCACATTATACAACTTAAGCACTCTAACACTATTATATTTTTTTTATTTGACAACTTTCTTGCAAAATCCAATGTTGTATTAAAAATTCCAATTATATAAGTAATATATAATAAAATTGTTCTATACTTCATATACGTATGTGTGTGTGTGTGTTTTGCAAGAAACCAAAAGTAGATCGACCTGGCTAGAATGAATTAGAGCCATCAAAGCCCATGCCGTTTGCACAACATTTGATTGATCTCCTTCAAGGGGTATGTATATCTGCATCATCCAATTCATTATGCATGCTTATCCAATTAATAAGACCACAGTTAATTTAAAATAAAGCTATCTAATTTCTAAAGGTTTAAATAGCAAACCTTTTTTGGACATGATAGATAGCTTTCCCCCCAACCACCATCCTCTCTTTGTTTTGTTAGCAAAAATTTTACTGCTTTGCGAATAGCATTGCAATTGGAGTAACTTTTTCCAGCTGCTGCTAGTCCACTAAGAGCAAAATAGGTGCCATAAATGAAGCAAACTCCCCAATTACCATACCATGAACCATCTGCGGTTTGTATATCCTCAATGAATTGAATTCCTTTGACAATGGAATTCTCAATTTCTTCCTTCCTATGCTTTGGATAAAGTTTCTTAAATAAAATTAGTGCCTCAATTGCAGAAGCAGTACATTCAACATATTCATGTTCAACTACAATGTCCTCAAAAAATTCTGTGGGATTCAGCAGCTGAAATCATTGACATTGAAGATAATTTAATTAATTCCTACTTACACTTTATCAATTAAATAAATAAGGGTCATATTTAATTAACTGTGCATGAGTAGCTTATAATTAGAGTATAGTAGTAAACTAGTATTGAATTATACATGGTCACTACTCATTTCCCTTAATATATTTTACATGTGTGTAAGGGGTGTTTGTATGTGTTATGTAGCACTTACTTCCAACCATTCTTGAGCTCCTGCTGGCTCCCATCCTGCGAAACCACCTTTCTTACCCTACAACAATCAAAATAGAGTTGTTAAACTCAAAAGTGATTTACGTATAAAGAAAATAAAAAGTACTCCTGCTCCCATCCTGCAAAACCACATTTTTTCAAAACTCTTATTTTAGAATTCAAATATTAATTAGTTCTTTTTTCCAACCATACCCTTTTTTAATATTGCTTCAACTAACAACTATAGGTATATCTCCCATTTCCTCTCTCTTAAGATAGCACATTAAATCTTATTTTACACTTTCTTTATGTTTCCAATGCTCTTCAATGAATTAGATATGATATAAATGAGGATATTTTAGTAAAGATTATATATATAAATTTAGACATATTTAAAATTTTATTAATTTTTATGCATAACCTTAAACAATAAGAGTTTTCGAACGGAAGAAGTATGCTTTAAGAAACCAGACCAATTTAATTGCTTTATATATTAACATGGAAACCAAAATTAACTATGTAAAAAGGGTTGATTATTGTAAACAAGAGAGAAAGGTGGGCCATTGATTACATTATAATATACCAAATTAAGGGTGAAAATATGTAGTTATACTCACCTGAAGTGACAAAAGGATATTGACTGAATCAAATAACATTTCATCACCCATCTTGTCACCAACTATCTCTGAAGGCAACATTGATAAAAGTAGACAACACTGAAACACATTGTGACTTGTCTCATCTTAATCTTAATATATATATATATATATGTGACTAAAACCAACCTTGTGAATAAATTTATTTAGTTACCTTCAAACCTTCTCCAGTACAATCTGAAACCTGCCATCCATTGTCTTGATCGGAGAAGGTCCATGACCCTTTAGAAATGTGTCGAAACATACTTTTAAAGTCTCCTGACGGGTTTTCTTTAACCTATAGAAATAAATGTTAATTAATACTTGATTTGTTAAAAGTAAAGGAAATATAAAAATTACTTTGTTTGAATTTTAAAATAGTATAAGCATTTGAAAAAATAAACTGCTCTAGTAATAACATTGTTATGTTTATGATCACAATTTATATTCCATGGTAACTGCCGCTCATTCATTGAGGTAATATTCCTAAAACAACTTATGGCCATTGTAAGGATCCATGAGTGATTTTTTTTTTTTCATTTTAAATTTCCTATTAGCTTTGTCTCTAATCTTAAAACTCAAAAATATTAACATCACCTGTGATTTCTTGATGAAATCATGTCCTTTTTGAAGTGTAAGACCAATTTCATCTACAAGGTTTGTGGCAAGAAAAGCTTGAATTACCAACCCAGCATCCCATGACTGGCTACCTACACTCTGCATTTTTTATAAGGAAGTTCATCATTTAATATCCATTGACTAATTAACATATATTTTGATAAAGCATAACACATATAAACCAAACCTGCATAGTCATTCCATCTTCTGAAACCCATAAGTAATCAGGGATCCTTGCAAGATGCTTCTTGAAAGCATCTCCATCTGGATCTTCCACCCAACAAGCAAGCATAAATAAAGCCTGCATATATAGTATACGTATTTATAATTTATTAATAAATTAAATGTTTAAAGTTTTGAATTATTTTATGTCCTTAATTTAATTTTACTTTAGGTGAAGCATATAGCTATGTAATGAAAGGTGATATAATACCTACCTTTTCCACACTCCCATTGTCTATATATCGACCATTCTCATCTTCATAATGGATGTGCTTCATTGTTATTTGAAGGGCCTTTTCTCTTAATAACTTGTTCAAGGGCCAACGCGTAAGAAGTGGTTCAGTGAACATGTATAGACTATCCCATATCATATCTTGTATAATATGATGAGGATAGTAAAGATCTTCCTGTGATACATATAGGATAAATAATTCCTCCATGATTATAAATTAATATTCTATTAATTAGGAAATATATAGATTAGTCTACTTTCACCTTTGCACATGCATGACGTGCTTTATACCAATTAATTTTGTGATAAGGTTGAGTAAAAGTTCTTCTCTTAATTGAAGAATGAGTTTTGTGATTGGACCCACAAACCTCTTCCCATATAAGTAAGACATTGGCATGTAAACCAGTCGACAGTAACACCACATTTTAGCTGCATTAATTGAGATGAAAGTTACATAAAAGAATACATTACACACACATATATTGTTCATAACTAATTTTTTACATGTCGTCACCGATGTATCAAATGGTGCCATGTGTGGTGGATAACTATCTTTCTTTTATACAATAAACGCTCAATTTAAATGGTATCCCTTTATTATAGACAAAAAATTACTAGTACAAGATTAATTATATCATGATCAAACCTGGATGCATAGGAAGAAAAGAAGGAAGGATCCAAAACTCTGGAGGCATTGGGTTAGCTCCAGACCATTCGAATAAACCTAGTATCTGTAATCATAAGACTCGTTCATTTTAATAAAATATATACACACATGAAAAGTTAAAAAAAAAAATATGTTATGGACATAGTTTATACAATTAAAAATGTTACCGTGTAATCAAAATCTTATGAAATGACTTACATATAATGTGTAAAGAGTGTAAACTAAAGGAAAAACACATGTATTTCTTTTTTTTTTAGGAATAATACAAGAAAGCCAAAGGATGCTAGAATTAGGCCAATATAAAGATCTACAGAAATTGTTGTAATACACATGCAACAACTAGTATCATTTGTATTTGATTGAGAAGATAGTTCAACTAATATAATCATAAACCCTATACTTAACTTATTATAATATTTAGTTATATAATAAAATTACTGGTTGGATCATTTTAGATTGGTCAAAATCAATCAAATGCTAGTTGAGCAATTGAGGGATTAGTGTTTTTCCTTCCTAGATGATTTTAGAGTGGACTGGTCCAACCTATATTTTACCGGTTATTAAGAGTAAATAAATAATTTTATTTTCTATTAAAATGTTCTTATATGCTTATTTGAGTTTAATTTAAAAGAAAATATAGATTAACAAAAAAAACATATGCTAGTTTTATTGAGGATCTATCAATTTAAAATTGAAAGGAAAAAACTTCTATATTACACCTACTATTGATTTGAGTTTTTATTCTTTTTAACTAATATTTCATAAAAATAATTGAAAATCGATTTAATATCCACTATTAATGAAATCAACGTTGAATTTGATGGTCAAAAATTTAAATTATAAAATTTTTATATGCTGGATTACGTTGACCATAATCCACTCTAGACAGAAATGAGGATTAGTGTTTTTCCTTCCTCCTAATATACTTTTTCATTACATGAACGTTTTATATAATTCACATTGATAGAGGTGAAACATTTTAAGATGTCAAATTTGATTTAAAATTTAACAATTATACTACCTCCAATCTTATTTATAAGAAACATAAGATTAAATCATCAAGATCATTGAAATGTCTTGAAATTAGTTAATTATAATTAATAATATTATAATTTCAAAACAAAAATGAGGTAAAAACATCTATTTTCAGTATTATATTGACATTAAAAACAAAAATCAAGGGGTGGATTAATTCATTAATTACACTATTTCTCGATTTTTATATACTTTAAAATTTATATAAAATTAGGTAAAAATTTTATATTAAAATATATTAATATTTAAATGTCAGAGAAAAGTATTTAACATTAAATATTATTAATATATTTTTAAAATGAGGTTATTCAAAAATTGAAATGTAACTTATTATTAACAATTTTATTGATCAATTATATTTTTAAAATAATGATGAAAATAATTTAAGAGCCTGATTTTCTCTTTATTACATTAAATTGATCAAATTAATTAATTCTTTTAATTTGAAATTGAGAAAACTCAAAATTTATAAATAAAATCAGAAAAGAAGGTTTATTAAATAGATATCAATACAGTATATCTATTTATAAAAAATTATGAAAAAAAATTTATTTTATTTATAATTTTATCGGACTATAAAATTCTAAATTTCACCATTCGATATATTAATTTAGATTTGAAGATTCAATTAACAAACAAACATATATCATATAAAATTCTAAATTGGAACTATTTTTCATTTAATAATATTTTTTTCTGTAACTTCTTTTTTAATATATTGTGTCAAAAAATAAACGGTACTAATTATGTTGATTTTAGAAATTTTACACTGAATTGTGCTAATCGAAAGATATTTGCTATTAGTATTTGCTAATTTAAATATTACACAGAATGCAAAACGAAAGCACAACGAGAGCATGTTTTCTCCGTGATTGCAACTGTTTTAATCAGGGATGGAATTAATTAAAAAACAGTTTGTTAACAGTACTAATGAGGGATTTAATAATAAATATATTTTTTTAGTAAACCTGTGATAACCTACAATAGCAGGTAATTTTAATTAAGTTATGTACGGTACCTAAAATGATCGATTATGTACAATAGACTTACCCTGATAATTATACATATATAAATTTTATTTAAGTCCTTAATTATGCATGAGGGCATACTAACCTTCGAATGACAATTAACACTTTATTCTTTAATGTTTGGCTACCCTTTAAATGTCAGCTAAGCATAAAATCGAAGTGATAAATATATAGTATCATTACATATATTTAAAAGAATCGATCATACCGAAAGCCAAGTTTTTCCCCAAGAAGGTATATATGTTATGCCACCATGATCACGGATCCAGTTGCGTGCTCTAGCACAAGCATTGTCTTGACCTCCATTAGGCCCTTCTCCAAGAATACGCATACATATGTAATTGAGTGCGGTACAAAACATGGTGCTATGTCCTTCTATGTGTAATCCCCACCCTCCATCTTCATTCTTCAATATGATCAATTCATAATTAATATGCATGCACAACATGATCAATGCTTTTAATAATTTTTCATCATGATCAATGGGGTATATATATAATTAAGTATATATAGTATCATTAACTAGTCTAAAATTGAACAAGTGTACCTGGTGATAGTATATATAACGAAGCATCTCTTTACGATACTCTTCTGAAAACACTGAATCAAGATGCCCTGTAATATACATACAAAATACCTGCAATACATTTATTAGAAAGTTTAAAATTATGATCATAAGTGCATTTGGACGTGAATTTTATCAAATATATATATATATATATATGCATGTATGTATGTCAAATTGTTAATAAATGTGTTTGTTCCACATAAATCATTTACCTTGTGTTTGGATAGAGAATTTTAGAATTCTCAAAATTGTAATAGATAATGTTGAGTGAATTGTTATAATGAGAGAAATTAACAATGACAATCTAAAAAGTTTGAACATAAAAGAGAAATATTGAAATTCTCACTCAATATTTGTCATTTGAAATTCCCCTATTTGTCATAAAAAATCATCCTATTTGTTACTTGGAATTCTTTCTTTTACTATTTTAACACATGAATTTTAGTAATTTCAAATTTCTCTATCCAAACACAAGGTTAATGAATTAAATTAAATTTATCTCAATTTAATGATTATTATAAAACAAAATTAAATATTTGTTTCGGTTTTAAAAAGATATAAATGTTATTAATTTAACTGTTTATAATAGCTAAGCTAAATACATTATGAATGTCGATCTTTTGTGTGTGTTGTTTTTCATTGTCAAAACAGAAAAATGGTATAATATTTTCTTCCTCTCATTTGTCCTCTCTCCCCCTCTCTCATCCCACTATCTCTCTCCTGTCGGCCTCTCTTTCCTCTCTCCCTCTGCTCCCCCTTCTCTCTCCTCTCCCTCTCCCTCGTCTCTCTCTCTCCCTCTTCTCTCTCCACTCCCCCTCTCTCCTATCTCCTCTTTTTATGATATTTTTTATAATATTTTTAACAATTTTATTTTTTATTAAATTTAAATATTTTTTCATAAATAAATAACTTTTTATTCATATATGTTTATTGAAAAGTAAAAAAATTAAAATTTAATTTAATTTTATAATAAAGGTAATTCTTTCATATTAATATTTTTTATATCATATCATATCATCATCTGTCTATTTCAAATGTATGATAAGATAAAATAATGTTATCCGTCTTTCTTATCTTGGTGTGCATCTAACATAGGATATGATAAGAGCTTATCATGCTCTTATCTTATCATGCTCTTATCTTATCATGTTTCTATCCAACTCGTCTATCATATCATATCCTATCATATCTCGTCCACCAAACGGGTCCTAAACATCAAATAAAATGGGATGGATGGAGTATAATTAATATAATATCTTTTATTTTTTTATTATATTCTAGTGTTTTTAATTATATATAGGCATTTATATAACTAATTTAATATATTATTATATTAAATAGGCCGACCTAATCAGACATAGTAGGTTTTTTCATAGGCTTGAAATCTGACCTCTTTAACTAAACATGTCTTTTAAAAAGATTTAGTCTGACATTTTTAATAAATGAGTCAGGTCAGCTTATAAACAAACCAAGCCGCAGGCCCCTGACAGGTCGATTGGCATAATCTCACCCCTATCTATCTATATATAATAATTAATAAATGTGTTTGTTCCACATAAATCATTTAATGAATTAAATTGAATTTATGTCAATTTTATGACTAATCAAGAATTAAAATTCATCAAGAGTTAAAATTTATGTTTGGTATACATTAAAGTTTAGTGTTAAAGTTTAAGGAAAATTAAACCACTAATCTTAGTCAGAATTAATGATAGAAGTACGAATCTTCTACAACTGGTTGTTAATTATGAGTAAAAGATAGATTAGGAAAACTAACCATATTACTTATAGATAATTTGGAGGATCGTAGTTAATGATTACTTATCAAATTAATTATTTGTGGTACTAACCAAAGGAGGAAGGAAAAAAAGTGGACCGGCAATTTGAGCAGGCCAATGGCCATCATTAGTTTGCAATGCTGATAGGTAATGGACAGCCCTTTTTAATGCAGCTGTTGTTTTTTCGTACGTAATCTCCTCCCCATCTTCTATCTTCACTTTATCTATTGTTTGTTGGAAGTTCTTTTCTCTTAGTAGCTACATCCACCAAATTATTATCATCATAACCACACAGCATATACTAGTATATCTCAAAAACGAAAAAAAATATTAAGTAAAATTATTATTAAAATTATTATTATTATTATTATTATTATTATTATTAGAGGGCATAACAGCAATATAATACTAACAAGTATATTCGTACTACATGAAAAATTTTAAAATTAAAATAAAATTAAATATAAATTAAAAGAAATTAAAATATTTCAAATTATAAGGATGTGATATGCATAATTAATTTTAAAAAATTAGAAAAATAGAGATTGAAAAAACTATATAGATCATTATAAAAAAAATATATTATTCAAAAGAATTTAAATATAAAATATAAAAGGAAAGAATTTAAGAAAGACGTATGTGATTTTTATAAGGGAATAGACTAAGAGATTTTCCAAGACAATGTACTAGTATAATTTAAAGTGTATAAATGTTTTTTTTTGTGTGTTAATTATCACATGTATCCCTTATTATCAGGACAGACTTGCTGGGGTTTAGTTATAATTAAGACCCATTACCCTCCCTAAAAGTGTGTTCAGTAAGATAGAATCCAAGAATTCATCCCACAATCTCGATCTGTATTGTCAGTTGAGCCACAACTCGTTGATTATAGAAAATAACCAATATAAAAACGTATTGTTTGAAAATCATTTATACACAATATCTTATCTACAAAAGATTAATTAACTAATTAAATTTAAAAACTATTTTAAAAAATCATTTGTTTCTAATAAGGAAAATGAATAGAAAAGTTGAAAACAAATTTAGAGTATTAAATGTAAAAAAGATTATAAAGGGGGCGGGGGATGATTTTAAATAAAAATTCTATATAATTAATAGATAACAAATATCTTATTCTAAAATTAAAAAAATTCTAATTTATTAGATAAAAAAATGAATGTATAAGAAGTTAAAGAATACAAAACATATATAATACTTGAAAACGCCATAGAAGGTCACCGCAAGCCTTGACATGGAAGCGGTTGTTATAGAAATTTTGACGTGCAGCTTCAACTTGGGCACGCTCCTCGGGACTTCCTGCTTCAGGATCAAACTCCCATGTTTGCCTTCCAACGAAGTTATTTGTACTGAAGATATAAGGGTCATTCCCACCATCTGCTATCTTTAATCTCCACATGTTGTCCTTAATTATTTCAACTTCTTTTATCTGTACATATATTGCTAAATGAAAAGAGTTTATATAGATAATTTGAGTACCTAGTTCCTCTATCACGCTCTTTAATTAATGTGATGAGTCATAATTACTCCTTCATATGATGGTGCTCTCTAAATAACGACAACTACGTTTTTTAATCTCATTATCGACCGTTAATATGTAGCTATATTTTTACGTCATATATTCAGGTTTTACTCGTATGTTATACTCTTTTCATTTACAATTGCTTTATGCTCTTTATGCTAAAAGTTGGTGTTGCGTACTGCTCCTCATCGTCTCTTTTCGTCCTTTTCTTTTGTTTTCCCTTTTTTTCCCTCCTTTAAGTGTTTTGTTACCATAAAAAAAATTAATTTGTTCTAAGATGCTTTTTAAAATTTTATTTGAAAAAAAACTTCATTTGTTACTAATAAGGAAAATAAATGGGAAAGTTGAAAACAAATTAGTAAACGATTAAAAAGGGGCGTTGTATACCTAGCTAGCTCTTCTGATATGTCACGTTGTTTATGTGATGAGTCTTAATTACTCCTTCATATCTTGAAAACAAATTTTATCGACCGTTGTTTGCATGTTTAAGTGATGTGATGTATACCTGTATGGATGTAGCTATTTCAAGCGTCACGTACGGCAGGTGCATTAATGCTGTAAACCAGTTACTGCCAAACAACATCTACAGTTAGAAGAGATAAGAGATAAAAATAAAAAGAGAAATGTGGAATGTGATTGATGATGTGATATAGATATATATAGAGAAAAAATATGTTAGGTAAGTTGTTGTATATTTTTCGTTCTATAAATAATTGATCTCGTGAAAGAAAGGCTGAAAACTGTATGCCACGTGTTAAGGGATTTTCTTTTAGGTGACGACTCTGATACCCAACCACGTCACGCTCGCACGAACCGTATGTATTTATTTCAAGCGTCACGTATGTCAGGGTCGTGCATTAATTAGCAACAGGGGAAGTGGGTAACAGCAAGAATAATTTTACAGGAAGGTCACATCATGAGTTTTAAGAAAAAAAAAGAACTTAACTTTTTAATTAGTTTTATTAAATACACTTTAAGTGTTCGTTTGGTTTACATGCAGTTAACTAGAATTGATTCTAGAAATCAATGATTGAGATGAGTTATACACAATTTACAAAACACGTTAGACGAAAATGATTTAAAATTAATTTTGCGAAACCATAATTTTGCACTGTAAAAATGGTAAAACAAATATATATAAATCGATTAACATTTGAAAAAGGAAACACAAATTCTGAGTTGAAATAATCAAATTTTATGGTCATTTAAATTGATTATATGAAATTTGTGTGGCCGAAATAATTCATAAATTAATAAAAAAAATATCATTTCTCTCTTATCATTTACAATAAAATCTTTATAAATTAATAACGTCGGGACCACATAATTTTATTAATTTAAAGAGATATTAATTAATCGATAAATTAATAATTTATTAATTTAAAAAGATCTTTTTCGATTCAACGAACCTACATTATTCTTCATGAATAAAACATATACATTGTATTGACTAACTGAATGATGTTCATGTACAATGTGACTAATTAAGTATAATACATCTCCCAAAAAAAAATAATGTTCATTATACTGTTGTACGTAGTACTAGTTAAAACTTAATGCAAGTTCATGTATGGTAAGGAAATCAACCACTATATAAACAACATTAAACATTCCTAATTAGTCAATCTAATACATAAAGCACTATGTGAGTATAAGAGAGGTCACCCCACATGCACTTAAAAATATGTGCAATAGTGATTGATGAAAATTTTCATGTAAAGTTAGTCAAGGTGTACAATATCGAACACACTCAAGCGATCATCTGAGTACCTTTCGGCTAACTTAGAAAAAGGAGGGGATGAGAACGCAACAAATTTTCATTTTTTGTTGCAGTATGAGAACACAACACCGGAACTTAATGTAGTAAGGAAAGTTAGAGATGAAATACAACTAGATTTAGGTGGTGTTTAGAAGAGCTTATTTGAGCTTATTTTATGACATAAACACTTATGTAACTGTTTGGGTAAACTTATGAAAAGAGCTTATGGCATGCTTGTTGGTCTCAGAGGGAATCTAGAAGGGGGGTTGAATAGATTCACAAACTTTTTAACTTTTTCACAAAACACAATTTTATAAACCCCTTTCTTGCTTTGCCTCAAGATTCTTTCAAATTGCATTTTTCAAAATAATTTTCAGAGTTTAAAGAGATAATGTGCAGCGTATCAAAGTTTGAAAGAATGAGTAATTGATTACCAAGATTGATGCCTCAAGTTCCACTTATCAATATATGAATAACTCAGTTTACGATATTATTTAGAATCAACTGAAAATTTACAGTTCAAGATTAATATTCAGATTGATATGCCAAGAAACTTAATTCACATATGAGTAAGGGATCAAGAAGAGTATACAATTATTTATATTGGTTCAACCATAACGGGCCTACATCCAGTTTAGATTTAGCACCCTACTAAATCTCCTTTTTACTATTAGAATTTGAATACAAACACTATGCACACACAATTCTAAAGAAAAAGACTTTCAAACAATACAAAAAGGTTTAACTCGTGAACCCTACAAGAGCTTGTTCATCAATGACACCCTGTCATAAGAACAACAACCTTACTCATGACACCTCGTCACAAGATTTCACAAACAATCTCAATGAACACCCCGTTCTTGAGATATCACACAATACAGAAGTTAAGAAAGATAGTAGTTTAGAACAATAGCACCTGATTTTTGTGCGGATAAACCATATCAAAATCTTTCAAACAATTTCTTCCATAATGCGACCTTCTTCAGCTAGAGTTCTTAGAACTGCAGAAATTATGGGTTTTTATATTCAATTCTTGGAGAAAAACTTTTGAGAGAGATGTTGTTAATTCATTGTGAATCTGATCTCCTTATTTAATTTTCACAAAGAACAGATATATATCGGTTATTAGGTAGTTAAAACTGTTTTAATCTATTACCTGTCAATTACCAACTGTTCTAAAATCGTTCCAGAATTATGCAGCTTCTGTGGTAATCGATTACTAGCTTTGGTAATCGATTAAACCAGAGAGCACCAAGTTTGAACTCTTCTCAGGAAACAGAGGTAATCGATTACTGCCTGTGGTAATCGATTAAACTAGAGAGCACCTATCATGAGCTTTTTATCAGGTGCAGTGGTAATTGATTATCCATATTAGGTAATCGATTATTTCGATCCTGAACCTTGAATTCATCCAGTTTTCAATTTTGATTCAACTTGGGGTTCATTACCAACTTATGTAGTCGATTAAACC
The DNA here is from genome assembly GCA_026901365.1 of Sesbania bispinosa. Taxonomy (NCBI): domain Eukaryota; kingdom Viridiplantae; phylum Streptophyta; class Magnoliopsida; order Fabales; family Fabaceae; genus Sesbania; species Sesbania bispinosa. Next base: position 435,518 of record QLOH01000205.1, read on the forward strand.
AGAGGTAAATCAATACAAAGTTGAGTAATTGAGCTACCAAGCTTGTCAAACTTGAAAACTTAACAATGAACTCAATTTGCTCATAGAAGATTAACATGGAAAGAAATAATCAAGCACATACAAATTGCCTAAAGCTAAAAACAAACAATACAAGTACCACATCTATAGAAACGTGTTTGGCATTGCAAAATTGATTGAAATTAAAGAATCTAATTCTTACAACAAAACCAAAACTCTTAATGCACCAGTGACTTGAGGAGAACTTGTATTTCATCAGTGGTAGCTTAAGTCCAACAATCTCCCCCTTTTTGGTTTTGATGCGCCAAACACTTTCAATGATATTGAGATGAGCACATGGGCAATTTCTATCCTTTGATCCTAAATAAAAAACTTGAAAAAACACTTGCAGAACGAGTGGGATAAGGCATAGCGTATGTGATTGAGATGTGTAATTCAATATATCAAACTTATACAATTCATAGACATTCTTTCCATATCTTTCATTCATACAATTCATACACATTCTTTCCATATGTGATGTGTAATTCAATATATCAAACGTATACAATTCATACACATTCTTTCCATATCTTTCATTCATATAATTCATATTTCTTATTTCTTCTCCCCCTTTTGGCAAATTAAAACGAAAAATTCAGAGAGATATGTGATCAACATGTGAGGAATAGTATAATACCAGCACACATTACACTAAAATCATCAAATATCACAATTAACACAAATAGTGTAGAGTGCAAAATAACCAAACTTCAAATTAAAGATCCAAACATAATTATCCAGTGTTACAGACCATAAACAACAAAATCATAATTGTTCAAATGACATAAAAAATTCACATGAAATGCAGCCTAAAATGTTTGAATAGTAAAACAAAATCCTATGAAATGGGCAATGATCCTAAGAATCCGGAACTTGAAGCTCATCCAATCTTTCAGAGATAGTCTCAAGGTAATCCTTCAGCTCCTTGTAGTCTCTCCTCTGATTTTCAGAAATTTCATTGAGCTTAGATAGGACCATTTGTTCAAAGGCAGTGAGCGGTTTAGGTTCAACATTATTATTTTCTTCTTCAACATTCCTTGAAGCATTTCCCTCAGCTTGCATTTCCTCTTTATTTAGCCAGCCTTGCTCTGTTTTAACTAACTTCATCATTTTCAGTGCTTTATCTTTAACATCATGCGTTTCTCTTGTAAATTCCCTTGACTCATTATTTGTATCAACCCCATAATGGTCAATTATTTTGGAGACAAAAATAGCATAAGGACACTTATAATCCACTAGCCTCCTAGTCTTCATCATTGTATTACATATGACTCCTACCCAATTTACTTTAATAGAATTCTTTATAGCACAAATCATTATCATGTCTTCTTCACTAGCCTGAGCATGATTGCTCCCCCTAGCAGCAACAATCCAAGCTAGAGTATAATAAAGAAATCTATCATCAACTTTCATTCTACCAGTGTTAAAGACAAATTTTCTTTTCTCATTTCTCTTGACTACTTGATCCTCTTCCTAGTCTGAAGGACTTACTAACACAGACTTATACAAATTGTTGGACTTAAGCTACATTGGAAGACACAAGATGTTCCTCAAGTCTCTCAAGTATTAATTGTTTTGGTTTTATTGTAGAAAGTAGGTGCTTTATGTTTCAACTCATTTTGCAGTGCCAAACAAGTTTCAATAGATGTGACACTTGTATTGATTGTTTTTTAGTCTTAGGCAATATGTGTATTTGATTATTCTTTCTTGATTGGTTTATGATTATACAAATTGAGTTCATGATTGAGTTTTAAGGTTTGGATAACTTGGTAGCTAAATTACTCAACTAAGTATTGATTTGCCACTGGTTTAATCAATTACTTCAGTTGGTAATGGATCCCAAGTTGACCCAAAACTAAAAACTGCCTAAATTCATGATCAGGATCAATTTAATCGATTACCTGATGTAGGTAATCGATTACCTGCATAATCATATTTGAGTTCTTTAACAATACGCTCTGGTTTAATCGATTACCCAAGGTAGTAATCGATTACCACGGTGTCTGCATAATACTGGACGTTTTTAAAACTGTTTTTAACTTATTTTTAACAAACTTTTGAATATCCAACTAATCAGAAACTATTTTAAATAGTGATTTTCGAAATCAAATAAGAGAGCATAAGAGAAAACAAGAGAAATAGAGCTCAATAGAGAAAAAGCATGCAAGATTCATTTTAGAAACTCTCTCCAAGAAAATTACTCAAAGGTCCAGAAAATCTGCAGTTTTCAAGAACTCTTAATCCAAGATGATTAGGAAAATGGAAGAAAGCTTTTGATATACTCATGGAGTTTATCTGCAAATCAAGGTGCTATCGTTCTAAACTTAGTTCTTATTAATTGTTTTGATTTTTGTTATCTCTTAAATAGGGTGTTCATAGAGATTTGTTGGAAATCTTGTGACGGGGTGTCATGTGTAAGGTTGATGTTCGTATGACGGGGTGTCATTGATGAACATGCTCTTGTGGGGTGTAAGAGTCAAACCTTTGTTTGTTAGAAAGTATTTCTTTAGGATTGAGTGTGCATGGTGTTTGTAATCAATTCTATAGTGAAAGCAAATTTAGTGGTGTGCTAAATCTAAACTGGATGTAGGCCCCTTTTGTGGTTGAACCAGTATAAACGATTGTGTTATCTTCTCTATCCCTATTCTATTTTTGAATGGAGTTTCTTGGCATATAAACTTGAATCTTGATCTGCATAATTTCTGTGAATTGTTAAAAGTAATTGATTGTTGCTGATATATTGAATTGAATATTGGAAATTGAATCATGAACCTTGAGTAATCAATCTTGGTAATCAATTACTCACTGTATCAAAATTGGTAATCAATTACTCACTGTTTCAAAATTGGTAATCAATTACCTTCTGCAAATTCATTGATCCGCTGCTACATTTGATTTTAAACTCTGAAAATTTATCTTTTGAAAACCCAATTTGAAAGAATCTTGAAGGCAAATTAGAAAGGGGAAAATGAATTTTAATTTTGGAAAAAGGAAAAAGTTTTTAGTGAATCTATTCAACCCCCTTCTAGATTCCCTCTGGGACCAACAATTGGTATCAGAGCTGGAATCTTGAAAGTTATTCAAGATTTTAGCAAATTGTTTGCAAAATGATAGGGAATCAATTGCCTTTAGCAAAAGGTGCTTCAATTAACAGAGCACCTTTATTTTGTGGAGATAACTATGCATTTTGGAAAGTTAGAATGAAAATTTTTATGGAGTCTGTTAGTAGAGGCATTTGGCAAGCTGTGGTAACTAATTACAAGGTTCCTACTCAAATGATAAATGATTCAATATCTGAAAAACCTTTTGAATTGTGGAATTGTACATCAAAGTTCACAGCTATCATCTGAAGATAGTGAACTAATTCTCTTTCTTGATTAAACTTAGAACAATTTGGGTTGTGAAGCCTGGAGAGGCTTTCTGTCTGAAAGAATACTTGGGTTACACTTGGATAAGTGTCGAAGAGCCTGAAGAGGCTTGGTGAAAGAAACAATACTTGGTTGAGAGCCTGGAGAGGCTTGGTGAAAGAAAGAATACGTGTGGTAGAGCCTGGAGAGGCTTGGTGAAAGAAAGAATACTTGTAGTAGAGCCTGAAGAGGCTTGACAGAAAAGAATACTTGTAATTCTCGCAAGAATAGTGGAAATCCATTGGTGGGTTGCCTTTGGGACTGGACGTAGCTCACAGTGAAAGTGATTGAACCAGGATAAATTTGGTTGTGTTCTCTATTTCCCTTAAACTCTATGAATTCAGTTTTTCTTCTAACCAAAAAGGGGCATGAAAAGCATTTTAAATAGAGAACCTTAATTTTTTCAAAGGTACATTTACAAGCAAATTTTAAGTGTGAACTCAAGTTCAGAAGATACAACAAAACTTCAGATCGTAATTCATCGTCTGAAGTTTTTCCGAAACGTCTTTCTAAAACGTTTACCAAAAACTTAAGGTTTCCATTGAACACACTATTCAACCCCTCTTCTAGTGTTTCCCTGTGTGTATTTTCAACTTTAACAAAGATGTATGTTCATTTATATATAAAATAGGGAAGTAAATGAATTGTAGATGAAAAAAAGTTACTTTTATTAATTTTCTATGCAAAAAATACTTATAATTATATAAAATATTTTGCACACGATATTATTTCCTTTTTTTATTTGTAAATTATGATTACATATATTCATCATCCTACTCAAATATTTTAAATAAAAAAGAAGTCAAAGAACCCAATTTCAATAGTTTGCATAAATAAACTCAAACAAAGAATTATATGTTATGTATGTGAATATGTGTAGTGGTAATATATATTTTCCGGAATATATTATCTCTAAGCGATAGCTTTTTATATATGTTGTTTCAGCTCCTCTAACATCACTTCTTAGCATCTTATATGTTGTGAATGTAATAGTCGAACCTGATATTAAATCACAAACACAATAAAATTGCTTGCATCAAATAAAATAAGGCATCTTAGATTTATAACTCCATAATTCAATTAATACTAAATAATAATATGGAGTTGTGCTAAATGAAATATTCAATCTGGGCATTTTACTGTCTAATAGAACCAATGGTATCACACTTAACCTAATATAAAATCTATATTATTATCCTACGTAAATTATTCATCTTTTGTTACATATTCCATATATGTTACCTTACTTTTTCTTTTCAATAAAAAAATTATTCAATTGACTTTTGTTTTATATCTTCAACTTACAATATTTTTTATTTTTTTAGGAGTTTCAAGAACACGTTGTATTTACAACTTTATTTCTTATTTATTCATTTGCTTATTTTATGAGTTTTATTTTGTAATATTTCATCGTATAAACAATTACATAATTCCAATACAATTAAATTATTTATGATGTGAGGTATCATTTTTTTCTCAAATTAATTATATTGTCAATAGGTATATTAGTATATAAATATTGATTAACTTATTACATTGTATAAAGTTAGTTCATTGAAATAAATATATTAAATTATTAAAAAAATTAATACTCATTATTTTTGTACCGATATATTCCTGTGCGAGGATCACGCACTAGTTGTAAAGACAATTAATGTAGCCATGAACCCGAAATGGAAACTCCCCCTATATGGTTCCTTTGTTATGACCTAATTTCAAGATTGTGACCTACACACAAACTAATACCCTTAGTTTGACAAGCCTGATAAAAAAGGTACAATAATTGAAAAATTATTTTTTAAAATAAACAAATTTCTATAATATTATAGAAATTTTGACAAAGCCTCCTCTATAATTTGGACATCCCAAAATTATAAAATTACATATACCACTTGCTAGAAATCCACATATATAACAATTGACTAGTCAACATTAAAATATACAATATATCAACATCTCTCCCATATCTAGATTCCCTATAGTTGTAGAATATACATATCAACAAATAACATCCAATGACCACCAACACCGAGAAGACCTACTAAAATGAATAAACAATGGAACTGAATCAACTGGTAGTAGCCTGCTGCTCGACTGCGTAGGAATCTAGACGAAAAACAATAGAAAGAGATAAGTTAAAAAGACTTAGTTAGGACCTAACAACCACCATAAACTAGAAGGGAATTATTGTGTAAAAAATACTATAATTTATGACCTCTTATTAAATTATTTTAAATAGAGAAAATTACTAATTTTACATATAATATAATGGTTGATATATAAATATTATCAATTTTATTTTATAAAAATAAATACATTGTATCTTTAAAGTAACAAAATAAGGCCCGCAAAGATAGAAGACTAATTTGTACTAAAGATATTAGGGTAGTTTCCAAAATATGCTATTTTTAACCTCCCCACATTAATAATTTTTATTTGAAATGGAGTTTATAGCTGGCCGGAGATTTATGCTTCTCCCATATTTTCGTTGAGACAGATTGTCTTTCACTGGCTACCAAATGGAATACCAGAGGCCTAGTAACTCATATGTCTTGACTCTGAGATGATTTTTTATGACAGTAAGTTGTTTTCCAGTAGGTTTCCAATTTTTAGTTTATCTCATGTTAGTAGGTGTTCTAATTAATTAATGTGGTTGCTGATGCAATTGCAAAATTGGCCATTTCATTTAGTTGATTGGATAGCAGTTGCTGATGCAATTGCAAAGTTGGTTGAAGATTACCCATTAGCTGTTGATATAGTCTTTTATTGGCTGATGTACTCTCTACCTCTAGTGGGCCTGTTTCTTAATGCAATGAACCAACTTTCAAAAAAACAAAAAAACACAATTATTAACTACTCAGTACGACGGTTCTAACTGCTATCTAACCTAATTATTAATTATGATTTTTTTAAGCTATGCAACTCTTTATTATGATTCTAACTACTATCTAACCTAATTATTAATTACAATTTTTTTAACATGTGTGACATTACACATCATAATAAATTAGAAGTGAAAAATTTTTATTGAAAAATGTAATATTTAATATTATCAATGTATTAAATTATGTAATTTTGTAATTTCCAATAAAAATTTTCCCCTTTTGATTATTATCTCATGCAACATTACACATATTAAAAAATCATATTAAATAATATTACATTCGTTCATATTTAACTCTCCACTTAGATAAAAATACACAAATTAAGAGTGTGTTTGGTAAAATTAGCTGAAAAGCTAGCTAAAAGCTTAAATTTAGCTGAAAGCTGAAAAATAAAGCTAGCTGATTTGATTGAATGTGTTTGGTAAAACTAGCTGAAAATGGTAAAATGATATATAAAGACATCATTAATTATTAAATAATGATAAGTGAGTGAGGTTAAGGGATAAACTTGTAATTAATTTTCAGTTAGTAACTGAAAATTGGAGCTTTTTTGAAAAAAACTACCTCAAGTACCTTTTTAAGAAAAGCTGGTAGCTATCCAGAAAAGATACCTTACCAAACACAGCTGAAATGGTTTCAGCTACTAATTTCAGCTTTCAGCTAGCTGAAATGGCTTACCAAACACATTCTAAGAAATGCAATAATTACTTTTGTTTTCATGAAAATAAATTTTAAAATTTCTATTTTACCCTCTATCTTTCTTAGTACTATTGGATCTCATTAATTTTCAATAGTGGGTAATTTATTACTTCCTCCGTTCCATCAATCAATATATTATATAAAAGGTTTCTGCGAGGTAAGGTGTTAGCTTCTGGTGAGTTTGGTTTCCCGCCTAAACTTCAAGAACCTCCCCCTCTCTCTTCATGGCCAATGATAATTCAACATTATTTTCATTTTTTTAATTGAATTTCTTTTCCTTAGTGGGTTCTCTGATTCATGGCTTGTGGTGTATTGTTCTTTGTGTAGCTTTTGTCATCATTAATTGAATCCTTTTTCCAATATTAATTTGAAATTCAAATTTGAAATGTGTCATATGCATTTTATTCTCTCCATAATTTTATAACCTTTCACATATTGCCAGGATTTTTTCCCTTTTTTCTATCAGATTGACTTTACGGATTCTGCACTTCCCATTTTCATTTTCCTTTTTTTTCTCTTTCCCCTGATTCTCCGCGTTCTTCTCATGCGAGAGTTTTCTCATTCAATCTCCTTTCTTATTCTCGCCTTATGCTTTCTATGTGTTAATTTGCGTTTTTTAATCTCATCTCTGCTGCTACATCTTTGCTCATAGCCCTACCAGTGGAGGAGGAAAACATTTTTTTTGCGATACCAAATTTTTGTAGATATTTTTGTATTCCGTGTTGCATTAATCTTCAGCACTATGTTTTTTTTTTCATTTTTTTTCTCCCGATCATTTTGAGGGGCTCCATTTCGAGGTGAGTTGTTTCATTCTCTGTATGCATGTCATTTGTTCTTCGTTTTGATTTTCCTTTTCTGCGATAATTTTTTAGGGTTTTTTTTCTCTATTCTTCCTATTTATTAGTTAATTTTTATTTTTGTAGTTTCACCTGTGGAGGGTGAAGATGTATTTTCTTTACTGCGAATCCATTAATCCTTACTTTTGTTCTTTGTTGTTTCTTTCTCTTGATCATTTTGCAGGTACCATTTTGGAGGTGAGTTGTGTTGTTCTCTGTGTTATTTCCTGATTCAGTTTTTTTCGATTTGTTTGTTACTGACTTTCATTTCTAATTTGTGTGGGTTATGTTTTTAGTTTTACTGTTTCTGACTTCCATTTCTATTTCCATTTTTTTGTAGGTTAGTTGTTAGCTTCTCTCTTTTAGAAACCGTCTGTACTTCATCTGGATAAATTATTTTTTTTAAATAATTAGGATTTTTTAATTTGTTCTTCCTGTTGTCTCTTTACATACTCATATGATATAATCGTTTAGACTTTTTTTCTAATATTTGTGGTTAATGTTTTTCTCCTTTTCTGTTTCTGATAACATTTATTCTCCGTTTTGAAATAGGTGTTTTTTTACCTCTCGCCTTCTGTCATATGTATTTTCCATGTTTCCCTTTTCAATTTCTTGATTACTATTTTTTTCCTGTTTGTTGGTTGCAGAGCAGCATGGATTCTTGGAATTCTTCTAGGATCCCTAAAGTTGTTCGTACCTTTCGATCTATTCTTGGTCCAGACAAAGTAAATCTAATATGAACTATAACTTTATATTACCAATTTGTGTTTCTCAATTTTAATTTACTTAAATTCAATCTTATCTAGGATAATATTAGGGTTTGTGACATTTTTTACAATACATGGGAGGTTAATTTATTCGATGGTTATGTTTATCTTAAAGATCCTAAAGGTAATACCATTCATCTTTGTTTGAATGATTATAGGAATGATGGTCCATATCTTAGTGGTGTTCATTCGTTGTTTGAGTTCTATGGGATTCATAACATTAGATTTTTCTATAAGGCTTCTAAAGAATTTTCAATCAAGATCACAAACGAATCAAACATTGAAATTCATTACCCTGATTACTTGACTGGACCATTTATGGTTGAAGAATCTGATTCAGATGAGGAATCAGAATCCTAGTTCAGAAGATGGACTATGAAAACGACCGAAACTATTGTTGCTAGCGAAAACCTGTTGGTTAGTTTTGATTATTTTGTTATCTGGTCCCTATTTTTCTTATATTTTGGTGTGTACTTACTAAAATTCATTAATTACTTCTAATGCAGCCTATTACAGCCTTTTTTGCACAGAATTTTCTTACTAACCAACAGGATTCCCGTTCCCTTACCGTTTGTTTTGGTATGGTCCTCATGGTTCAGATTGTTATTTCGCTGATGGTTGACATCATTTTTGTATGCAAAAGGGTTTAAGATCTGGAGATTCATTGAGTTTTTGGTTTGACAATAATGAATCTTCTATTTTGTATGTTGGACAAAATAATGTTAATTTTTTTGGTATAAACTTTTATGCTTTAGAAGTTGGGTGATCCATTTATGATGATGATTCATTACTTTTTTGTGTTGTTTAGGTTAACTTTTTAAATTTTTTTTGGTGTTTATCTTAACTTTTTTCCTCTTTTTTGTTAGTTGATTAATTCCAATTGTGTTCTTCACTATTTAGATAATTTTCTTTTTTGATCAAGAAGTTTATCCATCTTATTGTTGTTCACTTTTCTTTTCTTTTTTCGGTTTACCTATTATTTCTAGCTTTAATATTTTAAAAATATTTTCCTATATTTTTTATTCACAACTTTTTTTTTAAATCAAATTAGTTTTGTAAAATTTTTAAATGTTTGTTTATCTTATTAATTTTTTTTCTTTTTTTCATCAATAATGTCTGAAACGGATCACATCAACATCAACATGATACCAACATACTTTTGAATTTATTATTAATTATTGATTTGGATATTATTAAGTTTTTTAATATTGTTAGAGAAAACTTACTTCTCTTTCCAATCGGTTATTTATGTCAATTTTGTTTTTTTTTAAATTTGCTCCCCTTTTTAATACTGTCTAATGTTAATTGTGTTAGTTTATTCATTCTTCAAAAAGTATCACACCTTCCTAAGCATTTATTGAATGAAAAGAAGATTGCACTTATTGATCATTTAGTTTTTCAATTCTTTTTCCAAGCATGAAGCTTAAAAGACATTGTTTGGTGTTCTTTTTAAACATGGTTTACATCATTCATTATTTACTACTTAACTATTCTGAATGTTCTCTTTCTCTTTCTACTGTTAAACTGTAAACAATAACGAAATCATCCTCCTTTTCTTGTTAACTATTCTGCAATGACATCTGGACCTTCTTCTTCTACTACCTTTTTCAGATGGTTTAATATGGAATATTTTTCTGGAAAGGTATCATCATCTTTTTTAACTTCTTCATCTTCTATTCGTACCATATCTGATTATTTTGTTTTTCAGGATATTGCTCAACTTCCTCTTTTGTTTTCAAGAGATCATTTTAACCATATTTCAAAAAATGCCATTTTCCGTGATCCTGTGAATAATGTGATTCATGTCCAAGTAATAAAGAATGACGAGAAGAGTCAATACTTTAAAGAGTAAAATTTTTAAATGTTTGTTTATCTTATTAATTTTTTTTCTTTTTTTCATCAATAATGTCTGAAACGGATCACATCAACAGGATACCAACATACTTTTGAATTTATTATTAATTATTGATTTGGATATTATTAAGTTTTTTAATATTGTTAGAGAAAACTTACTTCTCTTTCCAATCGGTTATTTATGTCAATTTTGTTTTTTTTAATTTGCTCCCCTTTTTAATACTGTCTAATGTTAATTGTGTTAGTTTATTCATTCTTCAAAAAGTATCATACCTTCCTAAGCATTTATTAAATGAAAAGAAGATTGCACTTATTGATCATTTAGTTTTTCAATTCTTTTTCCAAGCATGAAGCTTAAAAGACATTGTTTGGTGTTCTTTTTAAACATGGTTTACATCATTCATTATTTACTACTTAACTATTCTGAATGTTCTCTTTCTCTTTCTACTGTTAAACTGTAAACAATAACGAAATCATCCTCTTTTTCTTGTTAACTATTCTGCAATGACATCTGGACCTTCTTCTTCTACTACCTTTTTCAGATGGTTTAATATGGAATATTTTTCTGGAAAGGTATCATCATCTTTTTTAACTTCTTCATCTTCTATTCGTACCATATCTGATTATTTTGTTTTTCAGGATATTGCTCAACTTCCTCTTTTGTTTTCAAGAGATCATTTTAACCATATTTCAAAAAATGCCATTTTCCGTGATCCTGTGAATAATGTGATTCATGTCCAAGTAATAAAGAATGACGAGAAGAGTCAATACTTTAAAGAATATCAGAGCTTTCAATTCAATGTTTGCTTTTACTTCAATGTCTAGAAAGATTGATCATCAGATAAACAATGGAATGGCTCCCCCAATTTTCCTTCTTGGTGGTTAAAATTATCATTCTATTGGAAGTCTTTTGCCTTTTGATAACAAGAAGCTAAGGTTTGCTCAGTTGTATTGTATAATACAGACAATGAGATTAATAACAAAATTCGAGCAGTCGGGTACAAATAGGTTATTTTTTTATATGGTTATGATTTTAATTAATTGAATGATTAGCTATTATGGTTGGGGTTTCAGGTCTCACAGGAATGTCATTGATCTTGACAATATGATAGTATCTTCACACTATTCCAAAAAAGGCCTTCAAGGGCGCTCCCGTGCAACATTAAAGGGCGCTTCCGTGCACACTAATAGAAACTGCTCTAGTTTGGTCACTAAAAGGAGGGCATGCAGAGGAACGCCCTGACAGAAGCCAAAAGAGGGTGCTCCAAGAAAACACGGAAGCGCCCTCGTGAAGCGTCTTCAGGGGAGGGCGCTTCTTTGGAGCGCCCTCCTTAAGCACGTGGGCACTCCAAGGAGCGCCCTCATTTTATTTTTATTTTTTTTTTCATTTTTTTGTTTTTTACCCCACTTTAACCTACATATTTATTTCAGTTTGATCCCAATGGCTTACTCCAAAACCATGCATATTAATTCCTTAACATTCAAACACTTAGTCATTCTATGAAGAACCCTTTAATTTCATTTACACATTAAACAACACACATACTACTTCAAATGAAGAATTCAAACTTGTCATACTTTGAATAGTTTCCTATGCATGCTATAAAGTGTGGTGAAAGTATGAAGTACCTATACACCTATATAGAAATAACCAAAATACATGACATCTCACAATACTCAACTCAATTGGTAAATATACATGCATCTCATATGCTTAACAACTCTAGTCATCTAAACTATAAAAATTTTGGCAGAGTTTCCTCTGTTTATTCAACATTTCCCAATTTATCAAACAGTTGTAAAAATCCATAACAGCCAGAATTCATCAGTCAAAGAGTTATTACCAGTCAGGAATTTAATATGAAAAGGTACACAATTTACATAACTTGTCTTTAATATACAACTTTGTTCAACATTTTCACATTATGTACATTTTACTTACCCTCGTAATGTACAAATCAATTACAAACAAGTGGTTACTACATGCTTTGCCCATTCTTCTCGAACCTCATCAAGATGCTCTGTTGTGTAAGTTGAGCTTCGGTACTGAGCAAAGTACTGTAAAAGGCAAAAATTGATTTCAATAAATAAACTAGTAAATGAGGGTTAAAAAACTTAATTTCTATCACAAGTTATAATTACCTCTTTAGGTATTGTTAGTGTGTTTTGATCAATGATCTCCTTCATAAAACGCATTACAAAGAGCCCACAGTCGTCATTGTTTGTTTGGGTTGGACACTACAAGTATAATTAATTTAAAATAAAAAACACTTATACACTTAGTTATGAAGAAACACAATGTCCAAATCTGAAATATATTACCTTAATGCAGTACCATTTGGGATCAGGGATAATCCTATTCCTTGATTGCGGAAAACCGCTCAACTTTCTATATTCTTTAAATGATGTAAACCAATATGACAAATTAAATTGTATAAGAGCTCTTAACAATGTAAGTGTGATAGTATAAGTTATTTGGACATGGAATACTTACTTATCAATCATTGTCTTCATGGGTTCATAATGTTTTGGATCATTATGCAAAGACTCCAAAAACAATTCATAAAGTAATATATTTAATACGAATTTACAAATCTAGACTGTCCAACCATGGACAATTTAAGAATAAATTGTATATTATGTCAGCCATAATATACAATTTCTTCTTAAACATGAAACTAAGGTTAATGCATGTACATACAAATAACCTAATAATTATAGTTGAAAGAAAAATGATAATATGATAAAGGATATACCCGATTAAAGTCAATCACCAATAAGCAGTGTTGAATTATAAGCAGTTAGGAAACAATACCTGAAAATAAAAGACAAGTCAAAAATATACTCGTAATAAAAATTAGCAGTCCTAAAAATTTGAGCAGCATTTCATCTATTTCTTTAACATTCCCAAATTAATGAAAAACAATTTTAACTCTAAACCACCAACTACCAGTCCAAAAGAGATCAATATGAGTAATATATATTTATATAACATTACTAAAAATTTAAGTAGTATATCCCTTATTTATTTAACATTCCCAAATTTATAAAATACATTTTTAACTCCAACAAACAATAATAAAACCAAAAGTGTTCAATATTAATATGTACACATTAATAATTTTCATATACAAATTTCTATGTTATTTAAACTTACTAACACAATAACAGTTTAGATAGCAAAACAAGGGGTGCAGGTAGCAAAATAAAACATGTGCAGGAAAAAAAGGGTGCAGCAGCAACAAAAAAAGGTGTAGATAGCAAAAAATGGGTATTGTGGAGTTTCCCTTACCCTAGTGGCCGCGAAATGAGAGAGGAAATGCAATGCGCCACACCGGAAGGGAAGTGAGGGAAGGGAAGGAGCGCCGCGGAGGGAGACTTCAAAGCTTGCTCACGGTTGGGAGACTTCAAAGCTTGCTCATGATTGGGAGACTTCAAAGCTTGCTCACGGTTGGGAGACTTCAAAGGAGCGCCACGAAGACTTCAAAGGAGCGCTGTGATGGAGATGGAGAAGGGAAGTTGCGCCGCGACGGAGACGGAGACGGAGACGTTTGGGCACGGAGGGAGCTTGACGGAGCTGAACAGAGCTGTCTGCACACGGAGGGAGCTGGACGGAGCACGGAGAGGGAATTCCCAACTTCACTTAGGTAGGGTTTAGAGAGAGAGACAGAGGGATGTGAGAGACACGGGAGAGAACGGAACTGAAAATCTCTAGGATTGTTAATTTAAGCATCAAGGAGGGCGCTCCCTGTAAAAAAATAATAATAATGGAGGGCGCTCCAAGGAGCACCCTCTATTGCAGAGAAATTAAAAAAAAATTTACGATAGGAACGAGGGCCCAACAAAAAAAACCCTCAATTCCAGAGAATTAAACAAAAAAAAATTTCGTCTAGGAACGAGGGCGCTCTCAGGGAGTGCCCTGCAAGAATTAAAAAAAAATAATGGAGCGCCCTCAATTCCACAGAATTAAACAAAAAAAAATTACGCTGGGAACGGTCCTCAACACAAGTGTATGTAAAAAAAATAACGTTGATAACAAGGGCGTGCAAATGGAGCGCCCTATATTTTACCTGTAAGGGCGCTCCCGCCCAAATTTTAAGCGCCCTGATTTTAAAACGATCATTTTAGGCGCTAACCAACACGGGAGCGTCTTAAAGTTAGTGCTCTAATATCCTAAAATTGGCATAGTGTCATTAAAGACAATGCTTGATAAACACAATATTCTTGCAAAAAACGTTCGGCATGTTGAGTCTCAAAATATTATTAAGTGATTAATAATGTTTTAAGTCTCTATAACCTGAGTTTTAATGAGCAACAAATTTATGTCAATTAGAAAGATACTACTTAGAGATATTCTTTTATGTTTTAGAAAATCTGTAAAGGAAGCTGAACATGCTGATAAATCTGAACCTACTGAAGCATGTCAACCCTCTGAAGCTTCAACTCTCCGAAATCAAGCAACCTTATGAAGAGAAAGAACTTGCTGAAGAATCAAGACATGCTGAAGTCTTCAAACCCTTTGATATCAAGAAACAATGAGTCGTATTTCAACATAAAATCAAGTTTCTTTAATTCCTTTGAAGACTCAAGTTTCATACAGCTTTCTGCTATACTATCCGCACAATCCTCATTCTGGAAAGTCAGACAGAAGCTTTTGTACGCATTTCAAATCATGTTCACCAAAAAGGAAGTTATCTTCGCAGAAAGTTTTCTTTATCAGAAAAAGTAAAGTCAGCGTTGCTGCTATCTACCTCTACTGTACCTACTGCTACAAGCCACCTCTGCTGTATCTCACAACGGAAATAAAGCTATTAGACAACGGGACTCTGAGGATCTTTAATCGGTCTACAGACTCCTCTATATATATGAGATTTATGCAATGAAGAAAAGAGAGAGAATACATGAAAATACTTATTGAAGTGATGCTCAAAGAATTCTCTGATATTCATTTCATTTCACTTCATTTGTACACAAATCTTTTATATCCTGAGTTATACTCAGTTATCTGTACATCTTACCCAGTTTGAGCTTTAAACTTGTGTAGTTTAAAAGCTTAATTTTTTTTACACTATTTGTGTTTGAGCCTGGAGAGGATTGCTGTTTAAACAATACTTGGGCTTTAGCCTGGAGAGGCTGTGTGTTCAAACAATACTTGGGTTTTAGCCTGGAGAGGCTGGGTGTTCAAAGAATACTTGTAATTGTGATCAATTAATGGAAATCCTTTGTTTGTTGGCATTGGGACTGGACATAGCTCACGGTGGATGTGAATGAACCCGGATAAATCTCTTGGCTAAGTCTTCTCTACCCTTATCTCTCAATATCTGTTATTTAACTAACAAGAAGGGTTCGGAATAAAGTGATTTAAACTGTTGAAACATCTTTATAACAAAATACACTTTTAAGAAAATAGTTTTACTCAACCTTGTTGAACTTGTTGAAATAATTTCAGGAAGTACCATTATTCCAGTTTCAGCAAGTTGCTAAAAATATTTGTGAAAAGCTTTGCTTGTTAAAAGGTTTCTAAAAAATCTGTTTGAACTTTTAAAACACTATTCAACCCCCCCTTTCTAGTGTTTTATGTGGTTTCTACAGTTGGTATTAGAGCTCAACCTCGGGTTGAGCATCTAACAAGTGTTGAGGAAGAAGATCCAAATGGAAACCTCAACAAGCAACCCTCACTACATTGTAGAAGGAGCCTCAGTCTCAAGGCAACCAGCTTTCAATGGTATAGATTACCATTACTAGAGAGACTGTATGAAGCTATTCATTGAGAGCAGCAACATAGATCTCTGGGATGTAGTCACAGATGGTGATTATATTCCTTCCAATAATGGTGTGCCCATTCCCAAGGCAGAATGGACTGGTGAACAGAAGGCACGTGTAAAACTTAATGCAAAAGCAAAACTCTATTTAGTTTGCTCTTAGAGTAAATCTGAATATGAGAAGGTGCATGGATGCACTTCAGCCAAGGAGATCTGGGATACTTTGGCATCAGGCCGTGAAGGGACTGATAATGTCAAACAATCTAAGATCAACATGCTTGTTCATCAATATGAAATGTTTAAGATACATGAGTCAAAAACCATATACCAAATGTTTGGTAGATTTCAGACCATAACTAATAGACTCAAATCTTTAGGCAGATACTATGACTCTGGTGATAATAATCTTAAGATTCTTAGGAGTTTAGCAAAGATTTGGAGGCCCAAAGTTACTGCCATTCAAGAGGCAAAAGACCTCAATACTTTAAAGAATGAAGGAACTTTTGGGATCCCTCAAAGTTCATGAGTTGGAACTTGGTGAAGATGCTCCTAAAAAGAAGTCACTTGCCTTGAATGCCAAGTCCAAACTGCTGAAGTCTGGACCATAAGAGGCCATGAAAGCTGAGGAATCTTTAGAAGGTTCTGAAGACTCAGAGGACAACTCTGATGATGATGATGATCTATCTTTGTTGAGCAGAAAGATCAAGAGGATGCTCCAGAAAAAAGGGAAGTTCAGAAAGTAGTCCTCATCTGACAACAAAATAGGTAAGTCAGGCAAAGATTCATTTTCTGCTGACAAAATAATCTGTTATGAGTGCAGACAGCCAGACCACATGAAAGTTGATTGTCCAAAGCTAAAGAAGCCCATATACAAAAAGAAGAAGTTCCTGAAGAAAAAGAAAATCCTGATGGCTACTTGGGAAGACCTGGATGACTCAACCTCAGAGGAGGAAGATGAATCTGCTGAGGAGGCCAACTTATGCTTGATGGCCAGTCTGCCTTCTTCAGATAGTTCTGAGTCTGAGGTAATCCCTCAAACCCTTCAAGATATGTATGATGACTTGCTTGAAAGCTCTAAGGAGCTTTTCTAAGAGTATAAAGATTTGTCTAGAGCCTAAACAAAAGTTGCAAACAAAAATGAAGCTCTTGAGACTGAAAATCTTATGCCCAAAGAAAAACTCCTGAGTTCTGAGTCTAGTAGTTCAGAAGGTTTAATTAAGGAAAATGAAAATCTTAGAAAACAAGTTGCTGAACTCACTAAAGACCTTGCTGCTTTTGTTAATGGAACAAAGAACCTCAACAGAATGTTGCGTGTTCAAATGAACTCCAAGAACAAAAGTGGTGTTGGGTATGTAAGGTCCAAGAATCTCTTAATAATGTTTAATTTTTACAATCATTCAAGGTTTACTTGGAATAATTCTAAGCTTTAAGGACTAATGATTTTGTTTGAGTAAGTGTTCAGAAGATACAGGAAAACTTCTGCAGAAGATGCATCTTAGCAGCAGAAGAAATGAATGAATTCCACTCATTTAAGAAGATAAGTCTCAGATTTGACAAGAATGACAAATCTGTGAAAAAGAAACACAATGCATACTGAAAAATCATGAGAAGGATACTTTACAGTCCAATAAACTCTCCAGAAGATAAGAATGAACCCCTCACAAGAAGAGAACATGACAAAGTCCCTTTAGAAGGAAGATTCATTCTTATAAATGGAAAAAAGTATATCCCTGGTTTCCAAGCATAAAAAATAGAACCTCCAAGAAATGGCTAGAACCATGTTAAGTGATAGTGGCACTCAAAAATACTTTTGGGCTGAAGCTGTATCAACTGCTTGCTATATACTTAACAGGGTTTCCATCAAAAGCATCCTAAATAAAACTCCATATGAAATGTGGAAGGGAAGAAAACCCAACATTGGATATTTTCATGTATTTGGATGTGATTGTTTCATCTTGAACAACAAGTAAAATCTTGAAAAGTTTGATGCAAAATCTGAAAAAGGAATTTGACTTGGATATTCTACTACTTCAAAAACATATAGAATCTATAATATCAAGAATCAAACCATAGAAGAAAGCATGCATGTAGTTTTCAATGATACTAATCCCTCTTGTCAAGAAAAACATAGAAAAGAATCAGATGATGAAGGTGAGCTACTGCAGAAGCAATCTTCTGACAGAAAAGGCTCACCAGAAGATACAACAGAATAGGAAATTCCTGCAGAAGGTTCTGCAGAAGATACTGGTGTAGCTAAAGAGAGCCTTCCTAAGAGCTGGAAGCTAATCACAAATCATCCTCATGAACAAATCATTGGAAGCACTGCAGAAGGAGTCAGAACCAGATCACAACTCAGAAATAATAAGAACAGTTCAACATTCTTGTCTCAAATTGAACTAAAGAATGTAAATGAAGCCCTAGAAGATAAATCTTGGGTAGAAGCAATGAAAGAAGAACTGGATCAATTTGAGAAGAACAAGGTGTGGACACTAGTACCTTCTCCAGAAGATCACCCCATTATTGGCACTAAATGGGTTTTCAGAAACAAAATGGATGAAGAAGGTAATGTAATCAGAAACAAAGCAAGGGTAGTGGCTCAAGGGTATAACCAACAAGAAGGTATTGATTTTGATGAAACCTTTGCACCTGTAGCTAGATTAGAAGCTATTAGAATCCTACCTGCTTTTGCTGCTTACGAAAACTTTAAGCTTTACCAAATGGATGTTAAAAGTGCATTTTTAAATGGTTACATAAATGAGGAGGTGTTTGTGCACCAGCCCCTTGGTTTTGAAAATAAAAAACATCCAAATTATGTTTTCAAACTCACTAAAGCTTTATATGGTTTAAAACAAGCTCCTAGAGCTTGGTATGAAAGATTAAGCAGTTTCCTTCTTAACAATGAATTTTCTAGAGGAAAAATTGACACTACTTTGTTTAAGAAAACTATTAAGAAGGATCTACTAATTGTGCAAATTTATGTTGATGACATCATCTTTGTATCCACAAATATAAAAATGTGTCAAGACTTCTCTAATCTAATGAAAGGGGAATTTGAAATGAGTCTTATGGGAGAACTTAAATACTTTCTTGGACTACAAATAAAACAAGAAGAATATGGAATTTTATTTACCAAGAAAAATACACCAATGATCTTCTCAGAAGATACAAAATGGAAGGATAAAAATTCATGGGAACTCCCATACATCCTTCTACAGTTTTAGACTTAGATGAAAATGGAAAACCTGTGTCTGAGAAGGAGTATAGGGGAATGATAGGGTCCTTGTTGTATTTAACTACTAGTAGACCAGATATTCTATTTTCTGTAGGACTATGTGCTAGATTCTAATCTTCTCCAAAAGAATCTCATGTTGCTGCTGTGAAAAGAATATTCAGATATCTTGTTGGAACCACTGATCTTGGTCTTTGGTACAAGAAAGGTACAAAATTTGACTTGACAGGATATTGTGATGCTGATTATGTTGGAGATAGAATAGATAGAAAGAGCACAAGTGGTGGCTGCCAATTTCTTGGAGAAGCATTGGTATCTTGGTCATGTAAGAAGCAACCTACCATAGCTTTATCTTCTGCAGAAGCAGAATATGTATCTACTGCAAGCTGCTGTTCTCAAATGTTATGGATAAAGCATCAAGTGGAGGACTATTGCTCATGGTACACAAAAATCCCTATATTCTGTGATAATACAAGTGCCATAAACTTGTCCAAGAATCCTATACAACACTTTAGGTCTAAACATATTGATATAAAGCATCATTTTATTAGGGATCATGTTCAGAAAAATGAAATTGAACTTAAATTCATAGAAACTATGCTTCAAGTTGCTGACATTTTCACCAAACCACTTGTAGAAGATAGGTTTGTGTTTATTAGAGAGAAATTAAACATGTGCAGATTATTAAATTAAATGCTCTTGAATGCAATGATTGATTGTGTTATCCTTGTTTCAATTTTTAATTATGTTATGTACACAGAAGGTATTTATACCTTCTGCAGAAGGTATAGCCTTAGGATAGTTGTTCCTTCTGCAACAATGTGCAGAACATCTTCCTTCTATTACAAGAAGAAGAATGTTCTTCTCCAAGGTATGAACCTTATCTGACCTACCATCATAGCCTTTCTAAATAGCCCTGAAAATTTGTACTAGGAAAGGTCACTGTCAATCTCTCATAATTCTCTCCCTCCTAGGTCAACCTTGAAAAGGACATGGCGCGGGCTGCAGGGTGCTTGGCTTGCTAAGTGCAAGTTAATCTGAAGAAACCTTTTGCCTCTCTATTTTAAAAATGAAGTTAGTTGCACTAATGAGGTAATTGAAAGCAATGTTACCGTTTGCAACAACCAAGCTTCAAAAAACGTGATATTCTCTCTCCCTTTCCCTCCTACGGTCAAGCCTTTTATTTCTATCAAACGGCTAGTTAAAGGCACTATATTTCAGCTAAGGAATTCATCATTTCTAAACCCTCTCTGAACTCCAAAAACAAACTGCACTCTCTTTCTACCATACTCTATTTTCTGCTTAAGAGTCAAAATGAGGATGAAAGCAATTGCTTGCAAAAATGCCTCTACTTCCTCTCCTCTCTCAGATAATGGAAGCCAAGAGGAATACGAAAATACTAGAATGGAAATAGTTCCATATTCTGAACCCATACTAGTTTAACCTCTATCAACTGAACCTCTCATGGTAGAATCAACTCCAGCAGAACCATTAGTTGAAGAAACTGTTTCAGAACCATTAGTTGAAGAAACTGTTTCAGCACCAGCTGAACCAACACCAGTTGAACCTTCTCCAGCCTCTACTGAACCCCAATCTGTCTCAGCACCTTCCTTCTCAAATGCTCCTCCTACTAATACCCCTGTTTTTAGAGTTAGAAGATCTGATAGGCTTAAAACCTCCTTCCATACAATTGGAAATGATCCAAACAATCCCATTGGGATTGATTCTCCACCTCAACCTGCATCTCCCATTTCTAGTCAAAATTTCAGTTCTCAGGTTAGTCAAGAAGGTGTAGAAAATGCTTCAGAAGAAGATAGCAAGGAGGGAAGTGATCCTTCTGAGGGCACAAAAGATAGCAACCTTGACTTGTTTCAAGATTCAGAGATGCTTAGGGTATTCTTTGAAAAATGGGAATGGAAGAGTGTAATTCCTGGGAGGATATTCTTGCTAAGAGAAATCAGAAAGGTAGGATGGGAAGTTGGACATTTCCTCCAGAAGCAAGGTTGGGGGGATTTCCTTCTTATCAGGGAGCCTATCTATCCAAGATTGGTAAAAGCATTCTATGCTGCTGCAAGCAACTATAGAAGTGATGGAAACTCACTGGTTGCTGATATTAAGGGCTCAACCATTTTCCTCACACCAAGCATCATTGAAGAAGTTCTAAATCTTCCTGCATGTGAAAACCACTTATATGAAGAAAATTGGTATGCTTTTGCAAGCATAACCAAAGAAGAAGTAACAAGAAAAGTCCTCATCCAACCTGGCCTACCCCTTGTTTCAAGTAAACTCATTCCCATCTGCAGGTTATTCCACAAAATGTGTTGTTATTCCATTCTTCCTAGAGCTGACACTCTAGAAAAGGTTACAGACCAAGACCTACTGGTTTTGTACCATCTGCTGAGTGGAAAACCTATTTCCCTGTCCTATTTGCTTCTTAGAAGCATGATTTATTCAGCCAATCCATAGAGAGCCTATGCCAGCCTACCATATGGCATGCTTCTGACCAAAATTTTTAGATTGTACAATGTGCCTCTTGAGAATGAGGAAAGTGAAGATAGTTGTACCTTCTTTGATAGAAGCAACATCAAGAAGATGAAACTTGTGCACCCCACACCCTCTGAATTATTCTCTAGTAGCAGTGAAGCAGAAGAAGCTTCAGAAGAAGCAAATACTCCAAGGACTAAGAAGAAGAAAGAGGAACTAAAGACCTTCTCCAGAAAAAGGAAGGGTTTGACAGCACCTTCTGGAGAAGGAGAGTCAAGCAAAGGTCAGAAAACCTCTTCTTCTGGAGTTGAGAGAGATGTTCCAGAATGTCTCACTCCTCTATCCTCATTTGAAGAACCATTACCTTTTGAAGAAGAAGAAGCTATTTCTCCATTGAAAACTGTTTCCAGAGAAGTTGAATCTGCAGAAGGTGCGACACCCTTAGTTATACCGCTAAGAATATCACATTGCAAAACGTAACCGTTGAATTTACTGTTTTAAAACTTAGAAAATACGAATTTTTTCTTTAAAAGAGTTTAATCATCATCAACTAATCGCATTCTAATTCCATTTTAAGTATTCATGAAAATGTCCTTTCCTTAAGTCTGAAATTCATTTTCTAAAAACATCTAGACAATTCAATCATTCCGCATACATACACAACATACACGCAGATGTAAAGGGGATCATGGGAAGGAAACATCATAACATATATATACAGAACCATAGTGTCAAAGTAATCCCGGGGTAAACAATACCACTACACAAAACAAGAGTTCTAGTAGTAGACTATAATAAATAAGACCTCAGCCAAAACGAAACAAAACAAAAGGCCACTAAATCAGAGCTGCTACTAACTAGACTCGTGACTACCCCCAGTTACGCTATCCTACTCGTCATCATCCGTCTCAGCAGGAATCCACCCACAACTCCTCCCTCCAGTACCTCCGAGGTTGATCATCCCAAAGTCTTCTGAAGGGTCGTCACTGGAAGAATCCTCTTCCGGCTCCTCATCCTCAAAGTCATCCTTCGGGTCCTCCTCTGGGTCCTCCTCCTCAGATGTAGTGTCATCAATCACGATCATGTCTGGCTCACTCGGACGGGAACGGCCAAATACGTCAGGATATACGGGCTGTGGAGGTGACACCTCGGGACCGGGAGAGTAACGAGGGGAATCTGGCTCGCCCATGGTCGCCATCCGTGAGGACTGTGACGATGCTTATGGAGAGGGGCGATGACGACGGTTGAGAAAAGTAGTGTAGCGACGGAGTCTGGGTGGAGTCTCAAACTCAAGGATCACCGGCACTGTGAAATCCATCTCCGGTACCAGGGGAAGGCTGGGATGAGAAATGGTAACGCGCACCTCCCCCGTGAAAACACATCGCCTAGGGACGTCTGTAATCCGCCACTGGCCCCGTGGCTCCCACCTCAACGTGATCCTCATAGTGGACATCCTGAATCTCTCCAATACCAACTGTCAACGTGGCGAAGAAGTACGACGACAGGAAATAACAGAAGCAGAAAAGGAAGGGTGAGAACATCACATGAACTCATATCAAGTAGAGTACAGTAACTAGAGCATTCATAGAACATTCACACAATCTCAATCACAAGAATGAAGTTTATGTCATCATAATGCATATGACTAATGCATGAGGGCCCGGGAAAATATCACCAAAAGCAGAGCACACAGCAACTGCTCGACCATATATGTACAATATATCAGGAGTATAGTCTGTACTAGCAAATAGTACGAAGAGCATTGCTCAATCTCTGGCCAAGACGATTTTCCGACTTCTAGACAAACTCACTGATTATGAAAACTTGAGAGCGACAGGATAGTCAAGCCTGTACCCCGCTTACACGACAGTAGGGGGCGAGCCTACGTCACTTGTGCCATTTCGGGACCCGAATTATCCTCAGGGCTGGTCTCCTTTACCGGACCGCTGGTGTTCTTTGCAAAACCCAGTGCACCCGTCCCATCCAGTTTCACACTGTACTAGAGTGGTATTGCCATATAGGTCGTAAGGCTTTTGAACCTTAATCATTATTGATGCACATGATGTATGTCACACCGCAAACGCTTACAATATTACATCCTTACAGACAAGCCCATTGAATCTTTTTACGTCACCACTTTACCGTGGTGCAACCTCGTAGATTCAAGGTCTTTCTTTTAAGGAAAACCAAATCACGCTCTCTTGCCAAGCTTCTCAAGTTTTATGTGGAGAGAAGGTGTTGGTTATAATCTTTTAAGGTAGCTTGTGCTAGCTTTATTGATAATCATATTCACTTAAGTCCTACAATTTACTAAGGCTTATGGATATGTCTTATGAAAGGCATTACTAATCCTAATTCTATTTGTATGACTAATTAAGATTAGGCTTAACCTTTAATCATAACTAGTCTTCATTAATCGAATTTCAATTAATCTTATCCTTCTTTGATTAAGTCTTAATCCTTACTTAATATCCTAATTAATTTCTAATTATCCCTTAATCTCTTCCTTAATCTTGGATTAGGGTTTTTTTAATTATGCTTGATTAAGGTTAAATTATAATTAATTAGTTTTTGACCGTCGTTAGAGATTAATTACTTAATTAACACTTATATTAATATTAATTATCTTTAGACTTAATTAATTATTAATTAACTTAAGTAATTTAGGCTAATCAACTTAGGTGATTAAATTAGTTAAGCCTACTAATTAATCCTAAGTTTAATTTTCACAACTTAGATTAGTGTTGAAGTTCAACCCTAATCTAAGCCTAAGCCCATGAATTATTTTTAGTTGTCTTTTAAATTGAGTTTTGACTTTCTTTTTGAAGGCTTTGGGCCTAAACAAAAGCCTAAAGGTTATTGGACCCATGAGAGCCCATTTTTATTCATAATAAATAAAAAATGTGACTTTTAAATAGATTTTTATTTTAGTTAAAATAAAAATCCGAATTTAATTACTTAATTTAAAAACTTATCTTATTTGCAATTTAGTCCTTTTAGTTACAAATTTATTCTTTAGTCCTTTTGGGCCAATTTAGCCCAAAAACATGTTTTAAACATCCTTTTGATCTTCTTAGGATCAAAAGGACATTCTTGATGAGTTTCATCAAGAACACTCATGAACATCAAGAACAACCTTGAATGTTCATCCAAAACTTCAACTTTCTCCACATCCAAATTTTACCAAACTATTATACAATCATGACCCACATTCCAAAACAACAAATATCACAAATAAATCACCCAAGATCATCCACATGCATTTTGAGCTCATAGTCTCCAATTTCAAGCTCAAAACACCATTTTTTCACAAGATCAATCATCAAACAATTGTGTAAATTCATCCAATCTCATGCATGTTCATCAAATCATCATCTAAACACATTACAATCATCAAAACAATTTTAGAATACATGCAGCCCCATTTTTACTCTCTTGGCCGAGAGCATCAAGGAAAAAGGGAGAAATTTTGCAAAAATTTTAGCTTGGCTTGCATGCATCCAAATCCACCAATTAAACACATTTCAAGCATCAAAACAAACATGCAAACATCAATCACAACCCAGCTCAATAGATCCAAAAATATACATCCAAAAGAAGTTCCAAAAAGATGATTTTTCAAGTAAAACAAGGTTAGAAAAGCAAGGATTCAAGGGTAAATCCTTGACTCTAGTTACAAAGCCTACTAGAGTTCAAGTTCTCCCCCCCCTTTACCTAAGAATTTCTCCAAGAAAAGTGCAGAAAACAGCTCCAAGAACAGCCAAAGACAGCCCCTCAAAGGTCCTCCTTTTGGTCTCCAACAAGTGCTTTAAGGCTAGAAAGCTAGTGTTTCTAAGCTTAGGCTCAAAAATGGAACCTAAGCTTGGTGGTGTTTATGGAGGGATTGAAGTTTTTTGGGAGAGAAAAGGGAGAGGGAGCCGCGGCCAAGGAAGAGAGAAGATGAGAGAAAAGGAAAGTTCTCCTTGCTTGCATGCAACAAAAATGAATGAAAAAGGAGAAAAATGCTTTTTATATGACATACTCACCTTTTCAAGCTATTGGTGGAATGGAAGAGATGGGAAGACAAGTGTCTCCCATGCATCAAGGCTGGTTGCATGGTCTTTAAGGAGAGAAAGGAAGGCTTGTGCAATTTTTCTGGCCTGGATAAAGAGTATTCGGGCCCGGGTCAAGGGACAGGAGGGGCAAAACGGTCATTTTTTCAGGAAAATCCCAAAAATTCCCAGAAAATTCCTAAAAATAGGAAATTCAATTCTAAACCCAAAAATATAAATTTTTATGATTAAAAATAATTTTAATCACTCAAAATCCAATAAAACACTCAAAACGGCAAAAATGGCAAAACACGGGCGTTACAGAAGGAGTCAGGGAAACATCACTTGCTTCTGCAGAAGGGTTAGCAGTGAACACCCTGGCCATGCTTGCCACAACTCAGCCTGTCTCTGCAATTATTCAACATCAGTCTCCCAATGCTACTGTAGTTGCTCAAGAAGAAGGGATTGCTAAAGAAACTGTGTAGAAGGAAGAAAACCAATCAGCTCCTTCTGCAAGCACTTTTGGGACTGATTTTGCAAATCAATTTCTTGCATCCCCAATTCCTGATTCCTCTATTCCTGCAGCTCAACCTCTCAAAGATAATATTCCTGCTGTATCTATCCATCTCTCATCCATGGAAACATTTCTCCAGCAACTAAGTGCTGAAAGAGAAGAAATTCCTTCTGAGCCTCTGCAGAAGGATGAAACTGCTGCTCCCACTGACAAATCTGAGCCTTCCTCTTCTCAATCCATTGAAAGACAAGTGAGGAAGATTAAGGCAGATATAAAAAAATTATTCTCCAATACTAATATCCTGCAAAATTCAGTAAATGAGATGATAGAGAGGTTTACAGAACACCAATTTTTGTTTAATACCTTTGTTCCGCCTGTCATAGCTCCTCAAGCACCACAAAAGCCTTTCAATCAATACCAGCCTCCTCAGAATATCCTCCAACCAAATATCTCATCATCTTCTGATCATTTTTCACCCTCCAAGTAGAAGAAAATGATGATTCTGCTTCTCCTAAGCCATATTAGTTTCTTTTTGATAGATGACAAAGGGGGAGGAGTAGTAGGAGTAGTAGGTTGTTTGACATTGTTATGTCTTAGGAATCTGTTAGGAGAAATCAATTTTAATTTGGCTTACTTTTTGTATGACTTTTTGTATGACATTGATTATGACTCATGTTTTTGGAATGACTATTGAATGATCCTTGTCTTGTTTAATGTGATTAATGGAATTGTGTTTTGATGCTAAATTGAATTGTGCTTTTTCTTGCTGCTATGAGTGTTTCATGATTAATTAAAAGATGTATAACAGTAAGATATAATAGGAAAATTATGCACCACAATTCTGTTAATACATTCTTCAATCAAAATGTGCATTTTTGAAACTAACATTCTCAGCCATACAACCAACAGTAAATTGAATATCATGAAAGAAAGGATAAATCAATCATATCCCTCAAAGATACCTGCATACATTCAGGGGGAGTATTTTTTTTTTCAGAATTATAACAATGTAAAACTTGATAGGTTGTCATCATAAAAAAGGGGGAGATTATAAGGTCCAAGAATCTCTTAATAATGTCTTAATAATGACAACCAATTAAGGTTTACTTGGAATAATTCTGAGCTTTAAGAACTAATGATTTTGTTTGAGTAAGTGTTCAGAAGATACAGGGAAGCTTCTGCAGAAGATGCATCTCAGCAGCAGAAGAAATGAATGAATTCCACTCATTTAAGAAGATAAGTCTCAGATTTGACAAGAATGACAAATCTGTGAAAAAGA
This sequence comes from Sesbania bispinosa, assembly GCA_026901365.1. NCBI lineage: Eukaryota > Viridiplantae > Streptophyta > Magnoliopsida > Fabales > Fabaceae > Sesbania > Sesbania bispinosa. The sequence goes on from QLOH01000205.1 coordinate 463,325, forward strand.
AACACAATGCATACTGAAAAATCATGAGAAGGATACTTTACAGTCCAATAAACTCTCCAGAAGATAAGAATGAACCCTTCATAAGAAGAGAACATGACAAAGTCCCTTTAGAAGGAAGATTCATTCTTATAAATGGAAAAGAAGTATATCCCTGGTTTCCAAGCATCAAGACATATTTAAATCATCCTCACTAAAGTTAAATAGGATGGTCAGAAGACAAAAGCTATTTGTGGAAAAGAACCTGAAGCCTTTAATTCTGCAGAAGGAACAGAACAGAACATATAGGACAACATGATCCTTTCACCTTCTAAGGTCACAGCTGCAGAACATACCTAAAGATGTTCTCCATCAAGCAAATAATGGATCTCAATAAGATCTGCAAGAAGAATGCAATTCCAGATATACTGCAGAAGAAAAGAATTGTTGCAGAAGGTGCAAATAATGCAAAATTCAATTAAGTCTTCTTCTTTTCATCTTCTCATAATTTCAGTAGGCCAAATGACTCTAAAATAAATGAAAATATTATACTGGAAGATTTTAGCATGCCTACAGAAGAAAAGCTTTGAGAAATAGCCGAAAAACAACCTGTAGAAGATACTCTGCAGAAGGAAGAGCTGGTCAAACTGACAGCTGTAAAGTTGCACATGCTGCAGCTGAGATAGGGACATGACTTTGAAGCCAGCTAGATGTCCAACGGCTATTTTCACTCCAGCCCTCTATAAAAGGAGAGTTCCTCCACACTTTGAAGACACCTCACTCCAGAAGAAATATAAAATTCTGCAGTTTCACTTCTCTTATTTTCTTGGAATTTTCTCTCTCCTTCATTTCTGTGATTTCTAGTCTGAAAAGCCTTGGAGAGAGTCTTGGCTCATCATTTTGCTTCTTCTGTGCAAAGGTTGTATTGATTTGAGCCTTGTATGTTCTTATTCTTTCTCATTTTCATTGTAAAAGTCTCAAGAGAGGTGGGCAGATGCATATCCTTCTTCTGAACAGCAAGGGAAAGAGTTTTTAGTGAGGTTCACTGAGATTTGGTGATCTCAGTTGGTTTATAGAATCTGCATAAGGTACTTGCAGTATTCTGGGGACTGAATCTTCTGCAGAAGGTTCTACAGTAAGTATTCAGTGGAAAATTTGAGTTTGTTAAGTTATTGTTAGCCTGAAGAGGCAGGTAAAGAATACTAGTGGTAAGGTTACCCAAGAAGATTGTAATTTAATTATAAGAGTGAGAAAATCCTACAGGTGTAGGGACTGGACGTAGCCTCAGGTTGGAAGAGGTGAACCAGTATAAAATTTCTGTGTGCCATCTTCTTTACTCTCTTTTTACTATTATCACTGCCATAACATACTTATATATCTTCTGTAAAATTAAAATTAACTAACTATTACCTTCTGTGAATTTATTTCTTTATACTGAGCCAAGGCAAGTCCTTGAGCAGAAAAAGTATACAAAGAAATTGCAGAAATTTTATTCAATCACAATTCAACCCCCTTCTTGTGATTGAAGTCACAACTTCAGGGTACTCAGATAGTAACTCACTGCATGATGTAAAAGTTAAACCTGCTAAAAAAGCTAAGAAAGGTAGGGGATGCATGTACTGTGGTAAGCCTGGACATGATGTGTCTCAGTGTAAGCATAAAAGGAAAGGCAAACCTGCTACTAACTAGAAAGGACCCAAAAGAATATGGGTACCTAAATCTTTAATCTTTCCTGTTGCAGATGTGTTTAACAGGACAATGGAAACGCCACAAATGGTACCTGGACAGTGGCTATTCGCGAAACATGACAGGAGAAAGGTCTTTGTTCCAAAACCTTATACCTAAGGATGGTGGAGTGGTCACCTTTGGAGGAGACCAGAAACAAAGAATCCCAGGTATTGGTTTAGTAGGTATATCCCCTCTCTTTGTGATTCATTATGTTCTCTTTGTTGAAGGTCTTCAACACAACCTGCTGAGCATTAGTCAATTGTGTGACAGTGGTTTTGTTGTATCCTTCACAAGGGATGGCTGCATAGTCAAAGACTCTTCTGATCAAACCATTTTTACTGCAAAGAGACACAACATTGTGTATAAAATAGATCTTGAGGACTTAGCTTATCAAAATGTGACCTGTCTTATTTCTGTGAAAGATGAAAAATAGATTTGGCATCAGAAACTTGGGCATGCCAGCTTGAGATTAATCTTAAAGCTTACAAATCACAATCTTGTAAAACGATTGCCCAAGCTTTGTTTCAAATCTGACATTTTGTGTGAAAACTGTCTTAAAGGGAAACAAACAAGAAGCTCTTTCAAGAGTAAGAATGTTGTTCAACCTCAAGACCTTTAGAACTACTTCACATTGATTTGTTTGGTCCTACAAGAACTGAAGTTCTTGCTGGTAAAAAGTATGGCCTGGTCATTGTTAATGACTATTCTAGATTCTCAAAGGTGATATTTCTCAGAAGCAAGGATGAAACTTTTGAGAATATCACCAAATTCTGTAAAAGAGTGCAAAATGAAAAGGGATTTTGCATTTCTGCTATCAGAAGTGATCATGGAGGTGTGTTTGAAAACTCAAGCTTCAACATGTTCTGTGATGAGAATGGGATCTCTCACAATTTCTCAGTGGCTAGAACACCTTAACAAAATGGGGTTGTTGAGAGAAAGAACAGAAGCTTGCAGGAGATGGGAAGAACCATGCTCATTTCAAGCAACCTCACAAGGTCATTTTGGGCAGAGGCTGTTCACACAGCATGCTACATTCAAAACAGAATTTTGGTAAGACCTATTCTAAAAAAGACTCCATATGAGTTGTGGAGAGGAAGAAAACCCAACATTTCTTATTTTTACATTTTTGGTTATGAGTGTTTCATACTCAACACCAAAGATTATCTGGGTAAGTTTGATTCTAAATCTGAAATGGGATTCTTAATTAGTTATTCAGAAACATCCAAGGCTTATAGAGTCTATAACTCTAGTACCTTGACAGTAGAAGAATCTATTCATATTAGGTTTAATGATGCTAAAGAGACTGATAGGGAGCTATCAGATCTAGAAGATGATTTTGCAGGTATGAAGCTGAATCCTACTTCAGAGACTCCAGAGGTAAAAGTGAAGCACCTGCTGAAGGACCCTTTGAAGTACCTGCTGAACAGACTTCTAGTCAAGCTGCTGAAACTGATCCTCCTGACAGAGTTAATGTTGAGCCCTAGAATTAGCAAGTATTCCCTCGTTGGCATGAGTGGAGATACATAACTCATCATCCTCGAGAGCAAATTATTGGTGATACTTCAGAAGGAGTAAGAACAAGATCAAGACTTAGAGAAGTCAATAATCTTGCCTTCCTATCTGAAATTGAGCCAAAGAATATTAAGGAAGCTCTACATGATGAAGGGTGGATCATAGCCATGCAAGAAGAGCTCAATCAATTTTCCAGGAGTGATGTCTGGACTATTGTTGCTAAACCCCATGGGAAAACTATTATTGAAACCAAATGGGTGTTTAGAAGCAAACTCTCTGAAGATGGTCAAGTGATCAGAAACAAGGTCAGATTAGTTGCACAAGGCTATAATCAACAAGAAGGTATTGTCTTTACTGAAACTTTTGCTCCAGTAGCAAGGCTTGAAGCCATTAGGATTTTTCTTTCCTATGTAGCAAATAATGGAATCAAACTATATCAAATAGATGTAAAGAGTGATTTCCTAAATGGATTCATTGAGGAAGAGGTATTTGTTAGACAACCCCCTGGTTTTGAAAATCTCACTTTTCCTGATCATGTTTTTAAACTGAAAAAGGCTCTGTATGGTCTCAAACAAGCTCCCAGAGCTTGGTATGACAGATTGAGCAATATTTTACTCAAAAATGGTTTTGAAAGAGGAAAAGTTGATACTACTCTTTTTAGAAAGATGTCCATCAAAGATCTGGTTCTAGTTCAGATATATATTATCTTTAGATCAACAAATTCATCTCTATGCACTGAGTTCTCTAAGCTAATGCAATCTGAATTTGAAATGAGTTTAATGAGTGAACTAAAATTTTTCTTGGGACTTCAAATCAAGCAAGATTCTGACTGTATATGGATCCATCAGGAAAAGTATACTAAAGAAATGCTTAAGAAGTTCAATATGAATGATTGCAAGCCTATGGCAACTCCAATGCATCCCTCTTCCATCTTAAGCAAAGATGAAGGAGAAGAAAGTGTTGATTCAACTATGTATAGAGGCATGATTGGATCTCTATTGTATCTTACAACAAGTAGACCTGACATTATGTTCAGTGTATGCTTGTGTGCAAGATTTCAATCAGATCCAAGAATAACTCATTACAACGCTGTAAAAAGGATTTTCAGATATTTAAAAGCTACTACTAATCTTGGTCTGTGCTATAAGAAGAGCAAGGAATACGGGTTAGTAGGTTACTGTGATGCTGATTTTGCTGGAGATAGAGTTGAAAGAAAATCAACAAGTGGGGGCTGTCACTTCATTGGAAACAACTTAATCAGCTGGGCAAGTAAAAGACAATGCACAATAGCCCTCTCAATTGTTGAAGCTGAATACATTGTTACTGCATGCTGTTGTTCACAGCTGCTCTGGGTAAAGTATCAACTGGAAGACTTTAACATTTCTGTTAAGTCTATTCCTATTTTCTGTGATAATACCAGTGCAATTAATCTTTTCTAAAAATCTAATTCAGCACTCAAGAGCAAAACATATTGAAATAAAACATCATTTTATTAGAGACTATGTTTAGAAAGGTGTTTTTGATATAAGGTTCATTGACACAGAGCATCAATGGGCTGATATATTCACGAAACCCCTTGCTGAATGCGACACCTCTAGTTACCACTAAGAATGCCACATGTATTACACATGACCAACAGAGGTATTATTTACAAGTCGTATAAATGCGGAATTTATTTTTTTTTTAAAGGGTTTAGTAGTTGTCAACTTACTACATCTCTAATTCTATTTTAGGAATTTATAAAATATTCTTTCCTTAATAGTGAAACTTGTTTTCAAAACGCCGAGAACGGTTACCATAATGTGTAAACATACATCGTACATACATTTGCAGAATTACCATATGACAATAAACAGTGATAAAGATATATACAGAAATAGTGTACTTCTTGAGTCTTACAAAAGCACCATCAGAATAGGAGTTCTAGAAGTCAACTAAAATAAATAGGACCTTAATAAAATACAAAAGAGAGGTCGCCAAATCAGAGCTGCCACTACTAGACTCAATAACACTAATCTACTCGTCACTAGAGGGGTCCTCCTCAGGCTCCTCCTCCGGATCCTCCTCTGACTCCTCCTCCGGGTCCTCTGACGTATCATCAATAACAATCAACTCTAACTAATCCGAGAGAGAGCGGCCTTGCGCATCAGAATGCATAGCTTGAGAACCCGATGCCTCAGAAGTGGATGAGTATCTGGGGGAGTCTGGCCCAACCATATCTGTCATCCGCGATGACCGAGATGAAACCGTAGAAGCAGGACGATGACGAGAGCGACGAAAGGTAGTGTAGCGCACTAATCCCGGTGGTGTAGGGAACTCAAGAGTCACGGGAATGGTAAAGTCTAACTCTAGGACCAATGGGAGGCTGGGGTGAGTGATGATGAGACGAACCTCCCCAGTAAACATACATCTACTAGGGATGTATGTTACCCGCCAGTTGCCCCGAGGCATCCATCGCAGCTGTACCCTCATGGTCGTCACACTGATGATCTCCAATGCCGACTACCGACGTAGCGAAAGAAGTATAATAATCAAGACAGAAAGGAAGGGTGAGAACACATCACATGAACTCACAACACATAGGATACAGTGAACTAGAGCGCACACACACAGAATTTCCACACAAGTCAATCAAAAGACAATTACAATTTATATCCTCATGATGTACACTAACTAATACATACTTATGCATGAGGGCCCAGGGAAAATCATCACCACAATGCTCACAACAACTGCTCGACCATATATGTGCAACATATCAAGAGTTAGAGTCTGTACTAGCGCGGTACTCATATTTTTTTTCTTTGGCCAATTTTATCCATCTTCCTGACAATCTCTACTGACCCCGAAAATCATGAGAGCGACAGGAATAGTCAATTTTGGTTTCCATGAACTCGACAGTAGGGAGCTAACCTACGTCTTCTGAGATCTTTCTGGAACTCAACTATCCTCAGGCCTGGCATCCCCCCTCGAGGACCCGCTGGCGTTCTTTGCAAAACCCAGTGCACCCTTTCCAACCGATTTCACACCGTACCAAGTGTCACTGCCATATAGGTCGTAAGGTTTTCAACCTCGAATTATCATCAATGCTTTGTGATGCATGTCACACAACAATACTTTGCAGTATGCACGTCCTTACAGGCAAAGCCCATCGAATCATTCTACGTCACCACTTTCCCATGGTACGACCCGATTCAACGTCTTTCCTTCAAGGAAAACCAAACCCCATCTCGGGCTAAAGTCTCACTCTCTCACTAAGCTTCTCGAGTCTTATGCAGAAAGAGTGTATTGATTATAAACTTTTAAGGTAATTTGTACTACTGTTTTTTTTCAAAGTGATGATCACTTTCACTTAAATCCTATGGATTACTAAGACTTATGATAGTGTCTTATGAATAGTGTTACTTATCTTAATTTGTCTCGTATGTCTAATTAAGATTAGGTTTCGCCCTTAATTATGATTAGGCTTCATTAACTGACTATAATTAACCTTAATTCTCCTTAATTAAGTCTTAATCCTTACTTAAGATCCTAATTAATTCCTAATTATCCCTTAATCTCTTCCTTAATCTTGGATTAAGCTTTTAATTACCTTTGATTAAGGTTAATTATAATTAATTAGTTCTAAATCATCATTAAGTCTTAATTACCTTGATTAATACTTCATTAGTGATTAATAATTAAGATTAAGATTAATCTTCATAAGGGTTAATTAACTTTAATCTTAATTAATTATTCTTGACTTAATTAACTTAAGTAGGTTGGATTAATTAACTTAGACAATGTGGAATAGTTAGGCCTACTAATTAATTCCTAAGTTTAGTCTTGATAAGTTAGATTAGAGTTGAAGTCCAACTCTAATCTAAACCCAAGTTTATAAATTATTTTTGGTTGACTTTTATAATAATTCCTTTGACTTTTTGAATGTTTTGGGCCTAAACCAAAGGCCCAAAAGTTAGACAACCCTTAGCAGTCCATTTTTGTACATTACCACTTAGAATTTTGAGTTTTAGAGTGACTTTCATTTGGATGTATTTTGGCATCCGAATTTAGTTTTTTTAGTTATTTCCAAAAATTCATTCTTATTGGAATTTATTACCTTTTTAGTTAAAATTTTTTTAGCCTATTAGGCCACTAGGGCCCACAAACACCTTTACTAACTTCTCTTGATCTTTTCAAGATCAAAACAAGCCCTTGATGAATTTCATCATGAACACTCAAGAACAAAGATGAACACTTTGAATGTTCATCAAAACACCAAAATTCCAACCATTTCCAATCTTCATCAAAATTTAACATAGTCATCAACAAGAATTTAAACCAAACAATATCATACTAATTCATCAATATACATCAATTAACATTATCAAGTTCACATCTTTGTTCATAGGTTCAAAAACACCATTTTTCAAGAATGAAGCATACCAATCAATTTTACAATCTCAAACAACTACATGCATGTTCTTAGATCAATCATCTAAGTTTATTACAACCATCAAACAAAATTTTTGAGACATGCAGCCCCATCAACAAGTCAAGGCCGAGCCTTTTTAGAGGAAAAAGAGAAAATTTTTCTAACAACTTTCATAGTTTGAATGTATCAAAAACCACCAAAGAAACATATTTTTAGCATCATAGAATTTTTTTTTAAACACACATGCATTTCAAATACATCCAGCCGAAACAAATCTCCCAAGAAATAGGTTTCCAAAGTTCATTTTTTTAAGGAAAAAGAGGATTAAAGACAAGGATCAAGGGTAATCCTTGACTCTAGTCACCAATCCTACTAAAGTTCAAGGTTCTCCCCCCTTTACCTAAAGAAATTCCTCAAGAATAGGTGCAGAAATAGCTCCAAAAAGTCCCTCCTTTGATCACCAAGAGTTTACAAGGTTTGGAGGCTTGGTGTTTAAGCTTAGGTTCAAGAATGGAACCTGGGCTTGAAAGTGTCTGATGAAAATGGAAGATTTTTGAGAGGAAAGGGAGAGGGGCTCATGGCTGCTCCTTGGAGAGAAAGGAAGAAATGAGAGAAAATTTTTGCAAGGCTTGCATGTGAGGAAAAAAGAAAGAATAAGTGTTTTTAGTGTTTAATGCCATAATTTCCTTTACATGACACTTGTCTTGAAAAAAAGAAAGGAAAGGACAAGTGTCCTTCATGCACCACACACACACACACACATGCACGACTTTCAAGAGAAGGAAAGGGAGGATTGTGCAATTTTTCTGGCCCGGATCAAGAGTATTCGGGCCAGGTTCAAGAGACAGTAGGGGTAAAAAGGTCATTTTTGCACAAAAATTCCAACAATTCCCAAAAATTCTAGAAAAATAGAAAATTCATTCCTAAACTTTTTAAAATCAATTTTGATAATTAAAAATAATTTTAATCATTCAAAATTCAATGAATCACATAATACGATAAAACGGTAAAAACGCGGGTGTTACACTGAAGATAGGTTTAAGTTTATCAGAGAAAATCTGCATATTATCACACTTTCTGAAAAATTATCTCATTTTTTTAACCAAAAGTGTTAACCTGAATCTCTTTCTCTGTTGTGATTTCACTTCTTCAGTTTGCTCTGGTTACCTTTTTGATTGATGACAAAATGGGGAGTAATATAAACTAACAAAATCTGAAGTTTAAGTGTTTTTCAGAGGAAAATTTATTGGTTAAGGGGGAGCAATGCATTCTGTCTAAGTATCTAAAAAAGGGGGAGAAATTTCTTAACTCAATACTCTTTATTTTCCTTCAGATATTTGAATAGTTTTAAGCAAATTTGTCATCATTGAAAAGGGGGAGAATATTGAGTCTTAAAATATTATTAAGTGATTAATAATGTTTTAAGTATCTATAACCCGAGTTTTAATGAGCAACAAATTTGTGTCAATTAGAAAGATACTTCTTAGAGGTATTCTTTTATGTTTCAGAAAATCTGTAAAGGAAGCTGAACATACTGATAAATCTGAACCTACTGAAGCATGTCAATCCTCTAAAGCTTCAACTCTCCGAAATCAAGCAACCATTTGAAGAGAAAGAACTTGCTGAAGAATCAAGACTTGCTGAAGTCTTCAAACCCTCTGATATCAAGAAACAATGAGTCGTATTTCAGCTTAAAATCAAGTTTCTTTAATTCCTTTGAAGACTCAAGTTTCGTATAGCTTTCTGCTATACTATCCGCATAATCCTCATTCTGAAAAGTCAGACAGAAGCTTTTGTATGCATTTCAAATCATGTTCACCAAAAAGGAAGATATCTGTGCATAAAGTACACTTTATCAGAAAAAGTAAAGTCAGCGCTGATGCTATCTACCTTTGCTGTACCTACTGCTACAAGCTACCTCTGCTGTATCTCACAACGGAAATGAAGCTATTAGACAATGGGACTCTGAGGATCTTTAACCGATATACAAACTCCTTCTCTATATATATGAGATTTATGCAATGAAGAAAAGAGAGAGACTACGTGAAAATACTTATTGAAGTACTGCTCAAAGAATTCTATGATATTCATTTCATTTCACTTCATTTGTACACAAATCATTTATATTCTGAGTTATACTCAGTTATCTGTACATCTTACCCAGTTTGATCTTTAAATTTGTGTAGTTTAAAAGATTAAGCATTTTTTTTACACTGTTTGTGTTTGAGCCTAGAGAGGCTTGCTGTTTAAACAATACTTGAGCTTTAGCCTGGGAGGATGTGTGTTCAAAATTACTTGGGTTTTAGCCTGGAGAGGCTAGGTGTTCAAAGAATACTTGTAACTGTGATCAGTTAGTGGAAATCCTTTGCTTGTTGGCATTGGGTTTGGACATTGCTCATGGTGGATGTGAGTGAGCCAGGATAAATCTCTTGGTTAAGTCTTCTCTACCTTTATCTCTCAATATCTGTTATTTAACTAATAAGAAGGGTTTGGAATATAGTGATTTAAACTATTGAAACATCTTTATAAAAAAATACACTTTTAAGAAAACAGTTTTACTCAACCTTGTTGAACCTGCTGAAATAATTTCAGCAAGTACCATTATTCCAGTTTCAGCAAGTTACTAAAAATATTTGTGAAAAGCTTTGCTTGTTAAAAGGTTTCTCAAAAATCTGTTTGAACTTTTAAAACACTATTCAACCCCCTTCTAGTGTTTCATGTGGTTTCTACACGGTATGCAAGGAATCTTTTTACGCAAGATTAATTTATTCAGCTAAAGATGAAATTGATTTGTAAAAGAAACACTGATGGTAGAAATTACAATCTTCTTAATGCTTTTGAAGTTGTTGCATTAGTTGTTGGTGATATTGACCACAATGTGGTCGAGAAAGATATCATTTTAGAGACTAAATCTAGCCTTCTTCAAAAGATTGATGTTCTACATCCAAACTATCTTATTTTTCAATATCCGTTATTATTCCTTTATGGGGAGGATGGCTTTAGGCTAGGAATTTTAATTTCGAATGGGGGAAACACGGGAGGAGAAAGGAAAAGGCCTAAGGTAACACTCCGTGAATTTTTTGCATATAGAATTCAAGACAGGTGCTGTGAATCTCCAATTATACTCTTGTCAAAAAGGTTATTTCAACAATTTTTAGTTGATGCGTACACTATGATTGAATCTGAAAGGTTGAGATTTATTCGTTTCAATCAACCTAAGTTAAGGGTAGAGCTTTACAAGGGGTTGCATGAGTGTTTAGTCTGTGCTTAGACTAATGCTGCTGCAACTGAACAACGAATAATACTTGCAGGTACATTTACTGGAGGGCCAAGATATATGTTAAATAATTGCAAGGATGCATTTGCCATCTGCAAATATTTTGGGTATCCGAGTTATTTCATTACAATAACTTACAACCCAGAGTGGCTTGAAATAAAGAAATTTGTTAACGTACGTGGATTAAAGCTAGAAGACCATCCAAACATTTTGTGTAGAGTGTTCAAGATTAAGCTAGATCAGTTAAGTAAAGATTTGAAAAGCGGCAATGTTTTTGGCAAAGTTGTTGCATGTGAGATTTTCTAATTCATTAACTACAGGATTTGTTGTTTCACAACTTTTAAATTGAATTTGTCCCTATAGTTTTGGTCAACTTTAGTCTTCATCCTTGTACTTTAGATCCTTTGTTTTTTGTCCTTGAACTTTCTAAACCCCCAAACCATGGTCCCTGACCGTTAGTGAGATCTGTTAACCTGATGAGATGGGTAATAAAAGTTACATGTTAGCCTCAATAGTAGGCCCTAAATAGCTGACTCATCTAAATAATATTTTTTTATTAATTTTTTAATTATTAAAATAACCATAATTATGAAATTAGGTTTTTTATCGGGTAAAATTGCTCAGATGAAAACCTTAATTTAGCAATTAGGATTATTTTAATAATTAAAAATTAATAAAAAAAGTTAATTAGATGAATAATCAGTTATTTGAGACTTACTATTGAGGTTGAAATGTAACTTTTGTTAGCCAGCTCATAAGGTTAACAAATCTCACTGATGGGCAGGGACCACGGTTTGGGGGTTTAGAAAGTTTAGGGACAAAAAACACATGATTTAAAGTACAAGGACGAAGACTAAAATTGACCAAAACTATAGGGACGAAAAACATAATTTTCCCATGTTTATTTTATAATTTTCAGATGTTTGTACTGTTGAGTTTTAGAAGTGTGGCTTGCCTCAAGATCACATCTTACTCTTTATGCATCTAGAAGCCAGGCCTAAGATTCCAGAAGATATTGACAAGTATATTTCCGTAGAGATACCTGATCAACACAGAAACTGAAAGCCTTTTGTAGTAGTCCAAAAATACTTGTTTCATGGTCCATGTGGCCATTTCAACAAGAAGTCTCCACGTATGAGAAATGGAAAATGCTCTAAGCATTATCCTAAACCCTTGAGAAGCAAAACAATTATTGATGACAAAGATTTTCCCAAGTAGAGGAGAAGGGATACTGGCAGAACTATTAAAAGAAGAAATGGAGAGGTTGAAAATAGTTTCATTGTTCCCTACAATTCAACACTTCTTAAATTTGGATGCCATATCAATGTGGAGTATAATGCCAAACAAGCTCCATCAAATATATTTTCAAGTATGTATATAAAGGAAATGACAGGGTTACTGCAACGTTATTTAAAGACCATAATGTTGATGGGATTATATCATACTACGATTGTAGGTACATTTCTGCATGTGAAGCTGCATGGAGGTTGTTCGGTTTTGATATACAGTTGTTTGTGGTGATAAAAGTTAATCTCGAAAAATCACTTTTAGTCACTTTTGATTCCAAGATCAATCTGGGGACTAGAATCTTGTCCTCTTATGGGATTCTTTTTAAAAGTAGGTCTACAGTGTTCAAAATGTAAAGATTTGAAGTACCAGTATTGGTTTCAAGATATTGTATCAAGTAATGAAAATTGCAACAACATAAATAAGAAAAAAAAATATATGAAGATAAAGAAAAAAAAAAAAGAAATGTTGGAAATGAGAAATAAAGATCTAAGTAAGAACAAAAAGAAATGAAGAACAATGTAAAAACAATTGCATTGAATGAAAGCAGAAGGAATTCACATACTAGCACTCCTTATAACCAATTTAGTCACTGACAGGATGGACGTATAGGTGTTTCAGAGTGTTTGTGCAAATGATTTTCCAACCCCTATTACATGAAAAGTTCACCTATTTATAGTTTTTCATCCTAACGGCTAACTAATGTACATGTGACACATAAGCAATCTTCACGTGTTGACAACCTGCATGAATGCCATGTCTTCTGCTAACCAAAAACTGCTTTGTCTTCTTTGAACTTTTACAAATGCTCCACTAAAATGTTAACATCTGTCTTAACCAATAGTGTGGCACCCTTCTACCCTAAACTCTTATACATTAAATAAATCGAAATATATGAAGGTAACGTCCCACAACGGGTAAAAAGGTTCACAATTCTCATCGTATAAAACGTCATTTATTTCAAAAGTAAACTCATTTAAAATAGAAATAGCAGTCAAGTGTTTCAAAATATTTTAAGCAACGAAATCAACATCAAAATAACCTACTGGCCATGTAAGGCGCTCAAAACAGTTTACAAAATCTCTTCCTAACTAAAAACATAAAGTAAAAACCCCAATGGTATGCCCTGATGTCACAAGTATCAGAGTGACATTCCCTTCAATTACTACTCGACACCAATCGTGTCATCATCAACACTTGTAAAATTAACCACAGTGTAACAGTGAGGAAAAGAATACCATCTAATACATACATATAGGAGACTACCGTATCCTCACCCACATATTTTCATCATACTCATCAAGTAATAATATACACAAAACATCTTACACCCTTATTATGAAACATCATATCTCATCACAATTATATGAATCACACCTTATAAATCATCAAGTATATCCTCAATACTTAATACTCATCTCATCAATAATTCTCATAACATCATAATATAACTCAACAACATCATTAATCATATTGCATGTTCATCAACCATCATGCACACCCAAACATCATCAATCATCATCATGAAATACATTGCATGTTCATCTATCATCATGCACACAAAAACATCATCAACATCATTATTAAATACATTGCATGTTCATCTATCATCATGCACACCCAAAACAATTCACCTCCCCAAGTTGCACTTCACCCCTCTCTAGGCTGGTGCATCTCGAATACAATCACCTCCCTGAGTTACACTCCACCCCTCACTGGGCTTGTGTATCTCAAGTACAATCACCTCCCTTAGCTACACCCCATCCCTCACTGGGCTTGTGTATCTCAAGTACAATCACCTCCCTGAGTTACACCCCACCCCTCACTAGGCTTGTGTATCTCAAGTACAATCACCTCCCTGAGTTACAGTCCACCCCTCACTGGGCTTGTGTATCTCAAGTACAACAACTCATATGCTCAATTCATAATTAACATCATAAGGTTAAGTACATCATTATCATTATCATCATCATCATCATCATCATCATCAATCATTCTCATTATAAATCATCATCATCATAACTCATAACACTCATCGCATGCTCAATGCATCATTATATAAACATCAAATCATACCTATAGTAAGGTCATATACATCACCATCATTTTATAATAGACATCTATTTATCAAGGTATCATCATAGACATACCAAACTCACGTGTAACAAGCATTATCAATCACTAAGATCTCAAATTCCATACTGGTAATCGATTACCAACCTCCAGTAATCGATTACCTGCAAACAAAGCCTCTGGTAATCGATTACAACCCCTCTGTAATCGATTACCTGCAAGCAAACACACTGGTAATCGATTACAGCATCTTTGTAATCGATTACCTACAAGCAATCACTCTGGTAATCGATTACAGCATCCCTATAATCGATTACCTGCGAACAAACAACACACCAGGCTACCCAGAACACCCTGGTAATCGATTACACACCCTGGTAATCGATTACCCGCAACGCAGATCGCAGTTCTCGTGATCTTTAACCCTTTTAATCCTCTTTATTCATCCTTTAATCAATCTTTTTTGTTATATCATCAATCATATACGATTATATCAACTAAACTCAGCAAAAACAACAATCTTTACACAAATTATACAGTTCATCCATCAAAACCCCCAAATCATCCAACCCTTATTCACCCTTTCGCTATTTTCGCTATCCTCTTCAATTTCATTCAAGAATTCATCATGATTCATAAAATTAGTCATCAATCAACTGTTTTCATCATACCATACTCAACATATACATATATCAATCGAATTTAAAGTCTTAAATTACTACCCAAGCACCCCCCACATGCACATACAAGCAGCACCCTCTCCCCCACCGTACCTTGAAGTGAAGATCGAATAGCAAGGAAGACTCTTTCTTGATTCTTGATGATAACTCTGAAGCAACCTCCTCTTGAGACTTAGTTTCTCCCTTCCTTAGCGTTTCGTTCTCTGACGATTTGCAGAATAAGGATTAGGGTGAACTGATAACCCCTCCTTACTAAAATGTCTATATGGGCTTGGGCCCATCCTCAACCCCCTTATCTTCTTTTTAAGTTGTGAACTAGCTTTATGGATAAAACTACTCATAATATTAATTCTATTACTATTTATTTATTTCTTCTACTTCATAAATTTAATTTAATTTTATTTTACTTAATAAAATTCAGGATGTTACAACTCTCCCCTCCTAAAATGAAATTCGTCCTTGAATTTTACCTGAAGCGAATAACTCTGGATAAGACTCCTTCATCTTCTCTTCAAGTTCCCAAGTAGCACTCTCGGGTGTAGGTCCTCCCCAGATTACCTTAACTAAAGGAATTTCTTTACCTCGAAGTTGTTTCACCCTCCGATCCTCAACTCTCACCGGCATGGTTTCCAGCGTCAGGTTTTCCTTAATCTCAAGGTGATCCGACTCAATCACATGCGAAGGATCATGAATGTATTTCCGGAGTTGGGAAACATGGAAAACATTATGAAGGTTTGACAGGTGTGGAGGTAAGGCAATCTGATAGGCAACATTGCCGACTCTTTTGAGAATTTGGTAAGGACCAATGAATCGAGGTGTAAGCTTTCTAGACTTTAATGCCCCACCAACCCCAGTCCACGGAGTGACTTTTAGGAATACATGATCTCCTTCTTTGAATTCCAATTCCTTCCTCCTCTTATCAACATAGCTCTTCTGCCTACTCTGAGCTGTCCTCATCCTCTCCTGAATTACCCTAACCTTATCAGTGGTTTGCTACACTATCTCCGGTCCTAATGCATGGCTCTTTCCCGGCTCACACCAACACAAGGGTGTTCTACACCTCCTACCATACAATGCCTCATATGGCGCCATACCTATGCTAGAGTGAAAACTATTATTGTAAGTAAACTCTATTAAAGGTAAGAAACTAACCCAACTACCCCCTTGGTCTAACACGCAAGCTCTAAGAAAATCCTCTAAGGATTGAATGGTTCTCTCGGTCTGACCATCGGTTTGAGGGTGATAAGCTGAACTAAGCCCAAGTTGGGTCCCCAAGGCCTGCTGCAAACTCTCCCAAAATCTAGAGGTAAACCTGGGATCTCTATCAGAAACTATGCTAGATGG
Source organism: Sesbania bispinosa (assembly GCA_026901365.1). Classification (NCBI taxonomy): domain Eukaryota; kingdom Viridiplantae; phylum Streptophyta; class Magnoliopsida; order Fabales; family Fabaceae; genus Sesbania; species Sesbania bispinosa. The sequence goes on from QLOH01000205.1 coordinate 479,616, forward strand.
TATGCCATACAATCTCACAATCTCATTTATGTAAATCTGAGCAAGTTTATCTAAGGAGTACTTAATGTTAATGGGAAGGAAATGTGCACTCTTAGTTAACCTGTCCACAATGACCCAAATAGAATAATGCCCCCTTACAGTCTTAGGAAAAGCAACTACGAAGTCCATAGAGATGCTATCCCACTTCCACTCAGGTATACTTAAGGGTTGAAGTAATCTTGAAGGCTTATGATGTTCTACCTTAGACTTTTGGCAAACTAAGCAAGCACTCACAAACTCTTCTATGTCTCTTTACATCCTAGGCCACCATAACACTTTCTTCAAGTCTTGATACATCTTAGTCGATTCTGGGTGAAAACTAAGCTTACTCCTATGCCCCCTCTTCAAGCACTAAACGCTTAATGGCAGGTTCACTAGGCACACACACTCGGCCGCCAAATCTCACTACCCCATCGGTACCTAGAATAAACTCTCCACCATTGCCCCCTTCTATAGCCTCTCTCCTAAGCACCAAAAATGGATCCCCCAATTGAGCTTTGCTAATATCCTTTAACAAATCATTGCTTACTTTAGTCATCCCTAGCCTCACACTATCAGAAGTCACCTAACAAGCTAAACTCAAATCCCTAAACTGGATTAGAAGATCCATTTCCTTAATCATCAGGGAACTAACATGAATGAATTTCCTACTTAAGGCATTAGCCACTACATTAGCCTTACCGGGATGGTAACTCAACTCAAAATCATAGTCCTTAAGAAACTCTAACCACCTCCTCTGCCTCACGTTCAGCTCTTTCTGATCAAACAAACATCTAAGGCTCTTATGGTCACTAAAAACCTCAAATCTGGAACCATATAAGTAATGCCTCCACATCTTCAACACAAACACTACAGCCACTAACTCCAGGTCATGGGTAGGGTAGTTTCTCTCATGGATCTTCAATTGCCTAGAGGCATAAGCTACTACTTGACCCTCTTGCATTAACACCCCACCTAAACCCATCTTAGAGGCATCGCATTACACTATAAAGGATTTACTAAGATCAGGAAACACTAACACTGGTGCACTAGTCAACTTTTCCTTAAGAGTTTGGAAACTAGACTCACACTTACTATTCCACACAAAGGCAACTCCCTTCCTCGTCAACTTAGTCAATGACAAAGCTAACTTAGAAAGCCCCTCTATGAATCTTCTATAGTATCCAGCTAACCCAAGGAAACTTCGAATCTCACTCACGAACTTAGAAGCCTCCCGTCTGGACGAGAATACGACTCACCCTTGCAAACAGATTCAGACTTGTTCTGGTTCCTGATAGGTCCTCCACTCTTATATTGCGTAGCTCTAGCCCGGTTGTCTTCGTCATACACCCTACGTTTATTCACTAGCTCGTGAAATCGAACAATTCCCTGGTAGCTGAACACTTGCTTGATCTTTGGACGAAGACCGCTGCCACGGTGCCATCTCCTTGTTTTAACTCAAGGAACTCGATCTGTTTCTTGTTACGAGCATCATGGGGAAAGTACTTCTCGAAGAACGCCCTCTTGAAGTTATCCCAGCTCAACGCGGTGCCCTCATCGATCATCCTCTGATAAGTGCTCTACCACCAGAACCCGACATCCCCTGATAGCATGAATGCGGCTAACGTCACCTTTGTATCATCGGGCAGTCCATCACTCTAAAGATCTTCTCGATCTCAAATATCCAGTCAGTAGCACCGTCGGGATCACAACCCCCATGAAAAGTAGGTAGATGGTTCCTCTGGAACTGAGCAAACCAATCCACCTCATGATGTTGGTTTAGGTTGCATATAGCCTGTGCCGTAGCCATTAAGGCGTTGACCATCGCTCGATCATTCCTACCCCCAACCATTACTCTTCTGGTTCACAGAAAAGTAAACAAGTCACACAATTAATTCAATCAAGTCAAACAACACAATTCAATCAATCAATCAATCATCACAATAACACCACAGAAGCATAGTAAACTCATAACTCAAGGCCGGTGAACCGACCTGCTCTGATACCAACTAATGTGGCACCCTTCTACCCCAAACTCTTATACATTAAATAAATCAAAATATATGAAGGTAACATCCCACAACGAGTAAAAAGGTTCACAATTCTCATCGTATAAAACGTCATTATTTCAAAAGTAAACTCATTTAAAATAGAAATAGCAATCAAGTGTTTCAAATATTTTAAGCAGCAGAATCAACATCAAAATAACCTACTAGCCATGTAAGGCACTCAAAACAGTTTACAAAATCTCTTCCTAACTAAAAACATAGAGTAAAAATGTAACACCCGCGTTTTTACCGTTCTGTCGTATTGTGTGATTTATTGAATTTTGAGTGATTAAAATTATTTTTAATCATCAACATTAATTTTTATGAGTTTAGGAATGAATTTCCTATTTTTCTAGAATTTTTGTGCAAAAATGACCTTTTTACCCCTACTGTCTCTTGAACCGGGCCCGAATACTCTTGATCCGGGCCAGAAAAAAAGTTGCACAATCCTCCCGTTCCTTCTCATGCAAGCCGTGCATGTGTATGTGTGGTGCATGAAGGAAACTTGTCCTTTCCTTTCTTTTTACAAGACAAGTGTCATGTAAAGGAAATTAAGGCATTAAACACTTATTCTTTCTTTTTCCTTACATGCAAGCCTTGCAAAAAAAATTTCTCTCATTTCTTCATTTCTCTCCAAGGAGTAGCCGCGAGCCCCTCTCTCTTTTCTCTCAAAAATCTTCCATTTCCATCAAACACTTTCAAGCCAAGGTCCCAATTTTGAACCAAAGCTTAAACACCTAGCCTTTAAGCATTGTGAGCTCTTGTTTGGTGATCAAAGGAGGGATTTTTGAGGCTGTTTTTGGAGATGTTGCTGCACTATATTCTTGAGGAATTTCTTTAGGTAAAGGGGGGAGAATTTGAACTCTAGTAGGATTGGTGACTAGAGTCAAGGATTGCCCTTGATCCTTGTCCTTGATCTTGTTTTTCTCTTGAAAAATGAGTTATTGGAACCTATCCTTTGAGAGATTTGGTTCGGCTGTTTGTGTTGGCTTTGTGTGGTTGTTTTAAATTGTTGATTGTTGCTTGAAACATGCTTGGATGATGTTTTAGAGTACATGCAAGCCAAGATTTTGATTGAAAAAAATTCTCTTTTTTTCCCTATATGGTTCGGCTATCTTTAGTTGATGGGGCTGCATGTATCAAAAATTTTATTTGATGGTGGAAATGTGTTTTGATGATGGATCTATGAACATGCATGAGGTTGTTTGAATTTATGAAATTGTTTGGATGTTTGATTCTTGAAAAATGATGTTTATGAGCTTAGAAATAAAGTTATGAACTTGAATGTGTGTATGGATGATTTTGGATGAATTAGCATGATGGTTGTTGTTTATAATGCTTGTTGGTGATTGTGTTGAAATTTGGTAAAGTTTGGATGTTGTTGGAAAATTGGTATTTTGATGAACATTCAAGGTGTTCTTGATGTTCTTGAGGTTGTTTTTGATGAAACTCATCAAGAATGATTTTTGATCTTGAAAAGATCAAGTAGAGTGGAAAAACATGATTTTGGGCCTCAATGGTCCAATAGGCCAAAACACTAAATTTACTAAAAGGATTTTTAATTAAATAATAAATTTTGGAAAATACCAAAAGAATTAAATTCAGATTCCAATGTAATCCAAATAAAAGTCAACACAAAATTCAACATTTTGACTTGTCATGTGTAAAAATGGGCTCCTAAGAGTCATTCAACATTTGGGCCCTTGGCTCAGGTCCAAAATCCTGAAAAAGAGAGTCAAAGACTCATTAAAAGTCAACAAAAAAATAATTCATGGAATTGGACTTAGATTAGAGTTGGACTTCAACTCTAATCTAACCTATTAAAATTAAAACTTAGAAATTAATTAGTGGGCTTAGCTAATTTAATTGTCTAAGTTAATTAATCTAAGTTACTTAATTTAATAAAGTGAAGAATAATTAATTAAGGCTAAAATTAATTAACCTTAAAATATTATTCTTAATCTCAATCACTAATTACCAATGAGGTATTAATTAAGTAATTAATCCTTAATGACGTTTAAGAACTAATTAATTATGATTAACCTTAATCAAATGTAATTAAAAGCTTAATCCAAGATTAAGGAAGAGATTAAGGGATAATTAGGAAATAATTAGGATCTTAAGTGAAAATTAAGACTTATTATAAATTAGTTAATGAAAGCTAATCATAAGTCTTAGTAAATTAGAGGGTTCAAGTGGAAACGGATATTGATTTGAAGAAGAACATTAGTACGAACTACCTTAAAAGATTATAACCAACACACTCTTTCTACATAAGACTTGAGAAGCTTAGTGAGAGAGTGCAGTCTTAACTTAAGGTGGGGTTTAGTTTTCCTTGTGAAGGAAAGACATTGAATCGGGCCGTGCCACGGGTAAGTGGTGACGTAGAATGATTCAATGGGCTTTTCCTGTAAGGATGTGTATGCTGCGAAGCATTATTGGGTGACATGCATCATAAAGCATTGATGATATTCGAGGTTGAAAACCTTACGACCTATATGGTAGTGCCACTTGGTACAATGTGAAATCGGCTGGGAAGGGAGCAACTGGGTTTTGCAAAGAACGCCAGTGGGTCCTCAAAAGGGACGCCAGCCCTGAGGATAGCCTAGCTCCTAGAAGATCTCAGATGACGTAGGTTAGCTCCCTACTGTCGAGATCGTGGAACCCAGCTTAGCTATTCCTGTCGCTCTCATGATTTTCGGGGTCAGTCGAGATTGTCTGGAAGACAGATAAATGATTTGGCCAAAATTGAGCAATGCTCATTGTACCAACACTAGTACAAACTCTAGCTCCTGATACGCTGTACATATATGGTCGGGCAGTTGTTGTGTGCACTGTGGATGGTGATTTCCCCCGGGCCCTCATGCATTAGTGTGTATGCATCATGATGATAAAAATTGTATTCATTTGTTGGTTGAATTGTGTGGAAATTATATGTGTGTTCTCTAGCTCACTATATCCTATGTGTTGTGAGTTCATGCGATGTGTTCTAACCATTCCTTTCTGTCTTTGGTTGCTGTGTTCTTCACGTTACGTCGATAGCCGTCATTGGAGACATTCACTATGACATCGATGAGAGTGCAGCTGCGGTGGATGCCCAGAGGAACCTGGAGGGTGACGGACTTTCCTCGTAGATGTGAGTTTACTGGGGAGGTTCGCGTCATTATCACCCATCCCGACCTCCCGCTCGTACCAGAGATTGATTTCCTTGTACCAGTGACCCTCGAGTTTCCAACGCCACCTAACTTGGTGCGCCATACCACTTACCGTCCTTCACGTCGTCGTCATGCTTCTTCGTCGTCATCGTGGTCATCACGGATGGCAGATATGGTTGGGCCAAACTCCCCCAGATACTCTCCCTCTTCCGAGGCATGAGATTCTCAGCCTTTGTGTGCTGATGCGCAAGGTCGCTCTCTCTCAAATGCGTTAGAGCTGATTGTTATTAATGATACGTCCGAGGAGGAGGAGGATCCGGAGAAGGAGTCAGAGGAGGACCTGGAGGAGGAACCAAAGGAGGATTCTTCCAGCGACGAGTAGGATTAGTATGGTTTGAGTCTAGGTAGTAGCAGCTCTGATTTGGCGACCTCTTTCTTTGTATTTATCTGAGGTCTTGTTTATTTTGGCTTACTACTAGAACTCCTATTTTGATGTAGATATTCCGGTGACTCGAGAGGTACACTACTTTTATGAATGTATGTATATATATATATCATGATGTTTCTGTTTCCTTATGCTGATTCTACAAATGCGTGTGTGTTGTGTATGTGTGCGAGGTGATAACCGTCTAGACGATTTGGGAAAACAAGTTTCAAAAATAAGGAAAAGATATTTCATAAATACTTAAAATAAAATTAGAGAGGTAGTAGGTTGATAACGACTTAAACCTTTCAAAAAAAATTTCCGCATTTTAACGTTTCTAAAAACAGTACTTCCGTTGGTTACGTGTAACATATGTGATATTCTTAGTAGTAAAACTAGGGGTGTCGCACTTAGATGGTATCAGAGCTGTTCTTTCCTTTTGGCCTCGGGTATGGTCTATAATACCCTTCTCTCTGTGTTTACTCTGTGTTTGATTGTTTGTTTGTGTGAATTGGGTTGCCTTGTGTGAATTGATTGCTCTTGTATTACTAGCTGTTCAATGGTAGTAATATGATAAACTGTGTAGCGTTGCTTATTCTTGCTAGAATGATTCTGCATGAAATGGAAGAAGCTGACTTACTCTATGAATGCAGGATTCCATGGCAGGAAGAGGTAACCCTGTGATGAACGATCTCCTGGGAAGGATCGTAAACGTTCTCGAGAACCAACAGCAAACGTTGGACGAGATGAACCAAGCCCGTACTCAGAATCAAAACAACATCCCTGACGCTTACCTTGGGTTGTCTACCTTCAAGAAGAACAATCCGCCGCAATTCAAAGGAGGTCATGACCCTGATGGATCCCAACTGTGGTTAGAAGAGCTGGAAAAGATTTTCTTGGCTATGGGCTATCTTGACGAGCAGAAGATAACACTAGTTGTGTTCATGATGGTTGGGGAAGCTCAACACTGGTGGGAGTATGCTAGGCGTCAGTTAGAAGCTACTGGGAGATTGATTACCTGGAATCTGTTCAAGGAGACTTTTCTCCAGAAATATTTTCCAACTGATCTGAGGAAGCGCAAGGAAGTAGAGTTTCTCAAGTTGGAGCAAGGGAACATGACAGTTGGGGAGTATGCCGCAAAGTTTGAGGAGTTATCCAAGTTCTGCCCCTACTTCCAGAACACTGTAGATGATGGATCCAAGTGCTCTAAGTTCAAAAGTGGGTTGAGGCCAGAGATCAAACAAGCCATTGGCTATCAACAGATCACCGAGTTTTCTAAGATGGTTAACATGTGCCGCATCTTTGAGGATGACACCAAGGCAAGACAAGCTCAGTGGAAGAATTCCGTCCCGTAGAGGAACAAACCTAAGGTTACACAGGAAAAGAGGAAGCCCTATTTTGTTCCAAGGAACAACTTTGGCTCATCATCTGGGAGCGCCGCGAGACCGCAATCAATAGTTGCTAGTGGAGGAAGTCCTGCAAGCAGTACTGGCAACAACTATGCCAACTGTCCAAGTTGTAAGAGGAACCATCTGCTGAAGGATTGTCCATTCAAGAGCCAAACTGCAAACCCATCCGGCGGACCCATCTGCTATAATTGCAAACAAGGTGGCCATATCAAGAGGGATTGCCCTGTTTTGAGAGGAAGTGGTAGCGGTGTTGCAAGTGCACCTGTGTCGAATCTAAATGCGCAAGCTGGAAGGCCCAGAACCAGAGGTAGAGTGTTCACCATGAGCGGTGCTGAAGCTGCTGAATCCGAGGATCTGATCCAAGGTAAGTGTGTCATAAGTGGAATTCCTTTAATTGTATTATATGATTTGGGTGCGACGCATTCTTTTATTTCTCTGGAGTGTGTGAAACGATTGAAACTGCCTGTTGTTAAATTACCGTATGATCTTGTTGTTTCCACCCCTACTGCTAAACCTGTGATCACTTCATTAGCATGTTTGAACTGTCCAATCACCATTGGTGATAAAACCTTCTCTGCTGATTTGATTTGTTTGCCCCTTTCTCAACTTGATATTGTTTTGGGAATGGGCTGGTTATCTTCCAATGGAGTCCAGCTTGACTGTCATAATAAATCTGTTGTGTTTAATTCCTCTTCTCCCTCTACTCCTGATTCCGTAAGTTCGATATGAAGTTGGCTGAGTGTCTCTAGAAGGGGGGGTTGAATAGAGACTCTTTAAAAAATGTGTTCCTGAAGTTTGCACATTGAAATTGAATGTTGAGACGTGATCTCAAGTCTGCTGACTTGGAGTCTCAATTAAGACAGGTTATAAACAGTTTCAATTTCAGTTGATTTAATTTTGTTCTAGTGGTCTTGAAATCTCAAATCAGATTCAGTTATATTTCAAAGCAATTACTTAGTTGTTTGCAGATTTGAGATGAGATATGTATAAAGCAAGATGAAGAGATAAGGAAGAGAGATGGCACAGGGATCTTATCCTGGTTCACCCACACCTTGGGCTACGTCCAGTCCTCACAACACGTGAGATTTCCACTATTGACAACCCGTCAATTACAAGTATTCTTACAGCCTCTTCAGGACGTCTCTCACACCAAGCCTAGGCACTCCCTATCTTGGCTGAGCCACAAGTATTCTTACAGCCTCTTCAGGACGCTCACAACTCACTCTAAGACTAGGCACACTCCTATCTTAGATGAGACAGGTTACAAGAATATGTAGTTGTGATGAATCTAGCTTACAAACATACAGTGTATGGATAGGCAGTAGGCTTAGCTAGAGATACTCTCTTCTAAAAGAAATGACAATATTACAATCAGAGAAGAGAGATGGATAGAGACTAATAGGAATCTCAAGTTGAGATTAGGTCTGAGTATAAACCGGTTGAGACGTGCACTTGAGATGTTACTTGAGATGTGATGAGATGCAGTTGATGTTCAATAATTAGCGTGGTCTCTCGCTTTGCTTCACTGTTGCTTTCAGCCTTTTATTCCAATGAAACTAGCCGTTTTATGACCGTTTCTAGCCGTTGGAAGAGAGAGAAGCTGTCTTTCACTTTTCTGTCATGAGCTCAGGTACTTTTTTGGTGCAGTCTCTGTTGTGAAAGTGTACTTACGTTGACTAGCTTTTGCTACTGAGACTCTGTCTGCATCTCATGTCTGCGTCTCAAGTCTGCATATGATCTCTTCATCTCAAGTCTGGGTCTTATGTCTGCATCTGATCTGAGACTGTCTCATGTCTGCATCTGCATCTCTGCGTTTGAACTTGAGACTGCGTCTGATCTTGAGATTACATCTGATCTGAGACCGTCTCATGTCTGATTCTGCATCTCAAGTTGAGTTTATATCTCAAGTCTGATTCTGCATCTCTGTTGAGTCTGCATCTCAAGTCTGACTTTGAATCTCATCTTTGCTCAGCTTCATATTTCAAAGTTCTTCTTTGTCATGCTTGGATTGTATATGATCTTACAATGAATTTGGGCTTGTCTCAATCTGACTTTACAGTTTGAGCTTGTCTCAAGCTGACTTTGAATCTCTTCTTGGTTTGGCATCTTCTATTCTGATCTTATCTCTTGATTTCTGATGCTAAGTTAGAGTCTCATCTCTTGGCAGATCTTGCATCTGACTGTTGATCCTTCCTTTTAAGTTTGTAGATGAGTCTCTTCTTTGAGCATTGGTCTTAAGCTGATTTTTAGACTGAGCTTGCATCTGAACATGAGATAGCATCTGTGCTTGAGTCTGCATCTCATCTTGAGTTTTAAATATTTGTCTTCTTGATGAAACTTAGTTCACTGTTTGAGCTCTTCTTGACTTGACTTGATGATTAGCATTCTTAGTAGAGACCCTTTCTGATTGTAGCTGAGACTTTACTCTGATATGCACCTCTCTCAACTTAGGCTATCTTCCATTTAAAGCTTCTGAAGACTTTCTGATAAAGGATATGTTTTGAGGCCTTCTTCTGAAATTACCATTAACATATAGAACTTCTAAGCTTTGCCCATACTCCATAAATTATTCTGAAGTCTGATGTTTCTTAACATTAGGATTCTGATCTTTCTGAATTCTTCATGAGAATCCTGTCTTTCTAAGATCTCACATACAAAACATCAGTAACTTCAAGAATAGAAAACATTAAGTTTGATCAAAAGGTTTGTTGTCATTAAAACCAAATCTCAGAGGGTTTTTGCGCTAACACGAGATTCTTTTCCGCCAACCAAGTGAATGCTTCTTTGAGAGAAGGAGCTCAAATCTACATGATACTTTCTTCTTTGGAGGAAGAGCGGGAATCTGACATCAGTAAACTGCCTGTGGTGAGAGAATTTCCTGAAGTATTTCCTGAAGATATTCCTGGTTTTCCGCCAGAACAAGAAATAGAGTTTAACAAAGAGTTGGTACTTGGAACCAGACCTATTTCTATAGCTCCGTATAGGATGTCCCCACTAGAATTAGCTAAGTTGAAGAAGCAACTAGAAGAGTTGTTAGAAAAACAGTTTGTTAGGCCTAGTGTGTCCCCTTGAGGAGCACCAGTGTTGTTGGTTAAGAAGACAGATGGTAGCATGAGGCTCTGTGTAGATTATCGTCATCTTAATAAGGTGACGATAAAGAATAAGTATCCCTTGCCTAGGATAGACGACTTGATGGATCAATTAAGAGGAGCGACTGTATTCTCAAAAATTGATCTTAAGTCAGGTTATCACCAGATACGTGTTAAGTCTGAGGATATTCCGAAGACAACTTTCAGAACACGCTATGGGCATTATGAGTATTTAGTGATGTCGTTTGGTGTAACCAATGCGCCCGCAGTTTTCATGGACTATATGAACCGAGTTTTCCATCCTTACTTGGATAAATTCGTTGTGGTCTTCATAGACGACATCCTCATATATTCCAAGAGTGAGGAAGAGCATGCAGAGCATCTTAGAATAATCTTGCAGACCCTGAGGGATAGAAAGTTGTATGCTAAGTTATCTAAGTGTTAATTCTGGTTGAAGGAAGTGAACTTCCTAGGTCATGTAATCTCTAATGGAGGGGTTAGTGTAGACCCAACTAAGGTAGAAACTGTGTTACAGTGGGAAGCGCCTAAGACTGTGACGGAAGTAAGAAGCTTTTTAGGGTTAGCCGGTTACTACCGTAGGTTTATTGAGAATTTTTCTAGAATAGCAACCCCGTTGACTCGTCTGATTAGGAAGGACCAACCTTTCGTTTGGAACCAAAAGTGTGAGGATAATTTTCAGGAATTGAAGAGGAGGTTAACTTTTGCGCCTGTTTTAGTTTTACCTAACCTGCAAGAGAGTTTCAAAGTGTATTGTGATGCTTCGAAATAAGGATTAGGTTGTGTGTTGATGCAAAAAGGAAAAGTAGTGGCTTATGCCTCTAGGAAACTGCGAACACACGAAGTGAATTACCCTACTCATGATCTAGAGTTGGCTGCCATAGTTTTTGCTCTGAAGATTTGGAGGCGCCATCTGTATGGCGCTAGGTTTGAAGTCTTTAGCGACCATAAGAGCTTAAAGTATCTTTTTGATAAGAAGGAGTTGAATATGAGTCAGAGGCGTTGGATGGAATTTTTGAAGGATTATGATTTTAGTCTGTAGTACCACCCTAAGAAAGCTAATGTCGTGGCTGATGCGTTGAGTAGGAAATCTTTGTATGTGTCAGCAATGATGGTTAAGGAGCTAGAATTGATAGAAAAGTTTAGAGACCTGAACCTAGATGTTGAATTTGGTCCTAAGAGTATAAGATTGGGAACTTTGAAGATTTTGAATGATTTCTTGGAACAAGTTCGTTTAGCACAAGAAGTAGATCAACCCTTGCAAGTTTTGAAGAATCTAGTCCCTAAGAAAGGAGAATCTGAGTTTTGTAAGGGCACTGATGGAATTATTAGATTCAAGGGTAGCATATGTGTACCCAGTGTTAAGGAAATAAGAAGATTGATCCTAGAGGAGGCTCATAAGAGTGGATTGAGTATTCACCCTGGAGCAACTAAGATGTATCAAGATCTGAAGAAAATGTTTTGGTGGTCTGGAATGAAAAAGGAAGTAGCTGAGTATGTAGCTTCTTGTTTGGTTTGTCAGAAAGCTAAGATTGAACATCAGAGACCATCAGGAGAGTTACAACCTTTAGATGTCCCTGAGTGGAAGTAGGATAGCATATCAATGGATTTCGTAGTAGGTTTACCTAGAACTCCTGCAGGTTTTGATGCTATATTGGTAATTGTTGATAGGTTAACAAAATCTTGTCATTTCCTACCCATCAACATTAAGTTTTCCTTAGAAAAGTTAACTCGGTTGTAAATTAAGGAAGTAATAAGGTTACATGGGGTTCCTTCTAGCATAGTGTCAGATAGAGACCCTAGATTTACATCCAGATTTTGGGGTAGTCTGCAACAAGCTTTAGGAACCAAGTTAAGACTTAGTTCAACCTATCACCCTCAGAAAGATGGTCAATCTGAGCGGACTATCCAGTCTCTAGAAGATTTGCTGAGAGCGTGTGTGTTAGAACACAAGGGAAGTTGGGATCAGTTGTTGGCACTGATCGAGTTCACCTACAACAATAGTTTCCATTCTAGTATTGGAATGGCACCGTACGAAGCCTTGTATGGTAGGAAGTGTAGGACCCCTTTGTGTTGGTTTGAATCTGGCGATGGCCTAGTGTTAGGGCCTTAGATGATTCAGCAAACCACAGAGAAGATCAAGATGATTCAGGAAAGGATGAGAATATCACAGAGCAGGCAGAAAAGTTACTATGATCGGAGGAGGAAACCCCTTGAATTCGAAGAAAGAGACCATGTCTTTTTGAGAGTTCACCAATGAGTGGGGTTGGTAGGGCAATGCGATCCCGAAAGCTTACACCTAAATTTGTTGGTCCCTACCAAATTTTAAAAAGAATCGGTCTTGTTGCTTACCAAATTGCTTTACCACCTTTTCTCTCTAATCTTCATAACGTATTCCACGTGTCACAACTCCGAAAATATATTCCTAACCCTTCGCACATCATAGAACCCGACGTAATACAATTAAAAGAAAATTTATCTTATGAGGTATTACCTGTGCGAATCGGAGACCGAAGAATTAAGCAGTTGAGAGGAAAAGAGATTCCGTTGGTTAAGGTTATTTGGGGTGCAACTGATGAAGGGAATGCAACCTGGGAGTTGGAGGAGCAAATGAAGAAGTCCCATCCTCATTTATTTGAAGAAGGTACGCACAAATTTAGAGGACGAAATTTCTTTCTAGGAGGGGAGAGATGTAACACCCGCGTTTTTACCGTTTTGTCGTATTGTGTGATTTATTGAATTTTGAGTGATTAAAATTATTTTTAATCATCAAAATTAATTTTTATGAGTTTAGGAATGAATTTCCTATTTTTCTAGAATTTTTGGGAATTTTTGTGCAAAAATGACCTTTTTACACCTATTGTCTCTTGAACCGGGCCCGAATACTCTTGATCCGGGCCAGAAAAAAGTTGCACAATCCTCCCTTTCCTTCTCATGCAAGTCGTGAATGTGTATGTGTGATGCATGAAGGACACTTGTCCTTTCCTTTCTTTTTACAAGACAAGTGTCATGTAAAGGAAATTAAGGCATTAAACACTTATTTTTTCTTTTTCCTTACATGCAAGCCTTGCAAAAAAAATTTTCTCTCATTTCTTCCTTTCTCTCCAAGGAGCAGCCGTGAACTCCCTCTCTTTTCTCTCAAAAATTTTCCATTTCCATCAAACACTTTCAAACCAAGGTTCCATTTTTGAACCAAAGCTTAAACACCTAGCCTTCAAGCATTGTGAGCTCTTGTTTGGTGATCAAACGAGGGATTTTTGGGGTTGTTTTGGAGCTGTTGTTGCACTATATTCTTGAGGAATTTCTTTAGGTAAAGGGGGAGGGAGAGCTTGAACTCTAGTAGGATTGGTGACTAGAGTCAAGGATTGCCCTTGATCCTCGTCCTTGATCTTGTTTTTCTCTTGAAAAATGAGTTATTGGAACCTATCCTTTGAGAGATTTGGTTCGGCTGTTTGTGTTGGCTTTGTGTGGTTGTTTTAAATTGTTGATTGTTGCTTGAAACATGCTTGGATGATGTTTTAGAGTACATGCAAGCCAAGATTTTAATTGAAAAAATTCTCTTTTTTTCCCTATATGGTTCGACTATCTTTAGTTGATAGGGCTGCATGTATCAAAAATTTTATTTGATGGTGGAAATGTGTTTTGATGATGGATCTATGAACATGCAAGAGGTTGTTTGAATTTATGAAATTGTTTGGATGTTTGATTCTTGAAAAATGATGTTTATGAGCTTAGAAATAAAGTTATGAACTTGAATGTGTGTATGGATGATTTTGGATGAATTAGCCTGATGTTTGTTGTTTATAATGCTTGTTGGTGATTGTGTTGAAATTTGGTAAAGTTTGAATGTTGTTGGAAAATTGGTATTTTGATGAACATTCAAGGTGTTCTTGATGTTCTTGAGGTTGTTCTTAATGAAACTCATCAAGAATGCTTTTTGATCTTGAAAAGATCAAGTAGAGTGGAAAAACATGTTTTTGGGCCTCAATGGTCCAATAGGCCAAAACACTAAATTTACTAAAAGAATTTTTAATTAAATAATAAATTTTAGAAAATACCAAAAGAATTAAATTCGGATTCCAAGTGTAATCCAAAAAAAAGTCAACACAAAAGTCAACATTTTGACTTGTCATGTGTAAAAATGGACTCCTAAGAGTCATTCAACCTCTGGGCCCTTGGCTCAGGCCCAAAATCCTCAAAAAGAGAGTCAAAGACTCTTTAAAAGTCAAAAAAAAAAATAATTCATGGAATTGGACTTAGATTAGAGTTGGACTTCAACTCTAATCTAACCTATTAAAATTAAAACTTAGAAATTAATTAGTGGGCTTAGCTAATTTAATTGTCTAAGTTAATTAATCTATGTTACTTAATTTAATAAAGTGAAGAATAATTAATTAAGGCTAAAATTAATTAACCTTAAAATATTAATCTTAATCTCAATCACTAATTACCAATGAGGTATTAATTAAGTAATTAAGCCTTAATGACATTTAAGAACTAATTAATTATGATTAACCTTAATCAAATGTAATTAAAAACTTAATCCAAGTGGAAACGAATATTGATTTGAAGAAGAACATTAGTACGAACTACCTTAAAAGATTATAACCAACACACTCTTTCTGCATAAGACTTGAGAAGCTTAGTGAGAGAGTGCGGTCTTAACCCGAGGTGGGGTTAAGTTTTCCTTGTGAAGGAAAGACATTGAATCGGGCGGTGCCACGGGTAAGTGGTGACGTAGAATGATTCAATGGGCTTTCCCTGTAAGGATGTGTATGCTGCGAAGCATTATTGGGTGACATGCATCATAAAGCATTGATGATATTCGAGGTTGAAAACCTTACGACCTATATGGCAGTGCCACTTGGTACAGTGTGAAATCGGCTGGGAAGGGAGCAACTGGGTTTTGCAAAGAACGCCAGTGGGTCCTCAAAAGGGACGCCAGCCCTGAGGATAGCCTAGCTCCTAGAAGATCTTAGGTGACGTAGGTTAGCTCCCTACTGTCGAGATCGTGGAACCCAACTTAGCTATTCCTGTCGCTCTCATGATTTTCGGGGTTAGTCGAGATTGTCTGGAAGTCAGGTAAATGATTTGGCCAAAATTGAGCAATGCTCTTTGTACCAACGCTAGTACAGACTCTAACTCCTGATACGTTGTACATATATGGTCGAGCAGTTGCTGTGTGCACTGTGGATGGTGATTTCCCCCGGGCCCTCATACATTAGTCTGTATGCATCATGATGATATAAATTGTATTCATTTGTGGTTGAATTGTGTGGAAATTCTATGTGTGTGCTCTAGCTCAGTATATCTTATGTGTTGTGAGTTCATGCGATGTGTTCTCACCCTTCCTTTCTGTCTTTGGTTGTTGTTTTCTTCTCGTTACGTTGATAGCCGACATTGGAGACCTTCACTATGACATCGATGAGAGTGCAGCTGCGGTGGATGCCCAGAGGAACCTGGAGGGTGACGGACTTTCCTCGTAGATGTGAGTTTACTGGGGAGGTTCGCGTCATTATCACCCATCCCGGCCTCCCGCTCGTACCAGAGATTGATTTCCTTGTACCAGTGACCCTCGAGTTTCCAACGCCACCTAACTTGGTGCGCCATACCACTTACCGTCCTTCACGTCGTCGTCCTGCTTCTTCATCGTCATCGTGGTCATTGCGGATGACAGATATGGTTGGGCCAAACTCCCCCAGATACTCACCCTCTTCCGAGGCATCGGATTCTCAGCCTTTGCGTGCTGATGCGCAAGGTCGCTCTCTCTCAATTGAGTTAGAGCTGATTTTTATTGACGATACGTCCGAGGAGGAGGAGGAGGCATCAGATTCTTTGTATTTATCTGAGGTCTTGTTTATTTTGGCTTACTACTAGAACTCATATTTTGATGTAGATATTCAGGTGACTCGAGAGGTACACTACTTTTATGCATGTATGTATATATATATATATATCATGATGTTTCTGTTTCCTTATGTTGATTCTACAAATGCGTGTATGTTGTGTATGTGCGCGAGGTGATAACCGTCTAGACGATTTGGGAAAACAAGTTTCAAAAATAAGGAAAAGATATTTCATAAATACATAAAATAAAATTAGAGAGGTAGTAGGTTGATAACGACTTAAACCTTTCCAAAAAAAAAATTCCTCATTTTAACGTTTCTAAAAACAGTACTTCCGTTGGTTACGTGTAACATATGTGATATTCTTAGTAGTAAAACTAGGGGTGTCGTAAAAAACCCCAAAGGTATGCCCTGATGTCACAAGTATCAGAGTGACATTCCCTTCAATCACTACTCGACTCCAATCGTGTCATCATCAACACCTGTAAAATTAACCACAGTGTAACGTTGAGGAAAAGAATACCAACTCATACATACACATAGGAGACTACCCTATCCTCACCCACATATTTTCATCATACTCATCAAGTAATAATATACAGAGAAAATCTTACACCCTTATTTTCAAACATCATATCTCATCACAATTATATGAATCACACCTTATAAATCATCAAATACATCCTCAATACTTAATACTCATCTCATCAATAATTCTCATAACATCATAATATAATTGAACATCTTCATTAATCATATTGCATGTTCATCAATCATCATGCACACCCAAAATCATCAATCATCATCATGAAATATATTGCATGTTCATCTATCATCATGCACACCAAAACATCATCAATATCATTATTAAATACATTGCATTTCATCTATCATCATGCACACCCAAAAGAGTTCACCTCTCCGAGTTGCACTTCACCCCTCTCTAGGCTGGTGCATCTCGAGTACAATCACCTCCCTGAGTTACACTCCACCCCTCACTGGGCTTGTGTATCTCAAGTACAATCACCTCCCTGAGCTACACCCCACCCCTCACTGGGCTTGTGTATCTCAAGTACAATCAACTCCCTGAGTTACACCCCACCCCTCACTGGGCTTGTGTATCTCAAGTACAATTACCTCCCTGAGTTACACTCCACCCCTCAATAGGCTTGTGTATCTCAAGTACAACAACTCATATGCTCAATGCATAATTAACATCATAAGGTTAAGTACATCATCATCATTATCATCATCATCACCACAAAATCATCATCAATCATTCTCATCATAAATCATCATCATCATAACTCATAACACTCATCGCATGCTCAATGCATCTTTATATAAACATCAAATCACACCCATAGTAAGGTCATATACATCATCATCATTCTCATAATAGACATCTATTCATCAAGGTATCATCATAGACACACCAAATTCACTTGTAACAAGCATTATCAATCATTAAGATGTCAAATTCCACACTGATAATCGATTACCAACCTCCAGTAATCGTTTACCTACAAAGAAAGCCTCTGGTAATCGATTACAACCCCTATGTAATCGATTACCTGCAAGCAAACACACTGGTAATCGATTACAACATCTCAATAATCAATTACCTGCAAACAATCACTCTGGTAATCGATTACAGCATCCCTGTAATCGATTACCTGCGAACAAACAACACACCAGGCTACCCAGAACACCCTGGTAATAGATTATACACCCTGGTAATTGATTACCCACAACGCAGATCGCAGTTCTCGCTTTCTTTAACCCTTTTAATCCTCTATATTCATCCTTTAATAAATCCTCTTTGTTATATCATCAATCATATACGATTATATCAACTAAATTCAGCAAAAACAACAATCTTTACACAAATTATACAATTAATACATCAAAACCCCAAATCATCCAACCGCTATTCACCCATTTCGCTATTTTCGCTATCCTCTTCAATTTCATTCAAGAATTCATCAAGATTCATAAAATCAGTCATCAATCAACAATTTTCATCATACCATACTCAACATATACATATATCAATCGAATTTAAAGTCTTAAGTTACTACCCAAGCACCCCCCACATGTTACACCCTCATCCCAGGACGGGTATTACTCGCCTAACTCGATTGCAATTTGTTAATTCATCTCTTAATAAAATGAGGAAAGTTGGTGATTTTTTTTTTGTAAAGAATATTAGTAAATTATATTTGAGATAAAACAAGAAGAAGTACAATGGTACTAGGTATATCATTCTGTTACTAATCGAAATTACAATGGAAATAACGTACATCTAGATTGGGATTTTAGTATATTACATTACAAAAAGAAATGGGGCTTTCTATTAGGCTTTGACCTATCTCCACTATATTCTTCTACTCAAATATGTCCCTAAACACTACGACCTGACTCAACAAGATCCGGTTCCACCTGAACGCCACGTCTATCTTCAGGACAACGTGCATCCTTCCAGAGTCCATGCCCTTTTAGGTGCCAAAATAATAACACACAACAAAAGAAAGACAAGGGGGTGAGAACACTTTACATGAACTCACAAACATAGGATATGATGCACTAGAGCACACACACAAAAATTCCACACAATTCAATCAACAAGTGAATATAAGTCATATCATCACAATGCATACAGACTAATGCGTACTTTGTACTATGATGCCATAACTAATGCATGAGGGCCCGGGGAAACATCACCATCCGCAAAGCACACAGCAACTGCCCGACCATATATGTAGAACGTATCAGGAGTTAGAGTCTGTACTAGCAATTAGTACAAGGAGCATTGCTCATTCATTTTCTTTTGGCCAAAATCTTTTATGCGTCCTTCCAGACAATCTCAACTGACCCCGAAACCATGAGAGAGACAGGATAGCAAAGCTTGTACCCCTTCGGACTCGACAGAAGGGAGCTAGCCTACGTCTCATGATGTCCTTTCTGGAACTCGACTATCCTCAGGGCTGGCGTCCCATTTGAGGACCCGCTGGCGTTCTTTGCAAAACCCAATGCACCCCTCCCAACCAGTTTCACATTGTACCAAAGTGTCACTGCCATATTATGGTCATAAGGTTTTCAACCTTGAACATTATCGATGCTTTATGATGCATGTCACACAACAATGCTTCTCAGCATACACAGTCCTTACAGGCAAAGCCCATCGAATCATTCCACGTCACCACTTACCCGTGGTACGGACCGATTCAATGTCTTTCCTTCAAGGAAGCCAATCAATGTTTTCTCAGCATACACAGTCCTTACAGGCAAAGCCCATCGAATCATTCTACGTCACCACTTACCCGTGGTACGGCCCGATTCAATGTCTTTCCTTCAAGGAAGCCAATCAATGTTTTCTCAGCATACACAGTCCTTACAGGCAAAGCCCATCGAATCATTCTACGTCACCACTTACCCGTGGTACGGCCCGATTCAATGTCTTTCCTTCAAGGAAGCTAATCAATGTTTTCTCAGCATACACAGTCCTTACAGGCAAAGCCCATCGAATCATTATACGTCACCACTTACCGTGGTACGGCCCGATTCAATGTCTTTCCTTCAAGGAAGCCAATCAATGTTTTCTCAGGATACACAGTCCTTACAGGCAAAGCCCATTGAATTATTCTACGTCACCACTTACCCGTGGTACGACCCGATTCAATGTCTTTCCTTCAAGGAAGCCAATCAATGTTTTCTCAACATACACAGTCCTTATAGGCAAAGCCCATCGAATCATTCTACGTCACCACTTACCCGTGGTACGACCCGATTCAATGTCTTTCCTTCAAGGAAGCCAAACCCCATCTTGGGTTGGAACCGCACTCTCTCACTAAGCTTCTCAAATTTTATGCAGAAGGAGTATATTGGTTATAAACTTTTAAGGTACTTTGTACTAATGTTTTTCCTTAAATTAACAATCATTTTCACTTAAGTCCTATAGATTACTAAGACTTATGACTGTGTTTTATGAATAGTGTTACCTATCTTAATTCTTCCGGTATGTCTAATTAAGATTAGGTTTAACACTTAATTGTAGTTAGTATTCATTAACTAAACTATAATCAATCCTAATCTCTTCCTTAATCTTGGATTAAGCTTTTTAATTTCCTTTGATTAAGGTTAATCATAATTAATAAATTCTTACTCATCATTAAGGCTTAATTACTTAATTAATGCCTTATTAGTAATTAGTGAAAAATTAGTCTTCCTTAAGGTTAATTAATTTTAGCCTTAATTAATTATTCTTTACTAAATTAACTTATTAGATTAATTAACTTAAATAATTAAATTAGCTAAGCCCACTAATTTAAATTTTAAGCTTTAATTTTGATAATTTTGATGGTGGATTAGAGTTGAAGTCCAACTCTAATCTATGCCCAATTTCATAAATTGTTTTTGGTTGACTTTTAATGAGTCTTTGACTCTTTTTTTTTGAGGATTTTGGGCCTGAACCAAGGGCCCAAAGGATGGATGACTCTTAGGAGCCCATTTTTACACATGACAAGTCAAAATGTTGACTTTTGTGATGACTTTTATTTGGATTATTACACTTGAAATCCGAATTTAATTCTTTTGGTATTTTCCAAAATTTTTTATTTAGTTAAAAATCCTTTTTTGTAAATTTAATGTTTTAACCTATTAGACTATTAAGGCCCAAAAACATGTTTTTCAACTTCACTTGACCCTTTTAAGATCAAAATGAATTCTTGATGAGTTTCATCAAGAACAACCTCAAGAACATCAAGAACACCTTGAATGTTCACCAAAACACCTATTTTTCCAACAACATCCAAACTTTACCAAATTTCAACACTATCATCAACAAGCATTATCAACAACCAATATCATTCTAATTCATCCAAAATCATCCATACACACATTCAAGTTCATAAATTTATTTCTAAGCTCATAAACACCATTTTTCAAGAATCAAACATCCAAAACAAATTCATAAATCCAAACAACCTCATGCATGTTCATAGATCCATCATCAAAACACATTTCCATCATCAATTAAAATTTTAGAAACATGCAGCCCTTTTATTTCAAAATAGCCGAACCATATAGGGAGAAAAAGAGAGAATATTTTTTCAAACAAGAACATGGTTTGCATGTAACCCAAAACAACATCCAAGCATTTTTCAAGCATCAACAACAATTAAAAACACCATGCAAGGCTATAATGAAATAACCGAACCATATCTCCCAAGAGATTGGTTCCAACAACCCATTTTTCAAGAGAAAAACAAGATCAAAGACAAGGATCAAGGGCAATCCTTGACTCTAGTCACCAATCCTACTAGAGTTCAAGTTCTCCCCCCCTTTACCTAAGGAATTTCCTGAAGAATAAGGTGCAGAAACAGCTCAAAAATCAGCTCCAAAGATCCCTCCTTTGATCATCAAACTCGAGCTTTCTTGGAGGCTTGGTGTTTAAAGCTTTGGTTCAAAGATGGAACCTTGGCTTGAAATTGTTTGATGGAGATTGGAAAAATGTTGGGAGAAAAGAGAGGGAGACTCACGGCTTTGTCTTGGAGAGAAAGATAGAAATGAGAGAAAAATTTCAAGTTTGCATGTGTGGAAGAAAAGGAAGAATAAGTGGTTTTAGTGTTAAAATGCCATAAATGCCTACACTTGACACATGTCTTGGAAGGAAGAAAGAAGGAGACAAGTGTCTCTCATGCAACACTCTCCCACATGCTCGACTTGAATGAGAAGCAAAAGGGAAGGTTTGTGCAATTTTTTTATGGCCCAGATCAAGAGTATTTGGGCCCGGTTCGAGAGACAGTAGGGGTAAAATGGGAATTTTGCACCAAAATTCCCAAAATTTCCCAAAAATTCTAGAAAAATTCCTATAATTGCTCTAACCTATTTTAAGCCTAAAAATGTGATTAGAACTTACTTCTCACTTAAACTTTCTTATTTCCCAATTTTCCCAGTTTTCTCACACAACGGTTATTTTTTTAATAAGAGTAAGCGGATAGAAAATTATGGTTTTACATACAAAAATTCTATAAAGTTATAAATATCATTTTCAATCCACCTTTAAGGTTCAAAGTATATTTTCCATAATATTCCATAAAATTTCATATGTTGGTTAGGGTTATACTGCTAATCAGGGGCATTTTGGTCCTTTTGCCCAAAAGCGCAAGAAAATTCTAAATAGTTTTCTAAAATTCATTATTAATTATATTAAAAATATTTTGACTAAAAATATGGATCCCTTTAAGTTTTAGCTATTCTTTATAATTAAATTTATATTTTCCTTAATTGTATAATTACTAAGGGTATCTTAGGTTATTTTCTCAAGCACCTCTCTTGAAAAATTTTATTTATAATTATGGTTTGATAATTTCAAAAATAAAAATTTGATTGCTTATTAACAGCTCCCAAATACTTCATAATTAAATTATTATTATTATTATTTTAAAAATTTCTTTATTTTATTTATATACCGGTAGGGGAAATTGTGGATGTTACATTTCTCCCCTCCTTTAAGAAATTTCGTCCTCGAAATTTGAAGTTCCTATTATTGGATAGGGCTAAATCTAGTTTCTTAAGCTTTAAGAGTTACTCTTCTAGTTGAATCATATAAGACCTTAAGGGTTCCCTAAAAGTTGGATAATCATTTTAAACTACTCGTGGATGTAGGGATGATATCTTGAATTAAGATCAACCTTAGCTTTCGAGGTCTTACCTCTTCTCTAACAACCAGTAGCGAATTTTGAAACTTTTACCTAACACCTTACCGAAAAATTTTCCGGTATGATCTAATATCCCATAAGATTTGATCAGGAACATCTATTTTCGACAAGCATATCTTATCAAACTTTCCACCATCATTCATACTACCTTAATTCTAACTAGAGTGCTAAGTTAATCCATTTATGAGGTGTGCTACTATGCTACCCCATCTCCTTCCTCGGGTATTTGGCAAGCAACTAGACACTCCCTTTCAGCTTATAATCAACATAGAGTTATAATACCTAAAGAAATGCACAGTTTCAATCCATAAGTCAAATCGCTAAATTTTCCTATAAAAATTATTTTAACAATCACCAAAGTATGTTCCTTATAATAACTAATTTCCTTAGCTGATAGCCGGATGGGTGTAGGATCTAGAATTGAGCAAAACCAACCGATTAGAATCAAAATATGGTGAATAAATTGCGAAAATAAGGTGCAGGGCAGCAGCTTATTTTGCGCAAGAAAGTGATAGAAAATGAGAGAAAATGAAAGAAAAAGTGGAGAGGAAGAAATGGGAAGGACGCCACTGAAGCAAGAATCCACTTGCAGCAGATAAGTCCAATGCCAGACGCCACTAATTCAGGAGAATTAGATAAGTCTCAGTATGGTTTGAGCAACAACCACCAAGCCTCACTCAACTCACAAAGGGAGGAGAAAATTTGGAATAATGCCTTTACTTCAAAATTCAATGTGTCCAATACAAGAGGATAAGACTCCTTTATATAGGAGTGGAGGGGGAAGGGGGCAGATTTTTAGGAGAATAAAATGGGAGAAAAATAAAAGATGAGTGAAAACACTCCTAAGTGGGTTTTGAACCCAAGACCCCAAAGGTTTATGGCTAAGCTAAGTCTTAAGCCATTAAACCTCTAAAATGCGCCCCACTCATGTAAAAAAAAATTACAAGATGAAAGAAATTCTATCCTAGGTGGGAATAGAACCCAAGACTCCCTAAGCCTTATAGCAAGGCAACCTACTAGCCAATAAACCCATACATGTGGGCGCCCAAGTAGGAGGAAAATAAAAGGAAAATTACAAAAATAAAAAGAAAATACAAAAGAGTCCTAATAAAGGCGGTTCATAGGACAAGGGTCCTATCCAGGGTCAAGGTGTCCTTCTGTAGGGTAGTGACCTTTATTTTGTAGGGTAGTGTCCCTTTATTTGTAGGACACTAATTTCTCCAACTCTTCCTTGCTTGAAGTTGGTGCATATCTTCCAATGTAGGTCTTGCAGGTCCAAGCTCCTAGTAGAGTGTTATCATTCCCTCCCCCTTGAAAAGGATTTGACCTCAAATCTGAAAATTCAGAAAGAAGCCTTAAGAGTAATGAACTGGGTAGAAGAAGGGGATGGATGACAAAATTTAGGAAGTAAGAAGATACTTCCCTTAGCCCTTGGAGAGTAGAGTTAGAGGTCCACAAGTTGAACATCTTCCGTGTGCCTAAACAACAAGACGAAGACCCATAAGTATTATTCCAAAGCAAGCAAAGTGAAGGCTCATAACAAAATTACTTGGGGATCATAAAGATTGGCAAAAGAAAAACATAGGAGATAAACAAGAGGTATTTGAGATAAGGGTTAGAAAACTCCCTTAATGAAGATTGAGCCCTCTTGTCTACGTACTTTGTGGATTTAGTTCCTGGATCAAAGACTAATCTTTTGAAGCCCTCCCTTGCAAACAAGAGAAGTAAGTGGTCATGGAGAAGGCTTAGGAAATAAATTCCACATAAGTACAAAATGTGTTTCAATGGGCAACATTCATCAAAATATTCTACACTATGTTCCCAAATAAATGCACAAGTGAAACTATGTGGCATGAGTGTTTTAATATTTTTCATTAACATCCCAACATTTTTATTGAACATAACACATGCATCTTGAGTATGATTGTCAAAAGTGTAGTGCATATGTTCATGCCATGAGGAATTTATGCAAGTCTTTTCAAGAGATCTATTTATTCTAATGCACTCACTCAAGTAATATGTCACCTTTTGCATATTATCATATGTGTTCATGTAAGGTGAAACATAAAAAGAATTATTTTGAGTGTGCATATCAAGAAGCATATCATTATATGAATTAGATGTCAAACAAGTTTTCCCATATGTGATAGCTTCATCAAAATTTTTATTCTTTTCACTAACTAGTTCAAGAGCATAATACACATCTTTATATGAAATAATTATTTTAGGCCCAAAATGTGTATTAAATTTATAAACACAAACCAAAGGTACATGCATATTCAATCCAACTTTGTTATCATTCCTATCATGCAATCTAAATTGATCAAAGGAATTGATTAAACATGAATCTCTAGTAAGTTTCATGGTACTCTTAAACTTAGTTGGCTTTTCTAAACAAGCAATAGTTTCCAAAGCATCATCAACATTTTTTATTTCATTCAAACATGTAATGCTTTGAGGCATATAATTGTGCATAGATGAGGGCATTTCATGCATAAAGAAAGTTAGTCTAGGAAACTCCCTTTCAATCGCTTGAGTTGTCTTCCTTGCAACACTAGAAGTGCTAGCCTTCAACCTATTCATGTTTTCACACAAAGGGTTAGCATTTACTTTTATATTCAATGGAATTGGTTGCTTCCCTAAATTTTCTTCAATTTGCATTCTTTCTACTTCCTTTTCTTTGTCTCTCTTAATCCTTTCTTCTTCTTCTTTTTCTAATTGACTCTTCTTTTCTAATTTTCTTCTCTCTTCTATCTCAATTAAGGATTTTGAAAGGCATTTTGAAAGTTTATCTTCAATTTTATTACAAAATTTTTCTAACTTTCTTCCAATTCTATCTTCAAAAGAATCTTTTGTACTTTTCCTATTCTCTCTTTTATTATACCTTTGTCTTCCTTCTTCATACCTTCTAAATTTCTTTTCTTCCTCATACCTTGTCCTTTCATGGTTAGAGTTATCATAACTCCTTTCCTTCTTCTTACTATCTTCAAAATGATATCTACTTATTTCTCTTTCCTTCCTTTCTTTTTATACCTTTCATCATGAGAAGAGTGTCTTCTCACTTCCTTTTCTCTTCTAAATTCTCTCCCATCTTCATCTAGCTCCTTTCTCCACATTCTATATGACATCTTAAATTGATTTTATTTGAAAGCTTTTTAAAGGACCTCACCACTCACTAAGTGTTTATACTCAATGGAATGTAATCACTCGTGTATGTCACTCTTTTTTGGCTTTTTCTATAATGAAAACTCTCTTGCCTCTTCTACTCGGTTGGAGGTTGATTAGAAGTTGCAAAGACCAACGTGAGTCTAAGTCTTAACCCTTACCCAAATAGAAGCGCACTAACAAAGAAAATACCTACTGGAAGAAGATTGGAAAAATCCTAAGACAAAACAAAAGAATTGATATGACAAACAAGAAAAGCTGGCACTCAAACAAGCTTATACACAAGAGCAGACAGCAAACAAGACAAGACGGAAGAAATTGCAAAGAGAATTGTTTTTGGTGATTTTTGAAAAAGAGTTGCCAAAATTGTCGTTTTTATGAAAAACAGCAAATACAACTCAATTACGGTATACAGGGAAATGAAAACAGAAAATTACAGTAAAACTGTCACTGTATTGTTGGGATACTTCTTTGTTTTTGTTTTTCTATTTTTTTTGAATTTTTTTGAATTTTTTGACTCTTTTGACTTTTTGGGTGTCTTTTGACTTTTGCACCCTTTTTTTTGCTTTTTACACCTCTTTTTCTATTTTTGGCACGTATGTACCTTTTGTATTTTTCTTGCCTTTTCTTTCTTTTTTTTTGTCTTTTTCCCCAATAGAAAATTACAGAAATTTGTACACAATGAAAAGAAAATTAACTGTACCTACTGTAATATTTTTGGAATTTTTTGACAGTAAACTGGTCCAAGTGGCCCAAAAAAGCAAAAATAATGAATAAATTGTTTTCTAAAAACTGTAAAAACGTAATGGCAACTGATTTCAAAAATGGCCAAAAAAATTGCTTAGCACTTCCTTGTTGATTATACAAAACCGGTATGGTCACAGAAACGCGCTTGGTTCAATTTTAAGATTGGAATTAAATTTTGAAGGAAAATCAACAATTAGAATTTGTTGATCTTCTTCCAATACTATGAACCAAAAAAGATCCTATAGGTGAGCGTTTTGCACAATCAAACAGGGAAAGTCCAAGGTAGAGATAGCAGTCAATCCAAATTTTCAATCAGAATGGCGATCAAACAGACATAACAAGAGTAGGAAATTGAACAAAACAAGAGCCCAAAAATGCGCATAAATGGCAAAAAATAAAGAGGAAAGTTGCGCAAAATTAAATGGCAAGAAAATAAAGGGGGAAACTGAAATTAAAAGGATGGGGAGGACAGAAATGTAATGGCAGAAAGTAGAAGGGGATGGCAGAAAGTAAAAGGATGGCGAGAGCATAAATGTAAAGGGGGAAGCGGAAATTAAAAGGATGGGGAGGACTGAAAGTAAATGACTGAAAGTAAAGGGGGAAGCGGAAATTAAAAGGATGGGGAGAGCAGAAATGTAAATGGCAGAAAGTAAAGGGGAGAGCAAAAATTAAAAGGATGGGGAGAAGCGGAAATTAAATGGCGGAAAATTAAAAGCGGAAAGTAAAGAGATGAATATGGGGGATGAACAATTAATGGTGAAGGGGAGAAATGTAGGTAAACGATCTTTGGAAAAATGAAGACAACAATGCCTCCTCTTACCACACTTCACCACAAACAAGCAGTTATATCAATTAATTTGCAAGAATCACTCAAGAACAAGTATGAGCAATTAAAGAGACATTTAAACAAACACCTAGGGGGTGGGAATTAGCGGCCCAAAACAGCCCCCAACTAGCAAGAATTCAAGCAAATCAATCAAGACAGACAAGTGCTGATAGCAGCAGAAAGGCACCTCGGGCCCGGGAAACAGTCCAAGTCCAAATTACAATTGAAAAGAGGGATGAAATTACACTAAATTGAATGAAAATTCTGCACATATAGGTGCAGCAAAACAGCGCCCAAACAGCCCCAATGTGCTCCAAAAATTGCTCAATCCATCAAGCTCTGATTACCAATTGATAGCCGGATGGGTGTAGGATCTAGAATTGAGCAAAACCAACCGATTAGAATCAAAATATGGTGAATAAATTGCGAAAATAAGGTGCAGGGCAGAAGCTTATTTTGCGCAAGAAAGTGATAGAAAATGAGAGAAAATGAAAGAAAAAGTGGAGAGGAAGAAATGGGAAGGACGCCACTGAAGCAAGAATCCACTTGCAGCAGATAAGTCCAATGCCAGACGCCACTAATTCAGGAGAATTAGATAAGTCTCAGTATGGTTTGAGCAACAACCACCAAGCCTCACTCACTCACAAAGGGAGGAGAAAATTTGGAATAATGCCTTTACTTCAAAATTCAATGTGTCCAATACAAGAGGATAAGACTCCTTTATATAGGAGTGGAGGGGGAAGGGGGCAGATTTTTAGGAGAATAAAATGGGAGAAAAATAAAAGATGAGTGAAAACACTCCTAAGTGGGTTTTGAACCCAAGACCCCAAAGGTTTATGGCTAAGCTAAGTCTTAAGCCATTAAACCTCTAAAATGCGCCCCACTCATGTAAAAAAAAATTACAAGATGAAAGAAATTCTATCCTAGGTGGGAATAGAACCCAAGACTCCCTAAGCCTTATAGCAAGGCAACCTACTAGCCAATAAACCCATACATGTGGGCGCCCAAGTAGGAGGAAAATAAAAAGAAAATTACAAAAATAAAAAGAAAATACAAAAGAGTCCTAATAAAGGTGGTCCATAGGACAAGGGTCCTATCCAGGGTCAAGGTGTCCTTCTGTAGGGTAGTGACCTTTATTTTGTAGGGTAG
Source organism: Sesbania bispinosa (assembly GCA_026901365.1). Classification (NCBI taxonomy): domain Eukaryota; kingdom Viridiplantae; phylum Streptophyta; class Magnoliopsida; order Fabales; family Fabaceae; genus Sesbania; species Sesbania bispinosa. Next base: position 508,232 of record QLOH01000205.1, read on the forward strand.
TGTCCCTTTATTTGTAGGACACTAATTTCTCCAACTCTTCCTTGCTTGAAGTTGGTGCATATCTTCCAATGTAGGTCTTGTAGGTCCAAGCTCCTAGTAGTGTTATCATTAACATTTTATTCTGATTCCCAATGATCTCTTACAATATCTCATTTTCTTACAATTCTAAAATGTTCATTTTCCTTCACTATGTATGAATATATAATTCCACAATAGTCACAAGTGTTGTTTATTATACATACGATTATATTAGTTTCCTTGGTCTTAATATCAACACTCTTACTGATCTAGTTAATCTTCCATCACTCCCTGTAAAAAGATTCTAAGTTCTTTCTTTCTCAAGAATCTTAAATTCATTCTTATCCCAATAAGATGAAATCCTTCGATTCATGCATCGATTTGTTTTTGCTTTATCTATCATTATTAATCGTTGTAGGATCTTTCTACCTAAAATATCAATCGCTACTTATAACCAAGGCTTAACTCCATAAACTGTTACTCCCAAAAAGGTCTCACCATCCATCATCACCTTATGTCCTTTTTACCGCAAACTATTTTTTTTTTATAACTACACATCTTTTTCCTAAACAAAATGTATCTTAAGAATTTTTACTTCCATCTAACTAAGACTTATAATCAGACAATTCCACTTCTAACGTACTTCTCCTTAATAACCCAAGGTTATTCCAAAGAATTCTACACCTTTCGTTGGATCCTAGAAACAGGCGAGAATGTTGCATGTAAGACTGAAGATACGTTGGCTTGAAGGAGGTTAGAATATTGGGTTCACTGAGGAGGGGAAGGAACACCAATGATAACCGCTCCAGATGGAATTACTAGACGCCTAAAGCATTCATAGCAAAACCCGAAAGCAGTTTGTAGGACAACCTATAGTCCCGATACATAGTTAGAGGTAATCAATCTTTAATCCTATTTTTGAGATTAAAATTTTTTTTGTCATTCTACTTCCATGGATTACATTCATCCCCTAAGGTATCCTTACATGAAACGTCACCTCCTTATATGTAGTGTTATTCCAATCTTTCAAAACCCTGCCTAAATATTTACTAATTGAAACACTCTTCCTTGAGAATGTAAGCCCATTAAGATCAATGCATAAACTAATCCTGTAAATTAGTATGATCATACTCAATCAACACACACATAACTTTTACCAATTCCAATCTAATCATTTATGAGATTCCACTCATATACCTCTTTCAATATATAGAAGTGTCAATCAGGTATATCTCTTAATCATCAAGGTTAATACATGCAACAATGCCTCATTGTTCTTCATATCTATTATTTCTACTATCCTCATGGAAGTGTTATCCTTACTTAATTCATAAAAATATAGTTCTTGTAGTGCTTACTCATACATCTAGTTCCCCATCACATCATTTCTTTCTTCAATCTCCTCTGCGCAATCTTGATACTAATAGATCATTTCCTTAGTCATATCCTATTATTCGACTAAAATTTCTTAAGAATCACATCTTGTGCTATTGGTCTCAACACTTCGACTTCCTTCGTTTTAAATCATGCTTTTCCACTTATTTCCATAAACCCTTATGTTATCAATCCATTAGAGATAGCAATCATACTCTATTGTATCTATTAAACTTCAAGCATGGCACCTATTCCACAGTCAAACCCTTTCAGACGTCAAGTCAACCAACAAGGTATCCAAATATGCCTTAACTGCTAAGATCCAATCTCAAACCGCACATTTTTCATTCTTATCCCTTAACTCCACCACTATTTTATCCTGAGTATACCCCAAGTCATCAATCACTTCCAACTCACTTCAACAAATCAATTCCCTTCTTTCTCTTAATCCTCAAGAGCTACTAATATCATCTCCCAATATCAAAACCTTAATGATTAAACCTCAATGATCAGTCATCTTAAACCTTGAATTAACAACCTCGAATCCATCATCGATCCCTTAGGTCATTCATCTAAAGGAATGGAAACTTAACCTTAGTGGACTACCTACTCTAACCTTTGATATTTCACTAATCACCTCAAATTAAAAGTCAAACCAACTATTGGCTACACTAGCGTACAACCTCAAGACCTAGAGATCTTAGCAAACCCGTTTTAGAAGCTTGATTACTTGGTTCATTCTTCAATTCGACTGACTTTTAATGGTAGAGACTCCCATGAGGGAAAGAGGAGAGATCTTAGGATAAGGATTAGGATAATTCAACTCACAAGGAAGAAACACAGGAATATCTAAGTTCCTTACATATACAAAACAATCCATTTAAGATTTTTAAATAATTAACACTCAAATACAACTTCTATATTCTTTCTCGAACTCAAACTCAATTCAATTCCAGACAATAAGCATGCTATAAACTATTGCATACAAGTAGGAAGTAAAGCTTATCATGCCAAAGTCACACAAAACAACATGAAGCAATCACTTCCACACCAGTTCACCAATCCAAACAAAATCATGAAAAGGATAATCTCAATTTAAATACATGGGGCTCTACTCATGACATCAACAAAAAGTCAAAACCTAATAGTCGACATGACTCCATCTCTTTAATTACTCACGTTCATCATACAGATGTCCAAGACATCCTTTCTCACATCCACAACTACTCAAGCTGAGATTATTAGCCTTCACAACTGCAAGTTGTCACACTTCCTCCTAACCCGAATAGGTCATTGGGGTGGCCAGTCCTGCTGTCCTGTGCCAGAGTAGTTAGAAGCACATCAACCTTGCAAGACTTCAAAACAACTAAACCGGATCAAGCTAGACTCGACATGACCGTCAGACCCAAACTTCACAGTCCGGTTGGACCGAACTGCTCTGATACCACTAAATGCTACACCCTCATCCCATGACGGGTATTACTCGACTAACTCGATTGCGATTTGTTAATTCACCTCTTAATAAAATGAGGAAAGTTGGTGATTTTTTTTGTAAAGCATATTAATAAATTATATTGAGATAAAACAAGAAGAAGTACATTGGTACTAGGTATTTCATTCCGTTACTAATCGAAATTACAGTGGAAATAACATACATCTAGATTGGGATTTTAGTAAATTACATTACAAAAAGAAATGGGGCTTTCTATTAGGCTTTGACCTATCTTCACTGTATACTGCTACTCAAATATGTCCCTAAACACTACGACCTGACTCAACAAGATCTGGTTCCACCTGAACGCCACGTCAATCTTCAGGACAACGTGCATCCTTCCAGAGTCCATGCCCTTTTAGGTGCAAAAATAATAACAGACAACAAAAGAAATACAAGGGGGGTGAGAACACTTTACCTGAACTCACAAACATAGGATATGATGCACTAGAGCACACACACAGAAATTCCACACAATTCAATCAACAATTGAATTTAATTCATATCATCACAATGCATACAGACTAATGCGTACTTTGTACTATGATGCCATAACTAATGCATGAGGGCCCGGGGAAACATCACCATCCGCAAAGCACATAGCAACTGCCCGACCATATATTGTACAACGTATCAGGAGTTAGAGTCTATACTAGCAATCAGTATAAAGAGCATTGCTCATTCATTTTCTTTTGGCCAAATTCTTTTATGCGTCCTTCCAGACAATCTAAACTGACCCCGAAACCATGAGAGCGACAGGATAACTAAGCTTGTACCCCTTCGGACTCGACAGTAGCGAGCTAGCCAACGTCTCATGATGTCCTTTCTTGAACTCGACTATCCTCAGGGCTGGCGTCCCATTCGAGGACCCGCTGGCATTCTTTGCAAAACCCAGTGCACCCTTCCCAACCAGTTTCACACTGTACCAAAGTGCCACTGCCATATTATGGTCGTAAGGTTTTCAACCTTGAACATTATCAATGCTTTATGATGCATGTGACACAACAATGCTTCTCAGCATACACAGTCCTTACAGGCAAAGCCCATCGAATCATTCCATGTCACCACTTACCCGTGGTACGGACCGATTCAATGTCTTTCCTTCTAGGAAGCCAATTAATGTTTTATAAGCATAAATAGTCCTTACAGGCAAAGCCCATCGAATCATTCTACGTCACCACTTACCCGTGGTACGACCCGATTCAATGTCTTTCCTTCAAGGAAGCTAAACCCCATCTTGGGTTGTAACCGCACTCTCTCACTAAGCTTCTCAAGTTTTATGCAGAAGGAGTATATTGGTTATAAACTTATAAGGTAGTTTGTACTAATGTTTTTCCTTAAATTAACAATCATTTTCACTTAAGTCCTATAGATTACTAAGACTTATGACTGTGTTTTATTGTTGAGTCTCAAAAAAATCATAAGGGAAATTATGATGTTTTTAGATAGCTCACCTATCAAGTTTTAATGCTTAACAAATTTGGGTTAAAATATTTATCATAGATACATAAATGTGTAATAACTTATCTATGATTTCAGCAAGCCACTCTGAACTTATAAAGACTAGCTAAAGTGCTTTCAACCTGTCTAAAGTGGAAAAGCCTTCTGAAGTGTTCAACCTGTCTGAAGTGTTGAAGCCGTCTGAAGTGTTGAACCTGTCTGAAGTGTTGAAGCCGTCTGAAGTGCGCAACCCGTCTGAAGTGTTGAAGCCGTCTGAAGTCTCTTTAATGACGTGGCACCTTTTGCTGAAGTATGTGAAGACATCTCTGAAATTCTGCTGAGTCAAACGTTCTCTGCTACATGTACCTTTTTCAAACATATTTATGGAAAGGAACACAGAGACCTTTCCTGGTATATTTGAATTTCATACACCACTGAGGAAATCCCTGCAACGCAACCTTTGCAACAACAACAGTGGCAGCTTTACGGCAGCAGCAACCTGGTACTTGTGTCAGAAAATTTCAGAATTCTCAGAAGCATGTCTCACAATGGATTAAATAGCATTTAATGTTATCTCTAAACGGTGGTATTTCAACGGATTAAAGATTGGTTATAAATAGCCCTTCATGAAGACCATCAGAAGAAAAGAAGCATATACAAGAAAGTCTAAGAGATATTACGCTGCAAGTTTTTCTCTGTAAAAACACTCTGATTTCACACTCTTTGTACATCATTTGTATATCTTGAATACACCTCAGTTTTCATTGTACATTGTCTCTATTTAAGCTTCTAACTTGTGTAGTTTAAAAGCTTAGACATATCTATTTTGTAAAAAAATTGTCTTTGAGCCTGGAGAGGCTTGTCTGTAAAAGAATACTTGGTTGTAGAGCCTGAAGAGGCTTGACTGTAAAAGAATACTTGTAATCTTGGACGAGATTAAGAGAAAATCCAAGTGCTAGTTGGCATTGGGACTGGACGTAGTTCACAGTGGTAGTGAGTGAACCAGGATAAATTCCTTGGCTAAGTTTTCTATCCCTTATCTCTTGTCAATTTATTTATACTAACCAAAGGGTGTTGAAAACTGTTATGATAATTTTAAAAAGCAAGAAACCTTTTTTAAAGATCTTTTCAGAAGCCTTCTTAAGAAACTTCAGACAGCATCTTAAACCTGTCTGAAACTGTTGTAAACTTAACTGTTTGCGAAAAGCTTTCATAAATTGTTAAGAAACACTATTCAACCCCCCTTCTAGTGTTTCCCTGTGTTCCTACAGTTGGTATCAGAGCTCAACTCAGGGTTGAGCACCTTACAAGTGTTTGAGGATTAAAGATCTAGATGGAAGCTGCCGACAACAGACAGTACATCACTGAAGGAGCCTCTATCACAAGACCCCCAACATTCAATGGAGTGGACTACCACTATTGCAGGGATCATTTGAAGTTGTTCATTGAGAGCAACAACATTGATGTGTGGGATGTGGTCACTGATGGAGACTATGTGCCTATACATAAAAGAGTGCCAATACCTAAGGCTGAATGGACCTTGGAGCAGATGGCCAAAGTTCAGTTAAATGCTAAAGCCAAACTCTATTTGATATGTTCTCTGAACAAATCAGAATATGAGAAGGTTCATGGATGTTCATTTGCCAAGGAGATTTGGGATACACTTGTAGCCGCCCATGAAGGGACTGAGACTGTCAAGCAATCCAAAATCAGCATGTTTATACATCAATATGAGATGTTCAAGATGGAAGAATCTGAAACCATAGATCAAATGTTTGGGAGGTTTCAGACTATAACTAATGGACTCAGGTCTTTGGGTAGAACTTTTGAATCTGGAGACAATAATAGAAAGATTCTGAGAAGTTTGCCAAAGTCCTGGAGACCCAAAGTTACTGCCATTCAAGAGGCCAGAGACTTAAACTCTCTTAGAATGGAAAAACTATTGGGATCTCTCAAAGTTCATGAGCTTGAACTTGGGGAAGATGACATCAAGAAGAAATCTCTAGCATTAAACTCCAAAGCCAAACATCCTAGGCATGGCAACATTAAAGCCATGCAAGCTGAGGAAACTTTAGAAGCAGATGAAACTTCAGAAGCAGATGAAGATTCTGGAGGTAGCTCAGAAGATGATGATCTTGCTCTTCTCAGCAGGAAAATCAAGAGGATGTTGCAGAACAAAGGAAAGTTTAGAAAGAACCAACCCTCAACCTGTAAATCAGGTAAGTCAGGTAAGGATTCTCAAAATGATAAAATTATATACTATGAGTGTAAACAACCAGGTCATATGAAGGCTGAATGTCCAAGACTGAAGAAGAACAACTTCTAAAAGAAGAAATTCTTTAAGAAGAAGAAGAGTCTGATGGTAACATGGGAGGATCTTGATGAGTCTACCTCAGAAGAAGAGGAAGACACTTCAAAAGAGGCCAACCTGTGTCTCATGGCCAGCCTGCCCTCGTCAGATAGCTCAGAATCTGAGGTATTTCCCTTAACTCTTCAAGAGATGTATGATGACATGATGGAAAGTTCCAAGGAACTCTTCCAAGAGTATAAGAATCTGTCCAAGGCCCACACAGAAGTGTGCAGTAAATATGAGGCTTCTGAGATAGAAAACATTATGCTCAAGGAGAGAATTCTTGTGACTGAAAGCAGCAGTTCACAAACTGTCTCTGAAGAAAACAAAAAACTTCAGAAACAAGTTGAGGAACTGACAAAAGACTTAGCTAAATTTGTCAAAGGAACAAAAAACCTTAACAGATTGCTTGGCAATCAAAGGGATCCCCTTGACAAAAGTGGATCAGGCTTTTGTGATCATGATACCTCTGAACCACATATTTTAAAAATTTTTACTAAAGGTAAAGAGAAAGCTATTGGGTGTTCTCACTGTGGCAAGCCTGGACATAATGTGGCTCAGTGTAAGCACAAGGGAAAAGCAAAACCCAAATCTAACAAGAAAGGACCCAAAAGAATATGGGTACCTAAGAACTTGATCATTCCTGTTGTAGATATGTTTAACAGGACAAAGGAGACCCCACAAATGGTACCTGGACAGTGGGTGCTCGTGACACATGACAGGAGAAAGGTCTTTGTTCCAAAACCTTAGGCCCAGAGCAGGAGGTGTGGTCACCTTTGGTGGAAATCAGCAAGGGAAGATCACAGGAATAAGGACTGTAGGTATCTCCCCTCTATCCCTTATTAAGAATGTTCTTCTAGTAGAGGGGCTTCAACACAATCTACTGAGCATAAGTCAATTATGTGACAGTGGATATGTGGTTTCCTTTACTACAGAAGGATGTATAGTCAAAGACTCTTGTGATCAAATTCTTTCTACTGCTACGAGACACAACGATGTGTATAAAATTGATCTAGAGGATTTGGCAAGTCAAAATGTAAAATGTTTTCTCTCTGTTGAAGATGAAAAACAGATTTGGCACCAAAGACTTGGGCATGCAAGCTTGAGATTGATCTCAAAGTTAGCTAAACACAACCCTATTAACACATCCTGCTACCTTCAAAACAGAATATTGGTAAGACCAATTCTGAAAAAGACTCCTTATGAATTGTGGAAGGGAAGAAAACCCAACATATCATATTTCCACACCTTTGGTTGTGAGTGTTTTATTCTCAACACCAAGGATGATCTTGGAAAATTTGATGCAAAATCTGACAATGGAATTTTCATAGGATATTCTGAAACATCTAAAGCCTATAGAGTATATAACTCTAGAACTTTAACTTTAGAAGAATCAATCCATGTTAAATTTAATGACAAGAAAGAGACTGATAGGGAACTATCAAATCTAAAAGATGATTTTGCAGGAATGGAGCTGAATAATCATGACAACATCAAGGATGAACAGGTGTCTGAAGCACCATCTGTCACTGAACCTCTTCAGACCAATGTTGAGTCTCAGACTAATTTGATATCACCTTAGAAACCTGACTGGAGATACAAATCACATCATCCAAAAGGGCAAATCATTGGCAGCACTTCAAAAGGAGTTAAGACAAGATCAAAACTCAAGAATCTGAATTCTCTTGCTCTCATATCTGAAATTAAGCCAAAGAACATTGATGAAGCTCTGCATGATGAAGGGTGGATTCTAGCCATGCAAGAGGAGCTAAATCAATTTGCTAGGAGTGATGTCTGGACACTTGTTCCTAAACCCCATGGGAAAACAATTATTGCAACCAAATGGGTGTTCAGAAACAAGCTATCTGAAGAAGGAAAAGTGGTCAGAAACAAAGCAAGATTGGTGGCTCAAGGGTACAATCAACAAGAAGGTATTGACTTCACTGAAACCTTTGCCCCTGTCGCTAGATTAGAAGCAATTAGGATTCTTCTGTCTTATGCTGTAAATAATGGCATCAAACTATATCAAAGTGATGTCAAAAGTGCCTTCCTCAATGGTTTCATTTAAGAAGAAGTTTTTGTTAGATAACCTCCTGGTTTTAAAGACACTGTTTTCCTGATCATGTTTTCAAATTGAAAAAGGCTCTTTATGGTCTAAAACAAGCTCCAAGAGCATGGTATGACAGACTGAGCAGTTTTCTTATCAAAAATGGTTTTGAAAGAGGAAAAGTAGACACCGCCCTTTTCAGAAAACAGTCTAACAAAGATCTTATACTTGTTCAGATATATGTTGATGACATTATATTTGGTTCAACTAATTCTTCTCTATGCAAGGAGTTCTCTGAGTTGATGCAATCAGAATTTGAAATGAGTTTAATGGGAGAACTAAAATTTTTCTTGGGACTTCAAATTAAGCAAGATTCTGATTGTATATGGATCAATCAAGAAAAATATACAAAAGAAATGCTTAAGAAGTTCAACATGAGTGATTGCAAACCCATGTCAACTCCTATGCATCCCTCTACATCTTTGAGCAAAGATGACAAAGAAGAACCAGTGAATCAAACTTTGTACAAAGAAATGATTGGCTCTTTGTTGTATCTAACAGCAAGCAGACCTGACATAATGTTCAGTCTTTGTCTCTGTGCTAGATTTCAATCAGATCCAAGAATTACTCATTACAAAGCTGTTAAAAGAATCTTTAGATATCTGAAAGATACTACTAATCTTGGTCTATGCTATAAGAGGAGCAAAGATTGTAGGTTAATAGGATACTGTGATGCTGACTTTGCTGGAGATAGAATGGAAAGAAAGAGCACCAGTGGAGGATGTCATTTTTTTGGAAATAACATGATCAGGTGGTCAAGCAAAAGGCAAAGCACCATTGCTTTATCAACAGCAGAAGCAGAGTATATATCTGCAGCCAGTTGTTGTTCACAACTGCTATGGGTTAAGTATCAGCTTGAGGACTTTAATATTCCTATCTCTGCTATACCTGTTCTTTGTGATAATACCCATGCAATTAATTTATCCAAAAATCCCATTCAACATTCTAGGGCAAAGCATATAGAAATCAAACATCATTTCATTAGAGACTATGTTCAGAAAGGTGTTTTTGATATTCAGTTCATTGACACAGAGCATCAATGGGCAGATATATTCACAAAACCCTTAGCTGAAGATAGATTTAAGTTCATTCGCAACAACTTAAATATACATGCATTCTCTTAAAATAACTATGTTTGATGTTACTATGTTATCTGAAATTTCAGTGTGTCTTAAACAGTGACTTGTCTGAAACTTTAGGTTATCTGAAATTTTCTCCTATCTGAAGTAACTGGCTGACGTGGCTATCTGAGGCGGTTGAATTCCTTCTTTTAAAGTTTTGTCTCTTCCACTTCGCACGTTCCCGAAGTCTGCGCAGCCGGTACAGGGCATCATTGCATCATCGGTCTATAAATGCAGGAGTAAGTGTGTCGAGGAAGCCTTACACTCTCTTTCCTCAATACTCAGTTTGATCTTCTTCACTGTTCAAGCAACCTTATTCTCTCAAAGTTTCTCTGCAACTCAACAATGGCACCCAAGAAGACCGTTAGTTCTGGTGGAAATGTAGTTAGATCTAAGGGAGTGGATCTTGACGAGCTTCGCAACATTGGCATGGATTTGGTTGAGGAATTTGATGCGGCTGGGTGGACCTTCTTCTTCAACCACATTAACTGTCAATGGCATGAACAAAGCGTGGTGGATTTCTGGTCCTCTGCTCGAGGAATACCTAACTCTAAGGGAGTGTATGAAAGCATCAAAGCCTCTGTTCTAGGGGTTTCAGTTTTTGTTGATCAAGGCATTCTCTCCACCATCACTGATGTTAGGGCTGAAGGTGCAACCTTCACTCCTGGGTGGGAGATGAAGAATGGTGGGCACAAGCTGTTTACGAAGATGCTGTATGGAACTGAAGAACCTGAAAGCTTGGATTCCAAGTTCTTGCTAGAGAAGGTTAGAGTTCTTCATGCAATCTTAGGGTGTGCAATAATCCCTAAGAGTGGAAGCAGAAACCATGTATCAGAATTGGAAAGGTTCTATCTGATTCACCTGCTGCAGAAGAACAAAGTCAATCTCTTAAGCATTATCATGTTCCACATGCAGAAGAAGATTCGAGACTCTGCTGGAAATCTTCCCCACAACACTCTCATCATGAAGGTACTTATGCATTTTAAGGTACCTGTTGAAAGATTATGTAACCATAAATCTCCTGTGTTCTTTGGTGAGTCAAACTTGAAGAGCATGGGAATCAAGCTCACTCCACGACCTCCATCTCCTACTCTGAAGGAGAGTGTTCTTTTGGAGAAGGCCTTAAGAAGAGGAACCACTCTTGAGATTCTTGAGAAAGAGCTTCAGGGGGATATCAGAAAAGATGGGTTCAAGCCTTCCAAGCCATCCCCTCATCTGAAAAGGAAGAAGCTCCCTATCAAGAGTTCAGCAAATGTATCTCTAAAAGCTATAGACTTGCACACTCAGACATCTGAACCTGTTCAGAAGGCTTTGCAAAAGCCATCTGAAATTGTGGGTTAGGGTTCTGAAGGTGTAAGAACCCCTACTCCTAAGCCTACTTCTGAAACAGAAGGAAAGGCTCATGAGGAAGAGGTAGCTGAGATTGCTGATCCTGAAGCTTTAGCAGCAGAACCTCTGGCTGCATTTCCTTCTAATCCTGAGCTTATTTAGGTAGCAGCCCTTGCTACATCTTTGGAAAATGAAGAAATGGAGAAGAAGGATGAGCAAGAAAAGACTGATTATGCACTTGCAGTAGCCTCTCAGCTAGCTCTTGCTGAAGATGAAAGGCTAGCTTCCATTGCTAAAGAGACAAAGAAAATAAAAAGATCCAGTGCACAGCAGAGAAGGAGAACAAAAACTAAGTTATTTCAGCCAGCTCCTGAACCATCTGTTAGGATCACAAGGAGCATTGCAAGTCAGTTGGAGGAAATGGATGAGGCTGGCAAGTATCAAAATTTTGTCAAAGCAAACTTGTTTTTCAAAAGAAGAAGAGAAGAGAAGCAAGCTGAAGAAGAAAAAGAGAGGGAACCTGAGAAAGCTAAACCCCCTCAGAAAAGGCTCAGGGTAAGGTTTGACAATGTGACCCCATCACCACCTTCATCACATGAGAAGAAAACAGAAGAAGAGAAAGAAGAAGAAGCACTTCCTCCACCTCCCTCATCACCATCTTCACCACCTTCATCACCTTAATCATCTTCAGAATCCACTCAGTCTGAAGATCCCATAGATACAAATCAGCATGGTGACAGCTTTGCAGTATGGAAAGGCAGCATGTTGCCTGCACAACTAAGGCTAAGACCCAAAAGTAGGGACTTCTTCACAGAGCCTACATTTGATCCTTATGCCTTTCCTTTCACTCAGCACCAACTTGATGAAGCTGCTGAAGTACCCCACAAAAAGTATGAGGAACCTTTCAGTAAGAGGGTCAGAGTCCCCAGGTTCCCCAACTTATTTGAAGAGCTGCAGTTTTTCAGAAATACACCCCCATCTCCCTTCACCATGGCCTTATCAAGCACACTGCTGATGAAGAAAGGGTAAAGTATCAAGGCAGTTCAGATCAGTACTACTCAGGCCAGATAGAAAAGATCAGAAAGGGTGCAGTTCCACCTGCTCATAAGTGGGCTCCACTTAATCCCTTCTCTGGTGACTCTCTCAAGTTGTCTAATGATGAATGGTGTTTTGTTAGGCAACTGTCTACTGAAGCTGAACTCTTTGAAAGGGACTACTTGAAGTCAGTAGGCATGAGAGGCTATAGGCCACCTAGAACAATCTCCATCAGGCCAACCACAGAGATTCTAGTGCAACCTGATAGGATAGTTCCTAGGTACCCCTTGGAAGAAGGCCCTACTGAAAGGTTCAAGGAACCTAAAGCTTATCCAGTTCCTCAGAAACCTTTTACTTCAACAGAATGGAAGGAGCTACCTGCTCGGATCAACAGACAAGGTGGAGGTTTAGATCACTGCTACAGGGATAGGGTATGGTTATCCCACTGGAAGATCAGAGAGGATGTTGGATCCTCTTCTAGATCTGCAGGGCCGGATGATGACTCCATCACAGGCTGTGGTGTCTCCACCAATGTGCAGTATCAGTATATCAGAGGCAGATTCCCCATGTCTGAACCGTTTAATGAGGACTGGAAGCTAATCTGCCCTATCAGAACTTTCTTCTTTCCCGTGAGTCATCCAGAAGACTATGGGTTGCATCCAGGATTCAATCAGCTCAGATTCGTTTGCACGCACATTCAGATTATTTTATATGAAGTAGAACTGAATCTTGAGGAAGAGAACAAGAAGCTGAGGCATCAAGTGAAGAGCTTGGAGAAAAGAAATGCTACTCTTGTTGCTAAGCAAGATCAAATCCTTCAAGAGCAACAACACATCAGAAATGGGCAAGAAGAATTGAAGACTGCTGTCATTTCTCAGATTGACAAGGCCAAGGAAGAATTTCTCTCCCTTCTGAAAGAAGTCTTTCTAAAGAAAGATGGATAGTCTATGATGTTTAGCCATGCTTAGTGTTAACTTCAATTTTGAGTATTTGATTTCTGTTATGTGAACTTCATGTTTGGTGTTTAATTTGAATTCTTTTTAATTGATAATTTATTCTGATTGTTCTCATGAATGCTGGTATCTCAATGTTGTGATTATATTACTATGATTATTGTGATTATATTACTATGATTATTTTGTTGTTATGCTCTGAAATTCCCTTTTGATTGATGACAAAAGGGGGAGTATTAAAACTAACAAAATCTGAAGTAATTACAGGACTCAGGAGGAATATTTGATAAGAGTTTATATCCTGAGAGATCTTTATCTGAGGGGGAGTTATTTTTTTTAAGTTTCAGATTTCTTTATTTTAAACAAATTTGTCATCATTAAAAAGGGGGAGAATGTTGAGTCTCAAAAATATCATAAGGGAAATTATGATGTTGTTAGATAGCTCACCTCTCAAGTTTTAATGCTTAACAAATTTGGGTTAAAATATTTATCATAGATACATAAATGTGTAATAACTTAACTATGATTTCAGCAAGCCACTCCAAACATATAAAGACTAGCTAAAGTGCTTTCAACCTGTCTAAAGTGGAAAAGCCTTCTGAAGTGTTCAACCTGTCTGAAGTGTTGAAGTCATCTGAAGTGTTCAACCTGTCTGAAGTGTTCAAGCCGTCTGAAGTGCGCAACCCTTCTGAAGTGTCTGAAGTCTCTTTAATGACGTGGCACCCTTTGCTGAAGTATGTGAAGACATCTCTGAAATTCTGTTGAGTCAAACGTTCTCTGCTGCATGTACCTTTTTCAAACATATTTATGGCAAGGAACACAGAGACCTTTCCTGGTATATTTGAATTTCATACACCACTGAGGAAATCCCTGCAACGCAACCTTTGCAGCAACAACAAAGGCAGCTTTACGGCAGCAGCAACCTGGTACTTGTGTCAGAAAAATTCAGAATTCTCAGAAGCATGTCTCACAACGGATTAAATAGCATTTAATGTTATCTCTAAACGGTGGTATTCCAATGGATTGAAGATTGGTTATAAATAACCCTTCATGAAGACCAACAGAAGTAAAGAAGCATATACAAGAAAGTCTAAGAGATATTACGCTGCAAGTTTTTCTCTGTAAAAACACTATGATTTCATACTCTTTGTACATCATTTGTATATCCTGAGTATACCTCAGTTTTCATTGTACATTGTCTCTGTTTAAGCTTCTAACTTGTGTAGTTTAAAAGCTTAGACATATCTATTTTGTAAAAAAATTGTCTTTGAGCCTGGAGAGGCTTGTCTGTAAAAGAATACTTGGTTGTAGAGCCTGAAGAGGCTTGACTGTAAAAGAATACTTGTAATCTTGGACGAGATTAAGAGAAAATCCAAGTGCTAGTTGGCATTGGGACTGGACGTAGTTCACAGTGGTAGTGAGTGAACCAGGATAAATTCCTTGGCTAAGTTTTCTATCCCTTATCTCTTGGCAATTTATTTATACTAACTAAAGGGTGTTGAAAACTTTTCTGATAATTTTTAAAAGCAAGAAACCTTTTTTAAAGATCTTTTCATAAGACTTCTTAAGAAACTTCAGACAGCATCTTAAACCTGTCTGAAACTGTTGTAAACTTAACTGTTTGCGAAAAGCTTTCATAAATTGTTAAGAAACACTATTCAACTCCCCCTTCTAGTGTTTCCCTGTGTTTCTACATTTATGAATAGTGTTACCTATCTTAATTCTTTTGGTATGTCTAATTAAGATTAGGTTTAACACTTAATTGTAATTAGTCTTCATTAACTAAACTATAATCAATCCTAATCTCTTCCTTAATCTTGGTTTAAGCTTTTTAATTTCCTTTGATTAAGGTTAATCATAATTAATAAATTCTTACTCATCATTAAGGCTTAATTACTTAATTAATGCCTTATTAGTAATTAGTGAAAAATTAGTCTTCCTTAAGGTTAATTAATTTTAGTCTTAATTAATTATTCTTTACTTAATTAACTTATTAGATTAATTAACTTAGATAATTAAATTATCTAAGCCCACTAATTTAAATTTTAAGCTTTAACTTTAATGGTGGATTAGAGTTGAAGTCCAACTCTAATCTATGCCCAATTTCATAAATTATTTTTAGTTGACTTTTAATGAGTCTTTGACTCTTTTTTTGAGGATTTTGGGCCTGAACCAAGGGCCCAAAGGTTGAATGACTCTTAGGAACCCATATTTACACATGACAAGTCAAAATGTTGACTTTTGTGGTGACTTTTATTTGGATTACACTTGAAATCCGAATTTAATTCTTTTGGTATTTTCCAAAATTTATTATTTAATTAAAAATCCTTTTTTGTAAATTTAGTGTTTTAACCTATTAGACTATTAAGGCCCAAAAACATGTTTTTCAACTTCACTTGACACTTTTAAGATCAAAATGAATTCTTGATGAGTTTCATCAAGAACAACCTCAAGAACATCAAGAGCACCTTGAATGTTCACCAAAACACCAATTTTTCCAACAACATCCAAACTTTACCAAATTTCAACACTATCATCAACAAGCATTATCAACAACCAATATCATGCTAATTCATCCAAACTCATCCATACACACATTCAAGTTCATAACTTTGTTTCTAAGCTCATAAACTCCATTTTTCAAGAATCAAACATCCAAAACAAATTCATAAATCCAAACAACCTCATGCATGTTCATATATCCATCATCAAAACACATTTCCATCATCAATTAAAATTTTAGAAACATGCAGCCCTTTTATTTCAAAATAGCCGAACCATATAGGGAGAAAAAGAGAGAATTTTTTTTCAAACAAGAACATGGTTTGCATGTAACCCAAAACATCATCCAAGCATTTTTCAAGCATCAACAACAATTAAAAACACCATGCAAGGCTATAATGAAATAGATGAACCTTATTTCCCAAGAGATAGGTTCCAACAACCCATTTTTCAAGAGAAAAACAAGATCAAAGACAAGGATCAAGGGCAATCCTTGACTCTAGTCACCAATCCTACTAGAGTTAAAGTTCTCCCCCCCTTTACCTAAGGAATTTCCTCAAGAATAAGGGGCAAAAACAGCTCAAAAAACAACTCCAAAGATCCCTCCTTTGATCACCAAACTCGAGCTTTCAAGGCTTGGAGGCTTGGTGTTTAAAGCTTTGGTTCAAAGATGGAACCTTGGCTTGAAAGTGTTTGATGGAGATTGGACAAATGTTGGGAGAAAAGAGAGGGAGACTCACGGCTTTGTCTTGGAGAGAAAGAGAGAAATGAGAGAAAAATTTCAAGCTTGCATGTGTGGAAGGAAAGGAAGAATAAGTGGTTTTAGTGTTAAAATGCCATAAATGCCAACACTTGACACATATCTTGGAAGGAAGAAAGAAGGAGACAAGTGTCTCTCATGCAACACTCTCCCACATGCACGGCTTGCATAAGAAGCAAAAGGGAAGGTTTGTGCAATTTTTTTCTGGCCCGGATCA
The DNA here is from genome assembly GCA_026901365.1 of Sesbania bispinosa. Taxonomy (NCBI): domain Eukaryota; kingdom Viridiplantae; phylum Streptophyta; class Magnoliopsida; order Fabales; family Fabaceae; genus Sesbania; species Sesbania bispinosa. Next base: position 524,930 of record QLOH01000205.1, read on the forward strand.
AGAGTATTTGTGCCCGGTTTAAGAAACAGTAGGGGTAAAATGGGAAGTTTGCACCAAAATTCCCAAAATTTCCCAAAAATTCTAGAAAAATTCCTATAATTGCTCTAACCTATTTTAAGCCTAAAAATGTGATTATAATTTACTTCTCACTTAAACTTTCTTATTTCCCAATTTTCCCAGTTTTCGCACACAACGATTAATTTTTTAATAAGAGTAAGCGAATAGAAAATTATGGTTTTACATACAAAAATTCTATAAAGTTATAAATATCATTTTCAATCCACCTTTAAGGTTCAAATTATATTTTCCATATTATTCCATAAAATTTCATATGTTGGTTAGGGTTATACTGCTAACCAGGGGCATTTTGGTCCTTTTGGCCCAAAGCGCCAGAAAATTCTAAATAGTTTTCTAAAATTCATTATTAATTATATTAAGATTATTTTGACTAAAAATATGGATCCCTTTATGTTTTAGCTATTTTTCATAATTAAATTTATATTTTCCTTAACTGTCTAATTACTAAGCGTATCTTAGGTCATTTTCTCAAACACCTCTCTTGAAAAATTTTATTTAAAATTATGGTTGGATAATTTCAAAAATAAAAATTTGATTGCTTATTAACAGCTCCCAAATACTTCATAATTAAATTATTGTTATTATTATTTTAAAATTTCTTTATTTTATTTATATACCGGTAGGGGAAATTGTGGGTGTTACACCACATGCACATACAAACAGCACCCTCTCCCCCACCGTACCTTGAAGTGAAGATCGAACAACAAGGAAGAGTCTTTCTTGATTCTTGATGACCACTCTGCAGCAACCTCCTCTTGAGACTTGGTTTCTCCATTCCTTAGTGTTTCGCTCTCTGACGATTTGCAGAATAAGGATTAGGGTGAACTGATAACCCCTCCTTACTAAAATGCCTATATGGGCTTGGGCCTATCCTCAACCCCCTTATCTTCTTTTTAAGTTTTGAACTAGCTTTATGGATGAAACTACTCATAATATTAATTCTTTTATCATTTATTTATTTCTTCTACTTTATAAATTTAATTTTATTTTACTTAATAAAATTCAGGATGTTACAAATAGACTTTAGCAATTGCCACTAACTGCTTTTCTTGACTTTCTGTTTGATCGAACAGATTCCTTCCTTGTATAAATATCTTCTAAGTCTTCATTCATCTTGTTTTCAACTTGTCTCACTTGTAAAATAAAAAATTGTTTTCAATTTCTCGAACTCTCAGCCTTTCGATCTTCTTACTTGTTGTAATCGAATATACCTTCTAAATTTCTCTCACACTTAGCTTTTTCTGTTGGTATTTGGCTCAATGAATAGTTCTTTATTTTGAAGCTTGACCATTCCTATTCGTGTGCCACATGTCAGTCTCTATCTGGTTGATTTGAAGGTTTCTTTTACCACCGTCCACCATCCATTCTGCCTCATTATGAAGGCTTCTCTAATTGGTCATTAAAGAGGTTTACCAATTAATGTTCCTCTCTTAAACTCCTATAAATAAGAGTTCATTTGGACGTTTCCTTCATCCCTTCTTACTCTTCCTCTTCTTCTCTTCTAATTCCTCTAAAATATGGAGAAGGTTGTTTCTTTGGCTACTGCGTTTAACCCAATGATTTCATTTTGGACAAGGTTGACGAAGTAGCCAAAGCTATAGGCTTTTACAACCCTTCTTTTTGAAGGTTTTCCTTTAGGTTGAATGTAGTAGCCAAATATTGATTCATTCAACAATGAATGAATTTGTTCACTCCTTCCCCATGCAGATCTTTAATTACACCCCAAGCACCAGGATTATTTAAACAAGTTAACAAAATACTTTTACCCTGGTGGCTCAATCAAAGCTTGTGGAGGAGAAGGAGGAAGAAAAGGTACAACAGGCAGGAGTCAAGTACATCCTGCAATTTAGGATAGTTTCTTTTCTAATATTTTAGAAGACATATGATAGTTTCTTTTCTAATATGTAGTTTCAGTGTATTCGAACTCTATGTAATTCGAATTTTCCTTACGAATAAATAAAAGAACTATCATTTTCCTTCTACATACTTGAAGTCTTTTTTTTAACTTCGAATTTACATTGTACTCCTCTTTCGAGTTTATTGAGTTTCTGCTTGTATCATATTAACTTATTTAAGGACTCTTAATCATTCGAGTTCATCAATAAATTCGAATTTCGAACTTCTATTCCTTTCTGTGAACTTGAGAGTATTGACTTCCTTAAAACTTAGTTTATCTTTTAACCTCTTTTAAAAGAAAACATCTTCTAATAAATCGAAAATTGATTGTTCTGACTTTGTAGTGTTGAGTCTAAAAAATATCATAAAGAAGATTATGATGATTTAAGACAGCTCAATCCCTAAGTTTTAATGTTTAACAAATTTGGTTAAAAGATTTATCATAGATACATATATGTTTTAATGATCTATCTATGATTTCAGCAAGCCACTATAAGCTTATATAAAGACTATGTGAAGTGCTTTCAACCTGTCTGAAGAGTTAAGCCTTCTGAAGGTTCAACCTGTCTGAAGTGTTGAAGCCGTCTGAAGTGCACAACCCGTCTGAAGTGTTGAAGCCGTCTGAAGTCTCATTACTGACGTGGCACCCTTTGCCGAAGTTTGTGAAGACTTTTCTGAACCTCCGCGGCACGTACCTTTTCAAACACGTTTATAGCAAGGAACACAGAGACCATTCCTGGAGTTTTTGAATTTCATACACCACTGAGGAAATCTCTGCAAGGCAACAACATTTGTAGCAGCTTTATGGCAGGAGCAACCTTGTACCGTGTCAGAAATATCAGAGTTCTCAGAAGCATGTCTCACAACGGATTAAATAGCATTTAATGCTATCTCTGAATGGTGGTATTTCAACGGATTGAAGATTGGGTATAAATACCCCTCCATGAAGACCATCAATAACAAGGAAAAAGAAAAAGAGAGAAAATCAATATACAAGAAAGACAAGAGAAACATCACGCTGCAAGTTCTTACTCTGTAGAAACTCTCTGATAAAATCCGCTGTACACATTTGTATATCCTGAGCATACCTCAGATTTTATTGTACATTGTCTCTGTATAAGCTTCAAATTGGTATAGTTTAAAAGCTTAGACTTATCTCCTTAAACGCTGTTTAGAGCCTAGAGAGGCTTGGTTGACAAAAGAATACTTGTTGTAGAGCCTGAAGAGGCTTGACAGAAAAGAATACTTGTTGTAGAGCCTGAAGAGGCTTGACAGAAAAGAATACTTGTTGTAGAGCCTGAAGAGGCTTGATTGTAAAAGAATACTTGTAATCTTGGTGAAGATTAAGAGAAAATCCAAGTGCTAGTTGGCATTGGGACTGGACGTACCTCACAGTGGTAGTGAGTGAACCAGGATAAATTACTTGGCTAAGTTTGTAACACCCGCGTTTTTACCGTTTTGCCGTTTTTGCCGTTTTGAGTGTTTTATTGAATTTTGAGTGATTAAAATTATTTTTAATCATCAAAATTTATATTTTTGGATTTAGAATTAAATTTCCTATTTTTAGGGAATTTTTGGGAATTTTTGGGGTTTTTTTTGTGAAAATGACCTTTTTGCCCCTCCTGTCCCTTGAACCGGGCCCGATACTCTTGATCCGGGCCAGAAAAATTTACACTGACTCACCTTGACACATCATAACAGCCATGCATGCAGAATAATGTGCATGGGAGACACTTGTAAATTTTCTCCTTCCTTACAAGACAAGTGTGCAAGCAAATAAGCCATGTGTCATTTATGTTTCCTAAAGCAAAAACTCCACTTTCTTCCTTTTCCTTTCACATGCAAACCAGAATTTTTTCTCTCATTTCACTCATTCTCATCCACTTGCAGCTGTGAGCTTCCTTCCCATTTTCTCTCAAGTTTTCCATTTTTCTTCCAAACACATTCAAGCTAAAGGTTCCATTTTTGAACCTAAGCTTAAACACCTAGCCTCCAACCTTGTAGAAGTCCTTGTTGGTGATCAAGAGGAGGATCTTGGAGCTGTTTTTGGGGCTGTTACTGCACCTTATTTTTACAGAAAATTCCTTAGGTAAAGGGGGGGAGAACTTGAACTCTAGTAGGATTGGTAACTAGAGTCAAGGATTTGCCCTTAAAATCCTTGTTTTTACTCTTGTTCTCCTTGAAAAAAATCACTTTTTGAGCTTTTCTTTGAGCAAATGTTTTGGATTCTTGGAGCTGGGTTGTTTACATGTTTTTAAGTTTATTTTGATGCTTGGAATGTGCTTGGATTGTGATTGTTGGTGCATGCAAGCCAAGAAACAATTTTGGAAAAATTTTCCCCTTTTTCCTCTAATAGCTCTCGGCCTTGAGGGATTTTGGGGCTGCATGTGTTTCAAAATTTTTTTGGTGCTTGGAATGTGTTTGTATAATGAATCTATGAACATGCATGAAGTTGGTTGAAGGTATACAATTGTTTTGGATGATTGATCTTTGAAAAATAGTGTTTATGAGCTTGAAAATGGAGTTATGAACTTTAATGTGTATGTGGATGATTTTGAGTGAATTAGTATGATATTTGGCATTTAGATTGTTTGTTGATGAATGTGTGAAGTTTTGGTGAAGATTGGATGTTGTGAAAAATTTGAAGTTTTGATGAACATTCAAGTTGTTCTTGATGTTCATGAGTTGTTCTTGATGAAACTCATCAAGAATACCTTTTTGATCTTAAAAAGGTCAAGGGTATGTTGAAAACATGTTTATGGGCTTTGGTGGTCCAAAAGGACTAAGAAGCAATTTTACAAGTAAAAGGACTAAAGTGCAATTAAGAATGAGTCTTTAAAAATAAATAAAACAAATTCGGATTTCCAATTCCAACCAAGTAAAAGTCAACTTAAAGGTCAATATTTTAGGTTACCATGACTAAAAATAAGTTCCTAAGAGTTATAAAACCTTTAGGCTTTTAATTTAAGTTTAAAACCTTTAAGAAAAGGAGTTAAAGACTCATTAAAAGTCAATCAAGATTAGATTATGAAATTAAAAGTTAGATTGGAGTTGGACTTCAACTCTAATCCAAGTTATTAAGAAATTAAAACTTAGAAATTAATTAGTAGACTTAGCTAATCTAATTACCTAAGTTAAATTAACATAATCTACTTAAGTTAATTAAGTAACGGATGATTAATTAAGGTTAAAGTTAATTAACCTTAATAAAAGTATTAAGTAATTAATTAGCAATGATGATTAATAATTAACTAACTGTGATTAACCTTAATCAAATGTAATTAAAAGCTTAGTCCAAAACTAAGGAAGAGATTAAGACTTAATTAAGGAGGATTAAGATTAATCATAGCCCAGTTAATGAAGATTGATTAAAAGTTAAATCTAATCTTAATTATTTATACAAGAAGAATTAGGATAAGTAATACCATCCATAAGACACAATCATAAGTCTTAGTAAATTATAGGACTTAAGTGAACATGATTATTAAGAACATTAGTACAAACTACTATAAAAGATTATAACCAACACCCTCTTTCTTCATAAAACTTGAGAAGCTTAGTGAGAGAGTGCGTTTCCAACCCAAGGTAGGGTTCGGTTTTCCTTGAAGGAAAGACATTGAATTCGGGCCGTGCCACGGGGATGTGGTGACGTTGAATGGTTCAATGGGCTTTGCCTGTAAGGATGTGAATGTTATGAGCATTGTTGTGTGACATGCATCATGAAGCATTGTTGATGTTCGAGGTTGAAAACCTTATGACCTATATAACAGTAGCACTTGGTACAGTGTGAAATCGGTTGGGAAGGGTGCAACTGGGTTTTGCAAAAACGCCAGTGGGTCCTCAAAAGGGACGCCCGCCCTGAGGATAGCCTAGCTCCCGGAAGATCTCAGGTGACGTAGATTAGCTCCCTACTGTTGAGATTGGGGAACCCAACTTAGCTATTCCTGTCGCTCTCATGATTTTCGGGTCAGTTGAGATTGTCTGGAAGAACGCTTAAATGATTTGGCCAAAATGTATGAGCAATGCTCTTTGTACCAATGCTAGTACAGACTCTAACTCCTGACGTGCTGTGTATATATGGTCGGGCAGCTGCTATGTGCTCTGCCTATGGTGATGTTTCCCTGGGCCCGCATGCATTAGATATTGCATTATAATAGTAAAAGTTACGTTCATATGAGTACACCATGATGAGATGTCGTGATTGCTTATTGATTCGACTGTGTGGATTGCCTCTATGTGTCTGCTCTAGTTTGCTGTATCCTACATGCTGTGAGTTCATGCGATGTTCTCACCCTTCCTTTCTGCTTCTGTTATTTTCTGCTATTGTGTTCCTTCGCTACGTCGATAGCCGGCATCGGAGATTTTTAGTATGACATCGATGAGAGTGCAGCAGCGATGGATTCCCAGAGGAACCTGGCGGGTGACGGACATCTCGCATAGATGTGAGACCAGTGTAGTTTTGAGTCTAGGTAGTAGCAGCTCTGATTTAGCGACCTCTTATTTTGTATTTGGTCGAGGTCTTGTTTATTTGGTCTACTACCAGAACTCATATTTTGATGTGGATATCAGGATGGCTCGAGAGACATACTGTTATTATGTTGTATGTATATATTCATGCTGTTTCCTTTTCTTATGATTGATTTTATAATTGCGTGTATGTTGTGTGTGTGCACGAGTTGATAATCATCTAGATGTTTTTCGGAAAATGAGTTTCAGATTAAGGAAAGAATATTTCATGAATACCTAAAATGAAAATCTGAGATGTAATAGATTGATGACGACTAAATCCTTTTAAAAAAAAAAATATTCCGTGTTTTTTTTGACATTTCTAAAAGCAGTAAGTTCGACGGTTACGTATTATAATGTGATGTTCTTAGCGGTATAACTAAGGGTGTCGCATTTAGGTGGTATCAGAGCTGTTCTTTCCTTTTGGCCTCGGGTATGGTCTATAATACCCTTCTCTCTGTGTTTACTCTGTGTCGATTGTTTGTTTGTGTAAATTGACTGCCTTGTGTGAACTGTTTGCTCTTATATTACTACCTTTGTAATATGAGAATCCGTGTAGCGTTACTTATTCTTGCTTGAATGATTCTGCATGAAACGGAAGAAGCTGATTTGTTCTGTGAATGCAGGATTCCATGGCAGGAAGAGGTAACCCTATGATGAACGATCTCCTAGGAAGGATCGTGAACGTTCTAGAGAACCAGCAGCAAACGTTGGACGAGATCAATCAATCCCGTAATCAAAACCAGAACAATATCCCTGACGCTTAACGTGGGCTGTCTACCTTCAAGAAGAATAACCCACCACAGTTCAAAGGAGGTCATGACCCTGATGGATCTCAACTATGGTTAGAAGAACTAGAGAAGATTTTCTTGGCTATGGGTTGTCCTGACGAGCAGAAGGTAACTTTGGCTGTGTTTATGATGGTTGGAGAAGCTCAGCACTGGTGGGAGTATGCCAGGCGTCAGTTAGAAGCTACTGGGAGACTGATCACCTGGAATCTGTTCAAGGAGACTTTTCTTCAGAAGTATTTTCCAACTGATTTGAGGAAGCGCAAGGAGGTTGAGTTTCTGAAGTTGGAACAAGGGAGCATGAATGTTGGAGAGTATGCCGCAAAGTTTGAGGAATTATCCAAGTTCTGCCCATACTTCCAGAACACGGTAGATGAAACTTCAGACGTCTTAAGAAACTTCAGACGGCTCCCCTTAAACCTGTCTGAAACTGTTTCAAACTTGTTGTTTGCGAAAAGCTTTCATAAAATATTAAGAAACACTATTCAACCCCCCTTCTAGTGTTTCCCTGTGTTTCTACAGTTGGTATCAGAGCTCAACTCAGGGTTGAGCACCTAACAAGTGTTGAGGACTAAAGAGCCAGATGGAAGCTTCCAACAACAACAGGCAATACATCTCTGAAGGAGCCTCTATCACAAGGCCCCCAACATTCAATGGAGTGCATTACCACTACTGGAGGGATCGTATGAAGTTGTTCATTGAGAGAAACAACATTGATGTCTGGGATATGGTCACTGATGGAGACTATATGCCTATGCATAATGGAGTGCCCATTCCTAAGGCTGAATGGACCTCGGAGCAGAAGGCTAGAGTACAAATGAATGCCAAAGCCAAACTCTATCTGATATGTTCTTTGAATAAATCAGAGTATGAGAAGGTTCATGGATGTACTTCTTGTGAAGTCTATTAATCAGTTTGAGCATTCAAACTTGACTCAAAGACTTAATATCCTTTAGTTTTAATGATTAACAAATAAGATTATATAGCAACATAATAAGAACAAATAAGATTATATAAACAGATTCTACTGAGAAAGGTATTAGTTTGTTGATTGTGTTTCAGGGTGAAATATTTATCAGAAGAAGAAGAAGATTGGTTGAACAAAATCAGAATTAGAAGATCAGGATCAGAAGAACAAATGCAGGATTTAATATAAAGAAGATGTCTGAAGTAAGCAACTCGTCTGAAGCATAGAAGCTGTCTGAAGAACGCAAGTCGTCTGAAGTGCTGAAACTGTCTGAAGTGTGCAAGTCGTCTGAATTGCGCAAGCCGTTTGAAGTGCTGAAGCTGTCTGAAGTGCGCAAGCCGTCTGAAGACGTGAAGACTGTCTGAAGACGTGAAGACCATCTGAAGACGTGAAGACCATCTGAAGACGTGAAGACCATCTGAAGACATGAAGACCGTCTGAAGACGTGAAGACTATCTGAAGAAGTCTATAAACAGAATCAAGAATTGATCTCTTGAAGACATTGCTAAAGTGTAAAGCACACTCTACCAAAATGGAGTACACTTATTTCAGTATAAAAGCTAAACATGCTTTTATGCGTCGATCAAAGTCTTGCACAAATAAGGAAACTCTGCAAAGACTTTCTGCAACGCCTGGTGCACCTGCAACAAAAGGCATTTTTGTGTGCGCAGACCTACTGCACCTGCACTTATACCTACTGGCTGCCCAGAACTGATCAGAAGACTGAGTAAAAGCAACCAGAAAGATGTTTGAATAAAACATATTAAAATTCAACATCTTTATTCACCTATATCTCAGAAGAAGAAAATGCAAAGAAGAACAGAGCAGCAATCGTCTGAAGAAAAGAAGAAATATATTATCTGAAGAAAAGAGCTTATTGAAAGCATCTCAAGCTGGAGAATTAACATAAGCTTGAAGCAATTTTATAAGATGAGCACATGTTGAAGCTGATAAAATTACGATGAGATAAAAGCAAGCATTTGAGTATATGTGAAGAAATTAATTGTCTGAACATATAAGCTCTCTAAGTGCATGGAACAGATTTCAACATTGAAGAAATCAATACAGAAGCTAAGACTATATGATACAACGACTATAATATCATATATCTTTATTCAAAGAAGAAACTGCAACAACAGCTATCTGACAAGACACCTCACTCAAAGAAGAAAGAAGAAATGGTGTCAGGAAGCAAACAGAAAGGGAGCATATACAAAATAAGCAAAAGGACAAATCCAATGGATACCTCCTCATATACACTCCTAAGAAAAGCAGAGGAAATCAGAAGTCAGCTGAGGAACGCAGAAGAAATCACGAGACAGCTGAAGAAAAGCAAAAGGATATCAAGAGAGAGAACATGCAAAATAATATCAAGAAAATCTCTCTAAAGAGCTCATCTACAGAAGTGTCAGAACAGGACTGTCTGAACACTTATTTGCTTAAGAAGATGCAACCGTTTGAGACACTATTACATAACGGCTATATGAGCCACATCATCAACATCTCAACGGTATTATGAATCATCTTCAAACGGCTATATTCCAACAGAACATATAAATAGCCTCAAGGAAGAATTTGAAGGGGTTGAACTCATTCACTTGGTTCAATCAGGTGATCAAGATATATCAGAAAAACCTTATTGGTTGTTGACCATGCTTACTTGAATCAACCATGCTGCTGATCTATTGATCAGTTAGTCAAAATTGTAGTTGTTCAGTTGAACAACCAACCAGGCTGTGCTTAATCTCATATGAACCAAGAATGGTTTGAAGCTGCAAGTATGCCTTGGTTTTTTCAATGATACGGGTGAGAATGTAGCCCATGGAAACCAATGGCTGGAGAACAAGGATGGAGCTTAAAGTCAGTATCTACCTAGCCAATTCTCAGAGGATGCTATTCCTCTTATCAAAGATAGGGATTGTACTTAAACTTATACACTTGTATCACTGTCTTAACCTTGTACTTAGAATTCATTCATTGTATCCTGAGTAGTACTCAATTAACCTCTAGTACAGGAAAAGATTAAGTTTATGTTTCGTGGAAACTTAAACCTAGTTTAATTTGTAAACACTTTATGTGTCAGAGAGCCTGGAGAGGCTTGGTGGAAAAAAGAATACTTAGTTGCAAAGCCTGGAGAGGCTAGACTGAAAAAGAATACTGCATATGTTGCTTGGAGAGGCAGTTGAAAACAAAGTAATACTTGTGTTGGCCTGAAGAGGCTGTGAATAATACTTGAATCTGTGGATTACGATAGTGGAAAATCCAGTGGTGGTTTGCCTCTGGGACTGGATGTAGCTCACGGGTTTGTGGGTGAACCAGGATAAATTCCGTGCCTAAGTTCTCTTTTCCTAAATCTCTTTATTTCCAGTTTTCATATTTATGTTGGGGTTTGAAAAGTATTTTCTATAATAAACTTAACACAACTATTTCAATAAAATGATTTTTCATATGAACAAAACATGAGATGTCTCTTATATCATTTGAAGCTTTACAAAGAATGTTCCTTGAAGAACTTATGAAATAAATTCTCTGAAGTGAGTCTGAAAGAGATCAGTTCAGAAATCAGGAACAGACTTCAGACAACCTCTAGTCGTCTGAAGTATTTCAGAAACCGTTCTGAAAATACTCTTTGTAATAATCTTCAAAAGATACTTTGAGAAGCCTCTGTTTAAAACAATCTTAAGCTTTAGAAGAAACACTGTTTTTCTTATCTTCCGCACGTTTCAACTATCTCTGATCTTAAGACTTGTTTTGAACGGTGCCCATCTTCATGATTAAATTAAAGATTTCCAAAAACAATCAAAAAGCTTAAAACACTATTCAACCCCCCTTCTAGTGTTTCTTGTGGTTCTAACACTTTTGCCAAGGAGATCTGGGATACTCTTGCAGCAGCCCATGAAGGGACAGAAACTGTCAAGCAATCCAAGATCAGCATGCTCATACATCAATATGAGATGTTCAAGATGGAGGAATCTGAAACCATTGACCAGATGTTTGGAAGGTTTCAGACTATAACTAATGGACTCAGGTCCTTAGGTAGAACTTATGAATCTGGAGACAACAATAGAAAGATTCTGAGAAGTTTTCCTAAGTCCTGGAGACCCAAAGTTACGGCCATTCAAGAGGCAAGAGACTTAAACTCTCTTAGAATGGAAGAACTGTTGGGATCTCTCAAGGTCCATGAGCTTGAGCTTGAAGAAGATGACAACAAGAAGAAGTCTCTTGCACTAAACTCCAAGTCCAAACAGCCTAGGCTTGGCAGCATGAAGGCTGTGCAAGCTGAGGAATCTTCAGAAACAGATGAAGATTCTGGAGATAGCTCAGAAGATGATGATCTTGCTCTTCTAAGTAGGAAGATCAAGAGAATGCTGCAAAATAGAGGAAAGTTCAGAAAGAACCAACCTTCAACCTCTAAATAAGGTAAATCAGGTAAAGACTCTTAAAATGACAAAATTACTTGTTTTGAGTGCAAACAACCAGGTCACATGAAGACAGAATGCCCAAGACTGAAGAAGAACACCTTCAATAAGAAGAAGTTCTTCAAGAAGAAGAAGGGACTGATGGCAACATGGGAGGATTTTGATGTGTCTACCTCAGAAGAAGAGGAGGACACTTCAGAAGAGGCCAACCTGTGTCTCATGGCCATCCTGCCCTCATCAGATAGCTCTGAAGTTGAGATGTGTTTAACAGGACAAAGGATACCCCACAAATAGTACCTGGACAGTGGGTGCTCGCGACACATGACAGGAGAAAGGTCTTTGTTCCAAAACCTTAGACCCAAAGCAGGAGGTGTGGTCACCTTTGGTGGAAATCAGCAAGGGAAGATCACTGGTATAGGGACTGTAAGTATATCTCCTTTATCCCTTATTAAGAATGTTCTTCTAGTAGAGGGACTTCAGCACAATCTACTGAGCATAAGTCAATTGTGTGACAGTGGATATGTGATCTCCTTTACTAAAGAAGGATGTATAGTCAAAGACTCTCATGATCAAATCCTTTTTACTGCTAAGAGACACAACAATGTGTACAAAATTGATCTAGAGGAGTTGGCAAGTCAAAATGTAAAATGTTTCATCTCTGTTGAAGATGAAAAACAAATTTGGCATCAAAGTCTGGGGCATGCCATCTTGAGATTAATCTCAAAGTTAGCAAAATACAACCTTGTTAAAGGATTGCCCATGCTTTCTTACAAATTTGACATTTTATGTGAAAGCTGTCTGAAAGGGAAACAAACAAGACACTCTTTTAAGAGTAAGGATGCTGTTTTTACTAGCAGACCTTTAGAACTGTTACATATTGACTTGTTTGGTCCTATTAGAACAGAAAGCATTAGTGGTAAAAAATATGGTTTGGTCATTGTTGATGACTATTCTAGATTTACATGGGTGTTATTCCTAAGAAGCAAAGATGAGACTTTCAGGAATTTCACAATATTCTGCAAGAAGGTACAGAATGAAAAAGGATTCTGTATATCTGTCATCAGAAGTGATCATGGTGGAGAGTTTGAGAATGCAAACTTTCAACTGTTCTGTGATGAGAATGGGATCTCACATAATTTCTCTGTGGCAAGAACACCTCAGCAAAATGGGGTTGTTGAGAGAAAGAACAAAAGCTTGCAAGAAATGGGAAGAACCATGCTCAACTCTTGCAACCTACCAAGATCCTTCTGGGCAGAAGCTATTAACACAGCTTGCTACCTTCAAAACAGAATATTGGTAAGACCAATTCTGAAAAAGACTCCTTATGAATTATGGAAAGGAAGGAAACCCAACATATCATATTTCCATCCCTTTGGATGTGAGTGTTTCATACTCAACACCAAGGATGATCTTGGAAAATTTGATGCAAAGTCTGACAAATGATTTTTCATAGGTTATTCTGAAACATCTAAAGGTTATAGAGTTTATAACTCTAGAACTTTAATTATGGAAGAATCAATTCATGTAAAATTCAATGACAAGAAAGAGACTGATAGGGAACCATCAGATCTAGAAGATGATTTTGCAGGTATGGAGCTGAATGATCTTAACAGCTTGAAGGATGAACAGGTGTCTGAAGCACCATCTGTCACTGAACCTCTTCAGACAAATGTTGAGTCTCAGACAGATCAGACAGTATCTTAAAAAACTAACTGGAGATACAAGTCACATCATCCTAAGGAGCAAATCATTGGAAGCACTTCAGAAGGAGTTAAGACAAGATCAAAATTCAAGAATCTGAATTCTCTTGCTTTCCTGTTTGAAATTGAGCCAAAGAACATTGATGAAGCTCTTCATGATGAAGGGTGGATCCTAGCCATGCAAGAGGAGCTAAATCAATTTGCTAGGAGTGATGTCTGGACCCTTGTTCCTAAACCCCATGAGAAAACTATTATTGGAACCAAATGGGTGTTCAGAAACAAGCTGTCTGAAGAAGGAAAAGTGGTCAGAAACAAGGCAAGATTGGTGGCTCAAGGGTACAATCAACAAGAAGGTATTGACTTCACTAAAACCTTTGCCCCTGTTGCCAGGTTAGAAGCAATTAGAATTCTTCTCTCTTATGCTGAAATGACCTACATCATTGTACTGAAGAATCTAACCATCTGATCTACAACAGGAGAGGAATGAAAGTTATTCCCAAAGTTCTCTTCAACATTCTAAAATATTGTGTGATCCCACAAATTGAGAATAACCACAACCTTGAGATGGAAAGGTTCTGTGTTATCAATCTTCTGCAAAAGAAGAAGATTAATCTTCCGTGGATCATTCTATTCGATATGGCAAGAAGAAGACTGGGAGACTTTACTATTCTACCTCACAATACTGTGATCATGAAGATTCTTATGGTAAACAATGTGGTCATTGATCATCTGTATAATCACAGAAACCCCGGTCTTCTTAAGATTAATCATCGGAACACAGAGGAAACTAATTACATCTTTGAGGTTCAAAGACTAAGGATGGAGAACGCTCAACTCCGTCATAAGTTAAAGAAGATAAGGAGGACTGTGTTCAAACTTACAGGCGGTCTGGGAGTTTAAAGAAGCCAAAAGGAGAAAAGATCCTTGCTTATCAACCTCTTTCAATATTTTTCTCTTGTCTGCCTTTATGTCTTTGCCTATTTGTTGCTAATCTTAGATGTCATTTCTCTTTAGATGTTGTAACCATGGTTGGTTTTTTATTCAGTCGCTATATACTAATATTATGTTTATCTTTAAGACTTTACCCTGTCTAATCCAAGATACACAGGAAAATTAATTATAAAAAGGAGGAGAAATAAAAATAGTAAACAAATTCAGCTAAAAATATCAATTGGTAAAAACAAGTAAATAGGAAGAAATATATTATTTAACTAATTAACAAAAGGGGAGAAAAAGGGGATAAATCTCACGAAATAAGTAAGAACTCTAATCACCAAACCTTTTTAATTAATGACGAAAAGGGGGAGAAATACAAATCTCACAAAATGATGTTAAATACTATCTGTAACAATGGTATAGGTATCTAAAATAATAATAATTTAACAATTGGTATAGAAAAGATATCTAACCAACAATTGACATAGGAAAGATCTAATTGTCTCAGCAGATAATTAAAAGAATCAATGCTTGACTCAGGGGGGAGTAATATAAATAGGGGGAGTAATATTTTCAATTTTGTACATATTTTGTAAGTAATATATAATTTATTTGTCATCATTAAAAAGGGGGAGATTGTGAAGTCTATAAATCGATTTAAGTATTTAAACATGATTTAAGACTTAGCATCCTCAAGTTTTAATGATTAACAAATAAAATTATAAGATTATGTTAATGATTAACAAATAAGATTATATTATATCAACAGGTTCTACTGAGAAAGGTATTGGTTTGTTGATTATGTTTCAGGATGGAATATTCACTATCTGAAGAAGAAGAGTAGAAGAACACATCAAAAGAAGAATCTGAATCAGGGGATCAGAATCAAAAGAACAAAGTGCAGAATCCGAAGAAGAGTAATCCACAACCAAGTTAAAGACTCGAAGAAATGAAGACAACATGAAGTAGTCTGAAGATTGAACATATCAGAATCAAGAAATGACCTCTTGAAGACATTGCAAAGTGTAAAGTACATGAAGATCACTCACTCAGTAGATAAAGCTAGACATGCTTTTCTACCTCGATTAAAGTCTTGCATAAATAAGGAAATATTGCAAAGACTTTCCACAATGCCTGCAACAAAAGGATTTGTATAAGCAGACCCACTGTATCCACACCTGCTGCAAATCAGAAAATGATAGAAGACCGAACAGAAGCAACCAAGAAAGATGATTGAATAAAGAACATACAATTCAACATCTCTATCTACAAGAAGAAGAAGAAGATGAAGAAGAAAGAAGAAGAAGAAATACTAAGAAGAAAGAAACTACAATCTTCTTATCAGAAGAAAGAAGTACTCTGAAGTTTCATCTTGGCGAAAGCAAAAGAAGCTGTCTAAAGCAAAGAAGCTGTCTGAAGCAAAGAAGCTGTATGAAGCAACGGAGCTGTCTGAAAGACTAGAAGCTATCTGAAGTGTCAATACTCGTCTGAAATATTGAAGCCGTCGAAGACCCGACGTGGCACACTCACTGAAGACAACGAAGACTTTTGCTCTCTGAAGTATGCTGAAGAAAATTCGTTCTCTACAAACACGCAACACTTTCAAAGCTTAAATTGGCAAAGTCACAGAGACCTTTCTTGGTACCTTTGAAGTTCATACACCACTGAGGAAATCTCTGCAACGCATAAATTGCAGCAACAACGGTGGCAGCTTTATAGCAGCACTAACGTTGTACTTTGTCAGAATTGTCAGAACACCCAGAAGCGTGTCTCACAACGGATTGAATAGCATTCAATGCTATCTCTAAACGGTGGTATCACAACGGAAATATCATCATCACCAATCCGAAAGAAAGCAGAAGAAAAGCTCATGAGACTAAGCAGAAGCAACAAAAGAAAAATGTTTGAATGAAATATTTTAATTCAAACATATTTTATCATCTGCAAGCAACAGCCATTGAACAAGAAATCACACCCAAAGAAGATATGATGTCAGGAGCAAATGAAAAAGGAGTATATACAGAATCGGAAAAAGGACAAATTCAACGGATATCTCCTAAAGAGACACTCCTAAAAGAAAAACAGAGGAAAGCAAAAGAAAATAGATGAAAGCAGAAAGAAGCGGTTCAAGAGAGAGTATTCGCAGAATTCTATCAAGAAACATCTCTCATGAAGAAGAAAATATCAAGTGTCAGAACGGGATCTTCTGAACACTCATTCGCTTAAGAAGAAGCAACCGTTTGAGAAGCTATTACACAACGGCTATATGAGCCACATCATCATTATCTCAACGGTATTATGAATCATCTTCAAACGACTATATTCCAACAGAACATATAAATAGCCTCAAGGAAGAATTTGAAGATGTTGAACTCATTCACTTGGTTCAATCAGTTCATCAAGATGTATCAGAAAAACCTTATTGGTTGTTGATCATGCTTACTTGAAATCAACCAGGTTGAAAAGGTTGAAAGAGAATCAACCATGTTGCTGACCTATTGGTCAGTCAGACAAAATTGTTGATCAACAGAATCAAACTAGTTAATCAGGCTGAGTGCCTTATGGTTAACAAGAGTTGACTTGAGCTTAAGTGGATCATGAAGATGTCAACAAAGTTTGATCAGAGAGTTGGTTCTCAATCAGGCTACTGACTAGCTGGTCAGTTAGTTAGGTTGTTCAGTTGGTCTGTTTGATCAAGTGAGTTGATTGTTCGAAAGGCAATCATGCTGAACAAATGACTATCAAACTGGGTACGGTTTGAAGCTTTGATATACCTTGGTGTTCCTATGATATGGGTGAGAATGTAGCCCAAGGAAACTAATGGTTTGAGAACAAGGCTGGAGCATCATTTCACATCTTAGTTAGCCTACTCTCAGAGGATGCATTCCTCATAGAAAGATAGGGATTGTACTTAATTTAAACACTTGTATCACTGTCTATCCTTGTACTTAGTTTGTAATGTATGTATCCTGAGTGTGTACTCAGTAATCTCTATGTACAACACTTGTATCACTGTCTTTCCTTGTACTTAGTTTGTAATGTATGTATCCTGAGTGTGTACTCAGTAATCTCTATGTACAAGCAGAATCTAAGTTTAGAAGTTCTGGCGAACATCTAACTTGGATTGAGTAGTGAAACTACTCAACACTTTATGTGTCTGAGAGCCTGAAGAGGCTTGGTGGAAGAAAGAATACTTGTGTCTGGAGAGACTGTACTCGTGATGTCTGGAGAGACTGTACTCGTGATGTCTGGAGAGACTGTACTCATGATGTCTGGAGAGATTGTACTCGTGATGTCTGGAGAGACTGTTCTCGTGATGTCTGGAGAGACTGTACTCGTGATGTCTGGAGAGACTGTACTCGTGATGTCTGGAGAGACTGTACTCGCTGTGTCTGGAGAGACTGTACTCATATTTAGATAGTGGAAAATCCAGTGGTTGTTTGCCTCTGGGACTGGATGTAGCTCACGGATTTGTGGGTGAACCAGGATAAATTTTGTGCCTAAGTCTTCTTTCCCTTACCTTCTCTATTTACAGTTTTGTTATTTATGTTGGGGATTGAAAAGTTATTTTCATAACAAACTTAACACAACGATTTCAATAAAATGATCTTTCATAAGAACAAAACATGAGATGTTTCTCATATCACTTGAAGCATTACAAGAATGTCTTTTGAATTACTTCTGAAACATTTATCTGAAGTGAGTCTGAAAAGACCTCAGTTCAGAAATCTGGAACAGACTTCAGACAACCTATAGTCGTTTGAAGTATTTCAGAAACAGTTTTGAAAAACATTCAATGTAATAATATTCTGAAGATATCTTGAGAAGTATCTGTTTAAAATAATCTTAAGACCTAAAAGAAACTTTATTTTTTTCTTATCTTCCGCATGTTTTAATTATATCTGATCTTAAGATTCATTTCAAACATTATTCATCTTCATGATTTAAACAAAAGATTTTCAAGATTGACATAAAAAGCTTAAAACACTATTCAACCCCCCTTCTAGTGTTTCCTGTGGTTCTAACATCAAGCTATATCAAATGGATGTCAAAAGTGCTTTTCTCAATGGATTCATTGAAGAAGAGGTTTTTGTTAGACAACCCCCTGGTTTTGAAGATATAGCTTTTCCTGATCATGTTTTCAAATTGAAAAAGGCTCTTTATGGTATGAAACAAGCCCCAAGAGCTTGGTATGACAGATTGAGCATTTTTCTTATCAAAAATAGTTTTGAAAGAGGAAAAGTAGATACAACTCTTTTTAGAAAATAGTCTAACAAAGATCTTATACTTGTCCAGATATATGTTGATGACATTATTTTTGGTTCAACTAATTCTTCTCTGTGAAAGGATTTTTCTGAGTTGATGCAATCAGAGTTTAAAATGAGTTTAATGGGAGAACTAAAATTTTTCTTAGGACTTTAGATTAAGCAAGATTCTGATTGTATATGGATCCATCAAGAAAAATATACAAAAGAAATGCTCAAGAAGTTTAACTTAAATGATTGCAAACCCATGTCAACTCCTATGCATCCCTCTTCATCTCTAAGCAAGAATGAAAATGAAGAACCAATAAATCAAACTTTGTATAGAGGAATGATTGGCTCTTTTTTGTATCTAACAGCAAGCAGACCTGACATAATGTTCAGTGTGTGTCTTTGTGCTAGATTTCAATCAGATCCAAGAACTACTCATTACAAAGCTGTTAAGAGAATTTTTAGATATCTTAAAGGCACTACTAATCTTGGTCTATGCTATAAGAAAGACAAGGATTGCAGTTGAATAGGATACTGTGATGCTGACTTTGCTGGAGATAGAATAGAAAGAAAGAGCACCAGTGGAGGATGTCATTTCTTTGGAAGTAACATGATCAGTTGGTCAAGCAAAAGGCAAAGCACCATTGCATTATCAACAGCAGAAGCAAAATACATCTCAGCAGCCAGTTGTTGTTCACAACTACTATGGGTGAAGTATCAGCTTGATGACTTTAATACTTCTATCTCTGCTATACCTGTTTTGTGTGATAATACAAGTGCAATTAATTTATCTAAAAATCCTATCCAACATTCTAGGGCTAAGCATATTGAAATCAAGCATCATTTTATTAGAGACTATGTTCAGAAAGGTGTTTTTGATATTCAGTTCATTGACACAGAGCATCAATGGGCAGATATATTCACAAAACCCCTGGTTGAAGATAGATTTAAGTTCATACGCAATAATTTGAACATACATGCATTCTTTAATAATTGATTGTGTATGATATTGTCTGATATGTTAAGAGCGTCTGAAATTCCAGGGTGTCTGAAATTGTGACATGTCTGAAATTTTAGGGTTTCTGAAATTTTATATGTGTGTCTGAAATTCCTCACTTGTCTGAAATGACTTGCTGACATGGCTATCTGAGACGGTTGAATTCCATTTATTTTGTCCCTTCCACTTCGCACGTTACCCAATGTCTACGCAGCCGGTACAGGCCATCATTGCATCGTGGGTCTATAAATGCAGGAGTAAGTGTGTCGAGGAAGCCTTACACTTTCTCTCAGCATACTGTTTGAACTTCTTCTCTCAGGCAACCGTTTCCTCTCAAGTTTCTCTGCAACTTATCAATGGCACCAAAGAAGTCTTCCATTTCCGGTGGAAATGTGGTCAGATCAAAAGGTGTGGACCTTGAGGAGCTTCGAAATCTTGGTATGGATTTGGTTAAGGAATTTGATGCTGTTGGATGGACTCCATTCTTTGACAACATCTACTGTTCATGGCACGAGCAGAGTGTCATAGATTTCTGGGCTTCAGCTAGAGGAATCCCTAACTCCAAGGGAGTGTATGAAAGCATCAAAGCTACTGTTCTAGGAGTCCCTGTTTTTGTTGATGAAGGGATTCTTTCCACCATCACCAAGGTGAAGACTGAAGGAGAAACTTTCACTCCTGGATGGGAGTTGAGGAATGGTGGGCAAAAGAAGTACACAAAGATGTTGTATGGTACAGAAGAACCCAAGACTCCTGATTCTAAGTTCTTACTGGATAAGGTCAGAGTACTTCACTCCATCTTAGGGTGCTCCATAATCCCTAAGAGTGGAAGCAGAAACCACGTGTCTGAATTGGAGAGATTCTGCATGATTCACTTACTGCAGAAGAAGAAGGTAAATCTTCCCAGCATCATCATGTTCCATATGCAGAAGAAGATTAGAGACTCTGGGGCAAATCTACCTCACAACACTCTCATTACAAAGATACTCTTTCACTTTAAAGTACCTATTGAAAGATTGTTTGATCACAAGTCACCTGCATTCTTTGGTGAGGCTAATCTGAAGAGCATGAATCTCACTCTCATCCCAAGACCTCCATCTCCTACTCTGAAGGAGAGTGTCCTCATGGAGAAGGCCTCAAGAAGAGGAAGCACAATAGAGATTCTTGAACAAGAGCTTCAAGGGGACATTAGAAAAGGAGAGTTCAAGACCTCCAAACCATCCCCTCAACCTAAGCTGAAGAAGCTCCCTGTGAGGAGTGCAGCAAAGGTATCTTCAGTAGCTTCTACTCTGCACACTCAGGCATCTGAACCTATTCAGAAGGCTTTGCAAAAGCCGTCTGAAATAGTGGGTCAGGGTTCTGAAGGTGCAGAACCTCTTAAGCCTACTTCTGAGATAGAAGGAAAGGCTCATGAGGAAGAGATTGCTAACCTTGCTGATCCTGAAGCTGTAGCAGCTTCACCTCTGGCAGCTTGCCCCTCTGATCCATAGTTGATTCAAGTAGCAGCCATAGCTACTGCCTTAGAGCAAGAAGAACTGGATAAGAAGGCTGAGTAAGAGAAGACAGACTATGCTATTGCTGTGGCCTCTCAGCTAGCCTTGGCTGAAGATGAAAGGCAAGCTACCTTGGCTCAAAGTAATAAGAAGAGAAAGAGGTCTAGTGCTCAGCAGAGGAGGAGAACCAAAAGCAAGATTCTTGAGACAGCTCTTGAACCTACTACTAGGGTTACAAGGAGCATTGCTAGCCAAATGGAAGCTATGGATGAAGCTAGCAAGTACCAGAACTTTGTAAAGGCCAATCTCTATTTCAAGAAGAGAAGAAAAGAAAAACAAGCTGAAAGGGAGAAGGTGTCTGAACCTGAGAAGGTCAAACCCCCTGTGAAAAGACCAAGGGTGAGGTTTGACAATGTGACTCCATCACCTCCTTCCTCACTTGAAAAGAAACAAGAGGAGAAAGAAGAAGAAGAAAGACAACCTATAGAGAAAGAAGAAGAAGCAACACCACCATCACCATCACCATCATCATCTCAATCATCACCACCATCTTCACCATCATCATCATCATCTTCAGAGTCAACACAATCTGAAGATCCCATTGTTGAGATTCAGCAAGGAGAAAGCTCAAAGGTGTGGAAAGGGAGTATGCTGCCTGAACACATTAGACTAGGACCTAAAAGTAGGGATCTCTTCACAGAACCCACTTTTGATCCTTATGCATTTCCTTTCACTCAGCATTAGTATGATGAAGAAGCTGAAGTTCCCCATAAGAGGTATGACAGACCTTTCTTTGAGAGGGAAAGGGTTCCCAAGTTCCCAAACCTCTATGAAGAACTGCAATATTTCAGAGATGCACCCCCTATCTCTCTGCACCATGGGCTAGTCAAACATACTTCAGATGCTGAAAGAGAGAAGTATCAAGGAAGCTTAGACCAGATGTACTCAGGGCAACTTGAGAAGATCAGAAAGGGTGTGGTATCACCTGCTCACAAGTGGGCTCCACTTGACCCTTCTTCTGATGCTAATTGTCTGAAGATAAGTAATGAAGACTGGTGTTTTGTCAGGCATCTATGCACAGAAGGTGAACTCTTTGAAAGGGATTATCTGAAGTCTGTAGGCATGAGAGGCTACAGGCCCCTTAGAACATTTTCCATTAGGTCAACCACCAAGATTCTAGTGCAACCTGATAGAATTGTTCCTAGGTACCCTCTGAAGGAAGGCCCTGCTGATAAGTTCAAGGAACCTAAGGCCTATCATGTTCCCTTCAAGCCTCTGACTCCAAGAGAATGGAAGGAGCTACCAGCAAAGGTCAAGAGACAAGGTGGAGGCATGGATCACAGTTTCAGAGACAAAGTTTGGTCGTCTTACTGGAAAATCAGAGAGGATGTTGGATCCTCTTCTGGGTCAACTGGACCAGATGCTGATTCTATCATAGGGCATGGGAAATTCATAAATGTGAAGTATCATTACATCAGAGGCCATTTCCCACCTCTGTCTGAATCATTTCATGAAGACTGGGAGATTATGTGTCCCATTGGAACATTCTTCTTTCCAGTGTATCATCCACAGGAGTATGGTTTGCTTCCAGGTTTTGATGTGCTGAGATTTGTGTGCAGACACATCCAGATTATTCTTTTTGAAGCACCACCTGATCCTGAAGAAGAGAACAGAAAGCTCAGGCTGAAGATAGAGAAGCTAGAGAAGAAGAATGCTGATCTCATTGCTAAACAAGATAAGATTCTTTAAGAGCAACATCAGATTAGAAGTGGCCAAGAAGACATGAAGACTGCTCTCATCTCTCAGATTGACAAGGCCAAGGATGAGCTGATTTCCTTCATGAAAGAAGCTTTGCTGAAGAAGGATGGGTAGTCAATGATGTGTAGCCATGTCTCATGTTTATTTCTGCTAAGTGATTACTTTTTGAACAATTTGATTAATACTATCAGTGTTTCACATCATGTTGTGTTTGTGCTGTTTATTTGTCTGAGTTTGCTATTTTCTTTCATACTTCATGATTTTGCTATGATTGCTGTTGTTGTTATGCTCTGGAATACCCTTTTGATTGATGACAAAAGGGGGAGTATTAAAAACTAACAAAATCTGAATCTGAAGTGATCACAGGACTCAGGGGGAGTAAATAAGAAATCGACTCAGTTTAAGAGATCACCATATGAGAGGGAGCTATCTATTCTTTTATCTTTAAAACTCCTTTCAGATTTATTTATTTTAAACAAATTTGTCATCATTAAAAAGGGGGAGAATGTTGAGTCTCAAAAATATCATAAGGAAGATTATGATTATTTAAGACAGCTCAATCCCTAAGTTTTAATGTTTAACAAATTTGGTTAAAAGATTTATCATAGATACATATATGTTTTAATGATCTACCTATGATTTCAGCAAGCCACTATAAGCTTATATAAAGACTATGTGAAGTGCTTTCAACCTGTCTGAAGAGTTAAGCCTTCTAAAGGTTCAACCCGTCTGAAGTGTTGAAGTCGTCTGAAGTGCACAACCCGTCTGAAGTGTTGAAGCACTCTGAAGTCTCATTAATGACGTGGCACCCTTTGCCGAAGTTTGTGAAGACTTTTCTAAACCTCTGCGGCACGTACCTTTTCAAACACGTTTATAGCAAGGAACACAGAGACCTTTCCTGGAGTTTTTGAATTTCATACACCACTGAGGAAATCTCTGCAACGCAGCCTCTGCAACAACATTTGTAGCAGCTTTATGGCCGGAGCAACCTTGTACCGTGTCAGAAATATCAGAGTTCTCAGAAGCATGTCTCACAATGGATTAAATAGCATTTAATGCTATCTCTAAACGGTGGTATTTCAACAGATTGAAGATTGGGTATAAATACCCCTCCACGAAGACCATCAATAACAAGGAAAAAGAAAAAGAGAGAAAATCAATATACAAGAAAGACAAGAGAAACATCACGCTGCAAGTTCTTACTCTGTAGAAACTCTCTGATAAAATCCGTTGTACACATTTTTATATCCTGAGCATACCTCAGATTTTATTGTACATTGTCTCTGTTTAAGCTTCAAACTGGTATAGTTTAAAAGCTTAGACTTATCTCTTTGTAAACTCTGTTTAAAGCCTGGAGAGGCTTGGTTGACAAAAGAATACTTGTTGTAGAGCCTGAAGAGGCTTGACAGAAAAGAATACTTGTTGTAGAGCCTGAAGAGGCTTGACAGAAAAGAATACTTGTTGTAGAGCCTGAAGAGGCTTGACTGTAAAAGAATACTTGTAATCTTGGTGGAGATTAAGAGAAAATCCAAGTGCTAGTTGGCATTGGGACTGGACGTAGCTCCCAGTGGTAGTGAGTGAACCAGGATAAATTCCTTGGCTAAGTTTTCTTACCCTTATCTCTTGTCAATTTGTTTATACTAATCAAAGGGTGTTGAAAAGTTGTTCTGATATTTTAAAAGTAAAGAAACCTTTTAAAATACTTTTTCAGAAGCCGTCTTAAGAAACTTCAGACGGCTCCCCTTAAACCTGTCTGAAACTGTTTCAAACTTGTTGTTTGCGTAAAGCTTTCATAAAATATTAAGAAACACTATTCAACCCCCCTTCTAGTGTTTCCCTGTGTTTCTACATGTAGAAGACTTATAACTTTGTAAAATTCGAAGGACTTAAAATTCGAATACCATAGAACCTTCTATTACCATACTTCCTTTTCATCTGAAGGTTCATCAACTTGTTGTCTATAAAGATTTTGATGAAATAGATAATGTTTTGGATAGAGCATATTACAAGAATTCAATGCTCTTGGGTTGGATGGAAGCAAACTGGAGATATCCTGATGGAAGAAATCTAAGATATGCAGAGTTCGCTACAATGTTTGTGTGGAATGCAAAAGAGGGTTATTGACAGCCTCAGAAGCAACGTTTTGCTATTGGTAGAGTATCTCATGTTCCCATTGGTAATGGTGAAGACTATTACCTTTGTCTTCTCCTAAAGATTCAGAAGGGTTGCCATAATTTTAAACATATTAGGACAGTGAATGGAGTAATATATCCAACCTTTCAACGATGCATGCTATGCACTTGGTTTGTTGCAAGATGATAGAGAATTTATTGATGCAATTCGTGAGGCAAATCTGGGCTTCTAGTCAATACATTAGGAGGTTGTTTTCTATTCTTTTGATTTCAAACAATATGTCTAGGCCTGAGTTTGTGTGGAAAAATTGCTGGAAAGAATTGTCTGATGATATTCTTCACAAGAAAAGAAGAGTTCTGGAATGTCCAAGTTTTATTTTAGCTATTATTTTTTAATTTGTTTTTTTAACTATTTTCGAGGAACCTGTTGGATCTTTTTTTTTTAATATGCAGAATTAATGTTAATAGATGCATATATCAAAGACTTTTTCCTGGCAGAAATAGAAGAAATCCTAAAAGCAATGGTAAGAGTTTGAAGGATTATCCACCAATTCCCTTTCCCTGAATGGATTCTGTCACAAATTTTTCAGTGAAGGCTCATTGCGGAAGAGTTGAATTTTGATCGCACCTATTTATCACAACTTTTCAATCAATATCTTTCCAAGTTACAAAGAACAGAGAGTTCGTGCTTTTAAAAACATCATTCGAGTATACATCATTTGGATAATATTTCTGATGTTTTTCGAGCTACTCCTCCTACTCGAAAAGATTCTTATGTCATGTGGTTGAATAGGATTGAAGGTATTATGGGTCCTTTATGGAAGCAACTTGATATCTTCGATCTTATTCAACTCAGTAAATTTGATTTGAGCATGGATCCTACTCTAATTCTTTCCTCTTTTCTGTTCTGGGAAAGATCATCAAACTCTTTTCATTTCCCTTATGGTATGCTTACACCTACTTTATTCGATGTTGTTGCCATAACTGGCCTTCGACCTGAAGGACAACTCATTCTCCCTATCATGAAGGTTCCAAAACCTTATATTGAGCCAATCTGGGACAAATTGACTTATTTCCAATTCATCCAAACCAATGCTAAATCTGGTGAAGTTACTGAAAAGAACATGTTGCTTTTCTTTTGGTTTGGCTTTTTGCTTTCGTGTTCTGTTCTTGATCTCTTTAGGTCTCTAAATCCTACCTTCCTTTAGCTCAACTTCTGGCTAAAGGGATTCGAGTGGATCTTAATAGATTTCTATTGGCCAATGTTTATGATATGCTTACTAAGGCCATTTTCAGTTTGAAAATTAAAGAACCTGTCAAAAATCTATGTGGTCCCTTTTGGTTCCTTCAACTATGGTTCAATGCCATTTTCGAAGAAAAATTTCAAAGTTCTGAGCTTTCAAATTCGAACCTTACTTCTTCCATCGAAGGATATAGGTTGTCTTTCCTTACTCCCTCTTCGAAAAAGGATCCCTTGGAGTCCTTCAAATCTTATTTCTCTTCTTTCCTGAACATCAAGAAACACTCTCCCAATCTCGCACCTTTCTCTGCTCAAACTCGAGGACCTGAATGGTTTACTCGAAAGTTCTCTTGTGACACTCTAGGTGCACAAGCTGAATGTTTGGAAATTTGGAAGCAATTTCATTCCTATGACCTCATATATTGTGGTTTCCATGCTAAGGATTTTCGAGTTTATCCTTATCAACCACAGTTGGTGGCTCGTCAATTAGGGCTAAGTCAACATCGCCCAACACCATTTTTCAAATCTAGATCTCAAGTCTTGGTGGAAGACTTAGTCAATGGTGAGGAAGGATTTAAAGAACTTCAAACTGCAAAGGCTAGGAAGCCTTTATCTATTTGTCCAATTCCCTTCGAGCCTTCATACTATTGCACATTGACTTTTGAGGAATGGTGGTCTAGATATTACAATATCATTCAAGTTGATGAAGATACATGCTTTTCAAGACTAACCAAAGACATTCCTTATGTGCAGAAGCCAGAAAAGAAACTAAAAGGTACACATGTTAAAGAAATTGAGGCTTTTGAGAAGTATTTTCACGTGTTCTATAATCCAAATAAAATATCTAGAACAATTTTTGAAGCTGCTATTTCTTTAAAAGAAAAGATTTCTTCTAACTTGCAAAATTGCAAAGTTATTAATTCTAAAGGAAAAATTGTTTTCGAAAAGTATTGTCCTAGATTTCCATCTTTACCAACTGCAAAATTTGGTGTGGCTAAGAGTTTACATGGTCTTGAGTGAACTAGGCCTATAAATCTCAAAATTCTTTATAATGATACCAAACCTCTTTCGAAAAGAGTTACTTTAACAAAATATACTCTTGATAACTATCCCTTTATACCTCATGTCGATTTAGAACATGTGAGAATCCTTTCTAAGAACTCCATAGTCAAAGGCAAAAATACAAAATTTTTCTAATTCTCCAACTTGCTCTAATTCTATACTTACTACCCTCAATCTTCTTCTCAACTCAAGAGACCAAACTTTCTGAAGAAGCCAAAGAAGATTGGGAAAGTGACGAGGAACAATAGAAGAAAACCAAGAAATGAAAAGTTGTCACATCTTCTTCTCAAAAACCTTCTGTAAGTCAGATTTCATCTTTAGAAATCCATTTAATTTGCTTGTAATTCCATAACTTTTATTTTGTACTTCATAGGTTGCTGCTTCTAAAGCTCAGAAAAGGGAAAAATCAAGCAAGGTCGAAAAGAATGATGAACCTTCTGATTAAAGCCCATATACTTATGTGGGCAAGAAGAATGAAGTAGATGATTCTAGCAAAGCCAAGAAGAAAACAACATAAGGAAAAAAAGAAGGAACCATCAACTGAATCTAGTGGAGAGTCCCTCTCGAAGGTAGATTCAAATTCTCCTTTGAATTCAATAGGAAGCTACCCCTAAAAAACAAATTATACCTTCGAGAGAAAAGGATACTCTAAAGGAAAAGAAGGTACTCTCAGTGATTCCTCCAGGCAAAACCATTGGCGCTATAAGACTTTATTCCCTTCATTCATTCATTACCTTTAACTTAAGTTACTTATTCTAACTTGAATATGTTTTCTTTATTTAATCGCAGAGAGTTGGCCAAAGATTTAAGGTTAAGGCCAATAGAAAACAAATCCCAAGTGGGGCATTGAACCAAGTAATTTTTTGTACTTTTATCTTTTAGGAAAGAAACATTCTTTTGTGTTTATATCTATCTAATCTCAATTTTATTTTTCTTCAGATTGACATCTCTTTGAGCTCACGGATTGAAAGTGACGCAAAAGAACTAAGACCATCAAAAATCCGCTCCAAACTACTACTTCGAGGAGATCTGTCTCAAAGGAGAAGTTCATGGATGATATCGAAGAGAACGATGAAGAAAATGAAGCAAACGAAGAAGAAGTTTAGTCCCCTTCTAATCCAACTAAGGCAGATTCTCCAATGCAGGAAGAATCTTCAATGCCTACTCCTCAACTTATCCAACAAGAAAATGAGAAAACATCTCCTGTCAAGGAAACTTCTACTGTCCAAACTGAATCAGAAACTCCATAACAGGATCTAGGTTTCTTGAAGGAATCATCTCGATCTACTCCTGTGTATACTCCAACAGACTTAGATGATTGCCTTAAGGGTTTGGATGACGACCCTTTTCGAGTTCTAGAAGTCCTCTCTGGTGAAGTTTCTCTATCTTCTGCTCACTCTGAAGAAATTGTGCAAAATCCTCCGAGTGAAGATGCCTCCATCGAAGTAGTTATCCAAAATTTCAAGAGGTTGATTTCGAGAAATCTATGCTCAAAACTATTCCCAAGGATCCCCATTACATATACGAGATCAAATGCTATTTAGCCCTTCTTGAGAAAAGGCAAGAGGAATTCTCTGAATCTCAACATCAATGGATCGAGCATTTTTCCGAATTGTATCAGAATGCAATCAACACTTTAAGTCAAATTGAGCAAACTACTTCGAAGTTGGGAAGTCAGAAGATGGAAAAGGCTGAACTGGTGGAGAAACTTCAAGACAGTAAGATGAAAGTTTCCAAGTATGAAAAATCAATTCAACAAAATTTTTTGAAGGTTGAGGAACTCACAAAAGAAAGTCACAACATCGAAGAAGCAATTAAAAAGCTACAGGAGGATGCTGCAAAAGTCAAGTCAAGAAAGGATGAGCTCGAAGCTACTATCTCAAGACAAAGGTCTTCTCGCATCGAAATCCTTAATTCTGTCAAAGGCATTTCGAGGGAGGATGTCGAAATCTCAAAGGACATCAACAATTTGGAGAAATCTGATTATAGCTTGAAGATCCAATCTGAAGACCTTATGCATGACTTTGCAAAAATGCAGCATGATCCTCCTTTTTAATTCATTAACACTTGATTTTTCTGTAACTTTTTGGATATTCTGTTTCGAATTTATTTCTCTTCAAAACACTTTATTTTTTATGCACAATTTTTATTTCTTGCAAAATTGGCTTATACTCTTTCAAGTATTTCCCGTATGTTGACATTATGCGCAAATCACCAACTAATTCTTGAATTGAATACGCATTATTCGAATAAACTTTCTCGATTTCAAAGGGTCCCTCCCAATTCGGTGACCATTTTCCAAATTTCTTAGACTTTTTGTCAATTGGTAAATTTAACTTCCAAACATAATCACCTATTTGAAAACCTTTTTTCTTAACCCTTCGATTGTAGTAACGGGTAACTTGCTCCTTTTGTCTAATAATATTTTCGAGAGCAACTAACCTTTCTTTGTCAAGTTCATTTAAATCATCAAACATTAAATTCCAATAATCTTAAGAAGGTAATTCGAACTATCTTTGAACTCTTATTGATTACAAATTAACTTCAATTGGTAATATAGCATCATGACCATATACCAATTTATAAGGAGTTGTATGAGTAGCCTCACTTGGGGAATTTCTATAAGCCCATAGAACTTGATTAAGTGTTTCATGCCAATTCCTTGGACATTGTCCAATATGTCTTTTAATTAAAACAATAATTGTTTTGTTAATTGCTTCAACTTGACCATTGGCTTGTGCGTAATAAGGTGTAGAAGAAAGTAACTTTATTCCTTTTAATTTAGAAAACCTAAACATTTTTCGACTAGTAAAAACAGTTCCCTGATCTGTAGTAATAGTTTCAGGTAGGCTAAATCGAAATATAATGTTTTCTTCGATAAAACGAATGATATCCTCTTGAGAAACTTCTTTTAAGGGAATTGCTTCTACCCACTTGGTAAAATAATCAACTACAACTAAATAAATTTATGGTTCTTAGAAGAAGCTGGATGTATCATTCCAATTAAATCCAATGCCCATCCTCTAAAAGGCTAAGGTTTTATTATCAAATGTAACTCACCTGCTGGAACTTGTTGCACGTTCTCGTGTTTTGACATTCCTCACAAGATTTAGCAAAATTATGGCAATCTTTAGCCATTGAAGGCCAATAAAACAATTTCCTTCTCAAAATCCATTCCATTTTTCTTCCTGCTTGATGGGCTCCACAAGCCCCTTCATGTACTTCTACTAAAGCTAAATACACTTCGGTTTCCCTAAGACATCGAAGTAGATTCCCATCAATAGCTTTTTTATAAAGCTCTTCACCTAAAATACAATAGTTAAGAATCCTATACTTCGATTGTTTGTTATCAGAAAGGGAAGGATTTTGTATAAGGTTCACAATTTCTCTCCTCCAATCATCTTGATCTAGAAGATTAATATTATGGATATCGAATTCTTTCATTGGAAGTCTTTCTTGAATATCACTGATTTTCCTTCACGTTCCAATTGAAATTCTATATCCCGAGGCTATCTGAGCCTATTCATTAGCTTCAAAATTCCGACCTCTTGGAATGTGTTCAATCTTAACTTCATCAAACATTTTGAAAAGCTTATTGGCTTGAATCAAATACTTAGCCAATTTTGGATCTAAACATTTATACTCCTTAGTTATTTGCTTTATAACTAATTGGGAATCTCCTCTAATATGCACATTCCTCGAATTCATAGAAATTAATACTTCGAGGCCAACAATGAGAGCTTCATACTCCACTGCATTGTTAGAACAATGATGTTTTATTACGAACATCATTCGAGTAGGAAATCCCTTAGGTGAAACAATTAAAATTCCAATTCCTGCTCCATTTTTATGTTTTAATCCATCAAAATATAACCTCCAAGGTTCTAAGGCCACATATATTGACTCTTCGATTGGAATTGGGGGGTGATCAACCAAGAAGTCGGCAACAAGTTGTCCTTTCATTGCTTTCAATGGGACGAATTTTAATGAAAACTCAATTAATGCTAACGCCCATTTTCCAACTCTACTGTGCAATATAGGCTATAATAACATATATTTTATTACATCAAAATGAGAAATTACAAATACATCATGAGGTTTGACATAATACTTTAGTTTAGAACAAGAAAAGTACAAACATAGACATAATTTCTCTTTTGCACAATACCTAGTTTCTGCATCATTGAGGACTCTACTTAAGTAATAAAAAGCCCTTTCTACACCATTTTCGTCCTCTTGAGCCAACATACTTCCAATTGTGGCTTCTGAAGCAGAAATCTATAACTTCAATGGTTTTCCTGGCAATGGAGGAGTCATAATCGGAGGCATTATCAAATATCTCTTGATTTCTTCAAAGACTTGTTGATGCTCGTTTTCCCACTTGAAGTTTTCTTCTTTCTTCAATTTAAGTAAAGGGGAAAACACTTTCGTCTTTCCTGACATATTAGAAATAAACCTTCGAAGAAAGTTTACCTTCCCTAGGAAAGACTGCAATTGCTTCTTTGTAGTAGGCAGAGATGCTTCTAGATTTGCCTTAGTCTTATTTTTATCAATCTCAACGCCTTTTTTATGCACAAGGAAACCCAAAAAATTACCTGCAGATACCCTAAAAGCACATTTAATAGGATTCATTTTTAAACCATACTTTCTCATTTTTTCGAAAGCTTGTCGCAAATGATCTAAATGGAAGTCTTTTGATTCAGACTTTACCATAACATCATCTATATAGACTTGCATAAGTTTTCTTATTAAATCATGAAAATTTGAATTTATGGCTCTTTGGTATGTTGCACCAACATTTTTAAGGCCAAAGGGCATCATTACCCATTCATAAGTTCCTACGGCACCAGGACATCGAAAATTTGTTTTCGATATATCCTCTTCAGCAATAAAGATTTGATTATACCCTGAGTATCCATCTAACATACATAAAAGTTCATTTCCTGCTGTCGAATCTATTAATATATCAGCAACCAGCATTGGATATTCATCTTTTGGGGTTGCGTTATTAAGATCTCGAAAATCTATACATACTCTTAAAGTTCCATTTTCTTAATAACAAGTACTATATTAGAAATCCAATCTACATACTTGGCAGTTCGAATAAACTTAGCTTTTAGAAGACGCTCGATTTCTTCTTTGATTTTTGAAACTATTTCTGGATCAAATCTTCTAGGAGCTTGTTTTACTGGTCGTTTATTTGGATAAGTTGAAAGTTTATGCTCAATCAGCTCTCGACTCAAACCAGGCATCTCATGGCTGTCCCATGCAAAGCAATCCTCATATTCCTTCAACAAGTCAATCATTTTCTTCTTAAATTCTCCTTCGAGATTCTGACTTATGAAAGTAGGTCTTTTCTCATCATCATTTCCTAAATTCACTTCTTCCAAATGATATTGAGCTTCCATTTTCTTAATACCTTGAGATAAAGTACCTTCGAAACCCAAAGGGGAATCATCATAAATACAGTCTAATCTATCAAATTCTACCCCTTGCATTTCTTGAACATATGTTTCAACTTTCTTGATCATGTTCTTGAGGTACTCCTTTCCAAAATTTTTACATCCTTCTGAAATCTCTTCACAACTTTTATTTTCTTGTTCTGAGTATGTTTCCTCTTCCTTTACTTCCTCAATGACAATTCTTCCTTCTTTCCATCCTGCCTTAGTGGCCGTTATTTCATCATTGTATTTGATTTGTTCAAATTCGGCCTCGAGAGCCGCTTCTACCTTCTTTTCGGCCATATAGGCCGAAATTCGAGCCCAAAAGATCGAACTTACTCTGGGTCTAACCATTCTGAAAATTTTGTGGCCTCATGTGGGCCAACATCACACTGCAACATGAATCCACAATCTGGATTCAACCTTAAAGAGTAAGGCACTTTAGTTGGCATCAATGTGTATTTTTCAATTACATAATAAGGCCTTACCTTCATCACTTTCTTTTCCATACTTCTCACATCCACAACATCTAGTAGCAAATTATAGTTTGCCTTTGAATCGACCACAACAGACATCGTAGGTCTCATGATGGTCCCTACTATTAATTCTAAACACAAAACCCCCTCAGACTTAGATGTCTTTCCACTAAAGTCAGTAATTACCATCTAATGTGGCATCAAGTCTACTTTAGACTTCATTAACTTTCTCATCATAAACTTAGGCATCAAATTCACTGCTGCTCCTGAATCAACAAGTACTTTGCTTATGCTTACATCATTGATCAAGGCTCTGATAAATAATGGTTTCATGTGCAATTGCATCTCTTTAGTAGGTCTTTCGAATACAGCAGAATCATTCTGGAAAATTTGTTTGCCAATGTATGAATAACATATAGGTTCATCACCTATGTTATCTTCTTCATAGTCTTCATCTTCCAGGCCCTTTTCAAGTTCTTCTGCGTACTCAGCAGGCAAAACTGAAACTACTATGCAGATATCATCCATACTATCTGCGAAGCCTGTTTCAAAGTTTTCTGTTAACAAATCATCTTTGTTTTCATCAAAACCTCCAGTTACCTGAAAAGATGGTTTTTTCTTTACCACTTGTGCATACGAAGGATGATTCGAATTTGCCTGCACCTGAATCACTTGTGCATTCTTTGCCTAAATTGGCTTAGGTTATGTATCATTCTTTTCAGGTATCATGCTCTATTTCTCATGCTCTTCGAAAGCAGCTTTCCTCATTCTCTGTGCCCTTCTCCATTAGGTTCTCGTCATTGGTGGCCTGTTACCATAATAAGGCCTCTGCTAAAATCCTTGATAATTATATTGAGGTTTAGGATATCCAGAACAAATCCATTTATTCGGAGGCACAATTGAAGGTGGTACAAAAGTTTGAGGTTTCCCAGTAACATGGAAATTTGGGTGTATAGGTTGTTTCCCCTTATTCATCACATTCACTTTCTGAGGCACTTTCTCTTCTGAAATCGAACTAGATTTTGAAATCCAGCCCCCAACAACAGGCTCAGTCTTTACTTGCCCATTTTCATTATTTTGGCCTTTCATGGCCACTGATTGGTAGTGCCTCTTCATTTCAGAATCTCTAAAGCCCTTAGCTGCTGATTTGTCAAATACTGCATGGCATCTTGGACATAATTCAATTGAGGCATCCTCAAACTTCTTCCTATTCAGAAATTTGATAAGTGACTCTCCACCCTTTGAAAAAACATCTCGAAGTTTCTGAACTTCGTCAACAACCAACTCAGTGGCTTCTTTGACAGAATTCGAATCTTCCACTTCAACCATATTAATACTTGCAAGTTCTGCATAGTTAGCATTCACCTGAAGTGGATCAGAATCGATTTTCATTGCTATTGGTGTTTTCTCTTCAAACTTCAATCTTCCCTATTTGATAGCTTCTTGGATAATATCCCTAAAACGAACACAGCTATTAGTCCAATGTCCATATGTATGGTGATACTTACAGTATTTTCGACCTCTTCTTTATTCTTGAGAAGGAATTTTATGATCATCACTTAGAATTATTTGCTTATCCTAAAATAATATGTCAAAGATCTGATCAGCCTTTGAAATATCAAAGCCATAAGTTTTCTTAGCAAACTTATCTTTTGTATCATTATTAGTATTACCATATGGTTTTAAGGATTGACAAACATAATGAAAACCCTGGCTTAATTTCTGCCATATGAACATCATTATCCTCTAAATCATACTCATCATCACTGCCATCAGAAACTTCTAAGTATGTTATTTTATCTTTCCTTAGAAATATCTCAGGTTTCTTAAATCTTTTTTCTTTCTTTCTTACTTTATCAGCTAATTGAGCCATATCCCTGAGTTGTTGATTGATTAACTTTTTACAAATTAAATAATCCAAACCACCTACATCCATTTGAACCAATTCATATTCAAGAATTTGAGTAAAACATCTAGCTTTCACTACTTAAACCTGTTCAAATAGTCATCTGTTGACTCATTTGATGATCTTTCAATATTAACCAGGTCCATAAGAGTAACCTTAGTTTCCCCTCTAAAGAACTATTCATGAAAACTTCTTTCTAACTGATTCCACGTGTGGATCGAATTAGGGGAAATGGTTGTAAACCAAGTGAAAGCATTTTTGGTTAATGAACTAGGAAAATACTTCATTTTCAATTCCTCATTATTAGCAAAATCACTTGCTTCGATTTGGTATCGAGCAATGTGTTTGACTGTAGATTCTCCTACTTCACCTGCAAACTTAGTAAATTTAGGAACTTTCCATCCCCTAAGTAATTCAGTTTGTAAAACCATTTGGGTGAGAGGAGATACCACATAGGGATGATTTGCAAATCCTACATTAAACCCATGTCTATTTAAGACTTGTTCAACAATCCCAACAACATTTTGTTTCCCCCTACGTTATTTGCCCTTATCCTTTCTAGGATTTCATCGGCAGTCTGATTTCTATTTAAAACAACTCTAGGAGCATTTTCTTCCTTATTTTTGAATGGTACCATAGGATTTGGCACTTCATTGTTTTGATCCCCTTGATTTATTGGAGGATCATTATTAGCCACTTATCTTATAATATGATCTGCAGGAGCCCCAAACACATCTGAAATCCTTGCCATTTGCCTAGCCAACACATTATAATTAGTGTTAGTTGTCTGTACTTATGGATTAAACACTGTGGCCATTTGTTGTGTCAACATGTTCACCATTTCATGGTTGCTATCATCCATTTGTTGTCTCAATGATTGCAAAGTAGAATTAGTAATGGATGAAGATGAACTTCCTACAAAAGGATTAAACATTGGTCCACGGTTTGCAAGAGGAACCGCTGTTGGACCAATTGTTGACATTGTTGACGGAGCCATCCCAGTACTTTGGATGAAACCATACGGTAATCCATACAGTGGATTGCCATTTTGAGACAAAGAAACAATATTAGAAACAGGGATTGTAGGCACAACTTGACTTATTACTGGGTCTTCTAGCAAAGTTGTAGAGAAAACCTGATCTCTATTAACACTACTATTTCCATTACTCCCATTATTATTCACTGACTCATTCGCCTGGGGTCGTGGACTCCCAAAACTTGTAGTTGCATCCCTATTATTGTTTCCACTTCCTACTTGCCTTGCGTTATTAGCCATTTGAATAGATATTGTTCAACCACTTCTCAAACGCATGCAAGATCAGTATTTAAAATAAAAAAGATAACACACACTACTTTTTGCAATGAAGTCCCACTGGGCATGCCAATTTGTTTGTGGTGATAAAAGTTAATCTCAAAAAATCACTTTTAATCACTTTTGATTCTAAGATCAATCTAGGGACTAGAATCTGGTCCTCTAATGGGATTCTTTTTAAAAGTAGGTTTACATTGTTCAAAATGTAAAGATTTAAAGTACCAGTGTTGGTTTCATATATTGTATCAAGTAATGAAAATTGCAACAACATAAATCAGAAACAAAATGTATGAAGATAAAGAAAAGAAACAAAAGAAATGCTGGAAATGAGAAATAAAGATCTAAGTAAGAACAAAAAGAAATGAAGAACAATGTAAAAACAATTGCATTGAATGAAAGCGGAAGGAATTCACATACTAGCACTCCTTATAACCAATTTAGTCACTGACAGGATGGACATATAGGTGTTTCAGAGTGTTTGTACAAATTATTTTCCAACCCCTATTACATGAAAAGTTCCCCTATTTATAATTTTTCATCCTAACGGCTAACTAATGTACATGTGACAACCAGAAACTGCTTTCTCTTCTTTGAACTTTTACAAATCTCCACTAAAATGTTGACATGTGTCTTAAACAATAGACTTTAGCAACTACCACTAACTACTTTTCTTCACTTTCTGTTTGCTCGAACAGATTCCTTCCTTGTATAAATATCTTCTAAGTCTCCATTCATCTTGTTTTCGACTTGTCTCATTCGTAAAATCGAAAATTGTTTTCAATTTCTCGAACTCTTTGCCTTTTGATCTTCTTACTTGTTGTAATCGAATATACCTTCTAAATTTCTCTCACACTTAGCTTTTTCTGTTGGTATTTGGATCATTGAATAATTCTTGATTTTGAAGCTTGACCATTCCTATTCGTGTTCCACGTGTCAGTCTCTATCTTGTTGATTTGAAGGTTTCTTTTACCACCGTCCACCGTCCATTTTATGAAGGCTTCTCTAATTGGTCATTAAAGAGGTTTACCAATTAATGTTCCTCTCTTAAACTCCTATAAATAAGAGTTCATTTGGACATTTACTTCATCTCTTCTTACTCTTCCTCTTCTTCTCTTCTAATTCCACCAAAATATGGAGAAGTTTATTTCTTTGGCTACTCCGTTCAACATAGGGATGGCAATGGCTACCCTCTGGGCAGGGTACCACAGTGCTCGTCCTTGTACCCGCGTTTTCAAAAAAAGCTCGTACCCGCGCCGATATCCGCATGGGCAGTAACTTTAGTGTCCGTCCCCATACCCGTTGGGCACTTATATGTCCGTACCCGCACCCGTTACCCGCACTTTTATTAAGTAAAAAGTTAACAACTTACTAAAAAATATATTAATTTAAGAAAACTATATCTCAATTGAAAAAGTTACTCAAAGATCATCCAAACATAATTTTTAAATATCAGTGATACAACAATTTAGTTACATTGAAACATAATATGTTAATGTTCTAAAACACAACAAATGATCTAAAGTTCAAAATTTTTATTAAATATTACAATATACTTTCACGTCACACTATTTTATAAACATGGATATCATGTTTAGAAATCTTCAAGATTTGTAAAAAATGATTATTAACACTAATTAGTCATATATTATAAAATAAAAAAAAAAACACAAATAGATAGTTATAAAAATATACTTTTAAAAATATGTTAAATATATTAGATATTTTAATAAAATTAATATATCCCTATATATAATTATATATGGTATTTTTTATTAAATAATTATATATATGAGTGCGGGTAAGGGGAAGACTGGGTATCAAAGTGCCCGTATCCGCGCCCGTCCCAATGAAAAATGCGGGTTTTTGCCCGTTCCCGCGCCCATACCCGCTTTGCGGGTTTTTACCCTGCCCATTGCAGGTAATTTTGCGGGTACCTATAGGGCTTGGGTTCAATTTCCATCCCTAGTTCAACCCAATCTTAAATGATTTCATTTTAGACAAGGTTGACGAAGTAGCCAAAGCTATAGGCTTTTTCAATATTTCTTTTTGAAGGTTTTCCTTTAGGTTGAACGTAGTAGCCAAATATTGATTCATTCAACAATGAATGAATCTATTCACTCCATCCCCACGCAGATCTTTAATTACACCCCAAGCACCAGGATTATTCAAACAAGTTAGCGAAATACTTTTACCCTTGTGGCTCAATCAAAGCTTGTGGAGGAGAAGGAGGAACAAAAGGTCCGGCAGGCATGAGTCAAGTACATCCTGCAATTTAGGATAGTTTCTTTTCTAATATGTACTTTCAGTGTATTCGAACTCTACGTAATTCTAATTTTCCTCATGAATAAATAAAATAACTATCCTTTTCCTTCTGCATACTTAAATTCTTTTTTTAACTTCAAATTTACACCGTACTCCTCTTTCGAGTTTATTGAGTTTCTGCTTGTATCATATTAACTTAATCAAGTACTCTTAATCATTCGAGTTCATCAATAAATTCGAATTTCGAACTTCTATTCCTTTCTGTGAACTCGAGAATATTGACTTCCTTAAGACTTATTCATCTTTTAACCTCTTTTAAAAGAAAACATCTTCTAATAAATCGAAAATTGATTGTTCTAACTTTTTAGAAGACTTATAACTTTGTAAAATTCGAAGGACTTAAAAGTCGAATACCATAGAACCTTCTATTACCATACTTCCTTTTCATTTGAAGGATATTATCAACCTGTTGTCTATAAAGATTTTGATGAAATAGATATTGTTTTGGATAGAGCTGTTATGACCACAGGAAACACTAGAAGGGGGGTTGAATAGTGTTTCATAATCTTTACAAATTTTCGAAAACCTTTTAAACACAAGAAAACTGATTTGAAAATATTTGAACAACCTTCTGAAACTAGGAAGTTCAGCAACTTGCTGATGCAACTCAGAAAGGTTGTGTGAACTTGATTTTAAAATACTTTTAGCGTGATAAAAATTTGTTTCACAGCGTAGATTAATAAAATCACTTTTCTTAACCCTCCTTGGTTAGTTAAAACAGAATATAAAGAGTTAAGGGTAAATAGAACTTTACCACAAAAATTTATCCTGGTTCACCCACTAACACAGTGAGCTACGTCCAGTCCCATGGCAAACCACCACTGGATTTTCCACTAGTCCCACAAGATTACAAGTATTCTTTGCACACCTAGCCTCTCCAGGCTCAAACCCAAGTATTATTTGCACACCTAGCCTCTCCAGGCTCAAACCCAAGTATTGTTTGCACACCTAGCCTCTCCAGGCTCAAACCAGAAAAACTGATGAAATGTAAGATTGCTCAAACTCTTAAACTACACAAGTTTAGAGCTCGAACTGGGAAACTTGAACAAATAACTGATAAGTGCAAAATATATGATTAATTATTATATAATTACTGCACTTATCAAGGGTAAATTGGTAAATTTATTCCCCAAATTACCTCTTTTTAGTAATAAATGCATATATTGTGATTATTTAATTCAAATTTGAGTTTGATGCTATTTTAATAGAAAATCTGTTGATTTTGCAGATAAAAAGGAAAGTTTTAAAAGGAGAAACAAGATAGCATCTATTTGAAGAGAAAATTTGCAGATGAGATTCTAAATGGCAGCAGATCAAGATAAAATCCGCAGTCATTTAAACAAGGATTCTGAAGATAAAATTCTCAATTTGAATTTGAAGATCAAATCAGCACAGTATCAAGCTAAAAAGAGGGAAACAAGGAAAGCAAAGCAGACAAAGATAAGATCAGGAAGAGATCAAGTTGAAAAAGAGGAAATTAGGAAAAGCTGGAATGAGAACTACGCTTCACCTGCGCTGAGCGCAAGTGGGGCGCAGCAATTAATTTACTCTCTGTTTCCTGCGCTTCATCTGCGTTGAGCGCAGGTTGAAACACAGGAATACGGAACCAGATTTCTGATAAGACTTCCAACAAGATTCCTTTCAGATTTCAGATAAGCTTTCCAATTTCTATTTAAAGGACCTTTTGCAAAGATCAAAGAAGTCCCAAAGTCCCGGAGACCCAAGGGAGACGGCAGAGCAGAAGCTAGGGCTGGAGAAAAGTGTGACAGTTTCTCCATTGGTTTGTAATGTCTACCATGCGTAGTTAAACTCTCCGATAGGATTGAATGTAGTCGATTCAATCCCCGATTGTATGTGAATTCTATTTACTATTTATGAATCCCTATTTTTATGATATCGGTATTTTATGTTGTGCTTAATGCTTAGCTTCCGCCTGTGTGTCGGAGTTATAGGTTGGTTTTATGGGGCACATTCGAAAGACGGTTCTATAAAATCAATAGAGAGTTTGGGGGAGCCTAGACATAGGAAACTTGAACTCTGATTGGTAAAAATACTCATAGTAGTCACTGTGGACAACAGGGCGAATTGATAGTGTTAATAAACGGAAAATAGATCTTTAAAGCCGGGGTAATTTGTCGCTTGGGAGAACCCGCATGAATTATTTCTGAGTATTTTATCACTGTGGAGACCAGGGTAAAATAACATAGTTTGGCTAGGGTATCATAATTATATATTAATAAATAATATTGGGGACCACATACAAAAGGGGTGCGATGAAACGAAGTTCAATCCTAGTCCAAGTAACTGTCTCTACCTATCTCAATTTAATTTCTGTTTTTATTTTATTATCGCAATTTTCAACAATCATACGCTCTTATTTGATAGCTGTGACCACTAATCTTTACAAATTGAACGGTCCCCTGTGGATACGATACTCTTACTTACTATTATACTGTTGGGATTTTGGTACGCTTGCCTGATTTTCAACAAGTATTTTTGGCGCCGTTGTTGGGGAATGATGTATCAATTTTTAAAGACTTAGGAGGTATATTCTACCAAGTTGTATATATTTTATTTAGGATTTTTTTTTTCTATTTTTTAGGATTTTTATTTTTAGGAATTTTAATTTTTAATTATTTTATTTTAATTCTTTTCCTTTTATTTAGGATTTAAAAAAATTATTATTATTTTTAGTTAAAAAAATATAATTATTATTTTTTTATTTAAAAAAAATTAATTATTTTTTATTATTTTGTTCCTCTCTTCCGAGCTAACATTTGTTTGAGCTTCTTGCTTTATGCTCTTGTAAGGACAGGTATCTCAAAATCAATTAATATTTGATCCTGAGATAGAAGGGACATTTAGAAGGAAGAAAAGTAGAAACAGAAAAAGGGGCAAGGATAAGCTTAAGGAGACAATCTCAACACTCTCTGTTTAACCACCCCGAGTGAAGTAAATGTTGAATGGCTTCTGAATGGCAAAATCCACCATGAACAATGCCTGGAGATAATCAAAATCCACCAAAAAGAACCCTTGGAGATTATGTTAGGCAGCAAGAACCAGAATATTTCTCCCACACACCGATTCAAGGTAACTTCTCTAATTACAACAATTATTCTAACAAATTTTCGCAGGATTGAGGAAGTTACCAGAATCAAAATTATGGGTTGCAACAAGATGCTATTTCGTCCCACATGCAAACTTCTGTAGATGAAATCAGGGCAGATTATAAGATTATAAGGCAGGAATTAGAAGCAATCAACAAGCTGCTAGATAACCTTCCTCAGCAATTGCAAACAGTGCACTCCTATCCTGTCCAGTTACCACAATTAATTTGTGATTTTTGTGGAGGTGACCATCCCAATGGTTACTGCTCTTATCCATGCATTCAAGAAGAGCAAGTTAATTACATGGGCATTCAAGGAAGACCAGGCAACTTCTCCAACAACAACAACTTTGCAAACAACTCACAAGGATTGAAAAATAGCCAGAATCAGGACTTTGAGTGGCACCAAGATGATGTTTCATTGCACAGACAGCCTGTGAATACCCAATTTTATCCGGACTAACTTTTACCATTTCTTAATTAATTTCAAATTCAAAAATAAAAAATAATAAAGTTGTAATTTCAAAAATAAAAAAATAATAAATCTAAAATTGTTTTAGTTAAAATAAAAAATAAAAATCAGAAAAATAAAAATAATGATTCTATATATTCAAAAAAATATAAAAAATAGAAAATTAGAAAATAATTATAAAAATCCGAAAATAAAAAAAAGTAAGTAAAAATAATAAAATAAAAATATCTTGGAGGGTACGTTTGAGTTGAGAAAATAAAGGGATTTTGGTTGTTAGTGGAAGAATTTGTTACTAGAAGTGAGAAAGTGGAGGAAGTGGTTTTAGGAGGTGGTTTCAGTTAAGATAGTATAAAAAGGTCAGCAACACAGGGTTAAAGGGGACACACAGTGAAATAGATAAAAAAAACAAAGCTCCCAAACCCAAAAAATTGAGAGGGCTACACACGGTTTCAGGAAGGCTGAGAGAACAAGGCTGTAAACAGTGAGAAACAAATTGCTCTACCAAGAAAAAGAGAGACTCCTACAGGAGCAGAAGAAGGAAAGAGGAAAGAATTGAG
Organism: Sesbania bispinosa; assembly: GCA_026901365.1. Lineage (NCBI taxonomy): Eukaryota > Viridiplantae > Streptophyta > Magnoliopsida > Fabales > Fabaceae > Sesbania > Sesbania bispinosa. The sequence goes on from QLOH01000205.1 coordinate 567,744, forward strand.
ACTACAGTGAAGAGACACGGACAGACGCATAAACAGTAGGGAAATTGTGAGCAGAAATAAACAAGAAACGGAGGGAGGCAGAAGAAAATAATCCATCACAAGAATTATAAAGAAAGTTCATTCCAGGTTTCTTTTATTCTCTCATTCTCTGATTGCAATAGTTCTGACTGTATTTTCATGCTTTACTTGATTCATAGATGTTGATGGGTGAATGATCTAATTGTTTAAACATAAACTCATAAATGAACTAATCAGTTATGAGTAATTAACAGAGGTTTAGCATGAATTAGAGCCTAATTTAACAAAATACTGAAAAAATAGTTTAGGATAAATCAGAGTCCCATTTACACAGTCCATGTCAAAAACTGAATAGGGAAATTCAAAATCTAAAACAGAATAGCAGATTAAATACCCAAGAACAGAGTAGTCATCACCAAATCTTATAAATCCACCTCCCACAGCCGTTGTTCAGTGCCCCAGACCTTTATCACCAGTCCCTTTTCCACTCTGTTCTCCTTTAGCCATAGAGATCTCCATTGTAGCCACAATCTCCTCCCTCCACTGTTTTACCACCACCGCAGAGGATACCCTGAGTAGCGTCGTTCGCTACCGCGCTCAACCTTCCTCGCCGCTGAGTGCCCGTCACCACTGCGCCTACTCTGTTCAGCAACTGTATCCCCACAGCTGTTGTCTTGTGCGTCCAGCCTCACAGTAACTATCTTCCAGCCACCACCAGTCCGCAACAATCACCTGTCTCCTTCCAGCTGCTCACCGCCGCGCGCAGCCGCTAGCAGCACCGTCCAACTACCCTCTCTGTTCGGACGACTGTCGCGTCCAGCCTTCGGGAAGCTCCGTTCCGCCCCTAATCTTCCATTGCAGCCGCCCACGGGCTTTCCCCTTGACCAGCTGCGTCCGCAGCTGATTCTCCAATCACCGCCGCGTCTCCGCCGTCCACTGTGCAGGGCACCATCGCGTTGTTCGCGCGCCACCGTGCCAGTTCGGTCCACCGCCGCTGTGTGGCTTCTCCCATGGCCGCCTCTCCCTCTCCCTCTCTTTTCTCTTCTTAGGGTTTTCTAAATGAAATGAAAAAACAATGTGTGTGTGTGAAAAGGGGACTTGAAGAGTCTCTGACTCAGATCCCCTTTCTTTCTTTCTTTTTTTTTAATTTTAATTTACTTTATTTCTAAAATGCTTAGTAAATATTTGTGATGTATCTCATTATTCTTATGAATATTTATTTCATGTGAACGAGTATGCTTGTTTCTGATTAAAAGATGAGATTTCATAGGTTTAATTTTTAAAATCTAAAATTAAAATTGGGAATTTTAAAATAAGAATGCAATAATTTGGTGATATTACGAATAACATTTCTATCGTTGATATTATCCAAATTATATAGGACTATGGAGTAAAGCCATTTTCTAACAAGATAGTCCTCGCAAATTGTAAATTATTTCCAAAAGATAAAAAGTGATTTTTTCCTAAAAATAAAACGTTAACGAGTAGCATTTCTACCGTTAATGGGACTATGGAGTATAACCATTTGTTAACAAAATAATCCCCACACTAGTAAATAATTTTTAACAGATAATAAAAATATTTTCAAAATAAACAACGTTAGGACTAACATTTCTAGCAATAACGTTGTCTTTAAATAAAAAAAGAAACTTTTTTTCTCAATTTAAAAATAAATTTTGTTAATAAAATCGCTCAAATGATCAAGTAATATTAATTGAATAACAATTCTATCAATTAATATTATTTGAATCAGGAGGGTTCATTGTATAGCCATTTGCTAACAGAAACCCTTCAAAAGTGATTTCTTTTTAAAATAAACTCTTTCAAAAACAAAACAGATAAAAAAATCTTTTCAAAAATATTATTAAAATCCAAACTCTCAATCAATCAACAATCAATCCTTCAGAACTACATGGCTTTAATTTCCCCATTGCAGCTGGGGATACGTAGGAGCGGGAACCGGCCCCGTCAAGCCCAAATAAATATTTTTCTAAATTTTCCCATAATCTAAAAAATAAAAAAATGTAAATAAATTCGTAAATAAATAAAAACAAAAAGATTTCTTTTAAAAGGGGTAAAATAAATATTTTTCAAAAGTTAATAAATTTGCACAATTAATTAGAGGTAACCGTCTTAGGACGGATGTCGTAGGGTGCTAATACCTTCCCTACACATAACCGGCTCCCGAATCCAAATCTGGTTTCAAAGACCATTTTTTTAAAGGGTTTTTCCGATATTTTCCCCCAAAAAATAAATATTGGTGGCGACTCCATTGAAAATGATTTTTCAATACATTTTCTTTGTTTCGTCGTCCCGTCGCGACCCCGGTTCCGACAGATGGCGACTCCACTGGGGAATTTTTGAGAGTCAAGCCTAACATGATTAATTGTGCAAATTTGTTAACTTTTGTCTTTATTTTTTCCCTCTTGTTTTTTTTTTCATTTTGCTTTTTGTATATGTTATTGTGAATATTCTTATTCATGTTTTGTAAATATTTTCTTGTACATTATCTTGTATGTCTGTAATATATTCTGCTTCAACCTTAGGGTAGAAGACTTTATCTCTGTATATACTTGTGTTTTGTTTGATTTATTTCAGATGGGGGATAGTCTTAGTACTACAGGTGGGTATGCTCCTCACACACACTTCACGGTCACTTACCTCACACACATTTTGGGCTCTATACCCGAGCCTGTGCGAACCAAGGAATAGGAGATGTTTTAACAATTGTCAATTGAGGGGCCTTTTGCTCACTTGGCAATGGTTGATTCATCACTCAGATTGTTACCGGTTTCATCGGTTAGCCATAATTGAGATGGGTTCCTCCATACTTGTGGCTAATTTATGGACCGGGTCCTTTTCTATGTGATTAGGGCAATCTGGGAACTGTTACCCATAGAAGTCTGGACCCTCCTTGAAAATTGTGCACATTAAATGAGCTTAGTGGCCACCAAAGTTAGAGTCATGACCTTAGGGATACCTTGCCATAGGGTTTTACCTAACTTAGGACACATGGGGAGCATACTTCTTCCTTTCTCCTTCACCTTTAATGAACACTTAGCAATAAGCATCATGCATGCATGGAACAAAAAATAAAAAAAAATAATAAAAATAAAAATGAAAAAATCATCTTGCACCTTAAGCATCATCTTGCACCACATACTTTCAATAAAAAAAAAATCTTTTCTTAAGCATCATCTCGCATCACATCCTTTTAATAAAAATAAAATGAAAAATAAAAAAAAAATCTTATCTTAAGCGTCATCTTATGTTTTTAATAAAATCATGCATCGCATCCTAGGCCATAACAGCATGCATTTTCTTTATCATTTTTTTTCTCTCTTTCTAATTAATGTTCTTTCTTTTACTCTTTTAAAACTTGAATCTTGTGGTGGGAAATTTCAATAGAGCTCAATGGAGGAGGTTCAAATTAACACTAGCCAAGCAACAAAGTGTAATGCAACAGAAACAAGAAGGAACATCAGAATTGTAGTGGTTGGAAATGAGTTTGAGAAGATTGATGAGCTTAGCAGATTGATGAGCAAAGAAGATAGGGATGCCTTCAATAGAAGATACGGGCGGATTTTAGACCTTTTGGCCATCAGGGTAAAGACAAAGTCATTGAGTGCCTTGGCGCAATTTTGGAATACTGATCTCAGATGCTTCGAGCTACCAAACCTCGATATGGTACCAACTATTGAAGAGTATGGCTTGATGGTAAGGTTACCGGTCAAGGAAAAAGAAGTAGTATACCAATATAAAGGGCGATACGTTGATGAAAAGAAGATAGCCAAACTCATAGGCTTGCTCCCCAACCAGCTGAAGTTTGAAAAGAGGGGATCAATACTGGGGCTAAGGAGAACCTTTTTGGAAGACCGTCTAAAAGTATTAGCTGAGCAAGGGCACTGGAAACATTTCAAGATAACGTTGGCATTGACCATCTATGGATTGATTCTCTTTCCCTTTACATCAGATATGGTAGATCAGGCCGCCATGGATGTTTTCTTTCAGTTTGAAGAGAATGGAGCCAACCCCGTCCCGGCTATCCTCGCCGATACTTTCCTTTCTATGATGGTATGCCATCAAAAGAAAGGAGGGTCTTTGAGATGTTGTTCCCACATGTTATATGTTTGGATCATGACTCATCTATATGCACGACACACGATGGGCCCATCCCCTGATCCTCTGAGGGATTTTGACAGTGTTCCAACGAAGGATTTTGATGCAAGAGGGTGGAATGAAGAATTCTCTCATACTAAAGACAACCAGATCACATGGGTGTGTCCGTGGTATCACTTTGAAGGTGTCATAATCAGTTGCGGGAATTTCCCAAACATTCCATTGATGGGACCCAGGGGTTGTGTGGCCTACACGCCATCTATTGTTCTCAGACAACTCAAATGCACACAAATCAAGCCTGTAGAAGAGCCTTTGGGAGGAGTGAGCTTCCTATATGGTACAGATGATGTCGGCTTGCTAATTGAAGAGATAAAATCTGCTTGGGGAGATATCAAATGGAAAGGGGAGAAAGAATTAGGGAAAACCCGTGTAATTGCTTCTCCAGAATACAAAGAGTGGAGGAAGGCAAGAGGAGTCCCACCACCTACCCCAATGGAAGCCGTACACAACGAGGCCTCACCTGCAACACTTAGTCAAATCATCACAACCATGACCTCTGAGGCAGAAAGGATGAAGGCACAAATGACATTCATGGAAGAAAAAGCAGATGCTGCAGACCTGCGAATAACAATCCTAGAGGCACAATGTCGAAAGAAAGACAAAGAGATAAAAGATTTGCAGAATGATTGTGAAAAGGCTTGTGCAGATGCAGATCAGGCGAGAAATGTAAAAAAAGGCCAAGAAAGGGAAAAGAAGGAAAAGAAGATAGCACCTCAGCTGAAATGAAGAAGATGAAAGATCATTTAGAGCTAATGGAAAAGGAGGTGGCCAAATATCTAGAAGAAAAGAGGAATTAGAAAAGAAAAACGCAGAGAAAGAGAAAGAGCTACAGAAAACTTATCTCGAAGCAAAAAGCAATGAAAATCTAGCCAGAGACTACTCCAATGCATTGATGAGGGCAGGTCGGAAATTAGAGCATGCTAAGAAGCTGAAGGTAGAGCAAGACCAATTGCAATCTCAAGTGGAGAAACTAAAGCGGGTGGAAGAAGAGAAGAATGGATGGGAGCTACTAGCCGGGATACCAGCAAAACAGGAAAAAGGAATGGATAAGAACATGTGAAGACATGGCTGACTGTGTACAGACTCAAGCAACAAATCTGGAAAACCATGTTCATGATGCAGTTGGAGAGGTCAACTCGAATCCAGAAATCAAACTGCCTTGGAAGACTTTCAGACTCATGAAGTTTTGTCAAGATGTAGTTAGGAGTTTGGTCCGCCAATGACCTGTGATGTAATTAATTATGTTTCTCTGGATTAGTGGTTGTTTCTGCTTGTTATTGAATAAAGTAAAGAACCCTATCTTGTTCTACTACATTGTGAAGCGATTCAATTAAACCGTTGCACGTTGCATTGCTGGTGTTAAAGACATCTTTAAATGAGGGGCATATACCCCCATTCGTTGATTGTCAACCATTTTTAATCTAAGAGGGATATACCTCTAGCTTTAAAATTGGGGGAACCTCTCGACCATTGAGCACTCAAAAATTTCTCCACAACCGATAACAAAGTTTTGTAAAAAATTTGTATTCTAAAAAGGTTTTGTTTACAGGAAAAATTATTAACCAACCAAGCAAGGTGTATCCCCGGCATCCCTACAGGACCCGGTATCAAGTCAGGATGATGGAAGATCTCACAGATCTCACACTGGAAAATGAAGAGTTGAAAAAGGAGATCAAGCAAATGAGGGCGGAAATGGACAAAATGAGTGAGTCCATGCGGATAATGGAAAAGCAGAACGCAGAAGGGACCTCTACAGTGAAGCAAATGACTCAGATGTTCGAAGCAATGCAAAAGAGTGCAGAAAAAAGGTCTATGGTGGATACTACTGAAATAGCAGCTACACCTGATTATCCACCTGGTTTTACCCAAGGGTTGATGCCCGTAACAGTGCACTTGAACAAGCCCGTACAACAAGTAGATCCTCCAGAAGTCCAATGGCCTCTGTATGGCCTTCCCCCCAACTATACACCACCAATTGTCAATAACGCATCGGATCAAACTGCTAAACCACAAGGATCAGATGCGAAGGTAGCGGATTCTCAAATCACCCCACCACAGGGTTCGGCAACAAATGTTGTGGGAGTTACAACAAATTATGTGACTCCAAGTTCTCAAGAGAAGGGTTCAGCTGCAGCAGTCCTTGGAGTTACACCTGCACAGAACGTACAATGGTTTCCATGGCAGCAAGCCACCAATTTTGGCATGCCGAATCAGTCTATGGTCTTTGGTGCTGCTATGGGTGAAGGGAAAAGTATAGAGGAAACACAATTGCGGCTGTTGGAAGAAAGGCTAAAGGTGGTGGAAGGCAATAATTATGACATCGGAGATGCAGATGCAGCAGATCTATGCTTAGTACCAGATGTGGTCATCCCACCAAAATTCAAAATGCCAGACTTTGACAAATACAAGGGCACCACCTGCCCAAAAAGTCATTTGACCATGTATTGCAGAAAGATGGCCTCTTATGCCCATGATGATAAGCTGCTCATCCATTGTTTCCAAGATAGCTTGACTGGAGCTGCATTGAGTTGGTATGTGCACCTGGAGCGAGCTCGTGTTCGGTGTTGGAAAGACTTGGTTGATGCTTTCCTTAAGCAATATAGATACAATATGGAAGTGGCGCCGGATAGATTGCAACTACAAGCAATATCCAAGAAGAATGATGAGACCTTCAAGGAATACGCCCAGAGGTGGCGTGAATTGGCAGCACAAGTGCAACCCCCTTTGTCTGATAGGGAAGTGGTGACCTTGTTCATCGATACTCTACGAGCTCCTTACTATGATAGGATGATTGGAAGCATGACATCGAGCTTCTCAGACCTTGTGATTATAGGAGAAAGGGTAGAAAATAGTTTGAAGAGTGGGAAGATCGCCAGTGATACCCCTACAATGAATAATTCAAAGAAACCTGCATCTGGGCCACAAAGAAAAAGAGAGGGGGAGAAAAATGCAGTAACCTACCAACCCTTTGGTGGGACTAATTATAGACCCCCTCACTTTCAACAAACCTTTCATGCCCCTTTACCTTACCCACAGGTCACAACCATCGCACAATCTCCCATTCGTCCATTTACACCTGTTACCCCTCAAGCCCCTATAAGACCTCCCCAGCAAGGCCGACCATGGAACCCAAGCCCTAATCTTAACCAACCAAGACCAGAAAATAACCAAGATAGAAGACAAGTCCAGTTTGATCCCGTCCCCATGGCTTATACCGAATTACTTCCTATCTTGATCCAAAACTCATTGGTGGTGCCTTACCCGATGAAACCTATGGAGCCTCCGTTTCCTAGGGGATATGACCCTAATACTAAATGTGACTATCATAAGGGAGCCATTGGCCACTCCACGGAAAATTGCAGGGCGCTAAAGTTCAAAGTGCAAGAATTGGTTAATGTTGGATGGCTAAACTTCAAGGAAGATAATCCTAGTGTGGGAAAGAATCCGCTGCCAAGGCATGGGGGGCCATCGGTGAGTGCAGTTGAAGAGGAAGAACAATGTATGAGGAGGAGAGTGGAAGAGGTGAAAACCCCGTTGAGGGTTATTTTCAAGGAGTTGTGCAAAGCAGGTTGGGTTAATGGGAACATCGCTGGAGATGGCATGTGTGGACTGCACTCCGATACAAATCACACCATCGAAGACTGCGAAGAGTTCAAACGAATGCTACAGGACATGATGGACAGAAAGTTGGTGCAAATAGGTTGTGGTGGAAATATAGTTGATGTATCTGTAATCGACTATTCAGCCTCAACTTCCCCAAAACCCTTGGTCGTCCACTATACCAGGGATGCAGCAGTTAGAACCACCAATAGACCAATACCCATCACTATCCAAGTACCTACATCATTTTCCTACAAGGATAATAAGGCAGTACCATGGAGATATGATGTGGAAGTTCTCGTTGGAGACCGACAGGTAGGGGAAACTAATGTGGACACCCCCAATGTGACAAATATTGCGGGAGTGGGCGGAATGACTCGGAGTGGCCGTATCTATACACCTGACGAGTTCAGAACCACTCAATCAAGTGAGGTCATAAAGGAGAAAGAGAAAGGAAAGGAGATGACCAGTCAGAAGGAAATCACTGAGGAAACAAGGAAGGAAGTGTCGAAGCAGACTGTCTCCGATGAAGAAGCTTGTGAGTTCTTGAAACTTATCAAGCAAAGTGAATACAGGGTGATCGACCAATTAAATTGAACCCCCGCCAGGATATCCTTGTTGTCTCTGATGATGCATTCGGAACCACATAGGAAGATCTTGTTGAATATACTGAAAGAAGCTCATGTGGTCCACAACATTTCTACCGAGCAACTTGGGGGTATTATTGGTAACATTACCGCCAATAATCATCTCACATTTACAGAGGAGGAAATGCCAGCAGGTGGGGCAGATCATAATAAAGCCCTTCATATCTCAGTGAAGTATATGGACTGCATCTTGGCAAGGGTTTTGGTTGATAATGGGTCTTCGTTGAATGTGATGCCAAAGAAAACACTTGCAAAGCTACCATCTAATGGGTCGCAAATGAAACCAAGTTCCATGGTGGTTAGAGCTTTCAATGGTTCCCGGAGAGAAGTGATAGGGGAAATCAGTCTACCTCTCCAAATCGGCCCTGTAACCTTTGACGTAGTATTTCAAGTAATGGACATCGCACCAGCTTATAGTTGCCTCTTGGGAAGACCTTGGATCCACAGTGCAAAAGCCGTAACCTCCACCTTGCACCAGAAATTGAAATTTATTGTTGATAATAAGTTGATTATCATTTCCGCTGAGGATGATTTGCTTATCAACAAACCTTCCTCCACTCCCTACATTGAAGCTACTGAAGAGGCTCTTGAGACTTCATTCCAAGCTCTCGAGATTGCCCATGCAACCAATGAGAAGCCTATTGTCGAATCCCAGCCATCAGATGCTTTAATGATGGTTGCGAGAGTCATGCTGGAGAACGGGTATCAGTACAGACGAGGGCTAGGAAGGTACGGGCAGGGGGTGAGCCGGCTGCCCGATTTTATGGGAAAGCAAGACAAATTTGGCTTGGGTTACAAACCCTCAAATGCTGATGTGAAGATGTTTGTTGAAGAAAAGGAGGAAAAGAGGTTGGCCAGGCTAGGGGGAAGAGAGCCCAGAACTGGAGGGGTCCCTATCTGCGACATTAGAGAAAGCTTTATAAGTGCTGGATTTGAACACTCAAACCTGATAGCCGCTGCAGAAGGGCATACTCAAGGAGATGTGAACAACAATTGGGTTCGTGTGGGTCCACTAGATGCAAAGCTCCCCAACTGGGAAATTGTTGAGCTACCTGTGATTTTTAACTTCAAGTAATTTTTTGTAATGCTGATCTTATGGCTCTGCCCAAGGCCTTAGGATTTCTTTCAATAAGGGCTGACATTTGTTCCTTTTTCATTTATAATGAATAAATGCATTTTGAATTTTTCCAGTAAATATCTCTTTCCTCTTTTTTTTCTTCAAGCCCTTGTCTTTTGAATTATTGTTCATTTTATTCCTTTTCTTGCCCAAACAAAAAAATATATGCAAATCTGAAAGTAACACGCATGAAAGTGATAATGCTTGTACTACATCAGTTAATTTTGATGATCCCATTAATCAAGCAGATGAGGAAAATGATAGTGATTCAAAATTTGACCCTAAGTTGCAAAGGCTGGTTGAACAAGAAACCGAGCAAATCCAACCTCATGAAGAACCAATTGAAGTAATAAATTTGGGGACGGAGGAGGAGAAAAAGGAAGTTAAAATTGGAACTTTCATGAAAAGTGAGAAACGCCTCAAGTTGATAAAGCTGTTACATGATTATCATGACATATTTGCATGGTCATACCAAGACATGCCAGGTCTTGACACATCCATAGTGGAACATAGACTGCCATTGAAGCCTGAATACCCCCCAGTCAAACAGAAGTTAAGGCGGTTGAGACCCGAAATGTCCCTAAAGATCAGAGAAGAAGTCAAGAAGCAGCTCGCCGCAGGCTTCCTTGTTGTCGCAAATTACCCGGAATGGGTTGCCAATATAGTGCCAGTACCCAAGAAGGATGGAAGGGTTCGAATGTGTGTGGATTACCGAGATCTAAACAGAGCCAACCCTAAAGATGATTTTCCATTGCCTCATATTGATGTTTTGATAGACAATACAGCCAAACATTCTTTTTTTTCTTTCATGGATGGATTCTCAGGATACAACCAAATCAGAATGGCTGAAGAGGATCGTGAGAAAACTACATTTATCACTCCCTGGGGCACCTTCTGCTACAAGGTCATGCCTTACGGGTTGAAAAATGCTGGGGGCAACATATCAGAGAGCGATGGTAACTTTGTTCCATGATATGATGCACAAAGAGATTGAAGTTTATGTAGATGACATGATTACCAAGTCAAAGAATGAAGAAGATCATGTAATTCATTTGCAGAAGTTATTTGAGCGGCTCAGAAAGTTTAAACTCAGACTAAATCCAGCTAAATGCACATTTGGAGTGAAATCTGGCAAGTTGTTGGGATTCATGGTCAGCGAAAAAGGAATCAAAGTAGACCCTGGTAAAGTGCGAGCAATTCTTGAAATGCCACCACCATGTACAGAGAAGGAGGTTCGAGGATTCCTGGGAAGATTAAACTACATCTCTAGATTCATATCCCAGTTGACTGCTACTTGCGAGCCAATCTTCAAATTGCTACGCAAAACCAACCCATGAAGTGGAATGAAGATTTTCAGGAAGCTTTTGAGAAAGTCAAACAATATCTGCAAAGTCCCCCAGTTCTAGTACCACCAGTGTCTGGAAAACCACTCATTATGTATTTGACGGTACTTGATGAGTCCATGGGATGCGTGTTAGGTCAACATGATGATTCTGGAAGGAAAGAACATGCTATTTACTATCTGAGTAAGAAATTTGCTGACTATGAAACAAGATATTCTTTGTTGGAGCGAACCTGTTGTGCATTGGCCTGGGCAGCCCATCGTCTAAGGCAGTACATGCTAAGTCACACAACTTGGTTGGTGTCTAAAATGGATCCGATCAAGTACATCTTTGAAAAGCCTGCACTCACTGGACGGATCGCTCGATGGCAAGTTCTGTTATCAGAATATGATATCGTATATGTGACTCAGAAAGCAATCAAAGGCAGTGCTCTTGCTGATTACCTAGCACACCAGCCAGTGGATGATTATCAGTCAATGCAGTATGAATTCCCTGATGAAGACATAATGGCGTTGTTTGAAGAGCCATCGGAAGAAAGCAAGTGGACCATGATGTTTGATGGTGCCTCTAATTTACTGGGGCATGGAATTGGGGCAATCCTGATTTCCCCTGAAAAACAATACGTCCCTATCACAGCTAGGTTGTGTTTTGACTGCACGAACAATGTGGTAGAATATGAAGCATGCACCCTTGGAATTCAAGCAGCAATTGAGTCAAAGGTCAAGAATCTTGTAGTATATGGTGACTCAGCCTTGGTGATTCACCAGCTCAGGGGTGAATGGGTAACTCGAGATGCCAAGTTAATTCCTTACCATGCTCACATCAAGGAATTAACGAAGCAATTCGATGAGATCACCTTTGATCACATACCCCGAGAAGACAATCAGCTAGCAGATGCATTGGCTACACTGTCGTCAATGTTCGCATTGAATAATGAAGAAGACATGCCACTCATAAAAATTCAGTATCGTGAACAACCAGCATACTGTCATTCTGTAGAAGAAGAATCAGATGGAAAACCTTGGTATCATGACATCAAGGAATATATCAAAGATAGGGAATACCCCTCAGGTGCTTCAGAGAATGACAATAGGACGCTGAGGAGATTGGCAATGAGCTTCTTTCTAAATGGGGACGTGCTATATAAAAAGAACCATGACATGGTACTTCTTAGGTGTGTAAATGCAGCTGAAGCGAAGAAAATCATCAGTGAAGTGCATGAAGGATCTTTTGGGACCCATACAAATGGGCATGCTATGGCAAAGAAAATCTTGAGGGCTGGTTATTATTGGCTGACCATGGAGAATGACTGCTTCAATCATGTGAAGAAATGCCACAAGTGTCAAACATGTGCTGATAACATCAATGCTCCACCTACATCTCTGAATGTCTTTTCATCACCCTGGCCATTCTCAATGTGGGGAATGGATGTCATTGGCCCAATTGAACCAAAGGCATCGAATGGACATCGCTTCATCCTAGTTGCGATTGACTACTTCACCAAATGGGTTGAAGCCGCCTCATATGCCCATGTGACTCGCAGTGTGGTAGTAAAGTTTATCAAAAGGGAGCTGATATGTCGCTATGGTCTACCCAATAAACTCATCACAGACAATGCGACAAATTTGAACAACAAGATGATGACAGAATTGTGTGAAGACTTCAAGATTCAGCATCATAATTCCTCCCCATACCGCCCAAAGATGAACGGGGCAGTTGAAGCAGCAAACAAGAACATAAAAAAGATCATTCAAAAAATGGTTGTGACATACGGGACTGGCATGAAATGCTTCCATTCGCTTTGCACGGATACCGTACTTCTGTTCGTACTTCAACCGGGGCAACACCTTTTTCATTGGTATATGGAATGGAACCAGTCCTCCCTATTGAAGTTGAGATCCCTTCCTTAAGAGTATTGATGGAAACTGAGTTGGAAGAAGCAGAATGGGTAAAAGCTCGTTTCGATCAATTGAACCTCATTGAAGAGAAAAGACTGAATGCAATATGTCATGGTCAGTTATACCAGAAAAGATTAAAAAGAGCATTTGAAAAGAAAGTGCGCCTGCGAGAATTTCAAGAAGGTGATTTGGTGCTCAAAAAGATCCTACCAGCCGAAAAGGATCACCTCGGTAAATGGTCGCCCAACTACGAAGGTCCCTATGTGGTAAAGAAGGCTTTCTCTGGAGGAGCCCTAATCCTCACAAGTATGGATGGCAAAGAGCTTCAATACCCTGTGAATTCCGATGCTGTAAAGAAGTATTATGCTTGAAAAAAAGAAGAAGAAGAAGAAGAAGAAGAAGAAGAAGAAGAGAGAGAGAAAAGGAGAAAAGAAAAGCTCGCTAGGTTGAAAATCCGAAGGGACGACCTAGGCAAAAGTTAGAGCAACCCGTTGAGTTGAAAACTCGCAATAGCAGCTCAGGCAAAAGTTAGGGTCATGTGAAGGAGGTATTGAATTCATCAACCGGGGTAGATGATATGTGGAGGCCAGTCTCTGGGGAAAATGATGTGTTATCAAGTAACTTGCCAGAATAACAAACCGAGGCAATCACAGATCAGGGTCTAAACTGGGGCAAATTCCTTCTTCTCAGAAGCTTATTAGTGGGGAGTCAAAGTTCACAAGGGGTGATACTTGCATTATCATCGAAAAGCGTGATTCAAGTTGTCCAATACCTTCACCAATCTAACCCTTTTACCTTTGTTGAGTTTGTGTACATAACACTTTTGTCCTTAAACAATAACCATTCTTGTAAATATTATCTCTTTCTTAAATAAATATTTCCCTTTCATTTACTGGTCAATTTCTCTTGCATTTTGTAATCATAAATTGAAAAGGAATTAGTGTTAACATACAAATTTCAAAGCATTACAATTACTTTAATGGTAAGGATCACAATGAACTTAACAAATTCCTCAGTGAAGATTTAAGGATGGAACCGTTTGCCTCATAGCAGCAGCTTCATAATAGTTCTCACTCACATCCAGATACTTGATCATCCAAAAAGGAAAAGCAAGTCATAAATGGATCACTCATCTGCCTGACTCAGGATGCCTGATGCTGTAGGGACGGGGATACCCAAATGAAAAAAAAAAGAGAAAAAGAAAAGAAAAAGAAAAAAGAAAAAATCATCGCTCAGGTAATCTTGCATCATAACATTTTATATCATTCATGCATTACATGACATTGCATGTCTTGGACTTTTTAAGTCCGCAACTCTCTCAGTCAAAAGTCCGAGACCAACTTCGGCACCTATTTCAGTCAAAAGTCGAGACCAACTTCGGCACCTATTTCAGTCAAAAGTCCGAGACCAACTTCGGCACCTATTTCAGTCAAAATTCCGAGACCAACTTCGGCACCCATTTCAGTCAAAAGTTCGAGACCAACTTCGGCACCCATTTCAGTCAAAAGTCCGAGACCAACTTCGGCACCCATTTCAGTCAAAAGTCCGAGACCAACTTCGGCACCTATTTCAGTCAAAAGTCCGAGACCAACTTCAGCACCCATTTCAGTCAAAAGTCCGAGACCAACTTCGGCACCTATTTCAGTCAAAAGTCCAAGACCAACTTCGGCACCTATTTCAGTCAAAAGTCCGAGACCAACTTTGGCACCCATTTCAGTCAAAAGTCCGAGACCAACTTCGGCACCTATTTCAGTCAAAAGTCCGAGACCAACTTCGGCTCCCATTTCAGTCAAAAGCCCGAGACCAACTTCGGCACCCATTTCACTCAAAGTCCGAGACCAACTCGGCACCCATTTCAGTTCAAAAGCCCAGGACCAACTCTGGCACCCAAAGCCCAGGACCTACTCTGGCATGCATTTCAGTCAAAAGCCCAGGACCTACTCTGGCACCCATTTCAGTCAAAAGCCCAGCACCTACTCTGGCACCCTTTTCACTCAAAGCCTGGGACCAACTTCGACACCCCTTTTACTTTTCCGTCTCAAAGCCCGATATCGGTCTGGCACCATTTTTACTTTTCAGTCTCAAAGCACGGTATTGGCCCAGCACACAGGACAAGAATTCAATGTCAGTTTGTAATCATGTCCTATCATCATCACTTTGGATATTTCAGTCCACGGTGTTAATTTTTCTTTTTCTTCATTAAGGTCCTTACGCCTTGTGTTAGCCTTCGGATAAAATCGATTCACTTCTTTACTTATTTCTTATCATAATAATCTAAAAACTTTAGTATTTAGATTATTTAATAATAAATATGTAAAGAGGGGCAACTGTGAATACCCAATTTTATCCGGACTAACTTTTACCATTTCTTAATTAATTTCAAATTCAAAATAAAAAATAATAAAGTTTTAATTTCAAAAATAAAAAAATAATAAATCTAAAATTGTTTTAGTTAAATAAAAAATAAAAATCAGAAAAATAAAATAATGATTCTAAATATTCAAAAAGTATAAAAAATAGAAAATTAGAAAATAATTATAAAAATCCGAAAATAAAAAAAGTAAGTAAAAATAATAAAATAAAAATATCTTGGAGGGTAAGTTTGAGTTGAGAAAATAAAGGGATTTTGGTTGTTAGTGGAGAATTTGTTACTAGAAGTGAGAAAGTGGAGGAAGTGGTTTTAGGAGGTGGTTTCAGTTAAGATAGTATAAAAGGTCAGCAACACAGGGTTAGAGGGGACACACAGGTGAAATAGATAAAAAAACAAAGCTCCCAAACCCAGAAAATTGAGAGGGCTACACACGGTTTCAGGAAGGTTGAGAGAACAAGGCTGTAAACAGTGAGAAACAAATTGCTCTACCAAGAAAGAGAGAGACTCCTACAGGAGCAGAAGAAGGAAAGAGGAAAGAATTGAGACTACAGTGAAGAGACACGGACAGACGCATAAACAGTAGGGAAATTGTGAGCAGAAATAAACAAGAAACGGAGGGAGGCAGAAGAAAATAATCCATCACAAGAATTATAAAGAAAGTTCATTCCAGGTTTCTTTTATTCTCTCATTCTCTGATTGCAATAGTTCTGACTGTATTTTCATGCTTTACTTGATTCATAGATGTTGATGGGTGAATGATCTAATTGTTTAAACATAAACTCATAAATGAACTAATCAGTTATGAGTAATTAACAGAGGTTTAGCATGAATTAGAGCCTAATTTAACAGAATACTGAAAAAACAGTTTAGGATAAATCAGAGTCCCATTTACACAGTCCATGTCAAAAACTGAATAGGGAAATTCAAAATCTAAAACAGAATAGTAGATTAAATACCCAAGAACAGAGTAGTCATCACCAAATCTTATAAATCCACCTCCCACAGCCGTTGTTCAGTGCCCCAGACCTTTATCTCCAGTCCTTTTCCACTCTGTTCTCCTTTAGCCATAGAGATCTCCATTGTAGCCACAATCTCCTCCCTCCACTGTTTTACCACCACCGCAGAGGATCCCCTGAGTAGCGTCGTTCGCTACCGCGCTCAACCTTCCTCGCCGCTGAGTGCCCGTCACCACTGCGCCTGCTCTGTTCAGCAACTGTATCCCCACAGCTGTTGTCTTGTGCGTCCAGCCACACTGTAACTATCTTCCAGCCACCACCAGTCCGCAGCAATCACCTGTCTCCTTCCAGCCGTTCACCGCCGCGCGCAGCTGCTAGCAGCACCGTCCAACTACCCTCTCTATTCGGACGACCGTCGCGTCCAGCCTTCGGGAAGCTCCGCTCCGCCCCTAATCTTCCATTGCAGCCGCCCACGGGCTTTCTCCTTGACCAGCCGCGTCCGCAGCTGATTCTCCAATCACCGCCGCGTCTCCGCCGTCCACTGTGCAGGGCACCGTCGCGTTGTTTGCGCGCCACCGTGCCAGTTCGGTCCACCGCCCGCTGTGTGGCTTCTCCCATGGCCGCCTCTCCCTCTCCCTCTCTTTTCTCTTCTTAGGGTTTTCTAAATGAAATGAAAAAACAATGTGTGTGTGTGTGTGAAAAGGGGACGTGAAGAGTCTCTGACTCAGATCCCCTTCTTTCTTTCTTTTTTTTTTTTAATTTAAATTTACTTTATTTCTAAAATGCTTAGTAAATATTTGTGATGTATCTCATTATTCTTATGAATATTTATTTCATGTGAACGGGTATGCTTGTTTCTGATTAAAAGATGAGATTTCATAGGTTTAATTTTTAAAATCTAAAATTAAAATTGGGGAATTTTAAAATAAGAATGCAATAATTTGGTGATATTACGAATAACATTTCTATCGTTGATATTATCCAAATTATATAGGACTATGGAGTAAAGTCATTTTCTAACAAGATAGTCCTCGCAAATTGTAAATTATTTCCAAAGATAAAAAGTGACTTTTTCCTAAAATAAAACGTTAACGAGTAGCATTTCTACCGTTAATGGGACTATGGAGTATAAACCATTTGTTAACAAAATAGTCCCCACACTAGTAAATAATTTTTAACAAATAATAAAAATATTTTCAAAATAAACAACGTTAGGACTAACATTTCTAGCAATAATGTTGTCTTTAGAAAAAAAAGAAACTTTTTTTTACTCAATTTAAAAATAAATTTTGTTAATAAAATCGCTCAAATGATCAAGTAATATTAATTGAATAGCAATTCTATCAATTAATATTATTTGAATCAGGAGGGTTCATTGTATAGCCATTTGCTAACAGAAACCCTTCAAGAGTGATTTCTTTTTAAAATAACTCTTTCAAAAACAAAACAGATAAAAAAATCTTTTCAAAAATATTATTAAAATCCAAACTCTCAATCAATCAACAAATCAATCCTTCAGAACTACGTGGCTTTGATTTCCCCATTGCAGCTGGGGATACGTAGGAGCGGGAACCGGCCCCGTCAAGCCCAAATAAATATTTTTCTAAATTTTCCCATAATCTAAAAAATAAAAAATGTAAATAAATTCGTAAATAAATAAAAACAAAAAGATTTCTTTTAAAAGGGGTAAAATAAATATTTTTCAAAAGTTAATAAATTTGCACAATTAATTAGAGGTAACCGTCTTAGGACGGATGTCGTAGGGTGCTAATACCTTCCCTACACATAACCGGCTCCCGAATCCAAATCTGGTTTCAAAGACCATTTTTTTAAAGGGTTTTTCCGATATTTTCCCTCAAAAATAAATATTGGTGGCGACTCCATTGAAAACGATTTTTCAATACCTTTTCTTTGTTTTGTCGTCCCGTCGCGACCCCGGTTCCGACACAGCCTTATTTCCAACAGCAACAAAGTTACTCTTTAGCTCAACATGAAGAATCAAGATTTGATACTCTTCTTGATGAAAAAGTACAATACTTTGTGAAATTGCAGAAAGATAGCAAAGAAGCAGGAATAACTATTGATCCCATACTGGCACAGATAGTAGAAATTTAGTTAAATAACAGTCATAACGGGTCTCAGGAAAGGCTCAACCCAACCCCGAAGAACTGTGTGTCGACATTGTTCAACGGATAATGGAAGAAATCAATGACAATCTGGCTGATGAAGAAGAGGAAACTGAAGAAACACAAGAAAGAGAAGCTGAAGAAGGGAATCAAAAGAAGCTGAAGAAGAAAAGGAAGAAGAAGAAGGTGAAGCAGAAGTAGAAGAAAAAAAAGGAGAGGTTGAAACAGAAAAGACCGTGCTTAAAGAAGAGATTGACTATGAAGGGAGGAAGAGAACAAAACATATGAGAGTGTACATGATGAAAAAGATCAAGAAAATGAGAAAAAGAGTGAACAGGGAGATAGTGAGTCAAAGCCCGAGAAAGGAGGGGAAGTGGTACCAAGACCAAAGACCTTGCCTTATCCAACCAGCCCTCCAAGGGAAGATCAAGAAAGGCATGGTGCAAGTGTTAAACCTTCTAGACCTCACAAAAGAAAGGCCTGCGAATACACTAACCTGACTAGAGCAAAGAGAGGAAGAATCAGGCCAAGAGAATCAAATTCAAAGCCTAGAGCCAGATTGAAGACAAAGTGGTTAGGTGTGTTTCATATCAAAGACCCTTGTGAAGCAAAGAAATGGAGAATATTCAACGGTGAATCATCCAAGCTTTAGGAGAATAAGACTCGTGCACATCAAAGCAAGATAATAAAGAAAAGAAAAGTCACGCCAAGGGAGTCAGAAGCATGGTCTAATTCCAGAAAGAAGCCCAAATGGTTAAAGTCATTTCACACTACAGATTGTTCCAAGGCAAGATTATGGGGGGGTTTATTGGCCAAAGAAAGGAAAGGTACAACACACAAGCTCAGTAAAGGATTTCAGTATCACCCACCTAGAAAAAAACAGGCGTCAAGCTATATGACGTAAAACGAGCGCTTCCTGGGAGGCAACCCAGAGATTTATAAATTTTTAATTTCAATAGTTTTCAATTTTGTTTTTGTTTTTGTTTTTTATTTTTTAATTAGGATTTTTATTTTTTTAGGATTTAGGAAATTTTCAAAATTGATTGGAATGAGTTAGTGGAAAATTTTTTTTTTAAAAAAAACACTAGGAAAGTAGCAGAAAACTTGACTAAAAATTGCGAAATTTCATTCTGTTTTATGCGCTTCACTTGCGTTGAGCGCAGGTAAAGCGCAGAATTGCAATTTTAGTCACTGTTTTCTGCGCTTCACTTGCGTTGAGCGCAAGTGAAGCGCAGAGGTACATAATTTCAAAACTGAAATTTGCACTCCACTCACGCTGAACGCAGGTGGAGCGCTGGTACGCGTTGTTACTTAAATTGAACTAAAAACAGGGGGAAGTAATTCGTTCTTCCTCTCCTGTTTTCTCTTGTACCGTCTCTCTACTTCCTAAGCTCTTCTTTTCACTTTTTCCACTCACAATCCTCCATCAATTTTGAAACTTTCAAGTTTCAGGTATGTTTTCTTTAATTTTCACCAATTGAAATCTTCATTTACACTTTTTTTTATGACATGAAAGTGTTATGCTCTGTTTCTTGCAAAATTTTGAACTTTCACTTTCCATGGATTATTTGAATGCTTGTAAAACAAATCAGTATATTCTATTATGTGGAAGTCATTACCAAATTGCAAACAAATATTTTGATGTAAATTGATGGGTTTTTTTTCGGGAATGCATTTTGAATTGTGCATGCAAATTGGTTAATGTTAGGCTTCCATGTTCTTCATGAATTAGTGTTTTCAATAAGGAATCATTAAAATGAATGTGTTTTCATCAACTAACTGTTTCTATTTGACTTTTCAAATGCCTAGGATCAAATACACTGCTGGCCTTCCCGTGGCTTTAGCTCACGAGGAGAAGGCATGAGGAAGAGGATCAGAGATGAACCCCATTATGATCTCATTAGCTTCACAAGTGCACAGGCTGCTGCAAAGTATTAAGCTCTCAAATCATGCAACTTGTGTTAGAAAGTCCAGTTGATCTCAAAACACAGATGGCATAGGATGGTTGATCTTGATAGATTACTCGGAGCTGGTCCGGGAATTCTACGCCGACACAGTTAGAGAGCCTGGTGATAGAGGAGAAAGAAGATCATCAGCCATAACAGCCACAAGAGTCATAACCACCACCACCACCAGCTGACAACCCACTCTGAGCTTACATGGAGCACATCTGCAGGCAAAACTCCACCATCCACAGAGGGATTTCCCACCTTCAGACACATATGTACCAGACCCATACCCAGGCATACTGCTTGATGAGTTTCGGACATTCTTGCAGTGGCCTGGGGACAAGCCTATTCATCTAGGGGAGGTGGAGCAGCAGCAGCAGGAGAGCAGGATGAGGACTTACAGGATACAGAGGACGAAGATTGATACTAGTGTTTTTCTTCTTTTCATTCTTTTATTTTCTATTTTCTTTTATTTTTTTAGGATTATTATTTTTATTTATTTAGGATTTTTGTTTTATTTTTCATTTTTTTTAGACTTTAGAAATAGGGATTTAAGGAATTAATTTTAAAATCTCAAAACTAGGCAGTCTAACTAACCAAATTAGGAAAGAAATAGGAATTTTGTGAATAAATCCATAATCAATTAGGATTAGGATATTGTGCAGGAAAATATATCAGGGTAGTTAATTAAATCCAATAAGTGATTTCATCAAGGAAATTAGCCAAAATCTGGTTAGTTGTGAGACCAAACACTTGATATGAGAGTTTTCACCGCTGCTTGTCAACTGATATGGCTTGAGTTTTTGGTTTTTATTTTGCACATGAAAAATATGGAAGTGATAAAGGCAAAATCTTGTGATTAAATTATTTGCTCAGTGCCAAAAAGCCAACCTTTAAAAAAAATTCCAATTTTTTTGGTAACCCATTTGAGCTTCAATGTTTCTTCTTATGCACCCCAGCCAAAATTAATGTCTATATTCTGTCCCTTACACACTTGGGATAGAGAGCAAAGGTGCAATTTGATAAAATGGGAGAAAGTGGTTGGTTACTTGAAAGTGGAGAAATACAAAGAGCAGGCACAAGAAAGCAAAAGAGGATCACTCCCTCAAAAATCAAAAAGAAAAAGTGATTAAAAAGGGGGAGTGAATCATCAAACAAGAAAGAGGCCAGCTGAATGATACAAATCAAGAATGAAGTGGAGAATGGAGAGAAATTTCAAGTCAAGAAAAATTCAAAGATGATCTCCATTCCTGTGTTTCTTTGCATATCCAGAAAAACCATGAGTTCTTGATAGCCCAGCCTCATTACAACCCAAGAAAAGACCTTTTGATCCATGTTAACCATGTGCATGTCTAACAATATGAAACGACTATCAATTTTAGTTGTTCAACTGCTGTGCAAATTGAAAGAAACACTTACCCGAGAGTATGAGAGAATTCCTTGATTTTTTCTTTACTTATTGTTTTGGTTACTATTTCTGAAAAAGTTTGAATGTATTTTTATCCTGTTCTGATTGAGTCTTGGTAGTATCACTTGATTCTGATTTTTAATCTAATATTTGGAATGTGACAGCTGCCTAGCAAGAGGTGATGAAATTTTTTCCTTATTTTTGAGAATCTTAATAGGGGGATTGAATTCATTTGATTGCAAAAGGTTTTATTGCTTGAGGACTAGCAAGAAACTAAGTTGGGGGGGAATTTGATAAGTGCAAAATATATGATAAATTATTGTATAATTACTGCACTTATCAAGGGTAAATTGGTAAATTTATTCCCCAAATTACCTCCTTTTAGTAATAAATCCATATATTGTGATTATTTAATTCAAATTTGAATTTGATGCTATTTTAATAGAAAATCTATTGATTTGCAGATAAAAAGGAAAGTTTTAAAAGGAGAAACAAGATAGCATCTATTTGAAGAGAAAATCTGCAGATGAGATTCTAAATGGCAGCAGATCAAGATAAAATCTACAATCATTTAAACAAGGATTCTGAAGATAAAATTCTCAATTTGAATTTGAAGATCAAATCAGCACAAGATCAAGCTAAAAAGAGGGAAATAAGGAAAGCAAAGCAGACAAGCATAAGATCTGGAAGAGATCAAGTTGAAAAAAAGGAAATTAGGAAAAACCGGAACGAGAACTACGCTCCACCTGTGCTGAGCGCAAGTGGAGCGCAACAATTAATTTACTCTATGTTTCCTGCGCTTCATCTGCGCTGAGCGCAGGTTGAAGCGCAGGAATACGGAAATAGATTTCTAATAAGATTTCCAACAAGATTCCTTCCATATTTCAGATAAGCTTTCCATTTTCTATTTAAAGGAACTTTTCCAAAGATCAAAGGAAGTCCCGAAGACCCAAGGGAGACGGCAGAGTAGAAGCTAGGGCTGGAGAAAAGTGTGACAGTTTCTCCGTTGGTTTGTAATGGCTACCATGCATAGTTAAACTCTCCGATAGGATTGAATGTAGTCTATTCAATCCCCGATTGTATGTGAATTCTCTTTACTATTTATGAATCCCTGATTTTATGATATTGGTATTTTTATGTTGTGCTTAATGCTTAGCTTCCGCCTGTGTTCCGGAGTTATAGGTTGGTTTGATGGGGCGCATTAGAAAGGTGGTTATATAAAATCAATAGCAAGTTTGGGGGAGCCTAGACATAGGAAACTTGAACTCTGATTGGTAAAAATACTCATAGTAGTCACTATGGACACCAGGGCGAATTGATAGTGTTAACAAACGCAAAATAGATCTTTAAAACCGGGGTAATTTGTCTCTTGGGAGAACCCGCATGAATTATTTCTGAGTATTTTATCACTATGGAGATCAGGGTAAAGTAACATTGTTTGGCTAGGGTATCATAATTATATATTCATAAATAATATTGGGGACCACATACGAAAGAGGTGCAATGAAACGGAGTTCAATCCTAGTCCAAGTAACTATCTCTACCTATCTCAATTTAATTTCTATTTTTATTTTATTATCGCAATTTTGAACAATCAACAATCATACGCTCTTATTTGATAGTTGTGACCACTAATCTTTATAAATTGAATGGTTCCTTGTGGATACGATACTCTTACTTACTATTATACTGCTGGGATTTTGTACGCTTGCCAGATTTTCAACAATCACTGAGTAAGACTCAGGATATAGAAGTGTTGTACAAAGATGAAACAATGAAACAGTTGAATATAAGTTTCAGCAAGTTGTTTTCTCTTTGTTCTCTCTTTTTTCTTGTTCATGGAGTCTTGGTATTTATAGAGTGAGAAACTTCAGCCCGTTGAGCTCCATTCGATTTCCCATTGAGAGATAGCATTTAATGCAAATGCTCCTGTTGTGACACATAGCTTGAAACCTCAACAGTAGCAAGTATTAGAGTCAACAGTGCATGTTTTACTTTTTCTGAGCAACTTGTACTTCACAGCAGACTTTGCCTTTTTGGTGAGAGAAATTTGAAATATGTCAAAAAGCACTTTCTCTGACTTTCCAGAAGGATGAGAGACACAAGTAACTAAGGCAACTACAATTGTCTTGAGTCTTCAAAAAGGAATATCAGAGAATATTGTATTAAAGACGAATAGACGTTAGTACGGCGTCTCACAACTTCAGGAGGTTTTTCACCTTCAGCAGGTTGAGTACTCTCAGCAGGTTTCTTTGCTTCGGAAGGTTTCATTACTTCAAAGGATAGGATTTCTTCAGTTGATACCTTCTGAAATATTAAAAAAAATACCTTCAACAGAGACTGTTCCTTTTTGCAAGAACGATAACCAAATTTGTAATTCATTACAACTTGGGATTATGAGACTTCAAACATTATTAGCCTTTTAATAACATTTTGAGACTCAACATTCTCCCCCTTTTTAATGATGACAAATTTGCTTTAAGAACTAAATAAAAAATCTGAAGGGAAGAGATAGTAAGATATAAGAGTAATGCTCCCCCTAAAATAGATATTGATGCAGAGCTTCTTGCTAAAAATTGTTTGCAATTTTGCTTGAACACTTTGTTTCATTTACTCCTTTCATTTGCTCCCCCTGAGTCATAGAATCCTTCTAAAACACACTTAACTTTAGATTTTGTTAGTTTCTTAATACTCTTCCTTTTGTCATCAGTCAAAAGGGCAAACTGAGCTTACTGAAGAAGTGAAGGATAGGTAAAAAATAGATTCAAGAAACCACTTGTGCATATCAACACTTTCTTTGTAAAAAATATTTTAGTGAAAATCAATTTTCAGAAAGTGTGAAAATGTTCAAAATTTCTCTGATAAATTTGAGTCTATCTTCAGCAAGTGGTTTAGTGAATATAACAGCCCATTGATGTTCTATGTCAATGAACTATATATCGATAACTCCTTTCTGAACATAGCCCCTTATAAAATGATGTTTGATTTCATTGTGTTTTGCTCTAGAGTGCTGAACTGGATTTTTGAAAAGGTTGATTGCACTTGTATTATCACAGAAGACTAGAATAGATTTTATAAGAATATTAAAGTCTTCCAACTGATACTTTACCCATAGCAGCTGTGAACAACAACATGCAGCAACAATGTATTCAGCTTCAGCAGTTGAAAGGGCTATCGTGCTTTGTCTCTTGCTCGACCAGCTTATTAGATTACCTCCAATGAAGTGACATCTGCCATTGGTTGATTTTCTTTCAACTCTGTCTCCAGCGAAATCAGCATCACAGAATCCTACTAACCTGCAGTCCTTACTCCTCTCATAGTACATACCAAGATTAGTAGTACCTTTCAAATATCTGAAATTCTCTTTACAGCTTGATAATGAGTTACTCTTGGATCAGATTGAAATCTTGCACACAAGCAAACACTGAACATAATGTCAGGCCTACTTGCTGTAAGATACAGTAAGGATCCAATTATTTCTCTATACATTTTTGGGTTAACAGGTTCTTCTCCTTCATCTTTATTTAAAATAGATAAGGGATGCATAGGAGTTGCCATAGGCTTGCAATCATGCATATTAAACTTTTTAAGCATTTCCTTTGTATACTTCTCTTGATGGATCCATATACAATCAGAATCTTGCTTATTTTGAAGTCCCAAGAAAAATTTTAGTTCTCCTATTAAACTCATTTCAAATTCAGATTTGTGAAGTCTATTAATCAGTTTGAGCATTCAAACCTGACTCAAAGACTTAATATCTTTTAGTTTTAATGATTAACAAATAATAGTATAATAAGAACAAATAAGATTATATAAACAAATTCTACTGAGAAAGGTATTGGTTTGCTGAATTGTGTTTCAGGTTCAAATATTCATTAGAACAAGAAGAAGATTTGAATGAACAGAATCAGAATCAAAAGACAAGGATCAGAAGAACGCAAGCCGTCTGAAGTGCTGAAGCCGTCTGAAGTACGCAAGCCATCTGAAGACGTGAAGACTCGAAGAAATGAAGAAAACATAAAGCAGTCTGAAGATTGAACTTATCTGAAGCAAAGAAGCTGTCTGAAGGAAAGAAGCTGTCTGAAGCAACGGAGCTATCTGAAAGACTAGAAGCTATCTGAAGTGTCAATACTCGTCTGAAATATTGAAGCCGTCTGAGATCCGAAGTGGCACACTCACTGAAGACAACGAAGATTTTTTTTGCTCTCTGAAGTATGCTGAAGAAAAGTCGTTCTCCACAAACACGCAACACTTTCAAAGCTTAAATTGGCAAAGTCACAGAGACCTTTCCTGGTACTTTTGAAGTTCATACACCACTGAGGAAATCTCTGCAACGCAGAAATTGCAGCAACAACGATGACAGCTTTATAGCAGCACCAACGTTGTACTTTGTCAGAATTGTCAGAACACCCAGAAGCGTGTCTCACGACGGATTGAATAGCATTCAATGCTATCTCTAAACGGTGGTATCACAATGGAAATATCATCATCACCAATTCGAAAGAAAGCACAAGAAAAGCTTAGGAGACTAAGCAGGAGCAACAAAGAGAAATGTTTGAATGAAATATTTTAATTCAAACACATTTTATCATCTGCAAGAAAAAGCCATTGAACAAGACACCTCACTCAAAGAAGAAAGAAGAAATGGTGTCAGGAAGCAAACAGAAAAGGAGCATATACAAAATAAGCAAGAGGACAAATCCAACGGATACCTCCTCATATACAGTCCTAATAAAAGCAGAGGAAATCAGAAGTCAGCTGAAGAAAAACAAAAGGATACCAAGAGAGAGAACATGCAAAATAATATCAAGAAAATCTCTCTAAAGATCTCATCTACAGAAGTGTCAGAACAGGACTGTCTGAACACTTATTTGCTTAAGAAGAAGCAATCGTTTGAGACGCTACTACATAACGGCTATATGAGCCACATCATCAACAACTCAACGGTATTATGAATCATCTTCAAACGGCTATATTCCAACAGGACATATAAATAGCCTCAAGAAAGAATTTGAAGATGTTGAACTCATTCACTTGGTTCAATCAGTTGATCAAGATGTATCAAAAAAATCTTATTGGGTGTTGACCATGCTTACTTGAATCAACCATGCTGCTGATCTATTGATCAGTTAGTCAAAATTGTAGTCGTTCAGTTTAACAACCAACCAGGCTGGAGCTTAAAGTCAAGTATCTACCGAGCCAATTCTCAGAAGATGTTATTCCTCTTATCAGAGACAGGGATTGTACTTAAACTTATACACTTGTATCACTGTCTTAACCTTGTACTTAGAATTCATTCATTATACCCTGAGTAGTACTCAGTTGACCTCTAGTACAGGAAAAGATTAAGTTTAAGTTTCGTGGAAACTTAATCTTAGTTTAATTTGTAAACACTTTATGTGTCAGAGAGCCTTGAGAGGCTTGGTGGAAGAAAGAATACTTAGTTGCAAAGCCTGGAGAGGCTAGACTGAAAAAGAATACTGCATATGTTCCTGAAGAGGTAGTTGAAAACAAAGTAATACTTGTGATTAGCCTGAAGAGGCTGTGAATAATACTTATATTTGTGGATTCAGATAGTGGAAAATCCAGTGGTGGTTTGCCTCTGGGACTGGATGTAGCTCACGGGTTTGTGGGTGAACCAGGATAAATTCCTTGACTAAATTTTCTTACCCTTATCTCTTATCAATTCTTTTTATACTAATCAAGGGGTCAGAATAATTAATCTGATATTTTGTAAAGGGCACAAAACATCTTTTAAAATTAGTTTTTACCAGTCGTCTGAAAACTTCAGACAGCCCCTTAAAAGCCTGTCTGAAATCTCTATGCCTAAGTTCTCTTTTTCTTAATCTCTTTATTTCCAGTTTTCATATTTAAGTTGGAATTTGAAAAGTATTTTCTATAATAAACATAACACAACTATTTCAATAAAATGATCTTTCATATGAACAAATCATGAGATATCTCTTATATCATTTGAAGCTTTACAAAGAATGTTCCTTGAAGAACTTCTGAAATAAATTCTCAAAAGTGAGTCTGAAAGAGATCAGTTCAAAATCAGGAACAAACTTCAGACAACCTCTAGTCGTCTGAAGTATTTCAGAAACTGTGCTGAAAATACTCTTTGTAATAATCTTCAGAAGATACTTTGAGAAGCCTCTGTTTAAAACAATCTTAAGCTTTAGAAGAAACATTGTTTTTTTATCTTCCACATGTTTCACTATCTCTGATCTTAAGACTTATTTTTAACGGTGCCCATATTCATGTTTTAAATTAAAGATTTCCAAAAACTATCAAAAAGTTTGAAACACTATTCAACCCCCCCCCTCTAGTGTTTCCTGTGGTTCTAACAAGATTGCATAAGCCTTGAGAACTCAGTGCACAAAGAAGAATTTTTTGATCCAAAAATAATATCATCAACATATATTTGGACTAGAATAAGGTCTTTGCTAGACATTTTTCTAAAGAGAGTTGTATCAACTTTTCCTCTTTCAAAACCATTTTTGAGTAAGAAATTTCTCAGTCTTTCATACCAAGCTATGGGAGCTTGTTTCAGACCATACAGAACCTTTTTCAGTTTGAAAACATGATCAGGAAAGTCAAATTTTTGAAACTATGGGGTTATGTGACAAATACCTCTTCCTTAATGAAACCATTTAGGAAGGAACTCTTAACATCCATCTGATATAGTTTGATGCCATTATTTGCTACATAGGAAAGTAAAATCCTAATGGCTTCAAGCCTTGCTACTGGAGCAAAAGTTTCGGTGAAGTCAATACCTTCTTACTGATTGTAGCCTTGGGCACCAAGTCTGGCTTTGTTTGCAACTTGACCATCTTCAGAGAGTTTGTTTCTAAGCACCCATTTAGTTCCTATAATGGTTTTCCCATGGGGTTTAGGAACAAGAGTCCAAAATCACTCCTGGAAAACTGATTAAGCTCTTCTTGCATGGCTAGGATCCATCCTTCATCATGCAGAGCTTCCTCAATATTCTTTGGCTCGATTTCAGAGAGAAAGGCAAGATTATTGACTTCTCTTATTCTTGATCTTGTTCTTACTCCTTCTGAAGTGTCACCAATGATTTGCTCTCGAGGATGATGAGTTTTGTATCTCCACTCACGCCAGCGAGGAAAAACTTGCTCATTTTGAGACTCAGCATCGACTCTCTGATGAGTATCAGTTTCAGTAGGTTGAAGAGTTGTTTCTTTAGCAGGTACATTAGAGGGTCCTTCAGTAGGTACTTCATTTTTAGCCTTTGAAGTCTCTGAAGTTGGGTTCAGCTCCATTCCTGCAAAATCCTCTTCTAGATCTGATAGTTCCCTATCAGTCTCTTTAGCATCATTAAATCTAACATGAATGGTTTCTTCAACAGTTAGGGTTCTAGAGTTGTAAACTCTATATGCCTTAAAGGTTTCTGAATAACTAATGAAGAATCCCTTTTCAGATTTTGAATCAAACTTTCCCAGATCATCCTTGGTGTTGAGTATGAAACACTCACAACCAAAGATGTGAAAATATGAAATGTTGGGTTTCCTTCCTCTCCATAATTCATATGGAGTCTTATTGAGAGTAGGCCTTATCAAAATTCTGTTATGGAAATAAAAAGTTGTGTGAACAACTTCTGCCCAAAAAGACCTTGGAAGATTGCTTGAAATGAGGATGGTTCTTCCCATCTCCTGCAAGCTTCTATTCTTTCTCTCAACAACCCCATTTTTCTGAGGATTTCTTGCCACGGAGAAATTGTGAGAGATCCCATTCTCATCACAGAACATACTGAAGCTTGAGTTTTCAAACTCACCTCCATGATCACTTCTTATTGCAAATATGCAAAATCCTTTTTCATTTTGCACCTTTTTACAGAATATGGCAAAGTTCTCAAAAGTCTTATCCTTGCTTTTGAGGAATATCACCCATGTAAATCTAGATTAGTCATCAAAGATGACCAAACCATACTTTTTACCAGCAAGACTTTCTGTTCTTGTAGCACCAAACAGATCAATGTGAAGTAGTTCTAAGGGTCTAGCAATTGAAACAACATTTATGCTTTTAAAAGAACTTCTTATTTTCTTCCCCTTTAAACAATTTTCACCCAAAATATCAGGTTTGAAGGAAAGCTTGGGTAAGCCTTTTACAAGATTGTGTTTTCTAAGCTTTGAGATCAATCTCAAGCTGGCATGCCCAAGTTTCTGATGCCAAATCTATTTTTTTCATCTTTCATTGAAATAAAACAAGTAACATTTTGATAAGCAAGGTCCTCAAGATCAATTTTGTACACATTACTGTGTCTCTTGGCAGTAAAAATGATTTGGTTAGAGGAGTCTTTGACTATACAACCATCCCTTGTGAAGGATACAACAAAACCACTGTCACACAATTGACTTATGCTCAGCAGGTTGTGTTGAAGACCTTCAACTAAGAGGACATTGTGGATAACGGATAAAGGAGATATACCTACTGAACCAACGCTAGTGATTTTGCCTTTTTTATCTCCTCCAAACATCACCACTCCACCATCCCAAGTCTAAGGTTTTGGAACAAAGACCTTTCTCCTATCATGTGTCGCGAGCAGCCACTGTCCAGGTACCATTTGTGGTGTCTCATTTGTCCTGTTAAACACATCTGCAATAGCAACAATTAAATCTTTAGGTACCTGATAATACAAATTATACACATTAATCATCCCTCAAATTTAACCTTTTAATGCATTTTTTATGCTTAATTAACAGTCATAAGCATATTATGCCAACTCAGGTTCATATTGGGCTCAATTACATTTTTCAGCATTAAACTGTTTTCCTATTTCAAGCATACCTTGATTTCTAGACATCTAAATATTATGTTATTTATATTGTAGGAAAAATAAAAAAAAAGCCCTACAACTTTGATGAAGAACCCAAAAGCTAAATTGGATGGCTAGTGAGTCAAAATGGGCTTGGAAGACGGAATAGTCAGCATCATATGAAAATCTGACCAACACTTAATGATTGGGCCATAACTTGGGCTATTAAACTCCTTTTGGGCTCAACCCAACGACATATGAAAGCTAAGATCCAGAGCTTGATTTCATATGAAGACAACCCTCTTGGATTCTGCTATATTGAGGATGATATGCTCAGTGCAAGTGGGAGAGAAGTAGGTGAATGATAGCTAGAGTAGGTGAATAATTCAAAGTAATGGACAAATGCATTAGGTAATTGATCAATAAGTCCATTTGTGGACAAAAACATGCTTAGTCATGGCTGAGTGATCATGTTTGGAAAGGCAATATTTTTCCCCTCCTATAAATACGAGGGCTTGCTAGGGAGAAGAGCATCCAAGTTGTAGTAGAAATTACTAAGAGTTTCATTCACTTTGTTCATCTTTTGTAAAGTCTTCATGGAAGGCTAAGTTTTTATTCAATTCAAGGTGTCAAGCTTATTTTCATCTTGGGTTTGAGGTTTGATCTTCATTTACATGCTGATTGAATTACATCTACCATGCTTTTCTACTCCACTTGCTTCAATTCTATATTTCTTTTATCAAAGCTTGATTGGTTAACATGTTTTGGTTATGAAATTTGTTATTGATGTATGTTGTACTCTTGATTGGTTAATCATCATACAACGATTGAAAAGCATAGAGTGAGCAATTAAATTGAAAGTGTTCATTTAATTATTTACTTCAATTGGGTTCCGTTTATAAAAATGATTTGGATCTAACATAAGATTTTATGGTTATTTGATCTTGTTAATCTTAATCAATTGAATTCTAGAAATTATTTCAGTAGTGAATATGGGATCATTGTAGGGTTTCCACATGATTCTAAGTTGATAGATTTAATCTCTTGAATGCATGTTATTAATAACCAATGATTTACCATGAAAATAGCCTCTGAATTCTTGGATTGATATTGTCTTGAATTACTTCAACCTTTGCTTTTAACTTGATCTTTTATTTTCTTCAGTTTATTCCAATTAATGAAACCCCCCCAAAGAAGGATTAATTTGAGTGGATCTTCAGGGTTTGACCCGGTTTATACCATTCTACTACATGTAGTTTGCAGATCGGAGAATTATAATTATAATTTTGTGCAGGTTCTACAACTGTCAAAATTTGGCGTCGTTGCCGGGGATCCACTTGATAGTATCCTTTTATTAATTTTTTTATTGTGATTTTTTTAGTTCTTTTGTTTTTTGTGTTTTCCTAGTTTATGACTAGATCTTCTACTTCAAAATTAATTGAATTTGATCCAGAAATTGAAAGAACTTTACACAGATCTAAGAAAAAATTATTTGCTCAAGTTAAACAACCTGTTAATATAAATAAATTTGAACAAATGGCTAACAATGTGCAGGATAGAACTTTAAGGGAGTTGGTTGCTCCTGATGTTACATATCAACCTTTGTGCATTCAATATCCAAACTTGGATGTTGATTTTGAACTTAAATCTTGTTTAATTCACTTGCTTCCTAAATTTCATGGTCTTGTAGGAGAAGATCCACACAAAACATCTAAAAGAGTTTGAAGTGGTTTGCTCCTCCATGAAACATCAAGGAGTTGCTGAGGAGCACATCAAATTGAGAGCTTTTCCTTTCTCACTTACTGATGTTGCTAAACATTGGTTGTTTTATTTTCCTGCAGGTTCTGTAACATGTTGGAATGACATGAAGAAGGTATTCTTTAGAGAAATACTTCCCTGCTTCAAGAACTGGTGCTATCAGAAACGAAATTTGCGGAATTAGGAAAATGACTGGAGAGACTCTGTACGAGTACTGGAGAGATTTTTAAAGTTGTGTGTCAGCTGTCCACACCACCAAATAAGCGATCAACTTTTAATCCAATACTTTTATGAAGGATTATTGCCTATGGAAAGAACCATGATCGATGCAGCAAGTGGTGGTGCATTAATGAACAAAAGCATCCATGAAGCAAGAAGCCTATCTCTACCATGGCTTCCAACACCCCACAATTTGGGACCAGAATCACCCCCAACTCGGGCAGTGAACGAAATTCAAGTGTCACAGGCAGAACAAAAAAGGCTACAAAATAAACTTGATAAGCTAACATCATTAGTGAGACAAGTGGCAGTAGCTCAACAACAACCTTCTCAAACACAACTACTTTTGCAAGCACTGGAAAAGGTATGTGGTATCTGTAATTGCTCATCTCATCCAACTGATGTTTGCCCTACCATTCAAGCAGGTGAATCTGTTGCTTGTAACTAGAGCTTTCCATGGGAGATCACAACAACAACAACATTATGATCCTTACTCAAATACATATAATCTTGGATGGAGAGATCATCCCAATTTGAGGTGGGGTAACAATACAAGACCGCAACCCCAACAACAGTTTCAGCATAATGCAAGTACTAGTAGACCATCTTACCAACAACCTGTGAGACATCAAATGCATCAACAAAATGTTGCAGCTCAACAGCCTTCACAACCTAACTCTGAACCTTTACTAAAAGATCTTCTGAAACAAATGGCTGCAACAAATTTGCAATTCCAGCAAAGGACGGAGGCTACCATTCAAAATTTAGAAATTCAAATTGGACAACTTGCCTTTTCACTAAATGAGATGCAATCTAAAGGTTCTGATAAGTTGCCTGCTCAACCAGTGGTGAAACCCAATGTTAATGCAATTTCCCTTCGATCTGGAATAGTGATGGATGAGTCAAACATACAAAAAGTTGCTAAAAAATCAAGACTTCATTCAAACAATGCACCGGATGATACAAAAGTACAACCATTGGATCATGCAGAAGGAGCAAAGCCATCAGATGATGATGCATCTTTTCAAAATTATGAGAAAAGTATGTAGCAGAATGTACCACTACCATTTCTTCAAAGAGCTGCAAAAATCCAGGAAGGTAGACGAGATGGAGATGGAGATCTTGGAAACCTTTAGGAAAGTGGAAGTCAATATTCCACTTCTAGAGACAATCAAGCAAATTCCAAGATATGCTAAGTTTCTCAAAGACTTGTGCACACACAAAAGAAGGCTGAAGGGAGATGAAAAGATTAGTATGGGGCAAAACATTTCAGCCATCATTCAACAAATGCCCACAAAGTGCAAAGATCCATGGACGTTACTATCCCTTGCATAATTGGCAATTGAAAATTTGAAAATGCTTTGTTAGATTTAGGTGCTTCAATTAATGTTATGCCTTTGTCTATCTTTGCGACATCCCCTAGTTACCACTAAGAATGCCACATGTGTTACACGTGACCAACGAAAGTAATATATGCGGTTGTTAAAAATGTGGATTTTTTTTAAATAGATTAGTAGTTGTCAACCTACTACATCTCTAATTCTGTTTTAAGTGTTTATCAATTATTCTTTCCTTACTTGTGAAACCTGTTTTCGTAAAACGTCGAGAATAATCATCAAACCACGTAAGTGTACATCATATATACATTTGCAAGTCAACATATGGAAATAAACAGTGCATAAAGTTATATACAGAAATAGTGTACTTCTCGAGCCATACAATAGCAAAATCAAAATAAGAGTTCTAGAAGTGAACTGAAATAAATAAGACCACAATAAAATACAAAAGAGAGGTCGCCAAATCAGAGCTGCCACTAACTAGACTCAAACAACACTATCCTACTCGTCGCTAGAGGGGTCCTCCTTCGGCTCCTCCTCCGGATCCTCCCTCCTCCTCTGACGTATCATCAATGATAATCAACTCTAACTCATCCGAGAGAGAGCGGCCTTGCGCATCAGCACGCAAAGGCTGTGGGCCTGAAGCCTCAGAAGTGGGTGAGTATCTAGGGAGTCTGGCCCAACCAAGTCTTCAATCCTGGATGACCGTGATGCCACAGACGATGCAGGAAGGTGACGCGAAGGACGAAAGGTAGTATAACACACTAAGTTAGGTGGTGTCTAGAACTCGAGAGTCACCGGTACAACGAAGTCTACTTCAGGTACTAACGGGAGGCCAGGGTGAGTGATGATGACGCAGACCTCTCCGGTGAAGACACATCTTCTAGGGATGTCTGTCACCCTCCAGGAACCCCTGGGCATCCAACGTAGCTCCACCCTCATTGACGTCATATCGAAGATCTCCAATGCCGGCTATCGACGTAACGAAGAGACACAACAACCAGATAGCAGAAAGGAAGGGTGAGAACACATCACATGAACTCACAAAACATAGGATATGATGTACTAGAGCACACACACAAGAATTTCACACAATTCAACCAACAAGTAAATACACATAACATCATCATGACGCATTCAAACTATTGTATGCCTTGCAATTACAATGCTATAACTAATCCATGGGGGCCCGGGGAAAAATCACCATCCACAGTGCACACAGCAACTGCTCGACCATATATGTACAACGTATCAGGAGTTAGAGTCTGTACTAGCGCCGGTACAAAGAGCATTGCTCAATTTTGGCCAAATCATTTTATCCGTCTTCTAGACAATCTCAACTGACCCCGAAAATAATGAGAGCGACAGGAATAGCTAAGCTGGGTTCCCCAATCTCGACAGTAGGGAGCTAATCTACGTCACCTGAGATCTTCCGGGAGCTAGGCTATCATCAGGGTTGGCGTCCCTTTTGAGGACCCACTGGCGTTCTTTGCAAAACCCAGTTGCACCCTTCCCAACCGATTTCACACTGTACCAAGTGTCACTGCCATATAGGTTGTAAGGTTTTCAACCTCGAATATCATCAATGCTTATGATGCATGACACACAACAAGGTTTCAAAGCAAATACATCCTTACAGGCAAAGCCCATCGAATCATTCAACGTCACACACTAACGTTTTGTTCTTTGAAGTGATGATCACTTTCACTTAAGTCCTATAGCTTACTAAGACTTATAATTGTGTCTTATGGATAGTGTTACCTATCTTAATTCGTCTTGTATGTCTAATTAAGATTAGATTTAACCATTAATTATGATTAGTCTTCATTAACTAAACTATAATTAATCTTAATTCTCCTTAATTAAGTCTTAATCCTTACTTAAGATCCTAATTAATCCTTAATTATCCCTTAATCTCTTCCTTAATCTTGGATTAAGATTTTATTACATTTGATTAAGGTTAATCATAATTAATTAGTTCTTAATCATCATTAAGGCTTAATTAGTTTGATTAATACTTCATTAGTGATTAATGATTAAGATTAAGGTTAATCTCCATTAGGGTTAATTAACTTTAGCTTAATTAATTCTTCCTTGCTTAATTACCTTAAGTGAATTAGTTTATTCAACTTAAGTGAGTTGGATTAGTAAGCCCACTAATTTAGTTTTAAGTCTTTGATCTTGATGAGTAGGATTAGAGTTGAAGTCCAACACTAATCCAGGCCCAATATGCATTTGCTATTTTTGTTTGGCCTTATGGTGAGTTTGATGAGTTTTTTTTAAGGTATTGGGCCTGAACTAGAGGCCCAATGGTTAGGTAACCCATAAGGGTCTATTTTCTCAAGTTACCATCAAGTTATATGAATTTTATGGTGATTTTTATATGGGTTTTTCTTTGTACCCTAATTTAACTTAGTCATTTTACCCAAAAATTGTTCTCTTTTAACTTTACTTGTCACTTTAAGTGGTTACCCTTTTTAACTTATTGGGCCACTAAGGCCCATAAACACAGTAACACTTTCCTCATCACCAATTCAAGATCAAACACATTCACTTCATGAGTTTCTCATGAACATGAACAAGAACATGATGAACACCAAGAACATTATCAAGAACACAAGAATTTCATTAAAATTCAAAAAATTTCCAAAAATTAGCAAACTCAAGTATGATGATCTACAAGCATTCTAATTCATCAATTTCATGTTATTTCACTCAAACATACCAATCATCATCATAACGTTCATACTTTTCAAATATGTTCAAAAAGGTGACATTTTCATGATCCAATCATACAAACCAATTTCATAATTTCAAACAACCATTTGCATGTACTTAGATTCATCATATAAACATATTTCAAGCACCAAATGAATTTTCAAACACATGCAGCTCCTCCATCAAGCCAAGGCCGAACCAAAAACAAGGAAAAGAGAAAAAATTTTCAAGCAACAATCATGGTTTGCATGTATCCAAGGCCACCAAGAAACACATTTTAAGTATCATAACAATTTTTAAACACACATGCAGCCATTATATATACATAGCCGAACTATTTCCTCCAAGGAATAGGTTCCAAAAATTCATTTTTTCAAGAGGAAAAAGAGTTGGAGACAAGGATCAAGGGTAATCCTTAACTCTAGTCACCAATCCTACTAGAGTTCAAGGTTCTCCCCCCCCCCTTTACCTAAGGAAATTAAACTTGAAAAAGGTGCAGCAACTTCAAAGATAATCTCCTCTTGATCCTCCTTTTGATCACCCAAGTAAGTTTCTCCAAAGGATGTAGGCTAGATTTTGAGGTTTAAGGTTAAAAAATGGAACCTTTCACCAAGTGTGTGTAGGAAAGAAAATGAAGTAGATGGAGAGAAAGGGGAAGAAAGCTCACGGTTTGGAGGAGAGGGAAATGAAGAGTGAGAAGTGGTTTGCATGCAAATAAGGAGGTATGGTGCAAGTGTAAGAAAGAATGATGGCTTTCTTCTTTGACTAAGGAAATGTGTAAGACAAGTTAAGTGCCATACCATCACATGCACGGTTTTGGGAGGGCAAAAATGAGATATTTTTGCTAAATGTTACAGATTTTGTGATTCAAATCAAGGTCATTTTGGTCCGGTTCCAAAAGTGTAGGGGTAAAAAGGTCATTTTGCACCAAAAATCCCAAAAAATCCAAAAAATTCTAGAAAAATAGGAAATTAATTTCTAACCTTTTTAAAACCAATTTTGATGATTAAAAATATTTAATCATTCAAAATTCACTATATCACACAATAACAACATATAAGCAAAATGTGGGTGTTACATCTTTAACTCTCTTGCCATTGGACCTTTGCAGAGTACAGGTGTTGTCATCCAACTAGCTAATAAGAGTAATGCATGCCCAACTGGATTTATTGAGGATGTCCTTGTTAAAGTTAATGATTTGATTTTCCCTACAGATTTTTACATTTGGATATGGAGGGAGAGTCTAAATCCAATGAGGCTCCGATTATTCTAGGGAGACCATTCCTTAAGACAGCTAGAACAAAGATTGATGTCCATGCAGGAACTCTTTCCATGGAGTTTGGAGATGATATTGTCAGATTTAATATATTTGATGCTATGAAGCATCCATGGAGGAGCACTCTGTTTTTCATATTGAGTTACTAGATGATATGGTTGATGATACCTATTCTGAGCTATTTAATGAAGATTTCCCTTCTTTTGCTGATTTACACGATGTTTACACCTGTAACAATGTGGTAGATTCTATATTATTTCCTGTTTGTGCTGAGATTGATACTTACTTGCAGGAGGATTTTCATGATGCAGGTAATATACATCATGATGATGGTGTACCTGCTGATTCAACAGAGCTAGAAGGTAATGATTTGATTGAATTGGATGTTGTTGAGTTATAAGTTGCAGATGCAATTCCATCCACCACACTTCCCTCAATTGAGCAACCACCTACATTGGAGCTCAAACAACTCCCAAAGCATTTGAAGTATGCTTATTTAGAGTAGAATGAAAAGTTACCTGTGATTATTTCAACAAGTCTTCAGGCTGAGCAACAAGAAAGGTTGTTGCAACTCTTAAGGAAGCATAAAAGGGCAATTGGATGGACCTTAGCTGACATTCCTGGTATTAGCCCTTCTGTGTGCATGCATAGGATCTTACTTGAAGATGGAGCTAAACCAATAAGGCAGCCACAAAGACGTCTAAACCCTCTAGTTTTGGATGTCGTGAAGAATGAGGTGACCAAGCTTTTACAAGTTGGCATCATTTATCCTATATCTGACAGTCATTGGGTAAGTCCGGTCCAAGTGGTCCCGAAGAAGACTGGCCTCACAGTAGTGAAGAATGATAAGAATGAGCTTATTCCTACCAGAGTGCAAAATAGTTGGAGAGTTTGTATTGATTATAGGAAACTTAACCAAGCAACTAGAAAGGATCATTTCCCTTGGCCTTTTATTGATCAAATGCTTGAGCGTTTAGCTGGGAAATCTCATTATTGTTTTTCTTGATGGCTTTTCAGGTTATTTCCAGATTCACATTGCACCAGAGGACCAGGAAAGACCACATTTACCTGCCCCTTTGGAACTTTTGCCTATAGGAGGATGCCATTCGGCCTATGCAATGCCCCTGGTACCTTCCAGCGGTGCATGGTCAGTATCTTTGCTGACTTCCTTGAAAAGTGCATGGAGGTGTTCATGGACGATTTCACTGTGTATGGTTCTTCGTTTGAAACCTGTTTAGATAGTTTAGATAAGGTTTTACATAAATTCATTGAAACTAACCTTGTTCTTAATTTTGAGAAATGTCACTTTATGGTTGACCAGGGTATAGTGTTAGGACATGTAATTTCAAAGAAGGGTATAGAAGTGGATCCTGCCAAGATTGATGTAATTTCTAGTTTACCTTACCCATCTTGCATTCGCGAGATGAGATCATTTCTTGGTCATGCAGGTTTCTACAGACGCTTCATCAAAGACTTCAACAAGATAGCCATTCCACTTTCTAACTTGCTACAAAAAGATGTTGATTTTAACTTTGATGACATGTGTAAGGAGGCATTTGATCAACTAAAGAAATCATTGACCACAACTCCAATTATCAAGCCACCAGATTGGACACTCCCTTTTGAGATCATGTGTGATGCATCCAATTATGTTGTGGGAGCTGTCCTTGCACAAGAGTTGGAAAATTCCTCATGTCATATATTATGCTTCTAGAACTTTAGATGCTGCACAAGCTAACTATACTACCACTGAGAAAGAATTATTAGCTATTGTTTTTGCACTTGATAAATTCATATCATATTTGCTTAATTCTAAAGTGGGTATTTTTACTGACCATGCAGCACTGAAGTTCCTATTGAAGAAGCCAGATGTAAAACCAAGGTTAATTAGATGGATATTGATACTTCAAGAGTTTGATTTGGAGATTAGGACAAGAGCGGTGCAGAAAACATGGTAGCTGATCATTTAAGCATAATTGAGAGAGCACCTGACTCCCTCCCTATTCATGATTCTTTTCGTGATGAACAACTTTTGGAGCTGCGTGACACCACCCCCTAGTTTGATGATTTAGTTAATTACTTGGTTGCATCTGTTTTGCCTACACATGCATCTAGGGCACAAATAGATAAACTTAAAAGTAATTCTAAATATTATGTATGAGAAGATCCCTACCTGTGGAAATTTTGCAGCGATCAAGTCATTAGGCGTTGTGTGCCAGATCATGAGTTTAATTCCATTCTAGATTTTTGCCATACATTTGAATGTGGTGGCCACTTTGGACCTCAACGTACTGCTAGAAAGGTTTTGGACTCTGGTTTGTATTGGCCTACCTTGTTTCGTGATGCTTATAGGTATTGTAAGAATTGTGAACAATGCCAAGAATGGGCAACATATCACGTAGAAATGAGATGCCTCAACAACCATTGTTGTTCTGTCAGGTGTTTGATGTTTGGGGCATTGACTTCAAGGGACCTTTCCCTAACTCTTTTGGTTTCAATTTTATTTTAGTGGCTGTGGATTATGTTTCTAAATGGGTAGAAGCAAAAGCCACCCGCACTGATGACTCTCATGTTGTGATTGACTTTGTCAGGTCTAACATTTTTAGCAGGTTTGGAATTCCAAGGGAAATCATCAGTGATCAAGGATCTCATTTCTGCAATAGGAACATGGCATCCTTATTGAAGAAATATGGGGTGATGCACAAGATGTCTACACCATATCATCCTCAACAAATGGTCAAGCTGAAGTATCCAACAGGGAACTCAAACAAATTCTGGAGAAAACAGTCCAACCGAATAGGAAAGACTGGAGAAAAGGTTGATGATGCTTTATGGGCTTACAAAACAGCTTGTAAAACTCCTATAGGATGTCCCCTTACCGGATAGTCTTTGGCAAAACATACCATCTACCGGTAGAGATTGAGCATAAAGCATATTGCGCTGTTAAGCAATGCAATTGAACTTGGATAAAGCTGAAATGCATAGAAAGCTTGAATTGCAAGAACTTGAAGAAATTCAGTTAGAAGCATATGAGAATTCCAGAATTTACAAGGAAAAAGTAAAACATTCCATGACAAGATGATAACAAGAAAAGAGTTCATTGTTGGACAAAAGTGTTCTTATATAATTCTCGTCTTAAGCTAATGCCTGGTAAGTTATGTTCTAGATGGTTAGGTCCATTTGTGGTTACTAATATTTTTCCTTATGGTGCAGTAGAGACCACAGATGAGACAACCAAAAAGGTCTTCAAGGTAAATGGACATCGGCTTAAGCCCTTCTATGAGGATTTTCAAGAGCATATGGTGGAAGAGGTGCACCTGCACAATGCCACCTACTTGGCTTGACTTAAAGTAGAAATTTCTCTTCCCAATTTTTTTTCTATTTTTTCTTGAGTTATTGTTGTTAATGATATGTGTTTTTCATTTTGTTGATTATGTGTAGAGATTTTTCTAGAGTTTTCATTATTTTTATCTTATTATTATTGTGTTTGTTGTGCAATGCTTCGATTTGTTCTCTTTAACTATTATATATACAGAACAATCCACCCTTGCACTGAACAACTTTGCTAGAGAGAAATAATGGAGGAAACCCTCGCCAAGCTCAGAGTTCAGTTCCCTACTCTCCCTCAAGACGATCTCAGGAAAATTTACAGATGTAGACTTGAAAGGCTAAGAGTACTGATGCGCTTAGGCCTTCCTGAGGATCTACGTTGGATCATTGAGGCCAAGGTACGCTTAGCAGGTGAATTTCGAGATTCATTTGCTAGACATTTTTCAAGATTGGGTAGGAGTTCTTTTTCTAAAAAAAGAAGAGCAAAAAGAATGCAAGTTTGTTATAAGTGTGCAAGATGGAATTGTAACTCGAGATGTAAGAATGTCAGAATGACTTCTATAAATCGAGAAGATAAAATTAAATTCATTAAGGATGGACTGAGTAAGGAGTCTTTGGATAACATTAGCCAGGCTCTTGAGACGCATCCTAGTGGATAGGTTGAAATGGTTCTTCTTGATTTAGCTGAATTATTCCGAAGGGAGAAGGAACAATATAGTCTTGGGAATCTGACTCTAAAAGACCCTATTTTCCAATTTATAAGAAAATTGGATGGGAAGCAAATCCCTGACTCATAGAAGGCGTTCAAGCCGTTACTTGGACGTAAAACCAGAGGAGATGTGAGCCAAAATCACAACTACTGCTCATATACATGTGCATCTTTGTATTCTTTTCAGTTGTATCTTTTTGACTTTATAATTCACACCTGTCTTTAATTTGTTTTGAGTTTTCTTTTCAGCTGATTCTTTTGACTTTATAATTCATGCGTATCTTTGTTTATCCTTACTTTATTTCATCGACTAACACTTAATAAAAAAAAGAAAAAAAATCTGACAATTTGATCTTTGTACAGGTTATTTCATCTTTATAAATTCCCACTCTCACAAATGATTGGTACAACAAAATGTCTTCCTTTAAAGAAACTGCAGGACCATCTACATCAGATTCCACAATATCTGTGTCTTTAGTGGAATCAATCTCGGAAAGGATGAAGCATTTCGGCATGCAACTTATGACCTTGGTAAAGCATTGGCTGCTAGAAAGATCAATGTTGTGTATGGAGGGGGAAGTACAAGGCCTGAAGGGTTGTACAACAGGAACTGCAATCACAAGAGGGAGCCAAGTTTTGGGTGTTGCTCTAAATGATGGTAATAACCAGAAGACCGCAAACCTTACCCTAGGAACCGTACTGAGGGTTTCAACAATGCAGGAATGTATGGCACAAATGCTATACAAATCTGATGCATTTATTGCATTACCTGGTGGTCTCGGAACCTTAGAAGATATCTTCACCATTGTGTCTTGGACCAATTCTAACTTCCACTAAAAGTCATTAGGGTTTCTTAAATGTTAATGGTTTTTATAATGGTTTGTTAAGTTTTCTGAACAAGCTATGCATCAAGGATTCATACCTCAAGGACTACATGAATCATGGCATGCTCTTCAAATGCTAATGAACTTCTTGAACAAATGCAGAACCTTTCACTTGGACCTTATGCATCAGGAAAGCAGGTGGACAAGAATAACAAAGATGATGGAAGGAAGGAAGATCCTGATACCACTCTTCGGATGTAACTTTCCTTCCTCTTAAAGTTGTGCTTGTATAGTTTTTCATTTAAATATCAATTTTCAAAAAAAAAAAAAATCACCAATCTATAAGACATTAGGGACAATGTCTTGATTAGGTTGGGGGAGGGAAAAGATGGTCCATTTTTTTAAAAATATTAATAGGACGGCAGAGTAAGGAGTTATGTTTAACTCTTGATGCGCATTTATTAGTTTAAAAAATTGTGTTTTTGTTTTAAGTTTCCAGTAAAGTTAACAAGTGTAAAACAAAACATAGAAAAAAGGTGATTTTAAGATTTTTATAACATGATTGAATTGATTCCTAACATCTTGAAATTAATTGGTTTGGCAACAGAGATTTGAATTGAATGGATCAATTTTGATAGTTATTAGCCGTGAGGATTTGAGCCTTTTGACAAATTGAACTTTCTTTCTTGTGTGATTTTCATCCATGGAATTTGTTACTTCAGAACTTGCTTTGATTTTTTTTGAAACTACTCTTGCACGTGCATGAACAAAAAAATGATTGAGGCGAATTTTTCTTTCAGTTGAATAAATTACCCAGTTAAATAGCCAAGTTAAATAGCCAACCTTACATTATTTTCCTTTGAATCACCCTTTTAAGCCTTATTTGTTGTCTCTCGTTCCATACTTAAGTATACAACCAAACTTTTACCTAACCTTATAGAATAAAAGAGTATTGGATTTATCATAAGAATGGATTCTTGAACAAGTGTGGGGGAATGTTAATTATGTGGGCTGCTACATACTTAGTGCTTCTTTGTTATGTAAAAAAACACTAAGAAAGAAGAAAAAAGGAGAAAAAAAGAAGATATGCAAAAGAATGAAGAATCCAAATGATTGAATGATGTACTTAAACTTCAATGTTTGATTTCATATGTATCTATCACACTTGTTACTTGGATTCATTCTCCAAACCTCTTTTACTCTCTTTGGTTTAACTTGTCATATTTGTTTATACCTCTCCATAATTGTCACTCCATTAGTAACCTAATAAGACCTCTTAATTTGTGGATGTATGTGTAATTTGTAGTGGATAAGTAGAAGATAAGAAAGCTTATGATAGTGCAATTTTCATGGGTGGAATTTGAGAGAAACACAGACCTTTTAAACACTTGAGAGATTGAGAGTACTTCCTGCGAGGTTCTATCAAATTGAATCCACTATTTTCAATTGAAGTTGCT
Organism: Sesbania bispinosa; assembly: GCA_026901365.1. Lineage (NCBI taxonomy): Eukaryota > Viridiplantae > Streptophyta > Magnoliopsida > Fabales > Fabaceae > Sesbania > Sesbania bispinosa. Next base: position 611,760 of record QLOH01000205.1, read on the forward strand.
TTTCAATTTTTGAGATGCATAAAGATAAGACTTCATAAATGTTATGATGTCTTGTAATCACCTCTAGCTCATATTTTCTTTACATTTCACTAATTTCATTGGAAAACACCTCTTTGAGTCAATAATTTATGCTTGTTTCCAATTTTGCCCGGGACGTGCAAAAGGTAAGTGTGGGGAAATTTGATAAATACAAATTATACACATTAATCATCCCTCAAATTTAACCTTTTAATGCATTTTTATGCTTAATTAACAAGTCATAAGCATATTATGCCAATTCAGGTTCATATTGGGCCTCAATTACATTTAAGGAAAGATAAAAGAAATCCCTACAACTTTGATGAAGAACACAAAAGCTAAATCAGATGGCTAGTGAGTCGAAATGGGCTTGGAAGACGGAATAAAACAGCGTCATATGAAAACCTGACCAACACTCAATGATTGGGCCATAACTTGGGCAAGAAAAACTCCTTTTGGGCTCAACCCAATGGCATTTGAAAGATAAGTTCTAGAGCTTGATTTCATATGAAGAAAACTCTCTTGGATTCTGCCAGATTAAGGATGATATGCTCGGTGCAAGTGGGAGACAAGTAGGTGAATGATAGCTAGAGTAGGTGAAAAATTCAAAGTAATGGACAAATGCATTAGGTAATTGATCAATAAGTCCATTTGTGGACAAAACATGCTTAGTCATGACTGAGTGATCATGTTTGAAGGCATCTTTTCCCCTCCTATAAATACGAGGGCATGCTAGGGAGAAGAGCATCCAAGTTGTAGTAGAAATTACTAAGAGTTTCATTTACTTTGTTCATCTTTTTGTAAAGTCTTCATGGAAGGCTAATTTTTTATTAAATTCAAGGAGTCAAGCTTATTTTCATCTTGGTTTTAAGGTTTGATCTTCATTTACATGCTAATTGAATTACATCTACCATGCTTTTCTACTCCACTTGCTTCAATTCCATATTTCTTTTATTAAAGCTTGATTGGTTAACATGTTTTGGTTATGAAATTTGTTATTGATGTATGTTGTACTCTTGATTGGTTAATCATCATACAACGATTGAAAAACATAGAGTAAGCAATTAAATTGAAGGTGTTCATTTAATTATTTACTTCAATTGGGTTCCGTTTATAAAATTGATTTGGATCTAACATAAGATTTTATGGTTATTTGATCTTGTTAATCTTAATCAATTGAATTCTGGAAATTATTTCAGTAGTGAATCTAGGATCATTGTAGGGTTTCCACATGATTCTAAGTTGATAGATTTAATCTCTTGAATGCATGTTATTAATAACCAATGATTTACCATGAAAATAGCCTCTGAATTCCTTGGATTGATATTGTCTTGAATTGAATCAACCTTTGCTTTAACTTGATCTTTTATTTTCTTCACTTTATTCCAATCAATCAAACCCCCCCAAAGAAGGATTAATTTGAGTGGATCTTCAGGGTTCGACCCGATTTATACCATTCTACTACAAGTAGTTTGCAGATCGGAGAATTATAATTATAATTTTGTGCAGGTTCGACAACTCTCAGTACCCACATCTTTTTGAGTCTGTTCTTGTTAGCAGGAGGTCTGCCCTTCTTTCTGTGTCGGCCGACACTAAGACATATTGTGTCCAGGCTTGCCACAGGGAAGACATCTCTTACCTTTCTTAGACTTATTAGCATTTTTAATATCAACATCATGCCGGGAGGAAGTCTCTGAGTAACCAAGACCACTTTTGTCTTTAGGATTCATTTGAACTCCCAGAAGCATATTCAGGTTTTTGGTTCCACTGACAAAAGCAACTAGGTCCTTTGTGAGTTCAGCAACTTGTTTTTTATGATTCTCATTTTCCTTTTCAAACTTGATGAATCACAAGTCTCAGAGCTAAGAATCTTTTCCTTGAGTGACAAATTTTCAGCTTCAAGAGCTTTATTTTAGTGGCCACTTCAGTGAATGCTCTTGATAGCTATTTGTACTCATGAAAAAGTTCCTTAGAACTTTCCACCAGATCATCATACATATCTTGTAGAGATTATGGAATTACCTCTGATTTAGAACTGTCTGATGAAGGAAGGCTAGCCATCAGACACTAGAAGGGGGTTGAATAGTGTTTTATACATTTTGATCATTTTGGAAATCTTGAGTTAACATGAAAATTGCGGAAGATAAGAAGGACAAATTTTGACAAAGTTTAGAGACGAAGGAAGGTTGAACAAAACGCTGACTAACTTGGACTCTTAATTAATTAATCTGGTCATTCATATTGATCTCAAGATACCCTCTGAAAGATAGCACAAAGAATCTTTTCAGAACTCTTTCTGAGCTACCTTAGATGATTGATCATCACCTGAAGTATACTTCTAACTTTTGAACTGAGACTGTTTCAAATCCCATTCAAAGAGTTATTTCAGAAGTTCTTCAAAGTACATTCTCAAAGATACTTCAAATGATATGAAATTAATTGAATGATTTATTATCTTAGAAAACTTATTTTATTGAAATTGTTGTGTTAAGTTTATTATGAAAAATACCGTTCAATCCCCATCAGAAATATAAGGCTGTAAATTAAGGAGTTTAAGGGATAGAAAACTTAGCCACAAAATTTATCCTGGTTCACCCCCCAACCCAGTTGAGCTACATCCAGTCCTAGGGCAATCCACCACTAGATTTTCCACTATTTGAAACCATAGATACAGGTATTCTTTTCTATCAAAGCATCTTCAAGCTCTACCACAAGTATTCTTTTATTTTCAACAATCTCTCCAGGCAACTCAGTGTAGTATTCTTTTACAGACAAGCCTCCCCAGGCTCAATACTTCAAATGATATGAAATTAACTGAATGATTTATTATCTTAGAAAACTTATTTATTGAAATTGTTGTGTTAAGTTTATTATGAAAAATACCGTTCAATCCCCATCAGAAATATAAGGCTGTAAATTAAGGAGTTTAAGGGATAGAAACTTAGCCACAAAATTTATCCTGGTTCACCCCCCAACCCAGTGAGCTACATCCAGTCCTAGGGCAATCCACCACTAGATTTTCCACTATCTGAAACCATAGATACAAGTATTCTTTTCTATCAAGCATCTTCAAGCTCTACCACAAGTATTCTTTTATTTTCAACAGTCTCTCCAGGCAACTCAGTGTAGTATTCTTTTACAGACAAGCCTCCCCAGGCTCAACAAGTATTCTTTCTTACAAAGCCTCTCCAGGCTCACAAGTATTCTTTCTTCCACCAAGTCTCTCCAGACTCTCAGACACATAAAGTGTTTACAAACTAAACTAAGTTTAAGTTTCCACGAAACATAAACTTAATCTTTTCCTGTACTAGAGGTTAACTGAGTACTATTCAAGATACAATGAATAAATCTAACTACAAGGTTTTACAGAGAAAGTATTTTCCTTCTAAGCTCTAATTCAACTCTGTATTTTCAGAAGATTGGTTTAATATGATAGTTGATTTCCTATGAACCAAAATCTTCTGCGTAATCAGTGATATGCCATGGGTTAAGGATGAATATGATAATACATGGCAGCACTTCTATTTTTCATTCTGAGGAATTGCCCGGCATGGCAACTACCTCTGGTTAGCAAGAAATGCCAACCTCTTCAAATCCAATCTTGAGGCTATTTATATGTTCTGATGAAATATAGCTGTTGAAGATGGTTGGTAATACCGTTGAGATGTTGATGATGTGGCTCATATAGCCATTGTGCAATAGCTTCTCAAACGGTTGCTTCTTCTTAAGCAAAATAAGTGTTCAAACGATCTTGTTCTGACACTTCTATTGATGAGCTCCTTTGAGAGATTTCCTTGATATTTTTATGCTTCTTCTCTCTCTTGATTTTCTTCTGCTTTCTTCTACTTTCCTCAGCTTTCTTCTGTTTTCCTCTGTTTTCCTTTAGAGTATGTATGAGGAGGTATCCGTTGGATTTGTCCTTTTGCTTATTTGTATATACTCCTTTTCATTTGCTCCTAATACAGTTTCCTCTTTCTTCTTTGAGTGAGATGTCTTGTCCTAAGGACAATAGCTGTTGTTACTATTTCCTCTTTGAATAAAGACATATGATATTGTAGTCGTTGAATCATATGGTCTCAACTTCTCTTGTTGACTCTTCTATGTTGAAATTTGTTCCATGCATTCAGAGAGTTTTATTTCTTCAGACTGTTAAGCCATTTATAACTTCCTTTAGATGATAGCTTCAAGCTTCTTTTAATTCTTCAGATTGAAATGCTTTCAACTCGCTCCTTTCTTCTGACAATATGATTCTTCTCTTCTTCAGATGATTAAAGCAAGATGTTTCTTCCTTTAAGCAGAAATCTTCTTCTTTTTTACTTCAGCAGAATGCTTCTTTCTTACTTCAAACGATCCTAGCTTTATTCATCTTTGTCTCTTCTAGTTCTTCTGATATTTGGATAGATGTTGAATTAAATAATATTAGTTCAAACATCTTTCTCGATATTTTCTTGTCCAGACTTCCGATTTGCTTTTGGACAGTAACGGGTGCAGTATGTCTGCGTATACAGTACCCTTTTGATTGCAGATGCAGCAGTCGTTGCAGGATTTCCTTATTTGTGCAAGTCTTTTGATTGTTCCAGAAAAGTATGCCTAACTTTTGTGCCGAAATGAAGTAGTCCATTGGATACAGTGTTCTTCATGCTTTGACAATATCTTCATGAGAACATTTCTTGGTTTCTGACGCCTTCAGTCCTTCAATCATATAGAGTGCTTCTGATCAGTTTCCATTCTTCAGATGATAGGATGCTTCATACGGAGTCCGTTGAGTCTCAAAAATATCATAAGGAAGATTATGATGATTTAAGACAACTCAATCCCTAAGTTTTAATGTTTAACAATTTTGGTTAAAAGATTTATCATAGATACATATATGTTTTAATGATCTATCTATGATTTCAGCAAGCCACTATAAGCTTATATAAAGACTATGTGAAGTGCTTTCAACCTGCCTGAAGAGTTAAGCCTTCTGAAGGTTCAACCCGTCTGAAGTGTTGAAGCCGTCTGAAGTGCACAACCCGTCTGAAGTGTTGAAGCCGTATGAAGTCTCATTAATGACGTGGCACCCTTTACTGAAGTTTTGTGAAGACTTTTCTGAATCTCTGTTGCACGTACCTTTTCCAACACGTTTATAGCAAGAAAACACAGAGACCTTTCCCGATGTTTTTGAATTTCATACACCACTGAGGAAATCTCTAAACGCAGCCTCTGCAGCAACATTTGTAGCAGCTTTATGGCAGGAGGCAACCTTGTACCGTGTCAGAAATATCAGAGCTCTCAGAAGCATGTCCTCACAACGGATTATAAATAGCATTTAATGCTATCTCTAAACGGTGGTTATTTCAACGGAATTGAAGATTGGGTATAAATACCCCTCCATGAAGACCATCAAGAGAGAGAAAAATAAATATACAAGAAAGCCAAGAGAACAATCACGTTGCAAAATTTTACTCTGAAAAAACTCTCTGATAAAATTCTTTGTACACATTTGTATATCCTGAGCATACCTAAGAATTTATTGTACATTGTATTTGTTTGAGCTTCAAACTGGTATAGTTTTAAATCTTAAACTCTTTTCTCTGTAAACTTTGTTTAGAGCCTGGAGAGGCTTGGTTGACAAAAGAATACTTGGTTGTAGAGCCTGGAGAGGCTTGACTGTAAAAGAATACTTGGTTTGTAGAGCCTGGAGAGGCTTGACTGTAAAAGAATACTGGTTGTAGAGCCTGGAGAGGCTTTGACTGTAATAGAATACTTGGTTGTAGAGCCTGGAGAGGCTTGACTGTAAAAGAATACTTGGTTGTAGAGCCTAGAGAGGCTTGAACTGTAAAAGAATACTTGTAATCTTGGTGAAGATTAAGAGAAAATCCAAGTGCTAGTTGGCATTGGGACTGGACGTAGCTCACAGTGGTAGTGAGTGAACCAGGATAAATTCCTTGGCTAAGTTTTCTTACCTATCTCTTGTCAATTTATTTATACTAATCAAAGGGTGTTTGAAAAAGCAATTCTGATATTTTAAAAGCAAGAAAACCTTTTAAAATACATTTTCAGAAGCCGTCTTAAGGAACTTCAGACAGTCTTTCAAAAACCTATCTGAAATCATTTTAAACTTGTTATTCACAAAAAGCTTTCATAATATATTAAGAAAACACTATTCAACCCCCTTCTAGTGTTTCCCTGTGTTTCTACAGAGTCAAGTCTTCAGTTTGTCTTCGAGTCTTCAGATGATAGTCACTTCTTCAGATGGAGGATAAGCTTCAGATGATGATGAGTCTTGAGACGGGTCTAAGTCTTTCATGTCTTCTGATAGTTAAACCTTTTCTATTCTTTTTTGTAGCTTCCTTTGCTTCTAGTTGCTTCATTTTTATTGTGGATCTCTTCTTCGTTTGCTGTCTTCTGGGCTTCAGATGAATATGCTTCAGATGATTTGAGTCTTTTCTTCTCTTCAGATTTTGTGTTGCTTCATCTTCTGATTTTCCTTCGTTCTTCTGATTTGTTCTTCTTCTTCTGATACTCCACTGGTTCTTCTTCTTTCGATTCTTCACTGGTTCTTCTTCTTCTGATTTATTCTTCTTTTGATTCTTCTTCTTCTGATTCTGATACTTCACCCTGAGACACAATCTACAAAACAATACCTTTTTTAGTAGCACCTGTTTTCTTTAATCTAGTCTAATTTGTTGATCATTAAAACCAAGGATAATGAGTCTTGAATCTAATTTGAATACTTAAATTAATTCTGAGACTCAACATTTTCCCCCTTTTAATGATGACAAATTAGATATGACTAACAAATATCATAAAAGATTTAAGTTACAAAATGATTATGTTATGTTCCAGATGAGGCTTTGTTAATTGTGAATGAAACTCCCCCTAAACTGAATATCTCTTATCATCTTATATTTCTGAAATATTTTTACTTTCAGGAATTTGTTTAGTTATATTTCTCCCCCTTTTGTCATTATTAAAAAGAAATAGATTAAGCAAAGGCACAGAGTAAATTCAACAAGAGGAAAACTTTACCAAAAGAGATTATATTCTAAGAGTTGTCAACTCCCTCTAAGAAAATATTAATTCCAAGGCCTGTTGGGATCTCTCAAGGTCCATGAGCTTGAGCTTGAAGAAAGATGACAACAAGAAGAAGTCTTTAGCACTAAACTCCAAGGCCAAACAGCCTAGGCATGGCAACATGAACGCTATGCAAGCTGAGGAAACTTCAGAAGCAGATGAAGATTCTGGAGATAGCTCAGAAGATGATGATTTTGATCTTCTAAGTAGGAAGATCAAGAGAATGCTTCAAGTAGAGGGAAAGTTCAGAAAGAACAACCTTCAACCTCTAAAGCAGGTAAATCAGGTAATAGTAAAGACTCTCAAAATGACAAAATTACTTGTTTTGAGTGCAAACAACCAGGTCACATGAAGGCAGAATGCTCAAGACTGAAGAAGAACACCTTCAATAAGAAGAAGTTCTTCAAGAAGAAAAAGGGTCTGATGGCAACATGGGAGGATCTTGATGAGTCTACCTCAGAAGAGGCCAACCTGTGTCTCAATGGCCCAACCTGCCCTCATCAGACAGCTCTGAAGCTGAGGTATTTCCCTTAACTCTTCAAGAGATGTATGGTGACCTGATGGAAGTTCCAAGGAACTCTTTCAAGAGTATAAGAATCTGTCCAAAGCCCACACAGAATGTGTAGTAAATATGAGGCTCTTGAGATAGAAAATATTATGCTCAAGGAAAAGATTCTTGTGACTGAAGTCAGCAGTTCACAAACTGTATCTGAAGAAAATAAAAAACTTCAGAAACAAGTTGAGGAACTAACAAGAGACTTAGCCAAATTTGTCAAAGGAACAAAAATCTTAATATAATACTTGGAAATCAAAGGCATTCCTTGACAAAAGTGGTTTAGGCTTTTGTGATCACAACATCTCTGAACCTCCTACTGTCTTAAATTTTACTAAAGGCAAAAGAAGGTTATTGGGTGTCTCACTGTGGCAAGCCTGGACACAATGTGGCTCAGTGCAAACACAAGATAAAGCAAGGCCCAAAGCTAACAAGAAAGGACCCAAAAGAATAGGGTACCTAAAACTTGATCATTCCTGTTGCAGGATGTGTGAAAGCTGTCTGAAAGGGAAACAAACAAGACATTCTTTTAAGAGTAAGGATGTTGTTTCTACTAACAGACCTATTAGAATTGTTACATATTGACTTGTTTGGTCCTATTAGAACAGAAAGCATAGTGGTATAAAAATATGGTTTGGTCATTGTTGATGACTATTCTAGATACACATGGGTATTATTCCTAGAAGCAAGGATGAGACTTTCAGAATTTCACAATATTCTGCAAGAAGGTACAAAATGAAAAAGGATTCTATATATCTGTCATCAGAAGTGATCATGGTGGAGAGTTTGAGAATGCAAACTTTCAACTGTTCTGTGATGAGAATGGGATCTCACACAGTTTCTCTGTGGCAAGAACACCTCATCAAAATGGGGTTGTTGAGAGAAAGAACAGAAGCTTGCAAGAAATGGGTTAGAACCATGCTCAACTCATGCAACCTACCAAGATCCTTCTGGGCAGAAGCTATTAACACAGCTTGCTACCTTCAGAACAGAATATTGGTAAGACCAATTCTGAAACAGACTCTTTATGAATTGTGGAAAGGAAGGAAACCCAACATATCATATTTCCATCCATTTGGATGTGAGTGTTTCATACTCAACACCAAGGATGATCTTGGAAAATTTGATGCAAAGTCTGACAAAGGATTTTTCATAGGTATTCTGAAACATCTAAAGCCTATAGAGTTTATAACTCTAGAACTTTAATTGTAGAGGAATCAATCCATGTTAAATTCAATGACATGAAAGAGACTGATAGGGAACTATCAGATCTAGAAGATGATTTTGCAGGTATGGAGCTGAATGATCATAATAGCTTGAAGGATGAACATGTGTCTGAAGCACCATCTGAACCTCTTCAGACAAATGTTGAGTCTCAGACAAATCAGACAGTATCTCAAAAAACTAACCAAAGATACAAAACACATCATCCAAAAGAGCAAATCATTGGTAGCACTTTAGAAGGAGTTAAAACAAGATCAAAATTCAAGAATCTGAATTCTCTTGCTTTCCTGTCTGAAAATTGAGCCAAAGAACATTGATGAAGCTCTGCATGATGAAGGGTGGATCCTAGCCATGCAAGAAGAGCTAAATCAATTTGCTAGGAGTAATGTTTGGACCCTTGTTCCTAAACCCCACGGGAAAACTATTATTGGAACCAAATGGGTGTTCAGAAACAAGTTGTCTGAAGAAGGAAAAGTGGTCAGAAGAAACAAGGCAAGATTGGTGGCTCAAGGGTACAATCAAACAAGAAGGTATTGACTTCACTGAAACCTTTGCCCTGTTGCCAGGTTAGAAGCAATTAGAATTCTTCTCCTCTTATGTTGTAAATAATGGCATCAAACTATATCAAATGGATGTCAAAAGTGGTTTTTCTGAATGGATTCATTGAAAGAAGAGGTTTTTGTTAGACAACCCCCTGTGGTTTTGAAGATATAGCTTTTCCTGATCATGTTTTCAAACTAAAAAAGGCTCTTTATGGTCTGAAACAAGCCCCAAGAGCTTGGTATGACAGATTGAACAGTTTTCTTATCAAAAATAGTTTTGAAAGAGGAAAGTAGATACAACTCCTTTTTAGAAAACAGTCTAACAAAAGATCTTATACTTGTCCAGATATATGTTGATGACATTATTTTGGTTCAACTAATTCTTCTATGTGCAAGGAGTTTTCTGAGTTGATGGCAATCAGAGTTTGAAATGAGTTTAATGGGAGAACTAAAATTTTTCTTAGGACTTTCAGATTAAGCAAGATTCTGATTGTATATGGATCCATCAAGAAAAATATACAAAAGAAATGCTCAAGAAGTTTAACTAAATGATTGCAAACCTATGTCAACTCCTATGCATCCCTCTTTCATCTTAAGCAACGATGAAAATGAAGAACCAGTGAATCAAACTTTTGTATAGAGGAATGATTGGCTCTTTATTGTATCTAACAGCAAGCAGGACCTGACATAATGTTCAGTGTGTGTCTTTGTGCTAGATTTCAAGGCAGATCCAAGAACTACTCATAACAAATCTGTTAAGAGAATTTTTAGATATCTTAAAGGCACTACTAATCTTGGTCTATGCTATAAGAAGACAAGGATTGCAGGTTAAGATGGATACTGTGATGCTGACTTTGCTGGAGATAGAATAGAAAGAAAGAGCACCAGTGGAGGATGTCATTTCTTTGGAAGTAACATGATCAGCTGGTCAAGCAAAAGGCAAAGCACCATTGCATTATCAACAGCAGAAGCATAATACATCTCAGCAGCCAGTTGTTGTTCACAACTGCTATGGGTGAAGTATCAGCTTGAGGATTTTAATATTCCTATTTCTGCTTATACCTGTTCTTTGTGATAATACATGTGCAATTAATTTGTCTAAAAATCCTATCCAACATTCTAGGGCTAAGCATATAGAAATCAAGCATCATTTTATTAGAGACTATGTTCAGAAAGGTGTTGTTTGATATTCAGTTCATTGAAACAGAGCATCAATGGGCAGATATATTCACGAAAACCCCTGGCTGAAGATAGATTTAAGTTCATACGCAATAATTTGAACATACATGCATTCTTTAATAATTGATTGTGTATGATACTGTCTGATATGTTAAGAGCGTCTGAAATTCCAGGGGGTGTGTCTGAAATCGTGACATGTTTGAAATTTTAGGATTTCTGAAATTTTATATGTGTGTCTGAAATTCTCACTTGTCTGAAATGACTTGCTAACGTGGCTATCTGAGACGGTCTGAATTCCATTTATTTTGTCTCTTCCACTTCGCTCGTTACCCAATGTCTGCGCAGCCAGTACTAGCCATCATTGCATCGTGGATCTATAAATGCAGGAGTAAGTGTGTCGAGGAATCTTTACACTTTCTCTCAGCATACTGTTTGAACTTCTCCTCTCAGGGCAACCGTTTCCTCTCAAGTTTCTCTGCAACTTATCAATGGCACCAAAGAAGTCTTCCAGCTCTGGTGGAATGTGGTCAAATCAAAAGGTGTGGACCTTGAGGAGCTTCGAAATCTTGGTACGGATTTGGTTGAGGAATTTGATGTTGTTGGATGGACTCCTTTCTTCGACTACATTTACTGTTCATGGCATGAGTAGAGTATGATAGATTTCTGGTCCTTCAGCTCGAGGAATACCTAACTCCAAGGGAGTGTATGAAAAGCATCAAGGCTAGGAGTCCCTGTTTTTGTTGAGTGAAGAGATTCTCTCCACCATCACCAAGGTCAAGGATGAAGGAGAAATCTTCACTCCAGGGTGGGAGTTGAGAAATGGTGGGTAGAAGAAGTACACCAAGATGCTGTATGGGACTGAAGAACCCAAGAACCCTAATGCCTAAGTACATGCCTGGACAAAGTCAGAGTTCTACACTCCATCTTAGGATGCTCAATAATTCCTAAGAGTGGAAGCAGGAATCACGTCTCTGAACTGGAGAGATTCTGCTTGATTCACCTATACTGCAGAAGAAGAAGATGAATCTTCCAAGCATCTTATGTTCCACATGCAAAAGAAGATCAGAGATTCTGGTGCAAATCTTCCTCACAACACCCTCATAACAAAGGTACTCTTGCACTTTAAAGTACCTATTGAAAGACTGTTTGATCACAAGTCCACCTGCATTCTTTGGTGAGTCAAATCTGAAGAGCATGACTCTGAGAAACCCTCTCACTCCAAGACCTCCATCTCCTACTCTGAAGGAGAGTGTTCTCATGGAGAAGGCCTCAAGAAGAGGAAGCACAATAGAGATTCTTGAACAAGAGCTTCAAGGGGACATCAGAAAAGGAGAGTTCAAGGCCTCCAAACCATCCCTCAACCTAACTGAAGAAGCTCCCTGTGAGGAGTGCAGCAAAGGTATCTTCAGCAGCTTCTACTTTGCACACTCAGGCATCTGAACCTGTTCAGAAGGCTTTGCAAAAGCGTCTGAAATAGTGGGTCAGGGTTCTGAAGGTGCAAAACCTCTTAAGCCTACTTCTGACATAGAAGGAAAGGCTCATGAGGAAGAGATTGCTAACCTTGCTGATCCTGAAGCTGTAGCAGCTCCACCTCTGGCAGCTTGCCCCTCTGATCCAGAGTTGATTCAAGTAGCAGCCATAGCTACTGCCTTAGAGCAAGAAGAATTGGATAAGAAGGCTGAGCAAGAGAAGACAGACTATGCTATTGGTGGCCTCTCAGCTAGCCTTGGCTGAAGATGAAAGGCAAGCTACCTTGGCTCAAGTAATAAGAAGAGAAAGAGGTCTAGTGCTCAGCAAAGGAGGAGAACCAAGAGCAAGATTCTTGAGACAGCTCCTGAACCTACTACTAGGGTTACAAGGAGCATTGCTAGCCAAATGGAAGCTATGGATGAAGCTAGCAAGTACCAGAACTTTGTAAAGGCCAATCTCTATTTCAAGAAGAGAAGAGAAGAAAACAAGCTGAAAGGGAGAAGGTGTCTGAACCTGAGAAGGTCAAACCCCCTGTGAAAAGACCAAGGGTGAGGTTTGACAATGTGACTCCATCACCTCCTTCCTCACCAGAAAAGAAAGAAGAAAAGAGAAGGAAGTTGTTCAGCAACCTATGGAGACAGAAGAAGAAGCACCATCACCCCATCACCACCATCTTCACCATCATCATCATCTTCAGAGTCAACCAATCTGAAGAACCTTTTGTGAGATTCAGCAAGAGGGAGCTCAAAGGTGTGGAAAGGGAGTATGCTGCCTGAACACATTAGGCTAGGACCTAAAAGTAGGGATTTCTTCACAGAACCCACTTTTGATCCTTATGCATTTCCTTTCACTCAGCATCAGTATGATGAGGAACCTGAAGTGCCTCATAAGAGGTATGAAGGACCTTTCTTGAGAGGGAAAGGGTTCCCAAGTTCCCAAACCTTTATGAAGAACTGCAATATTTCAGAGATGCACCCCCTATCTCTCTGCACCATGGGCTAGTCAAGCATACTTCAGATGCTGAAAGAGAGAAGTATCAAGGAAGCTTAGACCAGATGTAACTCAGGGCAACTTGAGAAGATCAGAAAGGGTGTGGTTATCACCTGCTCACAAGTGGGGCTCACTTGACCCTTTTTCTGATGTTGATTGTCTGAAGATGAGTAATGAAGACTGGTGTTTTGTCAGGCATCTATGCACAAAAGGTGAAATCTTTGAAAGGGATATCTGAAGTCTGTTGGCATGAGAGGAGGATACAGGCCCCCTAGAACATTTTCCATCAGGACAACCACCAAGATTCTAGTGCAACCTGATAGAATTGTTCCTAGGTACCCTCTGAAGGAAGGCCTGCTGATAAGTTCAAGGAACCTAAGGCCTATCTTGTTTCCCTTCAAGCCTCTGACTCCAAGAGAATGGAAGGAGCTACCAGCAAAGGTCAAGAGACAAGGTGGAGGCATGGATCACAGTTTCAGAGACAGAGTTTGGTCATCTTACTGGAAAATTAGAGAGGATGCTGGATCCTCTTCTGGGTCAACTGGACCAGATGCTGATTCTATCACAGGGCATGGGAAATTCATAAATGTGAAGTATCATTACATCAGAGGCCATTTCCCACCTCTGTCTGAATCATTTCATGAAGACTGGGAGATTATATGTCCCATTGGAACATTCTTCTTTCCAGTGTATCGTCCACAGGAGTATGGTTTGCTTCCAGGTTTGATGTGCTGAGATTTGTGTGCAAACACATCCAAATTATTCTTTATGGAGCACCACCTGATCTCGAAGAAGAGAATAGAAAGCTCAGGCTGAAGATAGAGAAACTAGAGAAGAAGAATGTTGATCTCATTGCTAAACAAGATAGATTCTTCAAGAGCAACAACAGATTAGAAGTGGCCAACAAGACATGAAGACTGCTCTCATCTCTCAGATTGACAAGGCCAAGGATGAGCTGATTTCCTTCATGAAAGAAGTTTTGCTGAAGAAGGATGGGTAGTCAATGATGTGTAGCCATGTCTCATGTTTATTTCTGCTAAGTGATTTCTTTTTTGAACAGTTTGATTAATACTATCAGTGTTTCGCATCATGTTGTGTTTGTGCTGAGTTTGCTGTATTCTTTCATACTTCATGATTTTGCTATGATTGCTGATGTTGTTATGCTCTGGAATTCCCTTTTGATTGATGACAAAAGGGGGGAGTATTAAAAACTAACAAAATCTGAATCTGAAGTGATCACAGGACTCAGGGGGGAGTAAATAAGAAACTGATAAGTATTTTTGATCAAATCAGTTTAAGAGATCACCATCTGAGGGGAGCTATCTATTCTTTTTTCTTTTAAACTCCTTTCAGATTTATGTATTTTAAACAAATTTGTCATCATTAAAAGGGGGAAGAATGTTGAGTCTCAAAAATATCATAAGGAAGATTATGATGATTTAAGACAGCTCAATCCCTAAGTTTTAATGTTTAACAAATTTGGTTTAAAAGATTTATCATAGATACATATATGTTTTAATGATCTATCTATGATTTCAGCAAGCCACTATAAGCTTATATAAAGACTATGTGAAGTGCTTTCAACTTGTCAAAAGAGTTAAGCCTTCTGAAGGTTCAACCCGTCTGAAGTGTTGAAGCCGTCTGAAGTGCATAACCCCGTCTGAAGTGTTGAAGTCGTCTGAAGTCTCATTAATGATGTGGCACCCTTTGCTGAAGTTTGTGAAGACTTTTCTGAATCTCTGTTGCACGTACCTTTTCAAACCCGTTTATAGTAAGGAACACAGAGACCTTTCCTGGTGTTTTTGAATTTCATACACCACTGAGGAAATCTCTGCATCGCAGCCTCTGCAGCAACATTTGTAGCAACTTTATGGCAGATCAACCTTGTACCGTGTCAGAAATATCAGAGCTCTCAGAAGCATGTCTCACAACGGATTAAATAGCATTTTAATGCTATCTCTAAACGGTGGTATTTCAACGGATTGAAGATTGGGTATAAATACCCCTCCATGAAGACCATCAAGAGAGAGGAAATAAATATACAAGAAAGCCAAGAGAACATCACGTTGCAAATTTTTACTCTGAAAAAACTCTTTGATAAAATTCTTTGTACACATTTGTATATCCTGAGCATACCTAAGAATTTATTGTACATTGTATTTGTTTGAGCTTCAAACTGGTATAGTTTAAAAGCTTAAACTCTTTTCTCTGTAAACTTTGTTTAGAGCCTTGAAGAGGCTTGGTTGACAAAAGAATACTTGGTTGTAGAGCCTGGAGAGGCTTGACTGTAAAAGAATACTTGTTGTAGAGCCTGGAGAGGCTTGACTGTAAAAGAATACTTGGTTGTAAAGCCTGGGAGAGGCTTGACTGTAAAAGAATACTTGGTTGTAGAGCCTGAAGAGGCTTACTGTAAAAGAAATACTTGTAATCTTGGTGAAGATTAAGAGAAAATCCAGTGCTAGTTGGCATTGGACTGGACGTAGCTCACAGTGGTAGTGAGTGAACCAGGATAAATTCCTTGGCTAAGTTTTCTTACCCTTATCTCTTGTCAATTATTTATACTAATCAAAGGGTGTTGAAAAACAATTCTGATATTTTAGAAGCAAGAAAACCTTTTAAAATACATTTTCAGAAGCCGTCTTAAGGAACTTCAGACAGTCTTTCAAAAACCTGTCTGAAATCGTTTTTTTAAACTTGTTGTTTACAAAAAGCTTTCATAAAATATTAAGAAACACTATTCAACCCCCCTTCTATGTGTTTCCCTGTGTTTCTACAGAGTCAAGTCTTCAGTTTGTCTTTGAGTCTTCAGATGATAGTCACTTCTTCAGATGGGGGATATGCTTCAGATGATGATGAGTCTTGAGACGGTCTAAGTCTTTCATGTCTTCTGATAGTTGAACCTTTTCTATTCTTTTCTGTAGCTTCCTTTGCTTCTAGTTGCTTCATTTTTATTGTGAATCTCTTCTTCCTTTGTTGTCTTCTGGGCTTCTGATGAATATGCTTCAGATGATTTGAGTCTTTTATTCTCTTTAGATTCTGTGTTGCTTCATCTTCTGATTTTCCTCCGTTTTTCTTCTGATTTGTTCTTCTTCTTCTTCTGATACTCCACTGGTTCTTCTTCTTCGGATTCTTCACTGGTTCTTCTTCTGATTTCTTCTTCTTTTGATTCTTATTCTTCTGATTCTGATACTTCACCCTGAGAAACAATCTACAAAACAATACCTTTTTTAGTAGCACCTCTTTTCTTTTAATCTAGTCTAATTTGTTGATCATTAAAACCAAGGATAATGAGTCTTGAATCTAATTGAATACTTAAATTAATTCTGAGACTCAACATTTTCCCCCTTTTTAATGATGACACATTAGATATGACTAACAAATTTCATAAAAGATTTAAGTTACAGAATGATTATGTTATGTTCCAGATGAGGCTTTGTTAATTGTGAAAACCTCCCCCTAAACTGAATATCTCTTATCATCTTATATTTCTGAAATATTTTACTTTCCGGAATTTGTTTAGTTATATTTCTCCCCTTTTTGTCATTATTAAAAAGAAATAGATTAGCAAAGGCACAGTAAATTTCAACAAGAGTAAAACTTTACCAAAAGAGATTATATTCTAAGAGTTGTCAAACTCCCTCTAAGAAAAATATTAATTCTTTAGATACCAAATGTTAGCTTCTCAGATACCAGTTGTTAATTTTTTAGATACCAGTTGTTATTTTTTTTTCAAAATTTAAGGATACCACATGTTATGACAGTGTTTTGATATAGCTTGTTATCTTCTGAGTTTCTTTCTTACTTCATTTTGTTAGTTATATATTTCTCCCTCTTTTGTTATTAATTAAAAAGGTGTTGTTTGTGAGGTTATGTTGTGAACCGTTTTACTTGATTCTAATTATGCAAGGTTATGTTGTGAACCGTTAATACCACTTGTTGAGGCTTTTATCTTGATACTGTTATAAATTAACTTGAAAGAATACCAACTGTTAAAATTGATAGAAATTATTTAATCTTTTTAAAACCAGTCCTTTAAAAATTGAGCAGTTTTAAGAAAGTTCAGATGAAAGAAAATGATTCCAACAGATATATACACAACTTTTTGAAGGAAACATTACAAAGAACAAAACAAAGATGATATGTACAGAAATAAATAAGAGAGATTACAAAGAAGAAAACAATTAAATACATAGGTACATATATATAGTTTTTACTAGAAATTTTCTTGAAAATACATGAAAATACATTTACTATCTTGAAAATACATTTATCATTGCTACCTCTCTTGATTCCTATGAAGGCCTGAGACATAGCCTTGTAGCAGCTCCATCTCTTTCAAAGCTACCACCACTTCTTTGGCTGAACAGCCTCAGTGGTGCCTCTTGAGCCTGTATCCTCCTCCCAACCGTGCGTTTAGCACGCAATCCCCTTGTGAAAACTGAAACAGTGGAGGTGCATCATTTAACACTGTGTTTCGACCACCAACCACAACCTTTATCATCAGGACCACATGTGAAGTGGTTTCCCTCATAAGATTGGCTATACTGGCTTCTACCAGTGGTCTTCCAGTGCACTTGTGATGCAACAAGATCACCATGGTCCAAGTGTAGAGAAACTGGTCTTAGATGAAGCCTTTCTCTTACTTGTTATTCCACACATCATCCAAGATGACTTGACCTTGTCCTCAACTTGTTCTAGAATTCCTTCTTCTGTTTTCCTTTGCTTCTTCATCCTTCTTCAAAAGAGCAACACACTCAGACTCTTAGACAAAGTTATGGAAGAAAATTTGAAGAGATGAGTTTGTATGAAGAGCTCTTGTGAATTTATAGGACCTTGAAGCAGGGGTAAAATAGAGCAGTGCAGAAATTGATCCTAACGGATAGTTGATCACGGGATACATATGGGTTCGGGTAGGTAGCATTGATGATGACAGTTTCAGACCTTGGGAGTGCCAAAAACGTACATCATTGATTGGTCATAGATGAAGCGCCATAGTCATAGAAAACTGAGTCATTAGCGTTGATAAAGAAATTTTTGGAAAACGTTTCTGAAAGAAGACAAAGAAGAGATACATAAATGTATGTTTGAAAACATTTTGGAAATGCTTTTTGGAAATAAGTAAATAAAACAAGGGAAAACATTTTATAAATGGAAACTTTTAAAACAACATTTTCAGACACAACACAAAAGAAAACACAAAACAAAGTTTTTATAATTATTATCTGGGAAATTTTGAGTTTCTTTCAAGTAATTTAGTTTTAATTATTAAAGAGTTTGGAGTATTTTAGTAGGGTTAAGTTTTTACAGATATCTAAGTTATAAGGTAAGATGATGTTACCAGTAGGTCTATTTACTGTTCTTTGGTTTGAAATATGCATCTCTGACATTTCACTTTTCTTCAGAGATTTGTTCTCCTTCTGAGGTTGCTTGTAGCTTGTCTTCAGCATGCTTCTTGTCATTTTTGCTCAAAGAGATTCCATTAACAATCATCTCGACTTATTCCTCAAGGATTGAGATAGACTTTTATGATTAGAGTATCAATCACCTTAACATTCCCAACCCACAATTTCATTAAGTTCATTTGGAACTTTCTGAACAGGTTCAGCAAATGACGATGATATCTTGTCATATTTGCCTCTCAAGTTTTGAGGTAGTCTTAGAGTGTTGAATATTAATCATCTTAGTATTTCCGACCCACAATTTCAGTAGGTTCATTTGGAACCATTTGAACAGGTTCAGAAAATAAAATGATATTATATTAACTACACCATTTGATGATGTTTTCTTCAGAAGTTTATCAAAAATTAATTCCTGCATCAATCACAACAAGAAATACCTTTCAGCACATCTGATTAATTTTAAATATTTTTTAATTGTTAATTTTAATTGTTAGAGAGATATTTTTAGAGACATTACTTTAAATTTACCATCTTATTAATTATTTCTATTCAGATAGAGAAACCAATTGTTGATGATTAAGTTAAAGATTTAACTAATTATGCACAGATAAAAAAACACAATTACACAGATAGGATACTTAGGAGCTTTAACAAAGGTACTCTTAGTAGAACAAGAAACTAATTTTATTAATATCAAATAAAATTTTAAACAACAAGCCAAAAACACTCAATGACAAGACACAATTAAATCATTGATCATCAATGTGGTCCTCATCAGCCTTTTCTTTTTCAGCTCTGAGTTTCTTTAAGATCCTTCTCAGCAGCTCTCAGTCTTCTTGCAAGTCGGGAAACCCTGCCATTCACCTTCTTCAGATGGTATGCACCCGACATCATCCTTTTCCTTTTACGAGACTTCAAGTGGGTATCTTCAGTTTCTTCTTCATTGCATGGAGCAAAAAGAGGATGAATAACTACTTAATTCTCAGGGGCTTCTTCTTTTTCAACTAGAGTCCGATCTAACTCAACATATGCAGCTGGAGTGAAGAAGTCAGGAGAAGGTTGGTTAGAGAGGCTTTCCACTGGAAATCCCTCGCGCATGAGAACTTTCATGATCAAGGTGTTGTAAGGATAGAGGTCCTCATTCCCCATCTCATCTCTGAAACACATCTGAAACAACAGCACCCATGGGAGATTGATTTTCTTCTTTGACAGCAACAGTCCCAACACAAACCTCTCCATCATACTTATTACCAAATTGTTTCTTCCTCTGAGAAGAATACAACAGTTTAGTACAACAAGGAGGGCTCTGGGTGTGCTCAGAAGTTGAGAAGGTCTAAAAGGGGCTATCCTTCTTCCTCCAAAGAGATATTGATCGAGAACAAATGTTCCACCATGTAGGGATTCCCACATTTGGAAGTATTATTCCCCACTGGCAGGCACACAAATCACTTTAGCAATTAGTTTGGTGTCCACGTACAGGGATCTTCCCATCACCTTCGTTTCAATTCCAGTTCTGTTGGGTTCAGATATGATCTTAATATTGTCCCAGAACTCCACCACACTTTCCTTATGCCAAGAGGAGGAGATGTGGTTGAAGTATGGTGTCCATCCAGCGGCATTGAATTATTCAGATATTTTGTAATCTGCTTCATCAAAGTCTGAGAGATTTACCATCTTACAGGGGATGATTTTCTCATCAAATACTGAAGGAGCAGAGTTACTTGAAGATACTGATATGTTTGCCATGGAGTGAAAGAACTTATTGAACTTTCGATGAGAGAGATACTTGAGAAACTCTTTGCATTTTAGAGGAAGGATTGAATGAAGTGTAGTTTCCATGTTGATCTTCCAATCCTGTTAAACAGGGAACCGGGCATGCTTCAAGCATTAATGAGAGACGGTTACATGCACTGAACCGGTGTGGAGAGTAGTGCATCGTGCCGATTATGAGAAGTCGGTTGATGATTCAACGATTTACGTTGCGTTGTATCACAATTATTAACTTACATGACTCTTCAACTTAAAAGTGTATGCTAATGACACTTAAATACATATGACACAGATTAACATCCAACAATTAATTTTCACACAAGTTTAAACATGCATGCATCAATAATTTCAATAACAGAATGTAAAGCACATAGTAGTTAAATAACTATATTTAAATTTGAACTAAGAAAAGAAAGATGCTACCCGTATGTGATCTTGAGATAGATGTACTTTCCTTTATCCATTACGTCCTTCTGAAAGATGTCGTAATTGCATGAATAATGAGTTTCATAAAAATAATTTCCTTTTCTCATTATCATTCTTCAGAGTTTCTTCAGCTTGGTGAGATTTCCATCTTCTGAGGATCTACTCCTTCTGCATTTGTTAGATGCTCAACCCGAAGGTGAGCTCTAATACCAATTGTTAGTTCCACAGGAGAAACTAGAATGGGGGTTGAATAGTGTTTTATACATTTTGATAATTTTGGAAATCTTGAAAATAAACTACAAGCCTATTAAGACAAAATAAAATGAGAAAGTTAAAATCAAAGTTAACATGAAAATTGCGAAAGATAAGAAGGACAAATTTTGACAAAGTTAGAGACTAAGGAAGGTTGAACAAAACGCTGACTAACTTGGACTCTTAATTAATTAATCTTGGTCATTCAGATTCATCTCAAGATACCCTCTGAAAGATAACACAAAGAATCTTTTCAGAACTATTTCTGAGCTACCTCAGATGATTGATCATCGTTTGAAGTATACTTCTAACTTTTGAACTGAGACTGTTTCAAATCCCATTCAAAGAGTTATTTCAGAAGTTCTTCAAAGTACATTCTCAAAGATACTTTAAATGATATGAAATTAACTGAATGATTTATTATCTTAGAAAACTTATTTTATTGAAATTGTTGTGTTAAGTTTATTATGAAAAATACCGTTCAATCCCCATCAGAAATATAAGGTTGTAAATTAAGGAGTTTAAGGGATAGAAAACTTAGCCACAAAATTTATCCTGGTTCACCCAACAACCTAGTGAGCTACATCCAATCCCAAGGCAAACCACCACTAGATTTTCCACTATCTGAAACCACAGATACAAGTATTCTTTTCTATCAAGCCTCTTCAGGCTCTACCACAAGTATTCTTTTATTTTCAACTGCCTCTCCAGGAAACTCAGTGTAGTATTCTTTTATGGACAAGCCTCTCCAGGATCAACAAGTATTCTTTCTTACAAAGCCTCTCCAGGCTCAACAAGTATTCTTTCTTCCACCAAACCTCTCCGGGCTCTCAGACACATAAAGTGTTTACAAACTAAACTAAGTTTAAGTTTCCACGAAACATAAACTTAATATCTTCCTGTACTAGAGGTTAATTGAGTACTTCTCAGGATACAATGAATAAATCTAAGTACAAGGTTTTACAGAGAAAGTATTTTCTTCTAAGCTCTAATTCAACTCTATATTTTCAGAAGATTGGTTGAATATGATAGTTGATTTCCTATGAACCAAACTCTTCTGCATAATCAGTGATATGCCATGGGTTAAGGATGAATATGATAATACATGGCAGCACTTCTATTTTTCATTATGAGGAATTTCCCGGCATGGCAACTACCTCTGGTTAGCAAGAAATGCCAACCTCTTCAAATTCAATCTTGAGGCTATTTATATGTTCTGATGAAATATAGCCGTTTGAAGATGGTTGGTAATACCGTTGAGATGTTGATGATGTGGCTCATATAGCCGTTGTGTAATAGCTTCTCAAATGGTTGCTTCTTCTTAAGCAAAATAAGTGTTCAGACGATCTTGTTCTGACACTTCTATTGATGAGCTCATTTGAGAGATTTCCTTGATATTTTTATGCTTCTTCTCTCTCTTGATTTTCTTCTGCTTTCTTCAGTTTTCTTCTGCTTTCCTCAGCTTTCTTCTGTTTTCCTTTAGAGTATGTATAAGGAGGTATCCGTTGGATTTGTTCTTTTGCTTATTTGTATATACTCATTTTCATTTGCTCCTGACACAGTTTCCTCTTTCTTCTTTGAGTGAGATGTCTTGTCCTAAGGACAATAGCTGTTGTTGATATTTCCTCTTTGAATAAAGACATATCATATTATAGTCGTTGAATCATATGGTCTCAACTTCTCTTGTGACTTCTTCTTTGTTGAAATCCGTTCCATGCATTCAGACAATTTTATTTCTTCAGACTGTTAAGCCATTTATAACTTCCTTCAGATGATAGCTTCAAGCTTCTTTTAATTCTTCAGATTGAAATGTTTTCAACTCGCTCCTTTCTTCTGACAATATGATTCTTCTCTTCTTCAGATGATTAAAGCAAGATGCTTCTTCCTTTAAGCAGAAATCTTCTTCTTTTTTACTTCAACAGAATGCTTCTTTCTTTACTTCAGACGATCCTAGCTTTATTCATCTTGTCTCTTCTAGTTCTTCTGATATTTGGATAAATGTTGAATTAAATAATATTAGTTCAAACATCTTTCTCGATATTTTCTTGTCCAGACTTCTGATTTGCTTTTGGACAGTAGCGGGTGCAGTATGTCTGCGTATACTGTAGGAACACAGGGAAACACTAGAAGGGGGGTTGAATAGTGTTTCTGAATATTTTAGAAAGCTTTTCGCAAACAGGTGTTAAAAACACGATTTCAGACAAGCTCTTAAAGGACTATCTGAAGTTTTCAGACAGCTTAAAAATACTGATTTTAAAAGATGTTTTTGTGCTTTTATAAATATCAGATTAATTACTCTAACCCCTTGATTAGTATAAAAAGAATTGACAAGAGATAAGGATAAGAAAACTTAGCCAAGGAATTTATCCTGGTTCACTCACTACCACTGTGAGCTACGTCCAGTCCCAATGCCAACTAGCACTTGGATTTTCTTTTAATCTTTCAAGATTACAAGTATTCTTTTACAGTCAAGCCTCTTCAGGCTCTACACCTAAGTATTCTTTTGTCAACCAAGCCTCTCCAGGCTCTACAACCAAGTATTCTTTTATCAACCAAGCCTCTCCAGGCTCTACAACCAAGTATTCTTTTATCAACCAAGCCTCTCCAGGCTCTACAACCAAGTATTCTTTTATCAACCAAGCCTCTCCAGGCTCTAAACAAGGTTTACAAAGAAAGGAGTTTAAGCTTTTAAACTATACGAGTTTGAAGCTCAAACCAATACAATGTACAATAAAATCTGAGGTATGCTCAGGATATACAAATGTGTACAGCGAATTTTATCAAAGAGTTGTTACAGAGTAAAAACTTGCAGCGTGATGTTTCTCTGGGCTTTCTTGTATACTTGATTTTTTCTTTTTCGCTTCTCTCTCTGTTTAATGGTCTTCATGGAGGGGTATTTATACCCAAACTTCAATCCGTTGAAATACCACCGTTTAGAGATAGCATTAAATGCTATTTAATCCGTTGTGAGACATGCTTCTGAGAGCTCTGATGTTTCTGACACGGTGCAAGGTTTCTCTTGCCATAAGGCTGCTGCAAATGTTGCTGCAGAGACTGCGTTGCAGAGATTTCCTCAGTGGTGTATGAAATTCAAAAATCACCAGGAAAGGTCTCTGTGTTCCTTGCTATAAACGTGTTTGAAAAGGTACGTGCAGCAGAGGTTCAGAAAAGTCTTCACAAGCTTCAGCAGAGGGTGCCACGTCATAAGTGAGACTTCAGACGGCACTGATACTTCAGACGGGTTGAACTACTTCAGACAGCTTCAACTCTTCAGACGAGTTCTGCTTCTTCAGACAACTTCAACACTTAGTCTTTTTATGTAGGCTCATAGTGACTCTTGCTGAAATCATAGATGAAGCATTAAAGCATGTGTGTATCTATGATAAGTAATTTAAGTCAAATTGTCAACCATTAAAACTTTGGGAATCTAGTTGTCTATAAACAACCATATGATATTTTTGAGACTCAACATTCTCCCCCTTTTTAATGATGACAAATTTGGTTAAAATGTACAAATCTGTAATCAGTTTTTTTTTTTTTAAGAATAAGAAAGCTCCCCCTGAGATAGAAATATCCTTTAACAGGATCTGTTTAAGGTATATTTCACTCATTTGTTCAGATTTCTCATAAAAACATTTGTACTCCCCCTGAGTCCTGTAATCACTTCAGATTCAGATTTTGTTCCTGTAATCACTTCAGTTCAGATTTCTCAGAAAAACATTTGTACTCCCCCTGAGTCCTGTAATCACTTCAGATTCAGATTTTGTTCCTGTAATCACTTCAGATTCATATTTTGTTAGATTTTAATACTCCCCCTTTTGTCATCAATCAAAAGGGAGTATCAGAGCAAAACAGTAACAGAGCAATAATTTAAGATAAAACCGATATCATAGCATTAAGAATCAGCTAAAAAATTATGAGATAAGCCACTGATTGTATTTAGGGAATGTTCAGATAAAGAAACAAACAATCAGACACTTGTCATAAACATGAAAATAAACAAAAGACAATGGCTAAAATTAACAGTTTTAATCTTTCTTCTTCAGCAAGGCCTCAGTCAGAAAGGAAATCAAGTCGTCCTTGGCCTTGTTTATGGCGGCTTCCACTGAGGTTTTCAAGTCTTGCTGACCAGATCTGATAAGCTGCTGTTCTTGAAGAATCTGCTCTTGTTGAGCAATTAGATGCTTAGTCTTCTGCTCTTGATCAACACACTTCTTTTCAAGTTTCTTCACTTTGGACTTCAGCTTCAGATTTTCCTCAGTCAAGTCTTGCTCAGATTCATAGAAGATGAGCTGGATGTAGGGGCAAACAAATCTAAGCACTCCAAATCCTGGCTGCAATCTGTATTCAGATGGGCTGAACACAGGGCAAAAGAAGGTGCCAATAGGATTCAGCAGAACCCAATCTTCATTGAAAGAGTCAGCAGGTGGGGGAAAGTGATCTCTCATATAGTGATATTTGAC
This sequence comes from Sesbania bispinosa, assembly GCA_026901365.1. Classification (NCBI taxonomy): domain Eukaryota; kingdom Viridiplantae; phylum Streptophyta; class Magnoliopsida; order Fabales; family Fabaceae; genus Sesbania; species Sesbania bispinosa. Next base: position 637,105 of record QLOH01000205.1, read on the forward strand.
TTTGGTTGACTTTCCAAGTCCAACATCAGAAACAGCATCAGGACCAGTTGATCCCGAAGAAGATCCAACACCTTCTCTGATCTTCCAGTAAGAGGACCACATCCAATCTTGAAGTAGATGATCCAGGCCTCCTCCTTGGTTTCTAATGAATTCTGGTAAAGATTCCCACTCTGATGGACTCATCACTTCAGATAGAGGTGAGTTTTTCTTTGAATAGATTTTAGCTCCTTTGAATTTCTCTTCCTGTAAGGGATACCTAGGAACTATTCTATCAGGTTTCACCAAGATTTTAGTGGTTGGCCTGATTGAACAAGTTCTAGGTGGCCTGTAGCCTCTCATCCCAACTCCCTTGTGCAGAACCCTCTGAAACAGCTCAAACTCAGTGTTCAGCTGCCTCACAAAGCTCCATTCATCATTATTCAGCCTAAGGGAATCATTTGAGAATGGATTGATGGGAGCCCAAATATTTGCAGGAGGGACACCCTTCCTGGTCTTTTCTAATCCACCTGAAAGAGCACTGTATTGATTCCTAACTTCAGCAGCAGTTTTCCTGATTAAGCCATGCTGCAAGGATACAGCAGGTGCTGATCTGAAATACTGTAGCTCTTCAGACAGGGTGTTAACTTGGGCAGTGAGCAGGGATCAGAAGGAAGGAGAGATAACTGTAGAGCATCAGCAAGCACTTGCTCTTTTTCAGCAGAGAGCTCTTCTTCCAGAGAAGGTGTAGGTGGTGGAGGTGATGAAGGTAAGAGTGGTATCAGAGCAAGGTCATGGGTTTGTGGGGAAGGTAAGGTAGGCTCAGAGAGTTGATTCTCTGAAGGTTGTGGTGAGGTAGGTTCAGAGGGTTTGGAAGGTTCAGAGAGTAGGTCTTCTTTTTGTGGGGGTGATGATGGTTGTTTTTCAGGTGATAGGGGTTTTGGTGAAGGTTGTGGTGAAGGTTGTGTTGAAGGTTGTGTTGAAGGTTGTGGTGAAGGTTGTGAGAGTTGATGAGGTGTTTGTTTTTCTGGTGAGGAGGGTGGTGAAGGAGTTACATTATCAAATCTCACCTTAATTCTCTTGTAGGGAGGCTTGGTCACCTCAGATTCTTTTGCCTTTGCTTCTTCTTTCTCCCTTTGTGCTTGTTTTTCTTCCCTTTTCCTTTTAAAATACTGTTGAGCTTTAACAAATTTTGATACTTCTCAGCTTCATCTTCTGCTATCAGCTGAGAGGCAATACTTCTAGTCACCCTAGGTTCAGGTGCAGTCTGAAGTAGCTTGCTTTTGGTTCTCCTTCTCTGAGGTGCACTTGACCTCTTCCTTTTCTTTGCTCCCTCAACTATGGTTGCTTGCCTATCATCTTCAGCATAGGCCAATTATGAAGCAATAGCAATAGCTCTATCAGTCTTCTCTTGTTCTGCTTTCTTCTCCAGCTCCTCCTGCTCCAGAGCATTAGTCAATGCTGCCACCTGAATGAGTTCAGGATCAGATGGGCATGCAGCCAATGGCTCAGCTACAACTGCATCAGTTTCATCTGCCTCTTGAGCCTGTCCTTCCATTTTAGAAGTAGGTTGTGGAGTCTGTACAGGTTCAAACATCTGACCCACAATTTCAGATGGCCTTTGTGATGCCTTCTGAACAGGTTCAGACACCTGACTCTGCACAGATGCAGATGCTACCTTAGCAGCACTCCTTACGGGTAGCTTCTTCAATTTTGCCTGAGGAGAGGGTTTTGATGGATTAAACTCATGCCTCCTTATGTCTCCTCTGAGTTCATTCTCAAGAACCTCCATTGTTGTCTTCCTTCTTGCAGCTTTCTCAAGAAGAAGGCTCTCCTTCATGGACGGAGAGGGAGGTCTTGGAGTCAGCTTCACTCCCATGCTCTTGAGGTTTGATTCACCAAACAAAGGTTGTGAAAGGCGATCAAAAAGCCTCTCAATGGGGACTTTGAAATGCAGCAAGATCTTGGTGATGATGGTATTGTGAGGGAAGCTCCCAGCAGAGTCTCTGAGACGCTTCTGCATGTGGTACATTATGATGTTGGGGAGGTTCACCTTCTTCTTTTGCAGTAGGTGAATCAGACAAAATCTCTCCAACTCAGAAACATGGTTTCTGCTTCCATTCTTAGGGATTATAGAGCACCCTAAGATGGCATGCAAAACCCTAGCCTTGTCTGACATATGCTTTGCATCCAAGCTTACTGGTTCAGAGGTCCTATACAGAAACTCTGTGAACTGCTTTTGTCCTCCATTTCTTGCTTCCCAGCCAGGAGTGAATACAACTCCTTCAGTCCTGACCTCACAGATGTGAGCAATGATATCTTCATCAACAAAGACAGGAACACCACGTACTGTGGCCTTGATGCTAGTGTAGATACCCTGAGGATTGGGTATTCCTCTGGCAGTAGCCCAGAAATCCAGCACACTTTGCTCATGCCACTGTGTCAAGTTGTGATTGAAATACGGAGTCCACCCAGCTGCATCAAACTCAGCAAACAAGTCCATTCCCAGAGATTGAAGATCCTCCAGAACTACACCCTTAGTCTTCACGATGTTGCTTCCAGCAGATTTCTTAGGGGCCATTGGAGAGTTTTCTGAAGAACTTGAGAGAGAAAAAGAATTGCTTGTAGAAGAAGGATCTCAAGAGATGGCTACAGAATAGTGAACGGTGAACTTCTGTGACCCACTAGCTTCTGTATTTATAGATCCATAAAGCAATGATGGCATGTACTGGCTGCGCAGACATAGGAAAACGTGCGAAGTGGAAGAGACAAAATAAATGGAATTAAACCGTCTCGTAAAGCCACGTCATTTGTTTACTTCAGACAAGTGACAGATTTCAGACACCCATATGGATTTCAGACAACCCAAAATTTCAGACAAGTCACTTGTTTCAGACAAGCTAAAATTTCAGATGCATCATTGTTGACAGATCAGATCACACACATTCAAAATGCATGTATGTTTAGATTATTTCTAATGAACTTAAATCTATCTTCAGTCAGAGGTTTTGTGAATATATCAGCCCATTGATGCTCTGTATCAATAAATTGAATATCAAAAATACCTTTCTGAACATAGTCTCTAATGAAATGATGTTTTATTTCTATATGTTTAGCTTTAGAATGTTGAATGGGATTTTTAGACAAATTAATAGCACTTGTATTATCACACAAAACAGGTAGAGCAGATATAGTAATGTTAAAATCTTCTAACTGATACTTCACCCATTAAACTCATTTCAAATTCTGATTGCATTAGCTCTGAAAACTCCTTGCATAATGAAGAGTCAGTGAACCAAAAATAATGTCATCAACATATATCTGAACAAGTATAAGATCTTTGTTAGACTATTTTCTAAAAAGAGTTGTGTCCACTTTTCCTCTTTCAAAACCATTTGAGATTAGAAAACTACTCAATCTTTCATACCAAACTCTTGGGGCTTGTTTCAGACCATAGAGAGCCTTTTTGAGTTTGAAAACATGTTCAGGAAAGGCAATATCTTCAAAACCAGGGGGTTGTCTAACAAAGACTTCTTCTTCAATGATACCATTGAGGAAGGAACTTTTAACATCCATTTGATATAGCTTGATGCCATTATTTACAGCATAAGATAAAAGAATTCTAATTGCTTCTAACCTGGCCACTGAGGCAAAGGTTTCAGTGAAATCAATACCTTCTTGCTGGTTGTATCCTTGAGCAACTAATCTTGCCTTGTTTCTAACTACCTTGCCTTCTTCAGACAGCTTGTTTCTGAACACCCATTTGGTTCCAATAATAGTTTTCCCATGGGGTTTAGGAACAAGAGACCAGACATCATTCCTAGCAAACTGATTCAGCTCTTCTTGCATGGCTAGGATCCACCCTTCATCATGCAAAGCTTCATCAATGTTCCTTAGCTCTATTTCAGATAGGAGAGTAAGAGAATTCAGAATCTTGAATTTTGATCTTGTCTTAACTCCTTCTGAAGTGCTGCCAATGATTTGCTCTTTAGGATGATGTGATTTGTATTTCCAATCAGGTTTCTGAGGAGGTATCACATCTGTTTGTTCTTTCTGAGACTCAACATTTATCTGAAGAGGTTTAGTAACAGTAGGTACTTCAGACAGCTGCTCATCCTTCGAGCTGCTGTGGTCATTCAACTCTATTCCTGCAAAATCATCCTCTAGATCTGATAGTTCCCTATCAGTCTCTTTGTTATCATTGAATTTAACATGAATAGTTTCTTCAACAGTTAAAGTTCTAGAGTTATACACTCTATAGGCTTTAGATGTTTCAGAATATCCAATGAAAAATCCTTTATCAGACTTTGCATCAAATTTTCCAAGATCATCCTTGGTGTTAAGTATAAAACATTCACATCCAAAGGTGTGGAAATATGATATGTTGGGTTTTCTTCCTTTCCACAGTTCATAGGCAGTCTTTTTAAGAATTGGTCTTACCAATATTCTGTTTTGAAGGTAACATGCTGTGCTAACAGCTTCTGCCCAGAAGGTTCTTGGTAAGCTGCATGAGTTGAGCATGGTCCTTGCCATCTCTTGCAAACTTCTGTTCTTTCTCTCAACAACCCCATTCTGTTGAGGTGTTCTAGCCACAGAGAAATTGTGTGAGATGCCATTCTCATCACAGAACATTTGAAAGTTTGCATTCTCAAACTCCCCACCATGATCACTTCTGATAACAGAAATACAGAATCCTTTCTCATTCTGTACCTTCTTGCAGAATATTGTGAAATTCCTAAAAGTCTCATCCTTGCTTCTTAGGAATAACACCCAAGTAAATCTAGAATAGTCATCAACAATGACCAAACCATATTTCTTACCACTAAGACTTTCTGTTCTAATAGGACCAAACAAGTCAATGTGTAAAAGTTCTAGTGGTCTGCTAGTTGAAACAACATCTTTACTCTTAAAAGAGTGTCTTGTTTGTTTCCCTTTCAGACAACTTTCACATAAAATGTCAGATTTGTATGAAAGCTTGGGCAATCCTTTAACAAGATTGTGTTTTGCTAATCTTGAGATTAATCTCAAGCTGGAATGCCCAAGTCTTTGATGCCAAATCTGTTTTTCATCTTCAACAGAAATGAAACACTTTACATTTTGACTTGCTAGATCCTCTAGATCAATTTTGTACACATTGTTGTGTCTCTTAGCAGTAAAGAGGATTTTCTCAGAGGAGTCTTTGACTATGCATCCTTCCTTAGTAAAGGATACCACATAACTACTGTCACATAATTGACTTATGCTCAGTAAATTATGTTGTAGTCCCTCCACTAGGAGTACATTTTTAATAAGGGATGAAGGAGATATACCTACAGTCCCTATTCCAATGATCTTCCCTTGCTGATTTCCACCAAAGGTGACCACTCCACCAGCTCTAGGTCTAAGGTTTTGGAACAAAGACCTTTCTCCTGTCATGTGTCGCGAGCACCCACTGTCCAGGTACCATTTGTGGGGTCTCCTTTGTCCTGTTAAACACATCTGCAACAGGAATAATTAAGTTTTTAGGTACCCATATTCTTTTGGGTCCTTTCTTGTTAGCTTTGGGCCTTGTCTTTTTCTTGTGTTTGCACTAAGCCTCATTGTGTCCAGGCTTACCACATTGAGAACACCTAGTAACCTTCTTTTTAGAAAAATTTAAGACAGTAGGAGGTTCAGACAAGTTATGATCACAAAAGCCTAGTCCAGTTTTGTCAAGGGAATGCCTTTGATTTCCAAGCATTATATTCAGATTTTTAGTTCCTTTGACAAATTTGGCCAGATCTTTTGTCAGTTCCACAACCTGCTTCTGAAGTTTCTCATTTTCTTCAGACACAGCTTGTGAACTGCAGTTTTTAGTCTCAAGAACTTTTTCTTTGAGCATAATATGTTCTATCTCAAGTGCCTCATATTTGTTACACATTTCTGTGTGGGCTTTGGATAGATTCTTATACTCTTGGAAAAGTTCTTGAGAACTTTCCACCAGATCATCATACATCTCTTGTAGAGTTAGAGGAAATACCTCAGCTTCAGAGCTGTCTGAGGATGGTAGACTAGCCATGAGACATAGATTTGCCTCTTCTGAAGTGTCTTCTTCCTCTTCTTCTGAGGTTGATTCATCAAGGTCTTCCCATGTTGCCATAAGACTTTTCTTCTTTTTGAAAAACTTGTTCTTGAAGTTGTTTTTCTTCAGTCTTGGGCAATCAGTCTTCATATGTCCTGGTTGCTTACATTCAAAGCAAGTAATTTTATCAAAGTTAGACTCTTTACCTGTCTTACCTGATTTGGATGATGACGGTTGGTTCTTTCTGAACTTTCCTCTGTTCTGCAACATTCTCTTGATCTTTCTGCTTAAAAGAGCAAGATCATTTTCATCTTCTGAGCTGTCTTCAGAATCTTCATCTGCTTCTGAAGTGTCCTCAGCTTGCATAGCCTTCATGCTGCCATGCCTAGACTGTTTGACCTTGGAGTTTAGAGCTAGAGACTTCTTCTTGTTGTCATCTTCTCCAAGCTCAAGTTCATGGACTTTGAGAGATCCAAACAGTTCTTCCATTCTCAGAGAGTTCAAATCTCTTGCCTCTTGAATGGCAGTGACTTTGGGTCTCCAGGACTTAGGTAGACTTCTTAGAATCTTTCTGTTGTTGTCTCCAGATTCATAGGTTCTTCCTAAGGACCTAAGTCCATTGGTTATGGTCTGAAACCTCCCAAACATTTGGTCAATAGTTTCAGTTTCTTCCATCTTAAACATCTCATACTGATGTATAAGCATGCTAATTTTGGATTGCTTGACAGTTTCAGTCCCTTCATGGGCTGCTGCAAGAGTATCCCAAATCTCCTTGGCAGAAGTGCATCCATGGACCTTCTCATATTCTGATTTATTCAAGGAACATATCAGATAGAGTTTGGCTTTAGCGTTCATCTGGACTCTAGTCTTCTGCTCCAGGGTCCATTCAGTCTTAGGTATAGGCAAACCATTTTGCATAGGCACATAGTCTCCATCAGTGACCACCTCCCAAACATCAATGTTGTTGCTCTCAATGAACAACTTCATACGATCTCTCCAGTAGTGGTAATCCACTCCATTGAATGCTGGGGGTCTTGTGATAGAGGATCCTTCTGTGATGTATTGCCTGTTGCTGTTAGAAGCTTCCATTTGGATCTTTCAGTCCTCAAACACTTGTTAGGTGCTTCAACCCTGAGTAGAGCTCTAGTACCAACTGTAGGAACACAGGGAAACACTAGAAGGGGGGTTGAATAGTGTTTCTGAATATTTTAGAAAGCTTTTCGCAAACAGGTGTTAAAAACACGATTTCAGACAAGCTCTTAAAGGACTGTCTGAAGTTTTCAGACGGCCTAAAAATACTGATTTTAAAAGATGTTTTTGTGCTTTTATAAAATATCAGATTAATTACTCTAACCCCTTGATTAGTATAAAAAGAATTGACAAGAGATAAGGATAAGAAAACTTAGCCAAGGAATTTATCCTGGTTCACTCACTACCACTGTGAGCTACGTCCAGTCCCAATGCCAACTAGCACTTGGATTTTCTTTTAATCTTTCAAGATTACAAGTATTCTTTTACAGTCAAGCCTCTTCAGGCTCTACACCTAAGTATTTTTTTGTCAACCAAGCCTCTCCAGGCTCTACAACCAAGTATTCTTTTATCAACCAAGCCTCTCCAGGCTCTAAACAAGGTTTACAAAGAAAGGAGTTTAAGCTTTTAAACTATACGAGTTTGAAGCTCAAACCAATACAATGTACAATAAAATCTGAGGTATGCTCAGGATATACAAATGTGTACAGCGAATTTTATCAGAGAGTTGTTACAGAGTAAAAACTTGCAGCGTGATGTTTCTCTGGGCTTTCTTGTATACTTGAATTTTTTCTTTTTCGCTTCTCTCTCTGTTTAATGGTCTTCATGGAGGGGTATTTATACCCAAACTTCAATCCGTTGAAATACCACCTTTTAGAGATAGCATTAAATGCTATTTAATCCGTTGTGAGACATGCTTCTGAGAGCTCTGATGTTTCAGTCGCGGTGCAAGGTTTCTCTTGCCATAAGGCTGCTGCAAATGTTGCTGCAGAGACTGCGTTGCAGAGGTTTCCTCAGTGGTGTATGAAATTCAAAAATCACCAGGAAAGGTCTCTGTGTTCCTTGCTATAAACGTGTTTGAAAAGGTACGTGCAGCAGAGGTTCAGAAAAGTCTTCACAAGCTTCAGCAGAGGGTGCCACGTCATAAGTGAGACTTCAGACGACACTGATACTTCAGACGGGTTGAACTACTTCAGACAGCTTCAACTCTTCAGACGAGTTCTGCTTCTTCAGACAACTTCAACACTTAGTCTTTTTATGTAGGTTCATAGTGACTCTTGCTGAAATCATAGATGTAGCATTAAAGCATGTGTGTATCTATGATAAGTAATTTAAGTCAAATTTGTCAACCATTAAAACTCTGGGAATCTAGTTGTCTATAAACAACCTTATGATATTTTTGAGACTCAACATATACAGTACCCTTTTGATTGCAGATGCAACAGTCATTGCAGGATTTCCTTATTTGTGCAAGTCTTTTGATCGATGCAGAAAGGTATGCCTAACTTTTGTGCCGAAATGAAGTAGTCCATTGGATACAGTGTTCTTCATGCTTTGACAATATCTTCATGAGAACATTTCTTGGTTCTGACGCCTTCAGTCCTTCAGTCAAACATAGTGCTTCTGATCAGCTTCCATTCTTCAGATGATAGGTATGCTTCATACGGAGTCAAGTCTTCAGTTTGTCTTCGAGTCTTCAGATGATAGTCACTTCTTCAGATGGAGGATATGCTTCAGATGATGATGAGTCTTAAGACGGTCTGAGTCTTTCATGTCTTCAGATAGTTGAACCTTTTCTATTCTTTTCCGAAGCTTCCTTTGCTTCTAGTTGCTTCATTTCTAATGTGGATCTCTTCTTCCTTTGCTATCTTCTAGGCTTCAGATGAATATGCTTCAAATGATTTGAGTCTTTTCTTCTCTTCAGATTCTGTGTTGCTTCATCTTCTGATTTTCCTTCGTTCTTCTTCTGATTTGTTCTTCTTCTTTCGATACTTTACTAGTTCTTCTTCTTCTTATTCTTCACCGGTTCTTCTTCTTTTAATTTGTTGATCATTAAAACCAAGGATAATGAGTCTTGAATCTAATTTGAATACTTAAATTAATTCTGAGACTCAACATGAACCCTTTCTTCTTCTTTGGAAATTTCTTCTTCTTCAAAGAAAACTTCCTTAGCTTAAGGCAGTCGGTTTTCATATGACCAGGTTGTCTTCATTCATAGCAGATTATTTTATCAGAAACAAAAGTTTCCTTACCTGACTTACCTATTTTGTTGTCAGATGAGGATGACTTTCTGAACTTGGCCCTCTTCTGCAGCATCCTTTTGATTCTCCTACTCAGCAGAGTGATAAGTGAAAATTAGTTGATAAATTAGAGCACGTTTTAGTTCACTTATCAAGGATAAAATGGTATTTTTACCCCAATTTAATCCCTTTTTATTAAATATTAGATAAATTGTATTTATAAATCTTAGATTTGAATTTGATGCTATTTTGATAGAAATATTGCTGATTTTTGCAGGATATTAGAAAGATTTGATTTGAAGGAAAGATAACATTAAATGAGGGAGATATCTGCAAGATTTGAGTTTGATTGAAGACATTTAATAAAGATTTGAAGAAGATTTGAGGCAATCAATGAGAAGATCACTGCCAATCAAACAAGGATTCTGCAGACAACCTTCCCAAATAAATCAAAGATGCTCAATAAATGAAAGGATTTCATCAAAAAAAAGGGAAACAAGGAAAGACAAATCAACCAAAACCAGTCTCGGAGAGAGATCAAGATAAAAAGAGAAAGTTTGAAGCTGCAGGACGCATTCTGTGCTTCAACCTGCGCTATAGCGCAGGGTGAAGCGCAGCTCTCTGGAACCTGCGCTGCAGCCTGCATTGTAGCACAGCTTGAAGCGCAGATCACGCAGATTTGTTCCCTGTTGCCGTTTTAGATAGATTTCTCCCCAATTTCCTTTGTCTTTCCTTAGCCTATAAATAGGACCTCATTGCACCAGATCAAAGTGTGCACGATTATTGTAATTCAGTCTTATTTCAGTGATAATGCACCAAAGCTAATTTAAGAGTAGGAAAGGAGGAGAGCTTCACAAGGATTGAAGATGGTGACAGCATCTTCGGTGGTTTGTATGGCTACCTTGTGTAGTTAACTCTCCATTAGGATTGGATGTAATTGATTCTATCCCCAAGTGTATGTAAACTCTATTTTATTATTTCATGAGCTCTTTGTCTATAATATTGGTAATCTTATTATGTGCTTAATTCCTAACTTTCGCGCTTGCGCCGGACTTATAGGCTAGTTTCGACTAGGATTGAGGATAGGGAGCGAATTCTGAAGAAACTCATTCTCTGAGTGAATAAGAGGACTCGGTAGCCAATGAACCGAAACATGGGCGTTGCTAGTGATTCATGGGTAGTGTGAGTACTCTAATGAAGGGCGTCTACAAGATAGGCATGGTTATTAAATAACCGATAGCAAAGAATTAATTGATTGTCAATCCAGGAAGCGATAACGTGGATATATTATAATGAGTGATGGGTAATGACAGTACTCTAGCGAAAGTGCATCTAGAGGAGTAGGCCTCATTTATCAATTAATTCTTTTACAAACGGAATAAAAGAAAGCAAAATAAGTCGAGGGTAAGTCTGTCTCCTGGGAGAGCCCGCATGGATTACCTTTGAGTGTGTGAGGCCGCTGGTAACTCGGGGTCTTAGCAATATAGTTTGTCTACAGTAATATAGAGTAAACCTAAAAGAATAGATAGTTTTTACATGCATGAAGGGTGTGATGATATGAAGTCCAATCCTAATCCAAGTAAAGTGTCTCTAACTCTTCCTTTCTATTTCAATTGATTATCTGTTCTTTACGTTTTCGCACAACAATATTCTTAAACCCCGTTGTTTCCCTTGATAAATAGATCACGAGTTTACGTAAATTGACCGTTCCCTGTGGATACGATACTCTACTTACTATTATATTGCTGGAATTTTGGTTCGCTTGCCAGAAACCGATCACAGAGCAAGGTCATTATCATCATCAGAGTCACTTTCTGAATCTTCATATCTTTCTGAGGAGTCATCTACCTTCAATTCCTTTTGAACATCAGACCTAATCAGCTTGGACTTGGCGTTCAGGGCAAGTGACTTCTTCTTAGGGGCGTCTTCTCCAAGTTCCAACTCATGGACTTTAAGGGATCCCAAAAGTTCCTCCATTCTCAAGGAGTTGAGGTCTTTTGCCTCTTGAATGGCATTTACCTTGGGTCTCCAAATCTTTGGTAGACTCCTCAAGATCTTGCGATTATTATCCCCTGTATCATAGGTCATTCCCAAAGATTTTAGTCCATTGGTGATAGTCTGGAACCTTTCGAACATCTGATCAATGGATTCAGATTCATTCATCATGAACATCTCATATTGATGCACCAACATGCTGATTTTTTACTATTTCATATTGTCAGTTCCCTCATGGGCCGTAGCCAGAGTATCCCAAATATCCTTAGCAGAAGAGCAGTCATGCACCTTCTCATATTCTGATTTGCTCAAGGAACAAATCAGGTAGAGTTTTGCCTTTGCATTGAGTTGTACACGTGCCTTCTGGTCACCCGTCCATTCGGACTTTGGAATGGGTACAACATTGTTGGTAGGAATATAATCACCATCAGTGACTACATCCCAAAGATCTTTATTGCAGCTTTCGATGAAGAGCTTCATACGATCCCTCCAGTAATGATAATCAGAGCCGTTGAAGGCAGGGGGCCTGGAGACGGAGGCACCTTTCCGCTATGTAATGAGAGTTGTTGTCGAGGTTTCCATCAAGATCTACTCCTTCATCATTTGTTAGATACTCAACCCGAAGTTGAGCACTGATACCAACTGTTATGACCACAGGAAACACTAGAAGGGGGGTTGAGTAGTATTTTATAATCTTTACAGATTTTTAAAAACCTTTTAAACACAAGCAAACTGATTTGAAAATATTTTAACAACTTTCCGAAATTCGGAAGTTCAACAACTTGCTGATGCAACTCAGAAGGTTGTGTGAACTTGATTTTGAAATACTTTTAGCGTGATAAAAATTTTTTTCGCAGTGGAGATTAATAAAATCAATTTACTTAACCCTCCTTGGTTAGTTAAAACAGAATATAAAGAGTTAAGGGTAGAGAGAACTTGACCACAAAAATTTATCCTGGTTCACCCACTAACACACTGAGCTGCGTCTAGTCCCAGAGCAAACCACCACTGGATTTTCCACTAATCCCGCAAGATTACAAGTATTCTTTGCACACCTAGACTCTTCAGGCTCAAATCCAAGTATTATTTGCACACCTAGCCTCTCCAGGCTTAAACCCAAGTATTGTTTGCACACCTAGCCTTTCCAGGCTCAAACCCAAGTATTATTTGCACACCTAGCCTCTCCAGGCTCAAACCTAAGTATTGTTTGCACACCTAGCCTCTCCAGGCTCAAACCCAAGTATTGTTTGCACACCTAGCCTCTCAAGGCTCAAACCAGAAAAAACTGATTGAATGTAAGATTGCTCAAACTCTTAAACTACACAAGTTTAGAGCTCGAACTGGGAAACTTGTACAAATAACTGAGTAAGACTCAGGATATTGAAGTGTTGTACAAAGATGAAACAATGAAATAGTTGAATATAAGTTTCAACAACGTTTCAACAAGTTGTTTTCTCCGTATTCTCTCTTTTTTCTTGTTCATGGAGTCTTGGTATTTATAAAGTGTGAGAAACTTCAGCCTGTTGAGCTCTATTCGATTTCCCATTGAGAGATAGCATTTAATGAAAATGCTCTCATTGTGACACACAGCCTGTAACCTTTGCAGTAGCAGGTACTAGAGTCAACAGTGCAGGCTTTACTTTTTCTGAGCAACTTGTGCTTCATAGCAGACTTTGCCTTTTTGGTGAGAGAAATTTGAAATATGTCAAAAAGTACTTTCTCTAACTTTCCAGAAGGATGATAGGCACAAGTAACTGAGGTAGCTACAGTTTTCTTGAGTCTTCAAAAGGAATATCAGAGAATATTGTATTGAAGATGAACAGACGTTAGTACGACATCCCACAACTTCAGGAGGTTCTTCACCTTCAGCAGGTTGAGTACTCTCAGCAGGTTTCTTTGCTTCGGAAGGTTTCATTACTACAGAGGATAGGATTTCTTCAGTTGATACCTTCTGAAATATTAAAAAAATACCTTCAGCAGAGACTGTTCCTTTTCGCAAGAACGATAACCAAATTTGTAATTCATTAAAACTTGGGATTATGAGACTTAAAACATGATTAGCCTTTTAATAACATTTTGAGACTCAACAAGAGCATATTACAAGAATTCAATGCTCATGGGTTGGATGGAAGAAAATTGAAGATATCCTGATGGAGGAAATCTAAGATATACAGAGTTCCCTACAAAGTTTGTGTGGAATGCAAAAGAGGGTTATTGACAGCTTCAGAAGCAAAGTTTTGCTATTGGTAGAGTATCTCATGTTCCCGTTGGTAATGGTGAAGACTATTACCTTTTTCTTCTCATAAAGATTCAGAAGGGTTGCCATAATTTTAAATATATTAGGACAGTGAATGGAGTAATATATCCAAACTTTCAACGATGCATGTTATGCACTTGGTTTGTTGCAAGATGATAGAGAATTTATTGATGCAATTCGTGAGGCAAGCTTCTAGTCAATACATTAGGAGGTTGTTTTCTATTCTTTTGATTTCAAACAATATGTCTAGGCCAAATATTCAAAATTAGATTCAAGACTCATTATCCTTCATTTTAATGACTAACAAATTTTATTATATATAAACAGATTCTACGGAGAAAGGTAGTTTGTTTTTGATGTTTCAGGAACTCTGAAAAGAACATATCTACAAGCTTGAAGCAACCTACTAATCTAGAGCAACACGCCAAAGACAAAGTAATCTTCTGAAAGAAGAACCTCTTACAGAATTGATCAACCTGCTGAACACATACTCTCAGAATTATCTTTGATGACATGGAAGTACGCGCTTATTAAAAATGAAGAATTCTCTGAAGTGTTGAAAAATCTACTGAAGACTCTCTTAACCTTCTGATGACACGAATCATCTCTCATACTGAGAAGTCTTACCAAACTCACGCAACAGGATAGCTGTCGAAATCTGAAGACTTTCTCCGCAAACTGAAATAAAGACGGTCTTAAAGATTGTGGAAAGTCACCAATCGAAAAGCACATAGATATACAAGGAATTATTTTCTGATAAAGAAAGGAATCTGCTTAAAAGGAGCAACCTGCTGAAGACTAACAACATACTAAAGGAAGAACAACACAACAACCATCTGAAGAAAAGAGTACCACCAACTGAAGAAAGATCTTGCTGAAGATGGTCAACCTTCTAGAATTGATCAGACTCTCTGAAGGACAGAATCTGCTGAAGCTTAAAGAACCTTCTGAAACCAGAGATGTCATGCTACTCTCCGAAGACTTGTGAGTCAATCTGTATTATGCATTAAAAGACTCAATCCGTATTATGCATTAAAAGACTCAAGTTTCAGCAAATTTAATGGTGAAGCTGAATCGGTGCAAGAAGAAACAAAGGCTTTCTGGTATAGCTTTATTTCCTGACACAAAAGAAGGAAACCTACTGCAGAAAAGCAAACAGAGGTTAGAGATAGAGTCAGCGCTGTTGTACACCTACTATTGTACAATCTCTACAATACGCTATCAGAAGCCCGCATTCCAACAAGGAGAAAAGTTAAACTCATAACGGGATTAAAGAGAAGTCTAACGGGTCTTATCATCTCTATTTAATAACAAACTTCCTGCAATAAAAGAAAAGAGAGAGAAGAACACAACCTGGTGAAGCATTAGAAATTCTATCAAGAAAGATTAAGAGCCAAACGACTGTGTGTCGAAACTAATCCATACCTACACACCTACTATGCTCAAGTCAGAAGAAAAGCAAAAGAGAAGCTATCTCACAAAGGCTCTAAGAAGGTATACCAAGCAATCTTCAATGGCTACATTTCTCAACGGTATACTAAGCAATCTTCAACGACTATATTACCAGAACTTATAAATAGATTCATAAAAGACTTTGAAGATTGTCGAACCTTGGGTGAACCCTAGGCTTGAATGAATCTCATGATAAACAATAGAAAAGCCCAAGAGAGAACTGGCAGAAGCTCAAAATGATATCTTATCAAGCCAACTCTCTAAGGAAGCAAAACCTCATATAGAGATGAGAATGAGCCTAAATTATACACTTGTATCTCTGTCATATCCTTGTACTTAGATTTATCCGTTGTATCCTGAGTCTTACTCAGTTATCCCTTTCTACAAGAAGAATCTGAGTTTAAAGTTTCTCAGAAACTTAAACTTAGTTTATATTGTAAACACTTCTAAGTGTCTGAGAGCCTGGAGAGGCTTGGTGGAAGAAAGAATACTCGTTGAGCCTGGAGAGGCTTGTCTGTAAAAGAATACTGCAAGAGTTTCCTGGAGAGGCAGTTGAAAACAAAGAATACTTGTTGGGCCTGGAGAGGCCAGGGGTGCAAACAATACTCGGTTGGGCCTGGAGAGGCCAGGTGTGCAAATAATACTCGTTGTAATCTTGCGGGATTAGTGGAAAATCCAGTGGAGTTTTGCCCTGGGACTGGATGTAGCTCACTGGGTTAGTGGGTGAACCAGTATAAATCTCTGTGTTAAGTTCTCTCTTCCCTCAACTCTTTACTTTCCGCAATTATCTGTTTAAACTAACCAAGGAGGGTTAAAAGAAAAGTTGTTTTATTAATTCAAGCAGAAAACAAACTTTTCTTTAAAGAGAAAATAGTTTCAAAAAGGCTTTTATTCAACCTTCTGAGTTGCATCAACAAGTTGCTGAAACTATCAATTTCGGAAGATTGACCAAATTTTATCAAATCAGTTTTGCTTGTTTCGAAAGGTTTTCCAAAAATCTGTAAAGATTATAAAACACTATTCAAACTCCCTTCTAGTGTTTCCTGTGGTCTTAACACCTATTTATCACAACTTTTCAATCAATATCTTTCTTCCATCACGGGTGAGCAGAAGTTTGCTTATGACAAGATAATGGAAGCAGTTGCAGAACAAAAAGTGGTTTTTTCTTCCATTATTGTTATGGAGGCACTGGTAAGACATTTGTTTGGAACACTTAGTCAGCTGCTCTACGTTGTAAGGGTTAGATTTGTCTTTATGTTGCCTCCAGTGGTTTATTTCTTTATTACTTCCAAATGGAAGCACAAACCATTCAAGGTTTAAAAAACCTTTGAATACCACAGAAGACTCATGTTGTAGTATAAAACAAGGAAGCCTTCATGCCAAACTGTTGGAGAAATAAAATTTGATAATATATGATGAGGTACCTATGGTAAGTAAATTCTGTTTTGAAGCTATAGACAAATGCTTAAAGGATACTCTACGGTTCTCAAGATCTTTCAATCCTGACCTTCCTTTTGTTGGGAAGGTAGTTGTTCTAGGAGGTGATTTCAAGAAGATTTTGCTTGTAATCCCAAGAGGTTCGAGGCAAGATATTATTTATTTAACAATAAATGCTTCGTATCTTTGGTCATATTGATACTGCAGAGTGCTTCGACTTACTATGAATATGAGACTTAACAACTCTTCTGATGCTGACTAGTCTGCAATAAAACTTTTTAGTTAATGGCTGTTAAGAGTTGGAGATAGCCTTGAAGGAGATTCAGTAGAAGGTGAAGCAGAGTTAGAAATACCTACAGATATTCTGATTCCAAATTTTGAAACTGCTTTTGATGATTTGACTAATTTTGTTTATCCTCACATTGTTGATAACTTGAGCAACAACTCACATTTTAGTGAAAGGGCTATTTTAGCTCCTACCTTGGAGATTGTTTCACGTGTAAAAAACATATTTGAGTTCAAATTCCTTGTGTACAGAAGAGGGATCTTCAGAGGTTGAGATGGAAGTTTTTTTTGTTGAAATGCTTAATGCAATCAATTGTTCAGGATTGCCCCCACATGAACTGCAATTGAAGGTAGGAGCTCCTGTAATGCTGCTGCGCAATATTGATCTATCAAATGGCCTCTTCAACAGGACCAGGCTACAGGTTAGGAGATTGGGAAATCATGTTATTGAACGTTAGGTTTTAACTAGAACTAAAGCAGGTCATATGGTTCCTATTCTAAGAGTGACTTTGGTTCCAAGTAATTAAACATTACCTATTAAATTCAAGAGGAGGCAATTCCCTTTTACCATATCTTTTACTATGACAATAAATAAATCCCAAGGTCAAACTCTATCTGTAACATCCCAAATTTCATAAACTATTCTCATAAATTAAATAGGGTTAGAAAAGTGTTTTTATAAAAAGGAATTAGGAAAAACGGGTAAGAAATAATGAAAGAGGCTTGGGATGGAAAATTGGAGTTTTCCATTCTACCGCATCTCGCTCAAGCTAGAGCACCCTCGCTTGAGCGAGCATATCAGTGAAAATAGGTGTTTTTGCTTCTGGTTTTCTCGCTTGATCGCAATTGGGGGATAATTCCAGAGTTGCTCTCTGGAATTGTCTCGCTCAAGCGAGACTCAGCTCGCATCAGCGCAATTCCCAGAGTTGCTCTCTGAAATTGTCTCGCTCAAACGAGTAGCCTCTCGCTTTAGCGAGAGCGCGTATTCTCCAGGAGTGAGTTTTCCTCACTCAAGCGAGAGTACACTCGCTTGAGTGATAATACACGATCTCAGTTTTTAAAACATATTTCTTTGGGTCTTTGCTCTCACTTTCACATCTCCCTTCTACTTCTAGATAGAGAGAGAGAAGGAGAACCCTTGGGCCAAGGAGAAGAAGAAGATAGAAGGTCTAAGAATCCTCCAATGATGTTTTAATAATGACAGGCTCTCAAAATTCACTTGGTATAATTCTGATTAAAGTACTAACAATTTCACTTGAGTGTTTTTAAGAAGATACAGATTTAATTGTTAGTCTTGTAAAGAAGATAGAGCTCAACACCATTCAAAGAAGATACTTTCACATTATAAAGAATCACAACTATAAAAGAAATCAAGAAAGCAGTTGAAAGAAATTGCAACAAATATTTTGTCAAAAGCTCCAAGAGATTCGCTTTTGAAAAGAAGCAAGCAAGAAATAAAGAAGAATTTTATTCAAGAATGACAATTTGAAGTAGAGTTGAAAAGAAGCTATCAAGGAGAATAAAAATAGAAAGATGACAGAATATTAGAAGGAATATTCACTATCAAGAAACAGCTACAACAAAACTGCAGAAGAAACAGCTACAGCAAGACTGCAGAAGAAATAAATGCAACAAAACTTAAGAAGATAAGGAAGTTGGAGTTTCAACTAAATTAATTCTTCTAAGAGAAGAAAACTGCAACAATATTGCTTTGACAGAATCTGCATAAATAATGATCTCATAACTTTGTTCAAAGAAGTTGTTGCAGAAGAACTCCACTTTCAGGTTGTCTGCAGAAGGAGTAATTTCCCAAAGATACATGTTCTTCAAGCTACTCTGTGATGCAGCCACTGAAATTCATCCAATTATTATTTCTTCATTTTCAAATGGCTAAAATAACTATTTCTAGAAGAAAAAGGGTTGATTTTCTCAAGGAATCAAAGTCTACAGAAGAAACACCTTACAGAAGATATGACCAGTCAAAGAAGACAGTTGTTCATGAAAGAGACAACTGCTCATGAAGGGGACAACTCATGCCTTTAAAGCTGGAGATTCAAATAGCTACCCTAACGGATAGGAGCTCGTTTTTCCTATAAAAGGAGAGGCTCCTTTCTCATTTTGACACACACCTAGTCCAGAATAAGCACCAAAATATATAATTACATCTCCATCTTCTAGAAACTTTCTCTCTCTTCACAATCACTGAGATTCTGCTTCCTGAAGTTAGAAAAAAGAGACTTGGCTCAACATTTTCCTATTGTGCTTAATCTGTAATAGTTTTGAGCCTTGTTTTTATTATTTCACTACCTATATCTTCTGTAAACTTTCAAGAAGGCTTTAAGAGTGTTAGTGCCTCTTGAGAAGGTGTGTAACATTTGTTGTAAGCTGCTACATGATTGTAGTGAGCTATACTGTGGTGAAATAGTTTTTGAATTTGTATAGTCTGCAGAAGAAGTTGCAGTAGTTGTAAGACCTTCAAAGGCTTCAGAAGAAATTTGTGAAAAGCCTGAAGAGGATGCAGAAGAATACTAGTGATAAGGTGTACCCAAGGAAACTATAATATCAAAGTTGATCAAGAAAATTCTATTGAAAGTAGGGACTGGACGTAGCCTCTGGTTGGAAGAGGTGAACCAGTATAAAATTGTGTGTGCAATCTTCTTACCCTTACTCTCTTTTTATTCAGATTTCTATTTCATTTTCATGAGCATAAAACTATTTTAAGAATTACCTAATACCTAAGTTGCACCTACAAGAGAGTTCCTTCCAAGGAATCATATTTTCCACATACCATATATATCATAATTTCTTTTTATTGAGTTTTATCTTCTAATACTCAGCCAAGTCATACTTGAGCAGAAATAGTATTAGAAGAAATTGCAGAAAATTTGAAAGATCACAATTCAACCCCTTTCTTGTGATTGGAATTTCTACTTCAATTGGTACCAGAGCTTGCCTCTAGGGTTGAACTCACTTAACAGTGAGAGAGGAAAAAGATCAAGGGAAGATGGCAAATCATGGAGCTGGAATGTTCATCCCAGAAGGATCCTCTACAAACAGACCCCCTGCACTTGATGGAAAGGATTACTATTATTGGAAAGATAGAATGAAATTATTTATAGAATCCCAAGACATTGATCTTTGGGATACTATTGAAAAAGGAAATTTCATTCCTGTAATTAAACGAAATAGAATTCTGGTTCAACCTAAAGAAGGAGAATCAGAAGTTCAAGAAGAACCTCCACAGCCAAAATCCAAAGAAGAATGGACTTCAGAAGATAAGCAGAGATATCTTCTGAACTCCAAAGCCAAGTTCTTTCTTCTCTATGCTCTGAGCAGAGGAGAATATGACAAGGTTGCTGGATGTGCCACTGCTAAAGAAATCTGGGATACACTTAAAATTGCACATGAAGGAACAAATCACATAAAAGAATCAAAAGTAAATATTTTGATTCACCAATATGAGATGTTCAATATGGCTGAAAATGAATCAATTGATGAAATGTTCAGTAGATTCACAGTCATCATTAATGACTTAAAGTCTCTCGGTAAAAGCTACTCTAATTAAGAACAAGTCAGAAAAATACTCAGAAGTCTTCCAAAAATTTGGAGACCAAAGGTAACAGCAATTCAAGAGGCTAAAGATCTTGCTGTTCTGAAATTGGATGAGCTTCTTGGTTCCCTAAAAGTTCATGAGCAAGAACTCATGGATGAACTACCACCAAGGAGAGGAAAAATAATTGCTCTAAAAGCTAGTACATCAAGAAGGACTAGCATAACCACAACAGAAGAATAGGCTGAAGTCTGCTGAATGTCTCTAGAAGGGGGGTTAAATAGAGACTTCGAAAATATTGTACTGAAAATTCTTAAGATGCAACTGAGACTTGTTCTCAAGTTTAATAACTTGGAAGCTCAATAAAGTTAGACAGGATATTTGCTTAACTCAGAATAGTTATCAATTAAACAAGTGAGAGCCTCAACAGTTAAGATTCAGTGTCTTAATCAAATGTAATTTGTTTCAAACAGATAAGTCTCAGGTATTAGAAATGTGCAATATAAATAAAGAGATAGGGAGAAGAGATGCACACTGAGATTTATACTGGTTCACCCATAACCTTGGGCTACGTCTAGTCCCCACAACCATGTGATATTTCCACCATGACAACCTTATCAAATACAAGTATTCTTACTGCCTCTTCAGGCTCACACTTACTCACACTAATCTCAGGCAACTCCTGTCTTAGCTGAGATTCAAGTATTCTTTGTTCCTAACTGCCTCTTCAGGCAACTCATGCAGTATTCTTTGTCTTTGACTACCTCACCAGGCAACTCAGGCAGTATTCTTTGTCTTTGAATGCCTCTTCAGGAAACTTAGTGAGTATTCTTGTTATAGTGCCTCTCCAGGCTCACAGTCACTCACACTAAGCTCAGGCACCTCCTGACTTAGTTGAGTTTGGGTAAGATGAGATGAGATTGATCTTATCTAGCTTAGACTACATCCAAAGTATGGATACACAGTGAGATTAACTAGGTATCATGCTCTAAATCACTCACAAAGAGTGTAAATAAACTATTACAAAATAAGAGTTAAACCTACTACATGATATTAGCTAAGATAGCATAGGTAGGTAGGTTGAGATTCACTTGAGACTTGGATTTTTCAGTTTGTGCAGCAGCATCTCTGCTGAGTCTCATCAGTATCTCTCACCTGTCTCACCATAATGAGACGTATGAGATCAGTACTTTCCTGGTGCAGTCTCTGCTGTGACAGTGTACTTGCGTTGACTTGCTTTTGCTGTTGAGTCTCTGATGAGTCTGAATCTTAGTCTTAGTCTTACTTTCCCATCTGAGTCTCAGTCTTACCTCTGCCTTTGAGTCTTAGTCTATCTTATCAGTCTCAGCCCGAGTCTCAGTCTGTCGTATCAGTCTCAGTCCGAGTCTCAGCCTGACTCTCAGTCTCAGATGAGTCTTGTAAGGTCCAAGAATCCTCCTACTGTGGTTTTAATTATGACAACCTATCAAAAGTCACTTAACATAATTCTGATTCTTAAAGGACTAATCATTTCATTTGAGAATGTGTCTAGAAGATGCAGGAAACTCCCTTAAGAAGATGTAAGTTCTTGTAATTTATTAAGAATGAAAAATCTATGAAAGAAGGCATAAAAGATGTTTGATAAAATCAAAAGGAAACCATCTGCAACTTAATAAAGTCTTCAGAAGATGAAAACAACATCTTCATAAAAGAATTCATGACAAATCTGCTTTAGAAGGATGATTCACTTTTAAAGAAGGAAAAGAAGTTCTCCCAAGGTTTCCAAGGATCAAAATAAATGAAATAAAAGAACTGGAGTACTGCACAGAACATGAAACTCATCTGTAGAAGAAACAAAGCAATTCTGCAGAAGGAACCTGATGGAATAATTCCTACAGAAGATGCCGAATCCTTCTTGGATTGTTTAAATCATTTCTATGGCAACATCTGAGTTAAAACATTTGAGATATACTTATAATCATCCAATAAACACTTTCAGCATGTTTACAGAAGAAGGTGTCACAGAATGAACTAGATTTTCTCTCTGTAGAAGATGAATCTGCAGAAGATGGAATCCAGTTAAACTGACAGTTGTACCTGCAGAAGGCAACAACTGTTTGACAGTGACAACACATGAGAGGAAAGCTGGACATGTTTGGAGCCTTCCCAACGGCTAGTTGCTCATTTTCCCTATAAAAGGAAGTGTCCTCCTCTCATTTCTGCACACCTCTCTCTCCAGAAGATCAAATACTATCAAATTTACATCCTCATCTTCTGGAAACATTTCTCTCTCCTCTAATTCTTAAGAATCTGCTACTACAAGTTGTTGAGGGGGAGCTGGCTCACTATTGTTCTTCTGTTGTGCTTTATATGTATCATTTGTGAGCTTTGTACTTACCTTGCTTTTCATTTTTGATATGAACCTGGAGGTTCTATTTTGAATGGACCTTAGAAAATTCTGAATAAAATATAACTTTTCTTGACAAGCACTTTTTTTCTATTCTTTGCAATATTTTTCTTTTCTTTTATTTGTTTTGCTAAATTCTTTTTTTTTTCTATTTTCTTTTCTTTTTCTTTCTTTGACTTTCTATCACCAACTAAAATAAAAATAGATGGAAAAATAATGGTAACCTTTGCCAAAACGAAATTCAACCCTTAGAAAAACTTGAAGAATAGTTCACATATAATTCAAGTATTACGTATAGGAAAAATAGGTTTTGATCAAAATAGAAAACGTAGAAGAAGAAGAAGAAATAGATGGTGGACGTCACACTTTCAAGACTTGAAAGATAAGTCCTTGAAGATACACACACAAAGGTAAAGAACCGTTGATAATCTTCACTCTTGACTAGCAAGAAACTTAGAGAAACACTCTCAAAGTAAAGGTAATTTCTGCATAAACATTCTTAACTTTCTTGCATGCATGAAGCATGCTTTTATAAGGATTACAAGGTACTCAAAGGTCATGCAACTAGCTAGGTTTACACGCCTATTTCACCCCAAAATATCCTTCATGCAACTCCCATGCAACCCTAAATACATTACTAGAAATTAAATAAATTAAAGCTAATAAAACTCAATCTAAGTAAGCTTGTTTGGCCGCATTTTCCAACCATAATTTTGGGCACATGTGGCTGCATTATTTCTAGAAATATAACCACCAAACATGGATTAAAATGGCTCATGAATCAGCCAATAAGTGGCCGCATGTAACAGCCCACAATCATCAAGTTTCCATTCATTTTGTAACCTCCCTTTTCATGATGATGGCTGCCATCTTGATTGCTCTTCATTCCCCCATTTACTTCCTTGTTGGCACCTCTTTGAAAACTCTTTATTCAGCCATTTGTGCACATGTTGGCCGCACACTATGAGGATGTATTAGGCTTCCATGTGGCTCCAAAAATGGCCAGGTTCATGCGCACCTAGCAACCTCTTCCAACGACTAGTAGACAAAGTTTTAATGCAATTAAACAACATTACAACTTTGTTTTGTAACCTCCAGAAAATTAATCCCTTGTCTATGTAACTCCCTAATCTTTATTGAAAGCAAATAAAATGAATTAATTCAGCAAAATGAAGGCTAAGTTGGCCGCCCACATGGCCTCATCAAATGCTCTTGATGGTTCTTCAACTTGTAGTTGCATTGAGGGCAACTGACACTTCATCATTGGTCCCCCATGTCCTTCAAGTGCCTTGTCATGGGTCATGTCCTCATCAATTTTCCTTCTGTAAAGTCACAAGGAGACTAGTGATTAAAAGTGTCTCTTGTGACAGTAAGAGTAAGTGTATTTTGAGAGGTCTGGAAGCTCAGGTGTGAGCTAAAGGGTTTACAGATTCTGCAGAAGGTGCTATGCAGTCTGCTATCCAAGTTGTATCTTCTGCAGAAGGTACTGCAGTAAGAGAAAGCTCTAGTTTGTGTGAATTGAGTTGTGTTAAGCCTGAAGAGGATGTAGAAAGAATACTAGTGGTTGTGTGTACCCAAGAGGATTATAATTTGGTTGATTGAGTAAGAAATCCTACTAGGTGTAGGGACTGGACGTAGCCTCAGGTTGGAAGAGGTGAACCAGTATAAAAATCTTGGTGTCCTATTCTCTTCCCCACTCTCCTTACTTATTGCATGTGCATGAAAATATTTTGAAAACTATTTAATACCTAAGTAAGTGTTAACTATCAAGATTCCAAAGAAGGAATCCTATTTTCTACATACTACATTAACTTCTAACATCTATCTTTTGTCCATCTGCTTTTTAATACTAAGCCAAGTAAAACTTGAGCAGAACAGTATTAAAAGATAATTGCATAAAATTTTATTCAATCATAATTCAACCCCCCTTCTTGTGATTGAAACTTCAACTTCAATTGGTACCAGAGCTTGCCTCTAGGGTTGAACTCACTTAACAGTGAGAGAGGAAAAGATCAAGGGAAAGATGGCTAACCATGGAGCTGCAATGTTTATTCCTGAAGGTTCATATACAAATAGACCTCCTGCATTCAATGGAAAAGACTACTATTACTGGAAAGATAGAATGAAGCTATTTCCAGAATCCCAAGACATTGATCTCTGGGATATCATAGAGAACGGAAACTATGTCCCTATGATTAGAAGAATAAGAATTTTGACTCCACCTAAGGAAGGAGAATCTGAAGTTCAAGAGGAAACTCCTAAACCAAAGTCTAGAGAAGAATGGGCTCCAGAAGATAAACAGAGATATCTTCTGAACTCCAAAGCAAAATTATTTCTTCCCTGTGCTATAAGCAGAGGAGAATATGACAAGGTAGCTTGTTGCTCTACTGCAAAGGAAATATGGGACACACTCAAGATAGCTCATGAAGGGACTGATCAAGTAAAAGAATCAAAGATTAACATCTTGATTCATCAGTATGAAATGTTCAGTATGATTGAACATGAAACCATTGATGAAATGTTCAGTAGGTTTACCATTATCATCAATGATCTAAAGTCTCTTGGTAAAAGCTATACCAATCAAGAGCAAGTCAGAAAAATTCTAAGAAGTCTCCCAAAAATTTAGAGACCAAAAGTGATAGCAATACAAGAAGCCAAAGATCTTGTTGTCTTAAAGTTGGATGAACTCCTTGGGTCACTTAAAGTTCATAGCAAGAACTTATGGATGAGCTACCAAGGAAAGGAAAGTCAATTGAACTAAAAGCCAGCATCTCAAGAAGGAATAACATGGATCCAACAGAAGAAAACAACTCTAAAGAAGAAAGATCATATGACAATGATGATGAGCTAGCCTTCATCTCAAGAAGGATCCAGAAAATGATCAGAAGAAAAGGTAAAGGCAGAAAATTCTTCAACTTCAAGAAGGATGGGCAAAAGTTTGATGGAACAAAAAGCCAGATCATTTGTTATGAATGTAACAAGCCTGGACATATCAAAGCTGAATGTCCTCAATTAAAAAAGGAACCAAAGCCATTCCAAAAGAAGAAAGCCATGATGGCTACATGGGATGACTCAGATATCTCCTCAGAAGAAGATTCTGAAAAAGAAACAACCAACTTATGTCTCATGGCTGGAAGTGATAATGAAGAAAATGAGGTAATCACTCATCATCCTACTACATATAGAGAACTAGAAGATGCCTTTGAAAACCTTTTATCTGACTCACACACACTAGCTCAAAAATGTGCACTTCTTAAAGAACAACTCACTAAAACCAAAGAAGAGAATGAAAAGCTAAAAGAAGACAATAATAGGTTAATTAAAACAAATCAATTTCTTCAACAATCTCATCTTAAATTATTATAACAAATAAAACAGATTAAAGATAACTCTGCAGAAGATATCAAGTCTGCATCACTGTAGAAGGAGAATCATCTTCTGCAGAAGAAAATTGATGAATTGCAGTTAGATTTAAGTAAATTTGTTAGCAGTACACATAACCTAAATAAATTAATTAGGAATAGTAGAGAAGTCTCTGATAAAAGAGGATTAGGATATAACCAAGATCATTTTTCAAAGAACCATAAAACTGTTTTTGTCCCTGCCAAAAGGAAACCTCCAAATTGTTCTTGGTGTAACAGATTTGGACATGTCCACCAAAACTGTTACAGAAGGAAAAGGAGCTTCAGAAGAAAGGTATCTAACCACTCAGGACCCAAGAAGATTTGGGTACCTAAAGCTTTGTTATCTTCTGATGTAGGAACTAGTAGAAAAATCCAAGAAGAAAGAGCTATGGTTCTTGGACAGTGGATGCTCAAGACATATGACTGGAGACAGAAGCAAATTCATCCAGCTACACAAAATGGAAGGTGGAACAGTAACCTTTGGAGACAACCACACGACTCAAATGAAAGGTATTGGAAAGATAGGTATGAAGGATTCTACCCAAATTAATAATGTTTATTATGTGAAAGGGTTAAAACATAATCTTCTTAGCATTAGTCAACTATGTGACAGTGACTATGAAGTTATGTTTCAACCTACATTCTGTGAAATAAGAGAATCATCTACTAAAAAGGTCCTGTTGTCAAGAATTAGAACCAAGAACCTATATAGCATTTGTCTAGAAGAATTGTCAGACCAAACCTGTTTTGCTTCTTTTGAAAATGACAAATGGACTTGGCATAAAAAAAATTGGTCATCTAAATTTGAAAACTATTTCTAAGCTATCTAAGTTAGATTTGGTTAGGGGTTTACCAAAATTAAAATTTGATAAAGACAAAGTATGTGAAGCATGTGTTAAAGGTAAACATACTAAATCAAGCTTCTATCCCAAAAATGTAATCACCACAAAAAGGATTTTATAACTACTACATATTGACTTATTTGGTCCTACCAAAACACCTAGCTTAGGAAGTAAGAAGTATGGCCTTGTTATAGTAGATGATTACTCTAGATTCACATGGGTTTTATTTCTAACTACTAAGGATGAATCTTTTGATGCTTTCAAGATCTTCTTCAAGAAGGTCCAAAATGAAAGTGGCCAAATGATTGCTTCTGTAAGAAGTGATCATGGAGGGGAATTTGAAAATTATTCTTTCAAAAACTTTTTTGATGAAAATGGAATTTCACACAACTTCTCTTATCCTAGAACTCCATAACAAAATGGAGTTGTAGAAAGAAAAAATAGAACCCTCCAAGAAATGGCTAGAACCATGCTAAGTGATAGTGGAATTAAAAAGTATTTTTCTGCTGAAGCTGTATCCACTTCATGCTATATACTTAACATGGTTTCCATAAGAAGCATTCTAAATAAAACCCCATATGAAATATGGAAAGGAAGAAAGCCTAACATTGCATATTTTCATGTATTTGGATGTGAATGTTACATATTAAACAACAAAGAAAATCTTGAGAAATTTGATGCCAAATCTGAAAAGGGTATGTTTCTTGGCTACTCGACCAATTCAAAAGCTTATAGAGTCTATAATATTAAAAATCAAACTATAGAAGAAAGTATGCATGTTATCTTTGATGATGCTAACCCTCCTTCTAAAGAAAATGACAAAAAGGATTCAGATGATGAGACTGAACTAGTGCAGAAGACATCTTCTGAGAGAAAAAATTCTCCAGAAGATACAACAAATCATAAAAATCCTACTGAAGATTCTGCAGAAGATGCTAGTGTTCAGAAGGAGGATATTCCAAGAAGTTGGAAGTTAATCACTGATCATCCTCATGAACAAATCATAGGAAATACTGCATAAGGAGTAAAAACCAGGGGTCAATTGAGATATGAAAATAGCTCAGCCTTCCTATCCCAAATTGAACCAAAGAATATGAATGAGGCCCTTGAAGAAGAATCATGGATCAAAGCCATGAAAGAAGAGCTTGATCAATTTGAGAAAAATAAAGTTTGGACTCTTGTTCCTCCTCCAGAAGATAACTCTATAATAGGAACAAAGTGGGTTTTCAGAAACAAAATGGATGAAGAAGGTAATGTGATCAGAAATAAAGTAAGGTTAGTAGCTCAAGGTTACAACCAACAAGAAGGTATTGATTTTTATGAAACTTTTGAACCTGTAGCTACATTAGAAGCAATTAGAATTGTTCTTGCATTTGCTGCATACAAAAATTTCAAACTATATCAAATGGATGTGAAAAGTGCATTTTTAAATAGTTTTATAAATGAGGAGGTGTATGTAAATCAACCTCCAGGTTTTGAAAGTAAGAAGCATCCAAATCATGTTTTTAAGTTAAATAAAGCTTTATATGGTTTAAAGCAAACTCCAAGAGCTTTGTATGAAAGATTAAGTAATTTTCTTCTTCAAAATGAATTTACTAGAGGACAGATTGACACTACTTTGTTCAGAAAAACTCTCAAGAAAGATCTTCTAATTGTGCAAATCTATGTTGATGATATCATTTTTGGTTCAACTAATTTAAAAATGTGTGAAGAATTTTCAGAATTAATGAAAGGAAAATTTGAAATGAGTCTCATGGGAGAATTGAAATTCTTTCTTGGACTTCAAATCAAACAAGTAGATTCTGGAATTTTCATTAGTCAAGAAAAATACTCTAAAGATCTTCTTAAGAGATATAAAATGGAAGGGTCAAAACCTATGGGAACCCCTACGCATTCTTCTACAGCTTTAAACTTAAAAGAAGATGGAAAACCTGTTTCTGAAAAGGAATACAGAGGGATGATAGGTTTCTTATTATATTTAACTGATAATAGACATGACATTTTATACTCAGTAGGTCTTTGTGCTGGATTTCAATCTTCTCCAAAAAGGATACTTAGATATCTTGTTGGAACAACTAACCTTGGACTTTGGTACAAGAAAGGCACACATTTTGAGCTTACAGGTTATTGTGATGCTGATTATGCTGGGGATAGACTGGATAGTAAGAGTACAAGTGGAGGTTGTCAGTTTCTTGGAGAATCCTTGATCTCCTGGTCTTGTAAGAAGCAACCCACTATAGCATTATCCATAACAGAAGCAAAATATGTGTCAGCTGCTAGCTGCTGCTCACAAATGTTGTGGATTAAGCATAAAATGGAAGACTATTGTCTAAGGTACTCTAAAATTCCCATCTTTTGTGATAATACTAGTGCTATTAACCTGTCCAAGAATCCAATTCAGCATTCTAGATCCAAGCACATTGACATAAAACATCATTTCTTAAGGGATCATATCCAGAAGAATGACATTGAAACTAAATTTCAAATTGCTGATATTTTCACAAAGCCCCTTATAGAGGACAAATTTGTGTTTCTTAGGGATAAAATTAATATGAGAAGCCTGAATCCTTGAAGCATTTAATGAAATTTATCCCTCAGAAGAATAAAGGTTAAGTAGCAAAAAGATGACTGAAAAACACTCAAATTCCTGTATAGAAGATGCAGTGTTCTTATCAATCTGCAGAAAACTGAGTAATCATGTGTACCGAAGATGCTTCATCTTCTGGTATCACTGTTCAGATCCCAATCTTCTGCAAAATTCTACTATGAGTGTAGAAGAAGTTTCATCTTCTGAAATTCTGGTATAGGGTATCATCTTCTGCAACATTCTCTGTGCAGAAGATATACTCATAGTTGTCTCTGTCTCTGTTAAGTTCATGTTTGACAGAAGCATGACTTATCATTGACCAACAATATTGTACCGTGATTGTCCTTGATCCTAGGATATGTCACTATCCTTCACGGCCACCAAAGTCAATCAAACAATTAATAAATTAATTTTTAGTGAAGGTCAAAACTAGGTTGCGGGTTTTATTTTTAATAGGGATACAAAATGGGATAAGGAAAGTCATCTTTTGTCTTTAACAAAAAGGGCTTGTCAGTTATTGCACAAGATTTGCAATTTAAAAGCTGACCGTTTGAAGTAGCTACCCTGCCTAAAAACCTGCACGCGTTTCATTCTCTCTGCTCTTCTCTTCGTTCGAATCTCTCTCTCTCCTTCCCTCTCATGAGAGCTAACGGCTAGTAAGCCTTATGTACTTAAGCACTGCATTCCAGAATGAAAAGGTACTCAGCTCCTTCTTTTACCTCTGCTCTCGCATTCCTACTTTCTTGCACTCACAGAAACACTTCCATACTCTATTTTTTCGTTCACCTCACTAAGAGAAATGAGGATCAAGCATATTGCCAATAAGAAGAACCCATCCTCATCCAGAGACTCTGAGGAACCTGAGATTGTTGGCAATGAAATCGTGCCTTACACTGGGGTATTGAATGTCCAGCCTCTTTCCATTAAACCACCCCTTATTCAACTACATTTTACAGAGCCATCCCCTACACACACTCAACCATCTTCTGAACAACACCTTTCCACAGAACTACCTCCCAAGGAACCTCATTCTGAAGAACCACCATCACAACCTCCTACTGCACCCTCATCTTCTTCAGTTCAATCCTCCTCTAGAGCTCAAGCTGCTTCTATAGTCTATGTCAGAAGGTCTAACAGACTAAGAGCTGGACCAGGTTTCCACACAACTAGAGATAACCCTAATAATCCCATTGGGATTGACTCTCCCTCTACTACCTCACTTACTGAACCCAAGTCACCCAACCATGAAGAACCAAACTCTGCAGAAATATCACAAGAAAGTGACAGTGGAGAAGATGCAGAAAGTGATCCTTCTGAAGGATCAGAAGATACCAAATTGGAACTCTTTCAAGAACAAGAGATTCTGAAAATCTTCTATGACAAATGGGAGTGGAAGACCATCATCCCTGGAAGAATTTTCGTGCTAAAAGAAATAAGGAACTGTGGCTGGGAAATTGGACATTTTGTCCAGAAGCAGGATTGGGGAGATTACCTTCTGATGAGAGAACCAGTGTATCCTAGGCTAGTCAAAGCCTTCTATGCCTCTGCCAGTCAATATAGGAGTGATGGGAACACCTTAGTTGTGGAGATAAAGGGTCAACTATTGTTCTTACTGCAGAAGGAATAGATGAAGCCATAGGCAGCCAGCCAGTGGAAAACAAACTATATGATGATAACTGGTATGCTTCTACAGGCATTACCATGGAAGAAATCACCAGAAAAATTCTCCATCATCCAGATTTCCCTCTCCTATCAAGTAAGCTTATCCCAATCTGTAGACTATTTCACAAACTCTGTTGCTACTCTCTTCTACCAAGGGTTGGTACTTTAGAGAGAGTTTCTGACCAGGATCTTCTTTAAATTTATCACCTTCTTTCTGGAAAACCTTTCTCTCTTTCTTATTTAATCTTAAGGAGTATGATATACTCAGCTAAACCCCAAAGAGCATATGCAAGTCTGCCATATGGGATGCTCTAACTAGGATTTTCAGATTCCATAACATTTCCCTAGAAGAAGAAGAAAGTATAGATTCATGCACCTTCTTTGGGCAGTTGAATGTCAAAAAGATGAAGATAGGAAGACCTGAGCCATCTCTAGCCTATTCCAGCAGTAGTGAAGAGGGAGAAGGAGTCTCAGAAGGACCTAAAGCCCCTAGGACCAAAAGAAGAAGGAGAAGGAAATTCACACCTTCTCCAGAAAGAGAAAGGGGATGACAAAGGCTACTTCTGGAGAGACTTCTAGCAAGATTCAGAAAGTCTCTTCTCCTTCTCCCAGTAAAGAAATCTCTACAAGCCCTCCTCCATCTGAGTCTATGAACTTTGATTCTATAGAAGAAATTGGTGATGGGGCTGTCTCACAGCCAAATCATCTTATGTGGAAGCTCCAAGTAGTGAAAAAGAAGATATGGATGCAGAAACTTCTCAGGAAGCTCACGGTGCTTCTATAGAAGGATTGGCAGCTGACACCTTAGCCAACCTTGCCAAGAGCTACTCAGAACCTCCTCAATTTGATTCAACTATGCCCATACTTCAGCCTCACTCTCCCATCAGAATTGCCTCTCCAGCTGATGCACCAGAAGGTCAGCAGATCTCTGCAGGAGGAAAAGAAATGCATAAGGAAGAAATCCAGAAGGAGGACACTCAGTCAGCTTCTTCTGCTGGAACCTTTGGAACATATATGGTAAATCAGTTCCTTGCTTCTCCAATTCTAGATTCTATGATTCCTGCTGCTGCACCTATTAGGGACAATATTCAAGTGATCTCTTCTCATCTCTCTTCAATGAATACATTTCTTCAGCAGCTAAGCTCAGAGAAGGTTCCTATTCCTCCTTCCAACCCCCACAAAGAAGCATGATACTGCTGCAAGACCTTATGGTGGTGCCTCTGATCAACCTGCTTCTTCAAATTCTGTTGAGAAACATGTTCCCAAGCTTAAGGCTGACATGAAGAAGTTGTTCTCAAATGTAAACACCCTGCAAATAACTGTAAATGAGATGATTGAGAGGCTCACCCAGCACCAGTTCTAGTTCAATAATTTTGTTCTTCCAATTATTGTACCACAAGCTCCACCCATGCCTTTCACACAGTTCCAGCCTCCTCAGAACATATTGCATCCTACTACCTCTTCATCATCTGACCATTCTTCTCCATCAAAGTAGGAAGATGATGATTCTGCTTCTCCATGGCCCAATTCCCTACTTTTTGATTAATGACAAAGGGGGGAGAAGCAGTACTAGGGTAATTTAGGCTAATGATCTTAATAGCATAGAAAACTTATGTGTATTTGGATCTTTTTTGATGTCTTTAACACTATTGTAATCATCTTGCTATGTTATGATCTTTTGATCCTTGATGATGATTTTAGTGTTTTCAATGGATTAATGATGACATGCAATTTGCTGTCTTTTGATTGCATATAAAATTTTGTTAATCATTTCTGCTGCATACTTGTTTACATTCATTAATTATGATTTGACACACTGCTCTCCAAAATATTGCAAGGATTAAGGGGAGTTTTTATAATAGTATCAAAATTACTTAAGTAATCTTTGAAAAGGTTATCATCATCAAAAAGGGGGAGATTGTAAGGTCCAAGAATCCTCCTACTGTGGTTTTAATTATGACAACCTATCAAAAGTCACTTAACATAATTCTGATTCTTAAAGGACTAATCATTTCATTTGAGAATGTGTCCAGAAGATGCAAGAAACTCCCTTCAGAAGATGTAAGTTCTTCTAATTTATTAAGAATGACAAATCTGTGAAGAAGGCATAAAATATGTTTGATAAACTCAAAGGAAACCATCTGGAACTTAATAAGTCTTCAGAAGATGAAACAACATCTTCATAAAAGAATTCATGACAAATTTGCTTTAGAAGGAAGATTCACTTTTAAAGAAGCAAAAGACGTTCTCCAAGGTTTCCAAGGATCAAAATAAATGAATAAAAGAAATGGAGTACTGTACAGAACTTGAAACTCATTTGCAGAAGAAACAAAGCAATTCTGTTAGACGGAACCCTGATGGAAGTAATTCCTTGCAAGAGAAGATTGCAGAATCATTCTTGGATTGTTTTTTTAATTCATTTCATATGGCAGAAGCCTGAGGTTAAAACATTTGATATATACTTATAATCATCCAATAAACACTCTCAACCTGTTTACAGAAGACGGGTGTCACAGAATTGAACCGGATTTGCTCTCTGCAGAAGATGAAACTGCCGAGATGGAAATCTAGGTCAAACTGTTTGACAGTGACAACACATGAGAGGAAAGTTGGACATGTTTGGAGCCTTCCCAACGGCTAGTGCTCATTTTCCCTATAAAAGGAAGTGTTCTCCTTCATTTGTGCACACCTCTCTCTCTAGAAGATCAAATACTATCAGATTTACATCCTCATCTTCTGGAAACATTCTCTCTCCTCTAATTCTTAAGAATCTGCTACTTCAAGTTGTTGAGGGGGGAGTTGGCTCACTATTGTTCTTCTGCTGTGCTTTATATGTATCATTTGTGAGCTTTGTACTTACCTTGCTTTTCATTTTCCTTCTGTAAAGTCACAAGGAGACTAGTGATTAAAAGTGTCTCTTGTGACAGTAAGAGTAAGTGTATTTTTAGAGGTATGAAAGCTCAAGTATGAGCTAAAGGGTTTACAGATTCTGCAGAAGGTGCTCTACAGTCTGCTGTCCAAGTTGTATCTTCTGCAGAAGGTGCTGCTGCAGTAGAGAAAGCTCTAGTTTGTGTGAATTGAGTTGTGTGTAAGCCTGAAGAGGATGTAGAAAGAATACTAGTGGTAGTGTGTACCACAGAGGATTGTAATTTGGTTGCTTGAGTAAGAAATCCTACTAGGTGTAGGGATGGACGTAGCCTCAGGTTGGAAGAGGTGAACCAGTATAAAAATCTTGG
Organism: Sesbania bispinosa; assembly: GCA_026901365.1. NCBI lineage: Eukaryota > Viridiplantae > Streptophyta > Magnoliopsida > Fabales > Fabaceae > Sesbania > Sesbania bispinosa. Next base: position 671,483 of record QLOH01000205.1, read on the forward strand.
TGTCCTATTCACTTCCCTACTCTCCTTACTTATTGCATGTTCATGAAAATATTTTGAAAACTATTTACTACCTAAGTAAGTGTTAACTATCAAGATTCCAAAGAAGGAATCCTATTTTCTACATACTACATTAACTTCTAACATATCTTCTGTCATCTGCCTTTTAATACTAAGCCAAGTAAAACTTGAGCAGAACAATATTAAAAGATAATTGCAAAAAATTTTATTCAATCACAATTCAACCCCCCTTTCTTGTGATTGAAACTTCAACTTCAAGTCTGAGTCTGAGTCTGAGTCTCAATCTTAGTCTCAGATGAGTCTGAGCTTGATCAGTCTTAGTGAGCTCTTGCTTTGTCTTGTGCTCAGCTTCATACTTTAAAGTGCTTCTTGTCATGCTTGGACTGAGTCTGATCTTACAATATGAGTTTGGGTCTGTCTTATTCTGACTTTGCAATTTGAGCTTTTCTCAGACTGAATCTCAGTTGCGTGGCTCAATCTTACTATCATATCTGAGTCTTGTCTTTCATTTGCAGCTAAGTCTCAGTTTCTTAAGTCTTAAATCTCTTAGACTTAAGAGGCTAAGCTCTCCTAATCAGATTTTTTCATAGGTTGCGCCTCTTTCTGCTTCTCAGTTCAACTCTTCTTGATCTCTTTATAGCTCTTGATCTTGTTTCTGAATGTGACAATTTCTAATTGCTTTAGTACTTCAGCTTCATGCATCTCAAGTGTTATTTTTTAGATTGAAAGACTCCTTAGCATCTCAGCTTGTCTTTAACATAAGAGTAAATTATCCTGCAATTTGAGAAGCTAAATTCTGCAAATACTTGAGCACACAGTTAGTAAAAATAAGACATCTTAGATATTTATTTTATATTTCCGCTCTTCTTGAGTCTCAAATATTGATCTTTTTTATGCAACTTAGTTCACTATTTGAGCTCAACTTGACTCAGCTTGATGGTTGGCATTTCTAGTAAAGACCTTCCTGACTGTAGCTAAGACTGCATTCTGATGTGCACCGCTCTCAACCTTAGGCTATCTTCAAATTCAACCATTCTAAGCTTCTGGAGACTCTCTGGTAAAGAATATGTCTAAGGCCCTCTTCTGAAATTACCTTCAGCATATAGAACATTCTAAGCTTTGCCATCTTGCATAAATAATTCTGAAGTCCGATGCTTCTAAACATGGGGATTCTGATCTTTATGAATTATTTACTAAGCATAAGAATCCTGTCTTTCTAAGATCTCACATACAAGACATCGGTAACTTCAAGAACAGAGAAAACGTTAAGTTTGATCAAAAGGTTTGTTGTCATTAAAACCAATCTCAGAGGGTTTTGTGCTAACAAAGGCTCCTGAAGAAGAAGAATCATCTTCTGAAAATGATGATGAGCTTGCCTTCATATCTAAGAGAATCCAAAGATTGCTCAGAAGAAAGGGCAGAGAAAAATATTCTTCAGCCCCAAGAAGGAAGGACAAAAAATTGAAGAATCTAAAGCTCAAATCATTTGTTTTGAATGCACAAGCCAGGCCACATCAATGCAGAATATCCTCAATTAAAAACGGACTCAAGAAATTTCCAGAAGAAGAAGGCCATGATGGAAACCTGGGATGAATCAGAAAGCTCCTCAGAAGAAGATCCAGAAGAAGAAACAGCAAATATGTCTCTCATGGTGGCGGAAGAAGAAGAAGAAGAAGAAGAAGATGAGGGACAAGCAAGAACCTTCAAGAAGAAAGGGCAATGGTTCTTGGACAGTGGTGCTCAAAACATATGACTGGAGACAAAAACAAATTCATCAAGTTGCACAAGATAGAAGGTGGAATAGTAACCTTTGGAGACAACAACAAAGCACAAATCAAAGGTATTGGAAAGGTAGGTATAAAAAATTCTACTTAAATTAGTAATGTTTATTATGTGAAATGTTTAAAACATAATTTTTTAGCACAAGTCAACTTTGTGATAGTGGCCATGAAGTTATGTTTAACCAACATTTTTTGAAATTAGAGAATCATCTACTAAGAATAACTGTTTTCTGGAATAAGAAACAAAAACATATACAACATTAGTCTAGAAGAATTGTCTGATCATACATGCTTTGCTTCATTTAAAAATGATAAATGGATTTGGTATAGAAAAGTAGGTCACTTAAGCATGAAAACCATCTCAAAGCTTTCTAAGTTGGAATTGGTAAGAGGATTACCTAAAATCAAATATGAAAAGGGTAAAGTATGTGATGCATGTGTTAAAGGTAAAGAAACTCATTCAAGCTTTCATCCTAAGAATGAGGTAACCTCTAAAAGGATATTGGAACTATTGCATATTGATTTATTTGGTGGCACTAAAATACCTAGTTTAGGAGGAAAAAAAGATATGGTTTAGTCATATTAGATGATTACTCTAGATTCACATGGGTTTTATTTCTCACCACCAAAGATGAGTCATTTGATGCTTTCAGAATCTTTTCTAAGAAGATACAAACGAGAGTGGTCAAAACATTGCTTTGTAAGAAGTAACCATGGAGCAGAGTTTGAAAATTTTTCATTTAAAAAGTTCTTTGATGAAAATGGAATTTCCCATAATTTTTCATGTCCTAGTACTCCACAACAAAATGGAGTTATAGAAAGAAGAAATATAACTCTCCAAAAATGGTCAGAACTATGTTAAGTGATAGTGGAATTAAAAATACTTTTGGGCAGAAGCACTTGCTACATCATGCTATATACTTAACAAAGTTACATCATAAGCATTCTCAACAAAACTCCATATGAACTATGGAAAGGGAGAAAACCCAACATTGCATATTTTCATGTTTTTGGATGTGATTGCTACATTTCGAACAACAAAGAAAATCTTGAATAATTTGATGCAAAATATTAAAAAGGTATTTTTATTGGATACTTTTCTACCTCAAAAGCTTACAGAGTATATAATATCAAAAACCATACCATAGAAGAAAGCATGCATGTCATTTTCAATGAAACTAACCTTTCTTCTCAAGGAAAATAAAAGTGAATCAGATGATGAATCTGACAAGCATCAGAAGATATCTTCTGGCAGTACAGACCCTCCAGAAGATACAACAGAAAGGGAAAATCTTACAGAAAGTTCAACAGAAGATATATGCACACAGATAGAGGAACTTCCAAAAAGCTAGAAATTAATTACAGATCATCCTCATGAGCAAATTATTGGAAGCACTGAAGAAGGAGTAAAAAATGGATGCAAATAAGAAGGATTGAAAACAGTTCAACTCTCTATCTCAAATTGAACCCAAAAACATAAATGAAGCTCTTGAAGATGATTCATGGATAAATACCATGAAAGAAGAACTGGATCAATTTGAAAGAAACAAAGTTTGGACATTTGTCCTTCTCTAGAAGATCACACTATCATTGGAACAAACTGGGTATTTAGAAACAAGATGGATGAAGAAGGTAATGTGATCAGAAACAAAGCAAGGTTAGTAGCTCAAGGCTACAACCAACAAGAAGGTATTTGAAGTTGGTTGGATGTCTCTAGAAGGAAGGTTGAATAGAGACTTTAAAATTTTGTTCCAGAAATCACACACTTAAATTCAAGCTGAGACGTGTTCTCAAGTCTGATGATATAGAGTCTCAAATAGGTTAGAAGAGATACAGTCTCAATTCTTAATGAAAATCTTTTTAAATCAGGATGAGATTGTTCTTAAGTTATTAAAAACTTGGTTTTTCTCTAGATAGTTTTTATTTTATCTTTACAAAACAGATTTTAGATATAAGATGTGCAAAGTAAATAAAGACATAGGGAAGAGAGATGCACACAGATCTTATCCCGGTTCACCCGCACCTTAGGCTACGTCCAGTCCCCAACAACTTATCAGATTCCACTATTGATAACCCTTGTCAATTACAAGTATTCTCACAACCTCTTCAGGACGTCCCTCACACCAAGCTTAGGCACTCCTACCTTGGTTGAGTCACAAGTATTCTTACAGCCTCTTCAATACGTCTAATCATTCACACTGAAACTAGGCTCTTTTCTATCTCAGTTGAGACTAGTTACAATGGTTGAAAGGATATTGATGAGTCTAACTCACAACATACAATGTATGGATAAGCAGTGAGCTTAGCCAGAGATATATTCTCTCTTACAAGAATCAAAACTATAAGATCTAGAAAAGAGAATGAGTAAGACTACTTAGTTTATCTCAAGTTGATTATGGGATCTGAGATGGGATCAGACTTGAGATGTACGATGAGATGCATAAGGTATTCAATATGCAGCGTAGTCTCTCTCTTTTCTCACTGTTGACTTCAGCATTTATTTGAATGAAAACTAGTCGTTTATGGTCGTTTCTAGCGTTGAGAGCGTGTGCAAGTGAGAGAAGTCTTCTCGCCAAAAGGTACTGTGTCACTGCTTTGCGTCAGCAAGCTGTGTACTTGTCTTCACTCTTGTTGACCTTTGTGTCTTGTGTTCTAAAGTTGAGTCTGAGTCTGAGTCTCACCTCTTGGCAACTCTTGCATCTGAGTCTCTTGTATGTATCTCAGTGGTACGTCTCAAGCTGAGTCTGTATCCGAGTATGAGTTATCATCTGAGCTTGAGTCTGCTCTTGTCCTTGAGTCTGCGTCTTAAGCTGACTTGGATCTCTTCTTTGTTCAGCGCTTTTGGACTTAGTCTTTTGTTTTGGCTGATCTTGATTATGACCTTTGTGCTTCATATCCTCAAGGATGGTCTTTTCAGTTTTCTTTTTTTGATCATTCCCTGCAAAGTTAAGGTCTAGAAAATCTGTCACAATCTTGAGCACATAGTTAGCAAATAACAAGATGCATTTCAAACTTTTGTTTTTGTATCTCATACTTAGCTTTGTGATTGTCTAAACATAATGGTTTAACTACATTAAAAACCTTAGGAGTGAGGCTGTCTTAACAATCTCCCCTTTTTTTATGATGGCATACCATGAAGTTTAGTTTTAGTTTTTGTATGAATCAAATTTAAGATTGAGTATTAAGTTCCCTGAATTTTACCATTTCTTTTTTAGAGGATCTTATCATTTTAAAGTGTAACGCCCGCGTTTTACCTTTTTGCCATTTTTGCCGTTTTGCTGTTTTGAGTGTTTTATTGGATTTTGAGTGATTAAAATTATTTTTAATCATCAAAATTCATATTTTTGGATTTAGAATTTAATTTCCAATTTTAGGAATTTTTTTGGAATTTTTGGGTTTTTCTGTGAAAAATGACCTTTTTGCCCCTCCTGTCCCTTGACCCGGGCCCGAATATCTTGATCCGGGCCAGAAAAATTGCACAAGCCTTCCTTTTTCTCCTTAAAGACCGTGCAACCAGCCTTGATGCATGGGAGACACTTGTCTTCCCATCTCTTCCATTCCACCAATAGCTTGAAAAGGTGGAGTTATGTCATATAAAAAGCACTTTTTCTCCTTTTCATTCATTTGTTACATGCAAGCAAGGAAAACCTTCATTTTTCTCTCATCTTTCTCTTCCTTGGCCGCGGCTTCCTCCCCCTTTTCTCTCTCAAAAAACTTAATCCCTCCATAAACACCACCAAGCTTAGGTTCCATTTTTTAGCCTAAGCTTAGAAACACTAGCTTTCTAGCCTTTAGATCCTTGTTGGAGACTTGAAGGAGTGATCTTAGGGCTGTTCTTGGAGCTGTTTTCTACACTTTTTCTTGGAGAAATTCTTAGGTAAGGGGGGGAGAACTTGAACTCTAGTAGGCCTTGAACTAGAGTCAAGGATTTGCCTTTAAATCCTTGTCTTTTCTCTTGTTTTCCTTGAAAAAAAATCAATTTTTACACTTATTTTGAGAGTGGATTTTCGGAACTTTGAGCTGGGTTGTTATTGATGGTTGCATGTTTATTTTAGTGCTTGAAACATGTTTGTTTGATGGATTTAGATGCATGCAAGTCAAGAAAAATTTTTTGTGAAAAATCTCTCTCTTTCCTCTTATTACTCTCGGCCTTGAGAGAAAAAAATGGACTGCATGTGTTCTAAATTTACTTTGATGATTGGGATGTGTTTTGTATGTTAAATCTATGCACATGCATGAGATTGGGGGTGAATTTACACAATTGTTTGATGATTGATCTTGTGAAAAATTGGTTGTTTTGAGCTTGAAATTGGAGGCTATGAACTCAAAATGCATGTGGATGATCTTGGGTGATTTATTTGTGATATTTGTTGTTTTGGAATGTGGGTCATGATTGTATGATAGTTTGGTGAAATTGGGATGTGGGAGAAAGTTGAAGTTTTGGATGAACATTCAAGGTTGTTCTTGATGTTCATGAGTGTTCTTGATGAAACTCATCAAGAATACCCTCTTGATCCTAAAAGGTAAAGTGGGTGGCTAATAAAACATTTTTTTGGGCTTAAATGACCCAAAAAGGGCTAAAATGCAAATAAGGAAAAATTTTTAATTAAAGAAACAAAATTCGGATTTTTATTTTCACTAAAATAAAAATCAATTTAAAAGTCATATTTTGACCTATTATGGTTTGGGCTTAAGTTAGAGTGTGGACCTCCAACTCTAATCACAAGTAATTAAAGATTAAAACTTAAAAATTAATTAGTGGGCTAACTAAATTAATTATCTAAAGAATTAAGCTATTTCACTTAAGTTAATTAAGAAAGAATGATTAATTAAGTCTAAAATTAATTAACCTTAACGAGAGTACTAATCAAGTATAATTAAACCCTAATCCAAGGTTAAGGAAAAAGATTAAGGGATAATTAGAAAGTAATTAGGATCTAAACACGGATTAAGATTAACCGTAAACCTGTTAATGAGAATTAATTATGATTAAAAGTAAAACTAAATCTTAATGGTTATACACAGAAAAGTTAGGACAAGTAATACCTTCCATAAGACACTTCCATAAGTCTTAGTAAAATTATAGGACTTAAGTGGACATGATCATCAAGAACATTAGTAGAAAACTATCTTAAAAGATGATAACCAATACACCATTTCTACATAAGACTTGAGGAGCATACGAGAGAGCGGGTTCCAATCAAGAGAGAGTTGAGTCTTCTCTAATGGGGAGGGACTTTGAATCAGGTCGTCTCACTCGAAGTGATGACGTAGATGATTGAAGGGGCCTTGCCAGTTGTAATGAAATGCTGGAAGTATCAATTGTGTGGTTTGCACCATAAAGCATAAATAATGATCAAGGTTGAAAAGCCTCAGGACCTATATGACAATAACACTATGGTACAGTGTGAAACTGGTTGGGAAGGGTGCACTGGGTTTTGTAAAGAACGCCAGCGGGTCCCGTAAAGGACGCCAGCCCTAAGGATAGTCGAGTTCCAGAAAGGACATCAGGAGACGTAGAGGTAGCTCCCTACTGTCGAGTTCGAAGGGTGCAAGCTTAACTATCCTGTCACTCTCATGGTTTCCGGTCAGTTGAGATTGTTTGGAAGTCGGAAAATTTGTTGGGCCAAAATTGAGCAATGCTCTTTGTACCAATGTTAGTACAGACTCTAACTCCTGATATATTGTATATATGGTCGAGCAGCTGCTGTGTGCCCTGCTGATGGTGATGCTTCCTAGCAGTTGTTGTGTGCTCTGCTGTTGGTGATGTTTCCCCGGGCCCTCATGCATTAGTCATATGCATCATGATAACATAAACTGCATTCTTGTGATTGAGATTGTGTGAATGTTCTATGAATGCTCTAGTTACTGTATTCTACTTGATATGAGTTCATGTGATGTTCTCACCCTTCCTTTTCTGCTTCTGTTATTTCCTGTCGTCGTACTTCTTCGCCACGTCGATAGTTGGTATTGCAGAGCTTCAGGATGTCCACTATGAGGATCACGTTGAGGTGGGAGCCACGGGGCCAGTGGCGGATTACAGACAACCCTAGGCGATGTGTTTTCACGGGGGAGGTGCGCGTTACCATTTCTCATCCCAGCCTTCCCCTGGTACCGGAGATAGATTTCACAGTGCCGGTGATCCTTGAGTTTGAGACTCCACCCAGACTTCGTCGCTACACTACTTTTCTCAACCGTCGTCATCGCCCCTCTCCATTGACATCGTCACAGTCCTCACGGATGGCGACCATGGGCGAGCCAGATTCCCCTCGTTACTCTCCCGGTCCAGAGGTGTCACCTCCACAGCCCGTATATCCTGACGCATTTGGCCGTTCCCATCCGAGTAAGCCAGACATGATCGTGATTGATGACACTACATCTGAGGAGGAGGACCCAGAGGAAGACCCGAAGGATGACTCTGAGGATGAGGAGCCGGAAGAGGATTCTTCCAGTGATGACCCCTCAGAAAACTTTGGGATGATCAACCTCGGGGTACTGGAGGGAGGAGTTGTGGGTGGATTCCTTCTGAGACGGATGATGACGAGTAGGATAGCGTAACTGGGGGTAGTTACGAGTCTAGTTAGTAGCAGCTCTGATTTAGTGGCCTTTTGTTTGTTTCGTTTTGGCTGAGGTCTTATTTATTATAGTCTACTACTAGAACTCTTGTTTTGTATGGTGGTATTGTTTACTCCGGGATTACCTTGACACTATGGTTCTGTATATATGTTATGATGTTTCTTTCCCATGATCCCCTTTATATCTGCGTGTATGTTGTGTATGTATGCAAAATGATTGAATCGTCTAGATGTTTTTAGAAAATGAATTTCAGACTTAAGGAAAGGACTTTTTCATGAATACTTAAAATGGAATTAGAATGCGATTAGTTGATGATGATTAAACTCTTTTCAAAAAAAAAATATTTTCGTATTTTCTAAGTTTTAAAATAGTAAATTCGACGATTACGTTTTGCAATGTGATATTCTTAGCACTATAACTAAGGGTGTCGCATAAAAAGCTTAGCTCCCCCGAATCTAAGAATCTTATTACAGATTTTTAATTTGTCAAATTAAGAACTTTTTGAAGTTTTGGCTTCAATCACAAGAAGGGGGGTTGAATTGTGATTGAAGAAATTTTATCTGCAATTTCTTTGATACTTTTTCTGCTCAAAGGTTTGCCTTGGCTAAGTATAAAGAAAGAAACTTCCAGAAGGTAATGGTTAGCTTGTTTTAATTATTTAGAATATATATCTCAAGTTAGGTAATGTGCAATAATAATAAAGAGGGAGAGTAAAGAAGATGACACACAGAAATTTATACTGGTTCACCTCTTCCAACCTGAGGCTACCTCCAGTCCCTACACCTGTAGGATTTTCTCACTCATTCAAACAACTTACAATCTTCTTGGGTAACCTTATCACCAGTATTCTTTACCTGCCTCTTCAGGCCAACAACAACTCAACTAACTCAGTTTTACAACTGATCATCAACTGCAGAACCTTCAACAGAAGATTCACTACCCAGAATACTGCAAGTACCTTCTGCAGATTCTGTAACCCCACTGAGATCACCTAATCTCAGTAAACCTCACAGGAAAAGCTTTCCCTTACCTACACACCTCTTTTGAGACTTTTACAATCAATATGAGAAAGAATAAAACAAACAAGGCTCAAACTATTACAATACTTGCACAGCAGAAGCAAATTGATGAGCCAAGACCTTCTCCAAAGCTTTTCAGACCAGAAAGCACTCTTATGAAGGAGAGAGAAATTTTCTAAAAGATAGGAGCAATGAAACAACAGATTTATATGTTTCTTCTAGAGGTGAGGTGAGTTCCAAGTGTGGAGGAACTCTCCTTTATAGAGGGCTGGCGCAAAAATAGCTGTTTGGGGCAGCCAGTGGGTCCAAGGAGATGTCCCTTTCTTACTGCAACAAGTACAATCTTTACAGCTGTCAAGTTTGACCAGCTCTTCCTTCTGCAGGCTGTTTTTGGGCTGTTTCTCAAGGCAATTCTTCTTCAAACAAACTTAAACCTGTCCAGTATAGTATTTCCACTTATACTTGAGTTATTTGATCCATTGGAATCATGAGAAAATAAGAAGAAGAAGATTATCATGAATTGTAGCCTTATTTTGCATCTTCTGCAGTAATGCATTCCTTCTGCAGGGCTTCTGGAACTTCATTCTTCTTCCAGATCTTCTTGATGTTCATCATTAGCTGTTATGAGAGTATCTTTATGTTTATTGTACAGTTGTCCTTAGAAGATATAGAATTCAATTTGTTCCTTATTTTTGTTCAAATGACATTCTGTTTCTTCTGTACACTTAGTAACCTCAGGTTCTTCTTGGGAACAGCCATTCATCTTCTGATATTGGTTTTACACCTTACAGAAATGATTCAAATGTTTTCTTGGCAACTAGTAGAGAGCTTCTCTTTTTCGCTGCATTAAAATGAATCTTCCTTCTAGAGAAGTTTAAATATAATTTCTTCTTTTCAAAGCTGTTCTTAATCTTCTGGGGGATTACAGAGAACTCGCATTGCTTTTCAGTATGTATTAAAATGTGTTTGTCACCGATTTTTCATTCCTGTCAATCCTAAGACATTCCTTCTTAAATAAGTGCCATTCCTTTCTTGCTTCTGTTGATCAATTTTACCTTCTGCAAGTGCTTACCTGTATCTTCTGAACACTCACTTGAACAAAATCATTAGTCTTTAAAGTTCAGAATTATTTCAAGTAAACCTTGATTGGTTGTCATCATTAAAACAATTCTTTAAGGGATTCTTGGACCTTACAGTCTCCCCCTTTTTGGATGATGACAACCTATTAAGTTTTACCCTTGTTATAATTCTGAAGGTACTCCCCCCTAATTATGCATGTACCTTTATCATTTCCTTTATGTCATTCAGATTATTGTAAATTTCGTGTAGGTTTCAAGAATGCACACAACGGAACTTATTGTTATAGTTAATCAATTGATCAGATTGTAGAGCATTTATATCAGCAGGGAAAAAGCATAATTTAATTGAACATTCATTAATCATAAAAGATCATCCAAGATCATCCAAAAAGACATGATCAATGTCATACAAAATAAGCCAAATAAGATCTTCCTATTAGATCCTAAGACATAACAATGTCACATAACCTACTACATACTACTTTGATCCAAGTAAGATCTCTCCTATCAGATTCCTAAGACATAACAATGTCATATAAACCTACTACATACTACTTCTTCTCCCCTTTGTCATCTATCAAAGAATCTAATAACTCCTAGGAGAAGCAGAATCATCATCTTCTTCTACTTAGAGGTGAAGAATGGTCAGAGGATGAGTGAGGTAGTTGGTTGGAGGATATTCTGAGGAGGCTGGTATTGATTAAATGGCAATTTTTGGTGCTTAGGAGCAAATGGGCAGGTAGGACAGAGGTGTTGAACCAGAACTGGTGCTGTGTGAACCTTTCAATCATCTCATTTACAGAATTTTGCAGAACATTGAGATTAGAAAATAGTTTCTTGATGTCTGCCTTTATTTTCCTTCTCACTTGTCTCTCAAGTGTTGGGAGGAAGGATTAAGGTTCAGTCGGGGCAGTGGGGAAGAAGCATCTTCAGATGTAGCAGCTTCAGGTTTTAGCAACCTCTTCCTTCTGCAGAGGAGCAGAGGTGCATTTCTTCCTTCTCAGCACTTAGTTGTTGGAGAAAATGTCTCCATAGATGAGAGATGAGCAGACACAAAGCAGGAATAAGAGTTCTTTGAGGGGCATAGTAGCAGGAATGGAGGAGTCCAAAATGGGAGAAGCAAGGATTGATTCACCAGATCATTCCCAAGGTTCCTGCAGAAGGACCTGATGGGAGTTTCTTCCTTCTGCACTGCTTCCTAGTAGCCTACTTCGCCCTGGAGCAGCTGCAGGTAGTGGGGGTGTTTGGAGCGGAATGGTGGGAGAGGTAGGCTGAGCAGTGTAGAGCATAGCTAGGTATATTGACAGCCCTAATCCCTCTGCAGAAGCAAGCGATTGCTCCCTTTCTTCTTCTACAGAATCCTCTTCTATAAAAGAGCATGCTCTCAACTGAAGAAGCAGCTTTATCGTCCTCAAAGGGTGAGGTGTCCATGCTTCATGTGAGGAAGAAGGAGTTGGACAATCCTTTTCGGCTCCAGAAGAAGAACCTTTTGAGGCTTTACTGGGCTCTTCCATCTCCAGCAGGTATCTGTTGGAACCCTTCCTTTTTCTGGAGAAGGTCTTAAGTACCAACATCCTTCTCTTAGTCCTTGGAGCCCTTTCTTCTTCAGAAGCTTCTTCTTCTCCACTGCTACTGCTGGACAGATGGAAAATAGCTCAGAATGAGTGGGATGTACCATCTCATTTTCTTAATATTCTTTCTATTAAAGAAGGTGCAGTTGTCTTCACATTCTTCATCCTCAAGAGGCACATTGTACAATCTGAAGATTTTGGTTAACCATGCCATATGGTAGGCTGGCATAAGCTTCTCTGTGGATTGGCTGAATATAAATCATGCTTCTAAGAAGCAAGTAGGATAGGGAAAGTGGTTTTCCCAATCAGCAAATGGTAAAGAACTAGTAGGTCTTAGTCTGTAACCCTTTCAAAGGGTTGCCAGCTCTAGGAAGAATGGAGTAACAAGCACATTTTGTGGAATAGCCTACAATGGGGATTAGTTTACTGGAAACAAGAGGTAGGTTGGGTTTGCTGAGACTTTTCTGACTACTTCTTCTTGGTTATGCCTGCAGAAGCATACCAAGTGTCTTCATAGAGATGATTTTGAACATGCAGGCAGATTGAGAACTTCTTCAATATGCTCGGGGTGAGGATGATAGTTGAACCTTTGACATCAGCAACAAGAGAGTTCCCATCACTCTTATAGTTGCTTGCAGAAACATAGAAAGCTTTTATAATCCTGGGATATATAGGTTCCTTAAAGACAAAGAAATCTCCCCATCCTTGCTTATGGAGAAAGTGACTAATATCCCATCCCCTCTTCTTATCTCTCTTATCATGAATACTCTACCAGGAATGATGCTTTTTCTATTTCCATTTCCCAGAGAATGCCTTGAGCATCTCAGAATTTTCAAAAAGTCCAAATCACTATCTTCAGGATCCTCAGAAGGATCACTTTCTTTACTTTGCCTTCCCTCCTTCTGAAGCATCGTTCTTATCTCTATCTTCTGCACATGCCCTGAGTGCTAGATTTGTTAGTGGCAATGGGAGAAAGAGGGTTTTGGTGGAGAATAAATCCCAATGGGATTGTTTGGATCATTTCCAATGGTATGGAAAAAGGCCTTATTCCTTTCAGACCCTTCTTACTCTAACAATAGGGATATCAGAGGGAATATTTGAGAGGAAGGAGCTGAGACAGGTTTGGTTTTAGTGAAGGCTGGTGAAGGAGATGGTATGATTTAGCTGGTTCAGGGGATAGTCTCCTCAGCTGAAGTGGATTTTGGTTCTTCAGTTGATGGGTCAGCGATGGGAGAGGAAGGTTGCTCTGCTCCAGTAGATCTGGTTCTCCTATGGGAGGTTTTGTGGATAATGGCTCAGCACAATGGGTTCAGAGTTGGAATCATTTCCATCCCTGTAACTTCAAATTGTCTGGATTTTCTTCCTCTGAGAGGGGTGAGGCGGTAGAGGCATTTTTGCAAGCTACGGATTTCATTCTCTACAAAAAAGAGTATGATGAGAGGATAAAGCAGTTTTGTTTTTGGATGTGCAGAAAGGGTTAGAAGGAGGAAGGGACTGAGTTCCTTAGCTGAGATATAGCTATTCTAACTAGTCGTTTGATAGGAGAGGAACATGATAGTAGAAGAGAAGGGAGAGAGAATAGCGCGCATTTCTACAATTGTGTGGTTCAAACGGTCAGAAATTTAATTACCTAATTTGTGTACTATCTTTTCTTTTCGAATTGAAGGGACAAAAGGAACCTTTTTATCTATAACACTTGGAGAGCTAAGCACCCTGTAACACCCGCAATTTTTCTTACTGGTGTATAATAGAATAAAGAAAAATTTTAAAATAGTAATAATCATTTAATTATAAAGTATTTAGTAGCTTTTAATAGACAACCAAATTTATAAACCCAACCACAATTATGAGTAAATTTCTCTAGAGAGGTGTTTGAGAAAATAACCTAAGACACCTTTAGTAATTATACAGTTAAGGAAAATAGATTTAATTATTAAAAATAGCTAAAACTCTAAGGTATCTATACCTTTATTCAAAATACTCTTAATATAATTAGTGATGAGTTTTAGAAAATTATTTAGAATTTTTCTAGCACTTCTGGGCAAAAAGATCAAAATGCCCCAATTAACAGTATAACCATAGCCAGCATATGAAAAAAAAATTTTGTAGAAAAATATGGAAGATATTTTTGAACCTTAAAAGATGATTTAAAATTTATAATTATAATTCTATACAATCTCTGTAAATAAAACCTTAATTTTCTCTCTCTACTTACTGTAACGCCCGCTTCTTACCGTTTTACCGCATTTCGTGTTTTTGAATTGTTAAAATTATTCTTTTATCACCAAAATTTATATTTTTGGATTTAGTATTAAATTTCCTATTTTTAGGAATTTTCTGGGAATTTTTGGGATTTTTCTGCAAAAATTGACCTTTTTGCCCTCCGGTACCCCGACCCGGGCCCGAATACTCTTGATCCGGGCCAGAAAAAAATTGCACAAACCTTATTTTCTCCTCTGAAAATTGCGCTGCACAGCATGGTGCATGTGTGCCACTTGTCCATGTCTTCCTTCACACCATTAAGTCTATATAAAGGAGAAGCTTCACTTTATGGCCATTTTTCACTTAGCCATCTTCTCCACCTACCCATTTTCTCTCTTCTTCTTCTTCTTCTTTCTCCCTTGCTGGCCGCGCACCAACCCCTTCTTCTCCCCAAAATTTCTTCATCTCCACCCAAATCACCAACCAAGCTTAAGTCCCATTCTTGGATTTAAGCTAAAGAAAAAAAAATACATACTTTCTACCAAAAATCCACTTGTTGGAGGCTTGAAGGAGGAGCTTGAAGGGGCTGTTGGAGGAGGAAAAATCTACACTCATTCCCTTGAAGATCTAAGGTAAAGGGGGGAGAACTTGAACTCTAGTAGGCCATGTAACTAGAGTCAAGGATTTGCCCTTGAATCCTTGCTTTTTCTCTTGTTTTTCTCTTGAAAAATCAAACCTTTGAGCTTGTTTTTGAGAAAATATTTTCGGTCTTGATGAGCTGGGTTATTGTTGTTGTTTGCATGTCTTTGATCTTGTTTGGATTGTTGTTGATGGTTGGGTTGTGTTGCTTGCAAGCCAAGGAAGGAGTTTTGTTGAAAAATCTCTCCTTTTTCCCCTTAAGCTCTCGGCCAAGAGAGGAAGAAGTGGCTGCATGTGTGCAAAAAAATTATTTTGATGGTTTGGATGTGAATTATATGATGGATATATGTACATGCATGTGGTTGATCTTAAGTGGAAAAATTGAT
Source organism: Sesbania bispinosa (assembly GCA_026901365.1). NCBI lineage: Eukaryota > Viridiplantae > Streptophyta > Magnoliopsida > Fabales > Fabaceae > Sesbania > Sesbania bispinosa. The sequence continues at coordinate 686,754 of QLOH01000205.1, forward strand.
TTGGTGATATTATCTTGAAATTAATGATGTTTTGAGCTTGAAAATGGAGTTATGAACTTTAATGTGTATGTGGATGATTTGAGTGGATTAGTATGATATTTGGCATTTAGATTGTTTATTGATGGATGTGTGAAGTTTGGGTGAAGATTGGATGTTGTGAAAAATTTGAAGTTTTGGATGAACATTCAAGGTTGTTCTTGATGTTCATGAGTGTTCTTGATGAAACTCATCAGGAATGTCCTTTTGATCCTAAAAAGATCAAAAGGATGTTTAAAACATTTTTTGGGCTAAATTGGCCCAAAGAAGGACTAAAGAATAAATTTGTAACAAAAGGACTAAAGAATAAATTTGTAACACAAAAGGACTAAATTGTAAATAAGATAAGTTTTTAAATTAAGTAATTAAATTCAGATTTTATTTTAACTAAAATAAAAATCTATTTAAAAGTCATATTTTATTTATTATGAATAAAAATGGGCTCTCATGGGTTCCAATAACCTTTAGGCTTTTGTTTTAGTCCCAAAGCCTTCAAAAGAAAGTTCAAAACTCAATTTAAAAGACAACTAAAAATAATTCATGGGCTTAGGTTTAGATTAGGATTGAACTTCAACACCTAATCTAAGTTGTGAAATTAAACTTAGGATTAATTAGTAGACTTAACTAATTTAATCACCTAAGTTGATTAGCCTAAATTACTCAAGTTAATTAATAATTAATTAAGTCTAAAAGATAATTAATATTAATATAAGTGTTAATTAAGTAATTAATCTCTAACGACGGTTAAAAACTAATTAATTATAATTTAACCTTAACCAAGCATAATTAAAAACCTTAATCTAAGATTAAGGAAGAGATTAAGGGATAATTAGAAATTAATTAGGATCTTAAGTAAGGATTAAGACTTAATTAAAGAAGGAAAGATTAATTGACATTCGATTAATGAAGACTAGTTATGATTAAAGGTCAAGCCTAATTTTAATTAGTCATACAAGTGCAATTAGGATTAGTAATGCCTTTCATAAGACATATCCATAAGCCTTAGTAAATTGTAGGACTTAAATGAATATGATTATCAATAAAGCTAGCACAAGCTACCTAAAAGATTATAACCAACACTTTCTCTCTCCATAAAACTTGAGAAGCTTGGCAAGAGAGTGTGATTTGGTTTTCCTCAAAAGAAAGACATTGAATCTACAAGATTGCACCACAATAAAGTGGTGACGTAAAAAGATTCAATGGGTTTGTCTGAAGGACGTAATATTGTAAGTGTTTGCGGTGTGACATACATCATGTGCATCAATAATGATTAAGGTTCAAAAGCCTTACGACCTATATGGCAATACCACTCTAGTACAGTGTGAAACTGGATGGACGGGTGCACTGGGTTTTGCAAAGAACACCAGCGGTCCAGTAAAGGAGACCAGCCCTGAGGATGAGTCAGGTCCCGGAATGGCATAAGTGGCGTAGGCTCGTCCCCTACTGTCGTGCAAACGGGGTACAGGCTTGACTATCCTGTCGCTCTCAAGTTTTCATAATCAGCGAGTTTGTCTGGAAGTCGGAAAATCGTCTTGGCCAGAGATTGAGCAATGCTCTTCGTACTATTTGCTAGTACAGACTATACTCCTGATATATTGTACATATATGGTCGAGCAGTTGCTGTGTGCTCTGCTTTTGGTGTTGTTTTCCCGGGCCCTCATGCATTACATATATATAGCAAGGTAGCATCAGCTGCATACTTGTGATTGAGATTATGTGGATGTTTGTGAATATTTTATTGACGCTCTAGTTACTATATTCTACTTGATATGAGTTCATGTGATGTTCTCACCCTTCCTTTTATGCTTCTGTTATTTCCTGTCGTCGTACTTCTTCGCTACGTCGACAGTTGGTATTGGAGAGATTCAGGATGTCCACTATGAGGATCACGTTGAGGTGGGAGCCACGAGGCCAGTGGCGGATTACCGACGTCCCTAGGCGATGTGTTTTCACGGGGGAGGTGCGCGTCACCATTTCTCATCCCAGCCTTCCCCTGGTACCGGAGATAGATTTCACAGTGCCGGTGATCCTTGAGTTTGAGACTCCACCCAGACTCCGTCGCTACACTACTTTCTCAACCGTCGTCATCGCCCCTCTCCATCAGCATCGTCACAGTCCTCACGGATGGCGACCATAGGCGAGCCAGATTCCCCTCGTTACTCTCCTGGTCCAGAGGTGTCACCTCCACAGCCCGCATATTCTGACGCATTTGGTCGTTCCCGTCCGAGTGAGCCAGACATGATCGTGATCGATGACACTACATCTGAGGAGGAGGACCCAGAGGAAGACCTGAAGGATGACTCTGAGGATGAGGAGCTGGAAGAGGATTCTTCCAGTGACGACCCCTCAAAAGACTTTAGGATGATCAACCTCGGGGGTACTGGAGGGAGGAGTTGTGGATGGATTCCTGCTGAGACGGATGATGACGAGTAGGATAGCGTAACTGGGAGTAGTCACGAGTCTAGTTAGTAGCAGCTCTGATTTAGTGGCCTTTTGTTTTGTTTCGTTTTGGCTGAGGTCTTATTTATTATAGTCTACTACTAGAACTCTTATTTTGTATGGTGGTATTGTTTACTCCGGGATTACTTTGACACTATGGTTCTGTATATATGTTATGACGTTTCCTTCCCATGATCCCCTTTATATCTGCGTGTATGTTGTGTATGTATGTGGAATGATTGAATCGTCTAGATATTTTTAGAAAATGAATTTCAGACTTAAGAAAAGGACGTTTTCATGAATACTTAAAATGGAATTAGAATGCGATTAGTTGTTGATGACTAAGTTTCTTATTAAAACCTCTTTCAAAAAAAAAATATTCCCGTATTTTCTAAGTATATTTAAAAAAATGAGAGTCATCGGTTACGTTCGTAATGTGATACTCTTAGCGGTATAACTAAGGGTGTCGCACCCAGCTGCTCATGTAGTGTCATTTTCAGAGTTGACCTAGGAGAGAGAATTATGAGAAGTTGATAGTGAATTTTCCTAGTATTGATGTTCAGTCTTTCTGAAGAACTATGAGGATATGTCAGATAAGGTTCAGACTTTGGAGAAGAACATTCTTCTTCTTGAACAGAAGGAAGAAGTTCTGCATATTTTTGCAGAACGAACAGTTCCTAATTGATATTATACCTTCTGCAGAAGATACGAACATCTTCTGTGTTCATGACAGAATTAAATTTCAATCAAACTAACCAATTCATCAATTTAATAATCTGCACATATTCAATTTTTCTCTAATAAATACAAACCTATCTTCTACAAGGGGTTTAGTGAAAATGTCAGCAACTTGAAGCTTAGTTTCAATGAATTTAAGTTCAATTTCATTTTTCTGTACATGATCCGTAATGAAATGATGCTTTATATCAATGTGTTTAGACCTAGAATGTTGTATAGGATTCTTGGACAAGTTTATGGCACTTGTATTGTCACAGAATATAGGAATTTTTGTGTACCTTAAGCAATATTCCTCCATTTGATGCTTTATCCATAACATTTGAGAGCAGCAGCTTGCAGCAGATACATATTCTGCTTCTGCAGTAGATAAAGCTATGGTAGGTTGCTTTTTGCACGACCAAGATACCAGTGCTTCTCCAAGAAATTGACATCCACCACTTGTGCTCTTTCTATCTAGTCTATCTCCAGCATAATCAGCATCACAATATCCTGTCAAGTCAAATTTTGTACCTTTCTTGTACCAAAGACCAAGATCAGTGGTTCCAACAAGATATCTGAGTATTCTTTCACAGCAGCAGCATGTGATTCTTTTGGAGAAGATTTAAATCTAGCACATAGTCCTACTGAAAATAGAATGTCTGGTCTACTAGCAGTTAAATATAATAGAGATCCTATCATTCCTCTATACTCTTTCTCAGATACAGATTTTCCATTTTCATCCTGGTCTAGAACTATAGAAGGATGCATGGGAGTTCCCATGGATTTTGATCCTTCCATTTTGTATCTTCTGAGAAGATCCTTAATATACTTTTCTTGGTATATGAAAATTCCAGATTTTTCTTGCTTTATTTGTAATCCAAGAAAGTATTTAAGTTCTCCCATAAGACTCATTTCAAATTCTCCTTTCATTAGATTAGAGAAATCTTGACACATTTTTGTATTTGTTGATCCAAAAATGATGTCATCTACATAAATTTGCACAATTAGTAGATCCTTCTTAATAATTTTCTTAAACAAGGTTGTGTCAATCTTTCCTCTAGAAAACTCATTGTTAAGAAGGAAACTACTTAATCTCTCAAACCAAGCTCTAGGAGCTTGCTTCAATCCATATAATGCTTTTGTGAGTTTGAAAACATAAGTTGGATGTTTTGGATTTTCAAAACCAAGAGGTTGGTGCACACACACTTCCTCACTTATGTAACCATTTAAAAAAGCACTTTTAACATCCATTTGGTAAAGTTTGAAATTTTTGTGAGCAGCAAAAGAAAGTAGAATTCTAATAGCTTCTAGTCTAGCAACAGCTGCAAAAGTTTCATCAAAATCAATACCTTCCTGTTGATTGTATCCTTGAGCCACTAACCTTGCTTTATTTCTGATGACTTTACCTTCTTCATCCATTTTGTTTCTAAAAACCCATTTAGTGCCAATAATGGAGTGATCTTCTGGAGAAGGTACTAGTGTCCACACTTTGTTCTTCTCAAATTGATCCAATTCTTCTTTCATTGCATTTGCCCATGATTCATCTTCTAAGGCTTCATTTATATTTCTTGGTTCAATTTGCGACAGGAGTGCTGAACTATTTCCATTGTTTCTGAGTTGTGATCTAGTTCTGACTCCTTCTGTAGTGCTTCCAATGATTTGTTCATGAGGATGATTTGTAATTAGCTTCCAGCTCTTTGGAAGACTTTCTTCAGCTTTATCAGTATCTTCTGCAGAACCTTCTGCAGGAGATCCCTGTTCTGAGGTATCTTCTGGAGAGCCTTTTCTGTCAGAAGATTGCTTCTGCAGTAACTCCCCTTCATCATCTTATTCTTTTGTATGTTTCTCTTGACAAGAGGGATTAGTATCATTGAAAACAACATGCATGCTTTTTTCTATGGTTTGATTCTTGATATTATAAATTCTATAAGCTTTTGAAGTTGTAGAATATCCAAGAAAGATTCCTTTTTCAGATTTTGCATCAAACTTTTCAAGATTTTCTTTATTATTTAAAATGAAACATTCACATCCAATACATGAAAATATCCAACACCGGATTTTCTTCCTTTCCATATTTCATATGGAGTTTTGTTCAAGATGCTTCTGATGGAAACCCTGTTAAGTATATAGCAGGCAGTTGATGGAAACCCATATTTCTTTCCTCCTAGACTTGGTGTTTTGGAAGGTCCAAACAAATCTATATGCAGCAATTCCAATATTCTTTTAGTAGTGATGACATTTTTAGGATGAAAACTTGATTTCGTATGTTTTCTTTTTACACATGCTTCACACATTCTATCCTTTTCAAATTTGATTTTTGGCAATCCTCTAACTAGGTCTAGCTTAGACAATTTGGAAATGTTTTTCATATTTAGGTGCCCTACTTTCCTATGCCATGTCCATTTGTCATTTTCAAAAGAAGCAAAGCATGTATGATCAGATAATTCTTCTAGACAAATGTTGTATAGGTTTTTGCTTCTAAGACCAGAAAATAGGACCTTCTTTGTAGATGCTTCTCTAATTTCATAAAATGTTGGTTAAAACATAACTTCATAGCCATTGTCACATAGTTGACTTATGCTAAGAAGATTATGTTTTAACCCTTTTACATAATATACATTATTAATTTGGGTAGAATTTTTCATACCTATCTTTCCAATACCTTTGATGTGAGCTTTGTTGTTGTCTCCAAAGGTAACTGTTCCACCTTCCATTTTGTGGAGAAGTATGAATTTGCTTTTGTCTCCAGTCATATGTCTTGAGCAGCCACTGTCCAAGAACCATAGCTTTTTCTTCTTGAGGGATCCTCATTTTTCCTACATTAGAATAGAGCAAAGATTTAGGTACCCAAATGCTTTTGGGTACTGAAGGGTTAGATACCTTTCTTTTCCAGCTCCCTTTTCTTTTGTAACAATTTTGAGCAATAAGTCCAATTTTGTTACACCAAGAACATTTAGGAGGTTGCCTTTTAGCAGGAATGAAAACAATTTTCTTGAATTTTGATGTTCCTGTCTCATGAAATCCTAATCCACATTTATCAGTTGTTCCTCTGCCACTTCCTATTAATTTATTCAAATTGTGTGTGCTACTAACAAACTTACTTAAATCTATTTGCAGTTCATCAACCTTTTTCTGCAGAAGATAGTTTTCCTTCTGCAGTGCTGCAGAATTTGTATCTTCTGCAGGGTTCTCTTTTATCATCCTTACTTGTTCTGATAGCTTAAAGTGTGATTGTTGAAGATATTGATTAGTTTTACTTAGTCTATCATTATCTTCTTTTAACTTTTCATTTTCCTCTTTAGTTTTAACTAGTTATTCTTTTAGAAGTGCACATTTTTGTGCAAGTGTGTGTGAATTAGATAATAGATTCTCAAATGCATCTTCTAATTCTTTGTATGCAGTAGGAGTATAGGTAATTACCTCATTTTCTTCATCATCATTTCCAGCCATGAGGCATAAGTTTGCTTCTTCTTCTCTAGTATCTTCTTCTTCTGAAGAGCTGTCTGAGTCATCCCAAGTTGCCATCATAGCTTTCCTTCTCTGGAAAGTCTTTGAATCTTTCTTTAGCTGGGGACATTCTGATTTGAAATGTCCTGGCTTGTTGCATTCATAGCAGATGACTTGTGCCTTTGAGTTTTCAGCTTTCTATCCTTCCTTCTTGAAGTTGAAACTTTTCTTTCCTTTGCCTTTTCTCCTTATCAGCTTCTGGATTTTTCTTGAGATGAAGGCAAGTTCATCATCCCTTTCTGATGATGTTTCATCTTTTTCAGAAGCATTAACTTCAGTAGGAGTCAAGATATTTCTTCTAGAAGTGCTTGCTTTTAAAGCAACGGACTTTCCTTTTCTTGGCAGTTTATCCATGAGTTCTGGCTCATGAACTTTCAGTGAACCAAGCAGTTCATCTAGCTTTAGAACAGCAAGGTCCTTAGCTTCTTGGATTGCTGTTACCTTAGGTCTCCATATTTTTGGAAGACTTCTAAGGATCTTTTTCATTTGCTCTTGGTTTGAATAGCTTTTTCCAAGAGACTTTAGGTCATTGATAATGATAGTGAATCTACTGAACATTTCATCAATAGACTCATGTTCAACCATGCTGAACATTTCATATTGATGAATCAATATATTGATTTTAGATTCTTTAACCTGGTCAGTTCCTTCATGGGCTATTTTAAATGTATCCCATAATTCTTTGGCTGTTGAACAGCCAGCAACTTTGTCATATTCTCCCCTGCTTAGTGCACAGAGAAGGAAGAATTTGGCTTTGGAGTTCAGAAGATACTTCTGCTTATCTTCTGAGGTCCAATCTTCTCTGGCTTTTGGTTGAGGATCTTCTTGTTGTATTTCTAATTCTCCTTCTTTGGGCTGAGCAAGAATTCTGGTCCTTCTAGTTACTAGAATGAAATTTCCCCTTTCTATAATATCCCAAAGGTCAATGTCTTGGGATTCTAGGAACAATTTCATCCTATCCTTCCAATAGTAGTAGTCCTTTCCATCAAATGCTGGTGGTCTATTTGTGGATGATCCTTCTGGTATGAACATTGCAGCTCCATGATTAGCCATTTCCCTTGATCTTTTCCTCTCTTACTGTTAAGTAAGTTCAACCCTAGAGGCAAGCTCTGGTACCAATTGAAGTTTTGGCTTCAATCACAAGAAGGGGGGTTGAATTGTGATTGAAGAAATTTTATCTGCAATTTCTTTTGATACTTTTTTTGCTCAAGGGTTTGCCTTGGCTAAGTATAAAGAAAGAAACTTCCAGAAGGTAATGGTTAGCTTGTTTTAATTATTTAGAATATATATCTCAAGTTAGGTAATGTGCAATAATAATAAAGAGGGAGAGTAAAGAAGATGACACACAGAAATTTATACTGGTTCACCTCTTCCAACCTGAGGCTACCTCCAGTCCCTACACCTGTAGGATTTTCTCACTCTTTCAAACAACTTACAATCTTCTTGGTTAACCTTACCACTAGTATTCTTTACTTGCCTCTTCAGGCCAACAACAACTCAACTAACTCAGTTTTACAACTGATCATTAACTGCATAACCTTCTGCAGAAGATTCACTATGCAGAATACTGCAAGTACCTTCTGCAGATTTTGTAACCCCACTGAGATCACCTAATCTCAGTAAACCTCACAGGAAAACCTTTCCCTTACAGCTTAGAAGAGGGATATGCACCTACACACCTCTTTTGAGACTTTTACAATCAATATGAGAAAGAATAAAAACAAACAAGGCTCAAACTATTACAATACTTTCACAGCAGAAGCAAATTGATGAGCCAAGACCTTCTCCAAAGCTTTTCAGACCAGAAAGCACTCTTATGAAGGAGAGAGAAATTTTCTAAAAGATAGGAGCAATGAAACAACAGATTTATATGTTTCTTCTAGAGTGAGGTGAGTTCCAAGTGTGGAGGAACTCTCCTTTTATAGAGGGCTGGAGAAAAATAGTCGTTGGGCAGCCAACTGGGTCCAAGGAGATGTCCCTTTCTCTGCTGCAACAAGCACATCTTTACAACTGTCAAGTTTGACCAGCTCTTCCTTCTGCAGGCTGTTTTTGGGCTGTTTCTCAAGGCAATTCTTCTTCAAACAAGCTTAAACCTTCCAGTATAGTATTTTCACTTATTCTTGAGTTAATTGATCCATTGGAATCATGAGAAAATAAGAAGAAGATTATCATGAATTTAGCCTTATTTGCATCTTCTGCAGCAATGCATTCCTTCTGCAGGGCTTCTGGAACTTCATTCTTCTTCCAGATCTTCTTGATGTTCATCATTAGCTTGTTTAAGAGTATCTTTATGTTTATTGTACGGTTGTCCTTAGAAGATATAGAATTCAATTTGTTCCTTTTTTTTGTTCAAAAGACATTCTGTTTCTTCTATACACTTAGTAACCTCAGGTTCTTCTTGGGAACAACCATTCATCTTCTAATATTTGGTTTTACACCTTACAGAAGATGATTCAAATGTTTCTTGGCAGCTAGTAGAGAGCTTCTCTTTTGCTGCATTAAAATGAATCTTCCTTCTAAGATAATTTTAATATAATTTCTTCTTTTCAAAGGCTGTTTTTATCTTCTGGGGGATGACAGAGAACTTCTCATTACTTTTCAGTATGTATTAAATCAGTTTGTCACAGATTTGTCATTCCTGTCAATCCTAAGACATTCCTTCTTAAATAAGTGTCATTCCTTTCTTGCTTCTGTTGATCAATTTTACCTTCTGCAAGTGCTTACCTATATCTTTTGAACACTCACTTGAACAAAATCATTAGTCTTTAAAGTTCAGAATTATTTCAAGTAAACCTTGATTGGTTGTCATCATTAAAACATTCTTTAAGGGATTCTTGGACCTTACACTTTTAACAGAGAAGAGATGTGCTGAAATGATAAGCTAAAGACTTAGAATGAAATGAATTGAAGAGTGTAGTTCATTGATAATCAGAGGAGTACGTTAATCAGTCATAGATTTAAAAAAATAGCAAAGATGCCATTACATCTTATGAAAGAAACAACAAAAAGATGCTATTACATCTCAACTTTAAGCAGGCAACTCTCTTGACTTCTAAATACTCTTATCAGGTCACAAGAACCTAACCAACTCTCCCCCTTTTTTCCATTATCAAAAGTGCAGAAAGAACTAGCCTAGCTAGATGGAGAAGAGGATGAGTCAGAAGAAGGTGCAGGTCTAAGCACAGATTGTGGAAACCTAGGAAGTTGTGGAAACCTAGAAAGATGCAGATGCATTTGCTTGTGGAATTCATTTGAAGCTTTCATAGCTTGAAGGACAGTGTCTAGCCCACTGAGAATTGCTTCTTGCCTATTCTTTTGCTTCATTAGTTCCTTGAGAATCTTCTTATGAGAGCTTTGTTGTGCATTATGGAATTCTTGTTTCTGTTGTTGTTGTTGTTGTTGTTATTGTTCTTGTTGAAGTTGATTAAGGAAGGTGTTGATGGAATTGGAGAGATGGGTTGGCAGAGATGGTTCACTGGTAGTAGCAGGAGCAGTTGGATGAGGTACAAACTGATCATACTTAGGTGGAGGAGAAGCAAAGATGGAATTAACAAAGAACTTCCCTGGTGTGGGTAGAGATGTTTGGAAAGAGTGAGAAGGTTGAGATTACACAGGGGTCTTTTGTGATGCTGGTGCTTCTTCCTTAGTCTCAGCACCTTGAGTGGTCTGCTCTTGCATTACTTTAGGGGTGGAAAAGGTTGTTGCCTTTTCTAAACTTGCAAGTGTTTCAGCCATTGTCTTGGTAATAGGAGATGGAGAGGCTGGTGGAGTAGTCTGTTTAGGAGATGGAGGTGGAGACGACGTCTGATGTGGTGAGGGAGGATGAGACTGCGTCTGAAGTTCCGGTTCTTCCATCTCAGGGATTTGTTCATCTCTTTCAGGTTCTCCAGTTGTTATCGGTTGAGGATCCGGCTGTGTGAGAGCAGAAGAAAGTTGCTCAGTCCTTGTCTTCTTCTTTTTCTTCTTTCTTGTCTCAGTCTCAGTTGAGACGGCAGGTTGAAACTTTCTCTTCTTTTCTTTTCTAGGGATCTCAGATCCTTATTGAGATCCCTCGGCAACTTTTTTTGCAGCTTTCATCTTCTTTTTTGTAGTTTCGGACATTTTGGAAGAGGGAGATGCTTGTATAGATGGAGGAATATTAGTGGGAACATCAATTGGGGAAGTTGGAGGAGGAATAGACTTACCATCTAAGTTGATAGACTTGAGATTGGACTTGCCTACGAACCCAGGCTTCTCCTTCGTTTCTTCACAGCCACTCAAATCTACTTTGAAATGCTTCATAATTCTTGTTGTCAACATTCCAAAGGGAAGAGAGGCAGAAAACTTTGGGATGTCAAAGGCATGATCCATATGTTTGAGAATGATGAAGGGCAGATTTAAAGCAATCCCATGCTTTAAATGGTACATTACCATGAGGTCGGTGGAATAAACCTTGTCAAACGTCCCTGCACGAGGCATGATGCATTTGAAACCAAGTGAAAAAGAAATTTGCCAAAGTGATTGAGAGATGAGTCAAAGTTGCTGATGGTGGCCTCCTTGAACAAAGATGTGCCAACGCTCTCAGCTGGAATCTCCAGGTGATTCCACCACTAGTCTTCATTATAGATCCTGTTCCCAGCAACAGGGGCCTTCATGATTCCTCCCAGGGTCTCTTCCGTAAGTTCAATGTGGACACCTCTAAGGTTTTCCAGAACATGAGGCAGACCTTGAAAGGCTCCCTTGGCAGTAGAGCAAGCAGCGTAAAATGCACGAGTCATCTTGGGAAAGACTGGCATGCATAGATAGTCTTCCCACCCTTGCTTTCTTAGATAGGGACAAATGTCCCAGTCTTCTTGCTTTAGTTCCTCCAGTTAGATGACCCTTCCAATCACTATTTTCTTCTCTTGGAACTTCTTAGTGAACTTCTCCTCTACAACAGTGCTCTCAAAGAGATCAGATTGGATAGATTGCTTCTTTGCTTTGCTTTCTTCAGTTGCCTTTTCTTTTCCTTTCTTTGAAGGCTCTGGTTGTGTGAGGTCAGTGTGAATGGGGGATTTTGGAGCTTTTGGAGCTTTTGGAGCAGAAGTCTATGCAACGTTAGGCGCAATCCTTTGAGACTTTGGTCTACGGGGAAGAGGAGTGCTTTTCTTGGATGAGGTGAATTTGGAGGATGGTGAAGGTTGAATCAGAGTTTGTGTAGCCTCAGATTCGGTTCTTGGTTGTGGTGATGAGGAACGGCTCAATCTCTCTTAGCTTAAGTGGAGACTTCCCATGGAATCAGATGAGTTTGAGGAAGACATGTTCAGTTCTGGTGAAGAAGATGAAGATGAGACGTCAGAGTATGGAGGTATGTTTGCAGTTACTTTGATGGGCATTTGAGAAGAGAAAGAGATGAGATTGAGTGAGGTTTTTTGGTTTATATAGAATGATAGATTCTGAGAGATAGAGAGAGGGATGTACAACTCAGTGAGCAGTTAATAAGCGGTTGAAAAGTGGTTAGGCACTCCTTTTTATACGCAATAGCTAGTAGTGTGCATGATCAGGAAGTTACCGTTTCTAGCCGTTAGCAACGGTTGAGAGGCACTCTCTGGTAACGTCTCTTTGACGTTTGAGAAGCTTCATTAAGTCTCTCTCACTTTATGGTGTCTCATTGATCTTTGAGTCTTATGTTGAGACAACCTCTCATAACGTCTCTCAGACTCTGTGAGTCTCATCTTTCTTCAGACTTACTATGAGTCAGAGTTGGTCTCAGCTCCAGATCTAATCTTCAAACTTCAATTTTAATTCTCACAATCAATCAAAGGCACGCATATTCAACAATTTCAAATTTTCAACAAATCTTTCTTCCACCAAAGGTTTAGTAAAAATATTAGCTAACTGATTTTTAGTGTCAACAAAAAAAATTTCAATATTCCCCTTTTGAACATGGTCTCATATAAAATGATGCTTAATATCTACGTGTTTAGATCTTGAACGATGAATAGGATTTTTTGCAACATTTATAGCACTAGTGTTATCACAAAAGATTGGAATTTTAGAATACCTTAGCGCATAATCAAGCATATGAGATTTGATCCATAAGATCTGGGTACAGCATGCTGCACCTGAGACGTACTCAGCTTCAGTTCTAGACAATGCTATTGTATTTTGCTTTTTGCATGACCATGAGACAAGGAACTTTCGTAGGAATTAGTGTGTTCCACTTGTGCTTTTCCTATCCATCTTGTCTCCAGCAAAGTCAGCATCACTGTATCCTACAAGATCAAATCTAGATCCTTTCTCATACCAAAGACCAAGATTGGTTGTTCCAGTTAAATACCTAAAAATTCTTTTAACAGCTTTGAGGTGAGATTCTTTAGGATCAGATTGGTATCTAGCACATATCCCTACAGCATACTGAATATCAGGTCTACTGGCAGTTAAATACATGAGAGATCTAATCATACCTCTGTACAGCTTGTCTGAGACTGACTTACCCTTCTCATCTTTTTCAATCTGAGTTGAAGGATGCATGGGATTCTTCATTGGCTTGGCATCATTCATCTTGAATTTTGTCAATAAATATTTTGCATATTTTTCTTGATAGATGAATATGCCATTAGGTTGTTGCTTGATTTGCAAGCCTAGGAATAATCTCAGCTCTCCCATCATACTGGTCTCAAACTCTCCCTGCATGAGATTTGAGAATTCTGGACAAAGAGATTCATTAGTTGACCCAAAAATAATATCATCTACATAGATCTGAACAATTAATAAATCCTTATTATACTCCCTTTTGAATAATGTGGTGTCAATCTGACCTCTAGAGAAACCATTGTCAACCAGGAAGGAGCTCAGCCTGTCATACCAAGCTCTTGGAGCCTGCTTGAGACCATACAAGGCTTTCTTGAGTCTGAGCACATATTCTGGGTGTTGTGGATCTTCAAACCCAGGGGGCTATCTTATATAGACCTTTTCTTCAATAATTCCATTAATAAATGTGCTTTTCACATCCATTTGATAAAGTTTGAAGTCTCTATGAGCTGTAAAGGCTAAGAGAATCCTGATAACTTCTAATCTGGCCACTGTTGCATAGGTCTCATCATAATCTATCCCTTCTTTCATTAAGTTTGTTCCGAAAGACCCATCTGGTTCCAATTATGGATTGATTAGATGGTGGACGAACCAGATCCCAGACTTTGCTTTTGTCAAACTGGTTGAGCTCTTCCTTCATGGCTTAGACCCATGAGTCATCATTGAGAGCTTCATGTATATCCTTTGGTTCTATCTCAGACAAGAGAGCCATCATATTTTTATTGTTTCACAAAGATGATCTTGTTCTCACTCTGTCTGAGGTCTCTCCAATGATATGATCTCTTGGATGAGATCTCACCAATCTCCAGCTTCTTGGAAATTCAAATGCATGCTCATTTTGGATCTCAGGTTCTCCAGTCTTGTTCTCTCAGTTTCTATCTGTTCTTCAATCTTGTCTTCAGCCTGAGAGTTGTTGTCCATCTCAGGTTGGAGACTTTTGTGAGACCCTGTCTGAGATGACCTCGAGGTCTCAGTCTGAACTTCTCTTCTTAATTCAGATTGGGGAGATCCTATGTGCTTCTGTTCTGGTGAGGATCTTTCCTCAGCTTCTTGACTTGAGATCCATAGCTCTCCCATCATTTCCTCAATTTCTTCATCTACATTCTTCTGTGAATTTCCCCGTATCTCATTAAAGACTACATGCACAGACTCTTGAGTAGTTTTTGTTCTTAAGTTATATACTCTGTAAGCTTTGGAAGTAAGAGAATACCCAAGGAAAATTCCTTTGTCAGATTTTGTGTCAAATTTTCCTAATTGATCCTTGGTGTTTAAAATGTAACAGTCACATCCAAACACATGAAAGTAAGAAATTGAAGGCTTTCTCCCTTTCCATAATTCATATGGAGTTTTGTTTAAGATCTTTCTTATTCTGACTCTGTTGATAATGTAGCAAGAGGTATTTACAGCCTCTGCCCAGAAATATTTTTCAACACCAGAATCACATAACAAAGTTCTTGCCATCTCTTGGAGAGTCATGTTCTTTCTTTCAATCACACCATTATGTTGGGGTGTTCTTGGACATGAGAAGTTGTGAGAGATGCTATTTTTGTCAAAGAAACTCTTGAACTTGGCATTCTCAAATTCTCCTCTATGGTCACTTCTCACAGCACCAATCCCATATCCTTTCTCAGATTGAATCTTTTTACAAAATATTTTAAAGCATTCATAAGACTCATCTTTCTGAGAGAGGAAGAGAACCCAGGTGTATCTTGAGTAATCATCCACTATTACGAAACCATACTTTTTACCACTGAGACTTTCAGTCTTAGTTGGCCCAAACAAATCAATGTGGAGGATCTCAAGAGGTCTGGTGGTGCTGACATAAGATTTAGGTTTGAAACTTGATTTGTTGTGCTTGTTTTTTATGCAAGACTCACATATCATGTCTTTGTTACTTTTGGTAAACCTCTAACAAGAGACTGATTTGCAGGTTGATTCTTGGTTCTCATGTTAATATGTCCAACTCTCTTATGCCATAGCCACTTTTCATAGTCATGAGACACAAGACAGGTGAGATCGGATAGGCTCTCAAGTGAGACTGAGTATAGATTCTTATTTCTTTCTCTAGAGAAAACAATTTTTCCAGTCTTTGAGTCTATGATCTCACAGAAAGTGGGTTGGAAATTAACATGGTAACCATTGTCACACAACTGACTGATGCTTAACAAGTTATGTTTCAAACCCTCAACAAAATACATATTTTCAATCTGAGCTGAGTTTGTCTTACCAATCTTACCTATGCCCTTGATCTGGGCCTTGCTGTTGTCTCCAAATGAGACAACCCCTGAAGTTTTCTCTTCAAGTGACAGGAACTTGCTTTTGTCCCCTGTCATGTGTCTTGAATATCCACTGTCCATCACCCACAACCTTTTTGATCTTGATGTTGCCAGGCACATCTGTAACACAAAGAGATTCAGTTTTAGGTACCCACTTGTATTTGGGTCCTGGATGGTTAGTTACCTTTCTCTTTGTTGCTACCTGTCTCATGTAGCAATCTGATGTCTTATGGCCAAATTTACTACAGCAAGAGCATCTCTCCTTCTTTCTTTTTCTTGCTGGAATAAAGAAATCTTTATACCAGATCCCACTTGAAGATTTTTCATAGCCTAATCCAACTTTATCAAAAATTCCTTTTTGAGACCCAATGAGTCTCTCAAGGTTTTTAGTTCCATTCACAAATTTTGCTAGATCATCTATGAGAATTCTATTTTGAGTTTTAAGCCTCTTGTTTTATTCAAGAAGATTTCTTGACTTCAGCTCATCATGAGCTTGGGTCTGTACCTTCATATGTTCAGACAGTTTCATGTGAGACAACATGAGACTGCTATTTTTATGATTCATACCTTCATTTTCTTTTTCAAGAAATTTGATTTTCTTAAGCGCTGAGTTTAACTCAGATTTTAACAAAGAGCTTTTTGAAGCAAGAAGGTTTGAATCATATAACAAATTTTCAAAGGCAGACTTAAGCTCAATGAAGGATAGATCAGAGTCAGATTCATATACCTCTTCATCTGAAGAATCTCCATTAGCCATTAAGCACAGATTGGCTGACTCTTCATCTTGACTCTCTTCTTCTTCTTCAGTGTCATCCCAAGTGGCCATCATTGCCTTCTTTTTGGGCTTTTCTTTATCTCCTTTCAGAGTTGAGGACACTCAGACTTGATGTGCCCAGGCATTTTGCATTCATAACAGATGAGTTGTCCCCTCTTCTCAGCTTTGATCCCTCCTCTTCTAGATAGATACCTTCTTCTTCCAGATCCTCTAGCTCTCCACATGTGTCTGATCTTTCTTGAGATGAAGGTTGTATCATCATCCATCTCAGTATCATCATTATCTTCACTTTTTGTATCATGAGATGAGTTGAGTGAGGTCAACTGAGAGGAGCTTACCTTCTTACTTTTTGAATTGCTTGTTGAGGCTTTCAGAGCAATTGTCTTTGGGCGTCTGATGAGATCTTCTTCCATCAGCTCCTGTTCATGTACTTTGAGTGATACAAGGAGCTCATCCAATCTAAGGGTAATGAGATCCTTGGCTTCCTGGATTTTTGTGACCTTAGGTCTCTAGTGCTTTGGCATACTCCTTAGTATCTTTCTCACCATATCTTGATTTGAGTAGGTTCTTCCCAAGGATTTCAGATCATTGGTGATAATTGTGAAGCGTCTCACCATGACCTCAATACCTTCATCTTCATTCACCTTGAATAACTCATACTGTCTGACCAGTATATTAATTTTAGCTTCCTTGACTTGATTTGTCCCTTCATGCTCTACTTCCAGTGCATCCCATATTTCCTTAGCCAATGCACATCCTGCTACCTTGTCGTACTCACTACGACTCAATGCACATGTGAGTAGGTATTTGGCTCTTGAGTTGAGAACGTATCTTCCCTTCTCAACGTTTGTCCATGATTCTAAGGGCTTAGCTGTTCTCAGACCCAATTCATCAGTAATGAAAGGCACATAGGGACCTAGTTCAATAATTTCCCACAAGTCAACATGTTGAGATTCTATAAAAAATCTCATCATGTCCTTCCAGTAGTAATAGTCAGTTCCATCAAAGGGAGGAGGCCTGTTCATGGATGCTCCTTCAGGAATGAAAAGACTTCTACTTGGTCCAACCATGAATCTTTTCCTCTTCACATGTAGTTGTGCTCAACCCCAAAGAGGCTGAGCTTTGATACCAACTTAAGTTGGCTAGATATATCTAGAAATGGGGTTGAATAGAGACTTTAAAATTTTATTCCTGAAATCACACGCTTAAATTCAAGCTGAGACGTGTTCTCAAGTCTGATGACTTGGAGTCTCAAATAGGTTAGAAGAGATACAGTATCAATTCTTAATGAAAATCTTTTTAAATCAGGATGAGATTGTTCTTAAGTTATTAAAAACTTGGTTTTTCTCTAGATAGTTTTTATTTTATCTTTGCAAAACAGATTTTAGATATAAGATGTGCAAAGTAAATAAAGAGATAGGGAAGATAGATGAACACAGATCTTATCCTGGTTCACCCGCACCTTGGGCTACGTCCAGTCCCCACAACTTATGAGATTTCCACTATTGACAACCCTTGTCAATTACAAGTATTCTTACAACCTCTTCAGGACGTCCCTCACACCAAGCTTAGGCACTCCTACCTTGGCTGAGTCACAAGTATTCTTACAGCCTCTTCAAGAAGTCTAATCACTCACACTGAGACCAGGCTCTTTTCTATCTCAGTTGGGACTAGTTACAATGGTTGAAAGGATATTGATGAGTCTAGCTTACAATAAACAATGTATGGATAAACAGTGAGCTTAGCTAGAGATATATTCTCTCTTACAAGGATAAAAACTATAAGAACTAGAAGAGAGAATGAGTAAGACTACTAGTTTATCTCACTTTGAGATGGGATTTGAGATGGGATAGACTTGAGATGTACGATGAGATGCAGAAGGTATTCAATATGCAGCGTAGTCTCTCTCTTTTCTTCATTATTGACTTCAGCATTTATTCGAAATGAAAACTAGTCGTTTATGGCCATTGAGAGCCGTTGCAAGTGAGAGAAGGTCTTTTGCCAAAAGGTAACGTGTCACTGCTTTGCGTCAGCGTGCAGTGTATTTGTCTTGAATCTTGTTAACCTTTGTGTCTTTTGTTCTAAAGTTGAGTCTGTGTCTGAGTCTCATCTCTTGGCAGCTCTTGCATCTGAGCCTCTTGTATGTATCTAAGTGGTATGTATCAAGCTGAGTCTGTATCTGAGTATGAGTTATGATCTGAGCTTGAGTCTGCATCTGATCTTGAGTCTGCGTCTCAAGCTGACTTTGGATCTCTTCTTTGTTCAGCGCTTTTGACTTAGTCTTTTGTTTTGGCTGATCTTGATTCTGACCTTTGTGCTTCATATCCTCAAGGATGGTCTTTCAGTTTTCTTTTTTTGATCATTCCCTGCAAAGTTAAGGTCTAGAAAATCTGCCACAATCTTGAGCACACAGTTAGCAAATAACAAGATGCATTTCAAACTTTTGTTTTTGTATCTCATACTTAGCTTTTGTGATTGTCTAACCTTAATGGTTTTTGTATCTCAATTCTAGAATAATGTCCGTTGGAAACACTATTCCCAATTTTTTTGAAATTATTTCGCGCCATTTTTCATATCGGCAAGCAAAACACATAAACGCCTAAGTAATCCAACGTTTACTTAGGCCCAAAAGAAACAACTCATACATCAAGTTCTCAACATAGTTTCTTATTTAGGAAACTAGGGACGAACCAACACCTTGGAGTGTTAAGGCTCATAAACTCCTACCGGAAATCCGGTAGAGTCTCATCCGAAAATTGGACGTTTCCCAATTTTCAGCTTCACCTGTAAACCAACAAATCACCAGTACAGTTCATCATACATAAATCCTAATCCATCTCAATAACAAATAGGCCTCCATGGACAATCTAATAGTTTCCACAAATTTCCACTTAACTCACGATTACAATTAATTATCAATACAACAGGTAACAGTCAAATACTTCTCGTGACCACTACGAGTGAAGGAATCCACTCTAAGAGCTCCACCTCCCACCTGAATCCCAAGCTAGAGATGACCTGAACAGACTAAAATGTTTTCCCACAACGTGGGGTGAGACTACCGTCTCAGTGAGCAGAGCATGAAGCAAGCAGTGTGGGGAGGCAGGCACATGATATGCATACATCATTCAACAAACCATTCACATATCCCAATCTCAGCATCCACTAATATAGCAAACATGAACCCTAAAAATTTCTATAAAATGTCTAAATACAATCTAAATAAAGTCTAGTATCATAACTCAAATAATATATTATGCAATGATCACATGTACAACTAATGAATCTAATGCACAAACAACTCATGATGCAAATCTCACTGCTGCCCAACAGGTAGGCATCTCACAGCTGTTACCAGCCGGTAGGGTCTTATCACTGATTCTGGAGTTAGTACTGAGCTCAGACTACAGGGAACGTCTCCCCTGGGGACTTATCCAACCCTTATTCTGGACCGAAGTCAATTTTCATACAATTTCTCACGGTCGAAGTCGGCTTATCTGATCTCACGGCCGATGTGACACCCCTAGTTACTACTAAGAACATCACATGTGTTGCACGTGACAACCGGGAATATTATTCAAGTCGGTAAAAAATTACAGATTTATTTATTTTTTAAAGTAGATTAGTAGCCATTAACCTACTACATCTCTAGTTCCATTTTAGGTGTTATAAAATATTCTTTCCTTGCTTGAGAAAGTTATCTTTTTGAAAAGCGTTGAAACGCTACTATGTTGCATACAAATACGTTCATTAACATCACATCATATGTAAAGATAAATAGTGCATTTAATTACAAACATAATCCATTGTACGCATCAAGCTTATAGACCATAATATATAACTATGAGTTCTAGAAATGAAATGAATAATCATAGTGATCTTTAACAACAACACAAAAAGGAGATCACACAACGTTAAGCCAATCACAAGTAGACTCCAGGCGCTGCTATTCTACTCATCATCGCATGGTAGAGAGGGATCCTCCTCTGTTTCCTCCTCTGGGTCCTCTTCATCTGATGAGTCAATAATAATCATCATTATTGCATATAAGAGTGGGCGATCTCACGCATCAGAACGCAAGGAGCGACGAGAACCGGACGCCTCTGAGGCAGGTGAGTATCTCGGAGAATCCGATCCGACTAAATCTTCCACTCGTGATGCACGAGATACTACTGAAGAAGCCTGACGATGACGGGACCGATGAAAGGTAGTATAACGCACCATGTTGGGTGGCGTCTGAAACTCGAGTGTCACAGGAACAACAAAATCCACTTCAGGTAGCAGAGGGAGGCTGGGGTGAGTAATGATAATGCAAACCTCCCCAGTGAAGACATACCTCCTAGGTATGTCTGTCACTCTCCACGTGCCCCTCGACATCCATCGAAGTTGCATTCTCATTGACATCATACGACAGATCTCCAATGCCGGCTAACGACGTAAAGAAAAAGGACACAACCAACCAATAAACAAAAGGAGGGTGAGAACACATCACATGAACTCACGTAATATAAGATATAGTGTCTAGAGCACATACACAAGGAAATTCACACAATCCAACCAAACAGTACACACACACACATTGTCATTATGATGCACATAACCTATTGTATACTAGCAATCATGACACTATATATATGCATGAGGGCCCGGGGAAAATCACCACCACAGTGCACATAGCAACTGCCCGACCTATATGTACAACGTATCAGGAGTTAGAGTCTGTACTAGCATTGGTACAAAGAGCCTTGCTCATATTTTCTATTGGCCAAATTTTCTTTTACAAAACTTCCAGACAATCTCAACTGACCTCGAAACCTTGAGAGCGACAGGAATAGTCGAGTTTGATCCCCATGAACTCGACAGTAGGGAGCTAGCCTACGTCTCTTAATGTGCAATTTGGAACTCGACTATCCTCAGGGTTGGCGTCCCATTCAGGACCCGCTGGAGTTCTTTGCAAAACCCAGTGCGCCCTTCCCAACCAGTTTCATACAGTACCAATCGTGTCAATGACATTAGGTCGTAAGGTTTTCAACCTTGAATATCACCAATGCTTTATGATGCATGTCACACATCCAATGCTTCTCAGCATACACATCCTTACAGGCAAAACCCATTGAATCCTTCCACTTAACAACTCCCCGTGGCATGACTCTGATTCAATGTCTTTCCTCCACAAGGAGAACCAAACCCCATCTCGGGTTAATCCACACTCTCTCTCACTAAGCTTCTCAAGTCTTATACAAGAAGAGTGTGTTTGTTATAATCTTTTATGGTAAGTTGTATTAATTCATCTTTAAGACTAATGATCATTTTCACTTAAATCCTATAGCTTACTAAGGCTTATGGGTGTGTCTTATGAATAGTACTACACATCTCGTGTATATGATTAGGGTTAAGTTTGATCCTGAATCATGATTAATCTTCCTTAATTAGACTATAATTAAGCCTAGTCCTTCTTAATTAAGTCTTAATCTTTACTTAAGATCCTAATTAATTCTTAATCATCCTTAATCTCTTCCTAAATCTTAGATTAAGCTTTTAATTATACTTGATTAATGTTAATCATAATTAATTAGTTCTTAATCACCATTAAGTCTTAATCACATTATTAATACCTCATTAGTGATTAATGATTAAGATTAAGGTTAATCTTCATTAGATTAATTAGAGTTAATCTTAATTAATTCTTCCTTACTTAATTAGCTTAGGTGAATTGACTTAGTCAACTTAAGCGAGTTGGATTAGTAAGCCCACTAATTAATTTTTGAGTCTTGATCTTGATGGGTAGGATTAGAGTTAAAGCCCAACACTAATCCAAGCCCAATGTCCATTCATTATTTTTTTGTTTGGCCTTTTTGGTGATTTTTATGAATTTTTTTGAAGGTATTGGGCCTAAACTAGAGGTCCAATGGTTAGGTAATCCATAAAGGTCCATTTACTTAAGTTACCATCAAGTTACATGAGTTTTATGGTGACTTTTATGTGAGTTTATTTTTGTACCCGAATTTGACCTTTACCTTTCACTTTAAGTTCTTTTAACCCTTTTTAACTTATTGGGCCACTAAGGCCCATAAACATATCCACACCACTTTCGTTAACATTTCAAGATCAAACATATTCATTTCATGAGTTTCACTTGAACATGAATAAGAATACCAAGAACACCAAGAACATCATCAAGAACACATGAATTTCACCAAAATTCAATAAATTCCCAAAAATTGTAAAACTCAAGTATGATGTTTTATAAGCATTCTAAACCAACAATTTCATGTTATTTCATCCAAACATACCAATCATCATAATAAAGCTCATACTTTTACACATAGTCAAAATGGCATTTTTTTCATGAACAATTCAAGCAAACCAATTTCCTAAATTCAAACAACTTGTATGTACATAAAATCATCATATTAACACATTACAAGCATCAAACAAAATTTAGAAACATGCAGCCACCTCCCAATGATCATGGCCAAACCATAATGGGGAAAAAGGAAAGAAATTTAATCATCAAAACAATGGTTTGCATGCACTCAAAATCCAATCATCAACACCTTTCAAACATCAATTAAATTTTTAAAACATGCAACAATGTTCAAATCATTTTGACCAAACCATACTTCAAGAGAAGTAGGTTCCAACATACATTTTTTTTGTAAGGAAAAAGGGTGAGGGAAAAGGATCAAGGGTTATCCTTTTACTCTAGTCACCAATCCTACTAGAGTTCAAGGTTCCCCCCCCCTACCTAAGGAAACCAAGCTTCAATAATGGAGGATGATTCTTGAAAATCTCTACCAACTTCAAAGTTTCACCTCTCATTATGCTCCTCTTCATCTTCCAAGTATCTTTCTCTAAAGGATGGTGGTTGAAATTTGAAGTTAAAGGTTCAAAAATGGAACCTTTAACCAAGTTGTGAAGGTGGAAGAAAATGGAGAAATGGAGAGTGTGAGGGAGAAGGGCTCACGGTTTTGGGAGAGAAAGATGGAGAGTGAAAAATGGTTTGCATGTAATGGAAGGAATAATGGGACAAGTGTTAGGTGTTTTATGACACCATAATGGTCATTTCTCACTTTATGACTTTGAAAATGTGTTAGACAAGTTAAGTGAGTCTCCCACATGCACACGGTCTTAGAGAGGGTTTGGGTGAGGGATTTCGATGAAATGTTACAGAATTTCCTGGTCCAAATCAAGGGCATTTTGATCTTTTTCCAAAAAGTGTAGGGGTAAAAATGTCATTTTGCACCAAAATTCCCAAAAATTACCGAAAATTCTAGAAAAATAGGAAATTCATTCCTAACCTTATTTAAATCAATTTTGATGATTAAAAATATTATTTAATCACTCAAAATTCACCATATCACACAATAGGAATTCATACAAGGAAAATGTGGGTGTTACATCTCTCCCCACCTAAAAAGAAATTTCGTCCATGAAATTTACGCGTACCTTCTTGGAATAAATGAGGATGAGACACCTTCATCTGATCTTCCAATTCCCAGGTTGCATTTCCCTCATCAGTTGCACTCCACATAACTTTGACCAACGATATTTCTTTACCTCACAACTGCTTAATCCTTCGGTCTCCGATACGCACGGGTAATACTTCATAAGTTAAATTTTCTTTTAATTGTATTGCGTAGGCTCTATGATGTGCGAAGGATCAGGGACATAATTTCAAAGTTGTGAAACATGGAATACATTGTGAAGATTGGAAAGAAAAGGTGGTAAGGCAATTTGGTAAGCAACAAGACCAAACTTTTTCAAGATTTGATAGGGACCAATAAATCTAGGTGTGAACTTTCGAGATCGCATTGCCCTACCAACCCCAGTCGTTGGTGTAACTCTAAAAAATACGTGATCTCCTTCTTGGAATTCGAGGGGTTTCCTTATCTTATCATAGTAACTTTTTTGCCTTCTCTGGGATATCCTCATCCTTTCCTGAATCATCTTAATCTTCTTTGTAGTTTGTTGAATCATCTCAGGTCCTAACACTAGGCCATCACCAGATTCAAACCAACACAACGGTGTCCTACACTTCCTACATTACAAGACTTCGTATGGTGCCATTCCAATACTAGAATGGAAACTGTTGTTACAGGTGAACTCGATCAGTGGCAACAACTGATCCCAACTTCCCTTATGTTCTAGCACACACGCTCTCAGCAAGTCTTCTAAAGACTGAATAGTCCGCTCGAACTGACCATCCGTCTGAAGGGGTAAGCTGAACTAAGCCTTAGATTGGTTCCTAATGCTTGCTGCAAACTACCCCAAAATCTTCATGTAAATCTAGGGTCTCTATTTGATACTATGCTAGATGAAACCCAGTGTAACCTTATCACTTCCTTGATATACAACTGAGTTAGCTTTTCTAAGGAGAACTTAATGTTAATGGGTAGAAAATGAGCGGATTTTGTCAATCTATCAACAATTACCCATATAGCATCAAAACCTGCAGGGGTTCTAGGTAAACCTACCACGAAATCCATCGATATACTATCCCATTTCCACTCAGGGACATCTAAAGGTTGTAACTCTCCTGACGGTCTCTGGTGTTCAATCTTAGCTTTTTGACAAATCAAACAAGAGGCTACATACGCAGCTATTTCCTTTTTCATTCCAGACCACCAAAACATCTTCTTTAAATCCTGATACATCTTAGTCGCTCCAGGGTGAATACTTAATCCACTCTTATGAGCCTCCTTAAGAATCAATCTTCTTATTTCCTTATCACTAGGTACACATATTCTATCCTTGAATCTAAAAATTTCATCAGTGCCCTTATTGAACTCAGATTCTCCTTTCTTAGGTACTAGATCCTTCATACCTTTCAAAGATTGATCTACCTCTTGGGCTAAACGAATCTGTTCGAAGAAATCATTCGAAATCCTCAATGTTCCTAGCTTCACACTCTTAGGAGTGAATTCAGCACCTAGGTTTAGGTCTCTAAACTTCTCTATCAATTCTAGCTCCTTAACCATCATTGCCAACACATGCAAGGACTTTCTACTTAGCGCATCAGCCACTACATTGGCCTTTCCTGGGTGGTACTGCAAACTCAAATCATAGTCCTTCAAGAACTCCATCCATCGCCTCTGCCTCATGTTCAACTCCTTCTGATCAAACAAATACTTCAAACTCTTATGGTCGCTAAAGACTTCAAACCTAGCACCATACAGATGGTGTCTCCAAATCTTCAAAGCGAAAACTATCGCAGCCAACTCTAGATCATGAGTAGGGTAATTCACCTCGTGTGTTCTCAGCTGCCTAGAGGCATAAGCCACTACTTTCCTCTTTTGAATCAATACACAACCTAGTCCTTGTTTTGAAGCGTCACAATACACTTCAAAACTCTCTTATGGGTCAGGCAAAACTAAGACGGGCGCAAAAGTTAACCTCCTTTTCAATTCCTGAAAACCATCTTCACACTTTTGGCTCCACACAAAAGGTTGATCTTTCCTAATCAGACGGGTCAACGGTGTTTCTATCCTAGAAAAATTCTCAATAAACTTGCGATAGTAACCAGCTAACCCTGGAAAGCTCCTCACTTCCGTCACGGTCTTAGGTGCTTCCCATTGTAACACAGTATCTACCTTAGTTGGGTCTACACTCCTCCGCTCGAGATCACATGACCTAGGAAGTTCACTCCCTCTTCAACCAGAATTCACACTTAGACATCTTAGCATACAACTTTCTATCCTTCAGGGTTTGCAAGGCTATTCTAAGATGTTTTGCATGCTCTTCCTCACTCTTGGAATATATGAGGATGTCGTTTATGAAGACCACAACGAATTTGTTCAAATAGGGATGGAAAACTCGATTCATATAATCCATGAAAATTGCAGGTGCAATGGTTACACCAAATGGCATCACTAAGGACTCGCAATGCCCATAGCGTGTTCTGAAAGCTGTCTTTGGAATATCCTCAGACTTAAAACGTATCTGGTGGTAACCTGACTTAAGGTCAATTTTTGAGAATACAGTCGCTCCTCTTAGTTGATCCATCAAGTCGTCTATCCTAGGCAAGGGGTACCTATTCTTTACCGTCACCTTGTTTAGCTGACGATAATCCATACACAGTCTCATACTACCATCCTTGTTCTCAACCAACAGAACGGGCGCTCCCCAAGGAGACACACTCAGCCTCACAAACCGCTTTTCTAACAACTCCTCTAGCTGCTTCTTCAACTCAACTAATTCTAATGGGGACATCCTATACGAAGCTATAGAAATAGGTCCGGCTCCAGGTACTAATTATATGTTGAACTCTATCTCTCGCTGAGGTGGTAAACCAGGAACGTCTTCCGGAAACACCCCAGGAAATTCCTTCACCACAGGCAGTTTACTAAGATCAGATTCCCGCTCTACTTCCGCAGAAGACAGTATCAAGTAAACTTGAGCTCCTTCTCTCAAAGAAGCATTCACTTGGTTGGCGGACAACAATCTCGGACTCACGGAATTTAGAGGAGTGGGAGAAGAAGAATCAAACACAACAAATTTATTATAGCAGTCTAGTTGGACTTGATTAGAAGATAACCAGTCCATTCCCAACATAATATCAAGTTGAGTAAGAGGCAAACAAATCAGATCAGCAGAAAAAGTCTTGTCACCAATGGTGATTGGACAATTCAAACAAGCTAAAGAAGTAGTCATGTGTTTAGCAGTAGGAGTGGAAACAATGGGATCATAAGGCAATTTAAAAACAAGAAATTTCAATCGTTTCACACAATCCAGAGAGGTGAAAGAATGCGTCGCACCCGAATCATATAATACAATTAAAGGAGTTCCACTTATGACACACTTACCTTGGATTAGATCCTCAGATTCAGTAGCTTCAGCTCCACTCATGGTGAACACTCTACCTCTGGTTCTGGGCCTTCCAGCTTGTGCATTCAGGTTTGAAACAGGTGCACTTGCGACACTGCTACCACTTCCCTTCAATGTCGGCCAGTCCCTCCTGATATGGCCACCTCGTCCGCAATGAAAACATGTGGGTCTGCCGGACTGGGTTACAGGTTGATTCTTGATCAGACAGTCCTTCAGGAAATCATTCTTCTTACAACGTGGACAACTAACATAGTTGTTTCCGATACTGCTTGCTGGACTTCCCCCACTAGCAACCATGGATTGCGGTCTTCCAGCGCTTCCAGATGATGAGCCATAGTTCCTAGGGACAAAGTAAGGCTTCCTCCTTTCTTGTGTAACCTTGGGTTTGTTCCTTTGCGGGTCGGACCTCTTCCAGTGAGCCTGCCTTGATTTGGTATCATCTTCAAAGATAAGACACATGTTGACCATCTTGGAAAACTCAGTAATCTGCTGATAGCCAATAGCTTACTTAATTTCTGGCCTCAACCCACTTTCAAACTTTGAGCATTTGGATCCTTCATCTACGGTATTCTGGAAGTACGGGCAGAACTTAGACAACTCTTCAAATTTCGCAGCATACTCCCCAACAGTCATACTTCCTTGTTCCAACTTCAGAAATTCTACTTCCTTGCGCTTCCTCAGATCAGTAGGGAAATACTTCTGGAGAAAGTCTCCTTGAACAGATTCCAAGTGATTAGCCACCCAGCGGCTTCTAGCTGACACCTAGCATACTCCCACCAATCCTGAGCTTCTCCAACCAACATGAACACAGCCAATGTTACCCTCTGCTCATTAGGACAACCCAAT
Organism: Sesbania bispinosa; assembly: GCA_026901365.1. Lineage (NCBI taxonomy): Eukaryota > Viridiplantae > Streptophyta > Magnoliopsida > Fabales > Fabaceae > Sesbania > Sesbania bispinosa. Next base: position 714,729 of record QLOH01000205.1, read on the forward strand.
GCCAAGAAAATATTCTCTAACTCTTCTAGCCACAATTGAGATCCATCAAGATCATGACCCCCTTTGAATTGTGGTGGATTGTTCTTCTTAAAGGTGGATAGCCCACGGTAAGCATCAGGGACATTATTCTGATTCTGATTATGACCCTGGTTAATCTCATCCAACGTCTGTTGCTGGTTCTCTAACACGTTAACAATCCTCCCCAGAAGATCGTTCATCACAGGGTTACCTCTTCCTGCCATGAAATCCAGCATTCACAGAACAAGTCAGCTTCTTCTGTTGTATGCAGAACCATTCAAGTAAGAACAAGCAATGCTACACAGATTCTCATACTACTACCTTCATACGACTAGTAATACAAGAGCAAACATTTCACTCAAGGCAATTGATGGGTTTCTGGCAAGCGAACCAAAATCCAGTTGTATAATAGTAAGAAAAGCATCGTATCCATAGGGAACGGTCAATTCACGTAAACTTGTGATCTATTTATCAAGGGAAACAACGGGTTTTGAGAATATTGTTGCGGAAATTGTAAATAGTAAATAAATAATTAATGAAAATAGAAAGGAAGAGTTAGAGACACTTTACTTGGATTAGGATTGGACTTCATATCATCACACCCTTCGTGCATGTAAAATCTATCTATTATTTTAGGTTTACTCTTTAATACTGTAGACAAACTATATTGCTAAGACCCCGAGTTACCAGCGGCCTCACACACTCAAAGGTAATCCATGCGGGCTCTCCCAGGCGATAGACTTACCCTCGGCTAATTTCGCTTTCTTTTATTCTGTTTGTAAAAGAATTAATTGATAAACGAGGCCTACTCCTCTGGACGCACCTTCGCTAGAGCACTGTCACTACCCATCACTCATTAGAATACATCCATGTTATCGCTTCTTGGATTGACAATCAACTAATTCTTTGCTATCGGTAATTTAATAACCATGCTTATCATGTAGACGCCATTCATTAGAGTACTCACACTACCCATCAATCACTAGCAACGCCCATGTTTCGGTTCACTGGCTACCGAGTCCTCTTATTCACTCAGAGAATGAGTTTCTTCAGAATCCGCTCCCCCATCCTCAATCCTAGTCGAAACTAGCCTATAACTGGCGCAAGCGCGGAAGTTAGGAATTAAGCACAAAATAAGATTACCAATATTATAGATAGAGAGCTCATGAAATAATAAAATAGAGTTTACATACACTTGGGGATAAAATCAATTACATCCAATCCTAATGGAGAGTTAACTATACAAGGTAGCCATACAAACCACCGAAGATGTTGTCACCATCTTCAATCCTTGTGAAGCGTTCCTCCTCTCCTACTCTAAAATTAGCTCTGGTGCATTATAACTGAAATACAACTGAATTACAATAATCCTGCACACCTTGATCCGGTGCAATGAGGTCCTATTTATAGGCTAAGGAAAGACAAATTTGCGTGACCTACGCTTCAAGCTGCGCTACAGCGCAGGATGCAGCGCAGGTTCCAGAGAGTTGCGCTTCACTCTGCGCTACAGCGCAGGTTGAAGCGCATAATGCATCTTGCAGGTCCAAACTTTCTCTTTTTAATTTGATCTCTCCCCGAGACTGGTTTTGGCTGATTTGTCTTTCCTTCTTTCCCTTTTCTTGATGAAATCCTTGCATTTATTGAGCATCTTGGATTTAATTGGGAAGGTTGTCTGTAGAATCCTTGTTTGATTGGCAATGATCTCCTCATTAATTGCCTCAAATCTTCTTCAAATCTTTATTGAATGTCTTCAATCAAACCAAATCTTGAAGATATCTCCCTTATTTAATGTTATCTTTCATTCAAATCAAATCCTTCCAATATTCTGCAAAAATCAGCAATATTTCTATCAAAATAGCATCAAATTCAAATCTCAGATTAATAAATACAATTTATCAAATATTAAATAAAAAGGGATTAAACTGGGGCAAAAATACCATTTTATCCTTGATAAGTGAACGAAAAAGTGCTCTAATTTATCAACTAATTTTCACTTATCAAAATACCCCCCAACTTAACTTCTTGCTTGTCCTCAAGCAAGAGACCTCTTTGCAATCAAAAAATCAATTCTATCCCTTGAATAACTAAAATCAAAAACAAATTCAAGGAACTCTTCATCATCTCCTTCTTAAGCAGCAGTCACCTTCCAAACATAAGAAAAAATCAGGATTAAGAGATGTTACCAATCCTCAATCAGAATTGAACACAAACATCAATCAAACTTCTCAAAAATAGCAATTAAAGCAGTAAGTGATAAATCAAGGAAATCTCTCATTCTCACGGGTAAGTGTTTCCCTCAATCTTTTTCACCACCGTTGAACAACTAGAATTGATAGTCGTTTCCAAAATCTAAACCTGCAAGCAACTAATATGGATCAAAAGGCCTTTTCTTTGGTTGTAATGAGGCTGGGCTATCAAGAAAACATGGTTTTTCTGGATATGCAATGAACACTTTAAATAGAGAGCATCTTGTGGTTGTGCTTTGGAACTTCTCTCAATTCACCAAGTTATTCTTGAACTGTTACCCCTTTCTCAGCTGGCCTCTTTTTTGAAGAAGTACTCCCCCCAACTTATTCAGTTTCCACACTTTGTGCAGATTTTTTTATTTTATTATTTTTTTGAATTACATAGAGAATTTATTTATGAGGGAGTATTCTTCTTTTTGATTTCTTGTGCCTGCTCTTTGAATCTCTTTGATCTTTCATTTCACCAACCTTTTGTCCCATCTAGTTGTGTTGCACCTTGCTCTCTATCCCAAGTGTTAAGGGACAGGTGACAATCAATGAATATGGTTAGGGTGCATCAAAGGAAACATTAAAGGCTCAAATGGGCAATCAAAAATTGGAAAAATTTAATCAAGGTTGGATATTTGGTACTGAGCAAAATATCATAATCACAAACACATGCCTTTGTCACTTCCATATCTTCCACTAGCAAGACAAAATTCAGAAACTCAAGCAATAACAGTTGACAAGCAGCGGTGAAAAACTCTCAATTTAAGTGTTTGGGCTCTCAGCTCACTGGTTATTGGCTAAAATTTCCTTGATAAAGCACTTAATGGTTTTAATTAAGTATCCTGATAGGTTCTCTTGAGAAGTATCCTAATTCTAACTGATTATGGAATTAATCACAAAACCCTATCATCTTTCCTAGTCTGGTTAGTTAAACTACTTAATTACAGAGAATTTTGAAAAAGTTACCTTAAATCCTAATTCCTAAGGTCCTAAAAATTTTAAAAATTTAACAGAAAAACAGAAAATAGCAAAGTAAGTACTGCCTAATATAGATAATGTATCAGTGGTATACAGTACGTAAAAGAAATTAAGAAAATAAGAAAACAAATGAAAAGAAAAAGAAAAAGAAGGAAAAACACCAAATAGGAAAGAAAAAATCCGTCCTCATCCTGGTCCTGATCCATGTAAGTTGCTCCATCCCCTCTGGGAAAATAGGCCTGTCCCCAGGCCACTGTAAGTAATCATGAAACTGGGTAGGGGTCATGGGGTCCACATGAGCCTGATAATGTCTACTCCTGAAAATGAACAGCTGCTCGGTGAATAGTGGACATCTGAGCCATCAAATGAGTGTTTTGTTCCTCAAGTCGTTGGGCCCAGATAGGATCGTCCATGTCTGCTGCTGCTGCTGGTGGTGGTGGTGCCTGCTGCTGCTCTTCATCCTGTAACTCCTCAGCCGGGATACAGTTGGCTTCAATATATGCTCTGGTCATGGGAAGTGCGATGCGAACCCTGGGGTTCACCTCTGCACACCTAGATCTGCAGAGTGAGGTGATGAGAAAAGGGAAGCCAAGCCTGATCTTAGAGTTAGGGGTCCGACGCCCCACAGAAGATGCAAAGTCTGATATCTTCTGGGTGATGACTCGTGAGACATCGATAACGACGGCGGTGAGGATAGTGTAGATGAGGTGGTCCATGGGCATAACTACATCAGAAACATGCCAGGTAGGATGAATGTGATCAGTATCAACACTGTCCACATCTGAGCTATGCTCCTCATATCCTTCCTGTATATCCTAGCTGCCTCCTGATATGCATTCCTTTCAAAGGAACGCCCTGATAAGCATAGCAGTTAAGCAGTCTCAATGTCAAGGGGATCATTGCCATGAAGCCCCACAGCCTGCATCCTCTCATGGTATTGGCACACCACGAGGTCTCTGTCCTCCTCTCTGGGATGTCCTAAAGTGCATTGATTGCATCGCAATCAAATCTAATAACCTGTCCTCGAACATAGGACTCCCTCCTGTAGTTAACGTTGTGGTCTCCGATGGCGTTAGCACAGAACTCCCTGACAATGTCTAGATCGAAGTAGTTGTCAGGGCGGCTGAGGCGATTCCAACGCCTCCTGTGAATCTCAATAGAAAACTCCTCATATTCCCCCTCCTAGAGGATGACTGGTCACTCCAAGATGAACTTGCAATCAGCGATGTCAGTGTATACTTCAAAGGACTTGAGGTCCTTGAAGCGATGAGGGTCGAACTCCAGTTCCCTCTGGGGAGCGTTCCTCTTGGCATCCCCTGTGCCTCTCCTGGAAGAGCTAGCACCACTGACATTCTTTGTGCGAACCATCTGCAAAGCAAAAGCAAGTCAAAATTATTTATGCAGCACAATATTTAATTGCTCATAATTATGAAATAAATGGCCAATAAATTTCAATAATTAGAACAATCAATTAACCAAACAATTGTGCTTAAAAATTTTGATTTTAAATTTTACCCAATAAATGTCAATTAATTAATTAAGACATGCTAAAGTGATCAGTTAAAGCAAGTTCTAAACAATTCTAAACAGGAAAAGTGAGAATCAAACTCATGCTCAAAAATCATGTCATCAGTAACATGCAATATTGCACAATCATTTATGTATGGGCATGCAAAAATATTAGAGCAATTAATTAAGCATACATGCACCAACAAAATAATTTGCAGAAATTACTAAGCACTCAAAAACTATCACCTAAGCAAACATGAATAACTCACAAAGATCCTAACCACATGCAATCTAATTTAAAGCATTATGAACAATTATTTCTTCCTAAAGGTTCCTAAAGTCTTAAGACTCCTATCCTAAGGTTATGCTCAAATAAAATAAAAAATCAAAATTTCAATCCGTTAAAAAGAAAGAAAACTATAAAAACATACCTGGTATAAGCTCAGAAACTGAAATGAAGGCTATATGAGTGAGAAAAGGCAAAGCAAAGGTTAGGAATATTAGAGAAAAAGCAAGGAAGAGAACGATAGGAAGTTCAAAATGAACTTCTTCGTTCAAATTTCAGAATTTAAAATCCCGCTTCCTGCGCTACACTCTGCGCTACAGCGCAGAGTGGAGCGCGTACTGCTTCAGAAGTTTGTAGCGTCCCGCTGCCGCTACAGCGCAGGGTCGAAGCGCAAAAGTCAGAGAATCAGATTTTTAATTTTAATGTTGCGCTTCACCTGCGCTACAGCGCAGGTTGAAGCGCAGATCTGCGGTATTCTCTCTGCTTCTGCTACTCCTAGTGATTCCATGCAATCCTTTTGAATTTAGATCTCCATATTAACAAATTTCCTAATACCAAGGTAAATACTAAAACTAAAAATTACCAAAATGAAAATTAAAAACTTACAAGGACTTGGGTTGCCTCCCAGGAAGCGTTTGTTTAACGTCTTTTAGCTCGACGCCTGGTTACTCATGTTAGAACACAGGAAACACTAGAAGGGGGGTTGAATAGTGTTTCAAGCTTTTTGATGGTTTTTTAAAATCTTTAATTTAATCATGAAGATGGGCACCGTTCAAAAACAAGTCTTAAGATCAGAGGTAATTGAAACGTGTTGAAAGATAAGAAAAACAGTGTTTCTCTAAAGCTTAAGATTGTTTAAAATAGAGGCTTCTCAAGGTATCTTCTGAAGATTATACAAAGAGTATTTCAGAAACGGTTTCTGAAATACTTTCAGACGACTAGAGGTTGTCTGAAAGCCGGTTCCTGATTTCTGAAACTGATCTCTTTCAGACTCACTTCAGAGAATGTATTTCAGAAGTTCTTCAAGGAACATTCTTTGTAAAGCTTCAATGATATAGAGACATCTCTCATGTTTTGTTCATATGAAAGATCATTTTACTGAATTAGTTGTGTTAAGTTTATTATAGAAAATACTTTTTAAAACCCAACATAAATATGAAAACTGGAAAAAGAGATTAAGGAAAAGAGAGCTTAGGCATAGAGATTCAGACAGGCTTTTAAGGGGTTGTCGAAGTTTTCAGACGACTTGTAAAAACTAATTTTAAAAGGATGTTTTGTGCCTTTATAAATATCAGATTAATTATTTTGACCCCTTGATTAGTATAAAAAGAATTGATAAGAGATAAGGGTAAGAAAACTTAGCCAAGGAATTTATCCTGGTTCACCCACAAACCCGTGGAGCTACATCCAGTCCCAGAGGCAAATCACCACTGGATTTTCCACTATCTGAATCCACAGATACAAGTATTATTTACAGCCTCTTCGGGCCAACACAAGTATTACTTTGTTTTCAACTGCCTCTCCAAGCAACATATGCAGTATTCTTTTTCAGTCTAGCCTCTCCAGGCTTTGCAACTAAGTATTCTTTCTTCCACCAAGCCTCTCCAGGCTCCCTGGACACATAAAGTGTTTTACAAATTAAACTAAGTTTAAGTTTCCACGATACATAAACTTAATCTTTTCCTGTACTAGAGGTTAAATGAGTACTACTCAGGATACAATGAAAAAATTCTAAGTACAAGGTTAAGACAGGTGATACAAGTGTATAAGTTTAAGTACCAATCCCTGTCTCTGATAAGAGGAATAACATCTCTGAGAATTGGCTAGGTAGATACTGACTTTAAGCTCCAGCCTTATTCTCCAGCCATTGGTTTTCATGGGCCTCATTCTCACCCGTTATCATTATAAAACCAAGGCATACTTGCAGCTTCAAACCATTCTTGGTTCATATGAGATTAAGCACAGCCTGGTGGTTGTTCAACTGAACAACTATAATTTTGACTAACTGATCAATAGATCAGCAGCATGGTTGATTCAAGTAAGCATGGTCAACAACCAATAAGGTTTTTCTGATATATCTTGATTCAACTGATTGAACAAGTGAATGAGTTCAACACCTTCAAATTCTTCCTTGAGGCTATTATATGTTCTGTTGGAATATAGCCGTTTAAAGATGATTCATAATACTGTTGAGATGTTGATGATGTGGCTCATATAGCCGTTATGTAATAGTGTCTCAAACGGTTGCTTCTTCTTAAGCAAATAAGTGTTCAGACAGTCCTGTTTCTGACACTTCTGTAGATGAGCTCTTTAGAGAGATTTTCTTGATATTATTTGCATGTTCTCTCTCTGATATCCTTTTGCTTTTCTTCAGCTGTCTTCTGATTTCCTCTGCTTTTTCTAGGGAGTGTATATGATGAGGGTATCCGTTTGGATTTGTCCTTTTGCTTATTTTTGTATTTTCTCCTTTTTCTGTTTGCTTCCTAACACCATTTCTTTTTTCTTCTTTGAGTGAGGTGTCTTGTCAGATAGTTGTTGTTGCAGTTTCTTCTTCGAATAAAGATATATGATATTATAGTCGTTGTATCATATAGGTCTTAGCTTCTGTATAGATTTCTTCAATGTGTGAAATTTGTTCCATGCACATAGAGAGCTTATATGTTCAGACAATTAATTTCTTCACATATACTCAAATGCTTGCTTTATCTCATCGTAATTTATCAGCTTCAACATGTACTCATCTTATATAATTTGCTTTCAAGCTATGTTAATTCTCTAGCTTGAGATGCTTTCAATAAGCTCTTTTCTCTCAGATAAGTTCTTTTTCTTTTCTTTCAGACGATTGTTGCTCTGTTCTTCTTTGCATTTTCTTCTTCTAAGATATAGATGAATAAAGATGTTGAATATTTAATATGTTTTATTCAAACATCTTTCTGGTTGCTTTTACTCAGTCTTCTTATCAGTTCTGGGCAGCCAGCAAGTACAGGTGCAGGTGGAAGTAGGTCTGCGCACACAAAAATGCCTTTTGTTGCAGGTGCACCAGGCGTTGCAGAAAGTCTTTGCAGAGTTTCCTTATTTGTGCAAGACTTTGATCGAGGCATAAAAGCATGTTTAGCTTTTATACTGAAATAAGTGTACTCCATTTTGGTAGAGTGTGCTTTATACTTTAGCAACGTCTTCAAGAGATCAATTCTTGATTCTGTTTATAGACTTCTTCAGATAGTCTTCACATCTTCAGATGGTCTTCACATCTTCAGACGGCTTGCGCACTTCAGACAGCTTCAGCACTTCAGACGGCTTGCGCACTTCAAACAGCTTCAGCACTTCAGACGGCTTGCGTTCTTCAGACAAGCTTCTATGCTTCAGACAAGTTGCTTAACTTCAGACAACCTTTATATTACATCCTGCTTTTGTTCTTCTGATCCTTATCTTCTGATTCTGATTCTATTCATCAAATCTCCTTCTTCTTCTAATGAATATTTCAACCTGAAACACAATTCAACAAACCAATACCTTTCTCAGTAGAATCTGTTTATATAATCTTATTTGATCTTATTATACTCTTATTTGTTAATCATTAAAACTAAAGAATGTTAAGTCTTTGAGTCAAGTTTGAATGCTCAAACTGATTAATAGACTTCAACAACTCAACCCTTCTATGGTGGCCTCAAGTGGAGGATGATGTTGACTTCATACCAGTTCTTCCTTTGAGCTCTCATCCTCCATGCCAATTTTTTTATTCTTCCATCACTGTCACTGTCTTCCTCAGTATCAGATGTTGATCTCCTTCTCCTCTTAAAATTTGAACTCCCATATTGCCTTTGGATGCTTTACCCTCATTCTAGGCTTCCTCAGAAATTCGGAGCCTGGCAGCTTGGTTTGACTTTTGAAATTAGCATCAGTTTGTTGTAACAAGGGCGTACCTCTATGAAACGTAATGCTTTCATCTTTTGAGCTCAATTCATATTTCTTCCTCGATCAACATCAATGATCATCTTAGCAGCTTTCATGAAGGGTCTTCCTAAAATTAGGGGGACTTCAGTATCCTCCTCTGTTGTCTCTGCAATGTAGAAATCTACAACATATGCAAATTTATCCACTTGATTTGAATATCCTCTAATATCCCATGAAGGTGTTGAGCGGATTTATTTACAAGAAGTAACCTCACATTTGCAGGCTTGACCTTCACATTACTCAACTTGTTAAAATACGATAGCGACATCAAATTGATGCTCGCTCCAAGATCTAATAAAGCATGAGTATAGTAAACTTACCTGGGTCAAGTGACTTACTTGTGACTAAGACCTTCTCTTCATGATGTTCCTTTTGTGCTACTTCTTCATCTTGTTGAACCATTTCCTCTTGAAGCAATTGTTCTTCAAAGATGATTTCTTCTTCCTCATCAAGTTCCTCCTTCTCTGACTTGTTTCCATCAGTAGCAATCAAGCTGCATTGTTCCTTTGGATTGGTGTGGGTCACAGCTGAAAAGTGTTATTGCCTGTGCTCTGCCATCTCAGTTGCTAACTGGCCCACTTGACTCTCTAGAGTCTTGATTGATGCCTCAGTAGTTGTCTTGAATCCACTAAATTTTTGCACAAGGTCATCAATCTTACCTTCCAAAGTGTTCAGTTTATCATATGTTGAGGGTTGCTGTTGGTAAGATGGTTGTCTTGGTCCTCCATTCTGACTCCAACCTGAGTTGGTTTGGTTATTTCTCCATCCTTGAGAATATTGATTGTTGTTATTGTTGGAGTAATTCCCTTGCCTTCCCTGGTTCCCCATGAAGTTGACTTGTTCTGGTTGTGTTCCTTGGCTAGCACATTGACCATTTAGATGGTCTCCTCCACAGAAATCACAAATCAATGGTTGGGCTTGGATGGGTTGTGAGTGGACAACTTTAAGTTGTTGAGGGAGTGTCTTCAATGTCTCAGTGAGTGCTTCTGGTTGACGTTTAATGAGCTTGTTCTCAGCTAACAGAGCATCACTTTGATTGAGTTCCATCATCCCTTTCTTTGGTAATTGCGTGAGCTGTCTTCCACTTTGAGCTTGTTGATCGTTCTGTGCAAAACGGTTGATGATTTCTAACGCTCGATCAACTTCTGCGGATAAAATAGTTCCTCATGCTGTCGCATCTATGAATGACCTTGAATCTAAACGAAGTCCCGTACAGAATATGTTGAGTTGGGCTATATCCTCATAACCATGATTGGGACATTTGCGCAGCATAGACTTGAATCTTTCCCAAGCTTCACATAGTGTCTCATCAATCCCTTGTCTGAATGTAGAAATATCTGCTTTGGCTTCTATCTGCTTCCTAGTTGGGAGGGATCTTGTCAAGAATTTCTCCTCAACCACACCCCAATTGATTAGGCTTTGGTTTGGGTGTGATTGCAACCATTCCTTAGCTTTACCTATCAAAGAGAAGGAAACAAGCGTAAGTAAACAGATTCTAAATTACCTTCCTCAAAACCCATAGTACCAATCAATTCATAAAAATTAGAGAGATGAGCATTTGGATTTTTATGATCCAATCCAGCAAATGGATGTGCACTAATGAGGTTGAGGTGTGCAGTCTTCAATTCCAAAGCTCTTGCATTTGGTGGTAACACAATGCTTGAGAAGTGACGTGGTCCTTAATGGGAGATATAATCTCCTAGAGTCCTTCTTGGACGTTCCTCTACCATATTTTGGGTTCCTCAACAATTGTCCTTCTTCTCCTTCTCCCGTTCCTACCTCTGTTCTTTCGCGACGTCCTTTCTATTTCCGGGTCGAACTGTAATTGATTGGGAGACGCCTGACCTCTCAGAAGCATAAACAAGAAACTTTGAAAAAGGTAAGTGTTGAAGAGAATTTAATAATAATAGAAAAACAATAAAATTCCTAATATAATAATAGGTCCTAAAAATAAAAAGAATAGTAAACATATAAACAAAATCCTAAAATAAAAACTTGATACTAGACCGCCAAGGTCTACACGAATTGGAAAACCGTTCCCCGGAAACGGCACCAAAAATACTTGATGGGTTTCTGGCAAGCGAACCAAAAATCCAGTAGTATAATAGTAAGAAAAGTATCATATCCACAGGGAACGGTCAATTCACGTAAACTCGTGAACTATTTATCAAGGGAAACAACGGGTTTTGAGAATATTGTTGCGGAAATTGTAAATAGCAAATAAATAATTAATGAAAATAGAAAGGAAGAGTTAGAGACACTTTACTTGGATTAGGATTGGACATCATATCATCACACCCTTCGTGCATGTAAAATCTATCTATTATTTTAGGTTTACTCTATAATACTGTAGACAAACTATATTGCTAAGACCCCGAGTTACCAGCGGCCTCACACACTCAAAGGTAATCCATGCGGGCTTTCCCAGGCAACAGACTTACCCTCGGCTTATTTCGCTTTCTTTTATTCTGTTTGTAAAAGAATTAATTGATAAACGCGGCCTACTCCTCTGGACGCACCTTCGCTAGAGTACTGTCACTATCCATCACTCATTAAAATACATCCACGTTATCGCTTCCTGGATTGACAATCAACTAATTCTTTGTTATCGGTAATTTAATAACCATGCCTATCCTGTTGATCGAGGTCGTACTCAATCAAATAGAAAGAATTAAAGTGCAGTGAGGGTTGGTTAACCCAAAGTCGTTTCCCAAAGAATCCAATTACAAACTCAGAATTTCAAATTCAAAACAACACACACACAAGGGGATTTTGATTGTTGTTCATTCTATTTTCTAAATTTTCAAACTGAATTTAAATTTGTAGAAAGTAATTAAAAAAAATGGATTGGTTCTCTACCTCATTCATAAATTGGATCTATCATTGGTTCATACAAAATTCCTCAAATCCTTGACAGAATCAAATTCGGATTAAGCATCCTCATTAATTTTCACACTAGAATTAAGCAAACTAGCATGAATCCTAATTTCTAATCCTTGGAATTAAGCAAACCTAGAATTCATTTCAGATTAAGCAACCTAAAATGTGAGTTAGATTCAGATTAGAATTCGAATTCCATAAAGCATGCAACTCAATTTCAAATTCAAACCTAAACATCAAGAAACTAGGAGAAGGAAAATTCATGAATCTGTCCAAGAAATCAAGAGATGAAAAACAAAATTAGAACCTCAATTTCCTTTGTGAATTCAGTAGAGAAAACAATCCTTGAAGCTTAGCCTTCCATTTCCATGGAGGAGAAATTCAAAAATTGAAGAAGAGGAAGAAGAAGAGCCAAAACCGAAATTGGAGGAAGAGAGAAAAAGAGAGGGAAAGTGAAGTCTTTTTTCTAAAATCTGAAAAATGAATGAAAAGTGTTCAAACCACTCAGCAACACACCTATTTATAAAGCCTAAATCATTAACAAACTGATTAGGCCTTAATTGGGCCGAAATTAATTAAAACAGGCCCACAAACTAATTACAAAACTAATCAAATTCGGACTTGTGACAGTCAGCAACAGTAGGCGATTTTGAAACAGCAACTGATCCTAATTTCTTCATGGGAATATGGTAATATAGCATATCAAATTAAAGCCCTAGAAGTTAGCTTTCCAATGCCACTGGAATCACTCAAATCGGACACCTTTAGCTCCAGATATCATCAAAACAAGACAGGTAGGTCAGTAGGCTTAAAAATCCGAATTTAAACAACATTTACAGTTAAAGCCCAATTAAGCCCAATTTGGTAAATTCCAATTAAAACAGTGGATTTAATCACAATTAGAGCCCAAGAAAGCTAAGATTAATTATGCAAAGTGTGAATAAAAATGTGATCATCAAATTCCCCCCACACTTGCCCTTTTGCACTCCGAGCAAAACACCACATGAAACCAAAAATCAACTAGGGAGCACAATGCAAATAAAAATGGCATAATAATCAAGAGATTCAAGGAATGCATAGGAGTAGGCAAAATACAACATCCAAGGAATCATGGAATCAAGAAAAATATGAATGGAATTCCCTACAATTTAGCAAACAAGAGGGTGAATCAAATCAAAGGGGTGAATCAAGAGTGATAGAATCCTCACAAGACAATCTCTCCAACTCTCAAGTGTTTAGGCTTGTGTATATACACTCAAAGTACTCATGAAAGCAAGCACTACCATAGGCTTGGCAAGACTCTAATATCCACAACAATTGAAACAACATGCAAGCAAAGATCAAGAGGACTTCAAATAGGATGTAATGGGGCCAAGGTAATGGTAGGGAAAATGAAGGATAAGAAGTTATAAACCAAAGAGAATAGAGGAGCAATGGGGAATAAATCCAAGAAGAAATGCAAGTAGCATACATCTCAAGATTACAATTGAACTCCTCTTTTCTACCTTTTGACCCATTTTTTTTATTTCAAGTACTCTTTATTTCTTTGCTTTTTTTTAATACTTTTCTTTTTGAGCTTTTCTTTATTCTTTCTTTTTTTTCTTTTCAATTTTTTTTTTGTAACTAGCCAAAGGTCAACAATATGATATCCACATGAGGAGATAAGATAAGAAATTCAAGTACACCCCCACACTCATTCAAGAACCTATTCCCAAAACAATTCCAAAGCTCCTTTATCCTCTAAGGCAAGGATAATCATGGTTTTTCACTTTCAAGGCTTGTAATGAGCTTTCAAAAACAAGAAATGGGATCCATAGGCTTAAAGGGGCTAGCAAGTGGAAAATCATCAAGGTAGGCTAATATGGCTAGTAGCTCAATTATGAACAAAAAATGCCTCAATCATCTCAATACATGCATGTGAACAAAGTTGCAAATCAAAGAGTCAAGCTAAGTTCTAGAGCACAAGCAAACAAGAATGAAATCGCACAAGAAAAAGAGAGAATGGCATAGAATGGTCCATCCATCAATAAGGCTCAAAATCTCACCAAGGACAACTCTATCACAAAAGATTCAACCCAATAATTATCAAAACCAACTTATTCACTAAATTATAAGGAATCCAAACAACATAAATCAAGAAACCAATTATCCAAGAATGAAGAAAATGACAACTACCAACACAAATCCTAAAAAATCCAATGAAAACATGCCAAATGTATTTATTTTCCTACTGTCAAAAATTCTGTTTTTGCTGTAAAATTCGGATAACTGTCAAAATTCTGCTGTAAAAATACTACTGTATAAAATTCTGCTATAAACAGCAACAGTAAAAACGTACAGCAGCCTACAGTAATGCAGAAACAGCAACAGCAATAGCAACAGCAAAACAGCAAAACAGACAGTTTACAGTAATTATAGACAACATAAAACAGTAACAGCAGCTACAAAATAGCTATGAAAATGTTGAAAGCAACTCAAAAACAGCAAATTTCCTACAAAAAACACCAAAAATACAGTAAAAACAACAGTTTTTTTTTTTGAAAGTGAAGCAGCAAACAGTTTTTTTTTTAATTTTTTTTATTTACAATCCTAAAAAAAATACTAACAAACAAACAATATAATCCTAACCACATACTAATTCCTAAATCAATCCTAAAGTCCTAAAACTACAAATCTCCTCCCCCACACTTAAATCACACATTGTCCTCAATGTAAAAATAATCAAATTAGAGAACAAAGGACATAATGCAATAAAATAGTGGGGAAAGAGACTCCCTCATCAAGGTGGAAAAATTTGCACTTGAGGGAATGTGGGAAGCTCCAAGCTCATCTCCTCAACCGTCTCCTCAACCAAAGCGAGACTCTTATGAAATAGCTTGAGACGGTGGCCATTGACCTTGAAGGTCTTGTTGGTGGACTCACTCTTTAACTCTACAACACCATAAGGATAAACATGAGTAACAATAAAAGGTCCAATCCAACGAGAACGAAGCTTACCAGGCATGAACTTAAGTCTAGAATTAAACAACAACACCTTTTGGCCTACTACAAACTCTTTTCTAGCAATACATTGATCATGAAATTTCTTAGTCTTCTCCTTGTAGAGCTTAGAGTTCTCATAGGCCTCCAAGCGGATCTCATCAAGCTCCTGCAGCTGAAGCTTCCTCTGCTCTCCTGCCTGGTCACTGTCCAAATTGCAAGCCCTAACTGCCCAGTACGCCCGATGCTCAATCTCCACAGGTAAGTGGCACGCCTTACCAAAAACAACTCTAAAGGGAGACATCCCAAGAGGTGCTTTGTAGGCAGTCCTATGAGCCCAAAGAGCATCATCAAGGCAGCGGCTCCAATCCTTCATGTTAGGCTGCACCATCTTCTCCAGAATCCTCTTGATCTCTCTATTGGAGATCTCAGCCTGTCCATTAGTCTGGGGGTGGTATGGTGTAGAAACTCTATGCACCACCCCATACTTCTTCAGTAAAGCCTCCATGGACCGGTTACAAAAGTGGGTCCCTTGATCACTAACAATGGCTCGAGGCACTCCAAACCTGCAAAAGATGTGAGACTTGACAAAATCCACAACAACTCGAGCATCATTAGTCCTTGTGGCTATAGCCTCCACCCACTTGGAGACATAGTCCACAGCAAGCAATATATATATAAAGCCAAAAGAAACAGGAAATGGACCCATAAAATCAATACCCCACACATAAAAATCTCGCAAAACAACATAGGTTGTTGGGGAATCTGCTGCCTGCTAGAAATGGCCGCTCCTGCTCTCTGACACTTCTCACATGTAGAGGAGACTCTCCAAGCGTCTCTAAAAATCGTAGGCCAATAGAATCCACAATCCAACACCTTTTGTCCAGTCCTCTGGGGTCCAAGATGTCCTCCAACAGGTGAGGCATGACAGAACTGAAGTATAGACTGGATCTCCTGATCTGGAATACACCTACGGATAACCTGGTCACTGCAAAAAACGCCATAAATAAGGGTCATCCCATACATAATACTTGGCATCACTCTTAAGTCTATCTCTCTGAGCCCTAGTTGCCAAGGGTGGAAAAACAGATGCAACAAGATAATTAACAATATCAGCAAACCAAGGGGTAAGGGGAGGGGGATGGGAATCATGCAAAGCCATAAGCTGCTCATCCGGGAAGTCATCCCGAATAGGAAACTCATCCTCCACTCTCTCAATGCGGCTCAAATAGTCTGCTACAAGATTATGCGCACCACTCCTATCCTGGATGTCCAAGTCAAACTCCTGGAGCAGTAGCATCCACCTGATCAGCCTGGGTTTGGAATCTGTCTTTTTCAAAGAAACTTAAGAGCAGCATGATCAGTAAAAACCACTACCCTAGAGCCTAGCAAATATGATCTAAACTTATCCAATGCAAAAACAATTGCTAACAGCTCTTTCTCAGTGGTAGTGTAATTTACCTGTGCTGCATCCAAAGTCCTAGATGCATAATATATCACATGAGACAGCTTACCAACCCTCTGTGCCAAAACAGCTCCCAATGCATAGTTTGATGCATCACACATCAACTCGAATGGAAGTGTCCAATCTGGTGGCTAAATAATGGGGGTGGTGGTGAGAGCTCTCTTGAGGCAATCATATGCCTCTCTGCACCTCTCTCCAAACTCGAAGGTAACATCCTTCTGCAGCAAGTTGGACAGCGGAAGGGCTATCCGGCTGAAGTCCTGAATAAACCTGCGATAGAAACCTGCATGTCCAAGAAAAGATCGAACTTCTCGCACGCAAGAGGGGTAAGGCAAGTGTGAAATAACATCTAATTTTGCAGGATCTACCACTATGCCCTTCCTAGAGATAATATGGCCTAAGACTGTACCATGCTCTACCATAAAATGACACTTTTCATAATTCAGAACAAGGTTAGTCTCTATGCACCTATTAAGCACTCTAGTCAAGCTATCCAAACATGCATCAAATGAGGAGCCATATACACTAAAATCATCCATGAAAACCTCTATGCAATGCTCAAGTAAGTCAGCAAATATACTCATCATGCATCTCTAGAAAGTACCAGGAGCATTGCATAGACCAAAAGGCATCCTCCTATAAGCAAAGGTACCAAAAGGACATGTAAGTGTGGTCTTATGCTGGTCCTCTGGTGCAATAAAAATCTGAAAATAACCAGAGAAACCATCTAAGAAACAGTAATGTGATTTACCTGCTAGGCGCTCCAACATCTGATCAATGAAAGGAAGTGGGAAGTGATCCTTCCCGGTCGCCTGGTTGAGCCTCCTATAGTCGATCCATACTCTCCAGTTGTTCTGCACCCTAGTAGGAATCAACTCATCCTTCTCATTCTTCACAACTGTAATCCCAGATTTCTTCGGTACCACCTGTACCGGGCTCACCCAAGTGCTATCTGATATGGGATATATGATACCGGCCTGTAGCAGCTTGGTGACCTCCTTCTTGACCACGTCAAGAATCTGGGGATTCAACCTTCTCTGAGGTTGTCTCATAGGTTTAACCTCATCCTCCAACAGAATCCGATGCATACACAAGGAGGGGCTAATACCCGGAATATCTGCCAAAGTCCAACCTAGAGCTCTCCTGTGCTCTCTAATCACATGCAACAGCCTCTGCTCCTGATCAGCTGAGAGAGCAGTAGAAATTATCACTGGAAGCTTCTGCTCATCCTCCAAATATGCATACTTGAGGTGAGAAGGAAGTGGCTTCAGCTCCAGTGATGGGGGCTAGACAACAGAAGGTAACAACCTGGTACTAGTGGAAATCTCTGCAACCTGCAAATCAATCAAGTCAGATATATCTGTAATTGATGTAATCAAGCCACTGCATTCTGACTCAATTGACTCAACTGGTGCATCAATACCAGAACCTGTAGGACAATCAGAACAATCAACATAATCAACAGTATCAACATATATGAACTCATCTATCTCAGCACACGTACTACACACAGATGAATCAGAACATAAATCACAAGTGTAGACATCACTGAAATCAGAAAAGTCGGGAAAGTCCAAATGTCCTACAAACTCAGACAAACTATCATCTACAAGTTCAGCAAGCATATCAATATGGAATACAGAATGATCCTCAACAGGATGCCTCATGGCATCTAAAATATTAAACTGAACCACACTGTCTCCAAACTCCATGGTAAGTGTGCCTGCATGAACATCAATCTTAGTCCGAGATGTCTTCAGGAAGGGCTTGCCCAAGATGATGGGGGCTGCACCAGTGAGTGAATCTCCTCCCTCAATATCCAATATGTAAAAGTCAGCAGGGAAGATGAGGTCATTCACTCGAACCAGCACATCCTCAATAAGGCCTGCAGGGTGGGCAGTGCTCCTGTTTGCCAACTGAATGACAACACTTGTAGCCTGCAAAGGACCAAGAGATAAAGAGGTGAAAACAGATAAAGGCATAACATTAATAGATGCTCCTAAATCAAGCATAGCATTATCAAACTTGTTACTGCCTATAACACAAGGAATAGTAAATGTCCCCGGGTCTTTGCATTTTTCTGGAATGGGAGTCATAGGTCTCTCAATGAGTGCAGAGACATTTCTTCCCATGCTAATCCTCTCATTTCCCTTTAGCCGCCTCCTATGGGTGCACAGATCCTTCAAGAACTTGGCATATCTCAGAATTTGCTTTATGGCCTCAAGTAGAGGTATATTCACCTCTACTTTCCTGAAAGTCTCCAAGATCTCCTTGTCAGCCTCTTCCATTTTTTTACTCTTCTGTACAGCTCTCTGAGGGAATGGAACAGGAATAGAAGGTTGCTCACTGCATGAAGAACTGGGGCTGCTCAAAGGACTAGGAATAGCTCTCTCCTGCACAGGGTCTACAGCTGTATGAATCTCATCTTCTTGCTCAGACTATTGCCTATCAGGTGCTTGCACACTCTTACCCGACCTCAAAGTGATTACACTAACATTCTTCGGGTTGACAACTGTTGGAGCAGGAAGCTTATCTGAACCTTGAGACTGCAGTTGATTAAGAGTGGTAGCCATCTGGCCTATCTGATTCTCCAAGCTCTGAATAGTTGCCTCTGTCCTCTGCTGGAAATTCAGATTATTGATTGTCATCTGCCTCATTAATTCTTCCAAGGAGGGTTCACTCTTGGAAGGTGCAGCAGCTGGTGGTGTAGGCTGGTGCTGCTGCTGCTGTACATGTGGAGCTGGTAAGGTCTACTAGGCCCAGCAGCATGAGACTGATAAGGAACATAAGCCTGCGGTGGCTGCTGCTGCTGAGAATTCCCCCATCCCAAATTTGGATGATTCCTCCAACCCGGATTGTACCTGTTGGAAGAAAGATCCTGATTATATTGCTACTGCTGAGGGGGTCTACCAGAACCATAAATATTGGCAGCATAAGCCTGAGGAGGAACAGAAACATCTCCTTCAGACTCATGTAAGGTGGGACAAGCATCAGTGGGATGATCAGCAGAAGTACAAATCCCACATAATTTAGCAACCTTCTGAGACACTCCTAACTGCTTGACTAAGGAAGCCAAATCATCAACTTGTTCTCCAACTTCCTATGATCAGCAGCATAAGTGGTCTCCATCTCATGAACTCCTCTAGTCAAGGCCACTGAATTGCTTCTGGTATCAAACTGATGGTTATTAGAAGCCATGTTCTCAATTAACTGCCTTGCTGCAATTGGAGTTTTATCTACAAGCGCTCCTCCACTGGCTGCATCTATCATCTGTCTGTCCATGTTTATCAGGCCCTCATAGAAGTACTGGATGAGTAGTTGCTCATGAATCTGATGATGTGGGCAGCTTGCACAAAGCCTCTTAAGCCTCTCCCAGTACTCATACAGACTCTCTCTGTCCATCTGCCTTATACCACAGATCTCCTTCCTAATTGAAGTCACTCTGGATGCTGGGAAAATTTTTTCCAGAAACATCCTCTTCAAATTATCCCAGCTAGTAATGGATCCAGATGGAAGGTAGTACAACCAGTCTTTTGCTGTATCTTGCAGGGAGAATGGAAATGCCTTCAGCTTAATATGATCCTCGGGAACTCCAGCTGGTCTCATAGTTGTGCAGACAATATGGAATTCCTTGAGGTGTTTATGTGGGTCCTTACCTGCAAGACCATGGAACTTGGGCAACAAATGAATCAATCCAGACTTTATAGCTCACAAGGTACATTTATATTAGGATATTGAATGCATAAAGTCTGAATATTAACATCAGGTGCTGCAAGCTCTATCAAAGTTCTCTCAGCCATGGTATCACAATTAAGATCAGACTCAAGAAAGAAAGAAGAAGAAAACACAGAAACAGACTCACTATTACTAACACTAACAGCAGAATAGACACTATCAGACAACTCACTATCATTAACAGAATTATGCACAAATGGAATCCTAGACTCTCTAACTAACCTATGATATGTCTTATCAATTTTTGGATCAAATGAATGTAGGATACCTGGGTTTGCTCTAGTCATACACCAAATGCACACAAAAATGCACAAAATGAGGCATACAACAGCATGTCAGCATATAAAGGCAGCCTATATCAAATGAGCAGAAACCAATGAAATGGATACATGGAAAACACTATATTAACATAGGAAACAACCACAAAAAATTTCAGAACAAAATTCAAAGCCTAAGTACCAAAACTACCTAAGGTAAGAAAGGGAAAATACACAAAAAAAACTTAAAAAATCCTTTGAAAATAGAAAACGACCTTTTTTTTGCAATTTTAAGGGGGGTCCCGCCGCGTTGCTGCGAGGGTCACTCTAACTAGCTTCTTCTACCCCAAAAGCATATAAAATATGTGAAATTCTGACACTCCTAGCTCAAGTTATGCCCAATTAAAGTCAACAGGTCAAAATAAGCCAGTACAATGTGTAATCTCACAATCAGGACTTATCTAACAGCATCTGGGGTATCTAATATTCATTATTAACCTAAAGAAATGTGGACACAAAAATTCAACCTCTAACTATGTTAAACAAAAAGTCAGATTCAATTGCAAAAGTCAACAGCAGAAAAAAGTCAACAACACTTGATCAACTTATGCAATTCAATCCAAATGACACCAAATCTATTCTAATTTCATCTAAACAATTTCTAAACATCAAAACATGACTAAAAAAACTAATTACAATGACTCAACACATCACACAACTCAAAACACAAATTAAAATTCACAAAGAGCAATGGAACAGTAACTTTGCAAGTGACAGATTAGTCTACTTACCTCCAACTTGTGAACCAAATTGATCAAACTGAATCTGCACAAATCAAGTTAGCTATACCAAAACACAATATGAAATATTACTCTACTTCCTAAACACGAATTTACAAAATAGAATTGAAAACGAAATAGAAACAGAATTGAAATTGAAAATCGAATTTGAATTGAATTACCCGGCAACGGCGCCAGATTTGATCGAGGCCGTACTCAATCAAATAGAAAGAATTAAAGTGCAGTGAGGGTTGGTTAACCCAAAGTCGTTTCCCAAAGAATCCAATTACAAACTCAGAATTTCAAATTCAAACAACACACACACACAAGGAGATTTTGATTGTTGTTCATTCTATTTTCTAAATTTTCAAACTAAATTTAAATTTGCAGAAAGCAATTCAAAAAAAAATGGATTGGTTCTCTACCTCATTCACAAATTGGATCTATCATTGGTTCATACAAAATTCCTCAAATCCTTGACAGAATCAAATTCGGATTAAGCATCCTCATTAATTTTCACACTAGAATTAAGCAAACTAGCATGAATCCTAATTTCTAATCCTTGGAATTAAGCAAACCTAGAATTCATTTCAGATTAAGCAACCTAAAATGTGAGTTAGATTCAGATTAGAATTCGAATTCCATAAAGCATGCAACTCAATTTCGAATTCAAACCTAAACATCAAGAAACTAGGAGAAGGAAAATTCATGAATCTGTCCAAGAAATCAAGAGATGAAAAACGAAATTAGAACCTCAATTTCCTTTGTGAATTCAGTAGAGAAAACAATCCTTGAAGCTTAGCCTTCCATTTCCATGGAGGATAAATTCGAAAATTGAAGAAGAGGAAGAAGAAAAGCCAAAACCGAAATTGGAGGAAGAGAGAAAAGGAGAGGGAAAGTGAAGAGTCTTTTTTCTAAAATCTGAAAAATGAATGAAAAGTGTTCAAACCACTCAGCAACACACCTATTTATAGAGCCTAAATCATTAACAAACTGATTAGGCCTTAATTGGGCCGAAATTAATTAAAACAGGCCCACAAACTAATTACAAAACTAATCAAATTCGGACTTGTGACAGTCAGCAACAGTAGGCGATTTTGAAACAGCAACTGCTCCTAATTTCTTCATGGGAATATGGTCATATAGCATATCAAATTAAAGCCCCAAAGTTAGCTTTCCAATGCCACTGGAATCACTCAAATCGGACACCTTCAGCTCCAGATATCATCAAAACAAGACAGGTAGGTCAGTAGGCTTAAAAATCCGAATTTAAACAACATTTACAGTTAAAGCCCAATTAAGCCCAATTTGGTAAATTCCAATTAAAACAGTGGATTTAATCACAATTAGAGCCCAAGAAGCTAAGATTAATTATACAAAGTGTGAATAAAAATGTGATCATCACCTGTACATGCCCTTCATTAGAGTACTCACACTAAACATCAATCACTAGCAACGCCCATGTTTCGGTTCACTGGCTACCGAGTCCTCTTATTCACTCAGAGAATGAGTTTCTTCAGAATACGCTCCCCCATCCTCAATCCTAGTCGAAACTAGCCTATAACTGGCGCAAGTGCGGAAGTTAGGAATTAAGCACAAAATAAGATTACCAATATTATAGACAGAGAGCTCATGAAATAATAAAATAGAGTTTACATACACTTGGGGATAGAATCAATTACATCCAATCCTAATGGAGAGTTAACTACACAAGGTAGCCATACAAACCACCGAAGATGTTGTCACCATCTTCAATCCTTGTGAAGCGCTCCTCCTCTCCTACTCTAAAATTAGCTCTGGTGCATTATCACTGAATTACAATAATCCTGCACACCTTGATCTGGTGCAATGAGGTCCTATTTATAGGCTAAGTAAAGACAAAGGAAATTGGGGAGAAATTTATCTAAAAATGGCAACAGGGAACAAATCTGTGTGACCTGCGCTTCAAGCTGCGCTACAGCGCAGGCTGCAGCGCAGGTTCCAGAGAGTTGCGCTACACCCTGCATTACAGCGCAGGTTGAAGCGCAGAATGCATCCTGCAGCTCCAAACTTTCTCTCTTTAATTTGATCTCTCCCCGAGACTGGTTTTGGCTGATTTGTCTTTCCTTGTTTCCCTTTTCTTGATGAAATCCTTGCATTTATTGAGCATCTTGGATTTAATTGGGAAGCTTGTCTGCAGAATCCTTGTTTGATTGGCTGTGATCTCCTCATTAATTGCCTCAAATCTTCTTCAAATCTTTATTGAATGTCTTCAATCAAACTCAAATCTTGCAGATATCTCCCTTATTTAATGTTATCTTTCCTTCAAATCAAATCCTTGCAATATTATGCAAAAATCAGAAATATTTCTATCAAAATAGCATCAAATTCAAATCTCAGATTAATAAATACAATTTATCAAATATTAAATAAAAAGGGATTAAACTGGGGCAAAAATACCATTTTATCCTTGATAAGTGAACTAAAAAGTGCTCTAATTTATCAACTAATTTTCACTTATCAGCAATCCAATTCACATAAACAAGCAATCAATCACAGAGAGAAAGGTATCTTGGGCCATACCCGAGGCCAAAAAGGAAAGAACAGCTCTGATACCACATAATGTGACACCCCTAGTTACTACTAAGAACGTCACATGTGTAGCACGTGACAAACGGGAATATTATTCAAGTCGGTAAAAAATTGCGGATTTATATTTTTTTAAAGTAGATTAGTAGCCATTAACCTACTACATCTCTAGTTCCATTATAGGTTTTATAAATATTCTTTCCTTGCTTGAGAAAGATATCTTTTTGAAGAGCGTCGAAACGCTACTACGTTGCATACACATACGTTCATTAACATCACATCATATGTAAGATAAATAGTGCATTTAATTACAAACATAATCCATTGTACGCATCAAGCTTACATACCATAATATATAACTATGAGTTCTAGAAGTGAAATGAATAATCATAGTGATCTTTAACAACAACATAAAAAGGAGATTACACAATGTAAAGCCAATCACAACTAGACTCCAGGAACTGCTACTCTACTTATCATCGCTTGGCAGAGAGGGGTTCCTCCTCTGGGTCCATTTCATCTGACGAGTCAATAATAATCATCCCTATTGCATCTGAGAGAGGGCAATCTCGCGCACCAGAACGCAAGGAGCGACGGGAACCGGACGCCTCTCAGGCAGGTGAGTATCTCAGAGAATTAGATCCGACAAAACCCTCCACTCGCGATGCACGGGATGCTACCGAAGAAGCCTGACGATGACGGGACCGGCAAAAGGTAGTATAGCGCACCAAGTTGGGTGGCGTCTGAAACTCAAGCGTCACAGGAACAACAAAATCCACTTCATGTAGCAGAGGGAGGCCGAGTGAGTAATGATAATGCAAATCTCCCCAATGAAGACACACCTCATAGGAATGTCCGTCACTCTCCACGTGCCCCTCGGCATCCATCGAAGTTGCACTCTCATTGACGTCATACTGCAGATCTCCAATGTCATCTAACGAAGTAAAGAAAAAGGACACAACCAACCAATATACAAAAGGAGGGTGAGAACACATCACATGAACTCACGTAATATAGGATACAGTGTCTAGAGCACATACACAAGGAAATTCAGACAATCCAACCAAACAGTACACACACACATTGTCATTATGATGCACATAACCTATTGTATACTCGCAATCATGACACTATATATATGCATGAGGGCCCGGGGAAAATCACCACCACACTGCACACAGCAACTGCCCGACTTATATGTACAACGTATCAGGAGTTAGAGTCTGAACTAGCATCGGTACAAAGAGCCTTGTTCATATTTTCTTTTGGCCAAATTTTCTTTTACAAAACTTCCAGACAATATCAACTGACCCCAAAACCTTGAGAGCGACAGGAATAGTCAAGTTTGATCCCCATGAACTCGACAGTAGGGAGCTAGCCTACATCTCTTCGTGTGCAATTTGGAACTCAACTATCCTCAGGGCTGGCGTCCCATTTCAGGACCCGCTGGAGTTCTTTGCAAAACCCAGTGCACCCTTCCCAACCAGTTTCACACAGTACCAATCGTGTCAATGCCATATTAGGTCGTAAGGTTTTCAACCTTGAATATCACCAATGCTTTATGATGCATGTCACACATCCAATGCTTCTCATCATACACATCCTTACAGGCAAAGCCCATTGAATCCTTCCACTTAACTACTCTCCGTGGCATGACTCTGATTCAATGTCTTTCCTCCACAAGGAGAACCAAACCCCATCTCGGGTTAATCCACACTCTCTCTCACTAAGCTTCTCAAGTCTTATACAAGAAGAGTGTGTTTGTTATAATCTTTTATGGTAAGTTGTATGCATTCGTCTTTAAGACTAATGATCATTTTCACTTAAATCCTATAGCTTACTAAGGCTTATGGGTGTGTCTTATGAATAGTACTACACGTCTCGTGTATATGATTAGGGTTAAGTTTGATCCTTAATCATGATTAATCTTCCTTAATTAAACTATAATTAAGCCTAGTCCTTCTTAAATAAGTCTTAATCTTTACTTAAGATCCTAATTAACTCTTAATCATCATTAATCTCTTC
Source organism: Sesbania bispinosa (assembly GCA_026901365.1). Classification (NCBI taxonomy): domain Eukaryota; kingdom Viridiplantae; phylum Streptophyta; class Magnoliopsida; order Fabales; family Fabaceae; genus Sesbania; species Sesbania bispinosa. The sequence continues at coordinate 740,396 of QLOH01000205.1, forward strand.
ATAAATCTTGGATTAAGCTTTTAATTATACTTGATTAAGGTTAATCATAAATAATTATTTCTTAATCACCATTAAGTCTTAATCACATTATTAATACCTCATTAGTGATTAATGATTAAGATTAAGGTTAATCTTCATTAGAGTTAATTAAAATTAATCTTAATTAATTCTTCCTTGCTTAATTAGCTTAAGTGAATTGACTTAGTCAACTTAAGCGAGTTGGATTAGTAAGCCCACTAATTAAATTTGAGTCTTGATCTTGATGGGTAGGATTAGAGTTAAAGCCCAACACTAATCCAAGCCCAATGTCCATTCATTTTTTTTTGTTTGGCCTTTTTGGTGAGTTTTATGAATTTTTTTGAAGGTATTGGGCCTAAACTAGAGGCCCAATGGTTAGGTAATCCATAAGGGTCCATTTTCTTAAGTTACCATCAAGTTACATGAGTTTTATGGTGACTTTTATGTGAGTTTATTTTTGTACCCGAATTTGACCTTTACTTTTCACTTTATGTTCTTTTAACTCTTTTTAACTTATTGGGCCACTAAGGCCCATAAACATATCCACACCACTTTCATTAACATTTCAAGATCAAACATATTCATTTCATGAGTTTCACATGAACATGAATAAGAACACCAAGAACATCATCAAGAACACATGAATTTCACCAAAATTCAATAAATTCCCAAAAATTGTAAAACTCAAGTATGATATTTTATAAGCATTCTAAACCAAAAATTTCATGTTATTTCATCCAAACATAACAATCATCATAATAAAGCTCATACTTTTACACATAGTCAAAATGGCACTTTTTCATGAACAATTCAAGCAAACCAATTTCCTAAATTCAAACAACAACTTGCATGTACATAAAATCATCATATTAACACATTAAAGCATCAAACAAATTTAGAAACATGCAGCCACCTCCCAATGATCATGGCCGAACCATAATGGGGAAAAAGGAAAGAAATTTAATCATCAAAACAATGGTTTGCATGCACTCAAAATCCAATCATCAACACCTTTCAAACATCAATTAAATTTTTAAAACATGCAACAATGTTCAACTCATTTTGGCCGAACCATACTTCAAGAGAAGTAGGTTCCAACATACATTTTTTTTGTAAGGAAAAAGGGTGAGGGAAAAGGATCAAGGGTTATCCTTTAACTCTAGTCACCAATCCTACTAGAGTTCAAGGTTCTCCCCCCCCCCCCTTTACCTAGGGAAACCAAGCTTCAATAATGGAGGATGATTCTTGAAAATCTCTACCAACTTCAAAGTTTCACCTCTCTTTATGCTCCTCTTCATCTTCCAAGTTTCTTTTTCTAAAGGATGGTGGTTGAAATTTGAAGTTAAAGGTTCAAAAATGGAACCTTTAACCAAGTTGTGAAGGTGGAAGAAAATGGAGAAATGGAGAGTGTGAGGGAGAAGGGCTCACAGTTTTGGGACAGAAAGATGGAGAGTGAAAAATGGTTTGCATGTAATGGAAGGAATAATGGGACAAGTGTTTGGTGTTTTATGACACCATAATGGTCATTTCTCACTTTATGACTTTGAAAGTGTGTGAGACAAGTTAAGTGAATCTCCCACATGCACATGGTCTTAGAGAGGGTTTGGGTGAGGGATTTCGCTGAAATGTTGCAGAATTTCTGGTCCAGATCAAGGGCATTTTGGTCCTTTTCCAAAAAGTGTAGGGGTAAAAAGGTCATTTTGCACCAAAATTCCCAAAAATTACCGAAAATTCTAGAAAAATAGGAAATTCATTCCTAACCTTATTAAACCAATTTTGATGATTAAAAATATTTAATCACTCAAAATTCACCATATCACACAATAGGAATTCATACAAGCAAAAATGTGGGTGTTACAGCCGAAGCCATATTAGTTCTTAATTACTTTTACCGCCGATGCCAAAGGATCATTTTCCATTGAGAAATATTTTTCATAAAGATAAAGAGTTTTTCTGAAAAGGTTTAGCTTTTAACTAACGTCATAAATTTCTTACTGAAACTAACCATGATCATATGCTTCATGTCATGCAAATATTCCACATCAATCTAACATATCATCATAGCTAATTAAGAACTACCAATAATTTCATTCAATTGCAACCAATCACAAGAAATCCCCAAAATCCCTAAATCTTTACTGACCTAGGGTTTGACATACAAGCTAATAATCAACTCAAGCATAAGTCTCACTTAATCCCGCCATAAACCATCATTTACAAACCAGGGGAAAAGAGGAATAGAGGAATATGGATCATACTAGGAAAACACATAGAATGAAGTTGAAGTGTGTGAGCTCTACTCACCTCAAATGGAGGAATAACGGAAGAGGAGGAGGAAGATGATGGAGACCCAAGCTAGGAGATGGTGGAAGGTTGCCTCTACCCAAGCCTTCTCCTCCTTTCTCACTCTTCCTCTCTCTAGAAATCTCTCTCTCTCTCTAAACTGAAGGAATAAGGGAGGAAATGGGGGGGAACCCCCAAATCTGTGTTTTTAAAGAACCAGACGCGTTCTTGCGCTCAGGCTGTGCTTAGCACATCTAAGGCGTAGGTTTCTGCAATTCCCCTTTGATATCTGCGCTCAGCACAACTGGAGCACAGGTTTCCTCAATTCCTCTCTGTTTTCTGCGCTCAGACTACGCTCAGCGCAGCTGGAGTGCAGGAAAACAGATTGGAATTCCTCTGTTCCTTGACAGCTTTCTCGCCTGAGCAAGAATGTGTTTGTTTTGGGGTGAAAACGAACTCGAAATACTATCGTATAACATATCAAACTGAAGCCCAGGATCTTAGCTTTCTAATCCATGTGGAATCACCGCAATTGGACATTTGCAACTCTAGATATTTGCAATTTAGTGCACAAAGGTCATAAGGCTTAAAACCTGAAATCAATCAACAACCTTAGTTTCGCCCCCTCTTTGATTCCAATTCAAATCTCTCCTTCTCAACTTAATTCCTCTCCTCCAAAACCTTCTTATAACTTAGTTCTTCCCATCCAAACCCTTCCCCACTCTAATTCTGGATAAATCAATTCCCTTGACCATAAAGCTTATTCTTCCACACTTAATGGCTAAGATCCAGGGTGTTGCTCTTCTCCGTAACTCTTTCTCCTAACCCTTCCTTTTAACTAAAATCTTATTTAACTAAACTCATCTCTTTACCCATAACCACTATATTCCCTGTGACTTAGGTGTGATTTCCTCCTAGTTTCGACCTACAATTGATTGGCTTAACTCTTGGTCCTTCTTCTAAGATCTTTTAAAATACATGGTTCCAAATTGATTTCCCTAATTTCTTGTCTAAAATCACACTTAACCTCCGAATTCTCATCCTACATCTAACTTCCCTCTCTTGGATGGGTTCACCACCTAAGGCTTCTCTTATGTTTCCTAGGTTCCAATTTCCGGGACGTTACACTCTTCATCTCTCACAAACTGCAAAACTCAATTTTAAAGCCTCATTCAACACCCTATGTTTTTTCGTTCTCTCAAGAAATCAGCCATGAGAATCAAATCCATTGCCATCAACAAGAATGTTTCATCTCCCAATGCATCAAAATGCTCTTACAGTAGCCATGAGAACCCACCTCAATCTGAAATGCAAATCGTTCTTTTTACAAAGGTCCTTGAAGTACAGCCTCTTTCAGCTCCCAAACCTTCATTTCCTCCTCCTTCCAAACCATCATCTTTTTCAGCTCCTTCTACTTCAAAAATTCGGAACCTTTCTCCCATTCCAGTTGTTTAAGTTAGAAGGTCAGGAAGACTAAGGGTTGGGGTTGGAACTGCTACTCACTCTATTGGAAATAAGCCTGACAACCCCATTGGACTACATTCTCCCTTTCCCATATCAAATGAAGACTCTCAATCTTCCAGTAATGAGGAAAAAAAGTCTAGAAGATCAAGTGAAGAATGTGGAAGCAACTTAGAAAGTGATCCTTCTGAAGCATCAGAAGATGCTAACAGAGATCTATTTCAAAATGAGGAGTTTCTGAAAATATTCTATGATAGATGGGAATGGAAAAATGTAATTCCTGGAAGAGTATTTCTGTTGAAAGAAATAAGAAAAGAAGGTTAGGATGTAGGACACTTTCTACAGAAGCAAGGATGGGGAGACTTCTTTTTAATCAAGGAACCTATTTATCCAAGGCTGGTGAAAGCCTTCTTTGCTTCTACAAGTCAGTATAGGAGTGATGGGAACTCCCTTGTGGTGGAAATGAAAGGTGCAACCATTGTTCTCACTCCTGAATCTATAGAAAAATCCATAGGAATCCCTCATTGTCCAAATCATCTAATTGATGAAAACTGGTATGCTTCTACAGGCATTACCAGAGAAGTTATCATTAAGAAAGTGCTTAGTCAACTTGACTCCAAGCTTCTTTCAAGCCAACTAATTCCTATTTGCAGATTATTTCATAAAATCTGCTGCTACTCCATTCTCCCTACGGCAGGAACTTTAGAAAGAGTGATTGAACAGGATGTTCTGATCATTCATCATCTTCTGAATGGTAAACCACTATGCCTCTCCTATCTCATTCTCAAAGGTATGATTTCTTCTTCAAATTCTCAAAGGGTTTATGCAAGTCTTCCATATGGAATGTTGCTAACAAGAATCTTCAAGTATCACCAAGTATCCCTTGAAGGAGAGGAGAGCATAGAAGATTATACTTACTTTGACAGAAGTAATGTTAGGAAAATGCATATCAGTAAACCTGAGCCCACACAATTCATTCACAGTGACACTGATGATGAAGTTCTCTATGAAGCTCCTAGGGGTCCAAGAATAAAAAAGAAGAAGAAGAAGAAGAAGAAGAAGAAGAAGAAGAAAGAAGTGCTTCAAACCTTTACAAGAAAAGGAAAGGTATCCAGAGAGATTTTTCTGCTTCTGCTGGAGAAGGTGGACCCAGCAAAACGCAGAAAATTGAGATTTCTACAGAAGATAAAGAAGAATCTCAATTCCTGAACCTCCTGGTTCCTTTACATTTGAAGATGAGAAAGAGTCTCCTGCAAGTTGTGGAGAAGAATCAGCCTCTCAGTTGCAAGTTCCTTCTGGAAATTACCCTGGAAAAGAAGAAGAAGAAGAAGAAGAAGAAGAAGAAGAAGAAGAAGAAGAAGCAAGGGATATCTCCATGGAGGATGCTGAGAATGCCTCTGTAGAAGAAGCTGGAGAAGCTTCTTTAGAGGTACTGATCTTGCTTCTGGAGAAGGCATAGCTGCAAATGCCTTGGCTATGTTAGCCAAGAGCTATTCAGAAACCCCCTCTTTTGATACCTTTTTACCTATCTTACAAGTTCAATCCCCTATAAGAATTGAAGGGTTAGCAGAAGATGCAAATGTGACCCAATCTCCTGTTAGAACAGAAGAACTTCATGTGACATATGAAGAGGAAGAACCTAAGGGAGAAGCTCATTCTATTCCTTCTGTAGGAACCTTTGGCACTGATATGGTAAATCAGTTTCTTGCCTCCCCTATATTTGATTCAACTCTTCCTTCTTCTGTTCCTATCAGAGATAATATTCCCACCATTTCTGCAAATCTTTCCTCAATGGAAACCTACCTCCAGCAGCTTAGCACTGAAACAGAACAAATTCCTTCTTCTGCACCTCCTAAGAAGGTTAATACAACTGCTAAGGAGCCTGCTGATAAGTGCAAATTATATGATATATTCTTGTATTTTTACTGCACTTATCAAGGGTAAAATAGTAATTTATGCCCCAAAATAATCCCTTTTTATAAATAATTGCAATAATTGTGTTTATTTAGTTTGAATTTGAATTTGATGTTATTTTGATTAGAAATCTGTTGATTTTGTAGATTTATGAGAAAGATTTGAATTGGAAAAGAAGATAGCATTAATTGTGGAAAGAATCTGCAGATTTGGAGTTTAAATGAGAGCAAATAAAGATAAGATCAGCATCCATTTAAACAAGGATTCTGTGGATAACTTTCCCAATTTGAATTCAAGATAAAATAAACACAAAATCAAGTCAAAAGGGGGAAACATGGAAATCCAAGCAAGCAAGGATAAGATCAGAAAGAGATCAAGATGTTAAATGAAGAAACAAAGAAAAGCTGCATGTGTTTCACGCTCCAACTGCGCTGAGCGCAGGTTGGAGCGCACCTCACTGCAGCACACGGATCAATTTTTTTTAAATTTCAAATTTAGATAGATCTCTTCCAGATTTAAAATAGCTTTCCTGAGTCTATAAATAGGACCTTTTGTAAAGATCAAGACGGGGAGTCAGTGAGCTTAGAATAGAGTGTGAAGATAGAGGCACACGGATTGAAGAAGGTGACAGATTCTTCATTGGTTTGTAATGGCTACCACGAGTAGCTAAACTCTCCAGTTGGATTGGATGTAGTTGATTCAATCCCCAAGTGTATGTGAATTCTCGTATTTAATTATAAATCCCTATTTTTATATATATCGGTACTTTTATGCTTTTCTTCATGCATAGCTTCCACGCGTGCGCTAGAGTTATAGGCTAGTGTCAGGATACAACGTGATAGAGATTTCCAGCTAGTATTAGAGTTTGGGGGAGCCTAGACATAGGAAACTCAAATTTCGATTGCTAATTGTACTCATTGGTCATATGGGAATATAGGTGGAGTCTGATGATTGAAGGATTGGAAGGTGACAGGCCCTTCATAGGAGCATCTATAGGAAAATATGGTTAAATGATAGTTTTAACAATAGACTAATAGAACAATCAATCTGTGGTAGCTTGTCGCCTGGGAGAACTCGTGTGGGCTACTGTCAAGTGGATTACTTCTGGTAACTCGAGGTAAGACAATAGAGTTGGTTAAGGTATTATAAAAAATAAATTCATAATTAAAGAACGGATTCACATATATAAGGGGTGCGATGCTACGAAGTCCAATCCTAATCGAAGTAAATTTTTCTCTCCCTATTTTATTTCTTTATCTACTTTCTGCAATTTAAATTCTGCATATCAATTATCATTCCAAAAATATTTTCTAACTTGATAATTTGATCACTACAAATATACGAAGTGAACCGTTCCCTGTGGATACGATAAACTCATACTTACTATTATACTGTCAAAATTTTGGTACGCTTGCCAGAATCTCATCACCTGTTGATGCAGCAGAGCCTTCTTCCCACTCCATTGAGAAACAAGTCAGAAAGATAAAGGCAGACATCAAGAAATTGTTTTCTAATGTCAATACTCTCCAGAATTCTGTTAATGAGATGATTGAGAGGTTCACTCAACATCAATTCTGGTTCAACACATTTGTCCTGCCTGCCATTGCACCTCAAGCACGTCTCATGCCTTTTGTGCCATTTTAGTCTCCCCAAAATATTCTACAACCAACTACTTCATCATATTTTGGTCATTCTTCTCCATCCAAGTAGAAGATGATGATTCAGCTTCTCCTTAGGCTGCTGTTATTCTTTTTTGACTGATGACAAAGAGGGAGAAGTAGTAGTGTAGTAGTGCATCTGTAGTGCATCTATTAGGCTGAGGATGTTTTTTGATTTTTGATGTATTGTTTGATGTTGATGACCTTGGATAGATGTATTCTGACTTATGAATCCTTTGATTAATGTTTGATAAATTTTGACTTGAAAGTGTTTTATGAGTTATGACAATTATTATCTGTAGCATATAATTGAATCAGATTGCAAATCTATCAATGTCCTCCTCTCTGTCCATTTTTCAAACCCAAACTGTAGACTTTCCCTATCTCTCTATAGATGGTCCTAATGTAACTGCTTATTTCGAAGCCGTCGGATGGTTGCCCTTCTTTGAAGCCATTGATAGTCAATGGCATGAAGAAAGTGTGTACCAATTCTGGAACACATTATCTCTGGAAAACTCAGCAGAAGAGACTTGCCTCAAAGCCCAAGTAATGAATCAAAAGGTGATTGTGACTACAGATATTCTTGAAAGAGCTCTAGGAGTAAAAGCAGAAGGGGAACTGTTCTCAACAGGCTGGAATGACCTACATCGTTGTACTGAAGAATCTAACCATCTGATCTACAACAGGCGAGGAATGAAAGTTATCCCCAAAGTTCTCTTCAACATTCTAAAATATTGTGTGATCCCACGAATTGAGGATAACCACAACCTTGAGATGGAAAGGTTCTGTGTTATCAATCTTCTGCAAAAGAAGAAGATTAATCTTCCATGGATCATTCTATTCGATATGGCAGGAAGAAAACTGGGAGACTCTACTATTCTACCTCACAATACTGTGATCATGAAGATTCTTATGGTAAACAATGTGGTCATTGATCATCTGTATAATCACAGAAACCCAGGTCTTCTTAAGGTCAATCATCGGAACACAGAGGAAACTAATGACATCTCTGAGGTTCTAAGACTAAGAAAGGAGAACGCTCAACTTCGGCGCAAGTTAAAGGAGATAAGGAGGACCGTGTTCAACCTCACAGGCGGTCTGGGAGTTTAAAGAAGTCAAAAGGAGAAAAGATCCTTTGATATCTTTGCTTATCAACCTCTGTCAATTTTTTTCTTTCTTTTCTCTCTTGTCTGCCTTTATGTCTTTGCCTATCTGTTGCTAATCTTAGATGTCATTTCTCTTTAGATGCTGTAACCATGGTTGATTTCTTCTTCAGTCGCTATATATTATGTTTATCTTTTTAAATCAGCTTTAAGACTTTACCCTGTCTAATACAAGATACACAGGAAAGTTAATAGGGACAAAAATATAACTGATAAAAGTAACAAAAATAACAAAAGGGGGAGAAATATAAAATAAATGAACCATTCACTTATGAAACTCAACTATATGAAACCATGAACCTTTTTAATTAATGACAAAAGGGGGAGAAATATTAAACTCACAAAATGATTTAAAACAAAATGATTTAAAAGGGATGACTAACATGGTAATATATGGTATGACTTAAAAGGGATGACTAACATGGTAATATATGGTACAATTGGTATATGTAATTATATAACAATCAGTATCTGTGATAAGTAAATAAAATATGGTAATATATGGTAATAACAATTGGTATCTATGATAAGTAAATAAAATATGGTAATATTAGTTTTCAATAACAAACAATAATAATTAGACTAACACAATTGGTATTTGAAAGATTAACATCTAGTTTCCAAAGGATAAGTTAACAAAATCTAATCTTGTTAACGATTAGAATAATAATAACAATTTGCAACATTTAACAATTGACAACATTTAACAAACTAAAGAATAAATGTTCTTCTCAGGGGGAGTATTATAGATAGGGGGAGTCTTTTATATACTTACTCATCTTTCCTTAAAACATTTTGTAAGTTGTACATATCTTATTTGTCACCATTAAAAAGGGGGAGATTGTGAAGTCTATTAATCAGTTTGAGCATTCAAACTTGACTCAAAGACTTAATATCCTTTAGTTTTAATGATTAACAAATAAGATTATATAAATAGATTCTACTGAGAAAGGTATTGGTTTGTTGATTGTGTTTCAGGATGAAATAGTAATCAGAATCAGAAGATTAGGATCAGAAGAACAAATGCAGGATCAAATATAAAGAAGCTGGCTGAAGAATGCAACTCGTCTGAAGTGCGCAAACTGTCTGAAGACGTGAAGACCATATGAAGACAACACAAAGCAGTCTGAAGAAAAGAAGCTGTCTGAAGCAAGGAAGCCTTCTGAAGAAAAGAAGCTTTATGAAGAAACGAAGCTGTCTGAAGAAGCAGAACTCGTCTAAAGAGTTGAAGCTGTCTGAAGTAGTTCAACCCGTCTGAAGTATCAGTGCTGTCTGAAGTCTCACTTATGACGTGGCACCCTCTGCTGAAGTTTGTGAAGACTTTTCTGAACCTCTGTTGCACGTACCTTTTCAAACACATTTATGGCAAGGAACACAGAGACCTTTCCTGGTGATTTTGAATTTCATACACCACTGAGGAAATCTCTGCAACGCAGAAATTGCAGCAACAACGATGGCAGCTTTATAGCAGCACCAACGTTGTACTCTGTCAGAATTGTGAAGACACCCAGAAGCGTGTCTCACGATGGATTGAATAGCATCCAATGCTTTCTCTAAAGAGTGGTATCACAACGGAAATATCATCATCACCAATCCAAAAGAAAGCACAAGAAAAGGTCAGGAGACTAAGCAGAAGCAACAAAGAGAAATGTTTGAATGAAATATTTCAATTCAAACATATTTTATCATCTGCAAGAAACAGCCATTGAACAAGACACCTCACTCAAAGAAGAAAGAAGAAATGGTGCCAGGAAGCAAACAGAAAAGGAGCATATACAAAATAAGCAAGAGGACAAATCCAACGGATACCTCCTCATATACACTCCTAAGAAAAACAGAGAAAATCAGAAGTCAGCTGAAGAAAAGTAAAAGGTTATCAAGAGAGAGAACATGCAAAATAATATCAAGAAAATCTCTCTAAAAGAGCTCATCTACAGAAGTGTCAGAACAGGACTGTCTGAACACATATCTGCTAAAGAAGAAGCAAACCGTTTGAGACACTATTAAGTAACGGCTATATGAGCCACATCATCAACATCTCAACGGTATTATGAATCATCTTCAAACGGCTATATTCCAACAGAACAATGTTATAAATAGCCTCAAGAAAGAATTTGAACATGTTGAACTCATTCACTTGGTTCAATTAGTTGATCAAGATGCATCAGAAAAATCCTATCGGTGTTGACCACACTTACTTGAATCAACTATGCTAGTCAAAATAGCAGTTGTTCAGTTGAACAACCTACCAGGCTGTGTTTAATATCATATGAACCAAGAATGGTTTGAAGCTGTAAGTATGCCTTGGTTTTTCCAATGATACGGGTGAGAATGTAACCCATGCAAACCAATGGCTAGAGAACAAGGCTGGAGCTTAAAGTCAGTATCTACCTAGCCAATTCTCAGAGGATGTTATTCCTCATATCAGAGACAGGGATTGTACTTAAACTTATATACTTGTATCACTGTCTTACCCTTGTACTTAGATTTATCCATGGTATCCTGAGTAGTACTCAGTTAACCTCTAGTACAGGAAAAGATTAAGTTTATGTTTCGTGGAAACTTAAACTTAGTTTAATTTGTAAACACTTTATGTGTCTGAGAGCCTGGAGAGGCTTGGTGGAAGAAAGAATACTCTACACTTGAGTAAGTGTCTGAGAGCCTGGAGAGACTTGGTGGAAGAAAGAATACTCATGGTAGAGCCTGGAGAGGCTTGATAGAAAAGAATACTTGTGGTAGAGCCTGGAGAGGCTTGATAGAAAAGAATACTTGTGGTAGAGCCTGAAGAGGCTTGATAGAAAAGAATACTTGTGGTGTCTGGAGAGACTGTACTCATGGTGTCTGGAGAGACTGTACTCATTGTGTCTGGAGAGACTGTACTCGTGGTGTCTGGAGAGACTGTACTCGTGGTGTCTGGAAAGACTGTACTCGTGGTGTCTGGAAAGACTGTACTCATGGTGTCTGGAGAGACTGTACTCATGGTGTCTGAAGAGACTGTACTCGTTGTGTCTGGAGAGACTGTATTCATTATGTCTAGAGAGACTGTACTCAAACTCAAGCCTGTAATCTGAATATTCATATAGTGGAAATCCAGTGGTTGTTTGCCATTGGGACTGGACGTAGCTCACAGTGGTAGTGAGTGAACCAGGATAAACTCCTTGGCTAAGTTTTCTTACCCTTATCTCTTGTTAATTCGTTTTACACTAATCAAGGGGTCAGAATAATTAATCTGATATTTTATAAAGACACAAAACATCTATTAGAATTAGTTTTTACAAGCCGTCTGAAAACTTCAGACAGCCACTTAAAAGCTTGTCTGAAATCTCTATGCCTAAGTCCTTTTTGTTTAATCTCTTTATTTCCAGGTTTCATATTTAAGTTGGAATTTGAAAAGTATTTTCTATAATAAACTTAACACAACTATTTCAATAAAATGATCTTTCATATAAACAAAACATGAGATATCTCTTATATCGTTTGAAGCTTTACAAAGAATGTTCCTTGAAGAACTTCTGAAATAAATTCTCAGAAGTAAGTCTGAAAGAGATCAGTTCAAAAATCAGGAACAGACTTCAGACAACCTCTCGTCGTCTGAAGTATTTCAGAAACTGTGCTGAAAATACTCTTTGTATTAATCTTCAGAAGATACTTTGAGAATCCTCTGTTTAAAACAATCTTAAGCTTTAGGAGAAACATTGTTTTTCTTATCTTCCACATGTTTCAACTATCTCTGATCTTAAGACTTATTTTTAACAGTGCCCATATTCATGTTTTAAATTAAAGATTTCCAAAAACTATCAAAAAGTTTAAAACACTATTCAACCCCCCCCCCCTTTCTAGTGTTTCCTGTGGTTCTAACAAGATATAAATGTATGCATTTTAAATCGGGTTCTTCTTTGCATCTGGATTGTCTTCTTCAGAGAGTTGGCTCAATAGGATTTGAATGTTGATCTTCTGTCTATTCTCTCTTGGGAATTATCTCTGCCTTGGGCTTCAATGCCGCCAATCTTCAAAGTCTTTCGTGAGGCTATTTATATGTTCTGATAAAATATAGTCGTTGAAGATTGCTTAGTATACCGTTGAGAAATATAGTTGTTGGAAATTGCTTGGTATAATTTCTTAGAGCTGTTGTGAGATAGCTTCTCTTTTGTCTTGCGTAGGTGTGTAGGTATGAATAAGTTCTAACACACAGCAGTTAGGCTCTTAATCTTGTTTAAGAGAGTTTATGATATTTCAACAAGTTGATACTCCTTTTCTCTCTTCTTCTCTTCCTTTTCTTCTGATATCTTTGTAAGGTCCAAGAAACCTCCCAAAATGGTTTTAATAATGACAAACTATCAAAATTCACTTTCCATAATTCTGATTTGTAAAGAACTAATCATTTCACTTGAGATTGTGTCAAGAAGATACAAGTAACATTCTGCAGAAGATATAAGACAGGTGCAGAAGGAAGAAACTTGCTTTAATTGCCATATCAACCTTGGAAAGATGCTTCAAACTATTTAAGAATGCTAAATTAGTGGATGAAAGAAAGAAAGTCGTTGAGACAATCAAAGGAAATCATCTGTAACTTAACTTCAGAGGATAACATGTTTTCTAGAAGATAAAATCTGCACATGCACAGAAGGAACCAAACTCCTAAACTTGGAGAAGAACAAGATTGCTTTAGAAGGAATATTCATAAGGATCATGACTCTGTGAGGTTTCCGAGGTTTAAATTAAATAAAATAAAGAACAGGAAATTTTCACAAGTCTTGAAAATCATCTGCATAAGGAAGAAGACAATTCTGCAGAAGGAATCTGATGACAGACTTTCTGCAGAAGATATGTAACACCCGCGTTTTACCGTTTTTGCTGTTTTGAGTGTTTTATTGGATTTTGAGTGATTAAAATTATTTTTAATCATCAAAATTTATATTTTTGGATTTAGAATTAAATTTCCTATTTTTAGGGAATTTCTGGGAATTTTTGGGGTTTTCTGTGAAAATGACCTTTTTGCCCCTCCTGTCCCTTGAACCGGGCCCGAATACTCTTGATCCGGGCCAAAAAAATTGCACAAACCTTCCTTTTTTTCCTCCTAGAAGACCGTGCATATGCAGCTTGGTGCATGGGAGACACTTGTCTTTCCTTTCCTTCCATCTAAACCATGTGTAAAAAAGGTGAATTTATGACATTAATTACACCATTTCTTCTTTCTTTTCTCACATGCAAAGAAATTCTCTCATTTCTCTCATCCTTTCCTCTCCTTGGCCGTGAGCCATTCATCATTTTTTCTCAAAAAATTTTCATCCTCCCTTAAACACAATCAAGCCAAGGTTCCATCTTTGAACCAGAGCTTCAATTTCTAAGCCTTCTAGCCTTGAAAAATCCTTGTTGGTGACTAAAGGGAGCATCTTTGGGGGCTGTTTTTGGGATCAAATTCTGCACCTATTCTCTTGAGGATTTGAAGTAAAGGGGGGGAGAACTTGAACTCTAGTAGAATTGGTAACTAGAGTCAAGGATTTGCCCTTAAAATCATTGTTTTTACTCTTGTTTTTACTTGAAAAAAATCACTTTTTGAGCTTTTCTTTGAGCAAATGTTTTGGATTCTTGGAGTTGGGTTGTTTACATGTTTTTAAGTTTATTATGATGCTTGGAATGTGCTTGGATTGTGATTGTTGATGCATGCAAGCCAAGAGAAAATTTTAAAAAAAAAATTCTCCCTTTTTCCTCCTATAGCTCTCGGCCTAGAGAGAATGTGGGGCTGCATGTGTTTTAAAAATTTTGTTTGGCACTTGAAATGTGTGTGTATGATGAATCCATGAACATGCATGAAGTTGGTTGGATGTATACAATTGTTTTGGATGATTGACCTTTGAAAAATAGTGTTTATGAGCTTGAAAATGGAGTTATGAACTTTAATGTGTATGTGGATGATTTTGAGTGGATTAGTATGATATTTGGCATTTAGATTGTTTGTTGATGAATGTGTGAAGATTTGATGAAGATTGGATGTTGTGAAAAATTTGAAGTTTTGATGAACATTCAAGTTGTTCTTGATGTTCATGAGTTGTTCTTGATGAAACTCATCAAGAATATCTTTTTGATCTTGAAAAGGTCAAGGGTATGTTGAAAATATGTTTATGGGCTTGATGGTCCAAAAAGGACTAAGGAATAATTTTATAAGTAAAAGGGTTAAAATGCAAATGAAGAAAGTTTTTAAAATAATAAAAGACTAAATTCGGATTCCTACTTTCACCAAAATAAAAGTCAACATAAAAGTCAACTTTTTGACTTATTATGAGTAAAAATGGGCTCCCATGAGTTATCCTACCTTTGGGCCTTTGGTTTGGGCCCAAAGCCTTCAAAAAAAAAAGAGTCAAAGACTCATTTAAAAGTCAACCAAAATTTATTTATGGATTTGGGTTTAGATTAGAGTTGGATTTCAACTGTAATCCAAGTAATTAAAAGTTAAAAACTTAGGATTAATTAGTGGACTTAACTAATTTAATTACCTATGTTAATCAACCTAATTCACTTAAGTTAATTAGGTAAAGAATGATTAATTAAGTCTAAAGTTAATTAACCTTAATGAAAGTATTAATTAAGTAATTAATCAATAATGATGATTAAGAACTAATTAATTATGATTAACCTTAATCAAACATAATTAAAATCCTAATCCAAGATTAAGGAAGAGATTAAGGGATGATTAGGAATTAATTAGGATCTTAAGTAAGGATTAAGACTTAATTAAAGAGGATTAAGATTAATTGTAATCCAGTTAATGAAGACTAGTTAAGATTAAAAGTTAAACCTAATCTTAATTAGCCACACAAGGAGAATTAGGATAAGTAATACCATCCATAAGATACAATCATAAGTCTTAGTAAATTATAGGACTTAAGTGGACATGACTATCAAAGAACGTTAGTACGAACTACTATAAAAGATTATAACCAACACCCTCTTCTTACATAAAACTTGAGAAGCTTAGTGAGAGAGCGTGGTTTCAACCCGGGATAGGGTTTGGTTTTCCTTGTGAAGGGGAGACTTTGAATCGGGCCGTACCACGGGGATGTGGTGACGTTGAATGATTCAAAGGGGCTTCGCCTGTGAGGAAGTGTTTATTTTGAAACCTCGTTGTGTGACATGCATCATAAGCATTGATGATATTCAAGGTGAAAGACCTTACAACCTATATGGCAGTGACACTCGGTACAGTGTGAAACTGGTAGGGACGGGTGCACTGGGTTTTGCAAAGAACGCCAGCGGGTCCTCGAGTGGGGATGCCAGCCCTGAGGGTAGTCAGGTCTCGAAATGGATCAGGTGACGTAGGCTCGCTCCCTACTATCGAGCAAACGGGATACAAGCTTGACTATCCTGTCGTTCTCAAGTTTTCAGGGTCAGTTGAGATTGTCTGGAAGTCGGGAAAAATTGGCCAAAAGAAAATTATAAGTACCGCGCTAGTACAGACTCTAACTCCTGATACGTGGTACATATATGGTCGGGCAGTTGCTGTTATGCTCTGCGGATGGTGATGTTTCCCTGGGCCCACATGCATTAGTTCATATGCATCATTATGATATAAACTGTATTCTTGTGATTGAAAAGTGTGAATATCCTGTGTATGCTCTAGTTGCTGTATTCTACTTGTTATGAGTTCATGCGATGTTCTCACCCTTCTTTCTGCTTCTGTCATTTTCTGTCGTTGTATTTCTTCGCTACATCGACAGTCGGCATCGGGGATATTCAGTATGTCGACCATGAGGATCCAGTTGTGGTGGATGCCACGGGGTCAGTGGCGGGTGACCGACATCCCTAGGCGATGCGTGTTTACAGGGGAGGTTCGCCTTATCATTTCTCATCCTAGCCTTCCCTTGATTCCGGAGTTGGACTTCACGGTGCCAGTGACCCTCGAGTTCGAGACGCCACCAGGACTCAGACGTTATACTACTTTTTGTAACCCTCGTCGTCATCCCGCTCCTTCGACGTCATCTTAGTCGTCACAGATGGCGACTATGGCTGAGCCAGATTCCCCCAGATACTCTCCCTCTCCCGAGGCATCAACTTCTCAGCCTATGCGTACTGATACGCATAGCCGCCCTCTCCTGAGTGAGCCAGATTTGATCGTGATAGATGACACCACGGACGAGGAGGAGGAGCCGGAGGAGGATCCTGAGGAGGAGGAGCCAGAGGAGAACTCTTCGAGCGACGATCCCTCAGAGGATTTCGGGATGATCACTCTCGGAGGTGTTGGGAGGAGGAGTTGTGGATGGCTTCCTGCTGAGTCGGAGGATGATGAGTAGGACTAGTGTAGTTGTGAGTAGTTGTGAGTCTAAATAGTAGTAGCTCTGATCTAGCGACCTCTTGTTTTGTATTGTGTTGAGGCCTTATTTATTTTAGTTTACTACTAGAACTCATGTTTTGTATGGTTATCTTGTTGGCTCGAGAAGTACACTGACATTGTGATGTATGTATATATTTATGATGTTTCTTTGCTTTTAACTGATATTATAACTGCGTGTATGCTGTGTATGTACGCGAGGTGATGATCGTCTAGATGTTTTCGGAAAACGAGTTTCGAACTTAAGGAAAGATATTTTATAAATACTTAAAACGAAATTAGAAATGTAATGGGTTGATGAGGACTAAGCTCTTTCAAAAAAAAATATTTCCGTATTTTGACGTAATTAAAAACAGTAAGTTCGACGGTTACATGTTATAATGTGAAATTCTTAGCGGTATAGCTAAGGGTGTCGCAAGATACAGAACTTGCTATATTCATTTCTAAGGTTGCAGCTAAGTTAAATACACTTAAAATAATCTATGATCATCCATTTAATACTCTTAGTTTGCTTACAGAAGAAAGAGCCACATAAAGTACTAGAATTGCATTTTGCAGAAGATAGGTCTCCAAAAGATGAAGCCAGTCAAAGGGACACTTGTACCTGCATGTGGCAGCAGCTGTGTGACAGAGACAGCTCATGGAATGATAGCTGGAGATGCAAGCAGTCTCCCCAATGGCTAGTTGCTCATCATTCCTATAAATGGAGGTGTTCCATTTACATTTGGACACACACCTCTCTCCATATGATATAAAAAAGTCTCAGATCACTATCTCAATCTTCCGGAACATTTTCTCTCTCCTCTGATTCATTAGTTTCTGCTTCTGCAAGTTACTGAGCGGGAGCTGGCTCATTACTCATCTTCTGTTGTGCTTTATATGTACTTATTTTGAGCCTTGCACTCACTTTATTCTTCTATTTCATCTTGTAAAGTCACAAGGGGACTTGAAATTTATTGTGCCTCTTGTGGCTGTGAGGTGTGAATATTTACAGAGAGGTTTGTCAAGTTAGGTTGATTTGAGTTGATCACAGTTTCTGCATAAGGTGTTCTGCAGCATTCTGTTTTGGCTGAATCTTCTGCAGAAGGTTCTGCAGTGAGAGTAAAGCCTGAAAATTGTGTGAGTAAAGTTGTGATAAGCCTGAAGAGGCTAGAGAAAGAATACTAGTGGTAAAGTTGATAAGTGAAAATTATATGATATATTAAGCACTTTTTAGTTCACTTATCAAGGATAAAATGGTATTTTTGCCCCAGTTTAATCCTTTTTTATTAAATATTAGATAAATTGTATTTATTAATCTTGGATTTGAATTTGATGCTATTTTGATAGAAATATTGTTGATTTTTGCAGGATATTGCAAATATTTGATTTGAAGGAAAGATAGCATTAAATAAGGGAGATATCTGCAAGATTTGAAGTTTAATTGAAGGCATTTAATGAAGATTTGAAGATTATTTGAGTGCAATTAATGAAGATATCACTGCCAATTAAGAAAAGGATTCTGTAGACAACCTTCCCAATTAAATCCAAGATGCTCAATAAATGCAAAGATTTCATCCTGCGCTGTAGCGCAAGGTGAAGCGCATATCACGCTGATTCTTTCCCTGTTGCTATTTTTAGATAGATTTCTCCCCAATTTCCTTTGTCTTTCCTTAGCCTATAAATAGGACCTCATTGCACTAGATCAAGGTGTGCACGATTATTGTAATTCAGTATATTCCAGTGATAATGCACCTGTTCTAATTTTAGAGTAGGAGAGGAGGAGCGCTTCACAAGGATTGAAGATGGTGACAGCATCTTCAGCGGTTTGTATGGCTACCTTGTGTAGTTAACTATCCATTAGGATTGAATGTAATTGATTCTATCCCCAAGTGTATGTAAACTCTATTTTATTATTTCTGAGCTCTCTATCTATAATATTGCTAATCTTATTTTGTGCTTAATTCCTAACTTTCGAGCTTGCACCGGAGTTATAGGCTAGTTTCTACTAGGATTGAGGATAGGGGAGCGGATTCTGAAGAAACCCAAACTCTAATTGAATAAAAGGACTCGGTACTTTGTGACCGACACATGAGCATTACTAATGAGCGATGGGTAGTGACAGTACTCTAGCGAATGGCGTTTACAAGATTAGGCCTTAGTATCAATAGCAAAGGATTAGTTGATTGTCAATTCAGGACCGGCACATGGATGTATCCTGATGAGTGATGGGTAGTGTGAGTACTCTAATGAAGGTGCGTCTATAGGATTAGGCCTCGTTTATCAATTAGTTCTTTTACAAACGGAATAAAGAGAACAAAATAAGCCGAGGGTAAGTCTATCGCTTGGGAGAGCCCGCATGGATTATCTTTGAGTGTGAGTGGCGCCCGGTAACTCGGGGTCACAAGCAATATAGTTTGTTTACAGTATTATAGAGTAAACCTAAAATAATAAATAGTTTTTACATGCCCAAAGGGTGTGATGATATGAAGTTCAATCCTAATCCAAGTAAAGTGTCTCTAACTCTTCCTTTCAATTTTCATTAATTATTAATTTGCAATTTATAATTTCCACGCACAATATTCTTATAAATATGTTACTTATTTCTTGATAAATAGACCACAAATATATGCGAGTTGACCGTTCCCTGTGGATACGATAACTCTTCTAACTATTATACTACTGGAGTTTTGGTTCGCTTGCCAGAAACCCATCAAAAGTGTACCCAAGAAAGTTGTAATTTGGTTATTGTGTGAGAAAATCCTACTTGGAGTAGGGACTGGACGTAGCCTCAGGTTGGAAGAGGTGAACTAGTATAAAATCTCTGTGTGCAATCTTCTCTTCCCTAATCTCCTTTATTATTGCATGTGCATGAAATTATTTTGAAAACCATTTAATACCTAAGTAAGTGTTACTCACCAAAATTCCCAAGAAGGAATTCTATCTTCTGCATATTACATTATACTTAACTTCAATCTTCTGGTGGTTCTTCTTTTAATACTAAGCCAAGTATATCTTGAGCAGATAAAGTGTTAAAAGGAAATTGCAGAAAATTTTATCCAATCACAATTCAACCCCCCTTCTTGAGATTGGAACTTCAACTTCAATTGGTACCAGAGCTTGTCTCTAGGGTTGAACTCACTTAATAGTGATAGAGGAAAAGATCAAGGGAAATGGCCAACCACGGAGATGCAATGTTCATTCCAGAAGGATCCTCCACAAACAGACCACCAACTTTTGATGGAAAAGACTATTACTATTGGAAAGACATAATTAAATTATTTCTAGAATCCCAAGACATTGACCTTTGGGATATTGTAGAAAAAGGAAACTTTATTCCAGTAGTCAGAAGGACAAGAATTCTGGCTCAATCTAAAGTAGGAGAATCAGAAGTTCAAGTAGAAGATCCTCAACCTAAATCCAGAGAAGATTGGACCTCAGAAGATAAGCAAAAGTATCTTCTGAACTCCAAGGCTATAAATACTTCCTTCTCTATGCTCTTAGCAGAGGAGAATATGACAAAGTTGCTGGATGTTCAACAACAAAGGAGATATGGGATACTCTCAAAATTGCACATGAAGGTACTGATCAAATAAAGGGGTCAAAAATCAATATTTTAATTCACCAGTATGAAATGTTCAACGTGATTGAACACGAAACCATTGATGAGATGTTTAGCAGATTTACTGTTATCATAAATGACTTAAAGTCTCTTGGTAAAAGCTATACCAATCAAGAGCAAGTCAGAAAAATTCTCAGAAGTCTTCCAAAAATTTGGAGGCCAAAGGTAACAGCAATACAAGAATCCAAAGACCTTGCTGTCCTAAACTTAGATGAACTCCTTGGATCACTAAAAGTTCATGAGCAAGAGCTTATGGATGAGCTACCAAGAAGAGGAAAGTCCATTTCACTAAAAGCCAGCACCTCCAGAAGAAACAACACAAACTCAACTGAAGGAAAGGGTTCTGATGAAGAGGAAATGTCATCTAAAAATGATGATGAACTTTCCTTCATCTCCAGAAGGATCCAGAAAATGATCAGAAGGAAAGGAAAAAGCAGAAGTTATTTCAACTTCAAGAAGGATGGACAAAAGTTTGATGGAACAAAGAATCAGATCATCTGCTATGAGTGTAATAAACCTGGACAAATCAAGGCTGAAGAAGATTCTGAAGAAGAAACAACAAACCTATGCCTCATGGCTGGAAGTGATGATGAAGACAATGAGGTAATCACTTACAATACCTCTGCATACAGAGAATTAGACCAACTAGCTAAAAAATGTGCACTTCTAAAAGAACAACTTATTAAAACTAAAGAAGAAAATGAGAAGCTTAAAGAAGATAATAATAGATTGATCAAAACTAATCAATGTCTTCAACAATCTCATTTTAAACTATCAGAACAGATAAAACTAATTAAAGATGACTCTGTAGAAGATACCAAGTCTGCATCACTGCAGAAGGAGAACTATCTTCTGCAGAAGAAAATTGATGAATTACAAACAGATTTGAGTAAGTTTGTTAATAGTACACACAATTTGAATAAATTAATTGGAAATAGCAGAGAAATTTCTGATAAAAGAGGATTAGGATATAATCAAGATAAATCCCCAAAAATTCTCAAAATTGTCTTTGTCCCTGCCAAAAAGCAATCTCCCAAATGTTTTTGGTGTAACAGAATTGGACACATTTTCCACAACTGTTAAAGAAGAAAAAGGAGCCTCAGAAGGAAGGTATCTAACCACTCAGGACCCAAGAAGATTTGGGTACCTAAATCTTTATTGTCTTCTGATGTAGGAACAAGTAAGACTCTTCAAGAAGAAAGAGCAATGGTTCTTGGACAGTGGCTGCTCAAGACATATGACTGGAGACAAAAGCAAATTCATCCAACTGCACAAAATGGAAGGTGGAACAGTAACCTTTGGAGACAACAACAAGGCACATATCAAAGGTATTGGAAAGATAGGTATGAACAATTCTAACCAAATTAATAATGTATACTATGTAAAAGGGTTAAAACATAATCTTCTTAGCATAAGTCAAGTTTGTGACAGTGGCTATGAAGTTTGGTTTCAACCTACATTCTGTGAAATTAGAGAGTCATCTACTAAGAAGGTATTATTCTCAGGGATTAGAAGCAAAACTCTATATAGCATCTGTTTAGAAGAATTATTTGATCATACATGCTTTGCCTCTTTTGAAAATGACAAATGGACCTGGCACAGAAAAGTTGGTCACTTAAATATGAAAAGTATTTCAAAACTTTTAAAGTTAGATCTAGTTAATGGATTGCCAA
This sequence comes from Sesbania bispinosa, assembly GCA_026901365.1. Classification (NCBI taxonomy): domain Eukaryota; kingdom Viridiplantae; phylum Streptophyta; class Magnoliopsida; order Fabales; family Fabaceae; genus Sesbania; species Sesbania bispinosa. Next base: position 762,493 of record QLOH01000205.1, read on the forward strand.
AGATTAAATTTGAAAAGGATAAAATATGTGATGCATGTGTTAAAGGAAAACATACACAATGAAGTTTCCATCCCAAAAATGTAATCACCTCCAAAAGAATTTTAGAATTATTGCATATTGATCTATTTGGCCCTACTAAAACACCAAGTTTAGGAGGGAAAAAGTATGGTCTTGCTATAGTAGATTATTACTCTAGATTCACATGGGTTTTATTTCTCACCACTAAAGATCAATATTTTGATGCTTTCAAGATCTTCTCCAAGAAGATACAAAATGAGAGTGGCCAATTGATTGCTTCTGTAAGAAGTGATCATGGAGGGGAATTTGAAAATCTTTCTTTTAAAAGATTCTTTGATGAGAATGGAATCTCACATAATTTCTCTTGTCCTAGAACTCCACAACAAAATGGAGTTGTAGAAAGAAAAAATACAACCCTCCAAGAGATGGCCAGAACCATATTAAGTGATAGTGGAATTAAAAAATATTTTTGGGTTGAGGCTGTATCCACTTCCTGCTATATACTTAATAGGGTTTCCATCAGAAGCATTCTAAATAAAACTCCATATGAAATATGGAAAGGTAGAAAACCCAACATTGCATATTTTCATGTGTTTGGTTGTGATTGTTACATTTTAAACAACAAGGAAAATCTTGAAACTTTGATGCCAAATCTGAAAAAGGTATTTTTCTTGGTTATTCTACCACTTCAAAAGCTTATAGAGTTTATAACATTAAGAATCAAACCATAGAAGAAAGCATGCACGTTGTTATCAAAGATACTAACCCTCCTTCTCAAGGAAAGTACAAAAAGGAATCAGATGATGAGTCTGAACAACTGCAGAAGATATCTTCTGACAGTAAAAACCCTCCAGAAGATACTACAGATCAAGGAAATCCTACAGAAGGTTCTGCAGAAGATACATGTGTACAAAAACAAGATCTTCCCAAGAGCTGGAAAATGATCACTGATTATCCTCATGAACAAATAATTGGAAACACTACAGAAGGAGTAAAAACCAGAGCTCAACTGAGAAATGAAAACAGTCCAGCCTTCTTATCTCAAATTGAACCAAAAAAATACAAATGAAGCTCTTGAAGATGATTCATGGGTCAAAGCCATGAAAGAGGAGCTTGATAAATTTGAAAAGAACAAAGTCTAGACTCTTGTTCCTCCTCCAGAAGATCACTCCATAATTGGAACAAAGTGGGTTTATAGAAACAAAATGGATGAAGAAGGTAATGTGGTCAGAAATAAAGCAAGGTTAGTAGCTCAAGGCTATAACCAACAAGAAGGTATTGATTTTGATGAGACTTTTGCACATGTAGCTAGATTAGAAGCAATTAGAATCCTTCTTGCATTTGCTGCATACAAAAATTTCAAACTATACCAAATGGATGTGAAAAGTGTTTTTCTAAATGGTTACATAAATGAGGAATTGTATGTACACCAACCTCCAGGTTTTGAAAATCAAAAGCATCCAAATCATGTTTTCAAATTAACCAAAGTTTTGTATGATTTGAAGCAAGCACCAAGAGCTTGGTATGAAAGATTAAGTAACTTTCTTCTCAAAAATGAATTTACTAGAGGAAAAATTGACACCACTTTATTTAGAAAAACCTTTAGGAAAGATCTACTAATTGTACAAATTTATATTGATGATATCATTTTTGGATCAAAAAATTTAAAAATGTGTGAAGAATTTTCAGAGTTAATGAAAGGAGAATTTGAAATGAGTCTCATGGGAGAACTCAAATTCTTCCTTGGACTACAAATCAAACAAGAAGAATCTGGTATTTTCATTAATCAAGAAAAGTATACTAAGGATCTCCTCAGAAGATACAAAATGGAAGGTTCAAAACACATGGGAACACCAATGCATCCTTTTACTGCTTTAAACTTAGAAGAAAATGGATAATTTGTTTCTGAAAAGGAATATAGGGGAATGATAGGATCATTGTTATATTTAAATGCTAGTAGACCTGATATTTTATTCTCAGTGGGACTTTGTGCTAGATTTCAATATTCTCCAAAAGAATCTCAAGTTGCAGCGATAAAAAGAATACTTAGATATCTTGTTGGAACAACTAATCTTGGTCTTTGGTACAAGAAAGGTACAAAATTTGAGCTTACAGGATACTGTTATGCTGATTATGCTGGAGATAGATTGGATAGAAAAAGTACAAGTGGTGGATGTCAATTCCTTGGAAAATCTTTGATATCTTGGTCTTGTAAGAAACAACCTACCATAGCTTTATCTACTACAGAAGCTGAATATGTTTCTGCTGCAAGTTGTTGCTCACAAATGCTATGGATAAAGCATCAAATGGAGGATTATTGTCTAAGGTACTCTAAAATTCCCATCTTCTGTGACAATACTAGTGCTATTAACTTGTCCAAGAATCCAATACAGCACTCTAGATCCAAGCATATTGATATAAAACATCATTTCATAAGGGATCATGTCCAGAAGAATGATATTGAGTTGAAATTCATAGAAACTAAATTTCAAATTGCCGACATTTTTACAAAACCTCTTGTAGAAGATAGGTTTGTATTTCTTAGAAAGAAAATTAATATGGTAAAACTTAATTATTAGAATGATTCTTCTTAAATATGGGTTGTAATATATCTTCTGCAAACTATTTTGTGAAATAAATATAATATGTACTAGGCAATACATTTGACATTGTGTACAGAAGATGCTTCATCTTCTGAAACCCCAGTATAAATTGCTATCTTCTGTGAGGATTGCATTTTCTGCAGAACTGAAAATCTGTCAGAAAAGCAACCGTTCTTTGACCATGTGTCATGTCTTGTAACTGTTCAAGGTCCTAGGATTAGTCATTATCTGTCACACCATCAAGGACAATCATTTTATTAAAAAATTATTTTTTTTGGAAAGTCAATCCTAGGTAGCAGGCTCATCGTCCAACTAGGGATACAAAATGAATTAATGAAAAAGTGAGCTTTTGTCCTTAGCAAAAAGGAGAAGACAGTTATTGCACCAAAACAGCAATTATTTGCTAACCGTTGGAAGGCTACCAACAAATCCTAAAAAACTGCGTGTGTCCTCTCTTCTTCTCTCTCTCTCTTCGATTCTCTCTCTTCCTCAATGTTCAACGGCTAGTAGCTAAGTGTATTTAGACACTTGCTTTCACGATGAAGGATTGCACAGCCACATCTCTTCCTCTCTTCACATTCTCACCCTTCTATTTGCGAAGAAAATCATCAAAGCTCTGTTTTATGTTCTCTCCTCCAAAAATCCATAATGAGAATCAAAACTGCTGCCAACAAGAAGACTGGTTCTTCTCCCAAAGCATCTGAGAATCAAGAAGCCATAGGAAATGAACTTATTCCATATTCTGAAGTCTTAGACGTCCAACCCATCTCTGCAGAACCCCCCCCCCCCCGTGCAACAAATCCATCCTTTTGTTGCACCTTCATCTTCTACAGCTCCATCTTCCTCAAATGCTCAAGCCTCCACTATCCCAATTGTTCATGTCAGAAGATCAGATAGATTAAGGGCTGAACCTGGTTTCCACTCTTCTGGAAATGATCCAGATAACCCCATAGGACTTGATTCTCCATCCTCAACTTCAAATAGAGAACCTCAATCTCCTAAGAATGAACAACAAAAATCTGAAGAAGAACCTAGTGAGAGCCAGAGTGAGGAAGATACTGAAAGTGATCCTTCTGAAGGATCAGAAGATACAAACCAAGACCTCTTCCAAGATAAGGAGATGCTTAAGATCTTCTATGACAAGTGGGAATGGAAGAACATTGTCCCTGAAAGAGTCTTTCTACTGCGAGAGATTAGAAAAGGTGGATGGGATGTTGAACATTTTGTCCAGAAGCAAAGATGGGGATATTATCTTCTTATCAGAGAACCTGTCTACCCAAGGCTTATAAAGGCCTTCTATCCTTCTTCTAGCCAATATAGGAGTGATGGTAACTCCTTAGTAGTGGAAATTAAGGGCTCAACAATAGTTCTGACTCCAGAAACAATAGAAGAAGCTTTAGGGATTCCTTCTGTTAATAACAAGTTTTATGATGACAATTGGTATGCTTTTGCAGACATCACCAAGGAAGAAGTAACCAAGAAGGTCCTCTATCAACCTGATTCCCCTCTCCTATCCAGTAAACTCATTCCAATCTGCAGATTATTTCATGAAATCTGCTGTTGCTCACTCCTTCCAAGAGTTGGAACTCTAGAACGAATATCTGACCAAGACCTTCTAGTAATGCACCATCTTCTCTGTGGAAAACCATTATCTCTTTCTTACCTAATCTTGAGAAGTATGATATACTCTGCCAACCCTCAAAGAGCATATGCAAGTCTACCTTATGGCATGCTCTTAACTAGAATCTTTAGACTCCATCGCATTCCCCTTGATGAAGAAGAAAGAATTGACACCTGTACCTTCTTTGGGAAGCTGAATGTCAAGAAAATGAAAGTCGGAAAACCGGAGCCTTCTCAACTCTATTCAAGTAGCAGTGAAGAAGAAGAAGAAGCTTCTGATTTCCCTAAAGCTCCTAGAACAAAGAAGAAGGAAAAGTTTCAGACCTTCTCCAGAAAGAGGAAAGGCCTATCAAAGGATGCTTCTGGAGAAACCTCTAGCAAAGTGCAGAAGGTTAATCCTTCTTCTGAAGATAAAGAGGTTTCAACAAATCCTTCTCCACCTGCTTCATTCCCTTATGAAACAAGTGATGACCAAACCATTGAAGATGTAGGTGATGAAGTTGTCTCACAGCTACAACCATCCTCTGATGCAGCTCATGACACAGAGATAGAATGTATGGTTACAGAAGCAACTAATAAGGAGATCAACAGTGCTTCTGTAGAAGGATTAGTTGTTGATACTTTAGCTATGATTGCTAAAAGCTACTCAGAACCTCCACCCTATGACCCATCTATGCCTATTCTTCAAACCCAATCTCCTACCAGAACTAAACCTCCTGCAGAAGAAACAGATATCCCTGAAGAAGGAGAAAAAGTGCAGAAGAAAGATGTATAGTCAGTCCCTTCTGCTGGAACTTTTGGAACATATATGGTAAATCAGTTCCTTGCTTCTCCAATTTTTTATTCTGGTATTCCTACTGTTGCTCCTATTAGGGACAAAATTCTTGTCATCTCCTCTTATCTCTCATCCATGAACACTTTTCTTCAGCAGTTAAGTTCAGAAATGGTTCCAACACCTCCTTCTGAACAAGCAGAGAAGCATGATCAGGCTGAGAAAACCTCTGTTGCTGCTTCTGATCCATCATCTTCTTCAAATTCAATTGAAAAGCATGTCCAGAAGATCAAGGCTGATATGAAGAAGTTGTTCTCCAATGTTAATACTCTTCAGAACACTGTGAATGAGATGATAGAAAGGTTCACTCAACACCAATTCTGGTTTAATAACTTTGTGCTTCCAGTCATTGCACCACAGGCTCCTCCTATGCCTTTTGTTCAATTCCAACCTCCTCAGAACATTCTTCAGCCTACCAATTCATCATCTTCTGATCATTCCTCTCCTTCCAAATAGAGGATGATGATTCTGCTTCTCCTTGGCACATTCACTTAATGTCTTTTTGATTGATGACAAAGGGGGAGAAGTAGTATAGGCAGTGGACATGGCAGTTGACAAGGATTTAGATTTTAATTTTTAAGACTTTTGCAAATGAATGACAAAGTTGTATGAAACTATTGTATGCCAATACATGTTTACATGATTCTGCAATATAACTTTTTCTGTTAACTCATCTTCTACAGTAAATTAAAATCATTAAAATGTGTTTTGCAATACATCTTCTGCTTCTACAGTTAACTAAGAAATTAGTATAAATTATAGATCCCTCATAAAGTCATCGCAAAAATTCAGGGGGAGTTTCTTATGTATTAAAATTGTCAAAAAATCAGAATCATTCAAGTTAATTTTGAAAGGTTGTCATCATCAAAAAGGGGGAGATTGTAAGGTCCAAGAATCCTTCCAAAATGGTTTTAATAATAAAAAACTATCAAAATTCACTTTCCATAATTCTGATTTGTAAAGAACTAAGCATTTCACTTGAGATTGTGTCAAGAAGATACATGTAACATTCTGCAAAAGATATAAGACAGGTGCAGAAGGAAGAAACTTGCTTTAATTGCCATATCAACCTTAGAAAGATGCTTCAGACTATTTAAGAATGTTAAATTAGTGGATGAAAGCAAGAAAACCGTTAAGACAATCAAAGGAAATCATCTGTAACTTAACTTCCGAGGATAACATGTTTTCCAGAAGATAAAATCTGCACTTACAGAGAAGGAACCAAACTCCTAAGCTTGGAGAAGAACAAGATTGCTTTAGAAGGAATATTCATAAGGATCATGACTCTATGAGGTTTCCAAGGATTAAACTAAATAAAATAAAGAACAGGAAATTTTCACAAGTCTTAAAAATCATCTACAGAAGGAAGAAGACAATTCTGCAGAAGGAATCTGATGACAGACTTTCTGCAGAAGATACAAAACTTGCTAAATTCATTTATAAGGCTGCAGCTAAGTTAAATACACTTGAAATAATCTATGATCATCCATTGAATACTCTTAGTGTTCTTACAAAAGAAAGAGCCACAGAATGTACTAGAATTGCATTCTGCAGAAGATAGGTCTCCAGAAGATGAAGTCAGTCAAAGGGACACCTGTACCTTCATGTGGCAGCAGCTGTGTGACAGAGACAGCTCATGGAATGATAGCTGGAGATGCAAGCAGTCTCCCCAATGGCTAGTTGCTCATCATTCCTATAAAAGGGGTTCTCGTCATATTTGGACACACACCTCTCTCCAGAAGATATAAAAAAGTCTCAGATCACTATATCAATCTTCTGGAACATTTTCTCTCTCCTCTGATTCATTAGTTTCTGCTTCTGTAAGTTACTGAGAGGGAGCTGGCTCATTACTCATCTTCTGTTGTGCTTTATATGTAATTATTTTGAGCCTTGCACTCACTTTATTCTTCTATTTCATCTTGTAAAGTCACAAGGGGACTTGAAATTGATTGTGCCTCTTGTGGCTGTGAGGTGTGAATATTTACAGAGAGGTTTATCAAGTTAGGTTGATATGAGTTGATCACAGTTTCTACAGAAGGTGTTCTGCAGCATTCTGTTTTGGCTGAATCTTCTACAAAAGGTTCTGCAGTGAGAGTAAAGCCTGAAAATTGTGTGAGTAAAGTTGTGATAAGCCTGAAGAGGCTAGAGAAAGAATACTAGTGGTAAAGTGTACCCATGAAAGTTGTAATTTGGTTATTGTGTGAGAAAATCCTACTTGGAGTAGGGACTGGACGTAGCCTCAGGTTGGAAGAGGTGAACCAGTATAAAATCTCTGTGTGCAATCTTCTCTTCCCTAATCTCCTTTATTATTGCATGTGCATGAAACTATTTTGAAAACCATTTAATACCTAAGTAAGTTTTATTCACCAAAAATCCCAAGAAGGAATTCTATCTTTTGCATATTACATTATACTTAACTTTAATCTTCTGGTGGTTCTTCTTTTAAATCTAATCCAAGTATATCTTGAGCAGATAAAGTGTTAAAAGGAAATTGCAGAAAATTTTATCCAATCACAATTCAACCCCCCTTCTTGAGATTGGAACTTCAACTTGAATCTTGATGGAGATGATGATATCTGTTAGACTTCTCCTTCGTCCTGTTGTGCAATAGCTTTTCTTCTCGATTAAGGTGCATGCTTCCGATAGCGTATGACAGAGGCGGTACAGGGGTAGGTGTCACAGCAGCGCTGACTCTATCTCTGACCTCTTTTGCTTTTCTGCAGTAAGCTTCCTCTTTTGTGTCAGGAAATAAAGCTTGTACCAAAAAGCTTTGTTTCTTCTTGCACCGATTCATATTCACCATTAATATTTGCTTAGACTTAAGTCTTTTAATGCATCATTCAGATGACTCACAAGTCTTCGGAGAATAGCATGATATCTCTGGCTTCAGAAGGTTTTCTTCAACAGATTTTGTTCTTCAGAGAGTCTGATCATTTTTCGAAGGTCTTCTTCCTCTCAACTGTATGCCTTCAGCTTGTATTCTTCTACAAAGAATTTCTTCCATCTTCAACAGGGAGATTCTTTAAGAAAGTTCTCTTCTTCTAATGATTTTTCTTCAGATGATTTCTTCACTTTTCTTCCTTTTGTATGTCTTCCTTCTTCAACAAGTCTTGGCTCTTCAATAGGTAGATGTTTTTCAGAAAGTTCCTTTCTTCAGATTGCTTCTTCTTCAGTAGTTTGCTCAGACAAAGATTAATTTTTCATTGATCTTCGCTCTTCTTTTGGTTGTAGATCTTCCAGCATCTCTGATGTCTTTCTTTATTACAGCTCGTGGGGATGAATCCTTTTCTTCTTAGTAGATTCTTATTTCTTCAGTTTTCTTCGGCAGGTTCTCTTCTTGTAATCTTTTCTTCAGATGGTTGTTGCGTTGTTCTTCCTTTGCTTCTTCCTGATTCCTTTCTTTATCCAATTATTCCCTTCAGCAGACTTCTTTAGATTGTACTTCCTTAGCAGTCTTCACTCTTCAGCAAGTTATTCATGTTTAGATAGTGGCTTCAACCTATTTCTTGAAATGCACAAAAGAATACCTTTCTCAGTAGCACCTGTTTCTATGCAGTCTAATTTGTTAATCATTAAAACCAAGGATAATGAGTCTTGAATCTAATTTCAAATACTTAAATTAATTCTGAGACTCAACATTCTCCCCCTTTTTAATGATGACAAATTAGATATGACTAACAAATATCTGAAATTAAAATTGTGCTTAAACAAATTATTTTCTCTTTTTTTCAAATAACTCCCCCTGTCTATATTACTCCTTCTGAGAAAAACATTTTTCTTTTGATAAATTTTAGCTTCTTTTGATGATTTTTCTAAAAAACATGTTTTCCTTTCTGCATTTTGTTAGTTATATTTCTCCCCCTTTTGTCATTATTTAAAAAAGGTTGATGAAACAGATAATAGAAAATAACTTAGATTATTAGGGTTAGATTAAGAAAAGATTGTACAGACTCCATATTCAGAAAATTTCCACACAAGATGCACAAAGTCTTTTTCAGAAACTTCTCATGTATTAAAATTTTGAAATCTTTTACAAATACATGAAAATACAGATATCAACATTTTCTTCTAGTTCCTTCAAGACTTATGGCTTCCCTGAGGCATAGCCTTATCAGTAGCTTCCTTTTCAGTCTCAACTGCCGCTTCTTTTTCAGCTTGAAGCCTCAAAAGTGCCTCTTGAGCCTGTACCTGTTCCATAACCGTGCATTCAGCACGCAATCTCCTTTCAACAACTGGAACAGTAGAGGTGCACCATTTAACACTATTTCGACCACCACCCACAACATTAATCTTCAGGGCCACATTTGAAGTGGACCCCTTCATAAGATTGGGTATATTGTGGTCAAACAGTGATTTACCATGAAGCTTGTGATGCAACAAGATCTCCATGAATGGAACGTTGTAGGGCAGGTATTCAGAAGAAACCTGTACCCTTCTTCTCATTCCATACATCATCCATGGAAGATCCATCTTCTCCAAAACATCATTGATAGCAATGAGTTCTTGTTCCAGTGCAGCTTCTTCCATTTTCTTCAGCCTCTTCATCGTCCCTTGGAAAGCATTCACCCAGATCTCATACCAAAATTAAAAAAAAAACTTGGAGGAGATGGGTTTTCCTTGAGGGCTCTTGAGAATTTATAGGACTTTGAGGCATGAGAAAGATCAGAGAGAAGCAAGGAGATTGAATCTTTTGGATGGTTTCACATGGAACATAGATAGGCTCAGATAGAATTAATGATGACAGCTTCAAGCATCGAAAGTTGTGCGACGTACATCATAGAGTGAACAAGTGAAACGCCAATAGTCATGGGGAACCGGGTCGTCAATGTTGATTTCAGATTTTCAAAACAGGGTTTTTAGATTCTTTCGAGAGTAAATAGACCAATAAAAACTAGACCTTTCAAATACTTGAAAAATAATTTTTCACAAGGGGAACACTAAACGACAGGGAGACTTTTCGAAATGAATAAAAAATTTAATTAAGCATAGAGATGAATCAATATTACCAGTTCCGATACTTTGCTGATTTAGGAGACGTCCATCTGCTGAGACTCATCATTGCCTTCAGAGACACTCTTGTTGCTTCTGTTGATCAGCTTCATGAGTTCTCTCCCATCTTGTTGAGGTTTCCATCTGGATCTACTCCTTCAACATTTGTAAGATGCTCAACCCAAAATTGAGCTCTGATATCAACTGTTAGGACCACAGGAAACGCTAAAAGGGGGTTGAATAGTGTTTTAAAATCTTTACAAATTTTCTGGAAAACCTTTAGCAAACAAGCAAAACTGATTTGAGAATATTTTATCAACCTTCTGAAACTGGAAGTTCAGCAACTTGCTTATGCAACTCAGAAGGTTGAGTGAAAGCCTTTTTGAAATTATTTTCTCTTAAAGAAAAGATTGTTTTTCTGCTCCGATTAATAAAACAACTTTTCTTTATCCTTCCTTGGTTAGTTTAAACAGATAACAGCGAAAAGTAAAAAGGTAAGGAAAGACAGAACTTAACACAGAGATTTATATTGGTTCGCCCACTAACCCAGTGACCTACATCTAGTCCCAGGGCAAACCACCACTGGATTTTCCACTAATCCCGCAAGATTACACCGAGTATTATTTGCTCACCTGGCCTCTCCAGGCCCGACAAGTATTCTTTGTTCTCAACTGCCTCTCTAGGAAACTCATGTAGTATTCTTTGTTCACCCAGCCTCTCCAGGCTGAAACAAGTATTCTTTGTTTTCAACTGCCTCTCCAAGCAACTTAAGCAGTATTCTTTTACAATCAAGCCTCTCCAGGCTCAGTGAGTATTCTTTCTTCCACCAAGCCTCTCCAGGCTCTCAGACACTTGATAGTGTTTACAATTTAAACAAAGTTTAAGTTTCTAAGAAACATAAACTTAGGTTCTTCTTGTACAAAGGGATTACTGAGTATAACTCAGGATACATAAAATGAATTCTAAGTACAAGGATATAACAAAGATACAAGTGTATGCATTTTAATCGGGTTCTTCTCTGTATCTGGATTGTATTCTTTAGAGAGTTGGCTCAATAGGATTTGAATGTTGATCTTTTGTCTATTCTCTATTGGGCATTATCTCTGCCTTGGGCTTCAATGCCGCCAATCTTCAAAGTCTTTCGTGAGGCTATTTATATGCTCTAATAAAATATAGTCGTTGAAGATTGCTTAGTATACCGTTGAGAAATGTAGCCATTGGAAATTGCTAGGTATACTTTCTTAGAGCTGTTGTGAGATAGCTTCTCTTCTGTCTTGCGTAGGTGTGTAGGTATGAATAAGTTCTGACACATAGCAGTTAGGCTCTTAATCTTTTGAAAGAAAGTTTTTGATATTTCAGCAGGTTGATACTGTTTTTCTCTCTTCTTCTCTTCCTTTTCTTCTGTTATCTTGATGGAGTTGATGATATTCGTTAGACTTCTCCTTTGTCCCGTTGTGCAATAGCTTTTCTTCTCGATTAAGGTGCATGCTTCTGATAGCGTATGACAGAGGCGGTACAGGAGTAGGTGTCACAGCAGCGCTGACTCTACCTCTGACCTCTGTTTGTTTCTTCTTGCACCGATTCATCTTCACCATCAATATTTGCTGAGACTTGAGTCTTTTAATGCATCATTCAGATGACTCACAAGTCTTCAAAGAATAGCATGATATCTCGGGCTTCAGAAGGTTTTCTTCAATAGATTCTGTTCTTCAGAGAGTCTGATCATTTTTAGAAGGTCTTATTCCTCTCAACTGTATGCCTTCAGCTTGTATTCTTCTACAAAGAATTTCTTCCATCTTCAACAGGGAGATGCTTTAAGCAAGTTCTCTTCTTCTGATGATTCTTCTTCAGATGATTTCTTCATTGTTCTTCCTTTTGTATGTCTTCCTTCTTCAGCAAGTCTTGGCTCTTCAATAGATAGATGTTTTTCAGCAAGTTCCTTTCTTCATATTGCTTCTTCTTCGGTAGTTTTCTCAAACAGAGATTAATTTTTCATTGATCTTCCCTCTTCTTTTCTTCAGTTTTCTTCGGCAGGTTCTCTTCTTGTAATCTTTTTTTCAGATGGTTGTTGCACTGTTCTTCCTTTGCCTCTTCCCGATTCCTTTCTTCATCCAATTGTTCCCTTCAGCAAAATTCTTTAAATTGTACTTCCTTAGTAGTCTTCACTCTTCAGCAAGTTATTCATCTTTAGATAGTTGCTTCAACCTATTTCCTAAAATGCACAGAAGAATACCTTTCTCAGTAGCACATGTTTCTATGCAGTCTAATTTGTTAATCATTAAAACCAAGGATAATGAGTCTTGAATCTAATATCAAATACTTAAATTAATTCTGAGACTCAACAATGACCAGTCAAAGAAGACAGATGTTCATGAAAGAGACAGCTACTCATGAAGGGGACAACTCATGCCTTTACAGCTGGAGATTCAAACAACTACCCCAACGGCTAGTAGCTCATTTTTCCTATAAAAGGAGAGGCTCCCTTCTCATTTTGACACACACCTAATCCAGAAGAAGCACCAGAATAAAGAATTACAATCTCCATCTTCTGGAAACTTTCTCTCTCTTCACAGTCACTGAGATTCTGCTTCCTAAAGTTAAAAAAGAGAGAGTTGGCTCAACATTTTCCTGCTGTGCTTAATCTGTAATAGTTTTGAGCCTTGTTTTTATTATTTCACTACCTATATCTTCTGTAAACTCTCAAGAAGGCTTTAAGAGTGTTAGTGCCTTTTGAGAAGGTGTGTAACAGTTGCTGTAAGCTGCTACATGATTGTAGTGAGCTATACTGTGGTGAAAATCTTGCAGAAAAGTCTCTGAAAATAGTTTTTGAGTCAATACAGTCTGCAGAAGAAGCTGCAGTAGCTGTAAGACCTTCAAAGAAGAAATTTATGAAGAGCCTGAAGAGGCTGTAGAAGAATACTAGTGGTAAGGTATACCCAAGGAAACTGTAATATCAAAGTTGATCAAGATAATCCTACTGAAAGTAGGGACTAGACATAGCCTCTGGTTAGAAGAGGTGAACCAGTATAAAACTATGTGTGCAATCTTCTTACCCTTACTCTCTTTTCATTCAAATTTCTATTTCATTTTCATGAGCATAAAACTATTTTAAGAATTACCTAATACCTAAGTAAGTTGCACCTACAAGAGAGTTCCTTCAAATGAATCATATTTTCCGCATACCATATATATCATAATTCCTTCTTCTTGAGTTTTACCTTCAAATACTCAGCCAAGTCATACGTGAGCAGAAATAGTGTTAGAAGAAATTTCAGAAATTTTGAAAGATCACAATTCAACCCCCTTATTGTGATTGGAATTTCTACTTCAGAAGAGAGGATCAAGGCTTGCTCATCCACACTCCCCCAACCTTTTCCATTCATTTTTGGATTCCTCATAGGTGAGTATAACTCACACACTCTCACACCATCTTGTATGAATCCTCCCTCCATGAACCCTACTTCTTCTCTCCCATTTTTCTAGACTTGTATGTGAATGTTCAATGTCTTGCTTTTGATTATGCTTGTTGTATGGGTATTGCTATGAATGAATGCTTAGAAATGTTAGTTAGGCTTATGATTTCGGGGGTTTTGCCCAAATCATGGCTAATTCTTAGAATGTCCATGTATATTATGATTCATGCCTTTTATATGTTAAGAATGAGTAATTTACTTGGGCTTCCGCCCCCAGAAAACAAAAGAAAGATATTTGGACTCAGGTCCCTGGAGTTAATGAACTTAGATCCCTAGATAAAACTTAGGTTTTGGCCCCCGGAGTAATGGCAGGTATTAATCCCCAAGGGAGACGTTCCTTGTTGTCTGAGCTCAGGTCTAGCTCCAGAGATAGAGATAAGACCTCGTCTGCCGAGTAATGCAGGTCATGCATATCATTTATAGATGTTGAATGAGACTTAGTATGTTTAGAATGTTGTCTCTATATGGTTATCCTGCTCATGTTGCATGACATCTGCTTGTTTCCCTATACTGCTTGCTGCATGTTATACTCATTGAGGCTCTAGTCTCACCACACGTTTTGTGGTTTTATTTATATGCACATGTACCTCCTCAAGCTGGATAGTGAGAGCGTTGAAGCTTAGGGATTTAGTTATATTTTGATGTACTTGATATTTAGTGTAGAGATGCTGACTTAGTGACTTATATTCTTTTGTGGGATATGATTGTTCATGTGTAGCCTTCGAGCCCTTTCTACCTTGTTGAGAGCACATGTATGGTGGTATCCCAATCGTGGCTATGCATATTGGATGTGATGATTGAGCCATATATGACATTTCTATTTCATGACTTAGTTTATGTTGTCATATACAGTTTAATTAACGGTGGAATGCTTAAGCATTATATGAATTATGTTTGCAACGATATCAATAATGACGCGAAATAATATTAGGAATTCGAGAATTTTACTTCCAACGGGAATTATTCTCGGATTTAGAAATTATGATGTTACATTATGATATCATAATAGTTCAATCCAATTGGACTGTGGATTAGATTAGTTTCTGAAGTTAGTTATTGTCTTTTATGCATTATTATGAAATTGAGAGACTGGTCACCTCGATGTTTTATTAATGATGTGTAAAGAATTATGGCTCGCGGTAGGAGAGGTCACCCTCGGACCAACCCACCTTCCCCTCCATAGGGTCACCCTCAGGATCCTATAGCGACGACTCTTCAAATGCTCACTCAGATGATGGGGGAGTAGGTGGCGACGAACCGGGAGCAAGTGGAGGCCAACCGCCAGCAGGCTGCAATAGCACGTGAGCGGGTTGCTGCAAATGTTGCATGCTGCAGGAGCTAACTCGGAGACCTACAAGGACACCACCAGGGACGGATTCTAGGGGGCAAGCATGGGCCTTGGTCCCCCTCCCTCATTATAAATTTTATTTAATGTTCATTATTGAAATTTAATCTCTTTAAACGATTTCTATCAAAAAATTATTTGATATAGATATTATTCATAAAATTTATAACATGAATGTACTATATCTATAACTTAAATAAAAGATATGATGAATTTGACTACTATTTAATATTGCCTGAGTGATGAATGCTTTAGTATAATCCACAAAGGAATCCGCACGTGAAACATCCAAACTTTCAAATGTTGGGTGGTGTGAATAGCAACACTAGGTACCCCGTATCCTAAAATGTGTCATATTGATCAACCAGGATTTGATTTCTATTTTAAAATAAAAAAAAATGTTTGGGTAAAAAAAAAATATTTGATAACACTAGGGGATATATATATATATATATATAAATAATGCTAATGTACTCCCATTTGATTCGTAGGAGTGCATTAGCAAATCACACCTTTTTTATTTTGACAAAAAAATCCACATGTTTCTCTCTTTAAAGGACATAAATTTATGGACATAAATGTAATTTAAATTTTAATTATTTTTAAAATTTATATTTCTCTCTCTTCTTTATTACCTCTCCCATTGATTTTTATTTTTTATTACTTTTTGGTCTCTCCCCTATCTCACTCCATTTATTACCTTCTCTATCCTTTCTTCCATATTTTTTTCTGTGCACCTGATCGTCATATATTCAAAAGCAAAATGGAGATATATGGATGCAAGTGACATACAGTGGAAGTATGGTATATATGGATGTAAAACTTACACTAACCAATATGAAAAAAAAAAATTCCTTATAACCATAAAATAAATGTTTAATTTAAGATTTTTAGTCATTTCTTATAAACGTAAAACCTTCTGTTACTGCGATTCTGGGATTTTTAATTTGCATTAAACTTCCTTTGTTGAGGTTCTGCACTCATTTATCTACATTTTAGTTATGAATCTATGATTCTATGGTGATAAGAGGTGCACAGGGAAAAAAAAAACGTACGGAAGAAGAGAGAAGTTATAATGAATGGAGAGAAGAGAGAGAAATAAAAAATAGAAATTAATGGGAGAGATAATAAAGGAGAGAAATATAAATTTTAAAAATAATTAAAATTTAAATTACATTTATGTCCATAAATTTAGGTCCTTTAAAGAGAGAAACGTGTGGATTTTTTTGTCAAAATAAAAAGGTGTGATTTTGCTAATGCACTCCTACAAATCAAGTCGGAGTACATTAGCATTCCCCAAATATATATATATATATATATATATATATATATTCCTGTAATAAAATCATTGAAAAATACAAGTTTATAAAACCTCAGTTGTTGGAATAGAACTGCACACGGTGCAATACTGCAATTGGATAACACTAGGGGATGCATTTCCTAAAAATAAGACAAAAACGGTCTAAAATATTTTCTGTTCAGTCTCAAAATACTTTACAATAAATAAAACATTATAAATAGATTCTACAAAACAGTTTTTAAAAACTGAAACAAAAAAAAATTCTAAACATGCCCTAAAAATAAAAATACTCCTTATGGAATATTGAAAAAAGAAAAGAAAATCAAATTATAACGCAATAAGGTGTATCTGCCACGCTTGAAAGTAGACAGCGTCAGAAAGAGTGAAGTTAAAAAGAGCGAGATATGCGTAGGTGTAACAACAGAAGCTCAACTCAAATGATCTGCTTTACTTTTGAAAGATATGCCGTGTTTTTTTTTTTTTTTGGTCAAAAAGATATGCTGTGTTTATATGGACCACAAAATTATAGCATCTGAAACAAAGGCAAACACCAAGTCCACGAATAAATATGCAGATTCCTTGGATCCTTTCCTTCTAATGAATAACGAGAAGCTTGGCTTATACATACGCTCCTCTTCTGTGAGTACCAGTCAAATTCAATTTATATAATACTTGGGTACACTGGTCCCTTAGACAGACCAAGGCGAACTTCCAACCCATGATGCATGTCCAGTGGCCGCAAAGTCTCTGATTCACGGGGGTCTGCAAACAGCATTAACGACATTGAGAGGTGCAAAGATAATTGCCAACAACAACAATCAGCAATGTGCCATATGCCAATGAACCAAAACAATGAGCAACAGCTAATATTGCACTCCTTAATTATCATGGATCCCAAATTCATCATCACCAAAAGTCCAAAACGCTTCAATAGAATAATGCTTTAACTAAACTGATTTTGAGTGGGCTAAATCTAATAGTTTTCTGTGGATAAAAAATGACTAGATATTGACCTGTGCCTGCGCAATGCATGAACATTATAAATTAGTAATCAAGGTCACCTTTTCTAACTCTGAATATTATCCTTGTTGTCAACCTAACATGGATAACTGGAAATATGAAACTCTTCTGTTAATTAGATTATTGGATTCTATTCATTTATTATATTACTCATGGTTGGAGCAAGAAGGAAAAGCATCTATCAGATAATTAAATGACATTGAGAATGTGAGGGTTCTATATATTTATTGGTTTTAGTATTAACTATTAAGGGAAAAAAAGTCTAATATTTAATCTTCATTGTTGGAGCTGGAAGTAAGGGGAAGGGTCTATC
This sequence comes from Sesbania bispinosa, assembly GCA_026901365.1. NCBI lineage: Eukaryota > Viridiplantae > Streptophyta > Magnoliopsida > Fabales > Fabaceae > Sesbania > Sesbania bispinosa. The sequence continues at coordinate 780,006 of QLOH01000205.1, forward strand.
AAATAATTAAAAAGATATTGAGAATTAGAGGGTTCTATACATTTATTGGTTTTAGTACTAAGAAGAAAATGTGTCTTCATTGTTGGAGTTGGAAGTACGGGGAAGGGTCTATCAAATAATTAAAATGCCAATGAGAATTGTTGGGTTCTATGCATTTATAGGTTTTAGTACTGTGAAAAAAAAAAAATCTATCTAAATTTACTCTTCATTGCTGGAGAAGAAATAATAAGGGGAAAGACCTATCAAATACTTAGAAAGACATTGAGAATGTGAGTTTAATGTTAAAGTTTATTTAATGTGAGTTTGAAGTGTTTTACATAACCATGGTGAGAGAAGTTAGAAAAACAATGTCTGAGAAGCTAAGAATGATTAATTTTTGCCAACGTGGCTTAAAGATAAGAGATGGGGAGAAGCTGACATAGCAGCTCCATAGATCGCACTTCAGCATTAATTGGATTGTACTTTAGTACTAAAAATAAATGTTTATATTTACTTTTCATTGTTGGAGAAGAAAGGGGAATGGTTTATCAAATAATTAGAAAGACATTGAGAATGAGTCTAATGTTTGAGTTTAATGTGAGTTGTGGAAACATATCCCTGTTGAAAGTGAGGTGTTATAAGGTGAGAGAAAGTGTAGAAGGAAGAGAAATGATATAGATCTGTAAGAGAATTTTTTATTCTGATGAATCTAGTGATTACATCTTATATTTATATTAAGACCCAAGGCTTGTCTTGCAAGCTATCTATAGCTAACAGAGCTCTAACTGTTCTAACTAACTTTTGTTAGTTATTACCACACTATAAAAAAGTTCTAAAACAATCTAGTAAACTAATAGCATAGCTTAGCTAATAGCATCAAATACTCTATAATTCCACAACCCACCCACCCCCAAAAAAAAGAAAACCCAGGGCAGCTGAGATCCTGAGTCTGGAGCACAGATCAATGAAAAGCAACTGAGGGAGCCTTGGTCAGCACATTGGCAATTTGATCCTGAGCTGGAATAACACGCACACCCGAAGACTGTTAACATAGAGTAGTCAGGATATTTATGAAGAAGTGTAGTAAATGGAATAGTATGACTGAGATACAGAGGGGAGTCTATTAATAAGAAATGTAGGAGTTTGAAATGCAAGATCACAGAATTATACTGGGAGAGAAGCTTGTGACAGTGACGATATCCCCATTTTGACTATATGGCAATGTTTCCTTTCCACAACACCATTTTGGTGGTGTGTGTGAGGGCAGGTTAGACAGTGTAGTATACCAATTTCAGACAAAAGCTTGGAGAAGGGATGAAATTCACTGCCCCAATCAGTTTGCAAGGCTTTGATCTTTTTATTCAGTTGTAATTAAAACATTACTTGAAACTGTTTAAAAATTGACAGTGTTTCAGCCTTTGAACGAAGGAAGTAAATCCAGGTAAAATGACTGTAGCCATCCACAAAGGAAACATAACAAGGATAGCCACCAACAGAGGGTAGGGAGCTGGCCCCTACAAGTCACTGTATATTAGTTCAAGAAGTTCGGTAAAAGTTGTAGCAGAGGGATGAGAGGGACGACAATGGGATTTACCCATCCAACAAGCTACACAAAAGTCAACAGCACTTTTATTGACAATCGATCATTATATTATACAGCTTCATTACACTTTGTAGTACAGCAGAGTTGGGGGTGGCCTAATCTATTGTGCCACAAGGTATAAGAGGAATTGAATCTGCAGTATTTACTGCAGAATTCACAGTGACAGAATTTGAGGGAGTTGCTGCTGAGACAAAACTTGAATGTTCAGCTTGAGTAGACAGAAGACTGGGGAAGACACAGCCTATCGTGGACCAAGAATCCTTCAAGGAGAACTCTGAGAACCCTGAGATTTAAAAAAACATTTGAAAGGACGAAATTCAAGGTAAACATTATTATCCCTAGAAAATTTGCTAGCACTGACCAAATTTTTAGTGATTGAGGGAAAAAGTAAATTGTGAATTGAGAGTTCAATGGTGGAGTGACTGGGAGAGTGAAATGAGGTAGAACCAACAGAGACGATAGGCAAACCTTGACCATTTCCAAGAAAAAGTTGACCATGACCATTGAGATGCACTTGAGTAATGTGATGAGTAGCCCCTGAATCAGTGTACCAATTGTGAGACTGTTGAGGAATTGAAGTGTTAGCCAAAAAAAAAAAAAAAAACATCAGAGAAGCATATGGCTGAGGTTACTGAGGTTGGAGAGCATGATGTTGAAGCAATGAGGGATGTGATTGCTGTGTCCAAGAAGGATTCATATAAGGCTGAGGATTGTGAAATTGTGATGATTGTTGTCCTAGAAAAGGAGGTTGCTGCTGTTGTTGAAAGTTCAGATTTAACCCGTGATAGCAAATAAATGCTTTGTTACCAAACTTGTAACATACTAGGCACTGCATAGATCTATGACCCCCCTACCTCGTGACCAGCTAGACCTGCCTCCCCTTCCATGACCTCCTTGACCATGATTGCCTCCACAAATTGGCTGAGACTGAAAATTCGATTGTAGATGAAAGTTAGTAGTCTGATTGGAGTTTGCAGATTGAGAAACATTAGCTTGTGGCTAACCATCAGAGGAATCAAGTGCAGATCCTGTTGGTCAGGAGGATAGACTCAGACTGAGAGAAGCATTGTCAGTCAAGGCAGCTTGTCAATTCTTTTCAATAGGTGAGCAGTGAGCTTCAACTTCAGCAGTATCATAAGGCTCAAATCTGTTGCTACTGAGGAGTGCAATAAGAAATTCATTCTTCTGGTAATCCTTCAATGAGGATTACATCAAGCTGCTCCTGAATAGACACTGGATCTCCAATAGAGATCAGGGAATCAACTAAGGCTTTAACCCTAAGTAAGAATTCAGAAGTAATCTGATTGCCTTTTCTAGTGTTGCATAGCTCAGTATGTAGTTGTCATGCCTTCACTTTCATTGGTGCATGGAAGTAGTGGTGTATTTTCTCCTAAAGTTGATAGGTGCGGACGCAACCTATAACTCAAGTGGGAAAAGAACTCAACAGTGACAGCTGCATCAATGAAGGAGGAGTTGGTCTTGTTGCTTCCAGGTAGTAGGTTTCATTCACAAGACCTGCAACGCAATTGTCTTCAGAAAGAAACCGCATCAGAATGTTGGGATTCACAATGAAATTCTAAAGATGGTTTCCTTTCAGCACAGGCTCCGCCTGTTGTTTCCACAAGAGGAAATTTTCCTCATGTAGCTTGTTAGAAATTACATAACAGAACAAAATAGGAGCAGAGGCCAAAACAGAGTGCAACAGCGCAGAAATTGAATTCGCTGGAGGGGAGGTTGTTGTTGCTGGAAGCCATGAACTAAGAGGAACAGGCCTCGCCGGAAGTGGCGAGGGAAGGAAAGGAGAGATGAGGTGAAAACTTGATACCCAAGGCTAGAGATTACATCTGATATTTATACTAAGACCCAAGGCTTGCCTTGGAAGCTATCTATAGCCAAGAAGGGTATGTTTGCGAGTTGATTTTTGAAGGGAAGGAGAGGGAAGGGGAGGGCTTATTGGAAGCCCTTCCCCCCTCTGTTTGGGAGATTGATTCTCTCAAGTGTATCATATAAAATCTTCCCCTCCTCTTCTCCCCCTCCATTTCCTCTAATCCCTTCCTACCCCTCCCCTCTAAACTCACAAACACACCATAATTGTTCTAACAAACTTCGGTTAGTTATTAACAGACTATAGAAAGTTCAAGAACAAACTAGTAAACTGATAGAATCGCTTAGATAATAGCATCGAATATTCTCTCAAGAGAAGTTAAAAAGACAATAAAGGAAAAGTTTAGAATGATTAGATTTTGCCAATGTGGCTTAAAAAATAGATGAAAAAGAGTTGACATGGGACCTCCATAGCTCATGCTTCAGCTTTAATATAATTGATATAACAGATATTGCAAGCTTAAAATACTATCACTAGCAGATACAAACCATGCATGTATCTTACAGTATCATGTTTATATTACAATGCAAATCAAAGAATCAGCTTTGAAGATTTTAGTAAACATTGCTCCTTAGATCCCGAAACCATGATTGATCATTCAAAGAATTGTGTCAGTCCTTGCAACCTTCAATATATCATCTCAAAACAAATAGACAATAATTGCATGTACCCATTATCACAACAAAACATAGTCAACATTGAACTACAACTACAAGACTACAATCATCACAAAACAAAAGGGAACATAATTGCATATACCCAAAAACAACTTATTTCTTTCCAAAACAGTTGAATATAATGTTTTAAGGTTTAGAGCATAAGTTCTTTCCAAATCTTAGTTAGGCAAAAGAAAAGGTCTAACATGACCTAAAATGTTATTCAATCAGGAAAACGACTGAAAACATGGACAAGATCCAGTTATATCATGCAGGGACCACTACTTATAGAGTTCATATTCTATGTAAAGAGTAAACCCTCAATTTGGTCCCTAAAAGATTTGAGGTCGGTCACATTAGTCTCTAAAAGATGGAAATTACATTTTCGCCCCTAAAAGATAAAAAAATTCATTCAATTTAGTCCTTTTTAAGGATTAGGGATTAAATTGACATTTTAAAAAATCTTTCAACGACTAAAGTGAACGACCTTTTATCTTTCAGGAACTAAATTGAATAACTTTTCATCTTTTAGGGACGGAAAATGTAATTTCATTCTTTCAAGGACTAATATAACCAACACCAAATCTTTCAGGGACCAAAATAAGAGTTTACTCTCTATGTAAATGAAATATAATTATAATATATTAATATTTCATTTTAATTAAGTGAATGAAGCAACATTTAAGTGTAATAATTTTAACATTTCATGTTAATGAAGCATAATTTTAATATATCATGCAGGAAGCACTACTTAAGCAGAAACTAAATGTTTCAAAGTTCAATAGTGATTCCTCTTACTCAGCATAAGTAGCTCAATAAATAATTGCTAATCCATTGAGAAAAAAAAAAGAAAAACTAAAATTGGTAATAAGCGCTGCCAACAATTTGAAAATGAAAAGGCAAATCATATCACCGTTTAGACAATCCTCGAAACCAAAGTTATTGAGACTTCCTGTAACAATCTCCAAACCCAGCATTGAAGATGGAATTGGGCCAGGAGGCCGCTGGAACCTACATGGAACAGTGGCATTATATCAAATTCAAATCACTCTCTCCCTTCTTAATAAAAATGTAATTAAGCAATTTCTTTTTTCTACAAAAAAGAAAAAAATGAAAGACAAAAGAAAAAACACCAGATCTCTACCAAGAGTCAAAGTTCTGCCCACCTAACCACATGAGCTAACCAACATGGCAATGTTAGTTACTTTCATTCCCATAAAACAAATACATTTTAGTGCACATTCCTATGCCATTGTGCTATGTTCCCTATATAGTGATGTACATGATCTGTACTAAAGATTCTGAGTGACTAGGAGGTCAAGGGTAGCCTCTTGCAAATGTAAGGTAAGGGGCTGCCTACAAATGAGACACAACGGGTCAACCTTTCCCTAAACCTCACCATGGTGGAAGCTTAATAGCATCAAAGTTAACCACTCACTACTGACACAAACAAGGGCCACGTCATATTGCCACAGAAATAATCTTGAGTTCTGAATCATTCCATAAAGCTATACTATAATAGATTATTGCAATCCAAATACACGTACCGAGACAGTGTTTGGTTGTCAAATTCCTCCTTCAGTGGAAAAGCAGTTCCATACAAGTTGGATTTGCATTGCCTCTTCATCACTTCTTCTGTCCTCCTTGCCTTGAAAAAAAAAATTAACAGAGTAGACTTCAAAAACCAAACTTGCAAAGACAGGAATAAAAGAATCTGTGTGATTACACAGGAATTTAGGTTATCGTAAATCAAAAGGATTATTTTTTTTTTCTTGGAAGAAAAGAAGCCCTAATTAAAACGGGAAAAAGCTAACAGTTGAAATTAGATAAAGCTGTTCAAAAAGCAAGGATTATATCAGAAAAACACAGAAGGATTAAAACTCAAAATTGAAAACGAGAGAGAGAGGTTACAGATTCAAGGGAAGATTGGAGTGGGTGAGAACCAACGATGTCGCTCTTGACACCGTGGAGTCCGAAGCGAAGCGCATCGTTTTGGACCCCTCCGATTTGGTGTGCTATGCTCTTTGATGAATCTTCCATCTTCTTTCTCGAACTTCTCCTCTTCCTCCACCAGCAGCACAATACGATATCAATACAGAAGCAAGTAAGGAACAAAACCGCTTTAACCTTTATGTTATGAGTATAGTAGTGTATTAACCCGTGCATAAAAATCTTTAAAATTAAAAAAATAAAAGTTACAATAATTTTAAATAATTAACATTATTATATTTTATTTTATTTATTATTACTGAAATATAATAACATTATTATTTAATAATAAAATATAATTAAATTAATTAAAATCATAATAATAAAAATAAAAATTTATATTAAAAATAATGATTGAAATAGAAAATAATATGATGTCACCAAAAAAATAGAAAATGATACTATAAAATTTAAAACCTTAAAAAATTTCAAATTTAAGATTAGTATTTATTAGAATTTAAAAATTCAAATATGAAAAGGAAAAAAAAAATGGTATTTAGGATTAAAACTTGAAAGGGAGAATTTCATTCTCAAGTAGTTTGTGAAATTGACAATCCAATGAAAGAAGAAATAATGCTAAAAATCATTGAGAGGGAGAATAGGGTGAGTAAGTATATCACTCTCCAAAATAAGACATTAAAATTATAATATAAAAAGTTTTGTATATATTATAATATAATAATAATAACAATAAATAATATAAATATAAATTTATAATATATAATCTTCAAATAGTCTAACTTTCAAATAAAAAAATCTTCTAATAATTTGTCTACATATATAATTAAGACCCCCATTTGGTGGAAAGTCTAATAAGGTGTCCTAACCGGAATGAATATTTCAACATCTCACTTCTACAAGACTATCTATAAACAGAAAGAAAGTGTCTCACTCACCTTATCTATTCCACTACACGCATAGATAGATCATCACCCTCTCGACACTATTCATGATCGTTTTTTTTTTTTTTTTTTTGCATAGTTGAATTGTGTTTTGACCAGCATTTGTGTTCACTATTTCGGCCCATATACATTTAGTCTCATAGCTGAGGCGGCCTTGTCGGGGTCAAAAGACAACGATCTCCCTGTTCGTCAATACTGGCTACATTCATGAAGAGATAACTTTTTCATACAACAAAAAAAACATATAAAAACTTATACAACACATTTTTTTTCTTTCTATCTCTCTCCATCACATCACCCATCACATCCCAGATTTCTCTCTTTTTTTCCTCTTTTCTCTCTTTCTCTCTATGTTGTACATGTACGACATGTACAAACAACATTTCTCATTCGTGAATGCATTCTTCCATTGAAAGCGAGAGGATGCTCAAGTTCGTGGCATTTTTGGAATGCTATTTGCCGAGGTTCTTTGTGAGGTACAATCGTACAGTAAGAATCCTATTGTGTCGTTCATATTTTGTCCCCTTTCAATCTTATGATTAGGGTGTGTAATTAGGTTTTCATCTCCATTGATTATTCTTTATCTTGTGTAAAACCTATTAACTATTAGTGTTTCATATATTTGATTCCTAATTGATATGTAGAGGTTGTATTATAGTTTGACAAAATACAATGATGAAATTGACATGTGGTGGTTGTATCCCTGAATTTTTGGGATTGTGTGGGTAGTTGACTGAGTATATCTTACCTTTTTGAATGTGTGTTTGAATTTCAAATTTTAAATTTTGTCTCCAAGTTTGTTGTGTACATTGTTATACCTGGATTAGAGAGATGCCTATAAATAATAGTATGTTAGACAAGCGGCCTCAAATAAATTAAGAGGAGGAGTGAATTAAGTTAATCCAAATTTCCTAATTTTAATCCCTTTATTCTTTCTATCTTTTATGGTACTTATAAAACTTCTCTTTTGATGAAATATGAATGCAAACTACTAATTATTCAATATACAATATATTAATAATAGCAATCAATAAGTAAAAGTTAAGGGAAGAAGATTTGCAAACTCGATTTATACTGGTTCGGGCAACCCCTTGCCTACGTCCAGTCCTCAAGTCACCCACTTGAGATTTCTATTATTCTTGTAAAATCCTTTACAAAGGATGAACACTCAGACACCTTGGAACCCCTTCCCTTGTGTTGAGTTTCACCAACAATCCACGAGAGACACCCTCTCTTTAACCGCACAATATAAGAATAATTGTTTGTACACTGATGAACTCTCTTTTAGAGTAGATGATACAACTTGAAGTTCCTATAAAAATCCTTAATAATTTGCAAGTATTTGGCCAAAACGATTCTTAAAGAGATTTCACACTTTTTGTTATTTCACATTTTAATCTTCTGATTTTTCGAAATGAAGACAACATATTTATAATAGAACAATTGAAGCTTTGTATCTTTTGATAAGGAATTGTGTCTCTTCATATTTTTCAGAAAAATCTCGCTGGTAATCGATTACAATAAAGTGGTAATCGATTACACATTCAAAAATTCAAACAGATTATGAACCGTTGTGACTGAAATTCAAATTTTGCATTTTCTACACTCTGGTAATCGATTACGTAATCGATTACCAGAACCAAAATATTGTTTCTGAAATTGAATGCTCGCTGGTAATCGATTACAATCCAACTGGTAATTGATTACCAGTTCAAAATATTTATTTTGAACTTAATTTTGGTTTATAAAACATTTTTGCATAACTTTTATTTTAAAAGCCAAATTACTTGCAAAGTCTAGAATTCTTTTTACACTTTATCTAACTAGATTAATACTTATCTAACATCACTTGTAGTTCTTGATCTTGCATTAACCTTGCTCCTTGCTCTTTCTCTTTCTTTTGCCAAATTCTTTTTGTCAATCTTGTGAACTCATTTTCTTTCCATTGGCATCATCAAAACCTGCATATAATATATCTACAAGTATATGCATCTACAATCTCCCCCTTTTTGATGATGACAACCATCTTTAAGGGAAGAAAGAAAAAAATAATATAAAGTATACATATATTGATCATTTCCCCTTTAGTCTCCCCCTTAGTATTTGTCTTTTTCGAAACAATGTTATATTTTGGGAACAACCAATATTAACAATATTTGGGGACAAAATACTTTTCTTTCCTTTCTAGAATTATTTGGGGATAAAATAAAATTTCAATTTCATAGTCTTTCCCTTTCTTTTTCTCTCCTCAAATAAACTTTTTTTTTTAAAATCTCATAACATAGAGTTCTTTCCCTTTCTCTCCTTTCCCTTTCTCTCCCCCTTTGGCATCATAAAAAATAATCCAAAAGCATCAAATACTTAACAATATATATCCATAAGAAGTAACGTATTAGCCAAATAGTGTATCTTTTAATTTAGAGAAATCTAAGATTCCTAACTCTCTTCTAATTTATTTCCAAATAACCATTTAGTTCCTATAATTTGAATGATCACTTGGTCTATCAACTAGTTTCCATACATGATTTCTTTTCAAATTGATTTAATTTTTCTTTCATAGCAATAATCCAATGTTTATCTTTTAAGGCTTCATCAATATTTTTTATTTCAATTTTATAAACAAAATCCATATATATCTTTAAGAGAGAGTCTAGTTGTTACCCCTTTTGAAAATTCTCCAATGATGTTGTCAAGAGGATGATCTCTTTAAAGTTTTCTACTCTCTTGAAAGATCCATGTTGGTTTTATTTTCTTTAATTGTAGAATCTTTTATGTTTACTTCTTCTTTGTTGTTGTCTCCATAAATGGCATGTCCATTATTTTTGGGAGTAATGTCGATAAGCTTTGAAGTATCTCCCTTCATGTGCTTGGAGCATCCACTATTAAGTTACCATTGAGAGTGTCTTGCCATCAAGAACACCTACAACACAATTCTTAACTTTTGGTACCCATATCATCTTGGGTCCTTGAATGTTAGTTTTGGGTAAGGTCCTTTTTGGAACCCAAATCATGTGTCCATTTTGAACACCATTCTTTCTTATATTACATGTATATGCACTATGTCCCTTTCTACCACAATAGTTACATTTAATAAATGGACTAGTAGACAAGTTATATGAGACAAAGAAATTTTTGTAAAGATTTTGTTGCTTTGAATGATCATATCCTAATCCAGCTTTATCAAAGACACATCTTTGATTTCCTAATATTATATCTAAGTTATTTTTGCCAAGAGTAAATTTTGCAAGAGAATTATTCAATTTATTGATTTCTTCTTTGTATTTGTGGCATGATATACAAGAATGAGTTTCTTTACTAATTTCTAAATTATTAGTAGAACTTTGATTTTCATTTTTAGAATTAATTAACTTAAGTTCGTACTTAAGATTATCTAGTTCTTTATTTAACTTTGAAATTTTCTTCTCTAATTTAGAGGTTGTTTTCTTATAGGATGATACTAATTTTGCAAGTTTAAATGATTCTTCATGTAAATCATTAAAATCATCTTGAAGTTCATCAAAGGTAATAGAGATGTCATTGTTTGAAGATGTTACCTCTTCTTCACTATCATAATTTCTTGCCATGAGTCCCAAGTTCACAACTTCATTTTCTGAGTCACTAGAGCCCATGTCATTATCATTCCAAGTGATATAGGCTTTCTTTCCTTTCTTATCTTTGAATGTCTTATTGTTTGATTTTTCCATTCTCTTCTTGTAGATTGGACATTTTAGTCTTAAGTGTCCTGGTTGATTGCATTCGAAGCACCTTAGGGTTGAGGAGGAATCTTCTTCTTTTATCTTTGTGTTAAATGTAGATCTCTTTTGATTTCTTCTATTCCTTAGGAATTTGTTGAACCTTTTTACAAAGAGATCAAATTCTTCATCATCATCTAAATCTTCTTCCTCAATGATGTCTTCGTTGTCATATTTTTCATAGACGAGTGATGATGCTTTAAGTGCAATGCTTTTCTTATTTTTGTCATTTTCTTCATTTTGATTGAGTCTCAATAGTTCCAATTCGTGTTCTTGAAGTTTCCCAAACAGTGAAGCAAGAGACATTGTTGTAAGATCCTTTGATTCTGCAATTGTTGTCACCTTTGGTTGCCATTGCCTACTCAAACACCTTAAGACTTTGTTAATGAGATCCTCATTTGGAAAGATTTTTCCTAAAATGCAAGATGATTAACTATATGTGTAAATCTCTTTTGCATGTCTTGTATGCTTTCATTTTGGTTCATCCTAAATAATTCATATTCATGAGTAAGGGTATTTATTCTAGATCTTTTAACATCATTTGTACCCTCATGTGTTACTTCTAATGTATCCCACATTTCTTTTGCGCTTTTGCAATTTGAAACTCTAAAGTATTCATTCATCTATGCCTAATGCAAATGTAATTATGTTTTTGGCTTTTAAATTGTATTGGACTTTTCTTTGGTCATCTTTACTCCATTGATCTCTAGGTGTTATTTTAACTTCATTTCCTACTTGTATTGAAGGAATAAAAGGACCATTTTCTACAGCATCCCAAATGTTTAGATCTATTGATTCTATGAAAATTTGCATACGAGATTTCCAATAATGAAAACCTTCTCCATTAAATACAGGGGGTCTATTGAATGAGTTTCCTTCACCGAAAAGGGAGTTGGATGAGGCCATTATTAATCTTGAGGCTTCTAATCCTTATATAAGATTCAAGCTCTGATACCACTTGTTAGACAAGCAGCCTCAAATAAATTAAGAAGGGGGGTGAATTAAGTTAATCCAAATTTCCTAATTTTAATCCCTTTATTCTTTCTATCTTTTATGGTACTTATAAAACTTCTCTTTTGATGAAATATGAATGCAAACTACTAATTATTCAATATACAATATATTAATAATAGCAATCAATAAGTAAAAGTTAAGGGAAGAAGATTTTCAAACTCGATTTATACTGCTTCGGCCAACCCCTTGCCTACGTCCAGTCCTCAAGTCACCCACTTGAGATTTCCACTATTCTTGTAAAATCCTTTACAAAGGATGAACACTCAGACACCTTGGAACCCCTTTCCCTTGTGTTGACTTTCACCCACAATCCACGAGAGACACCCTCTCTTTAACAGCACAATATAAGAATAATTGTTTGTACACTGATGAACTCTCTTTTAGAGTAGATGATACAACTTGAAGTTCCGATAAGAATCCTTAATAATTTGCAAGTATTTGGCCAAAATGATTCTTAAAGAGATTTCACACTTTTTGTTATTTCACATTTTAATCTTCTGATTTTTCGAAATGAAGACACATATTTATAATAGAACAATTGAAGCTTTGTATCTTTTGATAAGGAATTGTGTCTCTTCATAATTTTCAGAAAAATCTCGTTGGTAATCGATTACAATAAAGTGGTAATCGATTACACATTCAAAAATTCAAACAGATTATGAACCGTTGTGACTGAAATTCAAATTTTGCATTTTCTGCACTCTGGTAATCGATTACGTAATCGATTACCAGAACCAAAATTTTGTTTCTGAAATTGAATGCTCGCTGGTAATCGATTATAATCCAACTGGTAATCGATTACCAGTTCAAAATATTTATTTTGAACTTAATTTTGGTTCATAAAACATTTTTGCATAACCTTTATTTTAAAAGCCAAATTACTTGCAAAGTCTAGAATTCTTTTAACACTTTATCTAACTAGACTAATACTTATCTAACATCACTTGTAGTTCTTGATCTTGCATTAACCTTGCTCCTTGCTCTTTCTCTTTCTTTTGCCAAATTCTTTTTGTCAATCTTGTGAACTCATTTTCTTTCCATTGGCATCATCAAAACCTGCATATAATATATCTACAAGTATCTAGAGTAGATAATACAAATTGGAAGGCCTGTAAGAATCTTTAAGATTTACAAGTATTTGGCACAAGATGATTCTTAAAAAATGATTTCAAACTTATTTGATTTCACATGAGTAATCTGATCTAATTTTTGAAAATGAGACATATATATATAAGGATGATGATGAAACATTGTAATCCTTGATTAGAAGTCATGTCTCTTCAAGATTTTCTGAAAAATGACTCTGGTAATCGATTACATGAATATGGTAATCGATTACACAGTTCAAAATTGCGAACAGTTATGCCTTACATTCAAAATTTGAATTTCCTTCACTCTGGTAATCGATTACAGGATTTGGTAATCGATTACCAGTTCAAAATTTTTGAATTTTTGAATTCTGGAACTTCTGGTAATCGATTACACTATGTTGGTAATCGATTACCAGTTCAAAAATTTTGATTTTTGAACTGATTTTTACTTTATAAAAATATTTTATTTAATTTTATTTTTAGTGCCAAGTTCCTTGCAAATTTTAAGATTTCTTTTGACATTTATATCTAACTAAATTAAGCTTAAACTAATAGACCTTCTTGTGTTGACTTGACTTTGACTTTGATCTTGATCTTCTTGACTTGAATTGAATTAGTTCTTTCCTAAGCCATTTGTAAATCTACCTCTTTTCTTTCCTTTTATTGGCATCATCAAAACCTGTAATCAAGACATCTACATAATAGTGGTGAAATTCCTTCAAATTGGTAATGGAGCTTCAACAGTTGTTGTATGTTGTTTAGCCGGCATTGAAGCCTATTCACAAGAGAAGTTGACACTGATTTAGAAAAAAAATAACTTACCACTTATTCACTTCTCACCCACTCCATGTTTAATTCTCCTTTGATGACAAAGTAGGTCTTAATCCCAAAGAATGAAGAGTGAGGAGTGGTTCAAGAAAGGGGAAAGAAGATAAATTATGGGAGCCATTCCTTCTCCATCTCTAGACCCTATTACCGCCCCTACCAGTGGCTACCATCGATGACCCTTACAGTGGCTCCTACAACATCTTCAAAAGTTTCATTACACTCCGCTATTCAAAGTCAGCAGCATGTCCTCTTATCTATGATTGGTTGCTGATCAGACTGAAATGTTGAACCGAGAGTAATGGCATACATCTTTTAGGGTGTGGAGATCTGCTTGTGTTTTGTAATTTTTTCTTAGTTTTGGCTAATGTTACATCCTGGAGAAAAGAGGGGAGGTTTATTTAGGTTGATCATAGTAGTTATTCTTAGTTTATGTTAAATGGTTGATGATAGTAGGTATTAGAGGCTTTAGAAGTTATTCTTAGTCCATGATAGCAGTTATTGCTGGAATTCTTTATTTCTCATGCCTACGCATGCATCCTGGTATTCATGTAAAGCCATGGTTATGTTATTAGTATTTCCCGACAGAAAATATTTTATCTTATGAGTGAAAGAACCTGATATGCAGTGTGCATATTCTTATTCTAATAAAGAAGCTAGATTTACCTTATTATTATAAATGTTTTCGGGTTAAGTTTACTTGCTTTCCATTCTAATGTACCTGGGTATGGGTAATTGAAAGAACCTGATGTCACTATTGAGAAATAGCATTTAATGTTGTATATCCGTTGTGAGACAATATTCTAATAGCTTCTGACTTGAAGATAGTAGGTGTGCAGGAATAGTACGGTTCTGACACACAACAGGTGCACATGGTTCTTTTACAGATACTGTGTTTCAAATGGCGCAGAAAGAACTCTGTAAACTTCCTTTTTGTAGACGTTGCAGAAGACGTTTAGAGACCTTTAAGTCTTTGCGTAGAAAGCCTTCTGACTTTGACAGATGCTACGTTGAATGTCTTTAGTAAGACTTCTCAGTATATCAGATGGTACAACACTTCAGAAGGTTGGATGATCTTCAGCAGATCCAGACTCTTCAAAGAGTTTCTCATTTCAGCAGGTTGGTCAACTTTAGAGGGTTGCTTCAATTCGGAGGGTTGCTCTTCAGAGAGTTGTTGAAACATGAAAATATACCTTCAAGTGATTCTGTACTTCTAATAATTTTTAACCAAATTTGTTATTCATTAAAACTTAGGATTGTGAGACTTAAACATTATTAATCACTTAATAATATTTTGATACTCAACAGAAGACTGTGTATTGCCTGTGGTCAAAGGTGTGTTATGTGATGTATGTGGAAAATATAATAGTTAGAAGTAGAAGACCAATTTGTGCTAAGGTGAAAGAAATGTTTTAATGTTTAGTGTGGATAGTAACTGATATAGTGGAGGAGTATTTGGGAAACAACTTTACTATTGTTATTAATGGTACTAACTACTGTGTTCTTATTTGGTATAGAGGTCTTTTGTTGTGCAAGAAGTTGCCATTTACTTTCATATTCCTCAATAAAAGGGCTTTCAGTTGAGAGTTATCTTATTAATAAATCAGTTTGAATGCGTTCCTCTAACTTATGGGCTTCTATAGACGACAGTCAGTAATCAAGTTAATGGTTTATGTTTGTGTTAAAGGTGCTTTGAGTGGCTGTTTATAACCACTATAAAAGAATATATCATGCCTCTTTGCAAAAAGGGTTAGTCCTTTCATTGTCCCTTTCATTTTCTTAATTCCGGTTCCTTAATTAAACCATTATTGATGTTTTTGAGTTCCAGCTCCAGCCCCTACCCCATCTGTTAATTTCTTCTTATGAACCTGTCCATGCGTCTTCATATAATTTGTAAAATGTCAATGTCATAGTCTATCCTTTTATAGTAATTATTTTCTATGACTGAGTTGGCGGATGTTATTACTAGGTGAGGGGAAGATTCAAGAATTTCAGAAGGATTAGATGATGATGATCATGTGGAGCTAGAAAAGAGTAATGTTCTGTTGATGGGTCCAACAGGTTCAGGTATGATATTCATTACAACTGCTTTTCTCGCTTCTTACCTATAAAATGAGGATTAATTGCATCCATATCATTTGCTTTTTTTCTTATCAGTATCTAAAATTGCTACATGACTGCTATGCTAATCTAACTTCCATCAAATAGGGAAGACATTACTTGCAAAAACACTAGCTCGATTTGTGAATGTCCCATTTGTCATTGCTGATGCAACAACACTAACACAGGCAAGTATGTATTCATTGATGTGGTAATGTTAGAATTTGGCAGAGCAAGAGTTAAGCAGGACCAACTCTTTGATGACCATATGAATTTGTGTTTAAGATGTTTTCTTTGTAACCATTCTGTTAACTGGATCATTCTGTTATTGGGAGACTATGGGTTTGAGCTCACAAGTGTCATATTCATCCTCTTTTTCTCAGATCCTATTTAAATATTGTATGCTTCCTTTTTTACTTGTTCGATCTTTGGGTATTATTGGTAGTAAATTTGGAATATCATTTGTTCAGGTCATGTGCATGATTTTATCTAATTTTTAAAAATAATTTTTTATTTGATTTTGTAATTTATTAGTTATTTTTCATGTCCTGAATTTGATCCTGTTAGACCTTCACACTTGCTTGATTGATTCAAATAAAATTTATGAATAGTAATAGTTTTACAAGATCAATCTTGTGATAACTTTGTGTGATTAGTTTTTTCTGCTGGAAATGTTGTGATAATGCTTTGTGATAGACAAGGTAACCTCCTATTTTTACTTTTGATATTTGTTACTTCTATTTTATCTATATTTCTACATAAGAAATATAATTTTGTTAGAGCACCGCAGGTGAGTCATTTTGTTAATGTAAGTGTGAAAATTAAACTTGGGAAATGGTTACAGAGTTAAGGTAGGTGCATTTGTTTTGCTGTACTTTGAGGTCAAAATTTTTTCCAGTGAATCCTGAGCATTGCAATCTGAATTCTAAGTTTTGTCATGGGTGAAGTTCTATACTTGATTGGAGCATATTGTCATATAGAAAGTGTGTTTGGTAATATTATCCATGTTAAATTTGTTAAGGATGTGTATATATTTTGTGCCTTTGAGTTAAAGATTTTGTCCCTTAATTCAGAAATTCAAAGAGTAAATGTAGAGTTGATTATTAAAGTTATTGATGAAGTGGGTATTGTGAGACAAATATCAATTGAAAATAGGAGCGTTCTTTGCATTTTTCATATTTGTATAAAGTAAGCTATTTTAGTTTTTGGAGAAACCTAATTAAAGTTATAATGGTTTTCAACTACATTTAGCAATGGTTACTTGAGGTTACATATGCCTTTAGACTTCTGCTACCCTATATAAGTGCAAGGATTTTGTCATGGGCATTAATGTGGTTGAGGTTGAAGTTATCAAAAAGTATGATCTTTACTGATTTTGGTGAATCATGAGTCCTCTGAAGTCTGAAATGAATCACAAATACCAAACAATCCAACCAAATTTTAAGGGAAACCCTGTAAAATCCACAGGAAACACTAGAAGGGAAGTTGAATAGTGTTTTATAATTCTTTATAGATTTTATGAAAACCTTTTATACAAGCAAAGTGATTTTCAAATAATTTGAGAAACCTTGTGAAACTGGAGTTTTCAGTAACTTGCTGATATGATTCAACAGGTCTAATAAAGTTTTCAGTAACTTGCTGATATGATTCAACAGGTCCAATAAAATGATTTTGAAATAGTTTTACGTGAAAAACAAAGTTATTTTGCTGCGCAAATTATAATACTACTTTTCAGAAGCCTCCTTGGTTAGTTAAAAACTGAAAATAAAGAGATAAGGGTTGAGAAAACTTAGCCAAGCAATTTATCCTGGTTCACCCACTAACACAGTGAGCTACGTCCAGTCCTAGGGCAAACACACAACTGGAATTTCACTATCTAATCAGATACAAGTATTATTTGCACACCTAGCCTCTTCAGGATCTAATCACCCAAGTATTATTTGAACACACAGCCTCTCCAGGCTAAAAACCCAAGTATTGTTTGGACACAACCTCTTCAGGCTAAAACAAAATATTGTTTGAAGGATAAAGCTTAAACTCTCAAACTACACAAGTTTAGAGCTTAAACTGGGTAAGATGTACAAATAACTGAGTTAAACTCGGGATAAGAAAGATGTTGTACAAATGGAACAAATGAGTAAATAACAGAGAGTATTTTTTAGTAGTGTTTCAACAAGTATATTCGTTCTCTCTTCTTTCTTCTGCAAGAGACTTCATATTTATATGATGGGAAACTTCAGTCCGTTGTGCTCCATTGGGTTTCCGTTGTGAGATAGCATTTAATGCAAATGCTCTGTTGAGACACATAGCCTAGAACCCTTGCAGTAGCAGGCAGTAGAGTCAGCAGCTCATGCTTCACTTTTTCTGAGCAAATTGTACTTCGCAGCAGACATTGCCTTTTTGGTGAGAGAAATTTGAAATATGCCAAAAAGGAAGTGTTCTGACTTTCTAGAAGAATGAGAAGCACATGCAACTGAGACAACTACAGTTGACTTGAGTCTTCAAGGAGAATAAGCAGAGAAGTTCTTTTTCGAAAAGTACAGGCTCAGTATGACGTCTTACAACTTCAGGACGTTCTCTGAATTCAATAAGTCTTGATTTCTCAGCAAGTTCCTCTACTTCAGAAGGATTTACCACTTCAGAGGGTTGTATCACATTAGAGGGTTGCTTCATCAGATACCTTCTGAAACACGGAAAAATTACCTTCAGCAGAACCTTTTCTTTCTCATAATGATGTTAACCAAATTTGTTATTCATTAAAACTTAGGGTTATGAGACTTAAACATTATTAACCTTTTAATAATATTTTGAGACCCAACATTCTCCCCCTATTTAATGATGACAAATTTGTTTAAGAACTTTATCAAATATCTGAAGGGAAAAAAATAAGTTTAGAGTATTTCTCCCCCTATATCAGATACTGAAACAGAGCTTCTTACTACAACTTGCTTAAGTCTTGCTCCCCCTGAATCAATGAATCCTTCTGAAACACTTAGCTTCAGATTTTGTTAGTTTCTTAATACTCTCCCTTTTGTCATCAATCAAAAGGGTAAACATAGCTTAGTGAAGAAGTGAAAATAAGAAAGAAATAGATTCAGGATACCACTTGTGCATATCAACACTTTCAGTGTAAACAAAATCAGTAAAATTAATTTTCAGAAAGTGTGAGAATGTTCAAATTTTCTCTGATAAATTTGAATCTATCTTCAGCAAGTGGTTTAGTGAATATATCAGCCCATTGATGCTCTGTATCAATGAACTATATATCAATAACTCTTTTCTGAACATAGTCTCTTATAAAATGATGTTTTATTTCAATATTTTTTGCTCTAGAATGCTGAATTGGGTTTTTGGAAAGGTTAATTGTACTAGTGTTATCATAGAAGACTGGAACAGATTTAACAAAAATATTAAAGTCTTCTAATTGATATTTTACCCAAAGCAGCTGTGAAAAACAACATGTAGCAGCAATATATTCAGCTTCAGCAGTTCATAGAGCTATTGTGCTTTGTCTTTTGCTTGACCAACTGATCAAGTTGCTTCCAATGAAGTGACAGCCACCACTTGTTGATTTCCTTTCAACTCTATCTCCAGCAAAATTAGCATCACAGAATCCTACTAACCTGCAATCCTTGCTCTTCTTACAGCATAGACCAAGATTAGTAGTACCTTTCAAATATCTGAAAATCCTTTTTACAGCTTGGTAATGAGTTACTCTTGGATCAGACTGAAATCTTGCACACAAGCATACACTGAACATAATGTCAGGCCTACTTGCTGTAAGATACAATAAGGATCGAATCATACCTCTATACAAGGTTGGGTCAACAAGTTCTTCTCCTTCATCTTTACTTAATATTGATGAGGGGTGCAAAGGAGTTGTCATAGGCTTGCAATCATGCATATTGAACTTTTTAAGCATTTTCTTTGTATACTTCTCTTGATGGATCCATATACAATCAGAATCTTGCTTAATTTGAAGTCCCAAGAAAAATTTTAGTTCACCCATTAAACTCATTTCAAATTCAGATTGCATAAGCCTTGAGAACTCAGTGCACAGAGAGGAATTTGTTGATCCAAAAATAATGTCATCAACATATATCTGGACTAGAATCAAGTCTTTGTTAGACATTTTTCTGAAAAGGGTTGTATCAACTTTTCCTCTTTCAAAACCATTTTTGAGTAAAAAATTGCTCAATCTTTCATACCAAGCTCTGGGAGCTTGTTTTAGACCATACAGAGCCTTTTTCAGTTTAAAAACATGCTCAGGAAAAGTCAAATTTTCAAAACCAGGGGGTTGTCTAACAAATACCTCTTCCTCAATGAAACCATTTAGGAAGGCACTCTTAACATCCATTTGATACAGTTTGATGCCATTATTTGCTGCATAGGAAAGTAAAATCCTAATGGCTTTAAGCCTTGCTACTAGAGCAAAAGTTTCAGTGAAATCAATACCTTCTTGTTGATTATAGCCTTGTGCAACAAGTCTGGCTTTATTTCTGACATCTTGACCATCTTCAGAGAGTTTGTTTCTAAACACCCATTTGGTTCCTATTATAGTTTTTCCATGGGGTTTAGGAACCAGAGTCCAGACATCACTCCTGGAAAATTGATTAAGCTCTTCTTGCATGGCTAGGATCCACCCTTCATCATGCAGAGCTTCCTCAATATTCTTTGGCTCAATTTTAGAGAGGAAGGCAAGATTATTAACTTCTCTAAGTCTTGATCTTGTTCTTACTCCTTCTGAAGTGTCACCAATGATTTACTCTCGAGGATGATGAGTTCTGTATCTCCACTCATGCCAGCGAGAGAAAACTTTTTCATTCTGAGACTCAACATCAATTCTATGAAGAGAATCAGTTTCAACAGGTTGATGAGGAGACTTTTCAGCAGGTGCTTCAAAGGGTCCTCATGAGGGTCCTTCAGCAAGTTGTTCATCTTTGACCTCTGAAGTCTTTGAAGTAGGGTTCAGCTCCATACCTGCAAAATCCTCTTCTAGATTTGATAGTTCCCTATCAGTCTCTTTCGCATCATTAAATTTAACATGAATGGTTTCTTCAACGGTTAGGATTCTAGAGTTGTAAACTCTATATGCCTTAGAGGTTTCTGAATAACCAATGAAGAATCCTTTATCGGATTTAGAATCAAACTTTCCCAGATCATCTTTGGTGTTGAGTATGAAACACTCACAGCAAAAAATGTGAAAATAAGAAATGTAGGGTTTTTTCCTCTCCACAATTCGTAGGGAGTCCTTTTGAGAATAGGCCTTACCAAAATTCTGTTTTGGATATAGCAAGTTGTGTGAACAGCCTCTGCCCTGAATGACCTTGGAAGATTGCTTGAAATGAGCATGGTTCTACCCATCTCTTGCAAGCTTCTGTTCTTTCTCTCAACAACCTCATTTTGTTGAGGTGTTCTAGCCACTGAGAAATTGTGAGAGATCCCATTCTCATCACAGAACATACTGAAGCTTGAGTTTTCAGACTCACCTCCATGATCACTTCTAATGGCAGACATGCAAAATCATTTCTCATTTTGAACCCTTTTACATAATTTTGAGAAGTTCTCAAAGGTCTCATGCTTGCTTCTGAGAAATATAACCCATGTGAATCTAGAATAGTCATCAATAATAACCAAACCATACTTTTTACCAGCAAGACTTTCTGTTCTTGTAGGACCAAACAAATCAATATGAAGAAGTTCTAAAGGTCTTGAAGTGGAAACAACATTTATACTTTTAAAAGAATTTCTGGTTTGTTTCCCCTTTAGACAATTTTCACATAAAATGTCAGATTTGAAAGAAAACTTGGGTAAACCTTTTACAAGATTATGTTTTGTAAGCTTTGAGATTAATCTCAAGCTGGCATGCCCAAGTTTCTGATGCCAAATCTGTTTTTCATCTTTCACAGAAATAAGACAAGTCACATTTTGATATGCAAGTTTCTCAAGATCAATTTTATACACATTGTTGTGTCTCTTGGCAGTAAAAATGACTTGGTCAGAAGCATCTTTGACTACACAACCTTCCTTGGTGAAAGACACAACATATCCACTGTCACATAATTGACTTATGCTCAGCAGGTTGTGTTTGAGACCTTCAACAAGAAGAACATCTTTAATGACAGAGAGGGGATATACCTACTGAACCTATACCAATGATTCTTCCTTTCTGGTTTCCTCCAAAGGTCACTACCCCTCCATCTTTAGGTCTAAGGTTTTGGAACAAAGACCTTTCTCCTGTCATGTGTCACGAGCACCCACTGTCTATGATAGCACTCTGCTAGAAGCTTGGACCTGCAAGACCTACACTGGAGGATATGCACCAACTTCAAACCTGAGCTTCAAGCAAGGAAGAGTTGGAGAAATTAGTGTCCTACAAATAAAGGTCACTACCCTACAAAATAAGGGTCACTACCCTACAGAAGGACACCTTGACCCTGGATAGGACCCTTGTCCTTTGGACCACCCTTAATTAGGCCTCTCTTGTATTTTCTCTTTATTTTTTGTAATTTCTTTTATTTTCCTTCCTACTTGGGCGCTACATGTATGGGTTTATTGGCTAGTAGGTTGCCTTGCTAAAAGGCTTAGGAGTCTTGGGTTCAATTCCCACATAGGATAGAATTTTTATTCATCTTTTTATTTGTTTTCATGAGTGGGGTGCCATTTTGAGAGGTTTATTGGCTTAAGACTTAGCTTAGCCATAAACCTTGGGGGTCTTGGCTTCAAGACCCACTTAGGAGTGTTTTCACTCACCTTTTATTTTCTTTCTTTTTCACTCTCCTAAAAATCCGCCCCTCTCCCCCTTTTTTCCTATAAATAGGAGTCCTCTCCTCTTGTAATGGACACATTGAATTTTGAAGTAAAGGCATTATGCCAAATTTTCTCCTCCCTTTGTGAGTTGAGTGAGGCTTGGTGGTTGTTGCTCAAACCATACTGAGACTTATCTAATTCTCCTGAATTAGTGGCGTCTGGCATTGGACTTATCTGCTGCAAGTGGATTCTTGCTTCAGTGGCGTCCTTCCCATTTCTTCCTCTCCACTTTTTCTTTCATTTTCTCTCATTTTCCTTCACTTTCTTGCGTGAATATAGCTGCTGTTCCAGCACCTATATTTCGCAATTAATTGCTCAATTGTGATTCTAATCGGTTGGTTTTGCTCAATTCTAGATCCTACAATTATCCGACTATCAGTCTAGGTACCATTTGTGGTTTCTCCTTTGTCATATTAAACACATTTGCAACAGGAATAATCAGAGACTTAGGTACCCACAACTTTTTGGGTCCTTCTTTGTTAGTAGCAGGTCTACTCTTTCTCTTGTGTTTGCATTGAGACACACTGTGTCCAGGCTTTCCATAGTGAGAGCATCCCTTACCTTTCTTAGCTTTTTCAGCAGGTTTAGAATTTGAATCATGTGATGATTCACTATCTGAGTAGCCTAAACCTTCTTTGTTTTTGGAGTTCCTTTGAGCACCCAACATTCTGTTGAGGTTCTTGGTTCCATTAACAAAGTTAGCTAGGTCTCTAGTAAGTTCAGCAACTTGTTTCTTTAAAAATTCATTTTCTTTAATCAAGCTTTCTGAACTACTAGTCCCAGAATTCTTTAAGAGCTTTTCTTTAAGCAAAAGATTTTCAGTTTCTAGAGCTTCACTTTTGTTTGCAACTTCAGTGTATCTCTAGACAAATCTTTGTAATCTTGGAAAAGCTCTTTAGAACTTTCCAGCAAGTCATCATACATGTCTTGAAGAGTTTGAGGAATTACCTCAGATTCAGAACTGTCTGATGAAGGGAGACTTGCCATCAAGCCTAGGTTGGCCTCTTCAGCAGATGCATCTTCCTCTTCTGAAGTTGAATCATCTAAGTCTTCCCAAGTTTCCATCAGACCCTTTTTCTTCTTGAAGAACTTCTTCTTCTTGTAAGAAGGTTTCTTTAGCTTAGGGCAATCTGCCTTCATGTGCCCTGGCTGCTCGCATTCATAGCAGATTATTTTGTCAGTAGCAAATGAATCTTTACCTGACTTACTTACTTTAGTTTTAGAGGATGAGCCTTTTCTGAACTTCCCTTTCCTCTGAAGCATCCTCTTGATCTTTCTGCTCAGAAGAGCTATATCATCATCATCTTCAGAGTCACCTTCTGAACCTTCAAACCCTTCTAAAGATTCCTCAGCTTTCATGGCCTTCTGTGCCACAGACCTTGGCAGTTTGGATTTGGCATTCAGGGCAAGTGACTTCTTTTAGGGGGCATCTTCTCCAAGCTCCAACTCATGGACTTTGAGGGATCCAAGAAGTTCATCCATTCTTAGGGTGTTAAGGTCTTTTGCCTCTTGAATGGCAGTCACTTTGGGCCTCCAAATCTTTGGTAGACTTATAAGGATTTTGCGATTGTTATCACCTGAATCATAGGTCTTTCCCAAAGATTTGAGTCCATTGGTGATGGTTTGAAATCTTCCAAACATCTGATCAATGGATTCAGATTCATGCATTTTGAACATCTCATACTGATGTACCA
The DNA here is from genome assembly GCA_026901365.1 of Sesbania bispinosa. Classification (NCBI taxonomy): domain Eukaryota; kingdom Viridiplantae; phylum Streptophyta; class Magnoliopsida; order Fabales; family Fabaceae; genus Sesbania; species Sesbania bispinosa. The sequence goes on from QLOH01000205.1 coordinate 804,306, forward strand.
ACATGCTGATTTTGGATTGCTCTACATTGTCAATTCCTTCATGAGCTGCAGCCATGCACCTTCTCATACTCTGATTTACTCAAAGAGCAGACCAGGTAGAGTTTTGCTTTGGCATTTAATTGTACACGAGCCTTATGATCACCAGTCCATTCTGACTTGGGAATGGGCACACCATTGTTGGTAGGAACATAATCACCATCAGTGACCATGTCACATAGATCTATGTTGCTACTTTTTATAAAGAGCTTCATACGATCTCTCCAATAATGATAGTCAGAACCATTGAAAGCTGGGGGTCTGGAGACTGAGGCACCTTCAGCAATGTAGTGAGAGTTGCTTGTAGAGGTTTCCATCTGAATCTTTTTCCTCAGCACTTGTTAGATGCTCAACCCGAGGTTGAGCTCTGATACCAACTGTAGAAACCACAGGAAACACTAGAAGGGGGGTTGAATAGTGTTTTATAATTCTTTACAAATTTTATGAAAACCTTTTATATAAGCAAAGTGATTTTCAAATAATTTGAGCAACCTTTTGAAACTGGAGTTTTCAGTAACTTGCTGATATGATTCAGCAGGTCCAATAAAATGATTTTGAAATAGTTTTACGTGAAAAACAAAGTTATTTTGCTGCGCAAATTATAATACTACTTTTCAGAACCCTCATTGGTTAGTTAAAAACTGAAAATAAAGAGATAAGGGTTGAGAAAACTTAGCCAAGCAATTTATCCTGGTTCACCCACTAACACAGTGAGCTACGTCCAGTCCTAGGGCAAACACACAACTGGAATTTCACTATCTGATCAGATACAAGTATTATTTGCACACCTAGCCTCTTCAGGATCTAATCACCCAAGTATTATTTGAACACACAGCCTCTCCAGGCTAAAAACCCAAGTATTGTTTGGACATAACCTCTTCAGGCTAAAACAAAATATTGTTTGAAGGATAAAGCTTAAACTCTCAAACTACACAAGTTTAGAGCTTAAACTGGGTAAGATGTACAAATAACTGAGTTAAACTCGGGATAAGAAAGATGTTGTACAAATGGAACAAATGAGTAAATAACAAAGAGTATTTTTTAGCAGCGTTTCAGCAAGTATATTCGTTCTCTCTTCTTTCTTCTGCAAGAGACTTCATATTTATATGATGGGAAACTTTAGTCCATTGTGCTCCATTGGGTTTCCGTTGTGAGATAGCATTTAATGCAAATGCTCCCATTGAGACACATAGCCTAGAACCCTTGCAGTAGCAGGTAGTAGAGTCAGCAGCTCATGCTTCACTTTTTCTGAGCAAATTGTACTTCGCAACAGACATTGCCTTTTTGGTGAGAGAAATTTGAAATATGCCAAAAAGCAAGTGTTCTGACTTTCCAGAAGAATGAGGAGCATAAGCAACTGAGACAACTACGGTTGACTTGAGTCTTCAAGGAGAATAAGCAGAGAAGTTCTTTTTCGAAAAGTACAGGCTCAGTATGACGTCTTACAACTTCAGGAGGTTCTCTGACTTCAGTAAGTCTTGATTTCTCAGCAAGTTCCTCTACTTCAGTATGATTTACTACTTCAGAGGGTTGTACCACATCAGAGGGTGGCATTGAAATATTAATTGAACTGTTGAGCTCAGTGAAGTGAAACTGTCAAGTGTCAACGTACAAAGGTCCCTTTAATGAACAGTTGTTGCGTACCAAGCCTTGCATTATTTTCACTGCTACCTTTAAAAAACCAAAACATAAATGTTCCACTAAAGAGCAAATGTGTCTTCTTGTCTCAAATTATTTTCTTCCATCGACCCAACATCATATATTACAGTATCCTCTAAGAGCAGCTTCCCACCATCAACTTTCTGAAAAGATGGTTCCTTTATTAATTCTATCCTCACTCTTAGCCTCACATTCTACTTGGAAAATGGATATAATAAAATGTTGGTCTTCAAGTACAAACATAATAGGTGACCCACCCAAAGCAGCAATCTAGGAAAATTAGTGTGGCAGGTAAGTCATTTTGTTAATGTAAGTGTGAAAATTAGAATTGGGAAATAGTTACATAGTTAAGGTAGGTGCATTTGTTTTGCTGTACTTTGAAGTCAAAATTTTTTCCAGTGAATCCTAAGCATTGCAATCTTAAAGTGTGTTTATTAATATTATCCATGTTAAATTTGTTAAGGATGTGTATATACTTTGTGGTTTTGAGTTAAAGATTTTGTCCCTTAATTCTGAAATTCAAAGTGTAAATGTAGAGTTGATTATTAAAGCTATTGATGAAGTGGATATTGTGAGACACATATCAGTTGAAAATAGGAGTAATCTTTGCATTTTTCATATTTGTATAAAGTAAGCTATTTTAGTTTTTGGAGAAACCTGATTAAAGTTATAATGGTTTTCAACTACATTTAGCAATGGTTACTTGAGGTTACATATGCCTTTAGACTTCTGCTACCCTATATAAGTGCAAGGATTTTGTCATGGACATTAATGTGGTTGAGGTTGAAGTTGTCAAAAAGTATGATCTTTACTGATTTTTGGTGAATCGTGAGTCCTCTAAAGTCTGAAATGAATCCGGATTTTAGGGAGGGTTGGAAAAATGAATTGGGGAAATTTTTTTGTGTGTCAGAGAGTATCCACTATATACGACATTATGATAGTTATTTGAATTTGAATTTTGGAAGTCTTCATTAATATAGCCTTTAATTTCTGCATTTTACTGTAATATGGTTACCATTTTCACATAATACAATCTTCACTTGATTACATGAAGCCTTCACAGAAGGTCAACAGGACTTATTATGCTAAATTTGTGAATTGCTAGGTCATCTGTTGTGGGCCTTGCTGAACCTCTGTCTCATATGACCTATGTCTATTTGTTTTATTCAGGATATTGGTTTTGGAATTTAGTTTTTCATGTAGTTAAATTTGGAGGGACTAATATGAAACTTTTTTTTTGGTAGAAAACTAATATGAAACTTTGTGAGTCTAACATTTTCAGTTGCTTATATTTTGTCTACTGGCTTAATGGTGTAGTGCCTAGAACACTTTCCCTTCCCATTTCCTGCTGACACTAGATGAATTGAGGTAAAAATCATACTTTCTTTGTGATTGGGGGAAAGTTAGTACTTGAAACTTATCATTGTGTTTGTGTAGTTTCTCCTTTTTTGGGAGTAGTACTAATCAAAGCATGACATGATTTTTACTTATGAAAATCTGAAATTTAGTTATTGTGAATACAAAAGTAAAGCAAAGGGTTTCGTTTATGCATTTCTGTATGTCAGTATGCATTTCAGATAGCCATTTTAATGATGACCTTTTATATGGATATTTTGTTACTGGTATTTACTTCTCATTTATGTACAACATAAACATGAAAGTTATTCAGTACAAGCACGGTTGAAAGGAAATCCAACATCATCATATTTCTTAAATAAATTACAATATGAAAGAACATGATAGATATTAATATACATTTTACTATTGACGTAATTTATACAAGTGTAATTGAATAACAATATCATGCTTATGATATTCTTTGAGATTTTTTGAAATATAATAACTATTGGTTAAAAAAATTCAAAGTTTTAAGAATTTATATTTATTGAATAAAAGTAGTTAAAATATATATAGTTTCCTAATAGACCCATAAGGACTAAAATATCCTCCAATTACCAATTAGTTTCACACGGTATTAAAAATTTAAGAGTGTTAAATAGAATATGTTTAGTGCTTTACATATTTTAAATGAATATTTTAAAATTTGTAATTTCTTAATCAATAATCTTTCGCTTCTAACTACACTCTTGATTTTATATTTACCAGGGAATTATATGTGTCGTTCACATGAGTATATCTTCATTAATCATAGCATACATATGTATCTTGGTATATATATGTGTGTGTGATCTTAATTGATTAATATGAAGTACAACATAGATAATAAAATTATATTATTCTGTAACTCAGAATAATTTTAATTAGATGTTGACCCGCGCTTGATGCGAAGAAAGAAATAATTTTATAAATTTTTTTAACTCAAATTTAAAATATTAAATATATCAAGTATAAATATAATATAATTTAAGGTTTGATTTTAAATTAAATAAAAATTATATTTTATAGAAAATATGAGTTTGAGATAATGTAAGTGAGAAAAAAGATATTTGTCAATTTTGGTTAATCAATAATATGTTAAAATATTAAAAGAATTTTAATGATTAAAAGGGAAAGAAGAGTGAATCTATATTGAATTAACCATTTTAAAATATTAAAGGTATTTTAATAATGATCAATTGAGTATGAATGGATGATCCATTTGAGTATCAGAATTAGAAGATTAAGAAGTTGAAGAATTTAAGTATAAATATAAAATATTAGATATATCATGTATAAATGTAATAGAAATTAAGCTTTGTTTTTAAATTTAATAAAAAATTTATTTTATAGAAAATATGAGTTTGAGATAATGTAAGTGGGAGAAATATATTTTTTAAATTTGGTTAATTAATAATATGTTGAAATATTAAAAGAATTTTAATGTAAAAAATGTTGGGATATTGAGATGGTGTTAATTAAAATAAAATCTTTACATGGTAAAAATAGTGTACATGTGGAAACAATTTGAAATATTAAATATATCATGTTTAAATAAATGAGTTTGATATATATACACTGTCAGTGTAAAAAAAATTTACACAGACATACAACGATGTGTTGCCACGCCATTTAATGAATGTGACCTCATGTGTGATTAAATTCATTAAATGATGTGGCAGCATATTATTAGATGTCTGTGTAAAATTTCTTTAAACTGACAATGTATATTAATTAAATCCTAAATGAATATAATTTTTATGTTTTGATATGAATTTTAGTAAGAATTATATTTGATAGAAAATATTGTGCTTTTTTGGTGAATTAATAATATTTTAAAATATTAAAAGGATTTTAATGATAAAAAGGAAAAGATGATTGAATTCATTTGGAATTAACCGTTTCAAAATATTAAAAGCATTTTAATTATGGTAAAAAAATGTAACTGAAAGAGCTATTTGAGTGTGAGAATTAGAGGATTAAGAAGTTGAAAGGTTAGGAAATTGAGATGGTGTCAACTAAGATAAAATGTTGATGTTGCAAAAATAGTATACAAGTGGTAACACCATAATCCGTGACTCATCTTTATATATATGTAATAGATTATATTTGATAGAAAATATTGTGCTTTTTTAGTGATTTAATAATATTTTAAAATACTAAAAGGATTTTAATAATAAAAAGGAAAAGATGAGTGAATTCATTTGAAATTAACTGTTTTAAAATATTAAAAGTATTTTATTTATGGTAAAAGAAATGTGAGTGAATGAGCCATTTGAGTGTGAGAATTAGAAGATTAACAAAGGAAATTGATATGGTGTCAACTAAGATAAAATGTTGATGTGGCAAAAATAATATACAAGTGGCAACACTATAATCCCCGACTCAGTTTTAATATATGTAAAAGATAATAAATCGATAATTAAAATCATTCATGGAATGGGGTTGGTAGATGTACAAAAAATATAATCTTTAAGGAGGTTATCCAAAAAATTTAATAAACCAAATCTTGAATGTAGAGTGGTTATCTATTGTTTATAAGAGTTAATGTTGACATGTATTTGTTACTGTTGATTTTGTTAAATCCTAATTATTATTATGGTGTTTCTTCATAGAAGCATGTTGATGAGAACAATTTTATTCACACTTTACATAATTAATCTTAGCTTTATTGGACTCTAATTTTGATTATATCCACTGTTTTAATTGGAATATATCAAATTGGACTTAATTGGGCTTTAACTAGAAATATTGTTTAAATTCGGATTTTTAAGCCTATTGACCTACCTGTCTTGTTTTGATGATATCTGGAGCTAGAAGTGTCCGATTTGAGTGATTCCAGTTGAGTTGGAAAGCTAACTTCTGGGGCTTTAATTTGATATGCTATATGGCTATATTCCACCAAGAGACGAGGTGTAGTTTTCAATTTGAAGTTGACGTTCAGAAGTTGTCTGAAGCTGAGCGGGAACAACAAGTTTCTCAAGTAGTTGCTGAAGTAGTTTTAGTATTTTGGGCCTGATGTTGAGTCTCAGAATTAATTTAAGCATTTAAATTACATTCAAGACTTATTATCCTTGGTTTTAATGATTAACAAATAAGATCACATATAAACAGGTTCTACTAAGAAATGTATTGTTTTGTAGATTGTATTTCAGGATGTAGTAATCATTTGAAGCCTAGAAGACAGCAAAGGAAGAAGAAATCCAAAAGATAGATGAAGCAAATCTGAGCAACAAGAAACCGAAAAAGCTATGGTATATTATCTGCAGAAAAGCACAGAAAGTGAAGAGAAGAGGAATCTCAACTATCTGAAGACAAGCTTGCGTCTGAAGAGTGACTATCATCTGAAGACTTGAAGACAAACTGAAGATTTGACTCCGTCTGAAGGGTGACTATCATCTGAAGACTTGAAGACAAACTGAAGACTTGACTCCGTCTCAAGAGTGACTATCATCTGAAGACTTGAAGACAAACTGAAGACTTGACTCCGTCTGAAGAGTGATTATCATCTGAAGACTTGAAGACAAACTGAAGATTTGACTCCGTCTGAAGGGTGACTATCATCTGAAGACTTGAAGACAAACTGAAGATTTGACTCCGTCTGAAGAGTGACTATCATCTGAAGATTTGAAGCTGATCTGAAGAACTCTGTATATCTGAAGGCTGAATGTGTCAGAATCAAGAGCTGACCTCTTGAAGACTTTGCTAAGTGTGAAGAACACTCTACCCAATGAATTACGCATTTCAACACAAAAATCAGAACTACTTTCTTGCCTCGTTCAAAAGATTTGCACAAATAAGAAAACTCTGCAACTACTGTTGCACCTGCAACGAAAAAGCACTGCATGGGCAGACCTACTGCATCTACTGCTGCCCAGAACGTATCAGAAGACCGAACAAGAAATTGACAAAAGCTATCTGGACCAAGTATACTCATTTCAAGTAATCATCTTCAATAGGAAGAGACAAAGAAGAACATAGCTATGATCATCTGAAGAAAAGAAGAAGTAATTTTTGCTAGAAGAAAGGAACTTGCTGAAAGTATCCTTAGTGTGAAGAACTAAGAAATGCTTAACACAATCATCTGAGATAAGCATATGTTGAAGCTGATGACATCAAGTTTAAAAAATGCAACCATTTGAAAGCTCACTAATCGTCTGAAAGTATGTGAAGATTAAAACCTTTTGAACACATACTCTCTGAACAAGATGATGAGATATATCAGACTATCTGAAGACATGAAGACTTTCAAATCTGACTACGTGGACAAATCTCAAACTACGGAAGTCTCAACAAAGGCAAAGACCATATGTTCAACAGCTAGAATATTATTCAAATATTCTTAAGAGAGAAGTAGGGTGGGAATAGGCCAGCCGGCCTGGCCTGTTTATAGCCTGGCCTGGCCTGGCTCGTTTAGTAAAAAGGTCAGGCTAAGGCTTCTTAAAAGACCTGTTTAGTTAAATAGGCCAGGCTACAGGCCTATGAAAAAGCCTATTAGGCTTAACAGGCCGGCCCGTTTAATATAATAATATATAATATATTAAATTAATTATATAAATAACTATAAATATAATTAAAAAAATTATAATATAGTAAAAAATTAGAATAAATTAAATTAATTATATAAAAAATCCTGCTTAAAAGGCCTGCTGGCTTGCATAGGCTTATAGGCTTGTTGGCCTGTTGGTAGGCCTTGTTATAAAACAGGCTTCTAAACAGGCTTACAGGCCAGGCCAAGCGTTTTTGCAGGCCAGGCCAAGGCTTACAAAAAGGCCTGTAACAGGTAATAGGCCAGGCTCAGGCTTAAGAATTATGAGTCAGGCCAGGCTCAGGCCTACCAAAGCCTGGCCTAGCCTGGCCTGTTTCCACCCCTAGAGAGAAGAAGGAGAAAACGTCAGAAGCTCAGAAGCTAAGCAAAAATGAAGATAGCACAACTTGAGCAAAAGGACAAATCTAACGGATATCTCCTTACACTCACAGAGAAGAAAGGTGAAAGAACAAGAAGATGCAGAGAGAGAAAAGAAGTATCTACTTATGAAAGGAAAATCTTTCAAGGTTAAAGAACTCATTTAAAAGTGTGACGAAGCTAAGCTATCTGCACACCTATTCTGCTTAACAAGAAGTAACCGTTTAAGAAGTTATTTCACAACGACTATACTAAGCCAAATCACTTCTTCTCAACGGTAACCAAACAATCTTCAACGACTATATTTCCAGAACTTATAAATAGTCCTAAGAAAGTCTTTGAAGATGTTGATCTGCCTATGGGTTGAACTTATTATAAGATATGATCAGTCAGCCAAGATCCTAGAATCTGAATTGACAAACCCACGGTTAAGTGGTGAGAAGGTAATCTAGGACTGCCAATGATCAAGCCCAAGAGAGAACCTGCTAAAGCTCAAACCATATCTTATCAAGCCAACTCTCTGAAGAAGAAAAATACAGGGAAGAACCCAATTAGAAATTCATACACTTATCTCTCTCTAACATCCTTGTACTTAGAATTATCCATTGTATCCTGAGTAGTACTCAGTTAACCCTTAGTACATGAAGAATCTGAGTTTATGTTTCTTAGAAACTTAAACTTAGTTTATGTTGTAAACACTATATGTGTCTGAGAGCGTGGAAAGGCTTGGTGGAAGAAAGAATACTTGTTGTTGAGCCTGGAGAGGCTTGTCTGTAAAATAATACTGCATATGTTGCCTGGAGAGGCAGTTGAAAACAAAGGAATACTTGTTGTTACGCCTGAATAGGCTGTGGTAAAAGAATACTTGTATTTGTGTTCAGATAGTGGAAAATCTAGTGGTGGTTTGCCTTGGGACTGGATGTAGCTCACTGGGTTGGTGAGTGAACCAGGATAAATTTATGGCTAAGTCTTCTTTCCCTTAATCTCTGTTAATTCAGTTTATCAGTTATTTTGAAAGTTGTTTTAAATATCAAAACTTATCTTTAAACCAACGTATTTTTAATAAAATTGTACTTGCATCTGAAATCAGTTCAGAAGGTACAGATGAACTTGAGATGATCCCTATCGTCTTAAGTATTTTAGAAACTAATCTTTAAAGATCCTCTGAAATAACCTTATGAAGTGTTTCAGGTTCTTCTCAAATAACTCATTTTGTAAATCAGAAGATAAATTACTTGTATGCCAATATCAACTATATTCAAACTTCTTGTTGTGTCCTTGATGTTTAATAAAGTCCTTTTTAAACAAAGTTCTGATAAACATTTTTTATCCTCTGAAGTGATCTTAGAAATTGTAACAGCTTTCTCATCCTTGTCATTTCATTGAAAAACTTATTTTCTTATCTTCCGCAAAACTCTGATAACTTTAATTATCTTTCAATTAAGTTTTTCATAACAATTTATCTTAATTCATTTGATGTTTTAAAATGGTTTCCAAAATTTGCTTAAGTCTTTAAAACACTATTCAACCCCCCTTCTAGTGTTTCCTGTGGCCCTAACACCTGAAACCTGTTAGTCTGGGCCCATTTTACCTCTGCCATCAGATTAATCTTGTGGTTTAGGGAGTAGTATAAATAGAGGCTGTTACAATTCTGTTAGACACCTTTTACATCATTTTTCACATTTTCATTTTCACATAGATTGAAGTTGAGAGGACCCTTGGCTCTCTCTTCTTCTCTTTGTTTTTCTGCATTTTCGTTTTCTTCTTCTTCTTCCTTCTACAATTTCGTTTTCCATTCTTCGTCTCATGGAAGGCTAAACTTCTGAGGATTGATTCTTGAGTGATTTTACATTGGATTCTGAGGTTTATTTCAATTCAAATTCGTATTTCAATTTCTGCAGTAAATTCAATTTCATCTTCTCCTTTAGAATTCTGGTTTAGTTTCTTGAATTGGATCTGAACGCTTGTTAATGATTCAATTCTGTTTTTCACTTAGAATTCTGGTTTAGTTTGCTTAATTCTAAACAACCAACTGTTTGCTTAATTCAAGAGGTAAAGGATTAGAAATCTCATAACCGGTACGCTTAGTCTGGTCTCGCAAGTTCGCTTAGTTCTTGAGTGAGATTATTGTTGAATTGATTGACGCTTGTTCGTTTAATTCGAATCTGTTCTGGAAATTGAGAACGGTGCATTTTAACTGATGAAGAATCCAAATGTAAATGAACGAGAGAATCAATCTGTTTTCTTACATCGTTTTACATCTTACTTCCTTGTTTACAAAACCTTTTTCTGAACAAACAACCAAACCCCCTGTTTCTGTTACGTTCTAAAACTCTGCACTGTTAAGACAGTCCCTGTCTTAAGACAGTCTGAAGTCTTAAGACAATCTAAAGTCTTAAGACCATCTGAAGTCTTGAGACCGTCTGAACTCTTAAGACAGTCTGAAGTCTTAAGATCGATCTGAAGTTCTGGTTCTAAATTTTTGGTCTGAAATCTGATATTCTGAATTGTTATTGAATTCCTTGAGAGACGACTTTGGGTTATCTAACCCTCACTACACTTAATTCATATTATTTGATTGGGTACGACCTCGATCAAATTTGAAGTCCTAACAACATTTAGTGATCTTTACCTACCTTTATTAAATAAATGGGAAGGATAAAAACATGCCAAATGTATTTTTCTACTGTCAAAAATCTATTTTTGCTGTTAAAATAAATTCTGTTGTCAAGGAAAAATGTACTGTCTGAAATTCTGTTGTTCACAACAGCAGAAAAATGTGACAGCAACATACAATAATAGTAAACAACAATTTCATACAGTAAACAGTAAGTTTCAGACAGCAATAACTACGGAATAGCTACGCAAGTTTGTAAAGATCGTTCAACATGAAGATATAATACAGAGGTTCAACCTCGGAGATTTAGAAAGGGAGATTTGGTCCTTCGAAAAATTGAACAAGCTAGAAAAGATCCTAGACATGGGAAGCTAGCCCCAAATTGGGAAGGACCATTCAGAATTAGAAAGGAAATCGGATTAGGAGCATATGAGCTCGAACACCTGTCAGCAAAGCAAGTCCCCAGAATGTGGAATGCTAAGCACTTGAGATTTTATTTCAGTTAATCAAATTGTATGATGACAGTTAGGTTAGGCACTTGAGATTTTATTTCAGTTAATCAAAATTGGAGAGTACCCGGTACGGGTACTCTCCAATTTTGGAGTACCCGTGCTTCAGAGATAAGAAATTTAATTTTGAGATTTTAGAAGTGTATTGTGACCTTTTCTCTGTGTCCAATTATTGGTGTTCATGTATTGTGACCTTTAAGAATATGAAAAGAAGATTCAGGGATATAAGAAGAGGGAAATTGAGTGGCAGATGCAGTTGCAGCTACCAAGGAACAACTTTAAACAAATTGTAAAGAACAAAACAGTACTCTTAAACAAATAGGCAGAGAAATTGATAACCAAGAGCCACGTGAGCACGGTTTTCTTCTTAGTCTGTGTGCCAAATAACAGTATGTGACTAATCTACTGGGCTTGCTAGTTCACGTTACTTGTCTTGATCAGTAAAGTAATTTGAGATAGCTGCCAACCAAATATTGTAATTATCAATGCTGGAATCAAACCTGTAGTGTAGAGTGGTCTTTAGTGGCCGACAATTTCGCCGCATATGACATACATTTTTCTAAAACATATCAGTTACAATTATGATAACATTTTTCATTTTTCTGTTTGAGATTAGAGGCAGTAGTCTATAAACTATAGCTACCCCTGTTACAGGTTAAGTGTTTTCTGACTCGAGACTTTCCTTACCTTAGTATCTCCTTCTCCTATTTAAAATTTGAGTCACAAAAATAAGGTATAGTAGTCTAGCATTTGAATATACACACTCAACCTAAGCAGTGTTATAAAGAGGCTTGTTGGCAGGCTATAAATATTATTCTAAGTGGTGATTAATAAATCATTTTATTAGTATCAATGATGACATTTGTGTTGGTTGCAGACGATTCCTTCTTCAAAACTATTGTTCCCGATGTATATGCTTGGTGATTGCACAGAAAGTATCAGTATTGGCTTCATTTTACTCTGGGTTATGCCTCTCGGAAACCTTATTTTGTGTTTTTTGTTTGATATTTGATTGCCAGGGATAAGCTTTATCATGTATACTCCAATTTCTTGCCATTCTTATTTGTTCTGTTTACAGACTTGTGACATGATGTGCATGACTTTTCTCACTTGGAGTAAAAAAAAACTTAGAAATAAGATTTGCGTGACAATTAGTTTGCATTGTTTTCAAGGTGTGTGATGAAACCGTGAAGTTACTTGGAAAAGTTGATATGTTTTTCTCAGCCCCAAGCATCCTCCACTGGCTGATGAAGCTCAGAGGGCCCTTGATTGGGTTGTTGATCAAACAATAAAATCTGGTTTGTTCTTGTCATTTTTCTCATTTACTGTTGTTTATCACTAATTACAAAAAGTTGAAAACTGCTTGAATATATATTTCATATGTTCATGTGCCCTTTTATTTTATCTAATATTTTTATGTGCAGTTGATCTCTTACTGTTTGGGTTCTGTTTATTAATTCTTTTTAATCAACTTGCTACCTACCATGTATGCTTATGAAGCAGCCACCTTCCTTATAAATCCAACCCGTTTCATTTTCTTCCTTCCTATGGATTTCTTTCTTATTCCTCATTTATTTTTCTTGTCCTTTCTGCCCCTTCTTTTCCTTTCCATTTCAAAAAGCATCATCTCTCTTCTTCACTCTCTTTTAATCTCATGTGTATGTAACATATATACCATTAGATCCATCACATACAAGGAGATCAACAACCACCTTCTAATATACAAGTCACACACACTCACTTGAAGAATAAAATAAAAAGCCATGGATGACTCCTCTGTTGCTTATATCCACTTGGTAAGTTTTAATTGGCTTGACTTAAATTTAAGCCTTTAATTTGTCTCATTTATTTGATCAAATATTAATTATTTCAGGTACAAACATATATATCATGTAACTAATTTCAATATATATTACCACTATTTAATTTCTTCTATTTCCTTTTAGTGTTAATTATATGCATACATGTATATATATGTAGGTGCACCGTCTGATAGGAGAGTGTATCCCATTCAACATGAGCAAAGAAGAGTGCATGGAAGCTCTTTCAAAACATTCAAATATCAAACCGGTTATCACCTCCACTGGTAAAGTCACTTGATTTGACTCTCCCTTTTGTACCTCAAGGTTAATTAAATTTACAAACTCTTGTCTGAATTTCAAAAAACATAAGGTTAATATATATATAATCTGTTTTTTCAATTTGAAATTATTTTCCCTTGTTAAACCAATAGGATATTAGTGTTGTATTGATGCGCATCAAGTAATGTATATGTAGTAGTGGTAAGGTTATTAGATTCCATGTTACTATGAAAAGATGTTAAAATAATATTCCATTGTTATGTTCTTTTCCTTTGTACCATTCTTTTGCCTTGCTATGAAACTCTCGTAGTTTTATTGGACATAATTTCTTAATTTCTTTTCATCGGTTTTGAATATTCCTATTTCTAATATTTATACAGGGGCTTTTTTAATTCGTTTTCCAATGCTACCTTCTTCAGTTGATTGTTTACTTAATCAGATTTTATGCACATTTTTAAATAACTAAGCTTAGCCATCAGGAATTCAAAATAAATGCTTTCCTTTAGCCTTTGTTTCCTTATTAATTTTGCTCTTTGCAAGATTTCTTACACCCTCTCTAAATTACTTGGTGCTATTGCAAGTACTCATGCAGGGCTGGAGGACAACCAGAGCACATTCTTAACTTTGGGTGCAGCCCTTGGATACAATAACTTGTCTGAGTTGTCACTACTAAACTCTTGGAATATTGATGTCTTGATAGATACAAAAAGCAACCTTTGAGTTTTCATAAATAAAACTTAATATTCCACTTTCTGTACAAAATTCTGTCTCTTGTGTCTATTTATTTTTTGGGTGTGTTATAGAGCTTAGTATTGAATAAATTGATGGCATTTTGGTGGATTGATTGATGAGAAGGAAGGTGCAGAGGAGGATATGGATAACAACAAAAATGAAGACATAATTGGAGAACCACTTGAGGTAATTGATCCTTTTGCTCTCTTTACAATTTGTTACTTTCTTGTAATGTTACTGCATTTGAGCACATTGTGATTAAAGTAATTAGAACTGCATTGGATTTGTTCAATTTCTATGTCAGGCTTAAAACTCTAAAGTTGAATTTGTTTTACTCACATGACTAATTTATGCATGATGCTTGGTTTTTTTCTACATATATTGATAAATGCTGAAGGTCAAATTTCTGCTCACATATTAGATGAGAATATTGAGATCCCCAATTATCCTCCTTTCCACTATGCGTTTTCCTTCTAAATTCCTTTTGAATTCCATGTCGGACATTGCAGGTTGTGGGTTATTAGATCTTCTGCTCATCTTACCTTTGATTAGTAGTTTATTTAACTTACTTTCATGGTTTCCTTATGAAAGTAGCTTATTTAGCTTCCTTTAGTAAATATGAGTGTTAGCCTGTCAATGGCAAGTTATTCATGGATTTTAGAGTTCAGTTTTTTGGCGTCCATTTATTTATGTTATACTCCCTCCATTTCATATTGATAGTCGTTTTAGGAAAATAAATTTTTTTCATAATATGAGTCGTTCTCTAGTTTCTATGTGAGTATTAATGTTAGTTTTCCATTTTTACCCTCCCACTTTTATGGGAAAAGAAACTTAAAAAACTGTGCACCACACTACTCATTAATATATTTAGGTAAAATGAAAAAAAGTGTGTAATAAATTAATAAGGGTAATTTAGTAAGATTACTATGTCTTTTAAGTCATTTATTATTGTTCTTAATTTGTGTGTAAAAACCTTAAACGACTGTCAAAATGGAATGGAGGGAGTAATTAATATGCATACAAGCATGACAATTAGACAAGGTATAATTAATATTCATGGATTTTAGAGTTCAGTTTTTTTGGTGTCCATTTATTTATGTTATAATTAATATGCATACAAGCATGACAATTAGACAAGGTATAAAGCTTACTAAAACAATTAGGATTAGTTATAATTTAATTGTTGTGTCTGTATTATTCCAATAGTTGTCTGGTTACCGCGTTAGGTTTTCTAACAAGTTAGAGACGGAATTTAGAGACAAAGTTTTCAGACTCTAATAACTGACTTTCTAGATCGGTCACCATGATAACTGATCTAAAACGTCGCTTGTTTAGATCAGTTATCCAATTTTTCTAGATTGGTTGTTATTCACAACCGATTTAAAAGATAATTACTAAATCAGTCATTCACCTGATTTAAAAAGTCATTACTTTTTATACTGGCTGTATCTATATCTACTGCGCAACCGATCTAAAAAACCCTTTTTACTCGATTTAAAAGGCCTTTTTTGTACTAGTGAACAATATAATCAGGATCTTTCTTCCAACAGGTATAATCCATGTTGGATGAATCATCCAAATTTGAGGTTGGGTAATTCTTCTCAGCAGCAGCAGCCACCACAACAGTCTTTTGTACCCTATCAGTCACATGCTGCTGGTCTTAATAGACCCTATCAACCTCCACACTTGCAGCAGCAGCAACCTCCACCACCAGCTGCTGCACCTTCCAAGAGTGAGCCTTCCTTGGAAGAATTAATGAGGCAAATGGCAATCAACAATCTGAATTTCCAGCAAAGGACCGAAGCAACTATTCAGAGCCTAGAAAATCAGATTGGTCAGATGGCTACCACTATTAATAAGCTGCAGTCCCAGGGTTCAGACAAGCTTCCTGCTCAAACAGTTGTCAACCCTCGGCAGAATGTGTGCAATCACCTTGAGATTAGGTAAGAGTCTGCAAGTGTCTGAAAGGCAACAGTTTGAATAAGAAAATGAGATTATTATAGCTTCAGACAGTACAACTTCAGTAGGTACAACTTCAGCAGGTCCTGTTTCAGAAAGTACTGTTTCAACATGTATAACTTCAGACAACCCTGTACATGAGCGAGCTTGTCCTAGTCCTTTGAGCAGCCCCAGTTCCTCAAGCACTGTGCAACCTTTTATTCCTCTTCCATTCCCTTAGAGAGTTGTGTAGAAGAGTAAAAAATTGGAAGAGGCTAACAAGGAAATTTTGGAAACTTTCAGAAAAGTGGAGGTCAATATACCCCTACTTGAGGCCATAAAGTAAATTCCAAGATATGCCAAGTTTCTGAAGGATTTATGCACCCATGGGAGGTGGCTGAAGGGCAATGAGAGGATCAGTATGGGAAGGAATGTCTCTGCACTCATTGAGAGGCTAGTGACTACTATTCCTGAAAAATGCAATGATCCATGTAACATCCCGCAAATTAGGAAGTTTAATAACTTATTAGACTGAAAATAAGAAGGTTATGTGTTGGTATTTAAGGGGAAGTGAATTGAGAAATTAAAGATTGAAAGTGGATTATAGAAACTAAGATAGAATTCCATTCAGGTTAAAGTGAAGAGTTTTGGGTCCTGGTAATCGATTACAGGGAGTCTGTAATCGATTACTAGAGAGCTAGTTTTTAGGTAATCGATTTCTCACAGGCTGTAATCGATTACCTGAGAGCTGAGTTTTTGGTAATCGATTACAAGGATTTTGTAATCAATTACCCGAGAGCTGGTTTTGTATAATCAATTACTCATAGGGTGGTAATCGATTACCTGAGAGCTGAGTTTTTGGTAATCGATTACCAAGGGTTGTAATCGATTACCAGATTACCAGAAACGTTTTCCAGTGTAAATTCTACCTCTAGTAATCGATTACAGCACGACTGTAATCGATTACCAGCTGTCCAGTATAAATACCCGGACATGCAAAATCTGAAAAATTCTATTTTTCTTCTTCTCCTTCCACGCGACCTAGAGAGAGGAAGAGTGAGCTTAGAGAGAGGGAACTCAAATTGGAGATTAGAAAGGGATTTGAAGCAAGGATCATCAATTGGATCGCTTCAACTCCTCTTTCTCCTCTTGAATTTCTAAGATTTGGTGAGTATAACTCACACATTCTCACTTTTCCTTGATTTTGATTTCTCCCCATTATATGAACCCTACTATCTTGATTCCCTTTCTATATGTATATTGTAGTTAGATTGTTGATTGTGGTGTATGATTGAGTCGTTTGATCGATGATTTTCGTTGAAAACCTTAGGATAGCGAAACTTACGAAAGTAGCGAGATTACGAAATGCTCTATATATGCACCCCACCCTTTGTTTTCCTTTCTATGAGATTAAAATGGATAGAATTATGATATTTGCAATGAGTTTGATTAGATTATGCTTGGATTGATTGTAAAGCTATTGAATTTCGAGGTTACGAAAGTTACGAAACTTGCGAAAGTCTCGAAACACTCGAAATGTTCGAAATTCTGGTTTAACTATCGATTTATGTTTACCGGTTTCGACCGTGAGTTAATTCAAGCCGGCCTTTGCGCTGTGAGTTAAGAAAACTAAATAATTATGTGAAAACTTGACTTCGGTCCAGTAATGGGTGGGATACGTCCCCGGGAAAGACGTTTCCCGTAGTCTGAGCTCAATTCTAACTCCAGTTTAAGTGATAAGTTCATGCCTGCTGGGCACAGCAGTGAGTTGCATCATTAGTGCATTTACTTGTTTTTAGTTATGATCATGATGATGGTTACATTTAGTCAGTAATTAACTTTCCCCACACAATATGTCTCACCTATCCGTTTACTTGAATTATGTTCTAAGAAGTTTGTTTAATTGTTAATTGTCATTGATATATGCTTCTTGCATTCATGCATGTGGTTGTATTCACTGGGATTATTATCTCACCCCACGTTTCGGGGATATATCTTAGTGATGCAGGTACTTCCGGTGAGGGTGGAGCTAAGTCTTAGTTCAGCTGGAAGATTAGTTTAATAGAAGTAGTTTCCCAAAGTGTTTGTATATTGCTTAATCGATTATTTGCCGAGGTGTATTAATGTAAATTATATAGGTATATTTATTTCTGAGTTGGCCACTGAGGCTTAGTTTTAGTGCTATGATAGTTATGATATTGGAATGTGCTGGTTTTGCTGATTTTCAGGTTAAGCTGAATTTGGTAATTATCCGGTTTTAGGGGAGACTCTGCCGGATTTCCGGTATGAGTTCATTGAATCACACTTCTCCAAGTGTGGATTCTTCCCTATGTTTAAGTAAGATTCACTCTTATTTAGTTTTTGATGTTGCATTGTAATTGCTTAAGCTAATCGTTGGAAAGTTTGAGCGAATGTATGACGATATCGAAAATTTAACGAAATGATTTCAAGAACTTCAGGGATAGTGTCTCCAACGGGCATTATTTCTGAGTTTAGAAATTAGGGCGTTACATTTTGGTATCAGAGCAGTTCAATCCAATTGGACTGTGGTTAGGTTAGTTGCCCGTGACTTACTATAATCTTCTAACACATGTACTCATTATAGGGACTGATCACTCCTATGGTGTGTATTGTAAATGGAGATTATGGTCAGTTATGTGAGTAGGATGCTTTGGTCCGGAAGTTAGGGTACTTCCTTAACAAAGTTAAAGCCACCCATTCTTGTATTAGAAAGAGAGTAACTTAGGTCAATTTTGAAAATGGAACCCTTACCTTAGGAGCCTTAGAGAAGGTGACCCTGGAGCCCTAGTAAGCATTAGGCACTCTTAAGGCAGTTAGTTAAGTTTAATTCGTTATTTTTAGAGGATGGTTGTTGTTTGACTTATAAAGTAGTTCTGATTGTGTAAACTGTATAATCTGAATGTATTGTGTGATTGTCTATCTCTTGTGGCATTGGTTTTTATGAGTGATTTTATGTCATATTATGTTAGAATGTGTGTGTACTTGTTAGGTAGTAACTCACATAGTTAAGGTTTCTTTTGAGATAAGGTAAGAATAGGTGTATTCCCTATAGGCCACCTTGAGGGTAGTCAGGAGACTGTCAAGTAAGTGATGATCCCTTCAGCCACCTTACTCTTTGCCTTATCCATGGATTATATGGACAGGGTCCTTATGCCCTACCAGACGGGTAGGTAGTCATAGCGGCTACCATCTCCTCACCCTTTCATCTCACATTTAGAGAACACCTAGTAGCCTTAGGGGCAGTGTCTTGTGACCCTGGCATTCTAGAAACCCTTAGGTGAGGACTACACCATCAATTGGTAACCCGCAAGGAGTTGGGGGCATGTTTAGGAGATGAATAAGGTAGAGATCCCTAGTAAAGGTAGTGAGGTTTCAATTATCTAATATTAGTACCCTCCCAGGACTTACCATTAGTAACATCTCTAACCCTACCGAGTGGGGAAGTGTCATGAGAAAACAATACCTTCGCTCTTTCTTTTTACCTTTAGAAAATACTTAAGGATATTAGGAAGTGATGCCTTAAGAACCTGAAAATCTAGAAATCATCGAATAAGAACACTTCACCCATACCTTCAGTCTAACCATATCGGTTTTAACCTTGAGGACTCGGAGAAGTACTCGGGAGAAGAATTAGGTAAAGGCTTTTTGTCAGGATAGTTGGTATGAACCAAATTTTTCTTGGAAATCCAACTCAGTAGTTTCACCATCCAAAATCACCCAAATCAAATTATTACCACTAGTAGAGAGAAACCTTAGCCATAAATCTCTCAAGGGAGAGGAACCTTAATCAAGAAAGTTAAGAATTCTAGTATAGATTGCATAAGGTAGTGTAGATTTACCCACAACCCAGGTAAGGACAGGAAGTTCCCAATTAAGCCATATTAGGGGTAGTTTTGTAGAAAGAAATTAGGAATCACCTGAGAGAATTGTTAGACAGAAAATAAGTGAATCTAATACCTTAGTTAAAGATAACAAAGTAGCGGAATAACATAGACTTTTTAGAAATTATTAGGAAAGGGAGGGAAGTTATAGTTGAGGTCCTATGGGAAATGAATAGAATAAGTAGATTTGCAGACAACTCTAGAGCTAACCAAGGATTTATCAAGTAACTATAGATGTTCTCCCAGCCACCCAAATACTTAGCCTCATCCATGAATTCCATGAGGGAAATTCTAGAACTTTAAACCTTATATCTATATGTTGTAGTTGTGACCATGTTTACATATGTTCACATTTCAAACATAAATAGGAAATTCTTCTTCACACCATAATAGTAATAACTCTAGAGTTTATGGGAAGGGGAAACAAATTAGTTTAGGCATCTGGATGTAGGTTTGGTATCTCCAAGAGAGAAATCAAGATTTTAAACACTGAGAAATATTAGGAAGAGCCTGAATTCTTAAGGGGGGTAGTTTTATAGACAGACCATGAGAATCCATAGAAGGCACTCGGTACTTGAACACAACTAAGTTGCACCCAACCTGAAAGTTAGATTTGATTATGTATAGTTAGGCCTGGCCAGAGCGTTAGGAAAGGATTGAGATATTGTTAGGCACACTCACTAGGTTAGAACTCTAAAGCATTTAGAAATCCTTACTTATAGGTGGACTAGGGTATGGACGACATTATGTCACTCTCCTTTTCAGTGAAAACTTAGAACCAAATTAAGTACAAGCCCTGACCAGTAGGGTGAGATAGAGAAAGATCCCAGTAGGGAAAGATAGGAGACTACGAGGGTTACCATGTTCATGCTGTAACCGGTAGGTATTATACCTACGCTTATGGCATGAGTGTTGTTAGGATTCCGTTATTTTCTTAGAAGAATGAGTGACTTTCCTCTTGCTTGTGTGCGGTGTTTATTTATGTAATTATGTGAACTTAATTCCTCGAACATGACGTGAGCGTTGGATTATTTAGCCAACACAAACTTAATGATTCGAGGGATTGAGTAATTATGTGTGCATGACTTATAGTTAGTAATATAGTAGAACTTAGAATATAAACATGTAAATCACTTGGAATTTTCTCAAACTTAGCTAGATCAGTAAGAACATAAGACTTGAAACCAACCGGTAGTTGATGGGTTTGAGTATGGAATTAGGATCCTTACTTAGTTGTTGTGTGAAATCTTTTCCTATGGTTAGATTTTATCAAGGGTGTTGTCTAACCAAGCCAGTCAAGTACACTCAAATAGAGTAGAAAGTCTCTTCATGTGTCTTTCGTGACGATACATGAAAGAAGTTTGTTAAAGAAGTTCAGGAACCTAAGTTTAGGTGTAGCAATGGGAGGACATAATGTCAGACTTCATTTAAATAAGACCACTAATGAGCTAAGAGCTCTAATCAGGGAGGCTCAGAGTTTGGACTCAAGCCTCCAAGAGAGTAGACAACAGTTAGGGTTTTCTGAATCAGAAGATGGGATGATTCTCTTCTAAGGAAAAGTCTGTGTCCCTAAGGGATTAGCCTCGGGTGTTATAGGAAGCTCATAGAGGTAAGTTTTCTGTACATTCTGGCTCTACCAAGAGGTATCAGGATCTGAAGAGAGATATAGCAGATTATGTTTTTAAGTGTTTAGTGTGGCAGCAGGTCACTATAGAACATCAAAACCATTAGAAACCCTTTTTCCATTAGAAATCTCTGAGTGGAAGTGGGAGAGTATAGTTATGGATGTTGTGTCAGGGTTGCCTCGGGTCTAAGATGGCTTTGATGCCATCTGAGTAATTGAGGACCGACTGACCAAACCAGCTCACCTCCTACCAGTTAGGAGTACCTTTTCCCTTAGCAAGTTAGCAGATTTATATGTTAGGGACATTGTCAGACTCCATGGCATTCCCTCTAACGTCATATCAGATAGGGACCCTAGGTTCACTTTTACGTTCTGGGATGCACTTCACCAGGCTACGGGAATGACTTCTAGAATTTTTTTTAGTTGAATTAGTCTTTAAATTCTATTTCTTAAACAATTTTGAGGTCAAAATTGCTAAAAGGGGGGGTAGAATGTAACATCCCGCAAATTAGGAAGTTTAATAACTTATTAGACTGAAAATAAGAGGGTTATGTGTTGGTATTTAAGGGGAAGTGAATTGAGAAATTAAAGGTTGAAAGTGGATTATAAAAACTAAGATAGAATTCCATTCAGGTTAAAGTGAAGAGTTTTGGGTCCTGGTAATCGATTACAGGGAGTCTGTAATCGATTACCCGAGAGCTAGTTTTTAGGTAATCGATTTCTCACAAGCTGTAATCGATTACCTGAGAGCTGAGTTTTTGGTAATCGATTACAGGGATTTTGTAATCGATTACCCGAGAGCTGGTTTTGTGTAATCAATTACTCACAGGGTGGTAATCGATTACCTGAGAGCTGAGTTTTTGGTAATCGATTACCAAGGGTTGTAATCGATTACCAGATTACCAGAAACGTTTTCCAGTGTAAATTCTACCTCTAGTAATCGATTACAGCACGACTGTAATCGATTACCAGCTGTCCAGTATAAATACCCGGACATGCAAAATCTGAAAAATTCTATTTTTCTTCTTCTCCTTCCACGCGACCTAGAGAGAGGAAGAGTGAGCTTAGAGAGAGGGAACTCAAATTGGAGATTAGAAAGGGAATCGAAGCAAGGATCATCAATTGGATCGCTTCAACTCCTCTTTCTCCTCTTGAATTTCTAAGATTTGGTGAGTATAACTCACACATTCTCACTTTTCCTTGATTTTGATTTCTCCCCATTATATGAACCCTACTATCTTGATTCCCTTTCTATATGTATATTGTAGTTAGATTGTTGATTGTGGTGTATGATTGAGTCGTTTGATCGATGATTTTCGTTGAAAACCTTAGGATAGCGAAACTTACGAAAGTAGCGAGATTACGAAATGCTCTATATATGCACCCCACCCTTTGTTTTCCTTTCTATGAGATTAAAATGGATAGAATTATGATATTTGCAATGAGTTTGATTAGATTATGCTTGGATCGATTGTAAAGCTATTGAATTTCGAGGTTACGAAAGTTACGAAACTTGCGAAAGTCTCGAAACACTCGAAATGTTCGAAATTCTGGTTTAACTATCGATTTATGTTTACCGGTTTCGCCCGTGAGTTAATTCAAGCCGGCCTTTGCGCTGTGAGTTAAGAAAACTAAATAATTATGTGAAAACTTGACTTCGGTCCAGTAATGGGTGGGATACGTCCCCGGGAAAAACGTTTCCCGTAGTCTGAGCTCAGTTCTAACTCCAGTTTAAGTGATAAGTTCATGCCTGCTGGGCACAGCAGTGAGTTGCATCATTAGTGCATTTACTTGTTTTTAGTTATGATCATGATGATGGTTACATTTAGTCAGTAATTAACTTTCCCCACACAATATGTCTCACCTATCCGTTTACTTGAATTATGTTCTAAGAAGTTTGTTTAATTGTTAATTGTCATTGATATATGCTTCTTGCATTCATGCATGTGGTTGTATTCACTGGGATTATTATCTCACCCCACGTTTCGGGGATATATCTTAGTGATGCAGGTACTTCCGGTGAGGGTGGAGCTGAGTCTTAGTTCAACTGGAAGATTATTTTAATAGAAGTAGTTTCCCAAAGTGTTTGTATATTGCTTAATCGATTATTTGCCGAGGTGTATTAATGTAAATTATATAGGTATATTTATTTCTGAGTTGGCCACTGAGGCTTAGTTTTAGTGCTATGAGAGTTATGATATTGGAATGTGCTGGTTTTGCTGATTTTCAGGTTAAGCTGAATTTGGTAATTATCCGGTTTTAGGGGAGACTCTGCCGGATTTCCGGTATGAGTTCATTGAATCACACTTCTCCAAGTGTGGATTCTTCCCTAAGGTTAAGTAAGATTCACTCTTATTTAGGGTTTTTGATGTTGCATTGTAATTGCTTAAGCTAATCGTTGGAAAGTTTGAGCGAATGTATGACGATATCGAAAATTTAACGAAATGATTTCAAGAACTTCAGGGATAGTGTCTCCAACGGGCATTATTTCTGAGTTTAGAAATTAGGGCGTTACAATCCAGGGACATTTTCTATTCCTT
Organism: Sesbania bispinosa; assembly: GCA_026901365.1. Classification (NCBI taxonomy): domain Eukaryota; kingdom Viridiplantae; phylum Streptophyta; class Magnoliopsida; order Fabales; family Fabaceae; genus Sesbania; species Sesbania bispinosa. The sequence continues at coordinate 828,227 of QLOH01000205.1, forward strand.
GTATTATAGGCAGTAACAAGTTTGATAATGCTATGCTTGACTTAGGAGCATCTATTAATGTTATGCCATTATCTGTTTTAACCTCTTTGTCCCTTGGTCCTTTGCAAGCCACATGTGTTGTCATTCAGTTGGCAAATAGGAGCATTGCCCACCCTGCAGGTCTTATTGAAGATGTACTGGTTCGTGTGAATGACCTCATTTTCCCTGCTTATTTTGACATACTGGATATGGAGGGAGGAGATTCACTCACTGGTACAACCCCCATCATCTTAGGCAGGCCCTTCCTAAAAACAACCAGGACCAAGATTGATGTTCATGCAGGCACACTTACTATGGAGTTTGGAGATAGTGTTGTTCAGTTTAAAATTTTAGATGCTATGAAGCATCCCATTGAGGACTATTCTGTTTTCCACATTGATATGTTTGCTGAACTTGTAGATGATAGTTTATCTAAATTTATAGGAGAGTTGGATTTTCCTGACTTGTCTGATTTCAATGATGTCTACACTTGTGATTTATGTTCTGATTCTTCTATGTGTAGTACATGTGCTGAGATAGATGAGTTCATATCTGCTGATAATACTGATTGTGTAGATTGTGTTGATATTTCAGCAGGTTTTGATGATGTTGATATTTCAGCAGGTTCTAGTATTGATGCACCAGCAGAGCACATTGAGTCAGAATGCACAGGCTTGATTACAACAACTATAGATACATCTGACTTGGTTGATTTGCAGGTTGCAGAGGTTTCCACCAATACCAGATTGCTGCCTTCTATTATCCAGCCACCATCATTGGAGCTGAAGCCATTTCCCTCTCACCTTAAGTATTCATATTTGGAGGATGAGCAGAAGCTTCCAGTGATTATCTCTACTACTCTCTCAGATGATCAGGAGCAGAGGTTGTTGCATGTTATTAGAGAGCGCAGGAGAGCACTTGGCTGGACTTTAGCAGATATTCCGGGTATTAGCCCCTCCATGTGTATGCATCGTATTTTACTAGAGGATGGGGTTAAACCTGTGAGACAGCCCCAGAGAAGGCTAAATCCCCATATTCTTGATGTGGTCAAGAAGGAGGTCACCAAGCCGCTACAGGCTGGTATCATATATCCCATTTCAGATAGCACTTGGGTGAGCCCGGTACAGGTGGTACCAAAGAAATCTGGGATTACTGTTGTAAAGAATGAGAAGGATCGACCTAATTCCTACTAGAGTGCAGAACAGCTAGAGAGTCTGCATTGACTACAGGAGGCTCAACCAGGCGACCAGGAAGGATCACTTCCCACTTCCTTTCATTGATCAGATGCTGGAGCGCCTGGCAGGTAAATCACATTACTGTTTCTTAGATAGTTTCTCTGGTTATTTTCAGATTTCTATTGCACCAGAGGACCCGCATAAAACCACATTTACCTGTTCTTTTGGTACCTTTCCTTATAGGAGGATGCCTTTTGGTCCATGCAATGCTCCTGGTACTTTCCAAAGATGCATGATTAGTATATTTGCTGATTTTCTTGAGCATTGCATAGAGGTTTTCATGGATGATTATAGTGAGTATGGCTCCTCCTTTGATGCATGTTTGGATAGCTTGACTAGAGTACTTGATAGGTGCATAGAGACTAACCTTGTTCTGAATTATGAAAAATGTCATTTTATGGTAGAGCATGGTACAGTCTTAGGCCACATTATCTCTAGGAAGGGCATTGAGGTAGATCCTGCGAAATTAGATGTTATTTCACACTTGCCTTACCCCTCTTGTGTGCGAGAGGTTCGATCTTTTCTTGGACATGCATGTTTCTATCGCAGGTTTATTCAGGACTACAGCAGGATAGCCCTTCCATTGTCCAACTTGTTTCAGAAGGATGTGACATTTGATTTTGGAGAGCAGTGCAGAGAGGCATTTGATCGCCTCAAGAGAGCTCTCACCACCTCTCCCATTATTCAGCCACCAGATTGGACTCTTCCATTTGAGTTGATGTGCGATGCATCAAACTACGCTTTGGGAGCTGTTTTGGTTCAGAGGGTTGGTAAACTGTCTCATGTGATTTACTATGCATCTAGGACTTTGGATGCATCACAGGTAAATTACGCTACCACTGAGAAAGAGCTGTTAGCAATAGTTTTTGCATTGGATAAATTTAGATCTTATTTGCTTGGCTCTAGGGTAGTTGGTTTTACTGATCATGCTGCCTTGAAGTTCCTTCTGAAAAAGACAGATTCCAAACCCAGGTTGATTAGGTGGATGCTACTACTCCAGGAGTTTGACTTGGATATCCAGGATAGGAGTGGTGCACATAATTTAGTAGCAGACCATTTGAGCCGCATTGAGAGGGCAGAGGATGCATTTCGTATTCGGGATGACTTCCTGGATGAGCAACTATTGGTTTTACATGATTCCCATTCTCCTCCCTTTACCCCTTGGTTTGCTAATATTGTTAATTATCTTGTTGCATCTGTTTTCCCACCCTTGGCATCCAGAGCTCATAGAGATAGACTTAAGAGTGATGCCAAGTATTATGTATGGGATGACCCTTATTTGTGGCGTTTTTGCAGTGACCAGGTGATTCGTAGGTGCATTCCAGATCATGAGATCCAGTCTATACTTCAATTCTATCATGCCTCACCTGTTGGAGGACACCTTGGACCTCAGAGGACAAGATGAAAGGTATTGGATTGTGGATTTTATTGGCCTAACATTTCTAGAGACGCCTGGAGAGTCTCCTCTACATGTGAGCATTGTCAGAGAGCAGGAACGGTCATTTCTAGCAGGCAGCAGATGCCTCAACAGCCTATGCTGTTTTGTGAGATCTTTGATGTATGGGGTATTGATTTCATGGGCCCATTTCCTGTTTCTTTTGGTTTGGTATATATATTGCTTGCTGTGGACTATGTCTCCAAGTGGGTGGAGGTTATAGCCACAAGGACTAATGATGCTCGAGTTGTTGTGGATTTTGTCAGGTCTCACATCTTTTGCAGGTTTGGAGTGCCTCGAGCCATTGTTAGTGATCAGAGGACCCACTTTTGTAACCGGTCCATGGAGGCTTTACTGAAAAAGTATGGGGTGGTGCATAGAGTTTCTACACCATACCACCCCAAACTAATGGACGGGTTGAAATCTGAAATAAAGAGATCAAGAGGATTCTAGAGAAGATGGTGCAGCCTAATAGGAAAGATTTGAGTCGTCGACTTGATGATGCTCTTTAGGCTCATAGGACTGCTTACAAAGCACCTCCTGGAATGTCTCCCTTCAGAGTTGTTTTTGGTAAGGCATGCCACTTACCTGTGGAGATAGAGCATCGGGTATATTGGGCAGTTAGAGCTTGCAACTTAGATTGTGAACAGGCAGGAGAACAAAGGAAACTTCAGTTGTAGGAGCTTGATGAGATTCACCTGGAGGACTATGAGAACGCTAAGTTCTACAAGGAGAAGACTAAGAAATTTCATGATCAGTCTATTGTTAGAAAAGAGTTTGTTGTAGGCCAAAAGGTTTTGTTATTCAATTCTAGACTTAAGCTCATGCCTGGTAAGCTTCGTTCTCGTTGGATTGGAATTTTTCTTGTTAATCATGTTTATCCTTATGGTGTTGTAGAGCTGACAAGTGAGTCCACCAACAAGACCTTCAAGGTCAATGGCCACCGTCTCAATCTATTTCATGAGAGCCCCACTTTGGTTTATGAGACGGTTGAGGAGTTTGGCTTGGAGCTTCCCCAATTTCCTCAAGTGCAAATATTTCCACCTTGATGAGGGAGTCTCTTTCCCCACTTTTTCATTATACTATGTCTCTTGTTCTCCAAATTCATTATTTTTACATTGAGGACAATGTGTGATTTAAGTGTGGGGGAGGAGATTTGTAGTTTAGGACTTAAGGAATTCGTATGTTGTTAGATAAAATAAATAGTGTTTGCTATTTTTGCTATCCTTCATTTTCCCTACCTTTACCTTGGCCCCATTACATCCTATTTGAAGTTCTCTTGATCTTTGCTTGCTTGTGTTTCAATTGTTGTGGATATTAGAGTCTTGCCAAGCCTATGGTAGTGTTTGCATACATGCGTGCTTTGAGTGTATATACACAAGCCTAAACACTTGAGAGTTAGAGAGTTTGTTTTGTGAGGATTAATTCTATCATTCTTGATTCACCCCTTTGATTTGATCTACCCTCTTGTTTGCTAAATTATTGGGAATTCCATTCATGTATTTCTTGACTCCATGATTCCTTGGATATTGTATTTTGCCTACTCCTATGCATTCCTTGGATCTCTTGATAATTATGCCATCGATATTTGCATCTTGCTCCTAATTAATCTTTGATTTTATGTGATGTTTTGCCCGGAGTGCAAAAGAGCAAGTGTGGGGGAATTTGATAAGCACAATTTTATTCACACTTTGTATAATTAATCTTAGCCTTATTGGACTCTAATTGTGATTATATCCAATGTTTTAATTGGAATTTATCAAATTGGACTTAATTGGGCTTTAACTAGAAATATTGTTTAAATTCGGATTTTTAAGCCTATTGAACTACCAGTCTTGTTTTGATGATATCTGGAGCTAAAGGTGTCTGATTTGAGTGATTCCAGTTGCGTTGGAAAGCTAACTTCCGGGGCTTTAATATGATATGCTATATGGATATATTCCACCAAGAGACGAGGTGCAGTTTTCAATTTGAAGTTGACGTTCAGAAGTTGTCTGAAGCTGAGCGGGAACAACAAGTTTCTCAAGTAGTTGCTAAAGTAATTTTAGTATTTTGGGCCTGAAACCTGTTACTCTGGGTCCATTTTACCTCTGCCATCAGATTAATCTTTTGGTTTAGGGAGTAGTATAAATAGAGCCTGTTACAATTCTGTTAGACACCTTTTACCTCATTTTTCACTTTTTCATTTTCACACAGATTGAAGTTGAGAGGACACTTGACTCTCTCTTTTTCATTTCTAGCAGGCAGCAGATGCCCCAGCAGCCTATGCCGTTTTGTGAAATCTTTGATGTATGGGGTATTGATTTCATGGGACCATTTCCTGTTTCTTTTGGTTTGGTATATATATATATTGCTTACTGTGGACTATGTCTCCAAGTGGGTGGAGGCTATAGCTACAAGGACTAATGATGCTCGAGTTGTGGATTTTGTCAGGTCTCACATTTCTTTTGGTTTGGTATATATATTACTTACTGTGGACTATGTCTCCAAGTGGGTGGAGGCTATAGCCACAAGGACTAATGATGCTCGAGTTGTGGATTTTGTCAGGTCTCACATCTTTTGCAGGTTTAGAGTGCCTCAAGCCATTGTTAGTCATCAGGGGACCCACTTTTGTAACCAGTCCATGGAGGCTTTGCTGAAGAAGTATGGGGTGGTGCATAGAGTTTCTACACCATACCACCCCCAAACTAATGGACAGGCTGAAATCTCCAATAGAGAGATCAAGATGATTCTTGAGAAGATGGTGCAGGCTAATAGGAAAGATTGGAGCCGCCGCCTTGATGATGCTCTTTGGGCTCATAGGACTGCCTACAAAGCACCTCCTGGAATGTCTCCCTTCAGAGTTTTTTTGGTAAGGCATGCCACTTACCTGTGGAGATATAGCATAAGGCATATTGGGCAGTTAGAGCTTGCAACTTAGATTGTGAACAGGGCAGGAGAACAAAGGAAAATTCAGTTGCAGGAGCTTGATGAGATTCGCCTGGAGGACTATGAGAACGCTAAGTTCTACAAGGAGAAGACTAAGAAATTTCGTGATCAGTCTATTGCAAGAAAAGAGTTTGTTGTAGGCTAAAAGGTTTTGTTGTTCAATTCTAGACTTAAGGTCATGCCTGGTAAGCTTCGTTTTCGTTGGATTGGACCTTTTCTTGTTAATCATGTTTATCCTTATGGTGTTGTAGAGCTGACAAGTTAGTCCACCAACAAGACCTTCAAGGTCAATGGCCACCGTCTCAAGCTATTTCATGAGAGCCCCACTTTGGTTGATGAGACGGTTGAGGAGTTTGGCTTGGAGCTTCCCCAATACCCTCAAGTGCAAATATTTCCACCTTGATGAGGGAGTCTCTTTCCCCACTTTTTCATTATATTATGTCTCTTGTTCTCCAATTTCATTATTTTTACATTGAGGACAATGTGTGATTTAAGTGTGGGGGAGGAGATTTGTAGTTAAGAACTTCAGGAATTCATATGTTGTTAGGAAAAATAAATAGTGTTTGTTGTTTTTGCAAAAAAAAAAAAATTTGTTTGCTGTCTACTGAAACTACTTGCTGAAATTTGCTGTTTGCTGAAGTTTCTAGCTGTTGCGTAGCTATTCTGTAGCTATTGCTGTTTGAAAGTTACTGTTTACTGTATGAAATTGCTATTTACTGTTACTGTATGTTGCTGTCACGTTTTTCTGCTGCTGTTTACAACGGAATTTCAGACAGTACGTTTTTCCTTAACAGCAAAATTTATTTTAACAGCATAAACATATTTTTGACAGTAGAAAAATACATTTGGCATGTTTTTTGTTGTATTTTTAGGAATTGGATTGGTAGTTTACAATTTCATCATTCCTGGATAATTGGTTTCTTGATCTATTTTGATTGAATTCCTTGTAATTTGGTGAATAGGTTGGTTTTGATAATTATTGGGTTGAATCTTTTGTGATGGTGTTGTCCTTGGTGAGATTTTGAGCCTTATTGTGGATGGACCATTTGATACCATTCTCTCTTTTTCTTGTGTGATTTCACTCATGTTTGCTTATTCTCTAGAACTTGGCTTGACTCTTTGATTTGCAACTTTGTTCACATGCATGTATTGAGATGATTGAGGCATTTTTAGTGATAATTGAGCTACTAGCCATATTAGCCTACCTTGATGATTTTCAACTTGTTAGCCCCTTTGAGCCTATGGATCCCATTTCTTATTTTATTAAAAGCTCATTACAAGCCTTAAAAGTGAAAAACCATGATTGTCCTTGCCTTAGAGGATAAAGGAGCTTTGGAATTGTTTTGGGAATAGGTTCTTGAGTAAGTGTGGGGGTGTACTTCAATTTCTTATCTTATCTCCTCATGTGGATATCATATTGTTGACCCTTGGCTAGTTAAAAAAAATTTGATTTAAAAGGAAAGACAAAAAAGTAAAAAGAAAAAAAAAGAGAAGAAAGAATAAAGAAAAGCTCAAAAGAAAAGAAGCAAAGAAATAAAGTGTGCTTGAAATATAAAAAAAATGGGTCAAAAGGTAGAAAAGAAGAGTTTAATTGTAATCTTGAGATGTATGCTTCTTGCATTTATTCATGGATTAATTCCCCATTGCTCATTTATTCTCTTTGGTTTGTAGCTTTTTATCCTTCATTTTCCCTACCTTTACCTTGGCCCCATTACATCCTATTTGATGTCCTCTTGATCTTTGCTTTCTTGTGTTTCAATTGTTGTGGATATTAGAGTCTTGCCAAGCCTATGGTAGTGTTTGCATACATGAGTGCTTTGAGTGTATATACACAAGCCTAAAAACTTGAGAGTTAGAGAGTTTGTCTTGTGAGGATTAATTCTATCATTCTTGATTCACCCCTTTGATTTGATCTATCATCTTGTTTGCTAAATTATTGGGAATTCCATTCATGTATTTCTTGACTCCATGATTCCTTGGATGTTGTATTTTGCCTACTCCTATGCATTCCTTGGATCTCTTGATAATTATGCCATCGATATTTGCATCTTGCTCCTAATTAATCTTTGATTTCATGTGGTGTTTTGCCCGGAGTGCAAAAGAGCAAGTCTGGGGGAATTTGATGAGCACAATTTTATTCACACTTTGAATAATTAATCTTAGTTTTATTAGACTCTAATTGTGATTATATCCACTATTTTAATTGGAATTTATCAAATTGGACTTAATTGGGCTTTAACTAGAAATATTGTTTAAATTCGGATTTTTAAGCCTATTGACCTACCAGTCTTGTTTTGATGATATCTGGAGCTACATGTGTCTGATTTGAGTGATTCCAGTTGCGTTGGAAAGCTAACTTCCGGGGCTTTAATTTGATATGCTATATGGATATATTCCACCAAGGGACGAGGTGCAGTTTTCAATTTGAAGTTGACGTTCAGAAGTTGTCTGAAGCTGAGCGGGAACAACAAGTTTCTCAAGTAGTTGCTGAAGTAGTTTTTGTATTTTGGGCCTGAAACCTGTTAGCGTGGGCCCATTTTACCTCTTCCATCAGATTAATCTTGTGGTTTAGGGAGTAGTATAAATAGAGGCTGTTACAATTCTGTTAGACACCTTTTACATCATTTTTCACTTTTTCATTTTCACACAGATTAAAGTTGAGAGGACGCTTAGCTCTCTCTTCTTCTCTCTGTTTTTCTGCATTTTCGTTTTCTTCTTCTTCTTCCTTCTGCAATTTCGTTTTCTGTTCTTCCTCTCATGGAAGGCTAAATTTCTGAGATTGATTCTTGAGTGATTTTACATTGGATTCATAGGTTTATTTCAATTCAAATTTGTATTTCAATTTCTGCAGTAGATTCAATTTCATCTTCTCCTTTAGAATTATGGTTTAGTTTCTTGATTTGGATTTGAACGCTTGTTGATGATTCAATTCTGTTCTTCACTTAGAATTCTGGTTTAGTTTGCTTAATTCTAAACAACCAACTGTTTGCTTAATTCATGAGGTAAAGAATTAGAAATCTCATAACCAGTACGCTTAGTCTGGTCTCACAAGTTCGCTTAGTTCTTGAGTGAGATTATTGTTGAATTGATTGACGCTTGTTCGGTTAATTCCAATCTGTTCTGGAAATTGAGAACGATGCATTTTAACTGATGAAGAATCCAATTGTAAATGAACGAGAGAATCAATCTGTTTTCTTACATCGTTTTACATCTTACTTCCTCATTTACAAAACCTTTTTATGAACAAACAACCAAATCCCCCTGTTTCTGTTACGTTCTAAAATTCTACACTGTTAAGACAGTCCCTGTCTTAAGACAATCTAAAGTCTTAAGACCATTTGAAGTCTTGAGACAATCTGAACTCTTAAGACAGTCTGAAGTCTTAAGATCGATCTGAAGTTCTGGTTCTAAATTTTTGGTCTGAAATCTGATATTCTGAATTGTTATTGAATTCCTTGAGAGACGACTTTGGGTTATCTAACCCTCACTACACTTAATTCATATTATTTGATTGGGTATGACCTCGATCAAATTTGAAGTCCTAACAACATTGAGTGATCTTTACCTACCTTTATTAAATAAATGGGAAGGATAAAAACATGCCAAAGGTATTTTTCTACTGTCAAAAATCTGTTTTTGCTATTAAAATAAATTATGCTGTCAAGGAAAAATGTACTGTCTGAAATTCTGTTGTAAATAGCAGCAGAAAAACGTGACAGCAACATACAGTAACAATAAACAACAATCATACAGTAAACAGTAAGTTTTATACAACAATAGCTACAGAATAGCTACGCGGCAGCTAGAAACTTCAGCAAACAACAAATTTCAGCAAGTAGTTTCAAAAGACAACAAACATTTTTTTTTTTTTTGGCAAAAGCAACAAATGGTCTGCTACTAAATTATGTGCACCACTCCTATCCTGGATATCCAAGTCAAACTCCTGGAGTAGTAGCATCCACCTAATCAAACTGGGTTTGGAATCTGTCTTTTTCAGAAGGAACTTCAGAGCAGCATGATCAGTAAAACCAATTACCCTAGAACCAAGCAAATAAGATCTGAACTTATCCAATGCAAAAACTATTGGTAATAGCTCTTTCTCAGTGGTAGTGTAATTTACATGTGCTGCATCCAAAGTCCTGGATGCATAGTAAATCACATGAGACAACTTACCAACCCTCTGAGCCAAAACAGCTCCCAAAGCGTAGTTTGATGCATCGCACATAAACTCAAATGGAAGAGTCCAATCTGGTGGCTGAATAATGGGAGAGGTGGTGAGAGCTCTCTTGAGGCGATCAAATGCCTCTCTGCACTGCTCTCCAAAATCAAATGTCACATCCTTCTGAAACAAGTTGGACAATGGAAGGGCTATCCTGCTAAAGTCCTGAATAAACCTGCGATAGAAACCTGTATGTCCAAGAAAAGATCGAACCTCTCGCACACAAGAGGGGTAAGGCAGGTGTGAAATAACATCTAATTTCGTAGGATCTACCTCAATGCCCTTCCAAGAGATAATGTGGCCTAAGATTGTACCATGCTCTACCATAAAATGACACTTTTCATAATTCAGAACAAGGTTAGTCTCTATGCACCTATCAAGTACTCTAGTCAAGCTATCCAAACATGCATCAATGGAGGAGCCATACACACTAAAATCATCCATGAAAACCTCTATGCAATGCTTAAGTAAATCAGCAAATATACTCATCATGCATCTCTGGAAAGTACCAAGAGCATTGCATAGACCAAAAGGCATCCTCCTATAAGCAAAGGTACCAAAAGGACAGGTAAATGTGGTTTTATGTTGGTCCTCTGGTGCAATAGAAATCTGAAAATAACTATAGAAATCGTCTAAGAAACATTAATGTGATTTACCTGCCAGGCGCTCTAGCATCTAATCAATGAAAGGAAGTGGGAAGTGATCCTTCCTGGTAACCTGGTTGAGTCTCTTGTAGTCAATGCAAACTCTCCAGCTGTTCTGCACTCTAGTAGGAAATAGCTCATCCTTCTCATTCTTTATAAAAGTAATCCCAGATTTCTTTGGTACCACCTGTACCGGGCTCACCCAAGTTCTAAATGAAATGGGATATATGATACCAGCCTGTAGCAGCTTGGTGACCTCCTTCTTGACCACATCAAGAATCTGGGGATTTAGCCTTCTCTAGGGCTCTCACAGGTTTAACTCCTTCCTCCAGTAAAATACGGTGCATACACATGGAGGGGCTAATACCCGAAATATCTGCTAAAGTCCAGCCAAGTGCTCTCCTGCGTTCTCTAATAACATGCAACAACCTCTGCTCCTGATCATCTGAGAGAGCAGTAGAGATAATCACTGGAAGCTTCTGCTCATCCTCCAAATATGCATACTTAAGGTGAGAGGAAAGTGGCTTCAGCTCCAATGATGGTGGCTGGATAATAGAAGGCAGCAATCTGGTATTGGTGGAAACCTCTGCAACCTGCAAATCAACCAAGTCAGATGTATCTGTAATTGTTGTAATCAAGCCTGTGCATTCTGACTCAATGTGCTCTGCTGGTGCATCAATACTAGAACCTGCTGAAATATCAACACAATCTACACAATCTGTTTTATCAGCAGATATGAACTCATCTATCTCAACACATGTACTACACTTAGAAGAACCAGAACATAAATCACAAGTATAGACATCATTGAAATCAGACAAGTCAGGAAAATCCAACTCTCCTATAAACTCAGATAAACTATCATCTACAAGTTCAGCAAGCATATCAATGTAGAAAACAGAATAGTCCTCAATGGGATGCTTCATAGCATCTAAAATGTTAAACTGAACCACACTATCTCCAAACTCCATAGTAAGTGTGCCTGCATGAACATAAATCTTGGTCCTGGATGGTTTAGGAAGGGCCTGCCTAAGATGATGGGGGCTGCACAAGTGAGTGAATCTCCTCCCTCCATATCCAGTATGTGAAAATCAGCAGGGAAAATGAGGTCATTCACACGAACCAGTACATCCTCAATAAGACCTACAGCGTGGGCAGTGCTCCTATTTGCCAACTGAATGACAACATTTGTAGCCTGCAAAGGACCAAGGGACAAAGAGGTGAAAATAGATAAAGGCATAACATTAATAGATGCTCCTAAGTCAAGCATAGCATTATCAAACTTGTTACTGTCTATAACGCAAGGAATAGAAAATGTCCCTAGATCTTTGCATTTTTCAGGAATAGTAGTCACTGGCCTCTCAATGAGTGTAGAGACATTCCTTCCCATACTGATCCTCTCATTGCCCTTCATCCGCCTCCTATGGGTTCATAAATCCTTTAGAAACTTGGCATATCTGGGAATTTGCTTTATGGCCTCAAGTAGGGGTATATTGACCTCCGCTTTTCTGAAAGTTTCCAAAATTTCCTTGTCAGCCTCTTCCAATTTTTTACTCTTCTGCACAACTCTCTAAGGGAATGAAAGAGGAATAGAAGGTTGCAGAATGCTTGAGGAATTGGGGATGCTCAAAGGACTAGGACAAGCTCGCTCATGTACAGGGTTGTCTGAAGTTGTACCTACTGAAACAGTACTTTCTGAAACAGGACCTGCTGAAGTTGTACCTACTGAAGCTGTACTATCTGAAGCTGTAATAATCTTATTTTCTTGTTCAGACTATTGCCTCTCAGACACTTGCAGACTCTTACCTGATCTCAAGGTGATTGCACCAACATTCTGCTGAGGGTTGACAACTGTTTGAGCAGGAAGCTTGTCTGAACCCTGGGACTGCAGCTTATTAATAGTGGTAGCCATCTGACCAATCTGATTTTCCAGGCTCTGAATAGTTGCTTCAGTCCTTTACTGGAAATTCAGATTGTTTACTGCCATTTGCCTCATTAATTCTTCCAAGGAAGGCTCACTCTTGGAAGGTGCAGCAGCTGGTGGTTGAGGTTATTGTTGCTGCTGCTGTAAGTGTGGAGGTTGATAGGGTCTACTAGGACCATCAACATGTGACTGATAGGGTACAAAAGACTGTTGTGGTGGCTGCTGCTGCTGAGAAGAATTCCCCCATCTCAAATTTGGATGATTCCTCCAACCTGGATTATACCTGTTAGAAGAAAGATCCTGATTATATTGTTGCTGCTGAGGGGGTCTGCCAGAACCATATATATTTGCTGCATAAGCCTGAGGAGGAACAGGAACAACATCATCTCCTTCAGACTCATGTAAGGTGGGGCAGGCATTAGTGGGATGATCAACAGAAGTACAAATCCCACATAGCTTAGCAACCTTCTGAGATACTGCCATCTACTTGACGAAGGAAGCCAAACCATCGAGCTTGTTTTCCAGCTTCCTATGATCAACAGCATAAGTAGTCTCCATCTCATGAACTCCTCTGGTCAAGGCTATTGAATTGCTTCTGGTATTGAACTGTTGGTTATTAGAAGCCATATTTTCAATCAATTGCCTTGTTGCAACTGGAGTTTTATCCACCAAAGCTCCTCCACTGGCTGCATCAATGATGGGTTTCTGGCAAGCGAACCAAAAATCCAGTAGTATAATAGTAAAAAAAGTATCGTATCCACAGGGAACGGTCAATTCGCGTATAGTTGTCATCTATTTATCAAGGGAAAACAATGGATTTATGAGAGTATTTTGTAAGGAAAATATAAATTGCAAATTAATAATCAATAGAAATAGAAAGGAAGAGTTAGAGACACTTTACTTGGATTAGGATTGAACTTCATATCATCACACCCTTTGTGCATGTAAAAACTATTTATTATTTTAGGTTTACTCTATAATATTGTAGACAAACTATATTGCTAAGACCCCGAGTTACCAGCAGCCTCACACACTTAAAGGTAATCCATGCGGGCTCTCCCAAGCGACAGACTTACCCTCGACTTGTTTTGTTCCCTATATTCCATTTGTAAAAGAATTAATTGATAAACGAGGCATACTCCTCTGGATGCACCTTCGCTAGAGTACTGTCACTACCCATCACTCATTAGAATACATCCACGTTTCGCTTCCTGGATTGAGAATCAACTAACCTTTGCTATCAGTAATTTAATAACCATGCATATCCTATAGACGTCCTTCATTAGAGTATTCACACTACCCATCAATCACTAGCAACGCCCATGTTTCGGTTCACTGGCTACCGAGTCCTCTTATTCACTCAGAGAATGAGTTTCTTTAGAATCCGCTCCCCCATCCTCAATCCTAGTCGAAACTAGCCTGTAACTCTGGCGCAAGCGCGGAAGGTAGGAATTAAGCACATAATAAGATTACCAATATTATAGACAGAAAGCTCATGAAATAAGAAAATAAAATTTACATACACTTGGGGACAGAATCAATTACATCCAATCCTAATGGAGACTTAACTACACAAGGTAGCCATACAAACCACCGAAGATGTTGTCACCATCTTCAATCCTTGTGAAGTGCTCCTCCTCTCCTACTCTAAAATTAGCTCTGGTGCATTATCACTGAAATACAACTGAATTACAATAATCCTGCACACCTTGATCTGGTGCAATGAGGTCCTATTTATAGGCTAAGGAAAGACAAAGAAAAATGGGGAGAAATCTATCTAAAATCAGCAACAGGGCAAGAATCAGCATGATCTGTGCTTCATCCTGTGCTACAGCGCAGCTTGCAGCGCATAAGTTAGAGAGCTGCACTTCACCCTACGCTACAGCGCAGGTTGAAGCACAGAATGCGTCCTGCAACTTCAATTTTTCTCTTTTTAACTTGATCTCTCCCCGAGACTGGTTTTGGTTGATTTGTCTTTCTTTGTTTCCCTTTTCTTGATGAAATCTTGCATTTATTGAGCATCTTGGATTTAATTGGGAAGGTTGTCTGCAGAATCCTTGTTTGATTGACATTGATCTCCTCATTAATTGCCTCAAATCTTCTTCAAATCTTTAATTAAATGTCTTCAATCAAACTCAAATCTTGTAGATATCTCCCTCATTTAATGCCATCTTTCCTTCAAATCAAATCTTTGCAATATCCTGCAAAAATCAGCAATATTTCTATCAAAATAGCATCAAATTCAAATCTAAGATTAATAAATACAATTTATCTAATATTTAATAAAAAGGGATTAAATTGGGGCAAAAATACCATTTTATCCTTGATAAGTGAACTAAAAAGTGCTCTAATTTATCAACTAATTTTCACCTTTCAAAATACCCCCCAACTTGAATTCTTGCTTGTCCTCAAGCAAGAGACCTCTTTGCAATCGAAAAATCAATTCTATCCCCTGAAACTAAAATAAAAAACAAATTCAAGGAACTTTTCATCATCTCTTTGTTAAGCAGCAGTCACCTTCCAAACATAAGAAAAATTCAGGATTAAGAGATGTTACCAATCCTCAATTAGAATAGAACACAAACATCAGTCAAACTTCTCAAAAATAGCAATTAAAGCAATGAGTGATAAACCAAGGAAATCTCTCATTCTCACGGGTAAGTGTTTCCCTCAATCTTTTTCACCACCGTTAAACAACTAGAATTGATAGTCGTTTCCAACATCTGAACCTGCAAGTAGTCAATATGGATCAAAAGGTCTTTTCTTTGGTTGTAATGAGGCTGGGCTATCAAGAAATTATGGTTTTTCTGGATATTCAATGAACACTTTGAATAGAGAGCATCTTATGGTTGTGCTTTGGAACTTCCCTCAATTCACCAAGTCATTCTTGAATTGTCACCTTTTTTGAGCCGGCCTCTTTGTTTGAAGAAATACTCCCCCCAACTTATTCAATTCCACCCTTTTGTGAAGATTTTTTTTAATAAACAATAACATGGAGAATTTATTTATGAGGGAGTACTCTTCTTTTTGATTTCTTGTGCCTGCTCTTTGAATCTCTTTGACCTTTCATTTCACCAACCTCTTGTCCCTTTTGTTGTGTTGCACCTTGCTCTCTATCCCAAGTGTTAAGGGACAGGTGACATTCAATGAATATGGTTAGGGTGCATCAAAGGAAACATTAAAGGCTCAAATGGGCAATCAAAAATTGGAAAAATTTAATCAAGGTTGGCTATTTGGCACTAAGCAAAATATTATAATAACAAAATATGCCTTTGTCACTTCCATATCTTCCACTAGCAAGACAAAATTCAGAAACTTAAGCAATAACAATTGACAAGCAGCGGTGAAAAACTCTCAATTTCAGTGTTTGGGCTCTCAGCTCACCGGTTATTGGCTAAAATTCCGTGATAAAACACTTACTGGTTTTAATTGACTATCTTGATAGGTTCTCCTGAGAAGCATCCTGATCCTAACTGATTATGGAATTAATCACAAAACCCTATCATCTTTCCTAGTCTGGTTAGTTAAACTACTTAATTACAAAAAAATTTTGAAAAAGTTACCTTAATTCCTAATTTCCTCAAGTCCTAAAAATTTTAAAAATTTTACAGAAAAACAGAAAATAGCAAAGTAAGTACTGCCTAATATAGACAATGTATCAGTGTTATACAGTACATAAAAGAAATTAAGAAAAACAGAAAATAAAATGAAAAAGAAAAAAAAAGAAGGAAAAGAACCAAATAGGAAAGAAAACAATCGGTCCTCATCCTGGTCCTGATCCATGTAAGCTGCTCAATCCCCCCTTGGGAAAATAGGCCTGTCCCCAGGCCACTGTAAGTAATCATGAAATTGTGCAGGGTTCATGGGGTCCACACGAGCCTGATAATGTCTACTCTGAAAATGAACAGTTGTTCGGTGAATAGTGGACATCTGAGCCATCAGATGAGTGTTCTGTGCCTCAAGTCGCTGGGCCCAGACTGGAGCATCCATGTCTGCTGCTGGTGGTGGTGGTGGTGCCTGCTGCTGCTGCTCCTCATCCTGTAACTCCTCAGCCGGGATACAGTTGGCTTCAATATATGCTCTGATCATGGGAAGTGCGATGCGAACCCTGGGGTTCACCTCTACATCCCTAGATCTGCAGAGTGCAGTGATAAGAGAAGGGAAAACAAGCCTGATCTTGGAGTTAGGGGTCCGGCACCCCACAAAAGATGCAAAGTCTGATATCTTCTAGGTGATGACTCGTGAGACATCGATATCGGCGGCGGTGAGGATAGTGTAGATGAGGTGGGCCATGGGCATAACTACATCAGAAACATGCCCGGTAGGATGAATGTTGGTCAGTATCAGCACTGTCCACATCTGAGCTATGCTCCTCATATCCTTCCTGTATATCCTAGCTGCCTCCTAATACGCATTCCTTTAAAAGGAACGCCCTGGTAAGCATAGCAACTGAGCAGTCTCAATGTCAAGGGGATCATTGCCATGAAGCCCCACAACTTGCATCCTCTCGTGGTATTGGCACACCACGAGGTCTCTGTCCTCCTCCCTGGGATGTCCTAAAAATGCATTGATTACGTCGCAATCAAATCTAATAACCTGTCCTCGAACATAGGACTCCCTCCTGTAGTTAACGCCGTGGTCTCCGATGGCGTTAGCATAGAACTCCCTGACAATGTCTAGATCAAAGTAGTTGTCAGGGCGACTGAGGCGGTTCCAACGCCTCCTGTGAATCTCAGCAGAAAATTCCTCATATTCCTCCTCCTGGAGGATGACTGGTCACTCCAAGATGAACTTGCAGTCAGCAACGTCAGTGTATGCTTCAAAGGACTTGAGGTCCTTGAAGCGATGAGGGTCATACTCAGGTTCCCTCTGGGGTCCCTTCCTCTTGGCACCCCCCGTGCCCCTACCAGAAGAACTAGCACCACTGACATTCTTTGTGCGCACCATCTGTAAAGCAAAAGCAACTCAAAATTATTTATACATCATAATATTTAATTGCTCATAATTATGAAATAAATGGCCAATAAATTTCAATAATTAGAACAATCAATTAACCAAACAAATGTGCTTAAAAATTTTGATTTTAAATATTACCCAATAAATGCCAATTAATTAATTAACGCATGCTAAAGTGATCGGTTAAAGCAGGTCCTAAACAATTCTAAACAGGCAAAGTGAGAATCAAACTCATGCTCAAAAATCATGTCATCAGTAACATGCAATATTGCACAATCATTTATGTATGGGCATGCAAAAATATTAGAGCAATTAATTAAGCATACATGCACCAACAAAATAATTTACAGAAATTATTGAGCACTCAAAAACTACCACCTAAGCAAACATGAATAACTCACAAAGAATCCTAACCACATGCATTCTAATTTAAAGCACTATGGACAATAATTTCTTTCCTAAAGGTTCCTAAAATCCTAAGATTTCCTATCCTAAGGTTATGCTCAAATAAAATAAAAATTCAAAATTTCAATCGGTTAAAAAGAAAGAAAACGATAAAAACCTACCTGGTATAAGCTCAGAAACTGAAAGTGAAAGATATATGAGTGAGAAAAGGCAAAGCAAGGGTTAGGAATATCAGAGAAATTGCAAAAGAAGTGAACGAGAGGGAGTTCAAATGAACTCCTTCATTCAAATTTCAGGATTTAAAAATCTCGCTTCCTGCGCTACAGCGCAGAGTGGAGCGCGTACTGCTTCAGGATTTGAAGCGTTCCGCTGCGCTTCACTCTGCGCTACAGCGCAGAGTGAAGCGCAAAAGTCATAGAGTCAGGTTTTTAATTTTATTTCTGCGCCTCAGCGCAGGTTGAAGCGCAGATCTGTAGTATCCTCTCTGCTTCTGCTACTCCTAATTGATTCCATGCCATCCTTTTAGATTTAGATCCCTATTTTAACAATTTCCTAATTACACAGGTAACTCCTAAAACTAAAATTACCAAAATGAAAATTAAATGAAAATTAAAAACTTACAAAGACTGGGTTGCCTCCCAGGAAGCGCTTGTTTAACGTCTTTTAGCTCGACGCCTGATTACTCAACCCTTTCATGGTGTCCTCAAGTGGAGGATGATGTTTGACTCCATACTAATTCTTCCTTTGAGTTCTCATCCTCCATGCCAATTTTTGATTCTTCCATCACTTTCACTGTCTTCCTCAGTATCAGATGTTGATCTCCTTCTCCTCTTAAATTTGAACTCCCATATTGACTCTGGATGCTTTACCCTCATTCTAGGCTTCCTTAGAAATTCGGAGCCTGGCAACTTTGTTGGATTTTTAAAAATAGCATCAGTTTGTTGTACTTTGGGCATTCCTCTGTGAAATGTAATTCTTTCATTTTTTGAGATCAATTCATATTTTCCTTGATCAACATCAATGATCATCTTAGCAGCTTTCATGAAGGGTCTTCCTAAAATTAGGGGGACTTCAGTATCCTCCTCTTCTGTCTCTGCAATGTAGATATCTACAACATATGAAAATTTATCCACTTTGACTTGAAGATCCTCTATTATCCCATAAGGGCATTGGGTGGATTTATCTGCAAGAAGTAACCTCACATTTGCAGGCTTGACCTTCACATTACTCAACTTGTTAAAATACGATAGCGGCATCAAATTAATGCTCACTCCAAGATCTAATAAAACATGAGTAGTAGGTAGATTACCAATAGAGATAGGTATAGTAAACTTACCTGGGTCAAGTGACTTACTTGTGACTAAGACCTTCTCTTCATGATGTTCCTTTTGTGTTGCTTCTTCATCTTGTTGAACAACTTCCTCTTGAAGCAATTGTTCTTCAAATATGATTTCTTCTTCCTCATCAAGTTCCTCCTCCTCTGACTTGTTGCCATAAGTAGCAATCAAGCTGCATTGTTCCTTTGGATTGGTGTGGGTTATAGCTGAGAAGTGTTGTTGCCTGTGTTCTGCCATTTCAGTTGCTAACTGACCCACTTGACTCTCTAGAGTTCTAATTGATGCCTCAGTAGTTGTCTTGAATCCACTAAATTTTTGTCATAAGGTCATCAATCTTATCTTCCAAAGTGTTCAGTTTATCATATGTTGAGGGCTGCTGTTGGTAAGGTGGTTGTCTTGGTCCTCCATTCTGACTCCAACCTGAGTTGGTTTTTTTATTTCTCCAACCTTATGAATATTGATTGTTGTTATTGTTGGAGTAATTCCCTTGCCTTCCCTGCTTACCCATGAAGTTGACTTGTTCTGGTTATGTTCGTTGGCTAGCACATTGACCATTTAGATGATCTCCTCCACAGAAATCACAAATCAATGGTTGGGCTTGGATGGGTTGTGAGTGGACAGCTTTGCGTTGTTGAGGGAGTGTCTTCAATGTCTCAGTGAGTGCTTCTAGTTGACCTTTAATGAGCTTGTTCTCAGCTAGCAGAGCATCACTTTGATTGAGTTCCATCACCCCTTTCTTTGGTAGTTGTGCGAGTTGTCTTCCACTTTGAGCTTGTTGATCGTTCTGTGCAAGATGGTTGATGATTTCTAGCGCTCGATCAACTTCTGCGGATAAGATAGTTCCACCTGCTGCTGCATATATGAATGACCTTGAATCTGAACGAAGTCCCGTACATAATATGTTGAGTTGGGCTATATCCTCATAGCCATGATTGGGATATTTGCACAGCATAGACTTACCTATCAAAGAGAAAGGAAACAAGCGTAAGTAAACAGATTCTAAATTACCTTCCTTGAAACCCATAGTACCAATCAATTCATAAAAGTTAGAGAGATGAGCATTTGGATTTTCATGATCCAATTCAGCAAATTGATGTGCACTAATGAGGTTGAGGTATGCAGGCTTCAACTCCAAAGCTCTTGCGTTTGGTGGTAGCATAATGCTTGAGAAGAGACAAGGTCCTTGATGGGAGATATAATCTCCTAGAGTCCTTCTTGGACGTTCCTCTGCCATATTTTTGGGTTCCTCAACAATTGTCCTTCTTCTCCTTCTCGAGTTTCTACCTCTATTTTTTCGCGACGTCCTTTCTATTTCTGGGTCCAACTATAATTGATTGGGAGACGCCTGACCTCTCAGAAGCATAAACAAGAAACTCTGAAAAAGGTAAGTATTGAAGAGAATTTGATAATAATGAAAAAAAAACAATAAAATTCCTAATATAATAATAGGTCCTAAGAATAATAAGAATAATAAACAAATAAACAAAATCCTATAATAAAAACTTGATAACTAGACCTCCAAGGTATACACGAATTGAAAACCGTTCCCCGGCAACGGCGCCAAAAATACTTGATGGGTTTCTGGAAAGCGAACTAAAAATCCAGTAGTATAATAGTAGGAAAAGTATCGTATCCACAGGGAACAGTCAATTCACGTATAGTCGCCATCTATTTATCAAGGGAAAACAATGGATTTATTAGAGTATTTTGTATGAAAAATATAAATTGCAAATTAATAATCAATAGAAATAGAAAGGAAGAGTTAGAGACACTTTACTTGGATTAGGATTGAACTTCATATCATCACACCCTTTGTGCATGTAAAAACTATTTATTATTTTAGGTTTACTCTATAATATTGTAGACAAACTATATTGCTAAGACCCCGAGTTACCAGCAGCCTCACACACTCAAAGGTAATCCATGCGGGCTCTCCCAAGCGACAGACTTACCCTCGGCTTGTTTTGTTCCCTATATTCCGTTTGTAAAAGAATTAATTGATAAACGAGGCCTACTCCTTTGGATGCACCTTCGCTAGAGTACTGTCACTACCCATCACTCATTAGAATACATCCACGTTTCGCTTCTTGGATTTACAATCAACTAACCTTTGCTATCGGTAATATAATAACCATGCCTATCCTGTAGACGCCCTTCATTAGAGTACTCATACTACCCATCAATCACTAGCAACACCCATGTTTCGGTTCACTGGCTACCGAGTTCTCTTATTCACTCAGAATGAGTTTCTTCAGAATCTGCTCCCCCATGCTCAATCCTAGTCGAAATTAGCTTATAACTCCGGCGCAAGCGGGGAAGTTAGGAATTAAGCACAAAATAAGATTACCAATATTATAGACAGAGAGCTCATGAAATAATAAAATAGAATTTACATACACTTGGGGATAGAATCAATTACATCCAATCCTAATGGAGAGTTAACTACACAGGGTAGCCATACAAACCACCGAAGATGCTGTCACCATCTTCAATCCTTGTGAAGCGCTCCTCCTCTCCTACTCTAAAATTAGCTCTGGTGCATTATCACTGAAATACAACTGAATTACAATAATCCTGCACACCTTGATCTGGTGTAATGAGTTCATATTTATAGGCTAAGGAAAGACAAATAAAAATGGGGAGAAATCTATCTAAAAACAGCAGCAGGGCAAGAATCAGCGTGATCTGCGCTTCACCCTGCGCTACAGCGCATGTTGAAGCACAGAATGCGTCTTGCAGCTTCAAATTTTCTCTTTTTAACTTGATCTCTCCCCGAGATTGGTTTTGGTTGATTTGTCTTTCCTTGTTTCCCTTTTGTTGATGAAATCTTGCATTTATTGAGCATCTTGGATTTAATTGGGAAGGTTGTCTGCAGAATCCTTGTTTGATTGGCATTGATCTCCTCATTGATTGCCTCAAATCTTCTTCAAATCTTTAATTAAATGTCTTCAATCAAACTCAAATCTTGCAGATATCTCCCTCATTTAATGCCATCTTTCCTTCAAATCAAATCTTTGCAATATCCTGCAAAAATCTGCAATATTTCTATCAAAATAGCATCAAATTCAAATCTAAGATTAATAAATACAATTTATCTAATATTTAATAAAAAGGGATTAAACTAGGGCAAAAATACCATTTTATCCTTGATAAGTGAACTAAAAAGTGCTCTAATTTATCAACTAATTTTCACTTATCAATCAATCATCTGCCTATCCATGTTTAAAAGGCCCTCATATAAATACTGGATGAGAAGCTGCTCGTGTATCTGATGATGTGGACAGCTAGCACAAAGCCTCTTAAATCTCTCCCAGTACTGATATAAACTTTCTCTATCCATTTGCCTTATACCACAGATTTCTTTTCTTATTGATGTCACTCTGGATGCAGGGAAAAATTTCTCAAGAAACATCCTCTTCAAATTGTCCCAGCTAGTAATGGATCCAGGTGGAAGGTAGTACAACCAGTCTTTTGCTGTATCATTCAGGGAGAATGGAAATGCTTTCAGCTTAATATGATCCTCAGGAACTCCAGGTGGTCTCATGGTGGTACAAACAATATGGAACTCCTTGAGGTGTTTATGTGGATCCTCACCTGCAAGACCATGAAACTTGGGCAACAAATGAATCAATCCAGACTTTAGCTCACAAGGTACATCTAAATCAGGGTATTGAATGCATAAAGTCTGAATATTAACATCAGGTGCTGCAAGCTCTCTCAAGGTCCTCTCAGCCACGATATCAGAATTAAAATCAGACTCAAGGAAAGAAGAAGAAAATACAGAAACAGACTCACTATCACTAACAGAAACAACATAATATACACTATCAGACAACTCACTATCACTAACAGAATTATGCACAAATGGATCTCTAGATTCCCTAACTAACCTATGGTATGTCCTATCAATTTCAGGGTCAAATGAATGTAGGATACCTCGGTTTGCTCTAGTCATACACCAAATGCACACAAAAATGCACAAAAAGAGGCATACAATAGCATGTTCAACAACTTATGCAATTCAACCTGAATCAAACCAAATCAATTCTAACATCATCTAAACAATACCTAAACATCATACAATGACTAAACACACTAAAATAATGACTCAAAACAACACCAACTCAAAACACACTATTTAGGAAGAACAAGGTTCAACAGTAGAAATGGTAAATGAGCAAGGTTATGTGTATCACCAGAATCTGAATTATGGAAATTCACTACAAGCTGCATAGACCAAACATTAGCTGAACAAAAAAACAGTATTAAAATGACTCTAACCTTACAAACACAAAACAAACACAAACTACACAAAACAAAACTGAAAACTGTAAACTGAATTTGAATTGAAATCCCCGGCAATGGCGCCAAATTTGATCGAGGTCGTACCCAATCAAATAATATGAATTAAGTGTAGTGAGGGTTAGATAACCCAAAATCGTCTCTCAAGGAATTCAATAACAATTCAAAATATCAGATTTCATACCAAATGATGATATTTTAATAATCATCCAAGCATTTGCACGGGTTTCACACTAGTTTAATTACTAAAGCTCAAAGTTAGAACCCCACGCATGAATATTATATAATAAAATTGTGAATAGTGGAGTTAGTTAGTAGATTTTCTTACATTAAAATAAGCATGCAAGCTTCATTTAATTCCAATGCCTGAGTAATGATGTATGCTCTTTACTTTATTGTTCTTGGTGAATATTTGAAATAAAGTTTCCCTCCAAAATTGACAATGAATCAGTATAAAAACTTACTTAACCAACATCAGTCACACATTTTGCAAACCAAAAAACACAACAAAACACGCTATAGACACTGTCATGATATGGTTACAATATCAATTAATGCTGAGAAAGAGACATGGAAAGTTGTTGTCAAGGTTATACGTCTATGGTTTGTTCCAAATTTAAATAATTGAAAAAGTGTTATTCTCACTTGAGATGGTTCTCATGAATGAAATGGTAAGTGAATGTTTACTATTTTATTCTGCACAGTTGTGATGACCTTGCGATTTGAAACTTGGACATATGATTGATATATTCATACTTACTAGGTTATAAGATTCATGGATCTGTATAGAATACTTTAATCTATAAATTCAAGTATGTATTGAGAGAGTGGGATGAGTTTATAGCATGAGCTACGTCGGTGTTGCAACAAGCGTTGGAGAACTTAGAACAATTAGGCATCACTACAGGCTTAACCAGGGGCTATTCAGTATGCTTATTGTGACCACCACCTCCCATTGATAGTTAAACTAAGATTAATGTTGCTTAGTTTGCTCCCATGACATAACCCGGTAATGAGGTGCAATAACCCATTTTTTTTCTCTCAAAAGTATCTGTGCATGTTTTAAGTTCTTCTGATAGCACTGAGACATATTCCCTTAGCGAGAGTTTGTGCGGTGAGGTTAATGCTGTTGGTTTTTCATATTGTGTTCCAGTTGTTATGGGTGAGGTTTCGGGTGGTGAGGAGGAATGCTCCGGTGTGGTTTCTGGTCGGAGGAAGAGGGGAAAAAAGATCCGCAAACACTATGGAGAGGGTGAGTTAGAGGGTTACATTCTAAAAGTTGATGAAGAAGGGAGGGAGGAATCTGACTATAATTTTGAAAGTTATCCCTGGGTAGAGGAAGAGATTCGGGGTACCCCTTCTGTGTACACTGATGAACAATCCCTTTAGAGATTCATTAACTGAGTAAATTTTACTCGACCTAGTACCAAAGGTTTTATAAACTGTAGTTGGTGTGCCCCTCATGATAGGATTTGTCATAGACGCGTAGACAACTCGGTCCATGATGTAGTCTATGTGTTTGACAAATTGTTTAGTCAGTTTAATGTTTGGGTTCCCTTTAGTGATTTTAAATGTTCTCTTCTTCGGGTCTTGAATGTTGTTCCTACCCAACTTCATCCTAATTCTTGGGGTTTTATAAAGGGCTTTCAGATTTTGTGTAAGTTCTTTGGTATCACCCCTACTTGTCCCAAATTCTTCTACTTCTTCCAAGTGAAATTTGTTCGTCCTTTAGGTCTTATACCCATCAACAGTCGTACAGGTCGGAAAATAATGCGAGCATACACTTCTTCTCTTAAATTGCTTAAGGATCATTTCTTTTGTCTGTTTATCGAGGTAGGAAATGAGTTCTTTCTTGATGACAACAAGAATTTAACTTTCCCGATCTATTGGTCACCTTGTCCTTCGGCTATTCCCTCCTTTGATTCGAACTTCCTCTCTACTGAACAACTTGTTGAAGTAACTTTCTTAAAAGATGCTATTGGATTGAAGTGTTCTACTCTGATTAAGTTAGAGGACAAACCAGCTGACCTTAAGAGATATATTGGTATGACCTGCATAATTCTTCCGTTTAATTTGAAGTTATAGGCTAGTAACTCCTTGTTTAGTTTTTTCGCAGAACAAATGGCTACTGCTTTAAACAAAAAGGTTCTTTCCCGAAGACTTGCTGCTCAAAGGGCTGAGAAAGCAAAGGCTAAAGTCACACAGGATCCTAAGACTTTGGATTCTTCAGCAAATCTTCCAGTGGCAACCTCTGAAAAGGCTCCTTCTTCATCATCCCTCAACGAAGTATCTTGAAAAAGACCTCAGGAGTCTGGTCCATGTTTGGAGACTGAGAAAGTCGTAGGTCCTGAATTGCCTACTGAGGGAGGTGTTCAAGTCTTCCAAGATTTGACAGGATCAAGTCCTACCATAACTTCTTTGTGGGACAACCGCTTTGACATTCACAAAGTTATTGATTCCAATCTTCTTTTAAGGGGTGATGTGAAGAGGTTGGATCAATGGGGTTCTCGTTTTGCTCACTTGATGCTTCAACACATAGGTATTAGAACGACCGCTCTTGGCCAGTATCTGGAGAGACAAGCATCTTCAAGTTTAGATCGGCATACCGAGCTTCAGAAGTCTGTTGACGACTTACCAAAACAACTTGTTGGGTATGAAGAGATAAAGAAGAAGGTAGCTAGTTTGGAGGGTCGAGTTGTTCTGTTGTCTCAGGAAAATGCAAGTTTGAATGAAGACAAAAAGACATTGACCACAGAGGTGAGCATGGAGAGGACTGCTAAAGAAAACGCTGAGAAGTTGCTGACTAATGCCCTTGACACTAAGAAGAAGGTTGAGGCAGACCGGGAAAGGATTGAGACCGGAGCTGCCAACACTTATGATCAAGGCTTTTCCCAAGCATTGGAACAGATTAAAGCCTTGTATCCCGACCTGGATACCTCGAGTTGTGATGTGCTGAAAGAAGTTGTGAATGGTACCTTAGTAGAAATGGTGATGGAAGAAGGAGGTGGAACAAACAAAGATAACGAAGGCCTGAACGATCAAGAGGTCCTTAATGCTGAAGGTGGAGAAATTAACACAGAAGGTGGAGGAGTTGAAGGATCCGAGCAGATAACTTCCGAGCAGCCCAAGTCATCCTGATTTTTCTGTTTTCTTTATTTCATTTTATTTTGGCTATGTAGAAACTTTACTATGATGTGTACAAACTTCTAACTGTTATTTTGAATTTGTACGTTTTAATCACCTTTCACCGTGCTTGACTTTGTCATTTCCTATGCGTAGGAATTAGTATTATTATCCCCGTTTTTTGTTCTATATTTATTGCGCTTCGTTACTCATTCACTGTATGTGTACTATAAATGGGGCTTTCATGCCCTCATACTTAGCGTAAAGAATCGAGTTCCGTAAGCATTGGTCTTGTCCGAGATAATTGGAGTATTGAAGGATTTTCTGATATCAGTTAATCTGTTTGATCCGATTTTCTGCACAAATCGGATCAACAAATTAATTGATATTGGAATTTTCTTTCTGATGAGGTTGGATCAGACAGATTAACTGAAAGGAGGGGGAACAATGCAAAATTCTCTTCCACGGAGTTTGGACTTTTTTCCTCTTATGCCAAAGATAGGAGGCCAAGTTTGTGTGGAAACCCAGTATTTGACTTGGGTTTTCTTGCATCTTCCTCTTTGGCTTTTGGGTTTGCCGAAAAGACTCCTGGGAACAACTCGGAGGTTGCAACCGACAAAGGGTGGTGGAAGACTTTCAAGAAACTGATCTCCACGTTAGTCTTGTGACACCCAGGCCTTGGAGGAGGTGACCCACTGAGTTGCCGCTTGCTGGAGGGGGTAGTCTTCTAGTGTAATCCAAGAGTCATCTTTGGTAGCATCAACTCATTACTTTTTATTTCTTGTAACGATAGGAAACATATAATTTTTATCATTTATGTAACCTTGTGTGTGGTTGGTGGTCTTCTGGTGTAATGACCCTTGAATAAAATTGTTTTGCAAACTCTACATTGTTTCTAAGTTATCTTCGTCGTTGTATCTTCAATTTTTGGATCAAAATAACTTAGCCAATTTATGGATTTTGGATCATCAAATTATTAACCAAGTTCTAGACTTGGACTTTTGAGGTGTGAGCTCGGCACCCTGAGGTCGTACTCAGCAAAATAACTTAATCAAAATATTAACCAAGTTATGGACTTGGATTTTTTAAGTGTGAGCTCGGTACCCTGAGGTCGTACTCAACAAAATAACTTGATCAAAATATTAACCAAGTTCTGGACTTGAATTTTTGAAGTGTGAGGTCGGTACCCTAAGTATTTGGACTTGGTTTTTAGAGTATGAGCTCATTACCCTGAGGTGACCCTCAGTTTTTAAAGCATAGTTTTGGTGAAACAACTCTTCCTTTGGAGAAAAATTAACTCGTTACCCCAAGTATTGGACTTGGTTTTTAGAGTATGAGCTCGTTACCCTAAGGTGATCCTTAGTTTTTAGAACATATTTTTGGCGAAACAAATCTTCCTTTGGAGAAAAATTAACTCGTTACCCTAAGTATTGGACTTGGTTTTTAGAGTATGAGCTCATTACCCTGAGGTGACCCTCAGTTTTCAGAGCATATTTTAGGTGAAGCAGAAAGCAAATTATGTAGCATGAAAATTCTTTACTAGTTTATAGTCTAGGTTAAGCCTCGTTAAAACCTGTCTCGGCTAAAACCCTCCTTAGGAACAAAAAACCATGATAAGAAAAAGAGTACCTAACCTGAATGTCATCATACAATTTGATTAACTGAATTAAAATCTCAAGTGCTTAGCATTCCACGTTCTGGGGACTTGCTTTCCTGACAGTTGTTCGAGCTCATATGCTCCTAATCCGACTTCCTTTCTGATTCTGAATGGTCCTTCCTAATTTGGGGCTAGCTTCCCATGTCTAGGATCTTTTCTAGCTTGTTCAATTTTTCGAAGGACCAAATCTCCCTTTCTGAATCTCCGAGGTTGAACCTTTGTATTATATCTTCATGTTGAACGATCGTTACAAACTTGCTACCTAAGGTGTGCTACTTCTCGTTTTTCTGTCAACAAATCAAGCTCGGTTCTGAGATTTTCTTCATTATTTTCAGGATTGAAATCTTGCACTCGTGGGCTCATGAAGGCGATCTCTACTGGAATCATCGCTTCGCTCCCATAAGTCAACCTTTATGGTGTTTCTCCTGTAGCAGATTGGGGTGTGGTGTGCTAAGCCGACAGCACCATTGGTAGTTCCTCAGACCATCTTCCTTTTGCTTCTCCAAGTCTCTTTTTCAATCCGTTCAAAATTATTTTATTCGCAGCCTCGGCTTGCTCGTTGGTCTGTGGGTGTTTAACTGAAGTTTTAGTATGAGCTATGTTAAATTCTTTGCATAGATCGGTGAACTCCCTACAGTCGAATGCTTTCCATTGTCAGATATTATTGTGTTTGGAATGTTGTGATGACAAATTATTTGTTTCCAGACGAACTTGCTTATTTTTCATGCTGTTATGTTTGCCAGTGGCTCTGCTTCGATCCACTTTGTGAAGTAGTCAATAGCAACTACTAGGTACTTGAACTGGCCAGGTGCCAAAGGAAAAGGGTCGAGTAGATCTATCCCCCACATTGCAAAGGGCCATGGAGAGGTGATACTGTGTAATTCTTCTGGGCTCATATATTTTAATTTAGCAAATTTTTGGCAAGCGTCACATTTTTTGACGAATTCTTTGGCATCTGCTCTTAATGTCGACCGGTAGAAACTTGGTCGTAGGATCTTTGCAGCCAATGACCTAGCTCCTCCATGACTTGCGCAAATTACTTCATGTACCTCCTTCAAAATGTAATTTTGTTGCTCCTGGGGAATGCATTTCAAAAGTGGTGATGAGTATCCTCTTCTATAGAGTTGTCCATTAATAATGACGTAGAAACTAGAGTGATAAGCTATCTTGCGTGCTTCAGTCAGATCTGACGACAATCTGTTATCCTGGAGATACTGAAATAAAGGGGTTATCCAATAATTTGAAGGGTTGATATTTACTACCTCATTCTCCTCTATACTTGGTTCTTGGAGAGTTTCTTATATTACTGTCTTGTACATCCTGGCTTCTTTGTGCTTGCCAGTTTTGATAGTAGGTCGGCCCTCAAGTTCTACTCTCTGGTTATGTGTTGAATTTTGAATTCTGCAAAGTATGATACCAAAGTTTTAACTTTATTTAAGTACCTGGTTAGTTGCAAGTCTCTTGTTTAATATTCTCCTCCGACTTGTCCTGTGACTAGTTGTGAATCGCTGAATACGGCCATCGAGTTGGCTCCAACTTCCTTTGCTAGGAGTAATCTT
Organism: Sesbania bispinosa; assembly: GCA_026901365.1. Taxonomy (NCBI): domain Eukaryota; kingdom Viridiplantae; phylum Streptophyta; class Magnoliopsida; order Fabales; family Fabaceae; genus Sesbania; species Sesbania bispinosa. The sequence continues at coordinate 857,969 of QLOH01000205.1, forward strand.
GCTATTAGTACTTCGTATTCTACTTGATTGTTGCTTTCTTTGAATTCAAAGCAAAGAGATTGTTCCAGGACTAAGTTGTTTGGTCCTTCTAAAATAATCCCAGCTCCGCTTCCCTTAATGTTTGATGCTCCATCTACGTAAAGGGTCCAGAGTTGTTCTCCCTGTTCTTCTTCAAATGGCGTCAGTTCTACCAAGAAGTCTGCTAGGATCTATGACTTGATAAGACCCCTTGGTTGGTAATTTATTCCGAATTGAGACAATTCTACCGACCATTTGATCATCCTTCCTGCCAGCACGGGCTTGTGCAGGATCTATCTTATGGGTTGATTAGTTTTCACTAATATCTGGTGAATTTGGAAATATGGCCTCAGCATCTGCACTGTTGTTATTACGGCAAGGATCACCTTCTCAATTTTTTGATATCTTAACTCGGGTCCTTGAAGAGCTCGGCTAACAAAATAGATAAGTTGTTGTCCTTCTGGATTTTCTTGATCTGTTGGAAAGCCTATTCGCATTCTTCACTCCGCTGGAATTTGCTTCCTTGTTTAATAGATTAAAAGAAAGGCCTCAATCGTTCCCCAGATTTAGACAGAAATCTTGATAAAGCAACTACTCTTCCAGCTAGTCTCTGCACCTCCTTCATGTTTGATGGGCTCTTCATTGTTAAGATGACTTGGCATTTTTCTGGATTTGCTTCTATTCCTCGGTCAGTTAGCATAAAACTGAGAAATTTTCCTGATTGAACAGCGAACGGACATTTTTCTGGCTTGAGACTCATGTTAAACCTTCTGAATTGACTAAAGATTTCTCCAAGGTCATCTGTGTGCTTTCTGTCTGTTGGAGTTTTGACCACCATATTATCTATGTAAACCTCTATGTTGCACCCGATTTGATCCGCAAACACTTCGTCCATCAATCTCTGATACGTTGCCCCGACATTTTTGAGTCCAAATGGCATGAATTTATAACAATAATTAGCCATGTCAATGATAAAGGCCGTTTTGTCTTCATCAGCCGGGTTCATTCGGATTTGGTTATAACCCGAATACGCATCCATAATGCTTAGGTACTTATATCTTGAGGCTCCATCAACCAAGTGATCAACACTAGGGAGGGGGTACGCATCTTTGGGGCATGCTTTGTTTAGGTCAGTGAAGTTCGTGCACATCCTCCATTTTCCGTTTGCTTTTTTCACCATAACAACATTCGAGAGCCATGTTGTGTATTCAATTTCCATGATAAATCCGGCTTACAGTAACTTTTTTGATTATGCCAAGGCTGCGTTTCTCCGTTCCTCCCCTAACTTTCGCTTCTTTTGAGAGATGGGCTTAATTTTCGGATCAATCATCAACTTGCACACGAAGTCTGGGTCAAATCCAGGCATGTCTATAGGGGTCCATGCAAACAGGTCAGAATTCTCTTTCAAAATTTGTATTACCTGACATTCCTCTTCGGGTTGTAGACTTGTTCCTATCTGAGTTGTTTGCGTTAGGTTATCACCTATTTGGATGATCTTCAATTCCTCTGTAGGTTGAGGTCTTCTTTCTGAGAAATCTATTCTAGGGTCCAGCTCGATTGAATGGATTCTGAGCCGGGGTGTCAGATTTTTTAATGGAAGACCTTCTCGTCTCCAAACTTTTCACATAATAGCGCCGAGCTTCATCCTGCTCAGCTCTCATTACTCATATCTTTTGATCAACAACAGGAAATTTCATTGTTAAGTGTAGGGTCGAGACGACTGCCCCTAATGCATTTAGAGTTGGTCTCCCGATAATAATATTATAAGAAGTAATGGCATTAACAAGCAAATATTTGACATTTGCATTTTTGTAAATTCCATCAGACCCAAAAGTCATTCTGAGATTTACATAACCTCTTACCTCGACCTGTTCTCCAGCAAAACCTACCAGGTTTCCTTCGAAAGGGTGAACGGTGTCTGTTGGAAGTGAGAGGTCTTCATATGTCTTCCAAAATAGGCCGTCAGCTGAACTTCCTTGGTCGATTAAGACCCTTCTAACCGAGCATCCTTCAATGTTTACTCGTACCACCATAAGGTCGTCTTGGTTTACGTCCTTTAATCATGCAAAGTCTCTATCAGAAAAAGAAATGACAGGGTGAGATCTACCTATTCATGTATGTTCTATTTTGTTGATTGAGCAGATCGTCCTGAGGTGTCTTTTCCGAGATGAGGACGTAGGTCCTCCTCCAGCAAATCCTCCTGAAATGGTATGTATGGATCCAACCCTTCGTCTTGGAAAACTCGGGACATGATTCCTGTCTGGGGACTCTTCTCTGTTTTTTCTATGGTCAAAATATACCCGAGTTGTTTCCTTTTTGTTTCTCTGTCTTCCATCGTACACATATCTCCCGAGGTGTCCGAGCCTGATGAGTTGCTCAATTTGATTCTTCAGAGTCCAGCAGCCATCTGTGCTATGTCCAAATGCTCGGTGGAAGTGGCATCTTTTTGTACGATCAACTCCTTCCGCTATGTCCTTAGGGGGTGGAGGGAGTTTAATGATTCTTGAATTGTAGACTTCTCATAGAATTTGACTCCTCCTGGCATTTAATGGGCTGAAGTGATCAAAAATTGGTGCTGGTCGGGGTGGTTTGTTTGGTTTCCTATTTTTCTTCCCCGTGTTATTTTGAAGTTGAAGGTTCCCATGTTATTTTGTTGGTTATGAGATGGAATATCTTTTTCTAGGGGTTTTGTTAACATAGCTCTTAAACATATTTTGGCCACTGCTGCCTTTTCTGCATCTATCTGTCCTGAAGCTTTTCGTCTAAAATCAGCTATGTCAGTTGGTTTTGACTTGGCCAGTTCATCTGCGAACTGCCCTTCTTTTACTCTATTGATGATTTCCCTAAGATGAATTTTAGGATCCAACTCTTTGACTTGCATGGCTTCCTTATTGAAGCGGTTGATGTAGTCATTGAGTGGTTCATCATCTCCCTGTAATATGCTGAACAAACTATCCTCCGTTTTCTTAAAAGGACAGCTTGAAGAGAATTGATTTTTGAATGCCATACTGAACTCATCAAACCCTCTTATAGATCTGTGAGTCAGAGTTGAGTACCACTGTAAGGCAAGTCCTATCAGCGTTCCTGGAAAAATCTTACATAAAATAGGGTCAGTAGCACCTGTAGTAAGCATTACAATGTGGAATCTGGTGAGATGTGAGTTTGGATCAGTTGTCCCATCATAAATAGGTAAATCAGGAAATTTAAAATATCTAGGTAAAGGAACAGACATTATATAATCAGTAAAAGGATGAAATCGTGTATCTGTGTGATTATTTAAGTTGACTTATGGTTCCGAGTGTTCTGAAGGGGTTTGAGTTCCTGAAGAATGTGTGTTGTCTTCCTCCTCTTCTTGTGAGTCTCGTGCATTATTCAGTTGCTCTCGCATTAATCTGTTTTCCTTTAGAACCCTCTGATTTTCTTGTATGAGTTGCTCGAGTTGTTGAGCAAGCTCTTGTAATGTTGGTCCATCATCGTTGATGCCTGACCTCGTCCTAACCATTTTTGGAATACTTGTGATTCTATGGGAGAGTTTTACCAGAGCCCCACGGTGGGTGCCAAATGTTCTTACAAAGCCTAATTTCTACTCATGTTGTATTAGAAAGGCGAATGAAAAGAAGCTAGTGTGTGTCCTAATGCTGCCTACGCCCCTCCTTTTATAGGTGTTGCGGGGTATCTTCCCTTTATGGCAAGATTTGCTGATTGGGAGACAATGTGCGTTGATTCTGCTGTTAGGCTGCTTAACATCAACCCTTTCCTTATTTATCTGATTTCCTTCTTTAGTCACGCCAAGGATCCTGCTAGGGTGCATCAGGTCAACCCCTCCCAAGGTCATCCTGGACGATTTGTTCGAAGATAGAGTATGAGCTTAGCTGGTACGTAACAATGATCAACAAGTATCATTAATAATGATTACTACTCATTTGTCTGATTTTTCTATGAAGCATGTTTATGTTAACCAAAGTAATGCACCATCAGCTCAAAATTTGCACACGGTAATGCACCAGCTTCTCAAACAACTGTTGATCTTACAACATCTTCCTTTCAAAGTATGTCACCAACTTCTATTAGTATTTAGGTCAGCATCTCCTACAAAGACTTAATATGATGACCAAAGTTCTTGGTCATTAAATATTGTTACATGTGTTTTCCTTGGTGTAGGAGCCTATTGTCATCTCTATTGTTACATGTGTTTTCCCAGAGATAACTAGTGCACTTTTGTGAAGATTGACTTGAGATGAATAGTATTTAATATTTCTTATTTACAATTTCATTAAGCATTATAATGTAATTATTTTTTTGTCATTGGTATATTTAGGGATAAGGATGCATTCCTTGTAGTCCTTTTTGACGTGATTTTCAATGTTAGAAGAAGGGGGTTGAATTGTCAATTCTAATTTTATAAACATGTAGCTATTAAGCTTTCTAAAGTTTCTTACTGAAGTTATTAGTTTGGTATTAGAAAAGGTAGCTCTCAATAGATGAATGAATTAATTTTAATTCAATGATCTAATTTAAAAACAAGTATATTAGATTGTACAAAAACGTAAACATAATTGTTAAGACTCATGAATTTATGTTAGAATGTCTTAATGTACTTAATATTTTGTGACTTTTCTGAAGAAATTGGGACTAACCCCTATTATTTGGTCAATAGTGAACGTTCCCAAATTTTGAAAAGCCATGCACAAGCCACATTTATTATTACAATCTAATGTACCATATTTGATAGTACGGAACTAGGACTCTCAAGAACTTCCCTTTGATTATGTGATGTTTAGAGGCACACTCGACATGATGAGTACCAAGCTAGCATACATTGCAAGAATGACACATAAGACTAACCTTTTGTTTGGATCAATTAGATAAATAGAGAAGAAGGAGATAGGAAAAAGAGAAGTATGGAAGAGAGAAAGTGGTGCGAATTTGGATAGAGATTTAGATCGTTTGGTTTGAGAGAAATAGGAGAGATAGAAGAGAAATTAGTTTGAATAATTGTTTGGTTGTGTAGAAATAAAGGAGAGAGAGATTTATTAAGTGTATAAAATGCCCTCCCTGGATTTCTGTGTTTTTTAGGTCCAAATAGAAACCTTCCTTCCGCAATGGCAGAATCTAACATCGTTAATCATTGATGCAGAGGACATACTGGAACTGCCATTAAAGCTTCTCTTCTACACTCCAGATTAAGGAATTTTAGATTCACCTATCATCTTCCTTCCATCATAGCGTCCCTGATTTCTAGGGTTTCTACTAGGGGTAAGCAAAACTCGGCCCGTCCCTCTGACCCGTCCCATCCCAAGCTACTCGGGCAGGGTTAGATCCTGTCCCACATGAAAGATTAGGGTTAGATCGAGTCTCATTCGATAACTCGGTATCGGGTTGAGGACGGGTTTAGGTTAATCTTCGGGTTACCCAACTCGTCCTATATATGTATATATACAATATTTAATATTTATAATTTTATATTACTCAAAGGCTTAACATCATTTTAACTTTTTGGGGATTTTTTAATTTAATTTTCCTCTATGATAGAGGCTCTATCTACTTTGAAAACACATTCCATACATAAAATTGTATAATGATATACTGATATTTTTCTCTTAACAACATGATCTTGAACCGTGCATATTATTTTTAATGACTATATGTGTGTGTGTGTGTGTGTGTGTATACATATATAGTCTTCCATGAAATTAACACAGTAAAGTGCCAAGGCAAGGCATTAGAAAGGGTCAGCGCTTCTTGCTTACTGAACTACTGCCTTTGGCATGGACCTTTTTCACCTTGTTCTGGTGAGGCATGCCTTTAGTGCCTTGTTGATAAGATGAAAAGCAAATAAAAAATCTCAAAAATCCTTTGTTGGAGCCACAAGAAACACTAGAAGGGGGGTTGAATAGTGTTTTAAAGCTTTACGCTAATTTTCGGAAACCCTCTTTGAAACATCAAATAAATCATTGCAGGTTATTAAAAAAAACTCATGTAACAAATAGTAAAGATTATCAGTTACACGGAAGCTATAAAAATGAGTTTTCCATAAACTTGCTGAACTTTGATGAAAACAAATGAGCTTTTTGAAATCACTTCAGAGGGTTCAATAAACTCATTTTAAGAAACTTATTTAAAACATATTTAGATGAGTAATAACTTCAAAACATTAAATCAAGTTGTTAAAAATGTTTCACACTAATATTCAAATGATTAAGTTACTTGCTGAAAAACTGAGTTATTAGATAACCTGTTGAACTCACTTCAGAAGGTTCAGTAAGTACTATTTTTAAAAGTTGATTTGGTTAATGAAGGAAGTTTTGTTATGTTAGTTGTAAATTCACTTTTCAAACCCCTTCCTTGGTTAGAAATAAACAGATAATAGCAGAATGTAAAGAGTTAAGGGTAGAGAGAAATTTACACAAAGAATTTATCCTGGTTCACCCACTAACACAGTGAGCTACATCCAGTCCCAGGGAAAACCATCACCATCCAGTCCCAGGGCAAACCATCACTGGATTTTCACTAATCCCGCAAGATTACAAGTATTCTTTATACCAGCCTCTCCAGGCATAACAACAAGTATTCTTTGTTTTCAACTGGCTCTCCAGGAAACTCGTGCAATATTCTTTGTTCACCCAGCCTCTCCAGACGGTACCAAGTATTTGTTAAGACAAACTCACATCTCAAGTTTTTTAATATGAAAAACCAGTAAGTTGAGATGCATGATAAATTTGTGCATGACTAATGTCTTGTTATTACTGACTGGTTGCTTACGTGTATGGTAGATTTTCTAGATTTTACCTTACAGGTAATTATCAATGATTTATGCTCAAAGGACATCTTTGAGATTGAGAAGCTTGAGGAAAAGAAGATGAGACTCAAGTTCAGCTTGAGATGTTGACTCAGGTCAGTTACAGAATTCAAATCCTTTAAAGAGATTTAGAAGAAGTATAACCAGTCCAAGGATCAAAGAAGAAACTCAAGCATTGTCATGAAGAAATGATGAGACTCAAGCAAGTCAAGAAAGTTGAGTCTCAAGATCAGCTTGAGATGCGTGCTCAAAAGATCAGACGCACAAGATGAGATCCAGTCTCAGAAGCAAGAGATCAGATGCAAGAAAGTTGAGCACCTGTCTCAGATGTAACAATATCAGACGCAAGTCTAGAAACCTAGAGAAAAAGCTGTTGAGCCTAATACACAAAAGTCAACAAGATCAGATCAAGTACACTGCATGCTGACACATGAACAGCAGCACAGCAGAGCATGTGTCTCACTCAAACAGGAAAACTCATTTCTCTTTTGCAACAGTCAGCAACGGCTATAAACGATCATTAACAGCTAGTTCTCTAGCTGAGATAAATTAAAAAGTCAACAGTTAGGATCAGAGAGAGACTACGCTGATTGATGAACATCATTACATCTCATCCATGTCGGAACCGGGGTCACAACGGGACGGCGAAAAATTTTTTTGTTTTCAATGGAGTCGCCACCAATATTTATTTTTGAGGGAAAATATCAGAAAAACCCTTTTAAAGAAAAATGGTCTTTAAAACCAGATTTGGATTCGGGAGTCGATTATGCGTAGGGAAGACATCCGTCCTATGACGGTTACCTCTAATTAATTGTGCAAATTCAATAACTTTTGAAAAAAAATATTTATTTTACCCCTTAGAAAAATCTTTTTATTTTTATTTACTGGTTTATTTACATTTTATTTACAAATAAAATTACATTTTTTATTTTTTTTAATTATTGGAAAAAATTTGGTAAAAGATTTATTTGGGCTTGACGGGGCCGGTTCCCGCTCCTACGTATCCCCAGCTGCAATGGGGAAATCAAAGCCACGTAGTTCTGAAGTTTGATTGATTTGTGTTTGATTTTTTTTTTTTGTTTTTGGAAAGATTGATTTTTATTTGAAAGAGAAGATTGAAAAATATTTTTTTTCACTTGTTTTTGTTATTTTTGAAATAAGAAATTTTGAAGAAAAAATTGTTTGTACGGGATTCAAATCAAACACTTAGTTTGTTTAATAGACCCTTACGATCTTAATAATATTAAAGTCAGCATCCACTGCTCAATTAATATTATTAGTCGTTGCGAAAATTTATTTTTCATATATTTTTTATTTTTTATAATTTTGAAAAGAATTTTTAAGATTTGAAAAGGATTTTTTTTATTTTGAAAAGGAATATTTTATTTTGAAGGAATTTTTTAATTTTGAAAAGGAATATTTTATTTTTTATAACTTTGAAAAGAAATTTTTAATTTTGAAAAGGAATATTTTATTTTAACCTATTTTTGCACGTGGCTCAAGTCAAACACTTGGTTTGCTCAATAAACCCTTACGATCTAGATAAAGTTAAAGTCAGTATCCACTGCTCAATTAACCCATCTAGTCGTTGCATAGATTAAAATAAAATACTCCTAAATTTATTAAAGCATCTGAATTATTATTTGTTCACAGGGGGATATAAAATTGACAAATATGTACAAGATAATGTTAATATTAACAACAAACAATCAAACACATAATATTCAAAAGCTTAAAACACAGACTCAAAACAAAGAAACAAATTAAGAGCAAATTTAAAATTGAGTAACATTTTTTATTTTTTATTTTTTATTTTTATTATATTTTTTTTTATTTTATTATTATTATTTTTAAGAAAAAAATAAAAGAAAAAAAGGAGGAAGGGATCAGGTTTCATTTGAAACCCTCACGCCCCTTCTTTTAACACACACACACTATCACTAACCTAATAGAAAGAGGAAAAGAAAGGAAAGAAGGAAGAGGGAGGCGGCTGAGAGAGAAAGGGGAAGAGCAAGGGGAAGAAGATGAAGAAGGAAACATGGGAAGGAAGGGAAGAAGAGAGGGACGCTATTCCTTGGTGGCCGCGGACCTAGACCGGCGCGGTGATGCACAGGGATGCACGCGGCGACTCTCACGGTGGGAGGTGGAAAACCACGGGATCTGCGCGATGGTGCGCAGCTGCTGCTCGCGGCGAGGCTTCTGCTCGGAGAGGCCGAGAATGGCGCGGCTATGGGGAAGGATGAGGCTGCCAGACGGATTGCGTCGCCGACGACGACGAACTGACACAGCTGAGGGATGGAGATGGCTGCACGTGGTGGGAGCTGGTCTGGAGGCACGGGACAGCAACGACGGACGGACGGTGCAGCGCTTTCAGGTGGCTGCCGGTGGGGAAAGAGGTGACAGGGGTATGGGGTGGATAATTATTCCTATTTCTGTAAATGAGACTCCGATTTGGTACTGTAAATTGGACTGGATTTAATTTTTACTAATATCACTCTGTTTACACATTGGATTCATTGAATTTCTGTAGGATAATACAATTTTCATTATGCATATCTTAGTTTAGCTTTTCATGTATCCAGATAACACCTCTCATCATAAATTAACCCAATAAATCAATCATACAACATCAATATTTAAGAACCAAATGCAAAGAAACAACAAATATGAGGCAATAGAATTAGGATAGTGAAATAAAACCTCAAGGCTGAATTTCTCTCTACTGATTATTGGTGCTGCTCTATTTTGCTCCTATTTGCTGTTTCTATGTGCTTCTTGGCGCTTCCTATCCCTCTCGCGCTTCTTCTTCTCTTCAGCTCTATCTTTTTTCTCTGTTAATCTCTTCCTTTCTCTCTAAGTCAGTAAGGCTCTGTTTTTTTTGTAACCGTGAATTTTTTTCAGCCCATTTCTTAAGTGTAGTTTGGTTTCTTCTATACCTAGCTGAGAGATAACTACTTCGTCCACAATATCAGAAAACCACTCCCCATTTCTCCTCCTTTTTCTCCACTTTAACAACAACCTTATCCCTATCCCACTTAGTAACTACCTGGTCAATGGTATAAGTTTTTTTTCTTTTCTTTTTCTTACCTTTTTCAGATTTATTATTTTTATGATTTAAATTTGAAATTTAAAATCATTTTTAGAATTTTTACTTTTTATTTTCGGATTTTTTTTATTTTCTGAATTGTAATTTTTTATTTTTTTATTTTATTTGATTTTTTTAGATTTTTATTTTTTTTAATATCAAATTTATTTTTTTTGAATTTCTAGACTATTTATTTTTTAGTTTTAAAACTATTTTCAGATTTATATATTATTATTATTTTTTTTTGAATTTTTTTATTTTGAGCTTTTATTTGTAAATCAAATTCAACTGAAATTGAAATTAAAAATAAAGCTAATTTTAGCCCGGATAAAATTGGGTATTCACAATCCACATCTCAAGTCCATCACACTCAAGATCTGATCTCAACTTGAGAATAGTTGTAGTCTCAGTTTATTTTCTCTTCTCAGCTCTTAATCTTTCTTCCTGTATAGAAGAGAGTAACCCTAGCTAAAGCTCACTGTCTATCCATACTTTGTATGATTTTAAGCTAGATCCATCGTATCCTACCAATCATTTGTAACCGCTCTCATCTGAAATAGGAGGAAGCCTAGTCTCAGAGTTAGTGTGAGTGTCCTGAAGAGGCTGTAAGAATACTTGTGGCTCAGCCAAGATAGGAGTGCCTAGGCTTGGTGTGAGAGACGTTTTAAAGAGGCTGTAAGAATACTTGTAATTGACGGGTTGTCAATAGTGGAAATCTCACGTGTTGTGAGGACTGGACGTAGCCCAAGGAGTAGGTGAACCAGGATAAGATCTTTGTGCATCTCTCACTCTCTTATCTCTCTATTTTACTTATCCTTCAACACATCTCAAATTTTGTGAATAATTGACTAATTGAACTATATTAAATAAAATCATATTTGAGCAACCAAAACAAACTATACTTGATCAATTGATTATAATTGAAAATTGCTTCTCATCAACTTTAACTGAGACACCAAGTCATCTAACTTGAGATCACGTCTCAACTTGTTATTTGAGTGTGGAATATTCAGGAACAAATTTTAAGTCTCTATTCAACCCCCCCTTCTAGAGACGTTCAGCCAACTTTAGTTGGTATCAGAGCTCGGCCTCTTCGGGGTTGAGCACACCTACGTGTGAAGGGGAAAAGATCCATGGCTGGACCAAGTGCAAGCTTGTTCATTCCTCAAGGAGCATCCACCAACAGGCCACCTGCCTTTGATGGAACTGATTACTATTACTGGAAAGACAGGATGAGATTGTTTATTGAATCTCAACATGCTGACTTGTGGGAAATTATTGAGATGGGACCATATATGTCTTACATTACTGATGAACTTGGGCTGAGAGCAACCAAGCCTAAAGAGACATAGACAGATTCTGAGAAGGCAAGATATGTTCTAAATTCAAGAGCCAAGTACCTGCTTACATGTACTTTAAGTCGCAGTGAATATGATAAGGTAGCATGGTGTGCATCAGCCAAAGAAATATGGGATGCACTTGAAATAGAACATGAAGGAACCAATCAAGTAAAGGAAGCCAAGATCAACATACTGGTCAGACAGTATGAGCTCTTCAAGATGAATGAAGATGAAGGCATTGAAGACATGGTGAGACGGTTCACTGTCATCACAAATGATCTCAAGTCCTTGGGAAGAACTTACTCGAATCAAAATTTGGTAAGGAAGATATTGAGAAGCCTACCCAAGCCCTGGAGACCTAAAGTTACAACTATCCAAGAAGCCAAGGATCTTAGCACTCTCAGATTAGATGAGCTTCTTGGATCATTGGAGGTTCATGAGCAGGAGCTGATGGAAGAAGATCTCATCAGACGTCCAAAAACAATAACCTTAAAAGCATCATCCAGTAACTCTAAAGGTAAGAAGGTAAGCTCATCTCAACAGATCTCACTTAACTCATCTCATGACACAGATACAGAAGATGATGAAGATGATGATGAAAGTGAGATGGATGATGAACTTGCCTACATCGCAAGAAAGATCAGACTTATGTGGAGAGCCAGAGGTAGTGGAAGAAGAAACTATCCATCAAGAAGAGGAGAAATCAAGTCTAACAAGAGAGGACAATTTATCTGCTTTGAATGTAGAAAACCTGGACACATCAAATCTGAGTGCCCACAACTTAGAAAGGAAGTAAAGAAAAGTCCAAAGAAGAAGGCAATGATGGCCACATGGGATGACACAGAAAGAGATGAGAGCCAAGATGATAAATCAGCTAATCTGTGTCTCATGGCCAATAGAGACTCATCTGATGAAGAGGTATGAGTCTGACTCTGAACTTTCATTTAGTGAACTTAAGTCTGTCTTTGAAAATCTCCTGTATGATTCAAATCTTCTTGCTTCTAAGAGCTCTCTACTTAAATCTGAATTCAACTCAGCTCTTGAGAAGATTAAATTTCTTGAAAAAGAAAATAAAGGATTGAATCACAAAAATGAAAGTCTCATGCTGTCTCACATGAGATTGTTTGAGCTTGTCAAAGCTAAGACTCAAGCTCATGATGAGCAGGAATTAAAAAATCTTTTTGAAGAAAACTAGAAGCTCAAAAAGCAAAACAAAATTCTCATAAATGATCTAGTAAAATTTGTCAATGGCACAAAAAACCTTGAGAGACTAATTGGGTCTCAAAAGGGAATTTTTAATAAAGCTGGATTAGGCTATGAGAAATCTTCAAGTGAAATCTGGTACAAATATTTTTTTGTTCCAGCTAGAAAAAGAAAGAAGGAAAAATGCTCTTTTTGCAGTAAATTTGGCCATAAGACCTCAGATTGCTACTTGAGACAAGTGGCAGTTAAGAGAAGGGTGACTAACAATACGAGACCCAAATATAAATGGGTACCTAAAGCTAAATCTTCAGATGTAACAGATATGCCTGGCAGCAGCAAGAACAAAAAGGATGTGGGTGCTGGACAGTGGATGTTCAACACACATGACAAGGGACAAAAACAAGTTCCTGTCACTTGAAAAGAATACCTCAGGGGTTGTCTCATTTGGAGACAACAACAAAGCCCAAATCAAGGGCATTGGTAAGTTTGGTAAGAGAAACTCGGCTAAAATTGAAAATGTCTATTTTGTTGAAGGATTAAAGCTTCACTTGCTGAGCATCAGTCAATTGTGTGACAATGGGTATCATGTTAATTTCCAGCCCACCTTTTGTTGAGATCATTGATTCAAAGGCTGGAAATGTAGCCTTTTCTGGTGAAAGATGTTGAGTCTCAAAAATATCATAAGGTAAATTATGATGTTTTAGATAGCTCACTTCTCAAGTTTTAATGCTTAACAAATTTGGGTTAAAATAATTATCATAGATACATAAATGTTTAATGACTTATCTATGATTTCAGCAAGCCATTCTGAACTTATAAAGACTATCTGAAGTGCTGTCAACCTGTCTAAAGTGGAAAAGCCTTCTGAAGGTTCAACCTGTCTGAAGTGTTCAATCTGTCTGAAGTGTTGATGCCGTCTGAAGTGCGCAACCCTTCTGAAGTCTCATTAATGATGTGGCACTCTTTGCTGAAGTATGTGAAGACATCTCTGAAATTCTGCTGAGTCAAGCGTTCTCTGCTGCACGTACCTTTTCAAACATATTTATGGCAAGGAACACAGAGACCTTTCCTGGTATATTTGAATTTCATACACCATTGAGGAAATCCCTGCAATGCAGCCTTTGCAGCAACAACAGTGGCAACTTTATGGCAGCAGCAACCTTGTACTGTGTCGGAAAAATCAGAACTCTCAGAAGCATGTCTCACAACGGATTAAATAGCATTTAATGCTATCTCTAAACGGTGGTATTTCAACGGATTGAAGATTGGTTATAAATAGCCCTTCATGAAGACCATCAAGAGAGAGACTGCATATACAAGAAAGTCTAAGAGAAATCACGCTACAAGTTTTTCTCTGTAAAAACACTCTGAGTTCATATTCATTGTACAACATTTGTATATCCTGACCATACCTCAGTTTTTATTGTACATCGTCTCTGTTTAAGCTTCAAACTTGTGTAGTTTAAAAGCTTAGACATATCTCTTTGTAAAAATTGTCTTTGAGCCTGGAGAGGCTTGTCTGTAAAAGAATACTTGGTTGTAGAGCCTGGAGAGGCTTGTCCGTAAAAGAATACTTGGTTGTAGAGCCTGAAGAGGCTTGTCTATAAAAGAATACTTGGTTGTAGAGCCTGAAGAGGCTTTACTGTAAAAGAACACTTGTAATCTTGGTGAAGATTAAGAGAAAATCCAAGTGCTAGTTGGCATTGGGACTGGACGTAGCTCACAGTGGTAGTGAGTGAACCAGGATAAATTCCTCGGCTAAGTTTTCTATATCTTATCTCTTGTCAATTTATTTATACTAACCAAAGGGTGTTGAAAACTGTTCTGATAATTTTAAAAAGCAAGAAACCTTTTTAAAGATCTTTTCAGAAGCCTTCTTAAGAAACTTCAGACAACCTCTTAAACCTGTCTGAAACTGTTGTAAACTTAAATGTTTGCGAAAAGCTTGCATAAATTATTAAGAAACACTATTCAACCCCTCTTCTAGTGTTTCCCTGTGTTTCTACAGTTGGTATCAGAGCTCAACTCAGGGTTGAGCACCTTACAAGTGTTTGAGGATTAAAGGTCCAGATGAAAGCTTCCAACAACAGGCAGTACATCACTGAAGGAGCCTCTATCACAAGACCTCCAGCATTCAATGAAGTGGACTACCACTATTGGAGGGATCGTATGAAGTTGTTCATTGAGAGCAACAACATTGATGTTTGGGATGTGGTCACTGATGGAGACTATGTGCCTATACATAACGGAGTGCCCATACCTAGGGCTGAATGGACCTTAGAGCAGAAGGCTAGAGTTCAGTTAAATGCTAAAGCCAAACTCTATTTGATATGTTCTCTGAACAAATCAGAGTATGAAAAGGTTCATGGATGTTCATCTGACAAGGAGATTTGGGATACACTTGCACCCGCCCATGAAGGGACTGAGACTGTCAAGCAAACCAAAATCAGCATGCTTATACATCAATATGAGATGTTCAAGATGGAAGAATCTGAAACCATAGATCAAATGTTTGGGAGGTTTCAGACTATAACTAATGGACTCAGGTCTTTAGGTAGAACATTTGAATCTGGAGACAATAATAGAAAGATTCTGAGAAGTTTGCCAAAGTCCTGGAGACCCAAAGTTACAGCCATTCAAGAGGCCAGAGACTTAAACTCTCTTAGAATGAAAGAACTGTTGGGATCTCTCAAAGTTCATGAGCTTGAACTTGGGGAATATGAAATCAAGAAGAAATCTCTGGTATTAAACTCCAAATCCAAACACCCTAGGCATGGCAGCATTAAAGCCTTGCAAGCTGAGGAAACTTTAGAAGCAGATGAAGATTCTAGAGATAGCTCAAAAGGTGATGATCTTGCTCTTCTCAGCAGGAAAATCAAGAGGATGTTGCAGAACAGAGGAAAGTTTAGAAAGAACCAACCCTTAACCTCTAAATCAGGTAAGTCAGGTAAGGATTCTCAAAATGACAAAATTATAAGCTATGAGTGTAAACAGCCAGGTCATATGAAGGCTGAATGTCCAAGACTGAAGAAGAACAACTTCAAAAAGAAGAAATTCTTCAAGAAGAAGAAGGGTCTGATGGCAACATGGGAGGATCTTGATGAGTCTACCACAGAAGAAGAGGAAGACACTTCAGAAGAGGCCAACCTGTGCCTCATGGCCAGCCTGCCCTCATCAGATAGCTCATAATCTGAGGTATTTCCCTTAACTCTTCAAGAGATGTATGATGACCTGATGGAAAGTTCCAAGGAACTCTTCCAAGAGTATAAGAATCTGTCCAAGGCCCACACAGAAATGTGCAGTAAATATGAGGCTCTTGAGATAGAAAATATTATGCTCAAGGAGAGAATTCTTGTGACTGAAAGCAGTAGTTCACAAACTGTCTCTGAAGAAAACAAAAAACTTCAGAAACAAGTTGAGGAACTGACAAAAGACTTAGCTAAATTTGTCAAAGGAATAGAAAACCTTAACAGATTGCTTGGCAATCAAAGGGATCCCCTTGACAAAAGTGGATTAGGTTTTTGTGATCGTGATACCTCTGAACCTCATATTTTCAAAAATTTTACTAAAGGCAAAAAGAAAGCTATTGGGTGTTCTCACTGTGGCAAGCCTGGACACAATGTGGCTCAGTGTAAACACAAGGGAAAAGCAAAACCCAAATCTAACAAGAAAGGACCGAAAAGAATATGGGTACCTAAGAACTTGATCATTCCTGTTGCAGATGTGTTTAACAGGACAAAGGAGACCCCACAAATGGTACCTGGACAGTGGGTGCTCGCGACACATGACAGGAGAAAGGTCTTTGTTCCAAAACCTTAGGCCAAGAGCAGGAGGTGTGACAGTGGATATGTGGTTTCCTTTACTAAAGAAGGATGTATAGTCAAAGACTCTCTTGATCAAATTCTTTTTACTGCTAAGAGACACAGCAATGTGTACAAAATTGATCTAGAGGATTTGGCAAGTCAAAATGTAAAATGTTTTCTCTCTGTTGAAGATGAAAAACAGATTTGGCACCAAAGACTTGGGCATGCCAGCTTGAGATTGATCTCAAAGTTAGCAAAACACAACCTTGTTAAAGGATTGCCCAAGCTTTCTTACAAATATGACATTTTATGTGAAAGCTGTCTGAAAGGAAAACAAACAAGACACTCTTTTCAGAGTAAGGATGTTGTTTCCACTAGCAGACCTTTAGAATTGTTATATATTGACTTGTTTGGTCCTATTAGAACAGAAAGCATTAGTGGTAAGAAATATGGTTTGGTCATTGTTGATGACTATTCTAGATTCACATGGGTGTTATTCCTAAGAAGCAAGGATGAGACTTTCAGGAATTTCACAGTATTCTGCATGAAGGTACAGAATGAAAAAGGATTCTGTATATCTGTTATCAGAAGTGATCATGGTGGAGAGTTTGAGAATGCAAACTTTAAACTGTTCTATAATGAGAATGGGATCTCACACAATTTCTCTGTGGCAAGAACACCTCAGCAAAATGGGGTTGTTGAGAGAAAGAACAGAAGTTTGCAAGAAATGGGAAGAACCATGCTCAACTCATGCAATCTACCAAGATCTTTCTGGGCAGAAGCTATTAACACAGCTTGCTACCTTCAAAACAGAATATTGGTAAGACCAATTCTGAAAAAGACTCCTTATGAATTGTGGAAGGGAAGAAACTCCAACATATCATATTTCAACACCTTTGGCTGTGAGTGTTTTATACTCAACACCAAGGATGATCTTGGAAAATTTGATGCAAAATCTGACAATGGAATTTTCATAGGATATTCTGAAACATCTAAAGCCTATAGAGTATATAACTCTAGAACTTTAACTGTAGAGGAATCAATCCATGTTAAATTTAATGACAAGAAAGAGACTGATAGGGATTTATCAGATCTAGAAGATGACTTTGCAGGAATGGAGCTGAATAATCATGACAGCATCAAGGATGAACATGTGTCTGAAGCTCTATCTGTCACTGAACCTCTTCAGACCAATGTTGAGTCTCAGACTGATTTGATATCACCTCAGAAACCTGACTGGAGTTAAAATTCACATCATCCAAAAGAGCAAATCATTGGCAAAACTTCAGAAGGAGTTAAGACAAGATCAAAATTCAAGAATATGAATTCTCTTGCTCTCCTGTCTGGAATTGAGCCAAAGAACATTGATGAAGCTCTGCATGATGAAGGGTGGATTCTATCCATGCAAGAGGAGCTAAACCAATTTGCTAGGAGTGATGTCTGGACACTTGTTCCTAAACCCCATGGGAAAACAATTATTGGAACCAAATGGGTGTTCAGAAACAAGCTATCTGAAGAAGGAAAAGTGGTCAGAAACAAAGCAAGATTGGTGGCTCAAGGGTACAATCAACAAGAAGGTATTGACTTCACTGAAACCTTTGCCCCTATTGCTAGATTAGAAGCAATTAGGATTCTTCTCTCTTATGTTGTAAATAATGGCATCAAACTATATCAAATGGATGTCAAAAGTGCCTTCCTCAATGGTTTCATTGAAGAAGAAGTTTTTGTTAGACAACTCCCTGGTTTTGAAGACACTGCTTTTCCTGATCATGTTTTCAAATTGAAAAAGGCTCTTTATGGTCTGAAACAAGCTCCAAGAGCATGGTATGACAGACTGAGCAGTTTTCTTATCAAAAATGGTTTTGAAAGAGGAAAAGTAGATACCACACTTTTCAGAAAACAGTCTAACAAAGATTTTATACTTGTCCAAATATATGTTGATGACATTATATTTGGTTCAACTGATTCTTCTCTGTGCAAGGAGTTTTCTAAGTTGATGCAATCAGAATTTGAAATGAGTTTAATGGGAGAACTAAAATTTTTCTTGGGACTTCAAATTAAGCAAGATTCTGATTGTATATGGATCCATCAAGAAAAATATACAAAAGAAATTCTTAAGAAGTTCAACATGAGTGATTGCAAACCCATGTCAACTGCTATGCATCCCTCTGCATCTTTGAGCAAAGATGACAAAGAAGAACCAGTGAATCAAACTTTGTACAGAGGAATGATTGGCTCTTTGTTGTATCTAACAGCAAGCAGACCTGACATAATGTTAAGTGTTTGTCTTTGTGCTAAATTTCAATCAGATCCAAGAATTACTCATTACAAAGTTGTTAAAAGAATTTTTAGATATCTGAAAGATACTATTAATCTTGGTCTATGCTATAAGAGGAGCAAAGATTGCAGGTTAATAGGATACTGTGATGCTGACTTTGCTGGAGATAGAATAGAACGAAAGAGCACCAGTGAAGGATGTCATTTCTTTGGAAATAACATGATCAGCTGGTCAACCAAAAGGCAAAGCACCATTGCTTTATCAACAGCAGAAGCAGAGTATATATCAGCAGCCAGTTGTTGTTCACAACTGCTATGGGTTAAGTATCAGCTTGAGGATTTTAATATTCCTATCTCTGTTATACCTGTTCTTTGTGAAAATACTAGTGCAATTAATTTATCCAAAAATCCCATTCAACATTCTAGGGCAAAGCATATAGAAATCAAACATCATTTCATTAGAGACTATGTTCAGAAAGGTGTTTTTGATATTCAGTTCATTGACACAGAGCATCAATGGGCAGATATATTCACAAAACCTCTGGCTGAAGACAGATTTAAGTTCATATGCAACAACTTAAATATACATGCATTCTCTAAAAATTAATTGTGTCTGATATTATTATGTTATCTGAAATTTTTAGTGCGTCTGAAATTTCAGTGTGTCTGAAACAGTGACATGTCTGAAATTTTAGGTTATCTAAAATTTATTTGTGTGTCTGAAATTTTCACCTATCTGAAGTAACTGGCTGACGTGGCTATCTAAGACGGTTGAATTCCTTCTTTTAAAGTTTTTGTCTCTTCCACTTCGCACGTTACCCGAAGTCTGCGCAGCCGGTAAAGGGCATCATTGCATCATGGGTCTATAAATGTAGGAGTAAGTGTGTCGCGGAAGCCTTACACTCTCTTTCCTCAGTATTCCGTTTGATCTTCTTCACTGCTCAAGCAACCTTTTTCTCTCAAAGTTTCCCTGAAACTCAACAATGGCACCCAAGAAGACCGCTGATTCTGGTGGAAATCTGGTTAGATCAAAGGGAGTGAATCTTGACGAGCTTCGCAACATTGGCATGGATTTGGTTGAGGAATTTGATGCAGCTGGGTGGACTTCTTTCTTCGACCACATTAACTGTCAATGGCATGAACAAAGTGTGGTGGATTTCTAGTCTTCTGCTCGAGGAATACCTAATTCTAAGGGAGTGTATGTAAGCATCAAAGCCTCTGTTCTAGGGGTTTCAGTTTTTGTTGATCAAGGCATTCTCTCCACAATCACTGATGTTAAGGCTGAAGGTGCAACCTTCATTCCTGGATGGGAGATGAAGAATGGTGGGCACGAGTTGTTTACAAAGATGTTGTATGGAACAGAAGAACCCAAAAGCCTGGATTCCAAGTTCTTGCTAGAGAAGGTCAGAGTTCTTCATGCTATCTTAGGGTGTGCAATAATCCCTAAGAGTGGAAGCAGAAACCATGTCTCAGAATTGGAAAGGTTCTGTCTGATTCATCTGCTTCAGAAGAAGAAAGTCAATCTCCCAAGCATTATCATGTTCCATATGCAGAAGAAGATTCGAGACTCTGCTGGAAATCTTCCCCACAACACTCTAATCATGAAGGTACTTATGCATTTTAAGGTACCTGTTGAAAGATTATGTGACCATAAATCTCCTGTGTTCTTTGGTGAGTCAAACTTGAAGAGCATGGGAATCAAGCTCACTCCACGACCTCCATCTCCTACTCTGAAGGAGAGTGTTCTTATAGAGAAGGCCTCAAGAAGAGGAACCACCTTTGAGATTCTTGAGAAAGAGCTTCAGGGGGATATCAGAAAAGATGATTTCAAGCCCTCCAAGCCATCCCCTCATCTGAAAAGGTAGAAGCTCCCTGTCAGGAGTTCAGCAAAGGTGTCTCTAGAAGCTATGGACTTGCACACTCAGACATCTGAACCTGTTCAGAAGGCTTTGCAAAAGCCATCTGAAATTGTGGGTCAGGGTTCTGAAGGTGTAAGAACTCTTACTCCTAAGCCTACTTCTGAAACAGAAGGAAAGGCTCATGAGGAAGAGGTGGCTGAGATTGCTGATCCTGAAGCTTTGGCAGCAGCACCTCTGGCTGCATGTCCTTCTGATCCTGAGCTTATTCAAGTAGCAGCCCTTGCTACAGCTTTGGAGAATGAAGAAATGGAGAAGAAGGCTGAGCAAGAAAAGACTGATTATGCTCTTGCAGTAGCCTCTCAGCTAGCTCTTGCTGAAGATGAAAGGCTAGCTTCCATTGCTCAAGAGTCCAAGAAGAGAAAAAGATCCAGTACACAGCAAGGAAGGAGAACAAAAACAAAGTTATTTCAGCCAGCTCCTGAACCCTCTGTTAGGATTACAAGGAGCATTGCAAGTCAACTGGAGGAAATGGATGAGGCTTGCAAGTATCAAAACTTTGTCAAAGCAAACCTGTATTTCAAGAGAAGAAGAGAAGAGAAGCAAGCTGAAAAGGAAAAGGAGAGGGAACCTGAGAAAGCTAAACCTCCTCAGAAAAGGCTCAGGGTAAGGTTTGATAATGTGACCCCATCACCACCTTCATCACTTGAGAAGAAAACAGTAGAGGAGAAAGAAGAAGAATCACTTCCATCACCTCCCTCATCAACACCTTCATCACCTTCATCATCTTCAGAATCCACTCAGTCTGAAGACCCCACAGATGAACATCAGCAAGGTGACAGCTCTGAAGTATGGAAAGGAAGCATGTTGCCTGAGCATATAAGGATAGGACCCAAAAGTAGGGACTTCTTCACAGAGCCTACATTTGATCCTTATGCTTTTCCTTTCACTCAGCACCAATATGATGAAGTTGCTGAAGTACCCCACAAAAAGTATGAGGAACCTTTCAGTGAGAGGGTCAGAGTCCCCAAGTTCCCCAACTTATTTGAAGAGCTGCAGTTCTTCAGAAATGAACCCTCCATCTCTCTTCACCATGGCTTTATCAAGCACACTGCTAGTGAAGAAAGGTCAAAGTATCAAGGCAGTTCAGATCAGTTTTACTCAGGCCAGATTGAAAAGATCAGAAAGGGTGCAGTTCCACCTGCTCATAAGTGGGCTCCACTTAACCCCGGTGACTCCCTCAGGTTGTCTAATGATGAATGGTGTTTTGTCAGGCAACTGTCTACTGAAGCTGAACTTTTTGAGAGGGACTACATGAAGTCAGTAGGCATGAGAGGCTATAGGCCACCTAGAACAATCTCCATCAGGCCAACCACAGAGATTCTGGTGCAACCTAACAGGATTGTTCCTAGGTACCCCCTGGAAGAAGGCCCTGCTGACAAGTTCAAGGAACCTAAAGCTTATCCAATTCCCCAGAAACCTTTAACTCCAAAAGAATGGAAGGATCTACCTTCTCGGATCAAAAGACAAGGTGGAGGTTTAGATCACAGCTACAGGGATAGGGTATGGTTATCCTACTGGAAGATTAGAGAGGATGTTGGATCCTCTTCTGGATCTGCAGGACCAGATGATGACTCCATCATAGACTATGGTGTCTCCACCAATGTGCAGTATCAGTATATCAGAGGCAGATTCCCAATGTCTGAACCCTTTAATGAAGAGTAGAAGCTAATCTGCCCTATCAGAACTTTCTTCTTTCCTGTGAGTCATCCCGAAGATTATGGGTTGCATCCAGGATTCGATCGGCTCAGATTCGTTTGCAGGCACATTCAGATCATTCTATATGAAGTGGAACTGAATCTTGAGGAAGAGAACAGGAAGCTGAGGCATCAAGTGAAGAGCTTGGAGAAAAAAATGTTACTCTTGTTGCTAAGCAAGATTAAATCCTTCAAGAGCAACAACACATCAGAACTGGGAAAGAAGAATTGAAGATTGTTGTCATTTCTCAGATTGATAAGGCAAAGGAAGAATTGCTCTCCTTTATGAAAGAGGCCTTGCTGAAGAAAGATGGATAGTCTATGATGTTTAGCCATGTTTAGTGTTAACTTCATTTTGAGTGCTTAATTTCTGTTACGTGAACTCTTTTGCCTGATAATATATTCTGTTTGTTCTCATGACTGCTGGTATCACAATGATTTTACCGTGATTATTTTGAAGTTATGCTTTGAAATTCCCTTTTGATTGATGACAAAGGGGGGAGTAAGAATACTTGTGGCTCAGCCAACATAGGAGTGCCTAGGCTTGGTGTGAGAGACGTCCTAAAGAGGCTGTAAGAATACTTGTAATTGACGGGTTGTCAATAGTGGAAATCTCATGTGTTGTGAGGACTGGACGTAGCCCAAGGAGTAGGTGAACCAGGATAATATCTTTGTGCATCTCTCTCTCTCTTATCTCTCTATTTTACTTATCCTTCAACACATCTCAAATCTGTGAATAATTGACTAATTGAACTATATTAAATAAAATCATATTTGAGCAACAAAAACAAACTATACTTGATCAATTGATTATAATTGAAAATTGCTTCTCATCAATTTTAATTGACACACCAAGTCATCTAACTTGTGATCACGTCTCAACTTGTTATTTGAGTGTGGAATATTCAGGAACAAATTTTAAGTCTCTATTCAACCCCCCCCTTCTAGAGACGTTCAGCCAACTTTAGTTGGTATCAGAGCTCGGCCTCTTCGGGGTTGAGCACACCTACGTGTGAAGGGGAAAAGATCCATGGCTGGACCAAGTGCAAGCTTGTTCATTCCTCAAGGAGCATCCACCAACAGGCCACCTGCCTTTGATGGAACTGATTACTATTACTAGAAAGACAGGATGAGATTGTTTATTGAATCTCAACATGCTGACTTGTGGGAAATTATTGAGATGGGACCATATATGCCTTACATTACTGATGAACTTGGGCTGAGAGCAACCAAGCCCAAAGAGACATGGACAGATGCTGAGAAGGCAAGATATGTTCTAAATTCAAGAGCCAAGTACCTGCTTACGTGTACTTTAAGTTGCAGTGAATATGATAAGGTAGCACGGTGTGCATCAGCCAAAGAAATATGGGATGCACTTGAAACAGAACACGAAAGAACCAATCAAGTAAAGGAAGCCAAGATCAACATATTGGTCAGACAGTATGAGCTCTTCAAGATGAATGAAGATGAAGGCATTGAAGACAAGGTGAGACGGTTCACTGTCATCACAAATGATCTCAAGTCCTTGGGAAGAACTTACTCGAATCAAGATATGGTAAGGAAGATATTGAGAAGCCTACCCAAGCCCTGGAGACCTAAAGTTACAACTATCCAAGAAGCCAAGGATCTTAGCACTCTCAGATTAGATGAGCTTCTTGGATCATTGGAGGTTCATGAGCAGGAGCTGATGGAAGAAGATCTCATCAGACGTCCAAAAACAATAACCTTAAAAGCATCATCCAGTAACTCTAAAGGTAAGAAGGTAAGCTCATCTCAACAGATCTCACTTAACTCATCTCATGACACATATACAGAAGATGATGAAGATGATGATGAAAGTGAGATGGATGATGAACTTGCCTACATCGCAAGAAAGATCAGACTTATGTGGAGAGCCAGAGGTAGTGGAAGAAGAAACTATCCATCAAGAAGAGGAGAAATCAAGTCTAACAAGAGAGGACAATTTATCTGCTTTGAATGTAGAAAACCTGGACACATCAAATCTGAGTGCCCACAACTTAGAAAGGAAGTAAAGAAAAGTCCAAAGAAGAAGGCAATGATGGCCACATGGGATGACACAGAAAGAGATGAGAGCCAAGATGATAAATCAGCTAATTTGTGTCTCATGGCCAATAGAGACTCATCTGATGAAGGGGTATGAGTCTGACTCTGAACTTTCATTTAGTGAACTTAAGTCTGTCTTTGAAAATCTCCTGTATGATTCAAATTTTCTTGCTTCTAAGAGCTCTCTACTTAAATCTGAATTCAACTCAGCTCTTAAGAAGATTAAATTTCTTGAAAAAGAAAATGAAGGATTGAATAAAAAAATGGTAGTCTCATGCTGTCTCACATGAGATTGTCTGAGCTTGTCAAAGCTAAGACTCAAGCTCATGATGAGCAGGAACTAAAAAATCTTTTTGAAGAAAACCAGAAGCTCAAAAAGCAAAACAGGATTCTCATAGATGATCTAGCAAAATTTGTCAATGGCACAAAAAACCTTGAGAGACTAATTGGGTCTCAAAAGGGAATTTTTAATAAAGCTGGATTAGGTTATGAGAAATCTTCAAGTGAAATCTGGTACAAATATTTTTTTGTTCCAGCTAGAAAAAGAAAGAAGGAAAGATGCTCTTGTTGTAGTAAATTTGGCCATAAGACCTCAAATTGCTACTTGAGACAAGTGGCAATTAAGACAAGGGTGACTAACAATGCGGGACCCAAATATAAATGGGTACCTAAAGCTAAATCTTCAAATGTAATAGATATGCCTGGCAGCAGCAAGAACAAAAAAGATGTGGGTGCTGGACAGTGGATGTTCAAGACACATGACAAGGGACAAAAACAAGTTCCTGTCACTTGAAAAGAATACCTCAGGGGTTGTCTCATTTGGAGACAACAACAAAGCCCAAATCAAGGGCATTGGTAAGTTTGGTAAGAGAAACTCGGCTAAAATTGAAAATGTCTATTTTGTTGAAGGATTAAAGCTTCACTTGCTGAGCATCAGTCAATTGTGTGACAATGGGTATCATGTTAATTTCCAGCCCACCTTTTGGTGAGATCATTGATTCAAAGACTGGAAATGTAGCCTTTTCTGGTGAAAGATGTTGAGTCTCAAAAATATCATAAGGTAAATTATGATGTTTTAGATAGCTCACTTCTCAAGTTTTAATGCTTAACAAATTTGGGTTAAAATACTTATCATAGATACATAAATGTTTAATGACTTATCTATGATTTCAGCAAGCCATTCTGAACTTATAAAGACTGTCTGAAGTGCTGTCAACCTGTCTAAAGTGGAAAAGCCTTCCGAAGGTTCAACCTGTCTGAAGTGTTCAATTTGTCTGAAGTGTTTATGTCGTCTGAAGTGCGCAACCCGTCTGAAGTCTCATTAATGACGTGGCACTCTTTGCTGAAGTATGTGAAGACATCTCTGAAATTATGCTGAGTCAAGCGTTCTCTGCTGCACGTACCTTTTCAAACATATTTATGTCAAGGAACACAGAGACCTTTCCTGGTATATTTGAATTTCATACACCACTGAGGAAATCCCTGCAACGCAGCCTTTGCAGCAACAACAGTGGCAGATTTATGGCAGCAGCAACCTTGTACTGTGTCAGAAAAATCAGAACTCTCAGAAGCATGTCTCACAACGGATTAAATAGAATTTAATGCTATCTCTAAACGGTGGTATTTCAACGGATTGAAGATTGGTTATAAATAGCCCTTCATGAAGACCATCAAGAGAGAGACTACATATACAAGAAAGTCTAAGAGAAATCACGCTGCAAGTTTTTCTCTGTAAAAACACTTTGATTTCATATTCATTGTACATCATTTGTATATCCTGAGCATACCTCAATTTTTATTGTACATCGTCTCTGTTTAAACTTCAAACTTGTGTAGTTTAAAAGCTTAGACATATCTCTTTGTAAAAATTGTCTTTGAGCCTGGAGAGGCTTGTCTGTAAAAGAATACTTGGTTGTAGAGCCTGGAGAGGCTTGTCCGTAAAAGAATACTTGGTTGTAGAGCCTGAAGAGGCTTGTCTGTAGAAGAATACTTGGTTGTAGAGCCTGAAGAGGCTTGACTGTAAAAGAATACTTGTAATCTTGGTGAAGATTAAGAGAAAATGCAAGTGCTAGTTGGCATTGGGACTGGACGTAGCTCACAGTGGTAGTGAGTGAACCAGGATAAATTCCTTGGCTAAGTTTTCTATCCCTTATCTCTTGTCAATTTATTTATACTAACCAAAGGGTGTTGAAAACTGTTCTGATAATTTTAAAAAGCAAGAAACCTTTTTAAATATCTTTTCAGAAGCCTTCTTAAGAAACTTCAGACAACCTCTTAAACCTGTCTGAAACTGTTGTAAACTTAACTGTTTATGAAATGCTTCCATAAATTATTAAGAAACACTATTCAACCCCCCTTCTAGTGTTTCCCTGTGTTTCTACAAAAGAAACAAAAACCTCTACTCAGTCTCACTTGAGAATCTATCAGATCTCACATGTCTCATGTCTCATGAACATGAGAAGTGGCTTTGGCATAAAAGGGGTAGGACATATTAACATGAGAACCATGAGTCAGCTTGCAAGACAGCCACTTGTCAAAGGTTTACCAAAGGTAAAATTTGATAAGCAAATGATGTGTGAGTCTTGCATAAAAAGCAAGCACAACAAATCAAGCTTTAAACCCAAATCTCATGTCAGCACCAACAGACCACTTGAGATCCTCCACATTATTTGTTTGGACCAACTAAGACTGCAAGTCTCAGTGGTAAAAAATATGGTTTTGTAATTGTGGATGATTAATCAAGATTTACCTGGGTTCTGTTCCTTTCTCAGAAGGATGAATCTTATGAGTCTTTTAAAACATTTTGCAAAAAGATCAAATCTGAGAAAGGATATGGGATTGGTGCTGTGAGAAGTGACCATGGAGGTGAATTTGAGAATGCAAAATTTAAGATTTTTTTTTTTTGATAAAAGTGGCATTACTCATAACTTCTCATGTCCAAGAACACCCCAACAGAATGAAGTAGTTGAGAGAAAGAATAGGACTCTTCAAGAAATGGCTAGGACTTTGTTATGTGACTCTGGAATTGAAAAATATTTCTTAGCAGAAGCTGTAAACACTTCTTGCTACATTGTAAACAGAGTTACCATAAGAAAAATCCTAAACAAAACTCCATATGAGCTATGGAAAGGAAGAAAACCTTCTATCTCTTATTTCCATGTATTTGGATGTGACTGTTACATCCTAAACACCAAAGATCAGTTGGAAAATTTGATGTAGAATCTGACAAAGGAATCTTCTTAGGATATTCTCTAACCTCCAAGGCTTATAGAGTATACAATTTAAGAACAAAAACTACTGAAGAATCTGTGCATGTAGTGTTCAATGAGATGTAGGGGAATTCACAAAAGAAAGTAGATAAAGAGATTGAAGAATTATGGGAGAAATGAGGATCTCAACTCAGGAAGCTGAAGAAGATCCACATTAGAACAGAAGCACATGAGAATTCCCCAAACTGAACCAAGAAGAACAATAAGAGACTAGAGAGACTGGACAAGAAACATTTGAGCTTCAGACTGAGCATGCATCTCAACTCCCAAGAAGCTGGAGGATAGTGAGATATCATCCCAGAGATCAGATCATTGGAGAAACATCAGATAAATTAAGGACCAGATCAACCTTCAGGAGTACTGAAAATTTAATGGCCCTACTGTCTGAAGTAGAAAAAAAAGACAATCAAGAAGCTCTCAGTGATGAATCCTGGATAAGTTCAATGAAAGAAGAGCTCATCCAGTTTGACAAAAGCAGAGTTTGGGATCTGGTTCCTCCATCATCTCATCAAGCCATCATAGGAACCGGATAGGTTTTTAGAAACAAACTCAATGAAAAAGGGAAAAGTCATGAGAAATAAGGCAAGGTGTGAAGTCTATTAATCAGTTTGAGCATTCAAACCTGACTCAAAGACTTTATATCCTTTAGTTTTAATGATTAACAAATAAGATTATATAAGAACATAATATTAACAATTAAGATTATATAAGAACATAATATTAACAAATAAGATTATAAGAACATAATAAGAACAAATAAGATTATATAAACAGATTCTACTGAGAAAGGTATTGGTTTGTTGATTGTGTTTCAGGTTGGAATATTCATAAGAAGACTTGATGAACAAAATCAAGATCAGAAGAACAAATGCAGGATTTAATAAAAAGGTTGTCTGAAGCGTAGAAACTGACTGAAGTAAGCAACTCGTCTGAAGCGTAGAAGCTTTCTGAAGTAAGCAACTCATCTGAAGTGTTGAAGTTGTCTGAAGAACGCAACTCGTCTGAAGTGCTGAAGCTGTCTGAAGTGCGCAACCCGTCTGAAGACAAGAAGACCGTCTGAAGACAAGAAGACTATCTGAAGACAAGAAGACTATATGAAGATTTGTAGACAGGAGTAAAGACTTGACTATCGTCTGAAGAAAATAAATGAGAAAACTCGTCAATCTGAAGCGTTTACATCATCTGAAGACTTAACTAAAGCTGAAGAACAACTATTCTCTGAAGATATGAAGACAATCCGAAGAAGTCTACAAACAGAATCAAGAATTGATCTCTTGAAGACACTGCTATGTGTAAAGCACACTCTACCAAAGAGACTACAATTATTTCATATAAAAGCCAGACACGCTTTTCTACCTCGATCAAAGTCTTGCACAAATAAGGAAAGTTTGCAGAACCTCAGTACGCTTTTCAGAATTGCGTGTGCGCAGACCTGCTGCACCCGCTGCTGGTTAGAACGAATCAGGAGACTAAGAAAAAGCAACAAGAAAGATATTTGAATAAAACGTATTTTAATTCAACATCTTTTATCTAAATCTCAAAAGAGGAAATTGCAAATAACAGCTATTGGTGAAGACATCTCACTCAAAGAAGAAAGAAGAAATGATTTCAGAAGCACATGAAAAAGGAGCGCATGCAAAACAAACAAAAGGACAAATCCAACGGATATCTCCTCATATACACTCCAAAGGAAATCAGGGAAAAGCTGAAGAAAGCAGAAGAAAATTAAGAGAGAGAATTAGCAGAGATATATCGAGAAAATCTCTCAAAAGAGCTCATCTCTAGAAGTGTCAGCACAGGATCGTCTGAACACTTATTTGCTTAAGAAGAAGCAATCATTTGAGACATTACTACACAACGGCTATATGAGCCACATCATCAATTATCTCAATGGTATTATGAATCATCTTCAAAGAAATGTTGTTAACTACTTGATGGTTCAACAAAGTTGGACACAGAAGTTCATCAGAAAAATGGTTGAAGATCAATTTCATATTTCTCTTAGTCAAATTAGTTGAGGGAGAATGTACCTCACATAGAAGATAGGATTATACACTTGTATCACTATCTTAACCTTGTACTTAGATTTATTCATTGTATCCTGAGTAGTACTCAGTTAACCTCTAATACAGGAAAGGATTAAGTTTATATTTCGTGGAAACTTAAACTTAGTTTAATTTGTAAACACTTTATGTGTCTGAGAGCCTGGAGAGGCTTGGTGGAAGAAAGAATACTCTACACTTGGATAAGTGTCTGAGAGCCTGGAGAGGCTTGTTGGAAGAAAGAATACTCGTTGTTGAGCCTGGAGAGGCTTGTCTGTAAAAGAATACTCGGTGTTGAGCCTGGAGAGGCTTGTCTGTAAAAGAATACTCGGTGTTGAGCCTGGAGAGGCTTGTCTGTAAAAGAATATTGCATGAGTTGCCTGGAGAGGCAGTTGAAAACAAAGGAATACTTATTGTTAAGCCTGAAGAGGCTGTGGTAAAAGAATACTTGTATCTGAGTTCAGATAGTGGAAAATCCAGTGGTGGTTTGCCTCTGGGACTGGATGTAGCTCACGAGTTTGTGGGTGAACCAGGATAAATTTTGTGCCTAAGTTTTCTTTCCCTTAATCTCTTATTTACAGTTTTCATATTTATGTGGGAATTGAAAAGTATTTTTCATAATAAACTTAACACAACTATTTCAATAAAATTATCTTTCATATGAACAAAACATGAAATGTCTCTCATATCATTTGAAGCATTACAAAAAATGTACCTTGAAAAACTTCTGAAATAATTATCTGAAGTGAGTCTGGAAAGAGCTCAGTTCAGAAATCAGAAATAGACTTCAGACAACCTCTAGTCATCTGAAGTATTTCAGAAAACCGTTCTAAAAATACTCTTTGTAATAATCTTCAGAAGATACTTTGAGAAGCCTCTGTTTAAAACAATCTTAAGCTTTAGAAGAAACTCTATTTTTCTTATCTTCCGCACGTTTTAATTATCTCTGATCTTAAGACTTGTTTTGAACATTGTTCATCTTCATGATTTAAATTAAAGATTTCCAAAACTAATCAAAAAGCTTAAAACACTATTCAACCCCCCCTTCTAGTGTTTCCTGTGGTTCTAACAATTGGTATCAGAGCTCACCTTCGGGTTGAGCATCTAACAAATGCAGAAGGAGTAGATCCTCAGTAGATGGAAATCTCACCAAGTTGAAGCAACTCTGAAGAATGATAATGAGAAAAGAAAATCATTTTCTTAAAACTCATTATTCATACAAGGCATCATTCAGAAGGATATAATTGGAAAAGGAAAGTGTATCTATCTCTAGATCACGAACGGGTAACACCTTTCCTATTTTTGTTTAAATCTAAACTTAAGTATAATTCTTAACCTAAATTATTTAGTAAATATGAAAATGTGTTGCATGATCTGTTTGATTGAAATCGTTATAATATAATTGTGTGAAAATTAATCAATTGCATGCTAAGTGTTCTACATGTATTTTGCCTGATATTTATAATTTGTTTCATGTATAAAGTTATTGCATATTTTTAGTGTTTGTTTAAATAAGACGAACAGTCACGAATGTTCAATATTTTCTGCATAAATATATGTGTGATCATTACTTGTTGCATGTAATATGTGTCATATGTATCATATGTGAAAAAGACGAAGAGTCGTGTGTGTTAGTCATAATTGTTGTTGAACATATGAAATGGCACGATGTGAATCATTGCATCATTAAACGGTTTCTCTCAACCGGCACGATGCACTATTTCCCACACCGGCTTAGTGCACAACCGCCACTTCATAAATGCTTGAAGCACAACTCTCCATAACTGCTTAGTGGATGTAACCGTCACCTCTCATGAAATGAAGCGATGCTTGACTGCCTATTTAAGGATTGGAAGGTCATTGGAAGGAATTCACAAGTAATCAATCTTCTGAAAGAAAAATTCCATACCAAATTCTCTATATCTATCTCAATGGCATCAATATCTGCAATCTCATGCGTTCAAAGTTCATGCAAGTACGATGAAAGAATTATTCCCACAAGAGGGGTAAGACTTAGTGACTTTGACAAAGGAGAACTCAAAATCTCTGAGTATTTCGAAACTGTTGGTTGGATTCCCTATCTAGAAAAGGCATCATTTCCCTGGCATGAACAGAGTGTTCTGGATTTCTGGAACAATTCAGAAATGTTCATTGAAGAGACTTGTGGTTTAAACTCATCTGCAATGGGTATGTCTCTCAAAGTGGACATCAAAGTTCTGAGGGAGGTCATTTATGTTGAAGCAACCGGAGAACAATTCTCTTCAGATTGGGAAATCAACGATAGAGAGAAAGAGATGCATGATCAAATGTTATTTGGTCACAGAATTCTTGAAACACCAGTGTGCTCACAGTTACTGGAAATTCCCAGAATTTTGCTGGCAATTATTAATTGTTGTATTCTTCCTAAAAGGAAAGATGCAGTCATCATCTCAGATATGGAAAGATTCGTGCTGATTCATCTTCTTCAAAGAAAAAGACTAAACCTTCCCAGAATCATCCTCTATCATATGATGAGAAGAAAATTAGAAGAAGTCAAGGATTTCCCCACACTACACTGATAATGAAAATCCTACAACATGAAGGATTTCCTATTGAAAGACTCTTCGATCAAGACTCCTCATCCTCTTTCACTATGAGCGAATATGAGCAAATCAAGGAAATAACAGCTGAGAAAATTAAAGGTCATATTCACATTGGCAATACTTCCTTACCATCTCAGAACAAAGAGGAGTCATCTGGTTCTTTAAAAGAAATATTCAGAAAATGCAAATTAAGGAGATTGGAAGAACGGATTGGACGATTGGAAGACACACTCAAGTTTTATCAAAGAGAGTTGACAATGCTGAAAGAACAAAAGGAGAAAGCCAGTGCAAACGAGAACCAATCTAATGATCAATGATAAACTTGTGTTTTGTTTCAGAGTCTTTATATTTATGTCTTTTATAATATTAATATTCTGTTCTGTTTGATTTCTTTGTCTTCTATTTTTGTGTTTCTAATTGTGCATAGTTAGTTATATCATTAACATAATTCTTTCTTAACCAGATAACAAATGATATCCCTAAATGATAAAACATTTAATTAACTTAAAAGTGGTATTTAAAATGTGTACTCTAAGATAAATTTGATAAAAGAATTAAAATCAATTAACCTTCTAAGAAAATTTGGTAAAATATTATCTGCAACCTAAAATATTCAATTTAATA
Organism: Sesbania bispinosa; assembly: GCA_026901365.1. Taxonomy (NCBI): domain Eukaryota; kingdom Viridiplantae; phylum Streptophyta; class Magnoliopsida; order Fabales; family Fabaceae; genus Sesbania; species Sesbania bispinosa. The sequence continues at coordinate 890,688 of QLOH01000205.1, forward strand.
ATTAACAAACTTATTTAAAATATATCAAGTGCTACTGTAAGGTATTTTTAGTTTATGTATGTTTCAGAAAACAGGTTTTGAAGATAGGTTTAAAAAAAGACCATCCTCGGAAAGGGCTGATTAAAGCAACATCATCTAAAAGAATGGCTAGTGTGATATCATCTCCATTGTCTGAACCTGTTCAGAGAGTTCATAAATAACTTACTGAAATTGTGGGTCAGAAATGTTAAGATGGTTTACACCATGCAATAATCCTACATCAATACTTGAGAAGATAATTTTGACTTAGTAACATCCCTATTCTCTAAACCTGTTTAGAAGGCTCTCTATGAACCTGCTGAAATTGTGGGTCAGGAATGTTAAGGTGATTAATACTCAAGCCATTAAAGTCTATCTCAATCCTTGAGGGATAGGTCAAGATGATTGTTCAAAGAATCTCTTGGAGCACATACTGGAACTTGCAAATATCAAGTAACCTCAGAAAAAGGAAAAGTCTCTAAAGAAAGGTGCAATATCAGAAAAGCATTCTTCCATCCAAAGAATAATGAGGAAATCTAACGGTAACATCACTTCATCTTAAAACTTAAATATCTGTGAAAAATTTGTCCTCTAGTAAAGATTTTAATCAACAAATAAAATTTTAAGAAAAGACTTAAAAGACTCAAAATGTTAAAAGCTTCTCAGATAATAATAATCATAAAATCTCTTTGCTTTGTCTGAAAAGTCTGTTTTAAAAGTTTTCCTTTTTAAAATGTTTTCTCACATCTTCTCCTCTATTTTCTATTTTCTATTCTGTTTCTAAAAAGGTATTTTGAAAAAGTATTTTCAAAATTTTTTATTTATTATTGTGCTCTGTCAAAAACGTTTTCCAAAACTTTCTCCATCAATGCTAATGACTCAGTTTCCTATGACACTTCATCTATGACCAATCAATGATGCACGTTTCGATACTTTCAAGGTCTGAAACTGTCATCATGAAAAGCTACCTGAGCCCATATACATCGCGTGAACAACAATCCAATGGATTCATTCTCCTTACTTCTCTATTTTACCCCTGCTTCAAAGTCCTATAAATTCACAAGAGCTCTTTACACAACTCAAATCTTCAAAGCTCTTCTATAGTTTTGTCTAAGGTTCTGAGTAAGTGGCTCCCAGAAGGATGATGAAAAAGCAAAGGAAAATAGCCGAAGGATTTCCGGAACATGTTGAGGCAAAGATCAAGTCATCTTGGATGATGTATGGAATGAAGAGTAAGGGAAAGGGTTCATCTGAAAACCCGTTCTCTATACTTGGACCATGGTGATCTTGTTGCATCACAGGTGGACTAGAAGACCACTAGGAGATCCCAGAATAGCCAATCTTATAAAGAGAACTACTGACAAAGTGGTTCTTGGATTTAAGGTGGTGGCTGCTGGTCGAAACACAGTCTTAAATGATGCACCTCCACTGTCCCAGCTGTTAGAAGGAGAATGCGTGCAGCAAAGCACAGTTGGGATGAAGTCTGGGGCTCTGAGGCAACTCCTGAAGCTTTTGCAGCAGATGGAGTGGTGATAGCTTTGAAAGAGATGAAGTCTATAAGGCTATGCCTCAGGCCTTCGAAGGAATCTCCGGAGGAAGCAATGGATGGATGCATTCTATTTTTGGAATGTAACCTCTTTTCCTTTTTGTGAAAACCTGCTTTTTGTATATATCAAATGTTTTGAGAAAATTTGAACTTGTGTATTTCTATTTTAATTTCAGTTTCTTTTGTTTATCAAAAGTTGTTTCATTTAATAGTTGGTATTTATTCCTTAATCTTTGGTATCTGAATAATAATAATAATAATAACAATTTGAGTAATAACGTCTCTGCAAAATTAGAACAACTGTTATCAAGATTCAGACAATGTCTAAAAACTTTAATGTAAGATAAAAGGGGGAGAAATATAAACAGTAAAGAAATACAGCTAAGCAATAATGGTAAAAGTAAGTGAACTTAAAATAGGAAGAAAGATATGAAATTCAACATAGTGAACCTTTTTAATTAATGACAAAAGGGGGAGAAATATACAACTAAAAAAAATGCTAGAAATATTGTATGTACTACTAAAAGTATATAAAAGGGGGAGAAATATAAAAGGAGGAGAAATATAAAAACTAACAAAATGATGTATGTAACAGGTAACTAGAAACTCAAAAGATAACAATTGTCATAACTGAAAGTATAACAGTAAGAATAACTTATGATAACAATTGGTATATGTAATAATAGTGTAATTATATAACAATTGGTATCTGAGATAAGTTAATAATATATGGTATTATTAGTTCTCAATGATTAACAAACAACTAATAATTGGTATCTAAAAGATTAACATCTAGTTTCTAAGAAGTACTAATAGTTGGTATCTAAAAGATTAAACATCTAGTTTCTAAGAAGTTAACAATTGGAATCTAAAGATTAACATCTGGTTTCTAAATGATAAGTTAACAAAATATATCTAATCTTGTTAGTATTTAGAATATTAACAATTGGCAACATTTAACAAACTAAAGAATAAATGTTCTTCTCAGGGGGAGTATTATAGATAGGGGAGCCCTCTATATACTTAACCATCTTTCCTTAAAACATTTTGTAAGTTATACATATCTTATTTGTCATCATTAAAAAGGGGGAGATTGTGAAGTCTATTAATCAGTTTGAGCATTCAAACCTGACTCAAAGACTTGATATCCTTTAGTTTTAATGATTAACAAATAAGATTATATAAGAACATAATATTAACAAATAAGATTATATAAGAACATAATATTAATAAAATAAGATTATAAGAACATAATAAGAACAAATAAGATTATATAAACAGATTCTACTGAGAAAGGTATTGGTTTGTTGATTGTGTTTCAGGTTGGAATATTCATAAGAAGACTTGATGAACAAAATCAAGATCAGAAGAACAAATGCAGGATTTAATATAAAGGTTGTCTGAAGCGTAGAAACTATCTGAAGTAAGCAACTCGTCAGAAGCGTAGAAGCTGTCTGAAGTAAGCAACTCGTCTGAAGTGTTGAAGCTGTCTGAAGAACGCAACTCGTCTGAAGTGCTGAAGCTGTCTGAAGTGTGCAACCCGTCTGAAGACAAGAAGACCGTCTGAAGACAAGAAGACTATCTGAAGACAAGAAGACTATATGAAGATTTGTAGACAGGAGTAAAGACTTGACTATCGTCTGAAAGAATATCGTCTGAAGAAAAGAAATGAGAAAACTCGTCTATCTGAAGCATTTACATCATCTAAAGACTTAACTAAAGCTGAAGAAAAATTATTCTCTGAAGATATGAAGATAATCCGAAGAAGTCTACAAACAGAATCAAGAATTGATCTCTTGAAGACGCTGCTATGTGTAAAGCACACTCTACCAAAGAGACTACACTTATTTCAGTATAAAAGCCAGACACGCTTTTCTACCTCGATCAAAGTCTTGCACAAATAAGGAAAGTTTGCAGAACCTCAGTACGTTTTTCAGAATTGCGTGTGCGCAGACATGCTGCACCCGCTGCTGGTCAGAACGACTCAGGAGACTAAGAAAAAGCAACAAGAAAGATGTTTGAATCAAACGTATTTTAATTCAACATCTTTTATCTAAATCTCAAAAGAGGAAACTGCAAATAACAGCTATTGGTGAAGACATCTCACTCAAAGAAGAAAGAAGATATGATGTCAGAAGCACATGAAAAAGGAGCGCATACAAAACAAACAAAAGGACAAATCCAACGGATATCTCCTCATATACACTCCAAAGGAAATCAGAGAAAAGCTGAAGAAAGCAGAAGAAAATTAAGAAAGAGAATTAGCATAGATATATTGAGAAAATCTCTCAAAAGAGCTCATCTCTAGAAGTGTCAGCACAAGATCGTCTGAACACTTATTTGCTTAAGAAGAAGCAACCGTTTGAGACATTACTACACAACGGCTATATGAGCCACATCATCAATTATCTCAACGGTATTATGAATCATCTTCAAATGGCTATATTCCAATAGAACATATAAATAGCCTCAAGATTGAATTTGAAGATATTGATAAAGAATCAACCATGCTGCCGACCTATTGGTCAGTTAGTCAAAGTTGTCGTAGTTGGTTTTGAAGAAACAATCAACCAGGCCGCTGTTAAGTTGGTCAAAAAGATAACCAAGAAATTTTGTTAACTACTTGATGGTTCAACCAAGTTGGACACAGAAGTTCATCAGAAAAATGGCTGAAGATCAATTTCATATTTCTCTTAGTCAAATCAGTTGAGGGAGAATGTACCTCACAAAGAAGACAGGATTATACACTTGTATCACTGTCTTAACCTTGTACTTAGATTTATTCATTGTATCCTGAGTAGTACTCAGTTAACCTCTAGTACAGGAAAAGATTAAGTTTATATTTCGTAGAAACTTAAACTTAGTTTAATTTGTAAACACTTTATGTGTCTGAGAGCCTGGAGAGGCTTGGTGGAAGAAAGAATACTCGTTGTTGAGCCTGGAGAGGCTTGTCTCTAAAAGAATACTCGTTGTTGAGCCTGGAGAGGCTTGTCTGTAAAAGAATACTCGGTGATGAGCCTGGAGAGGCTTGTCTGTAAAAGAATACTCGGTGATCAGCCTGGAGAGGCTTGTCTGTAAAAGAATACTCGGTGTTGAGCCTGGAGAGGCTTGTCTGTAAAAGAATACTCGGTGTTGAGCCTGGAGAGGCTTGTCTGTAAAAGAATACTGCATAAGTTTCCTGGAGAGGCAGTTGAAAACAAAGGAATACTTATTGTTAAGCCTGAAGAGGTTGTGGTAAAAGAATACTTGTATCTGAGTTCAGATAGTGGTAATCCAGTGGTGGTTTGCCTCTGGGACTGGATGTAGCTCACGGGTTTATGGGTGAACCAGGATAAATTTTGTGCCTAAGTTTTCTTTCCCTTAATCTCTTTATTTATAGTTTTCATATTTATGTTGGGGATTGAAAAGTATTTTTCATAATAAACTTAACACAACTATTTCAATAAAATGATCTTTCATATGAACAAAACATGAAATGTCTCTCATATCATTTGAAGCATTACAAAGAATGTACCTTGAAGAACTTCTGAAATAATTATCTGAAGTGAGTCTGGAAAGAGCTCAGTTCAGAAATCAGAAACAGACTTCAGACAACCTCTAGTCATCTGAAGTATTTCAGAAGCCGTTCTAAAAATACTCTTTGTAATAATCTCCAGAAGATACTTTGAGAAGCCTCTGTTTAAAACAATCTTAAGCTTTAGAAGAAACTCTATTTTTCTTATCTTCCGCATGTTTTAATTATCTCTGATCTTAAGACTTGTTTTGAACATTGTTCATCTTCATGATTTAAATTAAAGATTTCCAAAACCAATCAAAATCTTAAAACACTATTCAACCCCCCTTCTAGTGTTTCCTGTGGTTCTAACACAAGGTTGGTAGCTCAAGGGTACAACCAACAAGAAGGAATAGATTATGATGAGACCTTTGCTCCAATAGCAAGACTAGAAGCTATCAGAATCCTTCTAGCCTTTGCATCTCACAGAGATTTCAAACTGTTCCATATGGATGTAAAGAGTGCATTCCTGAATGCAATAATTGAAGAAGAAGTATATCTGAAGCAACCCCCTGGATTTGAAAACCCTCAGCATCCAAAATATGTTTTTAGACTCAAGAAAGCTTTGTGTGGTCTCAAGCAAGCTCCAAGAGCTTGGTATGACAGGCTAAGCTCATGTCTGATAGATAATGGCTTCATTAGAGGAACGATTGACACTACACTGTTTAAAAGGGAGTATAGCAATGATTTATTAATTGTACAAATTTATATGGATGATATTATCTTTGGATCTACTAATGAATCTTTATGTCAAGAATTCTGAAGTCTCATGCAGGGTGAGTTTGAGATGAGCATGATGGGTAAGTTGAAATTCCTCCTAGGCTTACAAATAAAGCAACTCTCAGATGGCATATTCATTAATCAAGAAAAATATGCAAGAGACCTGCTAGTCAAATTCAAGATGAGTGATGCCAAGCCAATGAAGACTCCAATGCACCCCTCAGCTCAAATAGATAAAAATGAGAAGGGTAAATTTGTCTCAGATAAGCTTTACAGAGTGATGCTGATTTTGCTGGACATAAAATGGATAGGAACAGCACAAGTGGAACATGTCAATTTCTGGGAAATTGCCTTGTATCTTAGTCTTGCAAGAAATGGAATACTATAGCTCTCTCCACTACAGAGGCTGAGTATGTCTCAGTTGCAGCACGCTGTACTCAAAATTCTGTGGATCAAATCTCAAATGCAATACTATGCTCTCAGGTATTCTAAAATTCCTATATTCTGTGACAATACCAGTGCCATAAACCTTGCTAATAATCCTACTCATCACTCTAGGTCAAAACATATAGATATAAAACACCACTTCATAAGAAACCATGTACAAAAAGGTCACATTGAAATAATATTTGTTGATACTAAAAATCAAATTGCAGATATTTTTATAAAACCACATGTGAAAAAAAGATTTGTTGAGATTTTAAAATTATTAAACATGTGTTCTCTTGATTAATGCATCTTATGGGGTCATCTCTCAAAGATGAGATCTGCCCACAATTCTCAACAAGATGAGACGTGAGCAAGTCTGAGAAGAAACGTCTCACATAACGTCTTAGATGAGACGTGCCTCATGAGCATCTCAAATGTTGAGAATATCAAACGTCAAAGAGACGTTACCAGGAGAGAGAATCTCCTAGCTGTGGGTAACGGCTAAAAACTTCCCACCATGCACACTAACTAGCCATTACTTATAAAAAGCAGTGCTCAATCGTCTCATTTATTATTTTGGTAACTGCCCACTAAGGAGAACGTTTTCCTTCTCTCTCACTCTCTCTGCTTCCCTATTTAAAACCAAGAGACATCCCACCATCGCATCTCTTCACTATCTCAAATGCGTATCTAGCTCGTTGCGAACAAACTGCCTTACTCAGATTACTCTTCCTCATCAGCATCACTAGAACAATAGATGTCTTCCTCAAACTCTTCTAAATCCCTAGGAAGCCTTCAGTCCAGTCAGGAGCGTCTTAGTCATTCCCCATCTCCTGTGTCTAGCACTGAGTCTGAACCCTCTCAGTCTCAGTCTCTACACTCTCAATGAACCTCTTCCAAAAAGAGCACCCCTCTTCCACAAAGACCCAGATCACAGAGGGTGGCAGCCCATGTTGCACAAACCTCTGCTCCTGCACCTCCTAGACCTCCCATTCAAATAGATCTCACTCAGCCATAACCATCCAAGAAGGGAAAAGAAAAAGTTACTGAAGAAGGAAAAGGAAAGAAGTTTTCCTTCCAATCTGACCTATTTGAGAACACTGATTTTGAAGAAAGATTCACTAAAAAGTTTAAGGAGAAGAAGATTGTCCTTGGAAGGATAATTGCTAAGAAGGAGCTAAAACAAGAAAACTAGGACATAGAGCCTTATCTTCAATAGTAAGGGTGGGAGGAGTACCTGAGCATTGTAGAATCAGTTTACCTAAGAATGATACGAGCCTTCTATGCTGCTTGCTTCACTGAAAAAGGAGCGTCTCAAGGATTGCATCATGTGGTGGCAAACTTGAATGGTGTACACATTGAACTCACTGAAGAGGTTTTGGGCTCCATCATCAAAGCACCTGCCACTGGTAATAGACTCTACAATGAAGAAGAATGGTTGAAGCAGCTAGGAATCTCTGTCTCAAGTGTTGGGACGTCACTCTTCAAAGATGCAATAGTAAGTGATTCTGCATCCTTACTTAATCTATTTGGGAAATTCCTCTTTCATCTTGTGGCCAAGTGCATCCTACCAAGAGCTGGAACCTTCAACAAGGTTTACACACCAGATCTCATGGTAATGTATCATCTCAAGCATGGGTTAGCTCTCAACCTTCCATTCATGATTCTAAGGCATATGGAGCACGTCTTCCAAAACCCAAAGGTGACAGCCTCTCTGCCCTTTGGAATGCTATCAACAAGAATTATGAAGCATTTCAAAGTTGATCTCAGTGGGTGTGAGGAGACACCAGAGAGACCTGCATCTGTGGGTAAGGCAAATCTCAAGTCCTTGGGACTAGATGGAAAGCGTATCTCTGCTCCAACTTTCTCAATTTCTGTTCGTTCTGATATTCCTCCCTCTGTACAAGCTTCACCCTCATCTATGATGTCTGAAACAAAGAAGAAGAAGAAGAAGAAGAAGAAGAAGAAGAAGAAGAAGAAAGCTGTAGAAGAAAACAAAAGGAAAGCTCAGAATTTGGGGATGAGACCAGTAAGAAGAAAAAGAAGAAGAAAAGAACAGAACCTACTTCTTCTGCTCTCACTAAACCTGAACCAACACCAGTAGCCACAGAGGAACCTACTCAAGAAAAAGCCATGACTGAACTTGATGAGCAACAAGACACATCTCATCCTCCCTCACCACTTCAAATGATATCTCAACCCTCACCTCAACAAGAGTCACCACCAAAAGAAAATATTCCACCTGTCTCTCCATCTCTCCATCTCACCATCAGATAGGAACCCAGATCTCTCCATCTCCACTCACCAAACATGCAGCTGAGACTCTTGCAAGTCTTGATCAAACCACCTCCACACCAGAATCTCAGCAAGAACAAAGAGTTGAAGTAAGTCATGTACCTCCTAGCTCACAAAAGACTCCAACTACATCTCACCATACACAATCTTTCCAAGCATCTCTACCAACACTTGGAAAATTCTTTGTGGATTCCCTCTTCCTTAACTCACCTGAGCCTAAGTATGATCAATCCATTCCTCCTGCACCTGCATTTGAACCCTCTATTCCCACTCAGTTATAAAACTCCATCAATACATTCATCAATCAACTGAAAAATGAACAACAGCAATTCCAGCAGCAGCAACAGCAAGAACTCACCACCAATAATGATCAAAATCAGAAAAAGATCTTGAAGCAGCTAAAAGGAAATAAGAAGAGGCAAGAGTCTATCATGAGTGGACTTGATACAGTCTTGCAAGCTCTGCATGCTTCCAACAACTTTCACAAGGAAATGAATGCGCACCTCTCTAACATGCCTCCCCTTCAAGAATTTCCTCTCAATATCTTGAGGTCTACTGCCTCTACTTCAGATTCGTCCTCTTCTCCTTCATACTAGCTATACTAGTTATTTTGAGCTTTTGATTAAGGCAAAAGGGGGAGAGTTTGGTTAGGTTTTTGTTAGGTTTTTACCTGATAAGAATCTAAAGTAAGAGTGTTTTGTGTAGATACTTTTGTTAGATAAGATGTAAGATGTAGTAGCATCTTATTAAGCTATCTGTAATGAGATGCAATGGAATCTTACTTTTGAATTTCATCCAAATAGGCTTCTGCTGTTTTCAAAATATTTCTCTATCAATTAATGAAATTCCAGTTGCCTTTTGCAAAGCTCTATACTTTAAATTTTACTGTAATCCTCCTTGTTCTAAATTACAAATCTAAAGAAAAATCAAATTCACAAGAATGCTAAGACTCAGGGGGAGTAAAACTGTTACAAGACTAAAAACATCAAAATCAATAAGTCTATATCTCAGGGGGAGTTTAGATGAGATCCTCTCAGCTAAGTGCACTAAGATTAAAACTCAAAGAAAACCATAAGAAAATATGAACCTTATCGTAAAAACTTCAAGGTTTGCCATCATCAAAAAAAGGGGGGAGATTATTAAGACAAACTCACATCTCAAGTTTTTTAATATGAAAAACCAGTAGGTTGAGATGCAAGATAAATCTGTGCATGACTAATGTCTTGTTATTACTGACTGGTTGCTTAAGTGTATGGCAGATTTTATAGATTTTACCTTGCAGGTAATTATCAATGATTTATGCTCAAAGGACATCTTTGAGATTGAGAAGCTTGAGGAAAAGATGAAGAGACTCAAGTTCAGCTTGAGATGCTGACTCAGGTCAGTTACAGGATTCAAATCCTTTAAAGAGATTTAGAAGAAGTATAACCCGTCCAAGGATCAAAGAAGAAACTCAAGCATTGTCATGAAGAAATGATGAGACTCAAGCAAGTCAAGAAAGTTGAGACTCAAGATCAGCTTGGGACGCGTGCTCAAAAGATCAGACGCACAAGATGAGATCAAGTCTCAGAAGCAAAAGATCAGATGCAAGAAAGTTGAGCACCTGTCTCAGATGTAACAATATTAGACGCAAGTCTAGAAACCTAAAGAGAAAGCTGTTGAGCCTAATACACAAAAGTCAATAGGATCAGATCAAGAACACTGCATTGTGACGTAAGAACAACAGCACAACAGAGCATGTGTCTCACTCAAACAGGAAAGCTCATTTCTCTTTTGCAACGGTCAGCAACGAATATAAACGGTCATTAACGGCTAGTTTTCCAGCTGAGATAAATTCCAAAGTCAACAGTTAGGATCAGAGAGAGACTACGCTGATTGTTGAACATCATTACATCTCATCCACATCTCAAGTCCATCACACTCAAGTTTATTTCTCTTCTCAACTCTTAATCTTTCTACCTGTATAGAAGAGAGTAACCCTAGCTAAAGCTCACTGTCTATCCATACTTTGTATGATTTTAAGCTAGATCCATCTTATCCTACCAATCATTTGTAACCAGTCTCATTTGAAATAGGAGGAAGCCTAGTCTCAAAGTGAGTGTGAGCGTCCTGAAGAGGCTGTAAGAATACTTGTGCCTCAGCCAAGATAGGAGTGCCTAGGCTTGGTGTGAGAGACGTCCTGAAGAGGCTGTAAGAATATTTGTAATTGACGGGTTGTCAATAGTGGAAATCTCACGTGTTGTGAGGACTGGACGTAGCCAAAGGAGTGGGTGAACCAAGATAAGATCTCTGTGCATCTCTCTCTTATCTCTCTATTTTACTTATCCTTCAACACGTCTCAAATCTGTGAATAATTGACTAATTGAACTATATTAAATAAAATCAGATTTGAACACCCAAAACAAACTATAGTTGATCAATTGATCATAATTGAAAATTGCTTCTCATCAATTTTAATTGAGACACCAAGTCATCTGACTTGAGATCACGTCTCAACTTGTTATTTGAGTGTGAATATCCAGGAACAAATTTTAAGTCTCTATTCAACCCCCCCTTCTAGAGATGTTCAGCCAACTTCAGTATTCTTTGTTGTCAACTGCCTCTCCAGGCAACACATGCAGTATTCTTTTACAGCCAAGCCTCTCCAGGCTCTAACACAAGTATTCTTATCAACCAAGCCTCTCCAGGCTCTAAACCAAGTATTCTTTTCTGTCAAGCTTCTCCAGGCTCTACACAAGTATTCTTTTCTATCAAGCTTCTCCAGGCTCTACCCAAGTATTCTTTTCTATCAAGCCTCTCTAGGCTCTACACAAGTATTCTTTTCTATCAAGCCTCTCCAGGCTCTACCAGAGTCTTCTTTTTTCCTCCAAGCCTCTCCAGGCTCTCCAGAGTATTATTTCTTTCACCAAGCCTCTCCATGCTCTCAGACATATATTGTGTTTACAATGAAGAATGGGTTTAAGTTTCAGGGAAACTTAAACTTCAGTTTCTTGTACATAGGGATTACTGAGTACAACTCAAAATACAAAGATAAAGCTTCTAAGTACAAGGCTTTTTACAGAGATATAAGTGTATAATTCTAAGCTCTAATTCATCTCTCTATGATCCGAAGGTTGGCTTGATATGATCTGTATTAAGCTTGGCCAATTTCTTCTGTGGGCTTGATAAAATGCCATGGTTCAAAGATAGATGTTTGGGAATTCACGACTGCCCATTTTGGTTGACACCTTATGGATGCATCATTGGGAATTTTTGGCCAACGTGTCTGTAAGAAAACCAGGGAAACACTAGAAGGGGGATTGAATAGTGTTTCAATGGAAACCTTTTGGTTTTAGGGAATACTTAAAAAAAATTGTAAAAACTTCAGATGATAAAGATCGTCTGACGTTAGTTACTACCTTCTGAACCTTGGTTCAGACACAAAGACAGTTTTGATAAATAGTTTTGTTTGATGTTAAGATTTTAGCACTTGAAAACTTTTCTAAACCCCCTTTGTTAGTTCAGAAACTGAATTGAAAGAGTTTAAGGGAAAGGAAACTTAGCCAAGAATTTATCCTGGTTCACTCACTACCACTTGTGAGCTACGTCTTGTCCCAGGGCAAACAACCACTGGATTTCCACTAATCTTGCAAAATTACAAGTATTCTTTTCTATCAAGCCTCTTTAGGCTCTACAACCAAGTATTCTTTTTTGTCAAGCCTCTTCAGGCTCTACAACAAGTATTGTTTCTTCCACCAAGCCTCTTCAGGCTCTCAGACACTTATCCAAGTGTAGCCCAAGTATTCTTTTAGACAATAAGCCTCTCCAGGCTTGTAACCCAAACTGTTTAAGATAAAAATAGATAAAGTTCAATCAACTAACTTCAGATGATAGATTGAACTTATCAAAAGTGTACAAGTAACTGAGATTTACTCAGGATAAGCAAATAAGCAAATGTACAAAAAAATATCAGAGAATTTTTGCAGCATTTTCGCAGAGTAAGATTTCTTTGATAGCTTTTCTCTTCTTGTGTGTAGCTTCAATCTGCATGGGCATATTTATAATCTTCGAGAAAATGTTGCCCGTTGTCAAATACCATTAAATGCTTCAGGAGACGTTGACACACACTCTGTCCAACACGTTCTGAGCAGTCTTAGGTGCATCAGGTCTGCGCACACAATGCTTTTGAGCAGGTACAGCATCTTTGCTGACTTTCCTTAAAAATGCTAAACATTTGAACGAGGAGAGAAAGCAGCTCTGATTCTTATCCTGAAAAGGGTTAGACCATTGGGATGAACGTTCTTCTTACATAGTAACGTCTTCACGGGTCAAACCTTAAACTTGATGCCTTCAGCCTTCAGGTGCAAAGAGTGCTTCAGATGATCTTCAAGTCCTCAGATGATAAACACTCTTCAGATGATGTTGATCTTTCAGATGATCCTTTATACAGACAATATGATCTGAAATAGTGCAACATCTTGTGAGAGCATAGTATCATATAAATGCCTTTTATATTTTATATTTGTTGTTCATTAAAACTTAAGAGAGTGAGTCTCAAATATTTTTAATTTCATATATTTAATCTTTTGAGACTCAACAATCTCCCCCTTTTTGATGATGATAAATATAAAATATGAACAAAAACTGAAAAAGGTTTTAGTTGAGAAAATTCTCCCCTTAAATAGATATTTTATCTGAGATGATCATATTCCTTCTGAAATGTTCTCCTTCTGAAGTATTCTCCCCCTTTCTAGCTCTGAGACATTTTTTGAAGTTCTTGTTGCATTGCTTTTAGATTTTGTTAGTAGCACCATAGTAAATACTGCATAACTACCAATCACACCTTATTACTGCTCCCCTTTTGGCATCAATAAAAAGGGTAAGCAACAGATAGATAGCAGTTAAGATTGATAAAGAAAGCACATAGAATGATAACAATCAAATCTTTATGGATTAAAATCGGAAATATGTAATGACATAAACAGTGAAACTCAGTCTAAATCATTCTAGACATTATCATGAACGTGGTCTAAAGCTCCCCAGAGCTTTCTCAAGCAATTCTTGCATAGCCAGTCTCGCCGTTCCAGTTCAGCTACCACAGCTTCTCGGAGATGGTTTTGACTAGCTTGAATCTGAGCTTGAGTCTCTAAAATCTTATCTATTTTCTGCATAAGCTGGTGATTCTTCAGACGAAGTTCCTCATTCTCCTCAACTAAAGCACTGACTTCGGCTTCAAGATTCTCTTCATAGAAAACGAGAGAGATATGCTTGCAAGTGAATCTGAAGTATTAAAAGCCAGTAGGTAGATGATACTGCAAAGGATTCTTCACTCGGATATAAAATTCAGGGCGAACAAAAGGAGATGCAACCATCCACTATGAATGGAGATCCCTGTCAGACAATGGAAAGCGTCCTCTAAAAAAGGTAGTAGTTTCTAATATAGTTGAACCTGCAACCACTTGAGAGTCAGTGTCATCCCAACTTGTTCCTAATGACCTCCCTGCCTTCTCAACAAGGATCCAGTGAAAATCCCACATGGCATTATAAAGTGAATGATCCATGCCTTGGTTGATGAAGATATACTTTGCAAGATTGTTCCAGGCTTCTCCAGATAACACCCTTGGAGGTCCAACACCTTGTGAAACTATCTTAGGTCCTTTGTCTTTGATAAAAAATAAGTCAGCATAAGGATACCGAGGTATTATCCTGTCTGGTTGCACCAGAATAGTAGTTGACAGCTTTGTGTGAATAGGTAGAGGGGGTTTGAAATCTCTATAGCCAAAGGATCTGAAACAACTTTGATCAATTAGTTCAGCTTCAAGACACAACATTCTGACAGCGATCCACTCATCGGGAGATAGATTGTGTTGATCCTGTGAGAAAGGATCCCAAGTTTTCCACTTATGGCAAGGAGTGATGACTCCATGTTTGATCTTCTTAAGACCGTCTGAGAGACCACCTCCCCCTAAGCTGAGCATCCTCCTTTGTCTTGCTTCTGAGGAAGTTTCCAGCGAAAACCTCGATGGTGGGTGAGACAGCAGTGGTGCAGCTTCCTTGAATAATAGCAATTCTTCATATAAGTTTGGGAACTTTGGTACTCTTATTCGTACAGAAGTGAGTATATTGTAGTATCTGTGAGGCACTTTAGCAGCCCACTTCAAGTGTTCATTGCTGCGAATAGGTAAAGCTAGATCATAGGTAGGTTGCCTTGACAGGTTCCTTCCTTTTTCTTTCAGTAGAATGCTAACAGGAAGATTTCCACCAAACCAGATGCAGTCTGGTTCGACATCTGAATCAAGTTCAGAGTAACCTGATAAAGAGGAAGAATATGGTGAAGGTGGGGGTACTTCACTTTGTGTGCTGATAGCTTTAGGTGGAGGAGAGGCTTCATCTTCTGAGGATGAGACATTTCCAAATAGAACCCTAGGTCTCTTAATACGAGCCATAGAGCCTTCAGTAGCTGGCTTCTTCTTCCGCAGTTCCTCCAACTTCTTCTTTCGTTGAGCTTCAGCAACCTTCTGAAACTCAACAACATCTTCTTGTTGGATGCTTTTACTTCTAGTCAACCTCTGAGGGGCATCA
Source organism: Sesbania bispinosa (assembly GCA_026901365.1). Classification (NCBI taxonomy): domain Eukaryota; kingdom Viridiplantae; phylum Streptophyta; class Magnoliopsida; order Fabales; family Fabaceae; genus Sesbania; species Sesbania bispinosa. Next base: position 905,810 of record QLOH01000205.1, read on the forward strand.
GCAGCAGGAGACAACAGTCTTCTAATCTTAGCACTGGCTCTTCTTCTTTTGAGCCCGTTGGCTTGCTCGAGCCTTTCATCTTTAAGAACGGCTTGTTGAGCTGCAACAGCAAGAGCATAGTCTTGCTTTTCTTGTTCTTCCTTCTGCTTTCTTTCTTCTTCTTCAATCTCTGCAACCACTTGTCTGATGTCAGCTTCAGGTAGACTCGTAGCAAGAGCGATGGCTTTGACAGGCTCAGTTGAATCATCTAATGCAACTGAGATTGGTTCAGACTCTAGACTATTGTTGTCCTCTACCTGTCCTCCCGAGTTGAGATTAGGCTGAGTAGCAAAAGCTAGGTTCTCAGTAACCTTACCCACAATCTCAAAAGTATGTGTAGATCAACTCTGAGCAGGTTCAGATTGTCTGAACCGAACTTCTCCTTCTGGTGATTCTTTCTTCTGAAGCAGCTTTGTTCTTTTTTTCTTCAGAACTTCAGTGGGAGTCTGAGCAAACACAAACTTGTCTTTGTGAGTGTCACCTTGCAACTCCTCTTCCAGAATCTCTAAAGGACGTTTCCCAGTTCTGCGAGCCTTGGTTTGAACGGCTTCTTCTAGCAGAGTCCTTTCTGGTGAGGGCTTCTTCACAGCAATTCCCATCCTCTTGACGTTAGTCAAGGAGAAGAGAGCAGGATCTTTGTGGTCATACACTCTTTCAATGGGAACATGGAACTTCAGGAGAATCTTTGTGATAAGAGTGGTATGAGTATAGCTTGAGGCAGAATCATTTAACCTTCTTAGCATATTGTAGAGGATGATCTTGGGTAGATTGAGAGGCTTTTTGTCCAAGAGATGGATTATGCAGAATCTTTCCAGCTCAGACACATGATTCTTACCTCCATGTTTGGGCAAAATACAGCATCCCAAGATGGCATGAAGAATCCTTGCCTTAGTATGCATGTAAGAGCTTCTTAGATCACCTGGGTCTTCAATCCCATACAACTTCTGGGTAAATCGCTTAACTCCACCATTCTTTACTTCCCATTCTAAAATGAACATATCTCCAGTATTTGAAACACCAGTTACAGCTGCAATGGTGTCAGCATCCACAAAGATTTTTATACCCATCACCTTAGTTTTAAAACCTTGATACCTTCCATCCTGAGAAGAAATATCTCGAGCATTTTTCCAGAAGTCCACCACACTCTGTTCATGCCATGCACAGTCAATGGTAGAAAAGAAATTAATCCAACCACATGATTCGAAGGTGTCCGTGAGATCAATGCCACCAGCTCGGAGCATCTCCAGGTCTACAGTCCTGGAAGGAACAATCTGACCACCGGCCAATTTCTTGGAAGTCATTGTTATGAACTATCAAGGAGACGAAGAATACAGAGAGGCTTAGGGCACAAGAAAAGTAGCAGTTTGCACTTGGAGAGAGAGAGAGAGCAGTAGCCAGTAACAATAGCAAACACGTCTCTTAAATAGCCGTGACACTTAGTAATGACGACAGTTGAAGTTTCGAAGATCGTGCAAACATGCTTAGAGTAGTTACTCAAAGAAGAAGACTAAACGTTTCAGCTTGTCACGTCATCAGACTGAGTTGCTTTACACATACATGTTATTCAGACAATCATGCATGTTCAGATGCAACAACTTCAGATGCATATTCATATGCGATAACTATTTTTCAGATAAAGCCAAGATATTCAGATTATTTCTTATGAACTTAAATCTATCTTCAGTCAGGGCTTTTGTGAATATATCTGCCCATTGATGCTCAGTATCAATGAACTTTATATCAAAAACTCCTTTCTGAACATAGTCTCTAATAAAATGATGCTTGATTTCTATATGCTTTGCCCTAGAATGTTGAATGGGATTCTTGGATAAATTAATTGAACTTGTGTTATCACACATTACAGGTATAGAAGATACATTAATGTTAAAATGTTCTAACTGATATTTTACCCATAGCAGTTGTGAACAACAACTGGCTGCAACAATATATTCAGTTTCTGCTGTTGAAAGAGCAATGGTGCTTTGCCTCTTGCTGGACCAGCTGATCATGTTGTTACCAACGAAATGACAACCTCCACTAGTTGATTTCCTTTCAATTCTATCTCCAGCAAAATCAGCATCACAAAATCCCATTAACCTGCAATCCTTACTTCTCTTATAGCAAAGACCAAGATTAGTAGTACCATTTAAATATCTGAAAATTCTTTTTACAGCTTTATAATGAGTAACTCTTGGATCAGATTGAAATCTGGCACAAAGACATACACTGAACATAATATCAGGTCTGCTTGCTGTCAGATACAATAATGAGCCAATCATTCCTCTATACAAAGTTTGATTTATTGGTTCTTCCCCTTCATCTTTGTTCAAAACAACAAAAGGATGCATGGGAGTAGTCATGACTTGCAATCACTCATATTGAATTTCTTAAGCATTTCTTTTGTATATTTCTCTTGATGGATCCATATACAATCAGATTGTTGCTTAATCTGAAGTCCTAGGAAGAATTTAAGTTCCCCCATCATGCTCATCTCAAATTCAGATTGCATAAGTTCAGAAAATTCCTTGCATAATGAAGAATCAGTAGAACCAAATATGATGTCATCCACATATATCTGAACAAGAATGAAGTCTTTGTTGGACATTTTTCTGAAAAGAGTTGTATCTACTTTTCCTCGTTGAAAACCATTTATGATTAAAAAATTTCTCAATCTGTCATACCAAGCTCTTGGGGCTTGTTTAAGACCATAAAGAGCCTTTTTCAGTCTAAAAACATGTTCTGGAAAAGAAGTGTCTTCAAAACCTGGTGGTTGTCTAACATAGACCTCTTCCTCAATAAACCCATTGAGAAAGGCACTCTTAAGATCCATCTGATATAAGGTGATGCCATTATTTACTGCATAAGCTAGTAAAATTCTAATGGCTTCAAGCCTCGCTATAGGAGCAAAAGTTTCAGTAAAGTCAATACCTTCTTGCTGATTATAGCCCTGAGCAACAAGTCTTGCTTTGTTTCTGACTACTTTTCCTTCTTCTGATAACTTGTTTTTGAACACCCATTTGGTTCCTATTATAGTTTTCCCATGGGGTTTAGGTACAAGTGTCCAAACATCAATCCTAGCAAATTGATTCAGCTCTTCTTGCATGGCTAGGATCCAACCTTCATCATGCAGAGCCTCTTCAATGTTTTTAGGTTCAATCTCAAAGAGAAGTGCAAGATTATTCAAGCTTCTGAATCTTGATCTTATTTTTACTCCTTCTGAGGTGTCACCTATGTAGGAACACAGGGAAACACCAGAAGGGGGGTTGAATAGTGTTTCTAAATATTTTAGAAAGCTTTTCACAAACAGGTGTAAAAAACACGATTTCAGACAGGCTCTTAAAGGGCTGTCTGAAGTTTTCAGGCGACTTGTAAAAACTGATTTTAAAATATGTTTTGTGCCTTTATAAAATATCAGATTAATTACTCTAACCTTCTGATTAGTATAAAAAGAATTGACAAGAGATAAGGGTAAGAAAACTTAGCCAAGGAATTTATCCTGGTTCACTCACTACCACTGTGAGCTACGTCCAGTCCTAATGCCAACTAGCAATTGGATTTTCTCTCAATCTTTCAAGATTACAAGTATTCTTTTACAGTCAAGCCTCTTTAGGCTCTACAACCAAGTATTCTTTTACAGTCAAGCCTCTCCAGGCTCAAACCAACAAGTATTCTTTTTCAGACAAGCCTCTCCAGGCTCAACAAACAAGTATTCTTTTCAGGCAAGCCTCTCCAGGCTCTACAACCAAGTATTCTTTTACAGACAAGCCTCTCCAGGCTCAAACCAACAAGTATTCTTTTTCAGACAAGCCTCTTCAGGCTCAACAAACAAGTATTCTTTTTCAGGCAAGCCTCTCCAGGCTCAACAAACAAATACAGAGAAGATAAATGCTTAAGCTTACAAACTATATCAGTCTTGAAGCTTAAACAATTACAAATGTACAGAAAAAGTGAGGTATGCTCAGGACATTACAATGTGTGTACAAAGATAAATATTATCAGAGTTGTTGCAGCAAAAAACTTGCAGAGTTTTAGTTCTTTTTCACAAAATTCTTCTCTCTTGATGGTCATCAAAGGAGGGGGTATTTATACCCAAATATCAATCCGTTGGAGAAAACCACCGTTTAGGAATAGCATGAAATCCGTTGTGAGACAGCCTGCTGTGAGCACTGACATTCTCTGACATTTTCTGACAATTCCTGACACGTTACAAGTTTTGCTCCTGCCAAAAAGCTGCTTTTTGTTGTTGTTGCAAGGGTTGCGTAGCAGAGGACGCGTATGGCAGAGAACGTGCTTGAAATTCAAAAAGGAATGCCAGCTGTTATAACAGAAAATGTGCTTGATTCAAAAAGATCTTCAGACGTCTTCACAATCTTCAGACTAGAGGTGCCACGTTATCAAAAGACTTCAGACGACACTGATACTTCAGACGGGTTGAGCTACTTCAGACAGCTTCAACTCTTCAGACGAGTTCTGCTTCTTCAGACAGCTTCAACACTTAGTCTTTTTATGTAGGCTCATGGTGGCTCTTGCTGAAATCATAGATAAATCATTAAAGCATTTGTGTATCTATGATAAATATTTTAAGTCAAATTTGTTAACCATTAAAACTTGGGAATATAATTGTCTTAAAACATCATAAACCACTTTATGATATTTTTGAGACTCAACATTCTCCCCCTTTTTAATGATGACAAATTTGGTTAAAATATACAAATCTGTAATCAATTTTTGAGAATAAGAAAGCTCCCCTGAGATAGAAATATCCTTTAACAGTTTCTGTTTTAGGTATAATTTACTCATTTGCTCAAATTTCTCAGAAAACATATGTACTCCCCCTGAGTCCTGTAACCACTTCAGATTTGGTTCTCAAATTTTCAAATTTCTCAGAAAACATATGTACTCCAAAGCTTATATACTCACCCTGAGTCCTGTAATTACTTCAGATTTGGTTAGTTTTAATACTCCCCCCTTTTGTCATCAATCAAAAGGGAATATCAGAGCAAAACAGTAACAGAGCAATATATTCAGATAAAACATATATATCAGAGCACAAATAATCAACTCAAAATATGAGATAAGCCACTGATTGTATTTAATGAATGTTCAGATAAAGAAATAGACAATCAGACACTTGTCATAAACATGAAAATAAGCAAAGACAATGGCTAAATTAACAGTTTAATCCTTCTTCTTTAGCAAGGCCTTAGTCAGAAAGGAAATCAGTTCTTCCTTTGCCTTGTCTATTGCTGCTTCCACTGAACTTTTCAATTCTTGTTGACCTGATCTGATAAGCTGCTGTTCTTGAAGAATCTGCTCTTGTTTAGAAATTAGATGCTTAGTCTTCTTCTCTTGATCAGCATACTTCTTTTCAAGTTTCTTAACTTTGGTCTTCAGCTTCAGATTTTCCTCAGACAAGTCTCGCTCAGATTCATACAATATCAATTGGATGTAGGGGCAAACAAATCTAAGCACTCCAAAGCCTGGCTTCAATCTGTATTCAGATGGCCTGAACACAAGGCAAAAGAAAGTGCCAATGGGGTTCAGTACTACCCAGACTTCATTAAAAGAGTCAGCAGGTGGGGGGAAAGTGATCTCTCAGATAGTGATATTTGACATTGGTTGACTTTCCAAGTCCAACGTCAGAATCAGCATCAAGACCAGTTGATCCCGAAGAAGAGGCAAACAAATCAAATCAACTAGGAAGTTTCTATCATTAACAGAAATAGAACAGTTTAAGCACACCTTAGATGTAGAGACTGACTCACTAGCTGGCGTTTCCACACTCAATACAAAAGGCAAAGAGGAAACAGGCAATTTAAGCTTAGACACACAAGCATGTGATATGAAAGAATGAGTCACACCAGAATCAAATAAAATCACTAAAGGATTACCCGCAATGAAACCCGTACCTTGGATTAAGTCCTCGGATTGAGCAGCTTCAGTACCACTCAAGGCAAAGACTCTCCCAGTAGCCTTAGGTTTACTGGCGCTTCCATTGGCATCTCCACTTGCTGCTGATGCCCCTTGTGTCCTTTGAGGACAATCACGAGCGATATGTCCCTTCTCCTGACAGGTGTAGCAGGTGATTTCTCTGTCTCCGCATCGGTTTGTTCGGTGACCCTCCTTTCTGCACTTGTAACAGGTAATAGGAGTGGTAAAACCAACACCCCCACCCTTTGTCGCTTGACCAGTGGTTGAAGCATAATTCTTCTTTTGTACTGTGCCTCCACTGCCACTTCCAATCTTGGGATTTCCCGTCGCTCGAGAATATGGTTTGCCCTTGTTAATTGCTCGGAACTTGTTCTGACTCCTCAAAGGCCCTCCACTCTTGTAATGTGTCGCCTTTGCCCGATTGTCTTCATCATAAATCCTGCACTTGTTCACCAGCTCGTGAAAGCGCGTGATCCCCTGGTAGTTGAATACTTGTTTGATCTCCGGATGAAGGCCGCTGAGAAACTTGACGCACTTGGATTCTTCGTTGGCAGCCCCCTCATATGTTGAGAAAAATCGTACAAGTACTTCGAACTTTGATGCGTAGTCTGCCACGGTGCCGTCCCATTGCTTTAAATCCAGGAACTCTATCTATTTCTTGTTGCGCACATCGTGTGGGAAGTATTTCTCCAGGAATAACCTCTTGAAGTTATCCCAGCTCAGGGTTGTGCCCTCATCAATCATCCTCGGGCAGGTGCTCTGCCACCAGAAGCCGACATCCCCAGATAACATGAATGCTGCCAAAGTCACCTACTGAAGCATAGGGCAGTCCATCGCTTTGAATATCTTCTCGATCTCGTAGATCCAATCGGCAGCCCCATCTGGGTCATAACCCCAGCGGAACGTAGGTTGATGGTTCCTCTGGAACCGGGCAAGCCAATCCGTCTCGTGATGTTGGTTAAGGTTGCCAACCGCCTGTGCCATGGCCATCAAGGCATCGGCCATCGCTCGATCGTTCCTACCCCCAGCCATCACTCTTTCTGTATCAAAGAACGGGTAAGCAACATACCAAGTAAAGCAAACAGTAAAGAAATCAATCAACAGTCCAGCCAAAGCAAACAATTCACTCAGTCAATCAATCAATCAATCAGGTTAACACCTCAGAAGCATAGTAAACTCATAACTCAAGGCTGATGAACCGACCTGCTCTGATACCAACTAATGTGACACCCTACTACCCCATACTCTTATATGTTTAATAAATTGAATTATGGAAAAGGCAACGTCCCACGATGGGTAAAAGGTTCACAAAACTCTCTTTCCAAAAACCTCATTAGTTCGAAAACAACTTAGTTAAAACGAAATAAAACTCAATTATAATCCAACACTCATGCAGTGGAATCTCCAAAGAAAATAAAAATACTGAACATCTTACTTGCCGTGTAAGACATCCAAAATAGTTTACACCAAAAGCCTTCTAACTAGAAACATAATAAAAGACCCCCAAAATTATACCCTGATGTCACAGCTATCAGAGCACATTCCCTTTAATCAACTTCGACACCAATCGTGTCCTCATCAACACTTGTAAAAATAATATCCACAGTATACGGTGAGGAAAAGAATACTACTCATACATACACATAGGAGGCTACCCTATCCTCACCCACATATAAACAACATCAACAATCATCATACCTCATACCAAAACATCCAATAATCCATCAAATAAGCAACATTCATAATCAGTATAAAGCTATTCATCTATCTCAACAGATAATCTCATACCATCATTCACCAAAGGAGTCACATGCTCACATAATACTCATTCATCATTAATACTCACAACATCATTTAATAACACAATATCATCATCAGATATAACACATATACATCCAACATGTATGCATCCAAACTCATTAACATTATCATATGACCCAATTCCATCGTTGAGTATTCCAATATATTATATGCACCAAAACTCATCATTATATAACTCAATTCCATCGTTGAGTATTCCAACTATCGCATGCACCAATACTCATCTCATCATCTACCCAAAGATCATGACTTGGAACTCCACACAATGGGTGCACCTCGTCAATCACTCTGGTTATTACCAAGATAGTCTACCGGCATCACCACACAAACCGATAGGTTGTACCCCCCTCGTTGGGCCCGCACAACGACATTCGACCCTAGGTTGCACCCCCTCTATGGGCCAGTACAATCACTCCTAGGTTGCACCCCCTCTATGGGCCGTGCATCGAACGCCCCATCTTGATCCCCTGAGTTGTACCCACTCTATGGGCCTGCACAACGCAGTTCAACTCCTGAAATGTACCCCCTCTATGGGCCCGCACAATTCAGGTCTCATCACACATGCTCAAGGCATCTCTCTTAAGTTGTACCCCCTCTATGGGCCCGCACAACTCAAGTAACATCATTATTTATTATATAGCATGTTCACCAACCACATGCATTACAAATAACATCAATTACATAGCATGTTCACCAACCACATGCATTCCAAATAACATCAATTACATAGCATGTTCACCAACCACATGCATTCCAAATAACATCAATTACATAGCATGTTAACCAACTACATGCATTCCAAATAACATCAATTACATAGCATATTAACCAACCATATGCACTCCAAATAACATTACATAGCATATTAACCAACCATATGCACTCCAAATAACATCATTTACATAGCATATTAACCAACCATATGCATTCCAAAACATCATCAAATATATAGCATAATCACCAACTATATGCATACCAAACCATTATCAAGCATATCAAGCATCATTGAGCACTTAGGCTCTCAAAATCCACTCTGGTAATTGATTACCAACCTCCAATAATCGATTACCTGCAAACAAAGTCTCTGGTAATCGATTACAACCACCTTGTAATCGATTACCTGCGACCAAACACTCTGGTAATCGATTACAGCACCCCTGTAATCGATTACCTGCAAACAAACTTTCTGGTAATCGATTACCACAAACCTGTAGTCGATTACCATCAGCAAACAGCATTTTTGGGTTGCCCAGAACACCCTGGAAATCGATTACCACAATCGATTACCACACCTGGTAATCGATTACCCGCGACGCAGATCGCAGATTTCACGATTTCTAACATCTCTAAACCATTCCAATCAACCTCTAATCAATCTTTTTCGAATAAACAACATTCATAAACATTAATATCATCCAAAACTCAGCAGAACAACAATCTTTTTCAGATTATACAACCGATTCATCAAAATCCCCAAATTCTCAAATCCCTAATTCCCTTTTTCATTATTCTCAATATCATCTTTAATCTCACCCAATAAATCATCACTGGACATCCAATCAGCCATAAATCAACAGTTTATATCATTCATTCTCAGTTATATATACATCAATACGAATTTATACTCTTAGGTTACTACCCAAGCACCCCTACATGCATATACAAGCAGCACCCTCTCCCCCACCATACCTTAAACGAAGCTTGATTACAGCAAGGAAGTCTTTCTTCGATTCTTGAAGCTTACTCCACAGCCACTCTCCCTTGAGACACAGTTTCTCCCCTCCTTAGCGTTTCGCTCTCTGAAGATCATACGAATAAGGATTAGGGTGATCTGTTAACCCCTCCTTACTAGAATGTCTAATTGGGCTTGGGCCCACTCTCCACCCTTATCCTCTTTTAAATTAAAATTATCTTTACGAAATAAAACTAATAATAATAGTAGTCCTATTATTTATTTCCTATTTAATTATTTCTTTTCCTTATTTATTTGATTTAATTAATATTTATCCTAGTAAAATTCAGGATGTTACAGTTTGGGTAGGACACTACAAGTATAATTAATTTAAAAGTAAGTGATGCTTACGCGCGCAGTAATGAATAAACAAAATGTCCAGAAGAGATCAATATTACCTTAATGCGGTACCATATGGGATCAGGTATAATCCTATTGTGTGCTTTGGGAATCCACCCAACTTTCTATATTCTTTAAAAGATCTAAAGCAATATAACAAGTAAATTGTATAAGAGCTCTTATTTATGTAAGTGTGATAGTAAATCAAAGGATACTTAAGTACAAGGGCATAGAATTCTACTAGGGTTTGTTGTATGGTCCATGGCAAATTTTATAAACATTTCCACTCCTTCCTCATACTCATGTGTCAGACGGTTTGCAAACATCCAAGAACGATCCATATTCTATCAACATAACATGAAATCATTAATAATTAACTCGAAAAGTATATATGACATTCTTTAGATATAATGACTAACTACATGCCTAATTAACACCTGTAACATACTAACTAACAAAGGTTGAGGTTCCTATCCTATCTAGATTTGTCAAATTCGTATCATATTATTTTATGACTATTGTTCCTAGTCTATGAAAAATTCAGCAGCATTTCCCCTTGGTTCTCCAAGAACACACAACACAACCTATGAGTTTTATTTCACATAGATTATATATGCATGAACTCGGAGAACAAGAGGAAAAACGTACTGAAATGAATCATAAACCAAAAACATACAAAGCATAAAGTAATATCTTTAATACGAGTTTACAAATCTAGACTATCTAAACATGGACAATTTAAGAATAAATTGTATATTATGTCAGTCATAATATACAATTTCTTCTTAAACAGGAAACTAAGGTTAATGCATGTACATACAAATAACCTAATAATTATAGTTGAAAGATAAAGGATAATATGATAAAGGATATACCTGATTAAAGTCAAACACCAATAAGCAGTGTTGAATTATAAGCAGTTAGGAAACAATACCTGAAAAAAAAAAGTCAAGTCATAAAATTTACTAGTAATCAATAAAAATTAGTAGTACTAAAAATTTGAGCAGCATTTCATCTATTTCTTTAACATTCCCAAATTTATGAAAAAACAATTTTAACTCTAAACCACCAGCTACCAGTCCAAAAGAGATCAATATGAGTAATATATATATAAATAACATTTCAAAATCTAATTTAATATATGACAACCTATATACTTAACACCTTAATCATTATAAACTATATCCCTAACATCAAATCATTATAAACTATAATACTAATGTTCAATGTTATCTAACCTTAACAACACATAAACAGTTCAGATAGCAAAACAGGGGGTGCAGGTAGCAAAAAAACATGTGCAACATCAACAAAAAGTGGTGCAGATAACAAAAAATGTCAATGTTGGAGTTCCTTACCCTAGTAGCCGCCGCCGCGGACTAAGAGAGAAAAGGGGAAGGAGAGCGTCGCACCGCGCCGCGGCGAGGGAGAGAGGAGAGGGGAAGGAGAACCTTGCTCACAGTTGCGCCGCGGAGGAAGAAGGGAAGGAGAAGCTCTCCCCAAGCTCCCTCACGGACGAAGACGACGAAGACAGAGGAGAAGGCACAGATGAAGAAGCTCGCTCACGGAGAAGGGACGGAGGAGAAGGGAAGGAGGAAGAAGCTTGGGCACGGAGGAGAAGGGACGGAGGAGAACAAAGACGACGCGGGAGAAGGGACGCAGGATGAACGAAAGTGAAAATAATATCGTGCAGTGCATTTTTAAGCATCAAGGAGGGCAATCCAATGGAGCGCCCTGAAAAGATTAAAAAAAAATAAAGGAGGGTGCTCCTGGGAGCGCCCTCTATTACAGAGAATTAAAAAAAATCCATGCTGGGAACTAGGGCGCTCCAAGGAGCGCCCTGTAAAATTTATCAGAAAAATAAAGGAGGGCGCTCCAGTGAGCGCCCTCTATTGCAGGGAATAAAATAAAAAAATTCCACCAGAAACGAGGGAGCGCCCTATAAAAATAAATAAAAAATAAAGGAGGGCGCTACTTGGAGCGCCCTCTATTTCAGGGGGAAAAAAATAAATTTCCACCAGAAACAAAAAATAAAGGAGGGCACTCCAGGGAGCGCCCTCTATTGCAGGGAAATAAAAAAAATATCATGGGAACGAGGGCGCGCAGATGAAGAGCTTTATATTTTACCTATAAGGGCGCTCCCGCCCAAATTTTGGAGCGCCCTAATTTTAAAACGATCATTTCAGACGCTAGCTAACACGGGAACGCCCTAAATATAGTGCTCTAATATCCTAAAATTGACGTAGTGACAAAGCTATGGAATATGAAATAAAATAATAAAAAGCGTTGACAGTTCTTGTAATTAAATAAAAAAGGAAAATAAAAATAGAAAATATTGTTTAAAAGTAAACTTAAATTTATTTCAGTTTTCTTCCGTTATGTCAATCATAACATTTTTATTTTCTTTTGAAGTGTCTTTTTCTCCGGTGTCCGCCCCCATAAAAGATGGGACACAAACATTTTCCATTTTAAAAAATTCTTTCCTTCGTAATTAGTTCCCAGCTTTTAATTTGCTAATTGCGATGGCAAATGCAACTGAGTAATTAAATGATAGTCTATGGTAGTTAGAGTTGGGAACATGTCACGCCGCTCTTCAGTGGCCTATTACTACCCGGCTTACATTAGGTCAGGTCAATTTATTAAATAGATCATGTCAAGACTTTTTCAAAAGCCTATATAGCAAAACAGGCTAAGTTCCAGGCCATCAAGAAAGCCTTCTGAGTCTATCAGGCCGGTCTATTTAACTAAATGTAAAAAAAATACTAGTATTTTTTATATTGGTATTATTATTATAAAGATTTTTTATTACTTTTCCTTATAATTATATACTTATTAGCTTGTATAAACATTAAGTATGTTAAAAACTTGAGTTATAAGTCTATTCATATATATGTTTATGATATATTCTTGATTGTAAACGTGAACACACTAATAAAGTACCTTACTATAAAACAGACTTTTAAACAAGCTTTCAAGCCATGTCAGACTTTAAATAGGCCAGGTCCAGGCCATAAAATAAAGTCTATGTCAAGTAAACAGGTCAGACTCAGGTCATGGATTTAAGGTGCAGGCGACCAGGCTCAGGCCTTGAAAAGCCTAGCTCGGCTCGGCCTATTTCCATTCGAAATTGCAAATAATCGAGTAAATTATATGACAGCAACCATACAAGATAAAAACAAAAACAGATGTCAATGTTTATTGTAGTACGCAACAAGATTTTGGAATATCATGAATTCATGATCCTAATTTTTGACCAATTCGTCATCGTAACTCATTATTCTTTATTGTCTAGCTATATTCAAATGGATATATCTTCAAAGTTGAAAAGATGTTTGTTTACTTTTCTTTTCTTATTAAAATAAATTATAAGTGGTGACAGTTGTAGACTTGTAGGACCAGCCGCAGGGAGGCCGATAAAGCAATCATTTTAGGTCTTTCATGTAATAAGGCCTCAATTTTTTTTATGTATATTTTATATATTAAAATTAAGGATAAAATATGTTTGTAATTTCTGTAAAATTAAATAAATTTGATTTTGGTTCTCATAACTTAAAATTGGTTTATTGAATCTCTCACTCTTTTAAATCACCTCATTATTAGATGTATTTTTAGTCTCCCGTATTTCTTATCAGGTATAATTTTTAATACCAATCAAGAGTGGTTCTAACGATTAAATTGAGGTAAAAATTGTAAGTATAAAAAAATCACAACTCATTAAACTATTTCACATGTACCGACAAATGATATTATGAGAATAAAAGTAATGATTTTTTTGGTTTAAAACCACAAGGATCATCCACCGGAAACAATCATGTTCGAGCTGGGAACATCAGTATCATGGTGGGGCTAGCTCTTCTAGCGATGATTTAATTTATTTCATCCACAAGACTCAAATCCAAGACCTTACTTAAAGGAAATCAAGCATGTACTATTTGAACCAACCCTTGGTAGAATAAAAGTAATGATTTAGAAAAGGCTAAAATATCATTTTGGTCCCTACACTTTTTCGTGCTTTTGGTTTTAGTCCCTGGAAACTTTATTTTTTCGATTTCGTCCTCACTTTTTCAAATGCTTGTCATTTTAATCCCAGACACTAACGGAGTTCTGTTAAGTGATGACATGGCTAACGGAGTTCCATGTCAGCAAATCTGATATGGCATTTAAATAAGGCTTTTTGGTCCCTACATTTTTACGTGTTTTTTGTTTAGTCCCCTCCCAACTTTTTTTTATTTTCGTCCCCACTTTTTCAAACGTATGTTATTTTAGTCCATGTTGAATCTCTAGCAAGCGTATCAAAGTTAACTGTAGTATAGTAATATTGAGAAATGATTGTCGTACTCATGAGGAACACTGGTTCAATTAAATTTCACAGTTATACAACTCACTAAGTATATATACATGAAAATTGAATTTGTTCATGATTAATTGATTACAAACTAAACTATTTTGCATCAAAAGGATAAAAGATTAACAAGGTAAATTATAAGGTTCAGTGAGAGAAACTGAGATTGAATTTCATCTATCTCACTCATCTATATTCTGGTAAATTTATAACATGCATTAATAGAAACTAACAATATTGATGCAACACACAAAAACCACACTACAACAAAAATGGGAATAGATAGCGTTTTTAAGCGCTATCTATACTACTATGCAAGCGCTATCCTGCTACATGCTATCTATATGAGACCAATAAAGATAGCGTGTAAGAAGCGCAATCTATGAAGTACTTAGATAGCGTTTCAATATAAAAACGCTATCCAGGTTCTTACTTAGATAGCATTTTTTATTGGTATAGCTGCGGATTAACTATGGAATAACTTCGAAATATCCTAGCTATTCGATAGCTAATTCATAGCTATTTAATTAAAATTTAAAAATGGTTTCATATATTAATTTCAGTTTTCATATATCCAGAAAATTATTTTAACAAAATCAACCACATTTTCAAACAACATTTGAATTAAACATTGAAGAAGCACTTGTTATGTAAGGCACAAATAAACACCCCAATAAAAATAGTCAAGACCACAACATTACTCTATTGGAGCAGCATGTGATATATCAATGTGATACTTAATATAGTGGTAACTTACAAAATATCATAAGTTAACTAAACAAAAATCATAATTGAAAATAATCTTATTGATTAAGGATCAACAAACTTAGTTATAAGTTAAAAAGAATCACCTTACACAATCAAATAAATAGAGAACCACCGTACAGTAAATTCTTGAGTCAACATTGTAATAATTTGCTAAGCCTACAAAATAGATGACTTTAGGCAATGGTGTGAGTAAATGAAATTATATGGCAGTGACACTGAAATTATAACAAGCCCACCACCATGAATAATTTAATATATTTGAAAGAAAGATATAAACAATGTCACATCAATGAACTATTACTGAAAACTTCACAAGGAATCTATATGCATAAGGTTTGGCATGTTTTAAAAATTGAAACAAAGTTACAAATAAGCAACACGGTAGCATTCAGGAGTTTGGTTCAGAAAAAGTTTAATGTTAGCCATCAAATATTGATATCCACTACAAGCCCAACTCAAGTGACAACTTTTTAGATTTAGGATCAATTAACAATACCGTGCTTGTGCTTGTGCTATAGGGGAGGTTACGTTTTTTTTTACAAGAGATGGATTTTGATTGGTAAGATAGTCTAGTATCTCACTTTTATCTTGCTATCAACCTATATGCATGATTATGTAATGTAATTCATATGCATATCAAATTAAATGAATTTAAAAGTTTTTTTTACCTTTATGTTTGTGTATTAATTGTGTATCTTTTTAATACCAATGGTGAGATGCAGGGCATCATTTTGGACAATACCCACTAGGATTTGAATTCAAATAGTTACTTCTAAAGTGCTTAGCTTCTTAATTATTATTTCCTAAAAAACACAAATTAAATGAACTGTGAATTATATATACAAAACTATTTATTTTCCTTGCTATACAAAACTTTGTGTTTTCCCTTTCTTTTTATCTTTCTGATCACAAAGGAAAGGTTAATCATTCCTATCACTACCATTTGATATTTTCTTTTCTATTAACCGGTGTAACAGAAGAAACCAATATGAATTGTTTAGCTATTCACTACAATATGGCATTTTATTCCATAACGCAAGTGTGATTTATCAAGGTGGGGGGGACCTGTAAATAACTAAAAAACTGACCACAAATCCATTAATAAACTGATTTTTTTATACCTGTTCATCAATCCAAGCTACATCGTGATCTTCAACCCAGACATTAGAACCCACAATAATATTCACTAGTGTCCCCTGCAGATGGAGATAAGGAATTTTCAGTTTCTTTTTACTACAAAAAATTATGCAGAATGCATCTAATTTATCATAGAGATAAACAAATATCATAAAGGGTCTAATTCTAAACTAAAATGCATGTTGAATAAATTGATGCAACTTTCTTGTCTATAAAGGAAGGAATGGAAATGCAGCATTAGACTTTGAGATAAGTGCAGCAAGACTTTGACTGTAAATCAATTTCATTTGGAGAAGAGTCCCACCTTTGGCTCTGGGAATTACAGCAACCTTAAAGAACACACAACCAAAATTAAAATTCAGAAGGGACACACCACAAACACAGTGATACATAGTACCAAACAAAGAATTTAACCATCAAATTAATCCCAAAGATGCATAAAATCTTTCCATCTCTACTCTCTCTGTGTCTTCAAAGCAGAAAAAATCAAAAGGGTCGCAGAGAAAAAACAACAGCAAAACACTTCCCTATTACGTTTATAATATATCAAATCTAATAAAGGTGAAAGAAACTTACCCTTTACGTGTATGGCCGCATTTACTGGGAAACTGTTAATTTACCTGCAATACTATCTACAAATCAGATTTTGATTTTGGTTTTGAAAGTGTAGCCTTGGATTCTATTAGGCTCCCAGTAGGAAAACTCATACAAATGAAACAGAATCCAACAATTACAACTAAATAAGAAATAGAAAAACTCCAAAAATAATTATGTCTAGCGATTCAAACGAACCATATATTACCTAAAACAAGTAGAGGAAAGGGAAGCGATTGCGCACGGAAGAGGCAAAAATGCGCATAATTGCGGCAAGAAAGCGGAGGCAGAAGAGAGCATAGCTGGCGGCCGTGACGGAGGGTAGGAGCGGGGAAGGTAGGAACGACAATATCGAGCGAAGGAAGGGATCGATGCAATCGCGGACAGAAGAGGCAAAAGCGCGCACAATTGCGGAAAGAAAAATGAAATCTTCAACGCGCAAGACTGGTTGTAGCGGCGGAGGGTAGGACGAGGAAGGCAGTAGCGACAATATCCCGCAGATGAAATTGAAGGGGAGCTAGGGTTTTGCAGAGATGAGGAAAAGGGGAGCTAGGGATTTCGCATGAACTACTGTCTCGACACTATTTTCTTCTGATCGACTCTTTTTTCTAACTCGTCTTAACAATGAACATAGATTATAAGTTGCGCTATTAATACTCTTTTTTGTTGTAGTGCCATTTATACTGATTTTTCAAATATAAAATTCATAGATCAAATTCCCTGAATATTGATTTCTCAAATTATTTATTTAACAGATTATTCAATATCACGTTCAAGTGTTATAAGTAGTCGACAATATTATTATAAACCACGTCAGCACTTAACAGAACTCCGTTAGTGTCACGGATTAAAATGACAAACATTTGAAAAAGTGAAGATGAAATCAAAAAAATAAAATTTCCAGGGATTAAAATCAAAAGCACGAAAATGTGTAGGGACCAAAATGATATTTAAGCCTTTAGAAAAACTATTTATTTTCTCCAAGGAAGAAGACTATTAAAACTTAATTTGGATTTAGGATAATAAATTAATTCAGTCTTAGTGTAAAATTTAATTATCATAATCAACTCCGAGTGATTCTTGCATAAACCTAATTTTAGGTTAACTAATAATTAATAAAGTAGTAACTGTATCAATACATCTTAAATAGTCGTGAACGTACATGTTTAACAAAATTGAATGATGTATCATGTGATATAGAATATCATAAATCTGTCTTGTTAAGCATATAAGGAAATTTTCTTAGAGAAGCTAGAATATTAATTCTTTTCTTATCATTACATTATAAATCTATGTCCTTAATTTTTAATAGAAAATTTATGTCTTGTAATGATATTCCATATGAATATTGAGTAATAATGTATTATTTATCACCATCAATTTCACATCTTTTATCTCTCTTTTTTTATTATATGGATCATATAACTCATCACATTTTCATTTTTCTATATATCTTCCTTCAAGTCGGCAACGGAGTTGTGGGAAACAATGGAATTGCAACAACGCGCTTTTACCAAGGGAGTGTTAAATAAAATGAAATAAGTAGTAGAATTGTTAGTTACGTGCATTATATATTAGAATAACTCTATATATATAAGAAATATTCACAACATATATTATTTATTTTTCGTCTTTGCATAAACAAACATAACCATTACAATATCAACTATCAACCTCCTTATTCCTTAAATTATATATTGCCTCGTAAATTCTTAACCTAGTTCCACACTATTGACATATAATTAAGTGCACACCTTTAATTTATATATCCGATAGAACCTTGATCATGCCTTGGCGTGGCTTGCAAAAGGCCACCAAAGGTTCAAGTTTGGGTATGGTAAGCCCTGATCCTTCAATCATGTCGATTTCTTCATCCCCAATTTTGTCCCACTCAAAAGATTGAATCATGGCACCCAATGCATGTCCCATTACACGTTTTGCCAAAGCAGCTCCCGGGCAACCTCGCCTTCCAATTCCAAATGGAATCATATTGTACAGCACTTCTTCACCACCACTACTTTCCCCTTCCTCAAATCTTTCTGGCTCAAACCTTGTAGGATCTACCCACCACTTAGCGTCCCTGTGTAGGGTCCATAGATTCACAACTAGCATTGTCCCTCGTGGTATATCAAAACCACAAACATTGCAATCATTGGAGGACTCATGAGGGATCAAGAGTGGAGCCACAGGGTATAGACGAAGTGTCTCGGTAATTACATTATGCAAGTATTTGAGTTTTGTTGTGTCCATTTCATTCAACAGATGATCTTGCCCTACATTTGTGTCTATCTCAACTCTTGTCTTTTTCATTGCTTCTGGATTGTTGAGAAGAAGTGTCAGTGCCCATTCTAGGGTAGTAGCCGAAGTTTCAGTCCCACCAATAAGCATTACCTGCACAATTTAGAGGGACAATGCTAGTTGTTAAAGAACAATCATGTATATTAATATACTTAAACAACAATCTATCCATTATATAATAAATTTGAGTTTTTATTCTTGTGTGGAGATATTACCCTAGTGGTGTATTCTCGTACTTACATAATCATATATAACTTCTACATATTACATGTTGTAACCTGTATTTGGAGTTTCAGACTAACTTAAACTAAATTAATATTAATTTTCTCTTTAATTAATTATTCAATGAAAGGAAATGAATATTGTTTTTCCTAATTTTTTTTTGGTTATGTAAAAAAATTAGGGTGAGAAAATAGTGCTCCGATTTTTTTCTTAATTTCTTTAATCAATATTTAAGTGTTATCAATAAATCAATATTAGCTATAATGGGATATTTGTGAATTATTATCAAACTAATTTTCTATCAACAAAATAATTTAAAATATTTACGTTTTTATATTTTTTTAGGATTTTGTTAATAGACTAATGTTAAGAATATAAAATTGAAAATTTTTATTAGAAAAATATATTCATTACATCAAAAAATATAAAGAGGAAATAAATATATTCTTTTCGAACAAAAATTTTCCATGTGCTAAGAGTTGATGTTAATAAATCATATTTTTATTATGATTAAACTATTTTTATATTAACAAATTTAGATCATATAATATTATCTTTTTTATGTACTTTTACTTATTTTTTATTATTCTTATATTAATTATTTTTAAAAATGAGATAGGTTATATCTAAAATTGAATGTAAAATATAATAAAAAAATATAAGTCTATAAAAAGTATAAAAATAACTGAGAAAACATGAGAGGAATGAAAAAATAAGGGAAAAAAGAAAAAAAAATCAGAGAAATATTAAAGTAATTAGAGAGAACATTACTTGAAAAGAAAAAAATATCTTACTCTAAGATAAGGATATGTTACAAGTATCATTATATGTTTTAAATGTTATATAAATCTTGCCTACAATTAAAATTTGTTAACAAAAATCAATATTTTGATTAGGAATTCTCATACTATGAATTGAACCGTCAGAGCTGAGGTGCTGATTAGATTAAATAAATCCCTCTCAAGTGACTTCAAAATTTAAACACTTAACTTTACAGATAAAGTTCAACTCGGCCACAATAAAATCAAACCAAATTGAAACTTTTGATAAAGTTCAACTCGGCCACAATAAAAATCAAACCAAATTGAAACTTTTATTGGGTCAATAATCATTTTTCATATAACGCTTCATACGCAATATTTTGGGACTACATTTATTACTTTAGGTTATGTGAACAAAATGTAGACATGTAAAAAGTAAAATGAATTAGAATACACATATATATAGTTTAATTTTTTTTTCATTGTTTGCAATAGATTTCATTTATTCAATTTAATGGTAGAATTGGTGAAATTTAATATTCATAAAGAGTTTATTTTAAAAAAAAATCTTTTAAAATACAAATTTAACAAATTCAACCACATGATGTAATATTGATATAATAGTAATTATGCACATTAGGTTTTAGATAAATTAGACAATTACCTAATTAGTTCACAGCTTCTAATTTGCGATAGCAAATGCAACTGAGTTATATGATAGTTTGTGGTAGCAATTAAATTGCAAATAATCGAGTAAATTATGACAGCAGCCATACAAGATAAAAACAAAAACACAAGTCAATGTTTATTGTAGTACGACACCATATTTTGGAATATCATGCTCCTAACTTTTGATTAATTCATCATCGTATCTCATTTTTTATCGTCTATTCAAATGGATATCTTCAAAGTTCAAAAGATTTGATTACTTTTCTTTTCTTATTAAAATAAATTATAAGTGGTGACAGTTGTGGACTTGCAGTATATAGTGGCGTAACTTCTTTTTAATGTATATAGTGAAAAGATAAACTTGGATAATAATTCATTAAAATAAAATTCATTCACACCTAACTTTTGAGGTGTGGGAGTATATAAAGAGTGGTAAAAAAAATAAAAAGGAATGAGTGAAAGATGAGCTGATAATTGATAAAAAGAGGAAATAAATATAAATAAAAAGAAAACGTGAATAAGAGTATAAATGTTAGGAGTGTGAACAAATTAAAACCCTAATTCATTAACATGGTAAAAAAAAAAAAGAGAATAAGAAAGTAAGAGAAATATATGATAAATAATTTAGAATTGTGATTTTTTTACTTTTTTTTTTTTCACACATCATTTTTTTTATTTTTTATTCATTCTCACACTAAAAAAATTGAGTGTCTGAGATCTGTTATTTTCCATAATTTAAAGTAAAATAAAGTGAGAGAAAAGAATTAATTAAGGAAAAGAAGACGTACGTAGAAAAATATGTAAAAGTGTGAAAACAACTCAAAACTATAGGTCACATGTACCGACAAAAATGATATTATGAGTACGTACAAATTAAAGTATAATGATTTAGAAAAACTATTTATTTTCTCCGAACAAGAAGAGTATTAAAACTTAATTAGGATTTAGGATTATATATTACTTCAGTCTTAGTGTAAAATTTAATTATCATAACCAATTCCGAGTGATTCTTGCATAAACCTATAGTTTTAGGTTAACTAATATAAAGTATTAACTGTATATACATCATAAATAGCCGTGAAGATAACATGTTTAACAAAATTGAATGATGTATCATGCAATATAGAATACCAGAAATCTGTCTTGTTATAAGCAATTTTTTTTAGAGAAGCTAGAATATTCGATCTTTTCTTATCTCATTACATTATAAATCTATGTTTTTTTTAACAGAAAATTTATGTCTTTGTAATGATACTCTATATAAATATTGAGTAATAATGTGTTTCCACTTATGTAGTATCATCATCCAATTATGAGATGATTCTAGGGTGGACCAAACAAAACTTGGTCTACTTAATCCAATTTACATTTTTTTACTTATAAAATGTGAATAGATAATTTTATTTTATATTAAATAGTCTTTATATGACTATTTGAGTTTAATTTAAGGAAAAATATGGATTTACAATACAACTTATACTAATTTCATTGAAGATATATCAGTTTAAAGTTAAAAGGTAAAATTTTACATTATATAATAATATCGATTTAAATTTTTATTATTTTTAAATAATATTTCGTAAAAGCAACTTAAAACTATTTTAATATCAATTATTAATAAAACGAGTGTTACATTAAGGTTGTTGATATTTTTGTAAATTAAAAAGTTGTTCAAAAATCCATATTTTATAATAATGTTTACCATAAATATATGCTTAATTAGATGGGTGGTTAAGTAAAATTTGAAGTGAGAGGATGAATGAAATTGAATTACGTAACTCACCAGAATAACGCCTTTAATAGTTTCATTGGTGTAGAATTCCGGTTCGTTTTCTTGCAGATCCAACATAGCATCAATCAGAGTCATTTTCCTCTCCTGGTGCTGGTAGTTTCCTCTCCTATTTCTCCTGTGCTCATCAAGGAGGTTGTCAAAGAATCTATCCGCCTTCTTCATCACATTCACCATCCTCTTTTCCAACCCTTGAAAATCAACCCATCGCAGTATCGGCAAAAAGTCATTCAAATTCCCATTCCCAACAAGCTCCACAAACTCTTTCATCAGAAGCTGAAACTCCTTCCCTTCTTTAGCCACCACATCCTTCCCATAATACCGTTTCCCAGATATCATCCTCAACATGATGTTGAAAGAAACCTCCATAAGCCTCGACCTTACGTCTACTCTTGACACGTGTCCTTTGCTTTCTTCAAAGAGCTGTTTCACCAACAGCTGGATCTCTTCCTCTCGAATTCTCGCGAACATGTCGAGTCGTTTGGTGGATAGAAGCTCAACGGTCATCAGACGGCGGAGGTTGCGCCAGTGATGGCCGTAGGAAGCGAATCCAACCGTTTTGTGATCGTAATTGAGGTGCTTGCCGGCAAGCGTGTGGGGACGGTTTGCGAAAGTGATGTCGTTTTTCGTGAAGCATTGTTCTACGGCAGAGGGTGATGAAACGACGACGACGTTTCGGGTTCCGAAGCGGAGGAGAAATATGTGGCCATAGTTGTGAGTGAGATTGTGGAGAGTTCGGTGGAGAGGTTGTTTTAAGAGATGAAGGTGTCCTATGAAGGGTAAAGCGGGTGGGCTAGGTGGCAGGTTTCTGTGCTTGTTGGTTTGTATGAAGAAGTAATTAGAAAGAAAAAGAAAGAAGAGGACAAAAATGGAAGTGGATATCAGCCACTGCAAGCCAGTTTCTTCCATTAGGATATTGTGTCTATCGATCAAGTCTGAGTGAGTGATGAAAGAGTTTTTCAGTGTGGCTTGTTCTATTCTACTATACTGATGAAATATATATAGAGTGAGATTCAATAATTCTCAACTCTAGTAGTAGGAAAAAAAAAGAAACTAAATTAATAATATAACGATAAATTTAATTTATTTCATAAATTAAAATTAGTCTACTCATTTTAATTTTTATATTTTTCTTTATTAAATTTCTACATATACTCACAATATATTTTTTATAAATCTATCGATTTTTTAATATATACAACACTATAAATTATCAAAGAGTTGTGATTTGATTAAAAACGCAAACTATAAGTTCAATTCCCACTAAATATACTTTAAGGGAGAATTGAAAAGATTTAATCATTACTAAGCCTCCAATAAGATTATCCTATATAACAAAAGATATTTATGGAGAAAATAAAAAAAATAAAAAAAAAATTATATTAAAAATATAACATTTAATATTATTAATATATTAAAAAACTCTTAGAAATTATATGTTAATCCAAACACTGTAATAATGTATGAGATAACATTTTCATACAACAATAAATATACAACAACTTATGCATCACAATTTTACTTTCCATCTCTTTCTATCACATCACTTATCATATTTTACATTTCTATCTTTATTGTAAATATTATTGTTGTACAACCAACATTTCTCATCCTATATTAGTATCCAATAATAATATAATCTTCCTTGATTGGTGGCTGACTAGCTGGTTGCAAATTGTGCCACGTAAAATTGTATATTGAAATAATCAGTTTTCTTTTTCCGTAAATAAGAAGTCGCAACCCCAAAAGACAAAGTTATTTAGAATATTTTAAATTTAATAAAACGATATTATTTGAGTAATAATAAAAATAAATTAGAATAAGGAATATTTTGATTAGAAAGTTTTAAAAATTAATCTAATTGATAAAATTTATTTTAATAATTATTTGTGTACATATTTTATTATTTTTAATGTTACTTGAAAGAAACTTAATATTAATTAATTAAATAAATTAAAAATAAAAAGCTTTTATTTTCTATGCTTAGTTTGTCTACTGAGTATGTCATGAATTTAAAAGGAGAAGAAAGGCGAGGAGAAAAATGAAGTGGCATATCAGCTAGCCAGTTTCTTCCATTAAGATATTTGTGTCTATTAACTAGTACCTCACAACTCCGGAATAACGGTTGGAAATGTGAGTTTATCATTTTATTGTTAAATCAAACATACTCTGAATGGTGAAATAGTTTGTTATTTTTTTTCTTTTGACCTGTAATTTCTCTTAGGTATGGGTGGAAATAGGTCAAGTCAAGTTAGGTTTAATTTGTAAAGGCTTAAATCTGGTTTGTTTTATATTTCCGTGGCCCAAGTATGTGCTCTTACATGTCATTGACCATTTTTTAAAGTCTTACTTGACCTGATTGAGAGTCTGTTTGACCTATTACCTATCATAGACCATTTTTTCAGGTGTGGACTCGGCTGTTTAAAAGTTTAGTTTGACTTATTAGTCTATTTAAAAGCTTATTATATATATTAAGATCTTTAAATAGGTCAATAGGCCCATCTATAAATAGGCATGTATGTTTACGGAATACTAGACTTACTTTTTTTAATAATGTAAATATGTTACTAACATAGGCCTTTAAATAGGCCAATTGACTTTTCTCTAAATATGTCAATGGGAGAAATTAAAAAATTATATATTATTATACTATTTATTATATATGATATATTTATTTTTCTATTAAAAATAATAGTATTTATAAATATGGTAACCTACCAAGCCTAATAGGTTTTTAAAAAGCTTAATCTCGACATAGGATCCGGATCCAAGAATCAAACTCTAGACCACATGCTAAAGGGACTTGAGCCTCTTTTACTTGGACCAATATGTTCTATTGAAATATATATAGAAGAAAATAAAATGAAAAACTTATAGGGGAAGTTTATCTAATTTCAATTAGAGTACTACTTTGCTTGTTCTATTCATTTGCTTGTTTTCGGATAATAATTTTCTCTATAAGCATAAAATTAATTATCAATAAAGTAAAATAAATTTAACTAATACTTTCTTAAGTTAAAATTAGTTTACGAAAATCAATTTTTTCAAAAGCTAATTTCTCATTTAACTTATCCACAAACACATTTTTTGTATGTGAGTTTGAATACTTATTATGTATTGTTCAATACTTATTTTATATATATATATATATATGTGTGTGTGTGTTTTTTGTTATGATCTCTAGTCAATCTCAACGTTAACACACCCCATCAAATTTAAGGTTAGATATTTAGTGTGTGCATTGTGTAGGACTCAACACCTATGCATGAGTAGAGGTGTCAAAATGGGCCGGCCCGCCCGAACCCGCAATATGGGAGGGCTTTGGTACTTAAATTAGAGGCCCAAATTTTTGCCGGGTTTTTTAGCTTGGAAATGAAAAAGTCCGGTCTTAAGCGGATTCGGGCCGGGCTACCCGACCGGACTAACGGGCGGCCCGTTTTTTAAAAAAAAAAATTGCCTTACTTTTGAGTTATGCTTAAGTTCGCTGGCATGGCCCATTTTTTATTTTTCATCCATCTAAAAATGTTTGAAGTTCTGAAAATTGAAATTTCTACTGTGAAGTCAATGGATATGGTGAGCAATTATGATTTTCTTTTGATAGATAACTAATTAATTAAAACAATTATGATCGAGTATATTATTATATTAGTGCATATATATACTTCCTCAAATCCAAGTTTGTCAAATATGTATTTTATAATCCTATTTTGAAGAACAATTTTTGGAACATGTGCAGTATAGGTTTATTTAATTTAATTTAATTACATATCAATTGAGTACTATTATAAAATGGAAAAATATTGGAACAATTTAGAATCAATTTTGAAGAACAATTTTTGGAACAGGTGCAGTATAGGTTTATTTAATTTAATTTAATTACATATCAATTGAGTAGTATTATAAAATGGAAAAATCTTGGAACAATTTCGATTCATCGAATGCAAATTCATTTTGCTTTTCCCCTTTTAAATAATTTTTATAACTAAATTGTAATTTTTTTTAGTTTTATAAAAGTATAACTGTTTACAATTTTTAATGAACAACATTTTTGAATAAGTTAATTTTTTTTTAACCGGCGCGGCCCGCACAAGCCCGCTACCCGCATAGGGTCGGACTTGGGCACTAAGTTCACAGGACCGAATTTTAGCCGGGTATTTTAGCCCTGCCCGCACAAGCCCGCTACCCGATGCGGGCCGGACCGGGTAGCCCATTTTAACACCTCGCATGAGTAACCCAATATAATATAATAAGGATAGACTCTGATATCATCTTAAATTTTATATAAAAATAACTTTCACATCATTTAATTTTATATATGATTTTACCTTTAATCAATATGGAACTTGCATATAATAGAAGTGTTAGTAATGTTGTGAATATTTTCTTTATTTTAAAAAAATATACGCAAAACAATTGTTTATCAAAAAGTTGAAAACGAATCATTTTTATTATGTTTTTTTTTTAATTTTAAATATACACACGAGTTGAAGAAAGCCAGGAAACAAACAAAAGGAGTGATCAAATCCAAATTGACTAAGTATTGGTAATAAATAAAGGCATGGAAACAATTGCCGTTTCAAGATTACAATTTCAGCAATTCAATGCCAAATTAAAGGATGAGATCAAGTTTAAAATAAAAATAGGCTAAACGTTAAAAAATAAGATGGCTGCAAAAAGAGAAACCCACTTCCTGAAGTTCAAAGAACATACAAGATGCACATTGACTTCCACTTCTAGCTGACAGTAACATTATTATCGTAGGACATTGGCAAAATGTCTGAATTCTTCACAAAATGAAAAATCTACCATTGTCAGACAAATTAGGAATAAGTGTCCGTTTATTTAAGATTAAAAAAGTGATTCTTATATAGTAAAAAACAATTTGTTTTTTTAAGAGATTTTTATAAAAATTAGAAGCTATTTTGTATTTGGTTACAATAATAAAAAAATATTTTTTTTAACATTCTCTCCTATTTCAATTGATTATTTTGAAAAACTAAGAGCATGTTTGGTTTACGTTTTCATTTCTCGTTTCCATTTCCTGTTTTCAGTCTGTTTCCTGTTTTCTGAAATTTTACAAAGGAAAAATTGGAAATGTTGGAAACAACAAATTTTTATTTTCAGCATTTCCAGTTTTTCCTTTGTAAAATTTTAGGAAACAGGAAATAAAAATGCAAACAAAAAAGCCCTAATAAAAATAACTTCATTGTAATTAGATTTCTGATGAGTTTTAAATTTTGATTATTTCTAAAATTTGTCCACTAAAAGGGTGGCCACTATTCTACACGGTCCTTTTTTCAGCAAATATAATTTTTAATATTTGTATTTTAGTCCTTATGTAAAAATCAACAGCACCAGCAGGTTGTTTTTCTTCTGGGCAATGTTTGCGCATCGGCATGTCCTCTCCTCTTTGTCTTAGTGCAATCCATGAGAAAGAAGGCAAACCCACCAAACAATTGATAGGAAGATAATAGTAGAGGATTGGAAGATTGGCTGGAGGGTGAAAGAAATGTTAAAGTAAATGCTTTGGTAAAGAAAGAATTTGTGAGGCAGGCTAGTGCAGATATTTATGGATTTGGATAATGACCTTCCAAGAGAAATGAAGGCAGAGTCGACGCAATGTATGTGTAGGACCAACGCAAATTATAAGATAGATGAACCTATTTTTAAGAAATAAAAAAAAGTCTTGGGTAACATGTTTATTTTTAAGAAAAGAAAGTTATTTAAATTGAGAAATATACTTTTATAAAAAAAATAATATTTTTAACTATTATTTATCAATTAATAATTAGTAATATTTTTATATTTAATATAAAATATTATTAATTTTAATATATATATATATATATATATATATATAAATTGAGGGAAAGATCCAACAAGCTTCGGTAGATATGTTTACAAGAAATTGTAAATGGTGGGTCAGCTGAAACTGATTTGAAAGGCTCTGTTCACAATATAATGCAGAGCACCTTCATGCCAAATTAGTTTTCTTATTGAAAAAGATGGGGATGCTTCTTTTGTGATTTGAACGAAGGAAAATGCATGTGAAATTCCTCTCCCTCTCCCTCTCCCTCTCCCTCTCCCTCTCCCTCCTGTGTGTTTTGTTGAGTTGGTCCTTTTGAAAATATAAAGT
The DNA here is from genome assembly GCA_026901365.1 of Sesbania bispinosa. NCBI lineage: Eukaryota > Viridiplantae > Streptophyta > Magnoliopsida > Fabales > Fabaceae > Sesbania > Sesbania bispinosa. The sequence goes on from QLOH01000205.1 coordinate 934,388, forward strand.
TTATTGTGTTGGAATTACCAAACAATAACGGACAAAATACATTGTGTCAGATTATCAAGATTCTTGAGTTTTAAAATATATCTAGATTCATTAACCTGGATTCATTTACGTTAGCCGGAGGTTGCAGCGAATTAGTCTTTTGGTGCAATGATCTTCATAAGCCAAATCATCGGATTCCTCAAATGGGACTAAATATTTCTCTTCTGATGGGGAGACAGAAAGATGTGTTTCTGATTTGGCGTATTAGGGACCATGACCATCTTTACAATTTTAAACCTATTAGGGTTCCCATTAACCCTTAATGGGCCAAATCTGGTTTCCACTTATTGAGCCCATATAAGTTTTTCCTGTTAGCAGTCTAAAGGCTCACTAAAACTAGATCACTTTTATTGAGTCCAATAAATGTAAATAACTAATATAAATACTACAAATAATATATATAGCCCATATTAATTATTAGAAATAAAATTTTTAACAATCTCCCACTTGGGTTTCATATTCATTTAAGCATTTATATCACAAAATTCTTTAGGCGTGCAACTGTATGCTATTTACTTTTAGACTCCCTTTAAACAATCTGGTCCATCTCATACAACAACAGGGAACCACTGCAACTTTCATCATAACCCAATGTGACTAAAACACAATGATCACCACAATTGTATGTACTCAATGACATAGATCAAATATGGATTAGTGGCCTGGAAATTACATGTAATGTGATCTTAGTCATATCTATTTCCAACTGGTCCAAACTTTATTCTTTATAGAGATCAATTCAAACGCAATATAATTATTGCACAAAATAAGCTAGAGCATAATGACAAACATCAACTTATTCTTTAGAAAATAAGAAAAAACAATCAAAACATAGAATATAAATGGAACTCTCACTTAAACTAAGGTACTATCAGAAATTACACCCATATGAGTAGTGTGCTCATGAAAAACTCTAGGCACTAGACCCTTAGTAAGTGGATCAACTAGCATAAAATCAGTCCCTATATGTTCTATAGAAATTTGCTTATTCTGAACTCTTTCCTTAACAACCAAAAACTTGATATAAATGAATTTTGATGGTTGTACTCCTATTGTTATTGGAATAAAGAACTGTTGAGTTATTGTCACAATAGATTTTCAATGGTCTTTTAATGTCATCGACTACACGTAAATTAGTGACATGTTATATCGGGACAAGTATAAACTTGAGCGTACATTAGACTTCCCACAGCTGAAGCATAGGGAATCTTTTGCATCTCATTTCTTTCAAGGTCTTTATTAGGGCACTATTTGAGGCTACATTTGTCTCCCTTGGCTATAGGGGTATCTCCTGGTTTACTATCTTTCATGCCAAATCTATCCAAAACTTTATTAATATAGCTCTCTTGTGATAACCTTAGGATACCATGAGAACGATCTCTTAATATTTTAATACCTAATACAAAAGAGGCTTCACCAAGATTTTTCATTTCAAAATTCTTTGTCAGAAATTTCTTGGTTTCATGCATTAAGCCTATATCGCTGCTAGCAAGTAGTATATCATCGACATATAACACCAAGAATATATATTTACTCCCACTAAACTTATGATAAACACAGTCATCAACGATATTTGCCTCAAAACCATATGAGGTAATAACTTGATGGAATTTGTGATACCATTGACCGGAAGCTTGTTTGAGACCATAGATGGATTTCTTTAGTTTGCATACCATAGACTTTGAGTCACCAGACACAAAATTTGTTGGTTGCATCATATAGACCGTTTCTTCAATGTCACCATTTAGAAACGCAGTCTTAACATCCATCTGATGGAGCTCTAAATCATAATGAGCTACCAGTGTCATTATTATTAATCTAAAAGAATCCTTTGAAGAAAATGGAGAAAAGGTTTCTTTGTAATCAATGTTTTCCTTTTGAGTGAAGCCTTTAGCAACTAAACGAGCCTTATATCTTTCGATATTACCTTTTGAATCCATCTTGGATTTATATATCCATTTACAATCAATAGGTTTCACACCTTTAGGTAATTAAACCAGATCCCAAACATCATTGTTGTGCATAGACTACATCTCATTCTTCATGGCATCAATCCACTTTTGAGAGTTAGAACTGCGCATAACTTGACATAAGTTGATTGGATCATCGTCTATTAAACCAATGTCATCCTCGTGTTCTTGGAGAAACATAATATAATCATCTGGAATTGCACTTCTCCTTTCCCCAGTGGGTTTCCTTAATGACACTTCTTGAGGTTGTTGAGCTTGCTCTATGGGTATTTGATGGAGAACCTCATTGTTGTCTTGTGCTGGGACAATGTCAGGAATAACTCAATCATTGTCATCTATTACTAGGGTAGGTACTGGAATAGTAATAAGCACGAGGACTTGATCACTGTCAATGACATGTTCTTCCTCAAAGACAACATTCCTTATCATCTCTTCCTTCCCAAACTCAACATCGTCAAGGAATCTCACATTCCCTGTCTCAAAGAATGATCTAGTAGTGAGATTGTAAAATTTATAGCCCCGAGATCGTTCAAGATAGCCAACAAAATAACAGTTAACAATCATCGATTCCAGCTTGCTTTCGTGCGGCCTATAAGGATGTGCCTCAGTTGGAAAACCCCAAATATGTAAATGCTTTAGGCTTGGCCCTTTACCAGTCCGTAGCTCATAACGAGTTTTGTTAACTGCTTTACTTGGTACCCTGTTTAGGATGTAAACTGCAGTCTTAAGCACTTCTCCCCACAATGACTCCGGCAAGGAAGAATGACTAATCATACTTCTTACCATATCCTTAAGAGTCTTGTTTCTACGTTCTGTTACACCATTCATGCTTGGTTTCCCAGACATAGTATATTGAGGAACGATGCCACATTCCCGTAGGAAAAGCGCGAAAGGTCATGGACGTTGTTCACCTAATCCATCATATCTGTTGTAATATTCACCTCCACGGTCAAATTTGACTGCCTTAATTTTCTTTCCAAGTGGAAGCTCAACTTCAAATTTAAAGATTTGAAAACGTCTAGGGATTGAGACTTCTCATGAATTAAAAATAAGTAGTCGTACCTTGAATAATCATCTATGAACATAATGAAATATTGTTGTCCATTCCAAGATGTCGTAGGGAATAATCCACAGATATCAGTGTGAATTAATTCCAAAATGTCTTTAGCCCTCTCGGCACCTAATTTTCTAGAGTTTGTTTGTTTACCCTTAATACACTCAAAACAGACCTCAAAGTCCGACAAATCTAAGGGTCCAAGAATCTCATCTGACACAAGCCTTTGAATTCTCTGTTTAGAGATATGACCTAAATGCTTATGCCATAAGGTGGTTGAGTTCGCATTTAATTTACGTTTCATACAACGAGAATTAAAGTGAAGGATTTCTTTACTAGAACTAACTACATTTAGCAAATATAAATTATCAATTAAAGAACCAAAACCAACAACATTTGAATTTTGATAGAAACTAAATTTATTATTTCCAAATGAACAAGAAAAAACCAAATTTGTCCGAACTAGAAATAGAAATCAAATTTCGCCTAAAAGACAATACAACAAAAGTCTCAAATAAATCCAAATGAAATCTAGTTTTTAACTATAATATAAATGTTCCAATAGCATCCACTATGACCTTGTTGCCATCGCCCACATAGATAAATCTCTCATTATCACTTTTCAATCGGTTCCAAAGGCAATCCTGCATGGATACACTAATGTGAGTAGTAGCACCAGAATCTACCCACCAAGTATCATGTGGTACAAAAGCTAAATTAACTTCAGAACAAACAAATGAGAGAAAATTACCTTTCTTTACACGTAAGGAGGCGTACTTGGAACACTCTTTCTTCATGTGCCCAAGGTTCTTGCAGAAGAAGAAGGTAGGTGTTTTCTCATCCTTTTTTAATTTCTTTTGTTGAGAAGTCCTTTCTGCAACATCCTTATTATTCTTTCTCTTCCTATTCTGAGAATTTGAGGCCAAATGGGCACTTTTGGTCCTATCTCTTTGTTGTCTTTCCTCCTCTTGCACATAGTGAGAAATAAGTTCATTCAAGGTCCATTTATCATTTTGAGTATTATAACTCACCTTGAACTGTCCAAAGTGTGAAGGAAAGGAAATCCAAACTAAGTGCATGAGTAAGTCATCAGACACCTCAAACTTTAGTGCTTTCAGTTTTGATGCAAGATTAGATATTTTTGTAATGTACCACCTGTAAGGTCCAAGAATCCTCCCACTGTGGTTTTAATTATGACAACCCATCAAAGATCACTTAACATAATTCGGATTCTTAAGGGACTAATTATTTCACTTGAGAATGTGTCCAGAAGATGCAGGGAAATTCTTTCAGAAGATGAAAGTTCAAGAGATGGAACTATGTATGACTACTTCAAATCTCTAAGAATAACAAATCTGTGAATGAAAGCAAAAAGATGTTAACTCAATCAAAAAGAATCTCCTGTTAAATTAACCAATCCTCTGGAAGGAGTAATCAGCATCCCTTAAAAAAGAAACATCACTTTAGAAGGAAGATTCATTGTTCATTGACAGTTGTCGATCCTGTACAAAATTATACTTTTAATTCTCCGATCTGCAAACTACTTGTAGTAGAATGGTATAAACCGGGTCGAACCCTAAAGATCCACTCAAATTAATCCTTCTTTGGGGGGGGTTTGATTGATTGGAATAAACTGAAGAAAATAAAAGATCAAGTTAAAAGCAAAGATTGAATCAATTCAAGAGAATATCAATCCAAGGAATTCAGAGGCTATTTTCATGGTAAATCATTGGTTATTAATAACATGCATTCAAGAGATTAAATCTATCAACTTAGAATCATATGGAACCCCTACAATGATCCCGGATTCACTACTGAAATAATTTCCAGAATTCAATTGATTAAGATTAACAAGATCAAATAACCATAAAATCTTATGTTAGATCCAAATCAATTTTATAAACGGAACCCAATTGAAGTAAATAATTAAATGAACACCTTCAATTTAATTGCTTACTCTATGCTTTTCAATCATTGTATGATGATTAACCAATCAAGAGTACAACATACATCAATAACAAATTTCATAACCAAAACATGTTAACCAATCAAGCTTTGATAAAAGAAATATGGAATTGAAGCAAGTGGAGTAGAAAAGCATGGTAGATGTAATTCAATCAACATGTAAATGAAGATCAAACCTCTAAACCAAGATGAAAATAAGCTTGACTCCTTGAATTGAATAAAAACTTAGCCTTCCATGAAGACTTTACAAAAAAAGATGAACAAAAGTAAATGAAACTCTTAGTAATTTCTACTACAACTTGGATGCTCTTCTCCCTAGCAAGCCCTCCTATTTATAGGAGGGGAAAAGATGCCATTCCAAACATGATCACTCAGCAATGACTAAGCATGTTTTGTCCACAAATGGACTTATTGATCAATTACCTAATGCATTTGTCCATTACTTTGAATTATTCACCTACTCTAGCTATCATTCACCTACTTGTCTCCCACTTGCACCGAGCATATCATCCTCAATCTGGCAGAATCCAAGAGAGTTGTCTTCATATGAAATCAAGATCTGGATCTTAGCTTTCAAATGCCTCTGGGTTGAGCCCAAAAGGAGTTTTCTAGCCCAAGTTATGGCCCAATCATTGAGTGCTGGTCAGGTTTTCATATGATGCTGACTATTCGGTCTTCCAAGCCCATTTCGACTCACTAGCCATCCGATTTAGCTTTTGGGTTCTTCATCAAAGTTTTAGGGCTCTCTTTTATCTTTCCTACAATGTAAAGAACATAATTTTTAGATGTCTAGAACTCAAGTTATGCTTGAAATACGAAAACCGTTTAATGCTGAAAAAATGTAATTGAGCCCAATATGAACCTGAATTGGCATAATATGCTTATGACTTGTTAATTAAGCATAAAAAAATGCATTAAAAGGTTAAATTTGAGGGATGATTAATGTGTATAATTTTTATTTATCAAATTCCCCCACACTTATCTTTTGCACGTCCCGGGAAAAATTGGAAACAAGCATGAATTATTGACTCAAAGTGGTGCTTTCCAATGAAATTTATGAAATGTAAAGAAAACATGAGCTAGAGGTGATTACAAGACATCATAACATTCATGAATTCTTATCTTTATGCATCTCAAAAATAGAAAGGCGACTTCAATTGAAAATAGTGGATTCAAATTGATAGAACCTCGCAGGAAGTACTCTCAATCTCTCAAGTGTTTAAAAGGTCTGTGTTTCTCTCAAATTCGACCCATGAAAATTGCACTATCATAAGCTTGCTTATCTTCTACTTATCCACTGCAAATTACACATACATCCACAAATTAAGAGGTCTTTATTAGGGTACTAATGGAGTGACAATTATATAGAGGTACAAACAAATATGACAAGTTAAACCAAAGAGAGTGAAAGAGGTTTGGAGAACGAATCCAAGTAACAAGTGTGATAGATACATATGAAATCAAACATTGAAGTTTAAGTACATCATTCAATCATTTGGATTCTTCATTCTTTTGCATATCTTCTTTTTTTTTTCTTTTTTTTAGTTTTTTTTTTTCATAACAATGAAGCACTAAGTATGTAGCAACCCACATAATTAACATTCCCCACACTTGTTCAAGAATCCATTCTTATGATAAATCCAATACTCTTCTATTCCATAAGGTTAGGTAAAAGTTTGGTTTTATACTTAAGTATGGAACGAGAGACAACAAATAAGGCTTAAAAAGGGTGATTCAAAGGAAAATAATGTAAGGTTGGCTATTTAACTGGGTAATTTATTCAAGTGAAAGAAAAATTTGCCTCAATCATTTTTGTTCATGCATGTGCAAGAGTAGTTTCAAAAAGAAACAAAGCAAGTTCTGAAGTAACAAATTCCATGGGTGAAAATCACACAAGAAAGAAAGTTTAATTTGTCAACAAGGCTCAAATCCTCACGGCTAATAACTATCAAAATTGATCCATTCAATTCAAATCTCTGTTGCCAAACCCCTTAATTTCAAGATGTTAGGAATGAATTCAATCATGTTATAAAAATCTTAAAATCACCTTTTTTTTCTATGTTTTGTTTTACACTTTTTAAATTTACTGGAAAGCTTAAAACAAAAACACAAATTCTTTTTTTTTTAAACTAACAGGATGCGTATCAAGAGTTAAACATAACTCCTTACTCTGCCATCCTATTAATTTTTTTTTTTTAAAAAAAACGGACCATCTTTTCCCTCCCCCCAACCTAATCAAGACATTGTCCCTAATGTCTTTATAGACTGGTGATTTTATTTTTAAATTGATATTTAAATGAAAAACTATACAAGCACAACTTTAAGAGGAAGGAAAGTTACAACCGAAGAGTGGTATCAGGATCTTCCTTCCTTCCATCATCTTTGTTATTCTTGTCCACCTGCTTTCCTGATGCATAAGGTCCAAGTGAAAGGTTCTGCATTTGTTCAAGAAGTTCGTTAGCATTTGAAGAGCATGCCATGATTCTTTGCAGTCCTTGAGGTATGAATCCTTGATGCATAGCCTGTTCCAGAAAACTTAACAATCCATTATAAAAACCATTAACATTTAAGAACCCTAATGGCTTTTGGTGGAAGTTAGAATTGGCCCAAGACACAACAGTGAAGATATCTTCTAAGGTTCCAAGACCACCAGGTAATGCAATAAATGCATCAGATTTGTATAGCATTTGTGCCATACGTTCCTGCATTGTTGAAACCCTCAGTACGGTGCCTAGGGTAAGGTTTGCGGTCTTCTTGTTATTACCATCCATTAGAGCAACACCCAAAACTTGGCTCCCTCTTGTGATTGCAGTTCCTGCTGTACAACCCTTCAGGCCTTGTACTCCCCCTCCATACACAACATTGATCTTTCTAGCAGCTAATGCTTTACCAAGGTCATAAGCTGCATGTCGAAATGCTTCATCCTTTCCGAGATTGGTTCCACCAAAGACACAGATACTGTGGAATCTGCGTGTAGATGGTCCTGCAGTTTCTTTAAAGGAAGACATTCTGTTGTACCAATCATTTGTGATAGTGGGAATTTATAAAGATGAAATAACCGGTACAAAGATCAAATTGTCAATTTTTTTTTCTTTTTCTATTTTTTTTTTGATTAGGTGTTAATCGATGAAAAGACAAGTAAGGATAAACAAAGATACGCATGAATTATAAAGTCAAAAAGAATCAGCTGAAAAGAAAACTCAAAACAAATTAAAGACAGGCGTGAATTATAAAGTCAAAAAGATACAACTGAAAAGAATTCAAAGATGCACATGCATATGAACAGTAGTTGTGATTTTGGCTCACATCTTCCTCTGGTTTTACGTCCAGTAACGGCTTGAACGCCTTCTATGAGTCGAGGAGTTGCTTCCCATCCAATTTTCTTATAAACTGGCAAACAGGGTCTTTTAGAGTCAGATTCCCAAGACTATATTGTTCCTTCTCCCTTCGGAATAATTCAGCTAAATCAAGAAGAACCATTTGAACCTGTCCACTAGGATGCGTCTCAAGAGCCTGGCTAATGTTATCCAAAGACTCCTTACTCAGTCCATCCTTAATGAATTTAATTTTATCTTCTCGATTTATAGAAGTCATTCCGACATTCTTACATCTCGAGTTACAATTCCATCTTGCACACTTATAACAAACTTGCATTCTTTTTGCTCTTCTTTTTTTAGAAAAAGAACTCCTACCCATTCCTGACAAATGTCTAGCAAATGAATCTTGAAATTCACCTGCTAAGCGTACCTTGGCTTCGATGATCCAACGTACATCCTCAGGAAGGCCTAAGCGCATCAGTACTCTTATCCTTTCAAGTCTACATCTGTAAATTTTCCTGAGATCGTCTTGAGGGAGAGTAGGGAACCAAACTCTGAGCTTGGCGAGGGTTTCCTCCATTCTTTCTCTCTAGCAAAGTTATTCAGTGCAAGGGTGGATTGTTCTGTATATATAATAGTTAAGGAGAACAAATCGAAGCATTGCACAACAAACACAATAATAATAAGATAAAAATAATGAAAACTCTAGAAAACTCTCCACACATAATCAACAAAATGAAAAACACATATAATTAACAACAATAACTGAAGAAAAAAATAGAAAAAAAAATATTGGGAAGAGAAATTTCTACTTTAAGTCAAGCCAAGTAGGTGGCATTGTGCAGGTGCACCTCTTCCACCGTATGCTCTTGAAAACCCTCATAGAAGGGCTTAAGCCGATGTCCATTTACCTTGAAGATCTTGTTGGTTGTCTCATCTGTGATCTCTACTGCACCATAAGGAAAAACATTAGTAACCACAAATGGGCCTAACCATCTAGAACGTAACTTACCAGGCATCAGCTTAAGACGAGAATTATATAAGAGCACTTTTTGTCCAACAATGAACTCTTTTCTTGTTATCATCTTGTCATGGAATGCTTTAGTCTTTTCCTTGTAAATTCTGGAATTCTCATATGCTTCCAACCGAATTTCTTCAAGTTCTTGCAATTGAAGCTTTCTATGTATTCCAACTTTATCCAAGTTCAAATTGCATTGCTTAATAGCCCAATATGCTTTGTGCTCAATCTCTACCGGTAGATGGCATGTTTTGCCAAAGACTATCCGGTAAGGGGACATCCCTATAGGAGTTTTATAAGCTGTTCTGTAGGCCCATAAAGCATCATCAAGCCTTTTGCTCCAGTCTTTCCTATTCGGTTGGACTGTTTTCTCCAGAATTTGTTTGAGTTCCCTGTTGGATACTTCAGCTTGACCATTTGTTTGAGGATGATATGGTGTAGACATCTTGTGCACCACCCCATATTTCTTCAACAAGGATGCCATGTTCCTATTGCAGAAATGAGATCCTTGATCACTGATGATTGCTCTTGGAATTCCAAACCTGCTAAAAATGTTAGACCTGACAAAGTCAATCACAACATGAGAGTCATCAGTGCGAGTGGCTTTTGCTTCTACCCATTTAGAAACATAATCCACAGCCAGTAAAATAAAATTGAAACCAAAAGAGTTGGGAAATGTCCCATGAAGTCAATGCCCCAAACATCAAACACCTCACAAAACAACAATGGTTGTTGAGGCATCTCATTTCTACGTGATATGTTGCCCATTCTTTGGCATTGTTCACAATTCTTACAATACCTGTAAGCATCACGAAACAAGGTAGGCCAATACAAACCAGAGTCCAAAACCTTTCTAGCAGTACGTTGAGGTCCAAAGTGCCCACCACATGCAAATGTATGGCAAAAATCTAGAATGGAATTAAACTCATGATCTGGCACACAACGCCTAATGACTTGATCGCTGCAAAATTTCCACTGGTAGGGATCTTCCCATACATAATATTTATAATTGCTTTTAAGTTTATCTATTTATGCCCTAGATGCATGTGCAGGCAAAACAGATGCAACCAAGTAATTAACTAAATCAGCAAACTAGGGGGTGGTGTCACGCAGTTCCAAAAGTTGTTCATCAGGAAAAGAATCATGAATAGGGAGGGAGTCAGGTGCTCTCTCAATTCTGCTTAAATGATCAGCTACCATGTTTTCTGCACCGCTCTTGTCCCTAATCTCCAAATCAAACTCTTGAAGTAGCAACATCCATCTAATTAACCTTGGTTTTGCATCTGGCTTCTTCAATAGGAACTTTAATGTTGCATGGTCAGTAAAAACAACCACTTTAGAATTAAGCAAATATGATCTGAATTTATCAAGTGCAAAAACAATTGCTAATAATTCTTTCTCAGTGGTAGTATAGTTAGCTTGTGCAGCATCTAAAGTTCTAGAAGCATAATATATGACATGAGGAAATTTTCCAACTCTTTGTGCAAGGACAGCTCCCACAGCATAATTGGATGCATCACACATGATCTCAAAAGGGAGTGTCCAATTTGGTGGCTTGATAATTGGAGTTGTGGTCAATGATTTCTTGAGTTGATCAAAAGCCTCCTTGCACCTGTCATCAAAGTTAAAATCAACATCTTTTTGTAGCAAGTTAGAAAGTGGAAGGGCTATCTTGCTGAAGTCTTTGATGAAGCGTCTGTAGAAACCTGCATGACCAAGAAATGATCTAATCTCGCGAATGCAAGATGGGTAAGGTAAACTAGAAATTACATCAATCTTGGCAGGATCCACTTCTATACCCTTCTTTGAAATTACATGTCCTAACACTATACCCTGGTCAACCATAAAGTGACATTTCTCAAAATTAAGAACAAGGTTAGTTTCAATGCATCTATGTAAAACCTTATCTAAACTATCTAAACAGGTTTCAAACGAAGAACCATACACAGTGAAATCGTCCATGAACACCTCCATGCACTTTTCAAGGAAGTCAGCAAAGATACTGACCATGCACCGCTGGAAGGTACCAGGGGCATTGCATAGGCCGAATGGCATCCTCCTATAGGCAAAAGTTCCAAAAGGGCAGGTGAATGTGGTCTTTTCCTGGTCCTCTGGTGCAATGTGAATCTGGAAATAACCTGAAAAGCCATCAAGAAAACAGTAATGAGATTTCCCAGCTAAACGCTCAAGCATTTGATCAATAAAAGGCAAAGGGAAATGATCCTTTCTAGTTGCTTGGTTAAGTTTCCTATAATCAATACAAACTCTCCAACTGTTTTGCACTCTGGTAGGAATAAGCTCATTCTTATCATTCTTCACTACTGTGAGGCCAGACTTCTTCGGGACCACTTGGACTGGACTTACCCAATGACTGTCAGATATAGGATAAATGATGCCGGCTTGTAAGAGCTTGGTCACCTCCTTCTTCACGACATCCAAAATTAGAGGATTTAGACGTCTTTGTGGCTGCCTTATTGGTTTAGCTCCATCTTCAAGTAAGATCCTATGCATGCACATAGAAGGGCTAATACCAGGAATGTCAGCTAAGGTCCATCCAATTGCCCTTTTATGCTTCCTTAAGACTTGTAACAACCTTTCTTCTTGCTCAGCCTGAAGACTTGTTGAAATAATCACAGGTAACTTTTCATTGTCCTCTAAATAAACATATTTCAAATGCTTTGGGAGTTGTTTGAGCTCCAATGTAGGTGGTTGCTCAATTGAGGGAAGTGTCCTGGTGGATGGAATTGCATCTGTAACCTGTAACTCAACAACATCCAATTCAATCAAATCATTACCTTCTAGCTCTGTTGAATCATCAGGTACACCATCATCATGATGTATACTACCTGCATCATGAAAATCCTCCTGCAAGTAAGTATCAATCTCAGCACAAACAGGACATAATATAGAATCTACACAATTATTACAAGTGTAAACATCATGTAAATCAGCAAAAGAAGGGAAATCTTCATTAAACAGCTCAGAATAGGTATCATCAACCAGATCATCTAGTAACTCAATATGAAAAACAGAGTGCTCCTCCATGGGATGCTTCATAGCATCAAATATATTAAATCTGACAATATCATCTCCAAACTCCATGGAAAGAGTTCCTGCATGGACATCAATCTTTGTTCTAGCTGTCTTAAGGAATGGTCTCCCTAGAATAATCGGAGCCTTATTGGATTTAGACTCTCCCTCCATATCTAAAATGTAGAAATCTGCAGGGAAAATCAAATCATTAACTTTAACAAGGACATCCTCAATAAGTCCAGCAGGGTATGCATTACTCCTATTAGCTAGTTGGATGACAACACCTGTACTCTGCAAAGGTCCAATGGCAAGAGAGTTAAAGATAGACATAGGCATAACATTAATTGAAGCACCTAAATCTAACAAAGCATTTTCAAATTTACAATTGCCAATTATGCAAGGGATAGTAAACGTCCCTGGATCTTTGCACTTTGTGGGCATTTGTTGAATGATGGCTGAAACGTTTTGCCCCATACTAATCTTTTCATCTCCCTTCAGCCTTCTTTTGTGTGTGCACAAGTCTTTGAGAAACTTAGCATATCTTGGAATTTGCTTGATTGCCTCCAGAAGTGGAATATTGACTTCCACTTTCCTAAAGGTTTCCAAGATCTCTTTCTCCATCTCGTCTACCTTCCTGGATTTTGCAGCTCTTTGAGGAAATGGTAGTGGTACATTCTGCTGCATACTTTTCTCAGAATTTCGAAAAGATGCATCATCATCTGATGGCTTTGCTCCTTCTGCGTGATCCAATGGTTGTACTTTTGTATCATCTGGTGCATTGTTTGAATGAAGTCTTGGTTTTTTAGCAGCTTTCTGTATGTTTGACTCATCCATCACCCTTCCAGATCGAAGGGAAATTGCATTGACATTGGGGTTCACCACTGGTTGAGCAGGCAACTTATCGGAACCTTTAGATTGCATCTCATTTAGTGAAGAGGCAAGTTGTCCAATTTGAATTTCTAAATTCTGAATGGTAGCCTCCGTCCTTTGCTGGAATTGCAGATTTGTTGCAACCATTTGCTTCACAAGATCTTCTAGTGAAGGTTCAGAGTTAGGTTGTGAAGGTTGCTGAGCTGCAACATTTTGTTGATGCATTTGATGTCTCACAGGTTGCTGGTAAGATGGTCTACTAGTACCTGCATTATGCTGAAACTGTTGTTGAGGTTGTGGTCTTGTATTGTTACCCCATCTCAAATTGGGATGATCTCTCCATCCAGGATTATATGTATTTGAGTAAGGATCATAACGTTGTTGTTGTTGTGATCTCCCATGGAAAGCTCCGGTTACAGCAACAGATTCACCTGCTTGAATGGTAGGGCAAACATCAGTTGGATGAGATGAGCAATTACAGATACCACATACCTTTTCCGGTGCTTGTAAAAGTAGTTGTTGTGTTTGAGAAGGTTGTTGCTGAGCTACTGCCACTTGTCTCACTAAGGATGTTAGCTCATCAAGTCTATTCTGCAGCCTTTGTTGTTCTTCCTGTGACACTTGAATTTCGTTAACTGCCCGAGTTGGCGTGATTCTGGTCCCAAATTGTTGGGTGTTGGAAGCCATGGTAGAGATAAGGCTTCTTGCTTCATGGATGCTTTTGTTCATTAATGCACCACCACTTGCTGCATCGATCATGGTTCTTTCCATAGGCAATAATCCTTCATAAAAGTATTGGATTAAAAGTTGATCGCTTATTTGGTGGTGTGGGCAGCTGGCACACAACTTTAAAAATCTCTCCCAGTACTCGTACAGAGTCTCTCCAGTCATTTGCCTAATTCCGCAAATTTCCTTTCTGATAGTACCCGTTCTTGAAGCAGGGAAGTATTTCTCCAAGAATACCTTCTTCATGTCATTCCAACATGTTACAGAACCTGCAGGAAGATAAAACAACCAATCTTTAGCAACATCAGTAAGTGAGAAAGGAAAAGCTCTCAATTTGATGTGTTCCTCAGCAACTCCTTGAGGTTTCATGGAGGAGCAAACCACTTCAAACTCTTTTAGATGTTTGTGTGGATCTTCTCCTGCAAGACCATGAAATTTAGGAAGCAAGTGAATTAAACCAGATTTAAGTTCAAAATCAACATCCAAGTTTGGATATTCAATGCATAAAGGTTGGTATGTAACATCAGGAGCAGCCAACTCCCTCAAAGTTCTATCCTGCACATTGTTAGCCATTTGTTCAAATTGATTTATATAAACAGGTTGTTTAACTTGAGCAAACAATTTTCTCTTAGATCTGTGTAAAGTTCTTTCAATTTCTGGATCAAATTCAATTAATTTTGAAGTAGAAGATCTAGTCATAAACTAGAAAAAAAAGGAAACAAAAGAACTAAAAAAAATCACAATAAAAATAAATAAATAAAAGGATACTATCAAGTGGATCCCCGGAAACGGCGCCAAAATTTTGACAGTTGTCGATCCTGTACAAAATTATACTTTAATTCTCCGATCTGCAAACTACTTGTAGTAGAATGGTATAAACCGGGTCGAACCCTGAAGATCCACTCAAATTAATCCTTCTTTGGGGGGGGGTTTGATTGATTGGAATAAACTGAAGAAAATAAAAGATCAAGTTAAAAGCAAAGGTTGAATCAATTCAAGAGAATATCAATCCAAGGAATTCAGAGGCTATTTTCATGGTAAATCATTGGTTATTAATAACATGCATTCAAGAGATTAAATCTATCAACTTAGAATCATATGGAACCCCTACAATGATCCCGGATTCACTACTGAAATAATTTCCAGAATTCAATTGATTAATATTAACAAGATCAAATAACCATAAAATCTTATGTTAGATCCAAATCAATTTTATAAACGGAACCCAATTGAAGTAAATAATTAAATGAACACCTTCAATTTAATTGCTTACTCTATGCTTTTCAATCATTGTATGATGATTAACCAATCAAGAGTACAACATACATCAATAACAAATTTCATAACCAAAACATGTTAACCAATCAAGCTTTGATAAAAGAAATATGGAATTGAAGCAAGTGGAGTAGAAAAGCATGGTAGATGTAATTCAATCAACATGTAAATGAAGATCAAACCTCTAAACCAAGATGAAAATAAGCTTGACTCCTTGAATTGAATAAAAACTTAGCCTTCCATGAAGACTTTACAAAAAAGATGAACAAAAGTAAATGAAACTCTTAGTAATTTCTACTACAACTTGGATGCTCTTCTCCCTAGCAAGCCCTCCTATTTATAGGAGGGGAAAAGATGCCATTCCAAACATGATCACTCAGCAATGACTAAGCATGTTTTGTCCACAAATGGACTTATTGATCAATTACCTAATGCATTTGTCCATTACTTTGAATTATTCACCTACTCTAGCTATCATTCACCTACTTGTCTCCCACTTGCACCGAGCATATCATCCTCAATCTGGCAGAATCCAAGAGAGTTGTCTTCATATGCAATCAAGATCTGGATCTTAGCTTTCAAATGCCTCTGGGTTGAGCCCAAAAGGAGTTTTCTAGCCCAAGTTATGGCCCAATCATTGAGTGCTGGTCAGGTTTTCATATGATGCTGACTATTCGGTCTTCCAAGCCCATTTCGACTCACTAGCCATCCGATTTAGCTTTTGGGTTCTTCATCAAAGTTTTAGGGCTCTCTTTTATCTTTCCTACAATGTAAAGAACATAATTTTTAGATGTCTAGAACTCAAGTTATGCTTGAAATACGAAAACCGTTTAATGCTGAAAAAATGTAATTGAGCCCAATATGAACCTGAATTGGCATAATATGCTTATGACTTGTTAATTAAGCATAAAAAAATGCATTAAAAGGTTAAATTTGAGGGATGATTAATGTGTATAATTTGTATTTATCATTCATCAAGCAAAAGAAGCTTTCCCATGGTTTTTGAAAGATCAAAATTAATCAGATGAAGTACTGGAATATCACAGAATGCTTGGAGTACACCTGTGGAAGCAACAAAATGACTCTGCAGAAGCATACATCCTGCAGAAGATACAAAATCCTTTTATTCTTTGAAAAGGATATTCATAAAAACAACTGAGTTAAAAATACTGGAAATACATCAATAATCATCCAGAAATTACTCTCAGCATGTTCACAGAAGAAGGAGTCACAGAAGGAACCAAAATTGCACTCTGCAGAAGATAAGTCTGCAGAAGATGGAATCCAGTCAAAGTGACAGTTGTACCTGCAAGAGGCAGCAGTTGTTTGACAGTAACAACTCATGAATGACAGCTGGAAATGCATGGAGCCAACGACTAGTTGAAGTTGGTTGAAGGTCTCTAGAAGGGGGGTTGAATAGAGACTTTTCAAATATGTTCCTGCTATTTCACACTAAAATTAATTGTTGAGATGTGCTCTCAAGTTCGTTGACTTGGAGTCTCTGTAAAGACAGGATATATAAATAAATACAATTTTAGTGATGATTTATATTCCTAGATTAATTCAGAATCTTATCTTGAATATTGGTTCAGTTATTGCTTTTGTTACTAAGTTGTTTTAGTTCTTTCAAGATAAGCTTAGTAAAGACAAGATTAGATATAGGGGGCAGAGATCTTATCCTGGTTCACCCACTCCTTGGGCTACGTCCAGTCCTCACAACACGTGAGATTTTCCACTATTGACAAACCCGCCAATACAAGTATTCTTACAGCCTCTTCAGGACGTCTCACTCACACTAAGCCTAGGCATTCCTATCTTAGCTGAGCCACAAGTATTCTTACAGCCTCTTCAGGACGCAAACACCTCACTCTAAGACTAGGAATCCTCCTATCTTAGATGAGACAGGTTACAGTAAATGTTTATGATGAGTCTAGCTTACAAGCATACACAGTATGGATATGGAGATGAGTAAGCTAGGTAATCTCTCTACTTAAGATACAATATAATAGTGATGCACAGAAGAGAGATGAGAAGAGACAGATGATCTCAAGATGCGATAAGTCTGTTCACAGACAGCAGAGATGTGCACTTGAGATGTCAGTTGAGATGTGATAAGATGCTTAATGGTTTTGTAGTGATGCAGGCAGTCCCTCTCACTTCCAACTGTTTGACCTTGTCTCTTTTATATCTTCAGTTAGAAAACTAGCCGTTATATGGCCGTTTCTAGCTGTTGGAGTGCACAGCAAGGAGACAGGCTTTTCAGGTAGGTGTACAGCAGCTTTTCAGGCTAAGTCATTGTGTCAGTGTCCTTGTGTCCTTGTTTGACTTTATGCTGACCTCACTTGCTGTCTTCTATCATTGAGCATGCAGTCTTGCTTCTGTCTAGAGTCAGTTATATTTTACTTGTATCTCTGATGAGATCTCATCTGTTCACATCTGTCCATGAGACAGCGTCTCAAGCTGTTCTTGCATCTCAAGCTAAACTTGCATCTGTTCATGGCTTGCATCTCAAGCTAAGCTTGCATCTGTTTATGGCTTCATGCTTATGCTTGCTTGAACTATGATAGCTTCTGAACATAGGCTTGCATCTCAAGCTGTGCTTTTATCTGAATCTTGTTGGAGTGTTTCTTCATAGACTTAGTGATGAGCTTGGTTGTATACTTTCTGTT
Organism: Sesbania bispinosa; assembly: GCA_026901365.1. Classification (NCBI taxonomy): domain Eukaryota; kingdom Viridiplantae; phylum Streptophyta; class Magnoliopsida; order Fabales; family Fabaceae; genus Sesbania; species Sesbania bispinosa. The sequence goes on from QLOH01000205.1 coordinate 952,324, forward strand.
CTAATTCAAACACACGTGTTGTATGTGGAAATTGACTTGCTTGAGCTCTAGTCTGATCTTTGAAGCACACAACTGTTGTAAAGCTCTTTATAGCTTCTGTTCTTGTGCCACTGTTACTTATGTTATAGCTGATCTTAGTGGTCTAAAGATCCTTTCTGTCTTCATGTATTCCTGCAGTAACTTAGATACAGAAAGTCTCTGCCACACTTGAGCACACTGTTAGTAACACAAGATGCATCCCATATGCATATTTAAACTTAGTTAGTTTGTCTTATTAAAAACTTCTTGGAGGTGAGCTTGTCTTAACAATCTCCCCCTTTTTTGATGATGGCAAACTATGAGTTTAAATATCTGATGAGATAAAAATGAATATGATGTATATCTAAGGTTAACTCCCCCTGAGTTGAGCAATCTCTTTGTAACAGAAATACTTGAGGGAAGGAACTCCCCCTGAGTGATAAGCTTAATTTTCTGTTCTGAGATTTAATATTCAATTGTGAGCTAAAATGTCAATTAGATTGCTAAACAAACCAAACAGAAAATGTACTTCAGATATCTGAGAGTCAATTTTCATTAATCATAATTTTAGAGGATTACAAAGCAAAATATGCTACTGCATCTCAACAAAAAGCTGTGAAAAGATGCCAATTACATCTTTAAATTGATCATATCCTTCAAAAACTGTGAAGTTTTCCTACCTAAGACTCTCATTAGATATATCTAACCTACTCTCCCCCTTTTGACATTATCAAAACGAAAGACTAGCATAGCTAGGATGAAAGGGAAGAGGAATGAGCCTGAGCTAGGGCCAGAGGGTCACAACACAGTTTGAGGAAACTTAGGCAGAGGAGGCAAATTGGAAAGATGAAGGTTCATCTTCCTGTGAAATTCATTCGATGCATGCATTGCTTGCAGGACTGTGTCAAATCCTGAAAGAATGGCCTCTTGCCTCTTCTTGTGGTGCTTCAACTTCTTGAGAATCTTCTTCTGATTCTGCTCAATTCTTGCTTGGAGGTTCTGGTGTTGTTGTTGTTCCACCTCTTGTAATTGGTTCAGAAAAGTATTGATTGAATTGGACAGATGAGTAGGAATGGATGGTTCAGATGAGGGTGCCTTAGCTGGCTCAGGTCTGTCAGTGGGAGGTGCAGACTGATCATATTTAGGTTGTGGTGAGTTGAGCAGGATGGTCTCAACAAAGAATTTTCCAAGAATGGGAAATGAAGTAGGGATGGAGTAAGTTGGCTATGGACTTACTGGAGTAGCTTGTTGAGTGGTGGTAACTTCAACAGTCTCAGTCTCATCTTGTTGCGGCTCTTGGTGAGTCTCAAAGCTTAAGGTTGTGGTATCCTTTTCTAAGCTCATCAAGGTTTCAGCAACAATCTTACTGATAGGAGAGACTTCCTGTGGAGTTATCTCCGGTGGAGGAGATGGAGGAGGTAATTGAGGAGATGCTTGCTGCAGTGGTGAATGGTGCTCAATTTCTTGTTCAAACATGGCTCCTTCTTCTTCATTCCTTGCTTCATCTTCTACTTCTCCTCCTTGCTCATGGAGTTTCTCAGGTGCTGGTTCAGTATGAACTAGAGCAGTGTGATCAGATTTGGATTTCTTCTTCTTCTTTCTCCTATTCTCAGTCTCTGTAGATACAGAAGGCTGAGCTTTCCTTTTCTTTTCCTTAACAGGGATCTCTGAACCTTCTTGAGATCCCTCAGCATCTTCCTTTGAGACCTTCTTCTTCTTTTTCTTCTTGACTTCAGACAGTTTGGATGAGGGAGAAGCCTGTGTTGTGGTAGGTACAGGAGGAGAAGGATCAGATAAAGGAAAAGTAGGGGAAGGTATAGTCTTACCATCTAAGCCAAGGAGATTTCAAGTTTGTCTTTCCAACATAGCCTGGTCTTTCATCAGACTTGTCACATCCACTGAAATCAACTTTGAAATGCCTCATGATTCTGGTAGTGAGCATTCCAAAGGTAAGAGATGCATTGATCTTGGAGTTGTGGAAGGCATGCTCCATATGCCTTAAGATGAGAAATGGGAGATTCAGAGGTATCCCATGCTTGAGGTGATACATCACCATCAAGTCTTGATGATAAACCTTGTTAAAAGTGTCAGGCCCTAGGCATGATGCACTTAACAACCAAATGAAACAGAAATTTACCAAATAGGTTCAGAGATGATGCAGCGTCTGTGATGAGACCACCTTTGAAGAGAGAGGTTCCTACTATTGGCTGATGGAATTCCAACTTCATTCCACCTAGTGTTCTTCATTGTACAGTCTATTCCCAGCCACAGGTGCTTGGATGATAGCACCAAGAGTCTCTTCTGTCAGTTCTATGTGGACTCCCTTAATGTCAGAGATGATGTGTGGCTGTCCTTGAGATGATCCCTTAGCCTTGTAGCATGCTGCATAGAATGCCCTCGTCATCTTTGGAAATACTGAATCTGTCATAGTCAGATAGTCCTTCCATCCTTGCTTTTCCAAATAAGGACTCATGTCCCACCCTTCATCTTTCAGTTCCTGGGATGAGATAACCCTTCCCACAATGATTTTCTTCTCAGCAAATCTCTTTGTAAACTTGTCTTCAACTTCTGCATTGTTGAAAAGATCTGATTGGAAAGAAAGCTTTTTCCCTTCTACAGCCTTTTCTTTCCCTTTCTTAGAGGATTCTGGTTGAGTTAGGTCTATGTGAACAGGGGATTTAGGAGGTGCAGCTTGGGTGACTTGGGAAGCAATCCTTTGGGATTTCATTCTGGGAGGCAGAGGAGTGCTCTTCTTGGAGGATGTGGATTTAGAAGATGGAGAAGGTTGGGTAGGTTGAGTGGATAGTGAAGGCTCAGTTTCTGTGCTAGGCTATGGCGATGGAGAACGGCTTAAGTTTTCTTGGCTTGAATGTACACTAAGAGATTGAGTTTGTTCAGAGGAAGACATTTTATCAGGATGAGGAAGAAGATGAAGATTTGTCAGAATAAGGAAGTTTCAGAGCAGTGATTTTGATGCGCATTGAGAGAGAAGAGAAAGTGAGAATAGAATGTGAGAGTAGACTTAAATAGTCTAAGAGCAGAGAGAGAGTAGAAGCAGTAACTGCACTTTCGTGGGGAGTTATTGTGGTGGTTGAGCACGTTCTTTTATAGTTGTAATGACTAGTCTTAATGAAAGGACAGTTACTGACCGTTTCTCAACGACACATTTTCTCTCATTACCTTCCTTAATGACGTCTCAGTGATTTCATTAGACGTGAGTTGAGACGTGTCATGAGATGCGTCTAATAAAAGATGCATCTGAGACCTTGTCTCTTCACAGATGACCCTGAGTCTCATCTCTAACGAGACTCTCAGCATATAACCCAGTACTAAGTTGAGCTTAGTTCATCATTTTCAATCAAGACAGCACACATTTAACAATTTTAAATTTTCAATGAATCTTTCTTCTACCAAGGGTTTTGTAAAGATGTCAACTAGCTGACTTTTGGTATCTACAAATATTAATTCAATATTTCCTTTTTGCACATGATCTCTTATAAAGTGATGTTTGATATCAATGTGCTTAGACCTAGAATGGTGAACAGGATTCTTTGCAAGTTTTATGGCACTAGTGTTGTCACAGTAAATAGGAATTTTAGAGTACCTGACTGTATAATCTTGCAATTGAGATTTGATCCATAGTATTTGAGTACAGCATGCAGCAGCTGAGACATACTCAGCTTCTGTAGTGGACAAGGCAATGGTATTTTGCATTTTGCATGACCTGGAGATAAGGAATTTTCCTAAGAATTGACAGGATCCACTGGTGCTCTTTCTATCCATCTTATCACCTAGCAAAATCAGCATCACTGTATCCTATGAGATCAAAACTTTTTCCTTTCTCATACCATAAGCCAAGATTAGTGGTACCAATTAAATACCTAAATATTCTATTAACAACAGTGAGATGAGATTCTTTAGGATCAGATTGGTACCTTGCACATATTCCCACAGCAAACTGAATATCAGGTCTGCTGGCTGTTAAATACATAAGGGAACCAATCATACCTCTGTAAAGCTTGTCTGAGACAGCTTTTCCAGCTTTATCTTGGTCAATCTGAGTTGAGGGGTGCATGGGAGTCTTCATTGGTCTGGCCTCACTCATTTTGAACTTGTTGAGCAGGTCTCTAGTGTATTTTTCTTGACTAATGAAGATCCCATCAGTCAGTTGCTTAATCTGTAGCCCTAAGAAGAATCTCAGCTCACCCATCATACTCATCTCAAATTCTCCCTGCATGAGACTTGAGAATTCTTGGCATAGAGATTTATTAGTTCAACCAAAAATGATATCATCAACATAAATTTGAACAATTAATAAATCTTTGTTGATTTCCTTTTTAAATAAGGTAGTGTCAATCTTACCCCTGGTGAAACCATTTTTAATTAAAAAAGAACTCAACCTGTCATACCAAGCTCTTGGAGCCTGCTTGAGACCATACAGAGCCTTGGAGAGTCTGAGCACATATTCAGGATGGTCAGGATCTTCAAAACCAGGAGGCTGTCTCACATAGACTTCTTCTTCTATGATTCCATTTAGGAAGGCACTTTTTACATCCATCTAGTACAATTTGAAGTCTTTGAATGCAGCAAATGCTAACAGGATCCTTATAGCTTCAAGTCTTGCCACAAGTGCAAAGGTCTCATCATAGTCTATTCCCTTCTTGTTGATTGAACCCTTGTGCTACCAGTCTGGCTTTGTTTCTCATGACCTTCCCTTTCTCATTTAGTTTATTTCTGAAAACCCATATGGTTCCAATTATGGATTGATGAGATGGTGGAGGAACTAAATTCCAGACTTGGCTTTTCTCAAACTGATTTAACTCTTCCTCCATAGTCTTAACCCAAGATTCATCATAGAGAGCTTCATCAATGTTCTTTGGTTCAGTCTCAGATAATAAGACCATTAAGTTTTCATTGTTTCTGAATGAATACCTAGTTCTGATTCTGTCTGAGGTTTCTCCAATGATTTGTTCTCTGGGATGAGATCTCACTAATCTCCAGCTTCTAGGCAGTTGAGATGCATGCTCATTTTGGATCTCAATATTTTCTTGCCTTGTTTCTTGAGTTTCAGTTTCATCATCTGGCTTGTTTTCTTCTTGGAGGTTATGAGATGTCTCAAGGTGGCTGCTTCTGTGAGACAGTCCTTCAGGTTGAATATTTCCTCTTTGCTCAGATTGAGATGATCTCACTAGCTTTTGGTCAGGTGAGGATCTTTCCTCAGCTTCTTGTGTTGAGATCTTTAGTTCTCTCATCATTTCTTCAATCTCTTCATCAACTTCTTTTTGGAAGTTTCCCTGTATCTCATTGAACACTACATGCACAGATTCTTTAGTAGCTTTGGTTCTCAGATTATATACTCTATAAGCTTTAGATGTTAGTGAATATCCCAGGAAAATTCCTTTATCAGATTTAGTGTCAAATTTTCCTAACAGATCTTTAGTATTTAAAATATAACAATCACATCCAAAAACATGAAAGTAAGAGATTGCGGGTTTTCTGCCTTTCCAAAGCTCATAAGGAGTTTTATTCAAGATCTTCCTTATGGTAACTTTGTTTATAACGTAGCAGGATGTGTTGACAGCTTCTGCCCAAAAGTATTTCTCAATTCCAGAGTCACATAGTAAAGTTCTTGCCATTTCCTGAAGAGTTCTATTCTTCCTCTCAACTACCCCATTCTGTTGAGGAGTTCTTGGACAAGAGAAATTGTGAGTGATGCCATTTTTGTCAAAGAATTTTTTAAACTTGGCATTCTCAAATTCTCCACCATGGTCACTCCTTACAGATCCAATTCCATATCCTTTCTCAGATTGAATCTTTTTGCAAAAGGTTTTGAAAGAGTCATAAGATTCATCTTTCTGAGATAGGAACAGAACCCAAGTGAACCTTGAGTAGTCATCTACTATAACAAAACCATATTTTTTACCACTAAGACTGGCAGTCTTAGTTGGTCCAAACAAGTCAATGTGGAGAATCTCAAGTGGCCTGGTAGTTGAGACATGAGTCTTGGATTTGAAACTTGATTTTTTGTGCTTGCTTTTTATGCATGACTCACAAATCATATCCTTGTCAAATTTAACTTTAGGTAGTCCTTTGACAAGAGATTGATTTGCAAGCTGACTCATGGTTCTCATGTTGATATGTCCAACTCTTTTGTGCCATAGCCATTTTTCATGGTCATGAGACATGAGACATGTGAGATCAAACAACTCTCAAGAGAGACTGAGTAAAGATTTTTATTTCTAGTTCCAGAAAAGACCTTGTTTCTAGTTTTTGAGTCTATGATCTCACAGAAAATTTGGTTGGAAATTCACATGATAACCATTGTCACACAGTTGGCTAATGCTCAGTAAATTGTGTTTCAGACCTTCAGTACAAATATACATTTTCAATTTGAGCTGAGTTGGTCTTACCAATCTTACCAATGCCCTTAATTGGGCCTTACTGTTGTCTCCAAAAGAGACAACCCCAGTAGCCTTCTCTTCAAGTGACAAAAACTTGCTTTTGTCTCCTGTCATGTGTCTTGAACAGCCACTGTCCAGTACCCACACCTTCTTTGACTTGGCTGCTGCCAGGCACATCTGTCACACAATGAGGTTTAATTTTAGGTACCCATTTATACTTGGGTCCTTCATGGTTAGTGACCTTTCTCTTGGATGCTACATGTCTTAGGTAGCATTCAGTGGCCTTATGACCAAATTTACTACAGCAAGAACATCTTTCTTTCTTCCTTTTTCTTGCAGGAATGAAGAAATCCTTGTACCAGATCTCACTGGAAGACTTCTCATGACCCAGTCCAGCTTTATCAAAATTCCTTTTTGAGACCCAATGAGTCTCTCAAGGTTTTTTGTTCCCTTAATAAATTTTTCCAGATCATCTATGAGAGTTCTGTTTTGTTTCTTGAGATTCTGGTTTTCTTCTGAAAGATGCTTTAGCCTTTGCTCATCAGGAGGTTGCCTCATACTTTTAGTAAGTTCAGACAGCTTCATGTGAGACGACATGAGACTACTATTTTTATGATTCAAATTCTCATTTTCTTTTTCCAGAAATTTAACCTTTTCAAGAGCTATATCTAGTTCTGATTTTAAATGAGAGCTTTTTGAAACTAGGAGATTTGAATCATAAAGAAGATTCTCAAAGGCACACTTGAGTTCAGTTAGAGTCAGTTCAGAGTCTGAGTCACTTACCTCATCATTATCTGATGAGTCACTGTTTGCCATAAGACATATGTTGGCTGATTCTTCACTTGGACTGTCATCTCCTTCAGTGTCATCCCAAGTAGCCATCGTTGCTTTCTTCTTAGGACTTTTCTTCATCTCTCTTCTGAGCTGAGGGCACTCAGATTTCATGTGTCCAGGTTTTCTGCACTCATAGCAGATGAATTGACCTTTCTTTTCTGGTTTGATTTCTCCTCTTCTTGATGGAAACTTTTTCCTTCCACTTCCTCTATCCCTCCACATGCGTCTTATCTTTCTTGAGATGTAAGCCGACTCATCATCCATTTCACTTTCATCATCATCTTCTTCATCTTCTTCAGTTTCTGTGTCATGAGATGAGTTTAGTGAAGTCTGTTGAGATGAGCTTACCTTCTTACCTTTGTAGTTGCTAGAGGTTGCTTTCAGAACTAGAGTCTTGGGACGTCTTATGTGGTCCTCTTCCATCAGTTCCTGCTCATGAACCTTTAGTGATCTAAGGAGTTCATCCAGTCTGAGGGTGCTCAGGTCTTTGGCTTCCTGAATAGCTGTGACCTTAGGTCTCCAGGGTTTGGGTAAGCTTCTCAGAATCTTTCTTACCATGTCTTGGTTAGAGTATGTTCTTCCCAGAGATTTTAGGTCATTTGTTATGACAGTGAATCTTCTCACCATGTCTTCAATGCCTTCATCTTCATTCATCTTGAAGAGCTCATACTGTCTTACTAGTATGTTGATCTTGGTTTCTTTGACTTGATTTATTCCCTCATGTTCAACCTTAAGAGCATCCCATATTTCTTTGGCTGTTGTACATCCTGCTACCTTATCATATTCACTGCGACTAAAAGCACAGATTAGCAGATATTTAGCTCTTGAGTTTAGAACATACCTTGCCTTTTCAGCATCTGTCCATCTGTCTCTAGGCTTAATTACTCTTTGTTCAAGCTCATCAGTGATGTAGGGTGTGTAGGGTCCATATTCTATGATTTCCCATAGATCAACATGTTGGGACTCAATGAACAGTCTCATCCTATCTTTCCAGTAATAGTAATTAGGTCCATCAAAGGCAGATGGCCTGTTGGTGGAAGCTCCTTCAGGTATGAACAGACTTGCACTAGGTCCAGCCATGGATCTTTTTCCTCTTCACACACAGGTGTGCTCAACCCCTTAAGAGGCCGAGCTCTGATACCAACTGAAGTTGGCTGAAGGTCTATAGAAGGGGGGGTTGAATAGAGACTTTTAAAATCTGTTCCTGCTATTTCACACTAAAATTGATTGTTGAGATGTGCTCTCAAGTTCGTTGACTTGGAGTCTCTGTAAAGACGGGATATATAAATAAATACAATTTTAGTGATGATTTATATTCCTAGATTAATTCAGAATCTTATCTTGAATATTGGTTCAGTTATTGCTTTTGTTACTAAGTTGTTTTAGTTCTTTCAAGATAAGCTTAGTAAAGACAAGATAAGAGACAGGGGGCAGAGATCTTATCCTGGTTCACCCACTCCTTGGGCTACGTCCAGTCCTCACAACACGTGAGATTTTCCACTATTGACAAACCCGCCAATACAAGTATTCTTACAGCCTCTTCAGGACGTGTCACTCACACTAAGCCTAGGCACTCCTATCTTAGCTGAGCCACAAGTATTCTTACAGCCGCTTCAGGACGCAAACACCTCACTCTAAGACTAGGAATCCTCCTATCTTAGATGAGATAGGTTGCAGTAAATGTTTATGATGAGACTAGCTTACAAGCATACACAGTATGGAGATGGAGATGAGTAAGCTAGGTAATCTCTCTACTTAAGATACAATATAATAGTGATGCACAGAAGAGAGATGAGAAGAGATGGGTGATCTCAAGATGAGATAAGTCTGTTCACAGATAGCTGAGATGTGCACTTGAGATGTCAGTTGAGATGTGATAAGATGCTTAATGGTTTTGCAGTGATGCAGGCAGTCTCTCTCACTTCCAACTGTTTGACCTTGTCTCTTTTATATCTTCAGTTAGAAAACTAGTCGTTATATGGCCGTTTCTAGCTGTTGGAGTGCACAACAAGGAGACAGGCTTTTCAGGTAGGTGTACAGCAGCTTTTCAGGCTAAGTCATTGTGTTAGTGTCCTTGTGTCCTTGTTTGACTTTATGCTGACCTCACTTGCTGTCTTCTATCATTGAGCATGCAGTCTTGCTTCTGTCCAGAGTCATTATATTTTACTTGTATCTCTAATGAGATCTCGTCTGTTCACATCTGTCCATGAGACAGCGTCTCAAGCTGTTCTTGCATCTCAAGCTGAACTTGCATCTGTTCATGGCTTGCATCTCAAGATGAGCTTGCATCTGTTTATGGCTTCATGCTTATGCTTGTTTGAACTATGATAGCTTCTGAACATAAGCTTGCATCTCAAGCTGTGCTTTTATCTGAATCTTGTTGGAGTGTTTCTTCATAGACTTAGTGGTGAGCTTGGTTGTATACTTTCTGTTCTAATTCAAACACACGTGTTGTATGTGTAAATTGACTTGCTTGAGCTCTAGTCTGATCTTTAAAGCACACAACTGTTGTAAAGCTTTTTATAGCTTCTATTCGTGTGCCACTGTTACTTATGTTATAGCTGATCTTAGTGGTCTAAAGATCCTTTCTGTCTTCATGTATTCCTGCAGTAACATAGATATAGAAAGTCTCTGCCACACTTGAGCACACAGTTAGTAACACAAGATGCATCTCATATGCATATTTAAACTTAGTCAGTTTGTCATATTAAAAACTTCTTGGAGGTGAGCTTGTCTCAACACTAGTTGCTCATTATCCCTTTAAAAGGAGGTGCTCTCTTATCATTTGGATACACCTTTCTCTCCAGAAGATCAAATACTACCAGATTTACATCCCCATCTTCTGGAAACATTTCTCTCTCCTCTAATTCTTAAGAATCTGCTACTGCAAGTTGTTGAGGGGGAGCTGGCTCACTATTGCTCTTCTGTTGTGTTTTATATGTATCTTTTGTGAGCTTTGTTCTTACCTAGCTCTTCACTTTCATTCTGTAAAGTCACAAGGAGACTAGTGATTAAGAGTGTCTCTTGTGACAGTAAAGGGTAAGTGTTTTGAGAGGTTTGGAAGCTCAAGTGTGAGCTGAGGTACTTACAGACTCTGCAGAAGGTGCTCTACAGTTTGTTGTTCAAGCTATATCTTCTACAGAAGGTGATACAGTAAGAAAAGGCTTGAGTCTTGTGTTATTTGAGTTGTGATAAGCCTGAAGAGGCTGTAGAAAGAATACTAGTGGTAGTGTGTACCCAAGAAGATTGTAATTTGGTTGTTTGAGTAAGAAATCCTACTTGGTGTAGGGACTGGACGTAACCTCAGGTTGGAAGAGGTGAACCAGTATAAAAATCTGTGTGCCTCCTTCTCTTCCCTACTCTCCTTATGTATTTCATGTGCATAAAAGGATTTTGAAAACTATATAATACCTAAGTAAGTGTTAACAATCAAGATTCCAAAGAAGGAATCCTATCTTCTGCATATTGCATAAATTACTAACAATACATCTTCTGGTGGTTTACCTTTTAATACTAAGCCAAGTAAAACTTGAGCAGAACAATATTAGAAATTAATTACAGAAAATTTTAATTAATCACAATTCAACCCCCTTTCTTGTGATTAAATCTTCAACTTCACCACCTTATGTTTCCTTTTGTTGAGTCTCAAGTTTTGATGAATACAAATCTAAAATAAACTAAGTAATAACCTCATAGAATAACTTTTAAATATGTTGATGTTTCAGATAAGCTCACACTCAAGGAATCATCTGAAACCTGTTTGTCTGAAGAAGTGCAATAATCTGAAGTTATTTCAGGATCTGAAGAAAGACTGGCTGAAGTTGAGCTATGATCTGAAGTTGGTCAAGTTCTGAAGATCAAAGATATATCAGAAGTAAAATTAGATCAAACGATAGTCCCATTTGAAAACGAAATCAATCTGAAAGTACAAGAGCATCTGACCTGGAAAGTCAAAGCTAGTACCAGAACTACACATAACCTCAGAACACTAGAAAGGCAAGGCTAGAGATAACCTTTTAAGCTACAACTTCAAGGTTAAGCCAAATAAGGAAAGCCCTCTATGGTCAAGCTGCACAAGTTAGGATGACAGCTACATTCTCGTACTTTTGTCAGATAGGATTTACAACTGGAAAATCCCATCTCTCAACGTCTCTTTTGCCAGAATGCTCGAGTTCAAGTATAAATACTCTTGGAAGATTCATTAGTGATGAGTACTAATGCCCCAAAAAGGAACTAGTGCTTCAAAATCGCAAAACTCTCAGAGATCTCTCTTCAAGATAGAGTTATGTGCACTTTGAAAGAAGAAGAAGAAGAAGAAGAAGAAGAAGAAGAAGAAGAAGAAGAAGAAGAAGAAGAAGAAGAAGAAGAAGAAGAAGAAGAAGAAGAAAGGGGGTCAAGAATGAGCACAACAAGAAAGAGAGCAAGCACTAAAAGCAAAAGAAGCTGAACAAAACTGAAGAAGTGAAGAATTGATCAGAAGCATATTGCAAAGTTTTGGAGCTTAAGAGCTGAGAAGCTGATTAGCTCAAGGCAATAATATGAAGCAGTTAGATGTCCTACTTATGATTGAATACAATGTACAAAAATCAAGTCCTCATATCCAGTGTCAGATCACTGTCTTTATGTATTGTATTCACAGAACAAGGAACTGATGTTCTAAGTTAAAATCATATGTAATTCATTTGTTGTAAGAAGCTTGGAGAGACTTGTGTAAAGGAATACTTTTCGTAAGAGCCTGAAGAGGCTTAGTAGCAAAAAGTACTTGTTGTAGAGCCTGAAGAGGCTTGATAGAAAAAAATATTTATTGTAAGAGCTTGTAGAGCCTGGAGAGGCTTGATAGAAAAGAATACTTAGGAGCCTAGAGAAGCCCTGTAAGAAGAATACTTGATGTGTTGCATGAAGAGGCAGTTGATAACAAAGAATACTTGTAACTTGGATAAGTTAGTGGAAAATCTCACGGTGTGAGGACTGGATGTAGCCCAAGGTTTTGGGTGAACCAGGATAAATTGGTTGAGTACTTCCTCTTTCCCTTAACTCCTTACTTTTAGTGTATTCTAACAAGAAGAGGGATTTTAATTAAATTCTTATAAGCGTTGTTACAAAAAGTATTTATGAAGAGCTTTCTGAAAAACCTCTATCTGAAATCTTCAGATAGAGACTCATACTTCAGACAATGTCTGAATCACTATCTAAAAACTTTTCAAATTTATGTTTGCAAAAAGTTTTCCACAAATGCGAAGATTATAAAAACACTATTAAACCCCCATTTCTAGTGTTTTCCTGTGTTTGTATAGTTGGTATCAGAGCTTAACCTCGGGGTTGAGCACTTGATTATGTTGAGGAAGAAGATCTGGATGGAAACCACAACATGTAAAGAAAGCTACAAAAGGAGTTTGGCTACAACAAAGGGAAGGTTACTGACTTTTGGTAAAATGTATTTTATTTAAAATTATATATATACTGTATGAAGACTAGTCTGAAAATTGCTTATCTGTCTGAACTTGCATGCCCATCAGAAAATATGTGATTGTCTGAACCTATATTGTCTGAAATGCATCATCTGAAATAAGCTTGCATCATTATCATCTGAACATATGATCAGAAGTGCACATGACTAAATGATGTTCTGAAACTGACTATGATGTGTCTGTCTGAAACCTTTGGAATTCATCGTCTCATTTCTAAAAGCTTCCCACTGCAAGGGATTCGTAGACCTGTCAAGCATTGAAAAGCAATTCGAAGACCATTTAAATTTCAAATGAAGCAGTTATTAGGAGTTATCATTCAGAGACAAGTGTCAAGACCTCAAGTAGTAAGTTATTTTACAAATAAAAGACCGTTGCCGCCTTTTACACGTGTTATACTTAGAAATTTGACACTTTAGATAGGCTTGTAAACGTGTCAAGATCCTGTTAGTTAGCCGTTAGGATAGAAATCTATAAATAGGCAGAATTATGATGTAATAAGGGTTGGATTTCATTTTACTAAAACCTCTCGAAAACACCCAACGTCTAGACTCAGAAGGGACTAAGTGGTTATCGAAGAGATTGTCCAGTATGTGTATCCATACCAACTTTTCATTAATGCAATCTACATTTATGCATTTTTCTTTTCTTTGATTACTTCTCACATTTAAATTCCTGTAACTTTTTCTTTTCTTTGTTTACTTTTGCTTCTAAATTTCTGCACTTTACTTTCAGTTCTTCTTTATTGCATTTGTTTAAACTTCTTTTCTAGTCTTAAAACGTTACTTTCAACTCTCTTTTCTCTTTAAAATTTCTCTATCATTCTGCAAATTTATTTTTCGCATTCACTCTTGTGAAGAATCAAGTCATTCAAATTTATGTTACTTCTTGAGTGCAATTTCTGAATAAATCTTGTTCTTAAAAAGAACCTTTAGAGGATTCAGATTCTAGTCCCAAATTGTACTTTTAGAATCAAGAAAGTTTTCGATTTTAACTTAAAAATTTTCACAACAAACACATCCATATTAAATTGATATAAAAAGTAACAATCATTCCTTATCATGGTTTTACTATAGGAATACCAAGGCCATGGTATCTCAGCCACTCAAGAACAAGACAGAGTTCATAGCAGTACACAATGAAATTGTAAAAACATTTCTCTCCATTTGTATTATATTAATTTAGAATCTTTAGATGAAAATTTATTCTATTTTACTCACCATTAAACTTATTCAAATTTATAGGGACAATCTTCAATTACAGCTGATAATGACACTGACATATGCTCAAAGCCTATGATCACACCTCACAAAAGAAAAAAAAAAAGCAATACCTCAGATTGTGAAATTACTGGAGTCACTCAGGTGCCGAGTCCAGAGCTTTCAAAAACAAATCCATCTGTTCATGTCAAAATTGAGAAAAAGAAATGAATACTAGACATGCGGAATAGTTGCGTTCCCTTTCAATCATGTTTACGTAAAAGTACTTTAGCGTGTCTACTTAAGAACTTTTATATGGAACTTTTATTGAACTTATATATTGGTTATGGTTTGTAATACTTTTATATTTCTTTCATCTACTTTTTCATTTAAATATAAAGTTACAATTTCTTAGATACATCAATGCAATATACTTACTGATTTGACGTTGCTATGTTAAATTATCATTTGTGAATCCCACTATTGATTGAGTTTCTCTGAAGCGTAAAACTTAGCAGGCCACATGTCATGCCAACATAGCTATGTTTAGAAGGTGATTATGGATAAAACAAAATAATAACAATTTTAAATGATTATTCTATTAAAAATATAAATTAATACTTTAATACTTATAAAATAATTACGACCCATGTAACACGGGTAAAAATACTAGTTTATTTTATATTGAAACAAAACGGAAAAGGATATCAAAGCGGGGATTTGAACCCAGACCAAAAGACAATGAAGCCACGCGGTTACCACTACGCTAAACGAACTAATTGTTCACCCGAAGCCCACTTCTAATTTTTGTTGCTTGATTGGCTTTATTTTTGTTTATGTGTGACTTCTTTGCTTGGGCCCAATTATTTTATGTGATTCATTTATTTGATTATTAGCCTAATTATTTTATATCTCATTTTAACCTTGTGAATATTTGTCTAATCTTTTATAGTTATCATTTTCTTTTTAATTTGTTTTCATGTTTGTAAATACGTATCTTGGTCCCTTGTTATTGTACACAGATAATTATTTGATAATTTGGATTCTCCACTCATGTAAATATAATTGATTTGTCTTCTTTTTTAATGTTACAATGTTTAATGATGTTAATGGAATAGCATTTATATCCTTAACATTATCGGGTATGGCCATTTACTAACCTAAAATCGAATTATGAAACATCGTTTATTCTAACTTAAAAAATAACGAATTCATTCTTCAAGCATTGACGTTAATTGAATAACATTTTTATCAATAACTTTAAATGGAAATATTGAGTATAGTCATTTGCTAATTCAATAATGTGCATAATTTCGAAATCTCTTTGAAAATAATTTCTCTCAAAATAAGTGACGTTAATTGAATAGCATTTCTATCAATAATGTCATTTGAACTGTAAAAGAATTCGTTGTTTAGCCATTTACTAACTTGAATCCTTTACAAAAACGAGCTTGTGTTCTCAAATAAACCGCTTTCAAGTTAATCCTTTTTTCAAAAATATATAAAAATCTAAACAATGTTTCTCTTTCAAAAATTAAAATTCATATTTTCAAAACACAAAAACAAACATCATTTTTTTATAATTTTTAGAACTACGTGGCTTTGATTTCTCCATTGCACCCAGAGATATGTAGTAGCGGAAACTGAACCCGTCAAGCCAAATAAATAAAAAATTCTTTTCTTTTTAACTGAAATTCAATTCATTTTTCAATTAAAAATACAAAAAATAAAAATAACAAAAACAACAAAAATAATTTTAATTTTCATGAAAATGGGTAAAATAAATATTTTCAAAATTAACAAGTTTTGCACGGTTATTAGAGGTAATCATTTTTTTTAATGGATGTTGTAGGATACTAACACCTTCCCTACACATAAATGACTCATGAACCAAAATCTGGTTTCGAAGACCATTTTTCTTTTAAAGGGTTTTTCCAAATGTTTTCCCTTAAAATAAACTTTGGTGACGACTCCATTGAAACTCAATTTTTCCTAATTTGTTCGCAGACCCATCGTGATCCCGGTTTCAACAACTTTTAAATATTAATAACTACAATTCCAAAAAAAAACGCATACTGAAAATGAACTGACGTGAAAACAGCCATTAACAGGTCTCCATGGCAACCACTTTGCAGGGGTGATTCGAAAATAATTTCCGCCATTTCAAAATCAATTTTCATTCAAGGAATCATTTGCCCATAGGAAGAAGAAGCCCCAAAAGAATTTCGAAAAATAGTCTTAGATTTTCGCACACAAACATATTGAAAAACATTCTAAAAATAAACCAAAAACACAACAAAACACCACTTTACAGGAGTGATTAAAAACCATCTCCCAATTCGAATCAATAAGAAGTGATTTATACAAAATATAACCAACAAATTTGGAGGAAAATAGAATAATCTAACAACAATGTTGGCCTTGATACCACTTGTTGGAATTACCAAATAACAGACAAAATACATTGTGTCAAATTACCAAGACTCTTGAGTTTTAAAATATACCTGGATCCATTGACGTTGACCGGAGGTTGTAGCGGAATAGTCTTTTGGTGCAATGATCTTCCTCAGCCAAATAACCGGATTCCTCAAATGGGACTAGATATTTCTCTTCTGATGAGGATACATAGAGACGTGTTTCTGATTTGGCGTATTGGGTAGGGGTGTTCATATCCAATCCAATCCAATGCAAACCGCAAAAACCGAACTGAAAAACCGAAAACCGAATCAAACCGAAATCCAAAAAACTGCAAACCGCAAAAAACCGAAATTTTTTATTGGATTGGATTGGTTTTCGGATCCTATGTTGAAAACCAATCCAATCCAATCCAAACCGAACTTATATATAATATATTATTACTTATAAAATAATCATATATTTATACTTGTATACATATGTATTGATAAAAATACTTATACTATTGTATTTTTTATGAAGATGATATCATGTTAATATTTCTAAAAATATATCAATATAAAACTAGTTTTAAATTAGTTTTCATGGCTCATGTCATTCTTTTTATATAAATTTATATTAATTTTAATAAATATAAGTTTCAATAAGAAAACGTTTACTATTACTTCATTATTTTATCAATTTTATCAAATATTTATTGTCACTTTAAAAAACCGAAAATCATCCAATCCAATCCAATTTAAATTGGATCGGATTTGAAAAAATATCAAAACCGATCGGATGATGAAATGACAAAACCGTAATGATCGGATCGGATGATTTTTTTGCCTCAAAACCGATCCAAACCAAACCGCGAACACCCCTTGTATTGGGAGTCGTGACCATCTTTAAGATTTGGCTTAAATAAGTTTTTGGTCCCTCAAATTAAACTCATTTTTTCATTCAGTCCCTCCACACTTTTTTTATGATTTACATCCTTGGTTAATTTTCTGCTAATAGTTTTAGTCCCCGGAGTTAAGTCCAATCTGTTAAGTGATGATGTGACCAATTAAGTGCCACATCACACCAAGCCACGTGTACAAATTTTGCCACGTCAGATTTTTTAACCCTTCAAACAATGAGCCATTTAATTTAATGACCGAAGCTGTTAAGACGAGTCTATGTCCTCCATGACCCCGGATTCCCAACGCTTCATTTTCCTACCCTGCATCCGAGAAAAGAGCTCTATTGCTGCTATGAGAGAGATGATTTTCGGAGAAGCAATTACGTAACCTATTAATATAATTAGGGATTTGTTTTTAGAAAATGATTATATATTACTAAATGGAAGAAATAGATCCAATTACATCAAGATGGGCAAGGTGCGCAACTTCAGTTGGCACTTTTACTATCCAAATAGATTCAGAGAAATTAAAAACCATTTTGACAACGTAGTTAACTATTAAATTACATGATCATGGCACATACTGCAGCAAAGACAAGAAATAGATTGGGGAGACCATCCTTTTGCACTCAGATACAACATCTGCAATATATCAGCACAAGAGTTGTTCTTCCATATCTGAACCAAGGTTAAGCAATCTGACTCAAAATCCACTTCACTAAACAAGAGGTCCGGCGCCAGCTGTAAATCCCAATCAGTTCACTTTGTTTCATCTATTTTCACCTCCCAATTGTATTCAATATATACTTTGTTGTTGTAGCCAATATGGTTCCTGCATAGTCCTTGAATACTGCTGCCCCAAAGCCAACACCATTATTTGATCTAACAGCAGCATCGAAATATGCTTTTATTTTGTTATAGGCATAGGTGTTTGCCATGTATGGTTTGTGTATGGTTTCCTTGGTGAGGCCGATTTAAATTTGGGTGCCCATTTGGACCTCTAAATCAGCTATTAATGGGGAATACACCTCAGCAGGCCACATTGGTTAAAAAATTCTAATGTGGCGAAATTTGTACATGTGGCTTGGTGTGATGTGGCACTTAACTGGCTACATCATCACTTAATAAATTGGACTTAACCCCAGGGACTAAAACTACTAACAGAAAATTAATAAGGGACATAAATCATAAAAAAAGTGTGGAGGGACTAAACACAAAAATAAGTGTAATTTGAGGGACTAAAAACTTATTTAAGCCTTAATATTTTAAACCTATTAGGGTTCCCATTAACCCCTAACGGTCAAATCTGGTTTCCACTTATTGAGCCCATATCAGTTTTTCCCATTTGCAGTCTAAAGGCTCACTAAAATTAGATCACTTTTATTGAGCCCAACTAAATGTAAATAACTAATATAAATGCTACAAATAATATATTTATATATATAGCCCATATTAATTATTAGAAATAAAATTTCTAAAATATTGAAATTGCCAGAGCACCTCAAGAACTCCACATCATATGTAACACTCCAGCCTATACCGCTCTACAAAATACTCAGTAAAATTTGTCATTACTGAGTTATGGTGCTCACTATTATACATCCTTTATTAAAAGTTTGTAACTTACAACCTCCATAGTGAGGCCCTATTGTTTGGTTGTTTGGTCTTAGGATTATCTTTCTCCAAATTATTCAATATTATCTTCGGTCCTATTTATAAAGATGAGTTACTACCTTAGTTAGTAGTAATTTTATCAATATTTTAATTATTTAATATTAAAGATATTTCTATAATAAAATTTAAAATTATGGTATTATTAATAACAATTAACTGATTTTAAGGCAGACGTTAATGGAAGATGAAGAATAGGAACGATGTAAGTAATCTGACTTAAAAAAGGAATTCCAAAGCTGAGTGATTTCAGTGTAATCCCTAAATAAGTGGAGATTTGTTTCCTTTTCTCCATGACACAGGGGCATATATCATTAGTAGAGAGTTTCCTGAGAGATTGCTGAGTATTATTAAGAAGACCTTGGGATGCAATCTTCCATATGAGGAGACGGATTCTTTGGGGGCCTTGCCAACCCCACACCTTCTTCATCAGTCTGTCAGGGGAGTGAGAATTTGTGCAGGTAATAAATTCATATGCTGAGCTAATAGAAATCCAACCATCACTGGACCATTTCCAAGTAACTAAATCCATCCCAGAATTTATACTAGGGGGAGCAGTTCTTTTAGCCTTATTTCAAATGTTGGCAGAGAGGAGATTTTCAAGTCTGTCCATGTCCCACCATCCTTCAGGATTAATAAAATGAGCAACAAGAGCTTGAGTATCTGGAACAGAGATATGTTGGGTAGCTAGATGCAGCAGTGGACCCACCTCAGGAATCCACTCATCAGACCAGAACCTGCAGCTCTCACCATTCTGCACTCTCCAAGTAATGTTAGAAATGAATTTATTCTAAACACAACAAATACCTTGCCATAAATTAGAAGTTGAATTCTTAGGTATAACCTTAGGAATTAATTCACTACCAAAATTATATTTCGATCTAATAACCTGCACCCACAAATCTTGAGGATTATGAATTAAGCTCCAACAAAGCTTCATAATATATGCTTTGTTTAAGTATCTAGATTTTCTTAATCCTAGGCCACCTAATAATTTAGGACTACAAATTTTATCCCAACCAATTAGGTGGATTTTCTTTTTCTCTTGGGTATCTCCCCATAAAAAATTCCTACTCAATTTGTCAAGATCCTCACAAGTAGATTTAGGAAGCCAATTGGATTGCATAAGGTATGAAGGGATGGCATTTAACACAGATTTAGTTAGTGTTAATCTACCAGCAAAAGATAAAGTCTTAGCTTTCCACCCAGATAACCTTTGTTTAGCCCTACCTATAACAGAATTAAAAGTATTCCTATTAACTCTATCATGAATAATGGGAACACCAAGATACTTACCTAAGTATTCAGTTCTTTTGAAGCCCAGGGCCTCAGATATCTCCTCCCTCACCCGGCAACAAACATTATTGGATAAAAAAAACACGAGTTTTTTTTTCATAACTGACCTTTTGCCCTGAACTAGAGCAGAAAAGATCAAGGATAGTTGTAATAATTTCAACTTGATCAAGGTTAGCCTCATCAAAAAGAATAAGATCATCGGCAAAAGCCAAATGGGAAATTTTAGGACCCCTCCTACCAATTTTAAAAGGTTTCAAAAATTATGGTTCACGGCTAAATTAATAAGATGAAACAGCCTTTCTATGCAAAGAACAAAGATGTAAGGAGAAATAGGGTCTCCTTGCCTGATACCTTTAAATGGATAGAAAGGGTCTAAAGCTTCCCCATTAAAAAGGACTCTCATATTAGGAGTAGTAATGCAAGCATTTATAATATCACAGAGCTTATTTGGTATGCCAATATCTTTTAGTGTATCACTTATAAAATCCCAGTTAAGCCTATCATAGGCCTTCTCTAAATCTATCTTGATTGCCATCCAACCTTTTTTTACCTTTTCTCCTTTTCATGGAATGAATAATTTCTTGGGTTATAATGATATTGTCCCTACTTTTCCTACCAGCTATGAAACTGCTTTGGTTAGGACCAATGATGAAATTCATTATATTCTTTAATTTCTGGACAATAATTTTAGTAATTACTTTGTAAGAGACATTGCATAAACTAATTGGCCGAAATTGACTTAGATTGACAGCCCCTCAATCTTAGGAATAAGGGTAATTAGAGTATCATTTATCAAGGCAACTTTACTAGGATCATCAAAAATATCTTTCACAAGCTTACACAAGTCTTTACCAACTGTATCCCAATGAGTTTGATAAAAAAAAAGCATGAATACCATCTAAACCGGGGGCTTTCAACCCACCCATAGCAAAGACAGTATTCTTAATATCCTCATTAGTTATAGGAATTTGAAGGCTATCAATATAATCTTGAGACAAAGTGGGGAAATAATTATTTAAGCAGAAAGTAGAGCATAAACCCTGATCCTGGAATAAGTTTTTAAAATATTGTAAAGTCATTTGCTCTAATTCAGGTAAATCTGTAACAGTAGACCCATCATCACTTACTAGATTCTGAATTTCATTATTTTTCCTCCTAGTAATTGTAGAACCATGGAAATATTTAGTATTTTTGTCCCCAAAAATTATTTTATTGCATCTAGCCTTTTGGAACCACAAAAGTTCTTCTTGAAAGGCCATTTCCTCATATTCTTTCCACAATTTTTTATGTAATTTCTCAAGGTTAGTGTCCCTGCCCATCATTAATTTATTAGAGATACCATTCATCCTTCTAATTAGAAATCTCTTTCTCTACCAATATGAGCAAACACCTCTTTATTCCAAATTTGGACTTTAGATTTAAAATCTCCTAGAGTAGAGAACCAATCCCTATCACCAATCCAATGATCCTTTACAAACTCATTGAAATTTGGGTGGGTAAGCCAAGCAGCAATGAATCTAAAAGGTCTACAATGTTTATTAGGAGGAATAGAAAAATCAAAATCCATCATAACAGGCCAGTGGTCAGACTTGAAACAAGGAAGATGAACAATAGTAGCATTGGGGAATCTAATTCTCCAATCCATATTAATTAATCCCCTATCAATTCTCTCAAGAAGATTACCTCTTTTCCAAGTAAAAGGTCTGCCTTTAAAACCGACATCCACAAGATTGCAATCTGAGATCATGGATTGAAATTGAGACATACCACGAAAAGTAGGATTACTAACACCTCCCTATCTTTCTTCAGAATTATAAATAGAATTAAAATCTCCCACCAAACACCATTCAGTCATGGAACCAGAAATATTACACAGGTCTTCCCAGAGTAAGTTCCTGTTAATGACCTGAGGGCTAGCATAAATAGATGTCAGATACCAAGGAGCAGTTTGCTCATACTGGATCTCCATATGAACAAACTGCCTAGAATGAAATAAAACATTAATAGACCAATTAACACCATCCCACATAATAACAAATCCACCAGCATGCCCAGCAGAATAAAAATTTTTATAAGAGTCAAAGCCTAATTTCTTAACAGCTTTCTCAGCCTTAATACCACTAGCATGGATTTCCAGCAAAATCACCAGATTTACCTTATATAAAGCATTTATATCTTTAATTAGACTACTAAATCCTTTTGCAAGGATTCCTCTACAATTCCATGTAATAAAATTCATTTAAACTTATTCAAAGTAGAGGGGTCCTTAGGACCGGAAATACCTGGTGCATCAGCATAATCTTACATGACCAAATCTGAGATTAGATTACCTACTTTGATAGAAATCTGGTTGGATATATCTGGTGGCTTGGGCTCCTTTTGGACACCTAAACTGGCAGCAATATAGTCTTCTTGAAGCTGAATAAATTTATCTCTTCCCCCAGTCATTTGTTCCATAATTTTCATTATAAGCAGGTGATCTTGTTCCATGTTAAATTTGTCCTCTTTAGGTTGTTTCTCCTCCTCAGAACGGTTGGATTGATGCACATCTAAAATCTTGTGAGGATATTGAGCATGAATCATATTTGACCTATGTTTTGCACTTGGATTAGATTCTGTATTCTTATTTTTCACTGGAGCTTGACTTGGCTTTCTTCCATTATGCTTTTTGTTCTGCACATTTTGAGGATTTTTCCCTGCAGCAGGGTTTCTGATCCTTTGATTAGTATTCTGCACTCTTTTTGTTTGTTCAGGAATGACTTCCTCAGTCTTGGCTTCCACCTCCTCAGATTGAAGCAATGCAAATCTTGATCCCTGGTTTGGTTCCTGGTCTTCTTGTACTCTGTTATTTTGAGTAGGCAATTTATTCCTCAAGCTCTGATTTTCAGTTCTTCTCCTCTAGGGTTTCTTGACAATCATCCAAGGACCAAAAGGCTCTTCCTTAGGTTGATTCTGCCCTATATTGATCTCAGTATTTGCATTGGCCATATTCTGGTCCTGAGCCGCTTGATGTTTGACAAGAGTTAGGCTTGAACTTTCTGCAGTGGTATTTTCTTCTTGATTACCCGATTTAGACCCATCCTCACTAGGATTAGCTTCTTGATTACTGTAATTTGGAGCTAAATTTTCTGTACATGCATCAGCTTTATGGCCATACTTACCACAACTGAAACAGATTAGATGTAGACCTTCATATTCTACTTGAAGAACCAAGTTCAGAATCTCTATCTCAGGGATTAATGGCTTAGATAAATCTATTTCTACGCATATACGTACAAACCTTCCTCTTGAATGCAAAGAAGTTAGGCTATCAATTTTGAGCATTGATCCCAAAATGTTACCTATCCTGGTTAATATGATGTCATGATATAATTCAATAGGAAATCTTGGAATTCTGATCCAAATAGCTACCTTCTTTATTTTCCTTGCTTCTTCTAGGAACAGTGGCCTCCATCTTTGGACAATAAGGTAATGATCCGTTATCATCCATGGACCATCAACAAGGACATGTAAGTAATCCTCCTTCTCAGTGAAATACACAAGATAGTAATCCTATGGCATGTCAATAAATGTTATTGGGTTTTTGCAATCCCATTGACGTCTTAATATTGTCTCCAAGAACTGCATTGTTAGTCTATTTCCCAACACTTTGACTACCAAAGCTTGTTTCCAAGGTACACACAAATTAATATATTCTTCCTCTGTAACTGGAACCTTTGGTCTGAGAGGATTTTGCTGCTGGCCAGGATTCTGCTGCTGGCCATAATACATATCCATGTCATACATGGATTTTTCTTCATCGCTGGATTCCTCCGCCGGAACCACCACATCATCAACATCAAACAGTGGTGTATTATGAAGGTCAACCTGATGTAGGACTTGGTCCTTGTAAGAGGGCCTTACCTGAGAGCTATCCCTAAAAAGCTCCCCTTGAGAATTCTCATTCTCAGGCCCAATCTTGACTTTCTTGGTGATGCGGATGACCAGATCTTTTTCTTACTTGGAGAGTTCGTCCATCTTTTTTTCTTCTGTTCCATTAAGCTTGGTATTTGAATTCATCGTGCGATATTTAAAGGTTTATTTTAAAACCAACATTGATGCTCCTTTTTCTAATTTAGAAGAGTTCATAACATAAAATCTAGCACAACTCGAGGGTGATTTTCTAGGCCTAATTAATCCATTGAATTTCATTCTTGCAAAATTCTAAATATTGTTAATTCATTTATATTGGCCTAGTTTTTGGATATTTCTTTTTTTTGAAATTGTTTTTATATAGTAATGACACTAATGATAAGATAAACCATCTTAAGCTTAAAGTGTTTTAATGATGACAACCCCTTAAGTGAGTTAAAAATTACAAGTTCAGTCTGAGATCTTTTTATGATCTAATATAGATGTTTGAGTGTGCAGAATAAGTTAAGATAGATAATGAGATCAAGTTAAGAAAACTATCAGACAGATTTAAGAAGCTTGATTAGACATGCACCAAGACCCAACATCATCAAAACCTTCTCGTAATCAAGAATCAAGTCTCAACAAAAAACAAGAAGAAAGTCATCACTTGCAGACTTGAGAAGACAAGCACAAATGTTAATATCCAAGTTAAGGAACAAAGTTGAGAAGCATCTTGAGATTATAACACAAGACAAGCGTTGAGGTGGACAAGTCACACTGACACAAAGATAAAAAGATAAAAAGAGTTATTAGAAAGACCAACAACTACATAACAACAAGTTTGCCAAAGAAAGATATAAAATGAGGAAGACAATTCAAAAATAGTAGAAAAAACCAATCAAACAATGCCAAAACTCTAGAAAAGTTCATAGCGATCAATCTCCTCATATTCCTACTTTCTTATTCGATTGTTTTTCTCTATAAATCAGCTTTATGAACTATTTAGTGGAAATTGTTATACTTAGCTTACGTAATTCATAATATATCAACATTGTAAGTGTTAGATATTCAAGCAAACACTTCACTCTTAATTTTTCATTTTTGTAAGCATTCAACCTAACTAGAGAAAGGTTCTTAGCGTAGGTTTGAGTAATTGACGAGCTTGGAGAAGCTATAGAAAGAATACTCTGAAGCCTGGAAAAGCTTTAAAAGAAGAATACTCAGAAGCCTGAAGAGACTCTTGAAAGAGAATACTTAAGAAGTATGGAAGAACTCTAGAAGGAGAAAACTCAAGTGTTAAGAGGCCTGAAGAGGCGAAGTGAAGAATACTTGTAGCTGTTCAAGGAAGAATAGTGAAAATCTCACTTTGTGTGGGGACTGAACGTAACCCAAGTCATTGGGATGAACCAGTATAAACTTGGTTGTCTTTTTCCCTCCTCCAACTTTAATTTGCTTCTTATATTTACTGAATATTGTGTGTTGTGAGTTTTATCCCCGGACAAGTGTACCCGTCGATTAGAGTAAAATGAAGTATTTAAAACCCCAAATATCGTCCTACAAAGATTAAGTAACAATATTTAATTAAATTAAATCCTTAATAAAGAGATAAGAGAGAAAGATAATGATTTGTTGGTTGAGATAAATGGGGGAAAGAGAGAAAGTTAAGCAAGGAAGCAAGCAAATACAATTAGGATTCAGTTATGGAAGTGCCCAAGGCATCTGGTTTCACTTATGTGCTTGCTAGATTTCCCCCAATTCCCCCTATAAATTGTGTCAAGCTAATTGTCAGTCACTTATTCTAATACTAAAAATACCCAATGATCATACAATATTGATAATTTTCTCTTAAAACACTATCCCCATTAATTATGCAAGATAATGGATTAAGAAAAGCATAAAGAACCGATAAGTTTGTTAATCTAATAACTAAGTGGAAACATAAAATTAAGATTGATCATACAAAATCTAGATCCAATTTACCTTATAGATTTGTTAATTTTAGAAAAATCACATTATATACCATAATCGCTTTTAGGTCTTAAAATATATTTAGAATTTATTATTGTCCTAAATTTACCAATTCTTCACATACACAAAGTTCACACATTTTTGACACGATAGAAATTAAGGATATTACATTTAATATCTGGGATATAGTAGGAGAATATTAAGGAGATTCAAACATACTAGACTCGTGATAGATATGCCTTGGAACATTGGATTCAAAGTTTACTCCCTCGAGGTCAATTTTAATTTTTGATTTATCTACCGATATTTAGATGAGACTCCTTCCGTTATATTTTGAGGTTATAGTAATTTAATAAAGGCTTAAATATATTTTTAGTCCCTTAAGAATTAGTGAATTTTGTGTTTAGTTTCTATAAAATTTTTCACCTAAGTTTAGTCTCTCGTTAATTTTTCGTTTCCAAATTTAATCCTTGTTGTTAATTGGTGATGTTACGTGATGACCTGACACTGTTACAATATCCTAACGTGTGTCTATTTACGTTGATGTGGCTGCCATGTTGGATTTTGTTGAAATTATTTTGTCCCAAATTTTTTAATTATTAATTATAATATTAACTATTTTAATATTTAAAACAAAAAATAACAAATCCCTCTTATTTTTTAGTACTGTATATATTATGGAGGAAGAATATTTCAGTGAGGAATTGGAAAGTTGTGATGATATATACGATACTAAAAAATAAGAGGGATTTGTTATATTTTTGTTTTAAATATTGAAATAATTAATATTAAAATTAATAATTAAAAAAATTTAGGGCAAAATAATTTCAATAAAATCCAACGTGGTAGTCACATCAGCCTAAATAGACACGTCAACATACTGTAACAGTGTCAGGTCATCACTTAACTGCACCAATTAACGACAAGGATTAAACTTGGAAACGGAAAATTAATGGAAGACTAAATTTAGGTGAAAAAATTTATAAGGACTAAACATAAAATTTACTAATTTTTGAGAGAATAAAAACATATTTAATGTTTGCTTATATTCCATTTGATTATCAATTCTCTTTAATAGCTTCATTGAGTAATTTTTTTTTCTTTTTTGAGATTTAGATTTGATTCAGACTCATCTTATACTCCTAAAATATTTACATATGAAATAAATTTGTTTATTTTTTTTTTCTAATTTTTCTTTTATTTCTTCTAAGTCTTGCTCAATTCATTTTTCTAACTTAATGTTTTCTAAATTTTTTCGAGTAACATTAATTAACATTTATTTAATATTACTTTAAATAACACTTAAAAAATTCAGATCATATTTCTTAATCTATGTATGTTAATCTTTTTAATGAACCTTGAAAGACATTAATTAATTATACTATTTTTTAGTTTAAACGGTTGACCCCGAGATTCCGTCCAGGTTCATGCGTCCGCAGCCGCGCCCACCCGCCCCTTAAATACTAGCTCATATACATATCTATGTCCTTCAGATATTTTATGTTCCACGCGCTTTATGTAAGTGCACTTTGCTTTTTGGGTCTCTTATCAAATAATTGAACGAATGGACTTAAATAATTCGATAAAATATAGTAATATTACATAATATGCTGTTATTTCGATGTTAAATATAAGTAACTTAAAATTTAATTTTATTAGTTTTAAATATAAGTAAAATTTAACTATTTCTCCACATTAAATATTAATATCCCACAATATCTTTATTTAATTTATATTTTTTTTAATGATTCATTTTATAATAAATATTAAAGAAGGGTAATATAATAAATATTATTTATTTATTATGTAAGTTTAAAAAATTTAATGAGCTCAACTAATATTCTTAATTAGTATAAATTAATTAGCTTTTACTTATATTCAAGACCATAATAATATTCTCTAAGCATAAAACATGTTTATTATATACAAAATAAAATCCAAATATAAAAATTAGTTTTAATTAAATCCAAAGAGTAATACAGAGCCCGTTTGTTTAAAATTATTTCTTAAAAGAATTACTTCTTTTTTTAAAAAAATCACTTATATGAACTTTTAAGATGTTTGTCTAAACTTTTTTCAAGAAGCAGAATCAGAAAATAATCAGTTTTCTGCTTTTTTAAGAAACAACTTAGAGTTGCTTATTGAAAAAAAACAGTTAAAATAGAAGAGAGAGAAAACCTTTTAACAATGTGAAAACATTTATTGTAGCAAATAAATTACTTTTTATGATTGTAGCCAAATGAAAATTTATTTCTGATTATACATGAATCTTTAAAATAAAATCAATTTTTTTAAACATTTTAAAAAAGTATTTCTTTTAAGCACAAACAAACTGGTCAATTATTCACATTTCAAGATTAACCAAATTTAAAGAGAAAAGTTTTGCATCCTTTAAAGTGAAAATTTTACATAATTATCTCATATATAAATTTTATATCTATTCCTATTCATAATGTTTCTCTCTTTATAAATGCCTGAAAGAATTAACCTTGTGTTTGAATAGAGAAATTTAAAATTACTAGAATTCATGTGTTAAAATAGTAGAAGAAAGAATTTCAAATGACTAATAGAAGGATTTTTTATGAAAAATAGGAGAATTTCAAATGACAAATATTAAGAGAGAATTTCAATATTTCTCTTTTATGTTCAAACTTTTTAGATTGTCATTGTCAATTCCTCTCATTTTAATAATTCACTCAACATTGTGTATTACAATTTTGAGAATTCTAAAATTCTCCATCCAAACACATGATAAGAGAAATTAATATAAAATTTTCAGACCGGGATTTTCTACCGTCAGAAAACTAACTACACCCGTTCCAATTATAATCAGACGGCTATAAAATTTTTTATTATTTTCTAATACATCCATCCATGAATTCAAGAGTCAAGATCTCCTCCGATTATTTTTAAATTGCAGAGGATCCTCGTCCAAAATTTTCAGCTAATAGCACTTTACTTTGAACGGGAGCGTGGACGCGTGGTGGGTGTGCGCGTACGTCACTGCTCATCTCAGCAAATAACACTTTACTTTGAAGAACCTCTCGTGGGAGGCACGTGACTGCGCACATACAAAAGAAACAAAACAAAACAAGGCCAAGTTTGCATTCGCCCTCTCAATCGAACCATTCACTATTAGCTTTAGATTAGATAATATTTAGCATTTGGTAGCATCCAATAGCTCCTGCTCACTTTTCACTCTCACTCACATCACAACGCAAAACCCTCCTCCTCTTCCAATTTCTCTTCTTCGCTGTTCAACTCATGACGAAGTCGTTTGGAGCTGCGTCGGCGCTCAGCGACCACAAGGTTCAGATCCCAAGCTTTCATGGCTTGAGGTCTGCATCCGCTTCTGCTCTCACTCGCAATGCCCTCTCCATCCCTTCATCCACTCGCTCCGTCTCACTCATACGCGCTGTCTCCACGGTTTCTCAACTTCTTCCCTTCACCTACTTCAATTTCATCTTCTTTTTTATTTTAATTTTAAATTATCCGTTACTCTGGTTTATGCTTTGTGATTTATCTGCGATTATTAGTTTCATTTTGCTATTTTTATTCGTTAATATTTAAAAAACAAGGTAAAATTATATGGTGTTAGCTAGTAGCTAGACTCTGGAATGTGGAAATTTTTTGTGCTTGCTCTGAAGTTGTTGTCGTTGCAATTTCTTTGTAGCCTGCAAAGTCTGAAGCTGCCACTGAGAAGCGCAGCAAAGTTGAGATATTCAAAGAACAGAGCAATTACATAAGATATCCTCTTAATGAGGATTTGTTAAATGATGCCCCTAATTTAAGTGAAGCTTCCACGCAAATGATTAAGTTTCATGGTAGCTATCAGCAGTACAATAGAGAGGAGCGTGGCTCCAGAACCTACTCGTTTATGATACGTACTAAGAACCCTTGTGGGAAGGTTTCAAACCAACTCTACTTGACCATGGATGATCTTGCTGACCAGTTTGGAATTGGGACACTTCGTTTGACTACTAGACAAACATTTCAGCTCCATGGTGTTTCCAAGACCAACCTTAAAACAGTAATGGGTACCATTATCAGAAATATGGGCTCAACTCTTGGTGCATGTGGTGACCTGAACAGAAATGTGCTTGCTCCCCCTGCTCCCTTTGTGAGGAAAGATTACCTCTTTGCTCAACAGACTGCGGAAGACATTGCTGCTCTCCTGTCTCCTCAGTCTGGTTTCTACTATGATATTTGGGTAGATGGGGAAAGGATTGTGTCATCAGAACCACCTGAGGTAGTTCGGGCACGAAATGACAATTCTCATGGTACAAACTTCCCAGATTCACCTGAGCCCATCTATGGAGCCCAGTTCTTGCCCAGGAAATTCAAAATTGCAGTTACCGTGCCAACTGATAACTCTGTCGATATTCTCACAAATGATATTGGTGTCGTTGTTGTTACTGATGATGATGGGGAGCCTCAAGGATTCAACATTTATGTAAGATGAATCTTAAATGAGAGTTGCTTGAAAGTTTTTCTGCCATTATTCTGACTTGGATCTTGTAATTATTCTTGCAGGTTGGTGGTGGAATGGGAAGAACACATAGGTTGGAAAGCACTTTTCCCCGCTTGGCTGAACCATTGGGTTATGTACCAAAAGAGGATATTTTGTATGCAGTGAAAGCAATTGTTGTTACACAACGAGAAAATGGAAGAAGAGATGACCGCAAGTATAGTAGAATGAAGTATTTGATCAGCTCGTGGGGAATTGAAAAGTTCAGAAGTGTAGTTGAGCAATATTATGGCAAGAAATTTGAACCTTCCCGCAACTTGCCGGAATGGGAATTTAAAAGTCATCTTGGGTGGCATGAGCAGGTTGGTTCTCTAGATGAATGAATAATATCGATGTTGTTGTGCCTGCTTGTATGTATACTCCAAATTATTGTTTGTTGATCCACTCCATCATAGTTATATAGATTTCTGCACAATGAGAAAGTTGGTTGATCGGATTTTGGAATGTTTCATGTCTATTTTTGCATTTAATAGTTGATATGATAACAATGGATCTTCATGCATGTCATCTTACCTGCAAAGAGTACACTTGTTTCAGTTCTGTTTTGCCTGAAAAGGTATGTTAGGCATAACATAGAAACATAAAAATTTGGCAGATTAGGTAAATGAAGTTTATAGTTCAGTCTGATATTTCGGTGCTTTGTAGATTTTATTTACCTCATTTAACTGTGCATATGTGTATTAAGTTTTCCTATGTGACTGTGAGAGAAGTACAGCCTATCTCCCTTTTATGCAGTTGAGCAATCTGTAGTTAGCTAATTCCTTGGTGATACGTCTTTGGTTAAACTACAGTTCCATGTCCTAATGTTATATGGGCTCATTTGTTCGATTTCATCTTCCAGGGCAATGGCAGTTTATTTTATGGCCTTCATGTTGATAATGGTCGTATTGCTGGAAAAATGAAGAAGACATTGAGGGAGGTTATTGAGAAGTATAATTTGAATGTTCGGATCACTCCAAATCAGAACATCATATTGACTGATATTCGTGCTGCATGGAAGCGCCCCATCACAACCACTCTTGCTCAAGCTGGTCTTCTGGTGAGATTTTCACAACTTTTATGCTTACAGATTATACCCTTACCCTAAGGGTGTGTTTGGGAGTTTGGAGGGAAGGGAAAGGAAAGAGTTAGGAGAAGAAAGGGGAAGGAAGGAGGGGGAAAGCTTTGTAAGTTAAAGAATCAGAGAGCTAAACTCACAAACACATGGGAGGGAAGAATTTCCTACAAACCCCCCCTTCCCCTTCATTTTCTAACACAAACATACCCTAATTGTTTTTGTGTTAAACTATATTTGTTAATAAATTATTTGACACACTTGTCCGTGCTTATTTAATACTTGATATTTCTCATTTACCCTACATTATTTCATTTAGAGGTCATAATTTAGTAGTTTCATTGTGTTGGGTTTAGAACACAAATTATTCTTACAAGCCCTGCATTATAGACTAAAACATTTTCACATGGATAACAATTTGTAACTCGTAGGTGTTTATATATCTGATTAGGTGCTGCTTTTATGATGGAACTATTTTTTTGTGGGCAATACTGGGGAATGTTAATTTTTTTTCCACTCACTTTCAAGTGATGTGTGACATGTATAATGAATTGGTGACTTGGTGTTTGATAATTACTTTATTATATCTGTTGGAACACTGGTTAATTTCTTCAATACTACTTTTGCTTGACAATTGACATCATGCTCAATGTTAGTTTGCTCCTCCTTTTTTCCCCTCTATTATTTTATTTTTTATTTCATCGCTATTATTTCCTCTCTATTACTTTGCTCCTCTTATTTTGTTTGTTTTTCAATGTATAGAGTATTTCTATTAGACCTATAATGACCCTGTTTTGCTGTCAACAGCAACCTAGATTGGTAGATCCCCTCAACATAACAGCAATGGCATGCCCTGCTTTCCCATTGTGTCCACTGGCAATTACCGAAGCTGAACGTGGGATACCAAACATTCTTAAACGGATTCGTGCTGTTTTTGAGAAGGTATTGCTTCAGATAGAAGTCTAGAACTGAAGTAAATGACAGTATTGATTTGATGGATACTACTAATCAGGATACTTTAATTCTCTCTCTGCAATTCAGGTTGGTCTGAAGTATAACGAGTCTGTGGTTGTAAGGATAACTGGCTGCCCGAATGGTTGTGCTAGACCATACATGGCCGAGCTTGGACTGGTTGGTGATGGCCCAAATAGCTATCAGGTTTGTTAATCTGTGGCTCAACCCACTTACAGTTAGTAGAAAATTCCAAAAGCCCATCATGTTCACTTTTTTTTCTTCTGATACAGATTTGGCTTGGAGGAAACAAGAATCAAACGGCATTAGCTCAAAGTTTCATGGACAAGGTGAAGATTCAAGAGCTTGAAAAAGTTTTGGAGCCTTTGTTTTATTATTGGAAGCAAAAGCGTCAATCTAAAGAATCATTTGGTGACTTCACAACCCGGATGGTCAGTTTTGACTTTTAACTTTTATTTGCCGAGCCTTTTCTATTTAGTTACCTTTTAATCTTTTAAAATGATTACTATGGTTGTTAAAGTGATAGGTAAGTTTGGCCAAAGTGACACCATTTTCTGTTTATAGGGATTTGAGAAGCTTAAAGAATATGTTCAGAAATGGGAGGGTCCAGTAGTAGCACCAGCTCGTTACAACCTCAAGCTTTTTGCTGACAAGGAAACATACGAAGCAGTGGATGAATTAGCAAAGCTTCAAAACAAGAGTGCTCATCAATTGGCCATGGAAGTTATCCGCAATTATGTTGCTTCCAACCAAAATGGAAAAGGTGAATTATTTCATTAACATGGCCAAATAAGATGTGTGTGATTTTGCTTTGTGGTTAACTGGAATGGTGGATTGGCGACTGAATGAAACAATCGGTGTTGTTACTGTCGGTAACTCCGGGGATAGACTACGTTAATGTTTGGGTTTATTAGTTTTTACAGCTTTAAGCTAGAATCGCTTGGTGAACACATAATAAGCCTTTCTATAAAAAATTTTGGGCTTTCGACAACTTCGTTTTTCTTCACATTAATCCTGTTAGGTAAGTTTTTTCTTTTTTTGCAATTTTGTTGCTCCGAAAGAGTTAATAAACGAGGGTTTGTTAGTTGTAATAATGTGGTTAATTAGTGATTAGCAACAAATCGTGGTCTATCAGGGAACCATATGATGTGTTTGGGCTGGAATACAATGATTTCTTTTATCATGATGATCCCTCTAAATTTATGTCCACTGCTCGGTTTATTATTATTACTAGTATGTATACTTGTGCAATATGTGGGGAGTGTTTTTTGTTCTAATACTAGTTCCTGCACGGGTCATTTAAATAGAACATTAAATATAAGATTGATTCATTTGCGATAAATAAAAAAAAATTAATTCCTATTTATTCATAACATTAAATGATGTCAACTTGTTGAGATTTAAAATCACACATATCCATTATAGTTTTTCAATATAATACCTCTGTTAAACAATGGACTTGTCCTCATTAGTATACCTTCATATGAAAATATTTAGTGCATATGCTAAAAACATGAATTTCAAACTATTCTGTGAAATGACTTAAGAATTTATCATCGAAATATATTCTGATCATAATATTAAAAAACATAAGATAAATAAATATTTAAGTTGTAGAAAAAGTGAGTATCAAAATAGATTTTTTAACATTTTCACTATAAATAAATTTTGTATTAGCTTTATAGAGTAATATAGTTTTTCTATGGTTTATGAAAACTTATTGCTGATAATTGACCAACCCTGGCAACCATAAGACAATCTTGACATGTGGATCAATAGCAGCCAAAATGGGCTAATTTAATTCGGTCGGTTTGCAAAAGCCCACCAAAAGTTGTAGGGCTTGAGCCTTTATTTTAGAAGCTCGAATAATTTTTGGGCTTTTTAGCCTAGCCCGATAAAAGTCGTTATCGCAAAACCCACAAAATAGATTGGGCTGCTCACAAAACTCGTTGAAAAAACTGGGTTGTGCGAAAAAAAAAAATGCAAGACTCTATTTTAAAAATCCGAATAACTTTTAGGCTTTTTAACATGATCCATAAAACTCGCTATTTGCATCACGCTAGAACGGCCCCTCGAATTGCCAATTCTATGTGGATCTACTCCTTAACCCATTAATTGCGACAAAAAAACATGGGCAATATGAATAGCAAATATACAAAAAATAGGACACCGTGAATGGTAAAAAGGCAAATCAAAATCTTCTCACATTGTAGAAGTATTGATATTTTCATTATATAAGTTTCAATTTATAAAAATATATAAAATTTTCTAAATAGAACCCATAAATTATATTTGTAAATAATACTCTTTATAATGTGAAAAGATTACATATTAATAAAAGTTGGTAATGATTTTCCTCTTAATTAATATTTGTTATTGTAGTAGGAATTACTTTTTTAGTGTGAAGATGAAAAAAAAGGTTTCAAACCATATGTGAAAGAATCTCTTTGAAACATGTAAAGATTTAGAATTCATAAATATTGATAATAAATTTTATTTTAATTTATCTATTATTTTAATTGGATTATTTTATGATATATGATATAGGGAAAAATGTTGAAATCATATGGTAAAGAATTTTGAAAAATGTAAAATCAAAATTAAATTAATTATAAATAATAAAATCACATATATTTTGAAAATGCTTAAATATGTTTTTGGCCCCTCTAAAATACACGCGTTTTCATTTTCGTCCCTCTAATATTTTTTTATTTTTTACTCCCCTAAAATTTTTTCTTTTCAAAATAGTCATCGTCGTTAGATTAGTTATCAGAGTGCTAACAACTATGTTGACCTGTCTTTCTCACACATATATGGCATCCATTGTGTCAATATTTTAGTTTTATAACTTTTTTATTACTTTAAACTGTTGAAAAAATAAATTCAAAACAAATAAATTAGAAAAGCAATGTTCCAGACTCTCTCTCCCGAAGAACATTCTTCTTTCTTCTTCAACCCGTTCTGCCATTGTTGTCTTCTTCTGGAACTTCATTGTCACTGATATGAGGAAGGCACTCCATTCTCGCAGAGAACTAAGTTATATTTGGTAGCAAGTATTTCTTCTTCAACTTGTATACTACAAAGTTCCAGATTTGAAATGGCTTAACGCGTTTGTAGTAAAGTTTTTAGAATGAAATCATCTGCATCATCATATTTCTCCCAACGATCTGTGTGTAAATTTGGGGAGGAATTGATTTTGCTAACATCCAATACATCTAATCCTGGAAAAAAGTTTTGGAGATGCAGAATCTAGAATGTAAGAAACTCGAATCCCTAAATTATTTAGTCCCTCTAATATAAACTTATTTTCAATTTAGTCCCTCTAATATTCCCTCTATTTCATTTTAGTCCCCCTTATTACTCTTGAAGAACTTATGTTAGAACCACAAGAAACACTAGAAGGGGGGTTGAATAGTGTTTAAGAACTTTAAACCAATTTTGAAAACTTTTTGATAAATATTAAATGAATCATGACAAGTTGTATTGAAAAACTTGATTTATAAATACTCAAAGTTATTTGTGTTGTGCGGAAGCTTAGAAAATAAGTTTTTCAGGGTTTTAGTGAGTATGTTGAAGTTGTTAAGCTTTCTAAAATACTTCAGAAATATTTTTATTAATCTTTCAATTAACTTAGTTTCTTATTTAGAAATTGAGTTATCTGAAAAACATCTCAAGGTACCTGCTGAAGATTATTTCAGAAAATCTTTTCAGAGCTGTCTCTGAACTACTTCAGATGATTAATGATCGTCTAAAGTCTGTTTCTAACTTCTGAACTGAGTTCTTCTCAGACTCATTTCAGAGGGTTATTTCAGAGGTTCTTCAAAGTACATTTTCTGCAATACTTCAAATGATATGAGATAAGTTAAAAGTTAGTTTATCTTCTGAAAATTGTTTTACTGAAATTGTTGAATTAGAGTTTGATATGAAAATTACTTTTCAATCCCCTTAGGAAATATAAAGCTGAAAATAAATGAGTTTAAGGAAAAGAAAACTTAGCCAAGAATTTATCCTGGTTCACCCACCAACCTAGTGAGCTACATCCAGTCCCAAGGCAAACCACCACTGGATTTTCCACTATCTGAACTCAGATACAAGTATTCTTTTGCCACAGCCTCTTCAGGCGTAAACACAAGTATTCCTTTGTTTTCAACTGCCTCTCCATGCAACTCATGCAGTATTCTTTTACAAACAAGCCTCTCCAGGCTCACTGAGTATACGAGGCCTCTCCAGACACACCGAGTACACAAGGCCTCTCCAGGCACACGAGTATTCTTTCTTCCACCAAGCCTCTCCAGGCTCTCAGAAACGTAAAGTGTTTACAACATAAACTAAGTTTAGGTTTCTGAGAAACATAAACTTAATTTCATCCTATACTTACAGTTTAACTGAGTACAACTCAGGATACATTAGATGGATTCTAAGTACAGGGATACAACAGAGATAGAAGTGTTTGATTTGAATAGGCTTAAACCGATCTCTGTTTGAGGGATAACTTCCTCAGTGAATTGGCTTGATAGGATGTTGAATTTGATATTCAGCCGGTTCACTCTTAGCATAATCTCTGTCTTGGGCTTTTTTAATGTCGTCACCTTCAAAATCTTTCTTGAGGCTATTTATATTCTGATAAAATATAGCCGTTGAAGGTTGTTGATTATACCGTTGAGAAGAAGTGATTTGGCTCATATAGCCGTTGTGAAATAGCTTCTTAAACGGTTGCTTCTTCTTGAGCAGAATAGGTGTGCAGATAGTTTAGCTCTGACACACTTTAGATAAGCTCTTTTTGAGAGATTTTCCTTTAGTAGGTTGATATCTTCTTTCTCTTTCTGCTTCCTCATTTCTTTCTTCTTTCTTCTCTGTGAGTGTGCGGAGATATTGTATAAGGATCCGTTAAACTTGTCCTTTTCCCTGTTTTGTGCAAACTCCTTTTTTGCTTAGCTTTTGTTATTTTCTCCTTTCTCTTTCTTGAGCAGAGTTCCTTAAATATTTGAGCAAATCTTCTAGTTGTTGATCACGTGGTCTCTGCTTTTGTTAAGATTTCTCGTCGTTTAAGATTTGTCCACATATTCAGAGAGTTGAGAGTCCTCATATCTTCAGATAGTCTGATATATCTCATCATCTTGATCAGAGAGTATGTGTGTTCAGAAGATTGAATTCATACTTTCAGATGATTCATGAGCTTTCAGATGATTGCTTTGACTCAGCTTGATATTAGCAGATTCAACAAATACTTCTTTCAGATGATTGCTTCAAGCCTGTTTTGGTTCTTCAGATTGAGAACACTTTCAGCAAGCTTCTTTCTCTTAGTAACATTTTTTCTTCTTTTCTTCAGATGATTGCAGCTCTTGTTCTTCTTTGTCTCTTTCTTTTCTTCTGTGATCCAGATAGATAAATGATGTTGAATTGAATAGACTTAGTTCAAATAGCTTTTTGTTTATTTTGCTTGTTCAGTCTGATTCGTTCTGATCAACAGTAGATGCAGTAGGTCTGCGCACGCAATTGCTTTTTGTTGCAGGTGCAACAACAGTTGCAGAGTTTCCTTATTTGTTCAAATTATTTGAACGAGGTAGAAAAGTGATTTTGATTCTTGAGCTGGATAAGGTTAGTCCATTTGAAGGACCGTTCTTCATCCTTAGTAATGTCTTCAGAAGGTCAAACCTCGAATCTGATACTTTTCGCCTTCAGATGCACAGAGTGCTTTAGATGATCTTCGAATCTTCAGATGATAGTCACTCTTCAGACGAAATCAAGCTCTTCTATTGTCTTCAAGTCTTCAGATGATGAATATGATTTAGATGGTCCAGTCTTCTTTTCTTCTCCTCTGTTATCCTTCTGATGCAAGCTTGTCTTCAGATGATCAAGGCTTCTACAGGTCTTCAAATTGTCTTCAGATCTTCAGTGCTTCTTCAAGTCTTCAAATTGTCTTCAGATGATCAAGTCTTCTTCAGGTCTTCAAATTGTCTTTAGATCTTCAGTTCATCTTCAAGTCTTCAAATTATCTTCAGATCTTCAGTTCGTCTTCAAGTCTTCAAATTATCTTCAGATCTTCAGTTCGTCTTCAAGTCTTCAGATTGTCTTCAGATGATCAAGTTTTTACTTTTCTTCAGATTCAGTGCTTCGCTTCATCTTCTGATTCGCATTTGTTCTTCTACACTTCAGATGAGTACTTCAACCCGAGACACAATCTACAAAACAATACCTTTCTTAGTAGCACCTGTTTTCTTTTAATCTAGTCTAATTTGTTAATCATTAAAACCTAAGGATACTGAGTCTTAAGTTAAGTTTGAATGCTCAGACTAATTCTTAGACTCAACAATCTCCCCCTTTTAATGATGACAAATTAGATATGACTGGCAAATATCATAAAAGATTCAAGTCATAAAATATCATAAAAGATTCAAGTCACAGAATGATTATGTTATGTTTCATATGAGTCTTTGTTAATTGTGAAAACTCCCCCTAACCTGGATATCTTTTATCATCTTATATTTCTGAAAACATTTTTAGGGAAATTTGTTTAGTTATATTTCTCCCCCCTTTGTCATTATTAAAAAAAAAACAGATTAAGCAAAGGCACAGTCAATTTCAACAAGAGTAAGCAAAAAGATTATATTCTAAGAGTTGTCAACTTCCCCATTTTTATATTACTCCCCCTGAGAAAAACATTAATTCTTTAGATGCCAAATGTTAGCTTCTCAGATACCAGTTGTTAATTTTTTAGATACCAGCTGTTAATTGTTTGTTAATCATTAAGATCTAGGGATTCCACATGTTATTCTTTATTAAAATTTAAGGATTCCACATGTTATGACAGTGTTTTGATATAGCTTGTTATCTTCTGAGTTTCTTTCTTACTTAAAGCATTTTGTTAGTTATATATTTTTCCACCTTTTGTCATTAATTAAGAATCATTATTTCTCCCTTATTATTATTTCTCAGATTCTGGATACCAAGATTAATGCATTGACAGAAGAAATTTTTTTTTAAGAACATTATGAGAGAAAGAAAATTTTGAACAATTTTGACAAGAATTATTTGGAAGACTGGCTTCCACTGGCTTCATCTTCTTCTTCAATCCCTATTTCTTCTCTCAACTTCAGTAGACGCCTCTGAGTCTTCTCTAACTTCTGGCGTAGCAAGGTGTTCTCCATCTTTAGCCTCTTGACTTCAGGATCTTTCACTGCTGGTCTTCTTTCCAGTGCATCATGTGCAACTGCAGTTTGACTATTTACCCTGAAGATGCTGGGACGCCTGTGGTCACAGAGGTGTTCGATGTGAACCCCGTGAAATTGGAGAAGTTTCATGGTAATGGTGTTGAAGGGAAGAATATCAGCATTCTCCTGTTCTCTTCTAATCATTCCATACAAAATGATCCAAGGTAGGTTTATCTTCCTTCTTTGCAGAAGGTTGATGACACAGAACCTCTCTACATTAGAGAGATGGTTATCTCCTCCTCTTGGAAACACGCGGTATTTTATGGATTTGAATAGGACATTGGAAGTGTCTTCCATCCCATGGATCAGCAAGTTTAGCCGTCCTGCACCGCCATTATGAGCTTCCCAGATCGAAGAGAATTTTTCACCATCGCTCTTAATTCCAAGAGCCTTTCCAATGATGTCAGTGTTTACCAAAATCTCACGACCCATCACTTGGGTCTTTGCCGAGATTCTTCTATCTTCATCTATTACTTTCATGGTGCTCTTGAAGTTTCTAATACTTTCTTCATGCCATTTGCAGTCCACAGCTTCAAAGAAGGGTAACCACCCAGCGCTTTCAAAAGCATCAGCAAGAGAATACCCTTCTTCGGCAAGGCTTTTGAAGTCTATCACTTGAGTTTGGAAGATGAAAGTAGAGGATGCCATAAGGAAGGTAAGAGAGATAATTCCTTTTTGGAGATTTTGAAACAAGTCAGGAGCTTGAAAGAGATAGAAGAGAAGTTGCAGAGGAAATGAGATGAATGATGAGGTTTAAACTACTTCTCTTGCGTTGTATAAATAGGCTCAGATAGCCCTTAAAGATAGCAGTTGAAGTGCCGACTTGGGAGTAGCAGACAGGTGAGAGGTCGTCTTCTTTAAATATCTATGTCAACAGTGTTTACGGTTTTAATTTTTTTTTTATAATTGTGTCTTTTCAAAGCACCGGTTATTATAATAATTATCCATTTTAAAGATGAATTATTTGCAAACATGAGGGTATATATAAAAATCGATGCTAAGAAATTCATGCATACAAAATATCAAACCGAGGCAGTTATTTTTATGAAATCATGAGCCTAAGCCAAATAAAAAAACTTAAGTTGAAGAACTTATCTGCTGAGACTCAATCTTGTCTTCAAAGACAATTTTGTCCTTTCCATCTTCTGAAGTTGTCTGTAGCGCATCAGCAACATAATCTTTATATCATGTCCTTTCCATCTTCTGAGATAGTTTGTTGTTGTTCTTTGATCTTCTTGCTTTAGACATTTCTTCTTCATAAGCAGCAATCATCATTGTCTGATCCTCAAAAATTGAGATAGAATTTTAATGGCTTGAATATCAATCACCTTAGCATTCCTGATCCACAATTTCAATAAGTTCATTAAGAACTTTCTGAACAGGTTCAGAGAATAGGGATGGTACCAAGTCAGATCTGTTTCTCAAGATTTGAGTTAGGCTTAGAGTCTTATGTATGAATCACCTTAACATTTTTGACCCACAATTTCAATAAGTTCACTGAGAACTTTCTGAACAGGTTCAGAGAATGGGAATGATATCACACTATCCATCCTTTCAGACAATGTTGTCTTGATCTACCCTTTCAGACGGTATTGCCTTCTGTTGTTCCATCTTCATCTCATGATTATCTTTAAAATCTGTTTTGCTGAAACATACACAGACTAAAAAATACCTTTCAGTAGCATCTGAATTTATCTGAACACATTTGTTAATAATCAAGGATATATCTTAGAACATTAATTTTATTTTATTAAGTTAATAGTTTTTTATCTATAGGGAATGTTAACATTTTAAGAAAGTGTATAGTGTGAAAGACACAAATAAACGTACACATAAATATAGACAATGCAATAACACAATTACGAAAGAAAAACTAAATTGGTGCAAAATAGAAGTTTGAGTTTTATAGAAAAATTATAACAAGTTGATGACAAGGTGATAAGTGAAAATAATATGATAAATTAGAGCACTTTTTAGTTCACTTATCAAGGATAAAATGGTATTTTTGCCCCATTTTAATCCCTTTTTATTAAATATTAGATAAAATGTATTTATTAATCTTAGATTTGAATTTGATGCTATTTTGATAGAAATATTGCTGATTTTTGCAGATCATTGCAAGGATTTGATTTGACGGAAAGATAGCATTAAATAAGGGAGATATCTGCAAGATTTGAAGTTTAATTGAAGGCAATTAATGAAGATTGGAAGATTATTTGAGAGCAATTAATGAAGATATCACTGCCAATTAAACAAGGATTCTGCAGACATCCTTCCCAATTAAATCCAAGATGCTCAATAAATGCAAGATTTCATCAAGAAAAGGGAAACAAGGAAAGACAAATCAACCAAAACCAGTTTCAGGGAGAGATCAAGTTAAAAAGAGAAAGATTGAAGCTGCAGGACGCGTTGCGCGCTTCAACCTGCGCTGTAGCGCAGGGTGAAGCGCAACTCTCTGACTTCTGCGCTGCAAGCTGCGCTGTAGCGCAAGGTGAAGCGTAGAACACACAGATTTGTTCCCTGTTGCCGTTTTTAGATAGATTTCTCCCCAATTTCCTTTGCCGTTCCTTAGCCTATAAATAGGAACCTCTTGCACCAGATCAGGTGTGCGCGATTATTGTAATTCAGTTATATTTCAGTGGTAATGCACCAAAGCTAATTTTAGAGTAGGAGAGGAGGAGCGCTTCACAAGGATTGAAGATGGTGACAACATCTTCGGTGGTTTGTATGGCTACCTTGTGTAGTTAACTCTCCATTAGGATTGAATGTAATTGATTTTATCCCCAAGTGTATGTAAACTCTATATTATTATTTCCTGAGCTCTCTGTCTATAATATTTGTAATCTTATTCTGTGCTTAATTCCTAACTTCCGCGCTTGCGCCGGAGTTATAGGCTAGTTTCGACTAGGATTGAGGATGGGGGAGCGGATTCTGAAGAAACCCAAACTCTGATTTAATAAGAGGACTCGGTACTCTGTGACCGACACATGAGCGTTACTAATGAGCGATGGGTAGTGACAGTACTCTAGGGAAGGGCGTTTACAGGATTAGGCCTTAGTATCGATAGCAAAGGATTAGTTGATTGTCAATCCAGGACCGACACATGGATGTATCCTGATGAGTGATGGGTAGTGTGAGTACTCTAATGAAGGTGCGTCTACATGATTAGGCCTCGTTTATCAATTAGTTCTTTTACAAACGAAATAAAGAAAACAAAATAAGTCGAGGGTAAGTCTGTCGCTTGGGAGAGCCAGCATGGATTATCTTTGAGTGTGAGTGGCGCCTGGTAACCTGGGGTCATAAGCAATATAGTTTGTCTACAGTATTATAGATTAAACCTAAAATAATAGATAGTTTTTACATGCACAAAGGGTGTGATGATATGAAGTTCAATCCTAATCCAAGTAAAGTGTCTCTAACTTTTCCTTTCTATTTCTATTGATTATTAATTTTCAATTTATATTTTCCGCACAAAATACTCTCATAAATCCGTTGTTTTCCATTGATAAATAGATCACGACTATACGCGAATTGACCGTTCCCTGTGGATACGATGACTCTTCTTACTATTATACTACTGGATTTTTGGTTCGCTTGCCAGAAACCCATCAAGTATTTTTGGCGCCGTTGCCGGGGAACGGTTTCCAATTCGTGTAGACCTTGGCGGTGTAATTATCAAGTCATATCTATCTTAGGATTTCATTTATTTATTCTTCTTATTATTTTAGGAAATTTTTATTATTTGTAGGAAATTTATAGTTTTTCTATTATTATTAATTTTTCTTCCACACTACCTTTTTCAAAGTTTCTTGTTTTTGCTTTTGAGAGGTCAGGTGTCCCCCAATAAATTACAACCTGATCCTGAAATAGAAAGGACATCAAGGAAGAACATAAGTAGAAACAAGAGAAAGAGACGAGGGAGGAGTCGAGAAGAAAACAAAAATATTTTATTTTTAATTATTTTATTTTAATTATTTTCTTTTTTTTTTCTAAAAAATATTATTATTAATTTTTTTAAAAAAAATTTATTATTTTTGTTATTTTGTTTTTCTCTTTGTTTGAGCATCTTGATTATTTCTCTTGAGAAAACATGTAACAGAAAAAGGGGCAGAGCTCAAGGAAACAATTCCAACACTCTTTGATCACCCAAGAAGAAGAAGGGATAAGCTCAAGGAGACAATCTCAACACTCTCTGTCCAACCACCCCAAGAGAAGTAGATATTGAATAATGGTTATTGAATGACAAAATCCATCAAGTTGTATATATATATTTTTATTTATTTTATTTCATTTTATTTTTATGTCTATTTTTAGGATTTTTAGGAAAAATTATTTTATTATTTTGTTTTTCTCACCCTTGTGCAAGTTCTTGATTTTTGCTCTTGCAAGGACAGATGTCTCAAAAATCAATTGCCATTTGACCCAGGAATAGAGAGGACATCTAGAAAAACCAAGAGCAGAAATAGAAGAAAGAGACAAGGGAGAAATCAATTAGAAAACAAAAAGATGGCTGAAGATTAACACCTAATCCCTCAAAAAAGAGTCTTAGGAGATTATGTCAAGCACCAAGGACCTCGACATTACTCAAGCATAACTATATCAGCTACATCGAAGCCCTTAAGAATAAAGCCT
This sequence comes from Sesbania bispinosa, assembly GCA_026901365.1. Taxonomy (NCBI): domain Eukaryota; kingdom Viridiplantae; phylum Streptophyta; class Magnoliopsida; order Fabales; family Fabaceae; genus Sesbania; species Sesbania bispinosa. The sequence goes on from QLOH01000205.1 coordinate 996,765, forward strand.
GCACATTTAAATCTCATCAGTGCCCACCAATTCACAGGATTGGATCATGAAGATCCACATACACATCTTTCTAGCTTTTATGAATTGATTGGTACTATGGGATTTGAGGAAGGAGATTTAGAATCAGTATACTTACGATTGTTTTCTTTTTCTTTAATAGGTAAGGCTAAGGAATAGCTGCAATCATACCCAAATCAAAGTCTAACCAGTTGGGGTGTGGTTGAGGAAATTTTTTTAACAAGATTCTTCCCACCTGAGAAGCATATTCAAGCCAAAACAAATATTTCTACATTCAGACAAGGGATAGATGAGCCACTATGTAAAGCATGTGAGAGATACAAGTCTTTGCTACGCAAATGTCCCAATCATGGCTATGACGACATAGCCCAACTCAACATATTCTGCAAGGGACTCCGGTCAGATTCAAAGTCATTCATAAATGCTACAGCAGGAGGTACTATCTTATCCGTAGATGCTGATCGAGCAATAACTATCATTAATAGTTTTGCACAAAACGATCAACAAGCTCAAAGTGGAAGACAACCTGCTCAATCATCAAAGAAAAGGGTGCTAGAACTCAATCAAAGTGATGCTCTCTTAGCCGAGAACAAGCTCATTAAACGACAACTAGAGGCACTCACAGAGCAATTGAAAGCACTTCCTCAACAACTGCAAGTAGTGAAATCTCATCTTTGTCAAGCCCAACAGTTGATTTGTGACTTTTGTGGAGGCAACCACCCCAATGGTCACTGCTCCTATGAGGATATTCAAGAAGAACAGGTCAATTATGAGAGAGACCAGGAAAGGCAAGATAATTTCTCCAACAATTCTGGAAGAAGCCAAGATAGAGGGGCCACAGTGCATGACATAAGTTCAAGAATTGAGGAGAAGCTCGATAGACTCATACAAGATATGAATGCCAGTCAAAGAACCATAGAGACAACATTTAGAAACCTGGAAACTCAAGTGGAGCAAGTAAGGAAGCAATTTGCTGCACAGCAGGAGTTTTGCAACTCAATATCCACTAGAAGCGGCAAAGAAATAGGAAAAGGTATTGGTGATAACTTGGTAGCGGAAAAAGAAGTCTTAGAAAGGAAGGAACAAGATATTGTAGCTGATAAAGAAAGTAAAGAGAAAGATGAATCAGAATACAAGATTGAATCAAAGACAAGAGAAAAGGAACTTCCACCAGAGCTTCATCACCGAGAGCTACCATACCCCAAGAATCCTACCAAAGAGAGTCGTGACAGGGAATTTATCAGATTCATGGATATAATGAAAAGGCTTCAGATCAACATTTCTTTAATAGAAGTCATGGAACTAATGCCTACATATGCCAAATTCATGAAAGAAGTGCTGACCAAGAAGAGGAAATTCCCAGAAGAGACTGTAGAACTGGAAGCAGGATGTGGTGCAATCATCTCTAAAGAACAACTTCCACAGGAAGAACTACTCAAAGGAATTGTTCATAAAGATGAAGAAGAGGCAGTACAAGAGGAAGAAGAAGATCATAAAGAAGAGGTCTACATCACAAGTAAGTCACTTGACCCAGGTAAGTTTACTATACCTATCTCTGTTAGTAATTTACCACCTACTAATGCTTTATTGGATCTTGGAGCGAGCATCAATTTGATGCCGCTACCGTATTTTAACAAGCTGGGTAACGTGAAGGTCAAGCCTGCAAAGGCAAAGTTACTTCTTGCAAATAAATCCACCCAACGCCCTTATGGGATAATAGAGGAGATACAAATCAAGGTGGACAAGTTTGCATATGTTGTGGACTTCTACGTTGCAGAGACAAAAGAGGAGGATACTGATGTCCCCCTAATTTTAGGAAGACCCTTCATGAAAGCTGTCAAGATGATTGTTGATGTTGATTTGGGAAAATATGAACTAAGCTCAAAAGATGAAAGTATTGTGTTTCATATTGATAGAGGAATCCCCAAATTACAACAAACTTCTGAAATGATGAATCCTACTGATGGGAAGCTGTCATCAAATTCAGAGCATAGAGCCATATTGAAGAATTGGTCAGATTGTTCCAAGGCAAGATTATGGGGAGGTTTATGGGCCAGAAAAAGGAAGGATGCAGCACACAAGCTCACCAAAATATTTCAGTTTCAGCCACCTTGAGAGAACATGCGTCAAGCTATCAGACGTTAAACAAGCGCTTTCTGGGAGGCAACCCAGAGATTTTTAAAGTCTTTAATTAATTTTAGTTTTGTTTTATTTTCTAGTTGTTAATTAGGATTCTTCATTTTTTAGGATTTAGAAAATTTTCAAAATTGATTGGAATAAGTTTGTGGAAAATAAAATTTTTAAATAATAGGAAGCAACAGAAAACGTGACTGAAAATTGCAAAATTACATTCTGTTTTTTGCGCTTCACTTGCGCTGTAGCGCAGGTGAAGCTCAGCAGTACGAAAAAAAAATCTCTTGTTTTCTCATGTACTGTTTCTCTACTTCCTAAGCTTTTCTTTTCACTTTTTCCACTCACAAATCTCCATCAATTTTGAAACTTTCAAGTTTAATTTTTACCAATTGAAATCTTCATTTACTCTATGATTTGAATTTTAGGATAGCAACTTTAGGATTATGAATGTGTATAATGTTGATAATTGCTATCTTGAATATGATTATGACTATGTGGAACATGAAGAACAATTTGCTTGATTGGAATGCCCTTTGTTTTGTGAGTTATTGAATTTGAAAGTGTTATGCTTTGTTTCTTTCAAAATCTTGAACTTTCACTTTCCATGAATTGATTGAATGCTTGCAAAATAAATGAGTATGATTTGCTTTTAGGAAGTCATTACCAAGTGCACTGAACTTTTGTTGTGAAAATATTAATTCTTTGAATTATGCATTCAAATTGGTTAATGATAGGATTCCATGTTCTTCATGAATTGCACAGACTGCTGCAAAGTATAAAGACCAGTTGACCTCAAACCAATTAGGAGTACTAGACCCATACCCAAGCATGCTGCTTGAAGAGTTCCGGATATTCTTGCAGTGGCCTGGGGACAGGCCTATTCATCCAGGGGGAGGTGGAGCAGCAGCAGGACAAGGACTTACAGGATACAGAGGATGAAGATTGATACTGGTGTTTTCTTTCTTTTAGTTTTTCTTTTATTTTTTATTATTTTATAGAATTTTTTTTAGTTAATTAGAATTTTTGTTTTGTATTTCATTTTTTTTAATTTTTAGAATTTTTAAAATTTTTAGGATCTTAGGAATTAGGATTTAAGGTAACTTTTTCAAAATTCTCTGTAATTAAGTAGTTTAACTAACCAGACTAGGAAAGATGATAGGGTTTTGTGATTAATTCCATAATCAGTTAAGTTTAGGATGCTTCTCAGGAGAACCTATCAGGATAGTTAATTAAAACCAGTAAGTGCTTTATCAAGGAATTTTAGCCAATAACCGGTGAGCTGAGAGCCCAAACACTGAAATTGAGAGTTTTTCACCGCTTCTTGTCAACTGTTATTGCTCGAGTTTCTGAATTTTGTCTTGCTAGTAGAAGATATGGAAGTGACAAAGGCATGTTTTGTGATTATAATATTTTGCTCAGTGCCAAATAGCCAACCTTGATTACATTATTCCAATTTTTTGATTGCCCATTTGAGCCTTAATATTTCCTTTGATGCACCCCAGCCATGATTAATGATCATACCATGTCCCTTCACACTTGGGATAGAGAGCAAGGTGCAACACAACAAAATGGGACAAAAGGTTGGTGAATTGAAAGATTAAGAAAATTCAAAGAGCAGGCACATGAATTCAAAAAGAAGAGTACTCCCTCATGAAAAAAAAATCTGCACAATAGTGTGGAAATTGAATAAGTTGGGGGGAATACTTCTTCAAACAAAGAGGTCAGCTGAAAAAGGGTGACAATTCAAGAATGACCAGGTGAATGGAGAGAAGTCCCAAGCACAATCACAAGATGCTCTCTATTCAAAGTGATCTTTGCATATCTAGAAAAACCATGATTTCTTGATAGCCCGACCTCATTACAACCAAAGAAAAGACCTTTTGATCCATATTGACTATTTGCAGGTTCAGATGTTGGAAACGACTATCAATTCTAGTTGTTCAACGGTGGTGAAAAAGATTGAGGGAAACACTTACCCGTGAGAATGAGAGATTTCCTTGGTTTATCACTTATTGCTTTAATTGCTATTTTTGAGAAGTTTGACTGATGTTTGTGTTCTATTCTGATTGAGGATTGGTAACATCTCTTAATCCTGATTTTTTTCTTATGTTTGGAAAGTGACTGCTGCTTAACAAGGAGATGATGAAGAGTTCCTTGAATTTGTTTTTGAATTGTTTTTTATTACACAGGGAATAGAATTGATTTTTTTTTATTGCAAAGAGGTCTCTTGCTTGAGGACAAGCAAGAAGTTAAGTTGGGGGGGTATTTTGATAAGTGAAAATCATATGATAAATTCGAGCACTTTTTAGTTCACTTATCAAGGATAAAATGGTATTTTTGCCCCAGTTTAATCCCTTTTTATTAAATATTAGATAAATTGTATTTATTAATCTTAGATTTGAATTTGATGCTATTTTGATAGAAATATTGCTGATTTTTGCAGAATATTGCAAGGATTTGATTTGAAGGAAAGATAACATTAAATAAGAGAGATATTTGCAAGATTTGAAGTTTAATTGAAGGAAATTAATGAAGATTGGAAGATTATTTGTGAGCAATAATGAAGATTTGAAGATTATTTGAGAGCAATTAATGAAGATATCACTGCCAATTAAACAAGGATTCTGCAGACAACCTTCCCAATTAAATCCAAGATGCTCAATAAATGCAAGATTTCGTCAAGGATAGGGAAACAAGGAAAGACAAATCAACCAAAACTAGTCTCGGGGAGAGATCAAGTTAAAAAGAGAAAGATTGAAGCTCCAGGATGCGTTGCGCGATTCAACCTGCGCTGTAGCGCAGGGTGAAGCGCAGCTCTCTGACTTATGCGCTGCAAGCTGTGCTGTAGCGCAAGGTGAAGCGCAGAACACACATATTTGTTCCTTGTTGCCGTTTTTAGATAGATTTCTCCCCAATTTCCTTTGTCTTTGCTTAGCCTATAAATAAGAACCTCTTGCACCAGATCAGGTGTGCACGATTATTGTAATTCAGTTATATTTCAGTGATAATGCATCAGAGCTAATTTTAGAGTAGGAGAGGAGGAGCACTTCACAAGGATTGAAGATGGTGACAACATCTTCGGTGGTTTGTATGGCTACCTTGTGTAGTTAACTCTCCATTAGGATTGAATGTAATTGATTCTATCCCCAAGTGTATGTAAACTCTATATTATTATTTCCTGAGCTCTCTGTCTATAATATTGGTAATCTTATTCTGTGCTTAATTCCTAACTTCCGCGCTTGCGCCGGAGTTATAGGCTAGTTTCGACTAGGATTGAGGATGGGGGAGCGGATTCTGAAGAAACCCAAACTCTGATTGAATAAGAGGACTCGGTACTCTGTGACCGACACATGAGCGTTATTAATGAGCGATGGGTAGTGACAGTACTCTAGGGAAGGGCGTTTACAGGATTAGGCCTTAGTATCGATAGCAAATGATTAGTTGATTGTCAATCCAGGACCGACACATGGATGTATCCTGATGAGTGATGGGTAGTGTGAGTACTCTAATGAAGGTGTGTCTACAGGATTAGGCCTCGTTTATCAATTAGTTCTTTTACAAACGGAATAAAGAAAACAAAATAAGCCGAGGGTAAGTCTGTCGCTTGGGAGAGCCCGCATGGATTATCTTTTAGTTCGAGTGGCGCCTGGTAACTCGGGGTCATAAGCAATATAGTTTGTCTACAATATTATAGATTAAACCTAAAATAATAGATAGTTTTTACATGCACAAATGGTGTGAAGATATGAAGTTCAATCCTAATCCAAGTAAAGTGTCTCTAACTCTTCCTTTCTATTTCTATTGATTATTAATTTTCAATTTATATTTTCCGCACAAAATACTCTCATAAATCCGTTGTTTTCCCTTGATAAATAGATCACGACTATACGCGAATTGACCGTTCCCTGTGGATACGATAACTCTTCTTACTATTATACTACTGGATTTTTGGTTCGCTTGCCAAAAACCCATCACAAGGAACTTTAAAAATAATCAATGGTTATCAGCAGATGGGTTCTTATTGACATTTGCATTCTCTTTTTCCGCTTTCAGCTCTTGTAACCTCTTCTCAGCTACCTTCAGCCTCTTTGTAAGCCGATTCACCCTCTTGTGCACCCTTTTCAGATGATATGCAGCCAACACCATCCTTGTCCTTCCATAAGCACTTAGATGAATAGAAACTCTTTTCTCTTTGGCACGGGATGCAAAGAGAGAAGGGATAGCCACCTGGTTCTCTGAAGCTTCTTCTCGTTCAGACAGAGTCCGGTCTAACGCAGCAAACATAACCGAAGTAAAGAAGGAAGGAGGCGATTGGTCAAAGAGGTTTTCCATAGGAAAGCCCTTGTGCATTGAAATTTTCATAATCAGGGTGTTGTGGGGAAAGAGGTTCTCATTGCCCATTTCCTTTCGAAATGACATCTGAAACAACAGAACCCAAGGGAGACTGATTTTCCTCTTCATCAACAGATGACCCAGCACAAACCTTTCTAGCTATCTTATAACCAAGTTGTTGCTTCCTTTTGGAAGGATGCTGGAGTTCAGTACAACAAGAAGAGTTCTGGGAGTATCCAGGAGTTGAGAATGCCTATAAGGAGGAAGACATCGTCCACCAAAGAGTAATTCATCATGGATAATGGTTCCACCATTTACTGATTCCCATTGTTGAAAGAAATGGTCACCTCTTGCAGGAACACCGATCACTTCGGCCAACAATTTGCAGTCAACAAATAGAGTTCTTCCCAGCACCATCGTCTTAAGTCTAGTGCGATCAAGTCAGACACAACCTCAGAGTTGTTCCAAAATTCCAGAACACTTTCCTCATGCCATGAAGAGGAAATGTTGTTGAAAAATGGAGTCCAGCCGACTGCGTCAAAGTACTCAGAAATTCTATAACCAGCCTCGTCGAAGTCAGAGAGATTAACCATCTTTGAGGGAATGATTCTCTCGTTGATCAATGAAGAATTTGAGTTACTTGATGCAGACATGTTAGCTAATTGAGCAAGGTTGAACTGAGAGATTGATGGATTTTGAGAAAATAGACTCTATCTCTTGAGGATTGATGAAGTGTAGTTCTCATGATGATCTTCCAGTTCTTATAAATAGGCAAAAGGACGTGCTTGATGCATTGATGATGACGGTTACATGCACTGAGCAGACATGGAGAGTTGTGCATCGTGCCAATTATGAGAAACTGGTTGATGATCCATTGATTCACGTAGCACGGTATCACATTTATTGAGAAAATGATTTAAAAACTAAAGACTCTTCAACTACTTAACACACGATACAATAAATGGTTTTCACACATATTAAGACAATCATGCATTAACAATTTCAATAACAATTCGTAATTTCCAAAGCAGTTTAATAACTACATCTAAACTGAGATAGGAAGGATGTTACCAGTATGTAACTTGGGATGAGTGTACTTTCCTTTTCTCATCATGCTCTTCTGAGAGATGCTTCTGTAGCTTGAATAATGAGCATTAAGAGAACATACTCATTTCTTTGTTCTTCAGAGTTGCTTCAGCTTGGTGAGGTTTCCATCTTCTGAGGATCTACTCCTTCTGCATTTGTTAGATGCTCAACCCGAAGGTGAGCTCTTATACCAATTGTTAGAACCACAGGAAACACTAGAAGGGGGGTTGAATAGTGTTTAAGAACTTTAAACCAATTTTGAAAACCTTTTGATAAATATTAAATGAATCACGACAAGTTGTATTGAAAAACTTGATTTATAAATACTCAGAGTTATTTGTGTTGTGCGGAAGCTTAGAAAATAAGTTTTTCAGGGTTTTAGTAAGTATGTTGAAGTTGTTAAGCTTTCTAAAATACTTCAGAAATATTTTTATTAATCTTTCAATTAACTTAGTTTCTTATTTAGAAATTGAGTTATCTGAAAAACATCTCAAGGTACCTGCTGAAGATTATTTCAGAAAAACTTTTCAGAGCTGTCTCTGAACTACTTTAGATGATTAATGATCGTCTGAAGTCTGTTTCTAACTTCTGAACTGAGTTCTTTTCAGACTCATTTCAGAGGTTCTTCAAAGTACATTTTCTGCAATACTTCAAATGATATGAGATAAGTTAAAAGTTAGTTTATTTTCTGAAAACTGTTTTATTGAAATTGTTGAATTAGAGTTTGATATGAAAATTACTTTTCAATCCCCTTAGGAAATATAAAGCTGAAAATAAATGAGTTTAAGGAAAAGAAAACTTAGCCAAGAATTTATCCTGATTCACCCACCAAGCTAGTGAGCTACATCCAATCCCAAGGCAAACCACCACTGGATTTTCCACTATCTGAACTCAGATACAAGTATTCTTTTGCCACAGCCTCTTCAGGCGTAAACACGAGTATTCCTTTGTTTTCAACTACCTCTCTAGGCAACTCATGCAATATTCTTTTAAAGACAAGCCTCTCCAGGCTCACTGAGTACACAAGGCCTCTCCAGGCACACCGAGTACACAAGGCCTCTCCAGGCACACGAGTATTCTTTCTTCCACCAAGCCTCTCCAGGTTCTCAGACACGTAAAGTGTTTACAACATAAACTAAGTTTAGGTTTCTGAGAAACATAAACTTAATTTCATCCTATACTTACAGTTTAACTGAGTACAACTCAGGATACATGAGATGGATTCTAAGTACAGGGATACAACAGAGATAGAAGTGTTTGATTTGAATAGGCTTAAACTGATCTCTGTTTGAGGGATAACTTCCTCAGTGAATTGGCTTGATAGGATGTTGAATTTGATATTCAGCCGGTTCACTCTTAGCATAATCTCTGCCTTGGGCTTTTTTAATGTCGCCACCTTCAAAGTCTTTCTTGAGGCTATTTATTTTCTGATAAAATATAGCCGTTGAAGGTTGTTGATTATACCGTTGAGAAGAAGTGATTTGGCTCATATAGCCGTTGTGAAATAGCTTCTTAAACGGTTGCTTCTTCTTGAGCAGAATAGGTGTGAAGATAGTTTAGCTCTGACACACTTTAGATAAGCTCTTTTTGAGAGATTTTCCTTTAGTAGGTTGATATCTTCTTTCTCTTTCTGCTTCCTTATTTCTTTCTTCTTTCTTCTCTGTGAGTGTGAGGAGATATTGTATAAGGATCCGTTAAACTTGTCTTTTTCCCCATTTTCTGCAAACTCCTTTTTTGCTTAGCTTCTGTTATTTACTCCTTTCTCTTTCTTAAGCAGAGTTCCTTAAATATTTGAGCAAATCTTCTAGTTGTTGATCACGTGGTCTCTACTTTTGTTAAGACTTCTCGTCGTTTAAGATTTGTCCATGTAGTCAGAGAGTTGAGAGTCCTCATATCTTCAAATAGTCTGATATATCTCATCTTCTTGATCAGAGAGTATGTGTGTTCAGAAGATTGAATTCACACTTTCAGATGATTCATGAGCTTTCAGATGATTACTTTGACTCAGCTTGATATTAGTAGATTCAACAAATACTTCTTTTAGATGATGGCTTCAAGCCTGTTTTGGTTCTTCAGATTGAGAACACTTTCAACAAGCTTCTTTCTCTTAGCAACATTTCTTCTTCTTTTCTTCAGATGATTCCAGCTCTTGTTCTTCTTTGTCTCTTTCTTTTCTTCTGTGATCCAGATAGAAAAATGATGTTGAATTGAATAGACTTAGTTCAAATAGCTTTTTGTTTATTTTGCTTATTCAGTCTGATTCGTTCTGATCAGCAGTAGATGCAGTAGGTCTGCGCACGCAATTGCTTTTTGTTTCAGGTGCAACAGTAGTTGCAGAGTTTCCTTATTTGTGCAAATTATTTGAACGAGGTAGAAAAGTGATTTTGATTCTTGAGCTGGATAAGGTTAGTCCATTTGAAGGACTGTTCTTCATCCTTAGCAATGTCTTCAGAAGGTCAAACCTCGAATCTGATACTTTCCGCCTTCAGATGCACAGAGTGCTTCAGATGATCTTCGAATCTTCAGATGATAGTCACTCCTCAGACGAAATCAAGTTCTTCTATTGTCTTCAAGTCTTCAGGTGATGAATATGATTTAGATGGTCTAGTCTTCTTTTCTTCTCCTCTGTTATCCTTGTGATGCAAGCTTGTCTTCAGATGATCAAGGCTTCTACAGGTCTTCAAATTGTCTTCAGATCTTCAGTGCTTCTTCAAGTCTTCAAATTGTCTTCAGATGATCAAGTCTTCTTCAGGTCTTCAAATTGTCTTCAGATCTTCAATTCGTCTTCAAGTCTTCAAATTATCTTCAGTTTGTCTTCAAGTCTTCAAATTATTTTCAGATCTTCAGTTCGTCTTCAAGTCTTTAGATTGTCTTCAGATGATCAAGTTTTTACTTTTCTTCAGATTCAGTGCTTCGCTTCATCTTCTGATTCGCATTTGTTCTTCTACACTTCAGATGAGTACTTCAACCTGAGATACAATCAACAAAACAATACCTTTCTTAATAGCACCTGTTTTCTTTTATTCTAGTCTAATTTGTTAATCATTAAAACCTAAGGATACTGAGTCTTAAGTTAAGTTTGAATGCTCAGACTAATTCTTAGACTCAACAACTTATTCATTTTGTCATACAATTTGTTACATACACCTACAACCTGTAATTATTTTCGTTGGTGTGAGGATGATAATAAACCTAGTGAAGCTTGTCCAAGCCAAGAAGTGGATGAATTGAAAGAGGTGACAAAATTAAGGAAGAAGGTGGTCAAGCTACAATGCAAGCTTAAAGAGAAGAGGCTTTGGAGGAAAATAATGACATGGGTAGCATGTGGCTATTGGGTTCTGACCCTTACTTTGAGCATGTATTGTATTAATAAATGTGTGGGGTTTAGTCAGCTTATGTTAGGAAGTTAGTTAGCTTGGTTGTTCTGCTACTTTTGTAATTGTGATGTTCCCTATGTATTGACACATCTTTATTGTAATGGTAATGATATTAAGTTGTTCTACTCATTTAAGTACATGGTTTCATTTTAAACATTTAAATTGAAGTGAAATGCATGGACAACAATAAAGTAAGCAAAAGTCAGTGCCAATATAACCTATGCTTAATATCCAAACAAGTACATGAAAAACATATAACCCATGCTTAAGAGTAACAAGACATAACAAAAAAAAATAGTGGGTAGAGTATGCACCCATGTGCCTTGTCACATCTGTTTTCTCTTTAAAAACAAAAAGTGATAAGTTGGTCTTAAAAGCCATTTACAAAACAAGAGTGATTCCATATCAAAAGAATGAGATTGTCTTCATTTCCTTGTGCTTCATTGACACCTTCACAACATGTTGGGAGTGGTTATATATTGGTCCCACTTTTCTATGTTGAGATACCTCCATCATAGTTGCTGCCACTTAGGGGACAAGTTTTTCTCCTTATTCTTTGTCCAAGATCATTAGATACGAGTTCTTCACTAACATTAACATTACTCGTTGGTTCTTCAAACCCACCATCCATATCCAATTGTCTTTCTTCTTCATTACCAGAAAAATAAATCCCATTGACATTGTTATCACTATCATTACCCTTATCATCACCCTCAACATCAGCACTAGCATCAACATCCCCAACATCCTCATTCACAGCACCTATAACAACCACCTCATCCTATATATATATATATATATATATATCAACCATACCCTTAACCATAGCAAAACTAGCACATGTTGTGGCATGCTCATCAGAAGACAGTGGGTTGATTTTACCCCTATTATCCTTCCACCAAAGCTTTAAGTTTCCATAATGCCCAAAGTCCTCTTTCAAAATCCCTATCAACTCAAAATAAGAAAAATTATCTTCATCAAAATTTTCAAACCCAACCAGTTCCCCATTTAAGTACCTCATCCTACCAACCTTTGTAAACTCCCCCTTGTGATGAAATAGGACAAAAAAAGTCATCCTACACAACATACAATCACATATATTTCAACAGCCAATTCATACAGCACAAACAACATTTTACATTGGGGCTACAGAAGCAATAATCTAATTCAAAGAAGCAATAATCTAATTCAAATAAGCAATAATCTATTTTAACAACCAATTCATAAAGCATAGACAACATTTCTGTAATTAGGGTTTCAATTAGGGATATCACTGCAATTAGGGTTTCACTCCGGGGAAATATGCAATTAGGGTTTCAATGGGGGAATTGTGAAATTAGGGTTTCTTATGGGTATCACTTATGATATACAGAAATTGTGTCTACCAAGCAAATCATCCACTCACGGGACCACTGATTAAAATAGAGATCGCAACAATTAAAAAGGCACTATCACATGGCTTACAGGTAGTTTCCCATCAACACAAGGTCCCACATTGTTCCCTAAACCCTTAACAACCAAGCATTAAACTCTCATATCAAGGGAAAGTAAACGTACCTTGATTCCTATTCCAAAATACCACACTTCCAGATCATATTGACGAAACGAAGCACCACTCTTCAGGGTTACCACTGCAACCTCCAATCAGGACCTACACACGCACGAAGCGATCCACCCAAAAGTCGTAGTTGCACGCTCGCAAGTGAAGAAGAAGCACACTCAGACGCGTTTTGGGGAAGCACACTCAGTCATTAGCGTTTTAGGTCAAGCACAAATACCAAAAGCTCAATGTTCTTAGAGAGAGTCTGGAAATTGCTTTTCTAATTTTATCCGTTTTGAACTTTTTTTCAAACGTTTTAAAGTAATAAAATAAATTATAAAACTAAAATATTGACACAGTGGATGCCACTTATGTGTGAGAAAGATAGGTCAGCATAGATGTTAACGGTCACATCAACACTCTGTTAACTATTCTAACGGCGAGGACTATTTTAAAAGAAAAAATTTTAGGGGGACGAAAAGATAAAAAAATTTAGGGGGACGAGAATGAAAACATGTGTATTTTAGAGGGACTAAAAACATATTTAATCCTTTTAAAAATTATAAGACTTGTTGATGGTAATAAATTAGCTTTTTTTAAAGGATAAAAAAGTACGTTAATATGAATTTACATTCTCTAATAAAATAAAATAAATTAATAGAGGTATAAATAGAGTAACATGTACTCTAAATATTTATAAAAAAATAGTTGAATTTGAGTAATATTGAATGTTTCAAATGTACCTGATATTCAATTAAAAAATTTTATTTTTTAAAAACTTCATCAATATGCTTACAACATTTGTTAGCATCGTGAAGTAGCATATTTTGCTGATAATATATATAATTCGATATATGAACTTTATTTATGCAACAAAAATAAACTTTGCCATAAAAAATATTATTAGAAATATAACTTAATTCATATCGACTAGAGCTCATCCTCTAAGGGATTGAGCACACCAACATATGGAGAGGAAAAAGATCCTAAGAAGGGAAATGGTTTTACCAAAAGCATAAACCACTACATTCCATAAGGTGTATCCACAAACAGATTGCCACTTCACCAACATTTGATGGTTACTTGAAAAATAAAATAAGTCTCATCATTGAATCTCAACACATTAATCAGTGGTAAATCATAGAGAATGGGCTATACACTCCTTAGCTTAGAAATGAAGAAGGACAACTAGTTGACAAGCTCAAAGAATCATGGAATGAGGAAGATGAAAAAAAATAAGTTCCTTGTAAACTACAAGGCTCGTATATATCTCTTGTGTTCTAAGTTAAAGTGAACATGACAGAGTAGTTGGATGTAAAACTTGACACACTTCAAATTTCTCATGAAGGAATAAATCAAGTGAAAGAAGCTAAGATCAACATTCTTGCTCACCAATATGAGTTATGTAAGATGAAGGAAGGGGAAAGCATTCAAAAGATGATCAAAAAATTCACAGAGCTAGAAAGAAAGATACTGAGAAGTTTACCGAAGGTTTGGAACCCAAATGCTACTGTCATCTAAGAAGCCAAGGATTTGGCTACTCTCGAAATGGATGAATTACTTGGCTCTTTAAAGGTGAATGAGCAAGAACTTCTTAAAGAAGAATTTCCCAAAAGAAACAAAATTGTGGTTCTCAAGGGCACTCAAAAGAATTTGAAAAGGAAGAATACCAACAACTCTCAACTCCTCATTAAGCTCCCAAAACCTATGTACAACTAATTTCCTAGGGACCCAATGAGCCAACGAGTCTATAGCCAACCTTGTGGCTTGATCATATCTCCATGAATTCCTCCCTCTGTTCTAGGTATTGTTGAGTCTCAAAAATATCATAAGAGAAAATATGATGTTTAAGACAACTCAATTCCCAAGTTTTAATGCTTAACAAATTTGAGTTAAAATATTTATCATAGATACACATATGCTTTAATGATTTATCTATGATTTCAGCAAGAGTCACTATGAGCCTACATAAAAAGACTAAGTGTTGAAACTGTCTGAAGAAGCAGAACTCGTCTAAAGAGTTGAAGCTGTCTGAAGTAGCTCAACCCGTCTGAAGTATCAGTGCTGTCTGAAGTCTCACTTATGACGTGGCACTCTCTGCTGAAGCTTGTGAAGACTTTTCTGAACCTCTGTTGTACGTACCTTTTCAAACACGTTTATAGCTAGGAACACAGAGACCTTTCCTGGTGTTTTTGAATTTCATACACCACTGAGGAAATCTCTGCAACGCAGCCTCTGCAACAACATTTGTAGCAGCCTTAATGCAAGAGAAACCTTGTATCGTGTCAGAGATATCAGAGCTCTCAGAAGCATGTCTCACAACGGATTAAATAGCATTTAATGCTATCTCTAAACGGTGGTATTTCAACGGATTAAAGTTTGGGTATAAATACCCCTCTATGGAGACCATCAAGAATGACGAAGTTACAGAGAGGAAAATCAATATACAAGAAAGCCAAGAGAAACATCACGCTGCAAGTTTTTACTCCGTAAAAACTCTCTGATAGAATTCTTTGTACACATTTGTATATCCTGAGCATACCTCAGTTTTTATTGTACATCGTATTAGTTTGAGCTTCAAACTTGATAGTTTAAAAGCTTAAACCCCCTTCTTTGTAAACCTTGATAGAGCCTGAAGAGGCTTGACAGAAAAGAATACTTGTGGTAGAGCCTGAAGAGGCTTGACAGAAAAGAATACTTGAGGTAGAGCCTGAAGAGGCTTGATAGAAAAGAATACTTGTTGTGTCTGGAGAGACTGTACTCGTTGTGTCTGGAGAGACTATACTCGTTGTGTCTGGAGAGACTGTACTCGAGGTGTCTGGAGAGACTGTACTCGTTGTGTCTGTAGAGACTGTACTCGTTGTGTCTGGAGAGACTGTACTCGCTGTGTCTGGAGAGACTGTACTCACATTCAAGCTTGTAATCTGAATATTCATATAATGGAAATCTAGTGGTTGTTTGCCATTGGGACTGGACGTAGCTCACAGTGGTAGTGAGTGAACCAGAATAAATTTCTTGGCTAAGTTTTCTTACCCTTATCTCTTGTCAATTCTTTTTATACTAATCAAGGGGTTAGAATAATTAATCTGATATGTTATAAATGCATAAAACATTGTTTTAAATCAGTATTTTTATACCGTCTGAAAACTTCAGACAGTCCTTTAAGAACCTGTCTGAAATCGTGTTTTTAACACCTGTTTGCGAAAAGCTTTCAAAAATATTCAGAAACACTATTCAACCCCCTTCTAGTGTTTCCCTGTGTTCCTACAGGTATCCTTTCCTCACTCCTATTGCAAAATCTATTGGAAGCTTAATATTCTACTCCATTAGTGACCTCTCTTCTGATATTTCCCTAGAAAACCTTAGATCTTTGCAGTGGGAGATGTCCATGAAGCAAGTTTTGTCAAAACCGTATACAACAAGCATAACTAGTCCCCCAGTTTCTCTTCTTTCTCATATATAGGTTTTCTAGGTTTAATCTAACTAGATTGTGTTTAGATTCCCTTTGTACTTGCTCATGTATGTACCCTCGCAAACTTTGACTTATTCTTTGTGTCTTTAGGAGGAGTTTGTTTCAAGGTTTAGAATGTTATTCCAGGGTATGATTTGTAAACATGCATGTTTGGTGGATAATAAAATATAACTAAAACATGGGTAAATTACTTTTCCGGTAATCAATAATACCCGGGAATATAATTTTTAAAACTTATATCAAACATGGGAAAGTAATATTTCCAACTTCACTTTCCCGGAAAATATTTCTATAACTTCAAACAAACACACTCTTGAATCACAAACTTGGGCCTTTGATTGTATTTGGACTTTTCCCCTTTTGTCTTAATTCAACTCACCTTTGATCAAACAAAATAAATAACACACATCCCTCATTCATAGTCGATAGAATAAAAAGAGCAAAAAAGCAAAATATGAGTATGCCCTTTTTGTTTTCTATCCATTTTTTTCTTACTAAGACTCCAATAATTATAAACTTAAATTTCAGATATGCCACACGACATTCTAATTTCTATAGAATAATATTAAAAAAATCAAAATACCAGAGAACATCTGGATTAAACCTCAAAAGTTTAATCATTGATGGATATACACCCCATTGACTTAAATACAAGATCTTTCACACACCCAAGCAATTGAGCCTACTCTCTCTACGGATAAAAGTGATTGTCTAAATAATCTCATCACAAAAATTTATAATGAATATTTATATCTTCAAATCAAATCCGCTCGTGTAGGGATAGAACTATGCTAGCCCACCTGTAGGGAGAAAATCTTTTTTAATTAAATAACTCAAGTTTAAGCCTTTTGAAAAGCCTATTAATCGTAACGGGTCGACTTGTTCATAAAAATATTATCTTTAATATAAATATAAATATATTCATACAAATAAATATAATATATAATAAATGGTATAATAATATATAACTTTTTTAATTTCTCCTATTGACCTTTAGAGATAGACATATTGGCTTATTTAAAGGCTCATGTCTTGTCAGTGGCCATTTGTATGATTAAATAACATGTCTATTAGCCCATTGATAAATTTATATCGACCTATATAGTGATAAATTTGTTGACCTATTTTAATATCATAATATTAAATAGACTTTTAAATATATTAATAGGTCAACTCAAGCTTTTAAACAAGTTAATTAATCCAGACTTAAAGAATGTCTATGAAAGATAATATGTCAGACTTAGACCACAAAATTATAAAATAGGTTACACTTAGACCTTGTAAATCTTGACTTATTTTCATCCCCATGGTTGAGTGTCACCATTTATATTTTGAGAAAACTTTAGGGCATATTTGGTTTGCATTTTCATTTTCGGTTTCCATTTCCTGTTCCCTGTTTTTTGAAAAATTACAAAGGTAAAAGTGGAAATGTTGGAAACAAAAAATTTTCATTTCCAGTAATTTTAGTTTTTCCTTTATAAAATTTTAGAAAACAGGAAACAAAATGAAAACAGGAAATGAAAATGCAAACCAAACATGCCCTTAGCTTCCAAATTTTATCAAATTCTTCAATTGCAGTAGCGGTTAGGTATATTTGAAGTAGGTAGATTTTGAATTGGTGAAAGTTATACTCTTCTCAATTGGAGTCTTTGTATGGGTTAAAATACCCATTGTACTCTCTACAAGAAAATCGTTGTTTAGTGACGACTAACATTAGAAAAGTTGTCGCTATGTATGCTCTAGTGACGGCAAAGCAAGGACTAAGATTGTCGCTACAGGCCCCATCGTTAATGCAGTAGCGACGAGTTTTTTTTAGCCAACGCTAGTTCGTGACGGCCTAGTCGTCGCTATGGGTCGTCGCTAAAGTCCTAGCTGTCACAAGTTAGCGACGGGCGTCATGTAGAGACTACGTTCCCGTCGCTAAGCTTATCCCCTTTTAGCGTCGGCTTTTATTCGCGACGGCCTGGCAGTCGCTAGTAATCATTTTTTTTAAAAATTTTGATTATTTAGTTAATTACAACTATAAAATTAAATAAAAAATCGTGGTAAAAATTAAATAATATTGTACACATTAGTGTTAATCTAAGTACACATTAATATTAACTTCACGGAAAAGTACATCAATATTAATATTAACTTCACTGAAAAGTACACAATATTAATATTAATATTAATCTAATTATACATTATTTTCATCTTCTTGATCTTCATCATCCTTTTCATCTTCATTGTCATCTCACTCATCTTCATCCTCATTTGATGTGATGTTTTCATTCTCAGATTCATCATCTTCAACTATAGTCTCAGGCTGAATAACTGGTTAATATCGATTCTCAGCTAAGCCTGACAACTGTTCAATGTCTACAATTGGTAAAATAGTTGAAGTGACATCAGCCTGATAAGGAAATTCTTCCTCAACCCCATCAACCTAAACATGACCCCTTGGTTTTGTTGTAATTGCCACTATCCAACCTCGTAAGTCCTTACATAATTCTAGATAAGGGGTATAATAGACTTATTTTGCTTTTTGTGCAAGAATGAATAGATCATACCAATTATACCTTCTACTCTTCCTTATTTCTACGATATTGTATTGTGCTTGAAATCGTATGCCACTGTCTATGGTTGGATCAAACCATTCACAATAGAAAATAGGAATCAAGTTAGGCAAACCAAGATACTCTAATTCATATATATGGTGGATGATACTGTAAAAGTCATCTTCACCGCCATCGGTAAGTCCTTTTACATGCACTCCATGTAACATCCCAGAAACTAGAACCTAGGAAACATAAGAGAAGCCTTAGGCGGTGAACCTAGCCAAAAGAGGAAGTTAGAAGTAGGATGAGAATTCGGAGGTTAAGTGTGACTTCGGACAAGAAATTAGGGAAATCCTTTTGGAACCATGTGTTTTAAAAGAGTTTAGAGGAGGGATTAAGAGTTGAGGAGAAGAGCAACGCCCTAGACCTTAGCCTTTAAGCGTGGAAGAATAAGCCTTGTAGTCGAGGGAATGGATTTATCAAGGATTAGAGTGGGGAAGGTTTGGATGAGAAGAACTAAGTTAGAAGAAGTTTTTGAGGATAGGAAGTAGGTTTGAGAAGGAGAGAATTGAATTGGAACCAAGGGGGACACAAACTGAGGTTATTGCTTGATTTTGGGAGTTAGGCCTAATAACTTTGGTGAACTAATTCGCAAATATCTAGAGCCAAGGGTGTCCGATTAATGTGATTCCACTTCCATTAGAAAACTAACTTTCGGGGCTTCAGTTTGATAGGTTATATGATAGGGTTCCGAGCTCATTTGAACTCCCAAAACAGACTCATACTCGCTCAAGCGAAAAATAATTCGCTTGAGCGAGAATTGTCCAGAGAAGGGTTATTTTCTGGTGTAAATTCGCTCAAGCGAAAACAATTCGCTTGAGCGAAAACACATGATTTCAGTTTTTAAAAACAGCGGGGTTCACTCTCTCCCCTCATTTTCCTTGGCTTCCTAGGGTTTCTAGAGAGAGGGAGAGAGAGTTCTAGAGAGAGGGGAAGCTTGGAAGCTTGAAGGAGGAAGAAAAGGAAGATCAAGAAGCATCTCTAAGGTTCCCAATCACTTGAGGGGCTTGGGATTTCTCCTCTCCACCTCTCATCCGCCCCTATTCCTTCCCCTAAGGTGAGTGTGATTCACTCACTTGCTTATTTGTCATGTAAATTCCCTTGTATGACCCCTATTCTACCTTCCCTTGCTTGTATTCATGGTTATTGATGATTAGAGGAAGCTAGGGTTGTTGATTTGAATGTATTCTCTTGTAATGCAAACCCTAGGTTAGATAATTTGGGAGTTTCATGAAATTGAAGTTTTGGGTGTGATTATGCTTACAATTTGCTCATGTTTATGTATTCTATCATATTTGCGCATAATCTGAATGTTTGTACATGATTTTACTCCCATCATGTTCATGGAAAATATTTGGGTCTTTGACCTCATGAAAATGGTAAAGGAAATGTTAAAGGAAATGGTTTTGGGTCTTTGACCTCATGAAAATGGTAAGGAAAATGATTATGGGTCTACGGACCTCTTGGTAATGGATTTGTATTTTTGATCTAGTTGAGATTAGGGTTTGAAATGTGAACAATGTAAATTATGTTATTATTTTCCATCATGATTGACATGTATAAAATGATGTTGCCCATTCCAAACTTGATTCATGTTCAAAGAAATGTTTGGGGTCCTTTGGCCCTTGGTAATGGTTAAGGTCTTTATGGCCTTGGGAAAGGTTTTAGGTAAGGTCTTCCGGCCTTCAGGGACGACGGTTCCTGTTAGTCTAAGCTCAGTCTAGCCTAAGGGAAAGGTTAAAATCCATGGTGCAGAATTCAGTATTTGAGAAGTTATGAATTGATCTATTGTTGCATGGACATGTTCATGATTCCATATGATTATCACTCCACTTATGATTGTCACTGAATGATTGATATTACATGTCTTGTACTTCCATTCTGGGTGTTTTATGAACTATTCATCCTTGCTATATTGTTGTTTGCCATGTGTTTCGCCTCCCCACACATGCACACACTATTATCATGCTCACTGGGACATAGTCTCATCCCACGTTATGGGAAAACATCTTCAGTTGTGCAGGAAAGGATTTCTTAGCATTAGAGGACGAGTCGGAGTCTCGTGGCGGACCCTCCCGCCTCCCCAGCTGCCAGTTGCCTTAGGACGCTTAGATTTAATAAAGTCATGTAATAATTAAGAATTGTGTATATATGTATATGCTTATAGGTTATTGGACTGTATTATTTTAAGAGATTGATGTAAATGTTTGGTTTGGCCACGGAGGCCTCTTATTACTGAAATGGATTAGTGCTTCTGTTATTATAAACTGTACTGGTGTTTTGCTGGTTTTCAGGTGAATCTGGAAATTGGGAAATGTCCAGTTTTTAGGGGAGACTCTGCCGGATTTCCGGTAGGAGTTTTATGAATCATAACACTCCAAAGTGTAGGTTCATTCCCTAGGTTGTTGATTAGGAATTTGTATTGAAAGCAATGATGCATGAATTTCATCGAAGCTTAAGCAAACGTTGGATTGCCTAAGCAATTGTGTGATTTGCTTGACGATAACGAAAATGGCGCGAAATAATTTCAGAAATTCGGAATAGTGTTTCCAACTGACATTATTCTTGAATTGAGGAATTAGGACGTTACACTCCACAATTTGTAGTCTTTTTACTCTCACACCAATCCTTTGTCTGAAATCTATAGCCATTTATAAGGTATGTGTTCCATGACTTTGCTTTAGAGTTCAGTCCCCAAGCTAATGATTTAACTTCATTGTTGGTCACTCCATTTCCTTAATCATGAACCTAATGATAAGAACCATATAATATTAATTGAATTTATTTTACTCAGTAACAAATAGAAAAAAAGTGGATGACCAAACTTACATAGTTCCTAAATTATGTTGGAAAGTCTGAATGTATTCGAGCAGAAGAATCCCGATCATCGATCGAGTGAAATTTTAAGAATAAGCTGAAATGGAACAAATAGTTAAATTATTCATTTGTAAACCATAAAACCTAAAGATAATAAAAACATGGTCAATTACTCAAGGTGTAACATCCCGAAAATTAGACTAAAACCAAATCAGAGGAAAGTTAGGAGTGGATTGAGAAGTTGAGGAGGAGAGGAAAGATTACAAGAAGGAATATGAGGGTTAGTAATAGTTTATGGGTCTTAAGGGGGAATTTAGAAGAATAATTAAGTTAGGAATGAGTTATAGCAAAAAGGAACTAGGAACGACGGAGTAGGTGAGAGTTAAGAGGAGTTAAATTTAAGAATGTAAGTGCTAGGATCCTTGTTCTAGTAACATTCTGGTAATTAAGATTTATAATGAATTCAAAGAGATTAGGATAATGATTTGTATGTTTAATAACCAAGAAAATAGTAATTAGGAAGTAGGATACAAGACTTAGGCTAAGAACCTTAGGTTTGGAAGTTTCAGCATTTTCGCTCAAGCGAGAATGGCTAGCTTAAGCGAGATATGCAGAAAAAAGTATAAAAACCAGTATCTGCAAGTCTCGCTTAAGAGAGATATAAAACAAAATCATATAGCTCTTTGGACTTTTCTCGCCTGGGCGAGGATGGGCTCGCCCAAGCGAGAATGTCTCACTCAAGCGAGAATGTCTCGCTTGAGCGAGAATTCACTTAAAGGCCTTTAAACATGTTTTAGGGTTGGACTTCTTCATTTTTCTTCTTATTCTTCCTTTCTTTTAGAGAGAAGGCAAAGAATTTTAGAGAAAGGGAGGGAATAATTGTAAGAACTAAGTGTTTTGGAGCTTGAATGCGTAAAAGGGAGCATCAGATCTTCATTTCAAGCCTTCCTTCATCTTCAATCTCCTTCTCTTTAAGCATATTGGAAGTGAGTACAACCCACACACCCTCACTTTCTCTGGTTGTGTATCTTATATATGAACCCAATCCTTTAATTTTCCTTCTTCTTGGATATGAATGTTGATTGATAGTGATTATGTGTATTTGATGAATTAGGGAAATTTAGGTATTAAATGTGGTAAACCTAGATTATGGAATTTAGGGTATTTAGGGTTTCATTCTTGTATTAATTGTTAAGTTTATAATTATCGTGATTAGGAGCATTAAAATAGGAATTTTGTTGATATAATTGTTTAAAATTGTTAAGAAATATATGTGATATATGACTTGTTAACATGGTTCTTGTTATTTAAGTGTTAGCATGGTTTCGTGTGGATTGGATATGAGCATTAGTTATTTAGTTCACATGATTCCTTAATTTGAGCATTATGACATCTTAAGCCGGTTTCAACCGTGAGCTAATATAAGCCGGTTTCGACCGTGAGCTAATATAAGCCGGTTGCGACCGTGAGTTAATTTAAGTTGGCCTCGGCCGTGAGTAAAAATAAGTAATTATGTTAAAACACGGCTTCGGTCTAGTAATGGGTGGGATTCATCCCTGGGAAGACGTTCCCCGTAGTCCGAGCTCAGTTCTCACTCTAGAAAGTGATAAGATCATGCCTGCTGGGCACAGCAGTGAGTTGCATCATAATTGCATTTATATTGAGATGATTGTGATGTATGAGTTTATGCCAAAACCATTATGCATTAGAGTTTATACATGTATCTTACCTTGACTTAGATTAATTTCCATTATGCTAAGTACTAGAATGTAGTCACGAATTACTTATTAACATGTATCATGTGTTGATTGCCATATGATTGATTGTTTCCCACACTATATTTGTATGGTTGTACTCGCTGAGACTGTAGTCTCACCCCACGTTTCGGGGATATATTCTAGTTGTGTAGGTAATCCCAGGTGATGATAAGTAGGGAAAGGAATAGTGGAATTGAGTATTACTTCTAGTGGAAGACTCAATTAGTAGAATTAGTTCTTATGTAATGATAGGTAGTTAAATATTGTTGTATATGTGTATGTATTTTCTGTTCTGGCCACGGAGGCCCTATTATGATATTAGTGAATTCATGTTATTAAACTGTGTTGGTGGTTTTACTGAGTTTCAGGTTAAGTTGAAATTGGTATACATCCAGTTTTTAGGGGAGACTCTGCCGGACTTCTGGTATGAGTCTTATGAACCACAACACTCCAAGTGTAGGTTCTTTCCCTAAGTTTAATTAAGATTTTCAGTTTGTATGAGTTTGTGATGTATGTATTAGTAATAGCTTAAGCAAATCGTTGGAAAGCCTAAGCTTTTGTTTGACGATATTGAAATTGAACGAAATAATTTCAGAAATTCAGGAATAATGTCTCCAACGGATATGATTTCTAAGTTGAGAAATTAGGACGTTACACAAGGTATGGTTTAACTTCATTGCAATTGATCAATATATGTACATGAGCTGATTTCCATTCATCGTCATTTAACCAATGCCCACTTGACATTCCTACAGGGCGTCCTGACTTGTTCAACATTGACAATGTGGAATTGCCGCATTGAAGTCCAATTTGAGGCTCATTTCTCAATGTAGTGTTTGACAATAAGCATGAGTTTTGAAAATAATGCGAACAAAAATATGTGGTTTTCCGGTGTAAGTGGAATGAGCATATTGAGTCTTCCACCCTAGACAAATTACCCACGGATCGTTTCGCATCTCACATCATTCTAAAAAAAACATACATTGTTATTTGAATTTGATTAAAAATAAATTAAAATAAACAATATAATCTTATTAATTAACCTTTCAAATGGATACATCCACCAATATTGAACTGGACCGCCAAGTCTTGCTTCTATAGAAAGATGAATAGATAGGTGCTCCACGAATCAAAGAATCCCGGTGGAAATATCCTTTCCAATTTGTGTAGAAATCACAGGAAACACTAGAAGGGGGGTTGAATAGTGTTTTAAATGTTCAAACAGATTTTATGAAAACCTTTTCACAAGCAAAGTATTTCACAAAAGTTTTGAGTAACTTACTGAAACTGGGCTTAAATGTACTTGCTGAAGTGACTTCAGTAGGTTCAACAAAATTGATTTAAAACTGTTTTTCAAATGCGTAGTTGATCAAAATAATGTTTCAACAGTATAAATCACTATATTTTGAACCCTTCTTGTTAGTTTAAATAACAGATATGAGAGATAAGGGTTAAGAAAACTTAGCCAAGAGAATTATCTTGGTTCACTCACATCCACCGTGAGCTACGTCCAGTCCCAATGCCAAACTAGCAAAGGATTTTCCACTAACTGATCACAGTTACAAGTATTGTTTTACAGTCAAGCCTCTTCAGGCTCTAAACCCAAGTATTGTTTTACAGACAAGCCTCTCCGGGCTCAAACCCAAGTATTGTTTAAACAACAAGCCTCTCCAGGCTCAAACAGAAAACTAATTTAAAGAAAGTTTGCTTAAGCTTTTAAACTACACAAGTTTAAAGCCTAAACTAGGTGAGAAGTACAAATAACTGAGTATAACTCAGGATAAGAAAATGTTGTACAAATGAAACAAATGAATACTTGAATCTCGAGAATTTTAGCAGCTCTTCAGCAAGTTGGTTCATTCTTTGTAGTTCTTCTGCATGAGACTTCATATATATAGCTTTGGAAATGAAATTCATTGAAGTCCAGTTGCTTCCCATTGAGAGACAACATTAAATGCAAATACTCCCATTGAGACACATAGCCTTGGTAGCTTGCAGGAGCAGGTACAACAGGTAGTAGGTGTCAGCAGGGCTAACTCTACTTTTTCTGACCACAATGTACTTTCACAGCAGACAATGCCTTTTTGGTGAATATAGATTTGAAATATGCCAAAAAGCAATTGTTCTGACTTTCCAGAAAGGAGAAGAGTCACAGACAGCTGGGGAAAGCTACGGAAAACTTGAGTCTTCAATAGGAATTAATAAAGAAGCACTTTTCCAAAAAGATATAAGTCTCAGTACGACGTCTCTCAACTTCAGAAGGTTCTCTAGCTTCAGTGGGTCATGATCACTCAGCAGGTTCCTCTTCTTCAGTAGGTTGCACCACATCAGAAGGTTGCATGACTTCAGAGGGTTGCTGTATTAGACACTTTCTGAAACACAGAAACTACCTTCAGCAGATATTGTTCTTTTCTTAACCAAATTTGTTACTCATTAAAACTTAGGGTTATGAGACTTAAACATTATTAACCATTTAATAATATTTTGAGACTCAACATTCTCCCCCTTTTTAATGATGACAAATTTGTTTAAAAATATCAAATATCTGAAGGGAAATTCAAGAAATAATAAGTTTATGAATTCTCCCCTATCTCAGATACTTGAAAAGGAATGAATCTTTACAATCTTCTCTGAAAGATTTGCTTTGCTCCCCTTGAATAAGAGATATCTTTTCTGAAATGAGCTTAAACTTCAGATTTTGTTAGTTTATATTACTCCCCCTTTTGTCATCAATCAAAAGGGTGTTCAGAGCATGTTGAAGTGATAAATAAGCAACAAAGCAAGAAAATTCAGGGTAAAGGAGTTGCTGAGAGAGTATAAGAAACTAACAGTGCAGTAATCACTAGATAATTTCAGTAAGCAAACATATGATAGCAAGATCAGTTACCAGATAATGCAAGAATGTGCAGATTATCTCTAATGAACTTAAACCTATCTTCAGCAAGAGGTTTTGTGAATATAGCAGCCTATTGAGCTCTGTGTCAATGAACTTTATATCAAAAACACCTTTCTGAACATAGTCTCTAATGAAATGATGTTTGATTTCTACATGCTTTGCTCTAGAGTGTTGAATGGGATTTTTAGAAAGATTTATGGCACTTGTATTATCACAAAATACATGAATAGATTTAACAGGAATGTTAAAATCTTCAAGTTGATATTTTACCCATAGCAGCGTTGAACAACAGCATGCAGCAGCAATGTACTCAGCTTACCCAGTTGAGAGAGCTATGGTAATTTGCCTTTTGCTAGCCCAACTTTTCATATTCTCTCCAATGAAGTGGCATCCTCCACTTGTTGATTTTCTTTCAACTTTATCTCCAGCAAAATCAACATCACCGTAACCTAATAATCTGCAGTCCTTACTCTTCTTATAGCACAGACCAAGATTAGTAGTACCATTGAGATATCTGAAAATTCTTTTAACAGCCTTTTAATGAGTTATTCTTGGATCTGATTGAAATCTTGCACAGAAGCATGTTAGGACCACAGGAAACACTAGAAGAGGGGTTGAATAGTGTTTTAAAATCTTTACAGATTTTCTGGGAAACCTTTCGAAACAAGCAAAACTGATCTGAGAATATTTTATCAACCTTCCTTTGTTAGATAAAAACAGATAACAACGGAAAGTAAAGAGTTGAGGGAAGAGAGAACTTAAAACAAAGATTTATACTGGTTCACCCACTAACCCAGTGAGCTACATCCAGTCCCAGAGTAAACCACCACTGGATTTTCCACTAATCCCACAAGATTACACCGAGTATTATTTGCACACCTGGCCTCTCCAGGCCCGACAAGTATTCTTTGTTCTCAACTGCCTCTCCAGGTAACTCATGCAGTAGTCAACCCTCTCCAGGCTCAGCGAGTATTCTTTCTTCCTTCGAGCCTCTCCAAGCTCTCAGACACTTGATAGTGTTTACAATTTAAACTAAGTTTAAGTTTCTAAGAAACATAAACTTAGGTTCTTCTTGTACAAAGGGATTTCTGAGTATAACTCAGGATACATGAAATGAAATCTAAGTACAAGGCTAGAATAGAGATACAAGTGTATGAACTTCTAATCGGGTTCTTCTCTGTATCTAAATTTTCTTCTTCAGAGAGTTGGCTTGATAAAATATCATGTTGAGCTTCTGCCAGATCTCTCTTTGGGCATTATCTCTGCCTTGGGCTTCAATGCCGCTAATCTTCAAAGTCTTTCGTGAGGCTATTTATATGTTCTGATAAAATATAGTCGTTAAAGATTGCTTAGTATACCGTTGAGAAATGTAGCCATTGGAAATTGCTAGGTATACTTTCTTAGAGCCATTGTGAGATAACTTCTCTTCTGGTAGCTTCTGACTTAAGCAGATTAGGTGTGTAGATGAATTAGTTCTGACACACAGCAGACAGGCTCTTAATCTTGCTTTTGCTTGAGAGATTTTCTTTGCACTTCAGCAGGTTGATATTCTTCTCTCTCTATTCTTCTTTCTTTCTCTTCTCTGTGAATGTAAAGGAGGAAGGACGCTAAGATCCTTTAGACTTCTCCTTTGTCCCGTTGTGAGTGCAGCTTTTCTTCTCACTTGAGGTGCATGCCTCTGATAGCGTATTGCAGAGATGGTACAGGAGTAGGTGTTGCAGCAGCGCTGACTCTATCTCTGACCTCTATTTGCTTTTCTGCACTAGGCTTCCTCTTTTGTGTCGGAAAATAAAGCTTGTATCAAAAAGCCTTTGTTTCTTCTTGCACCGATTCAGCTTAGCCATTAATGTTTTTGAGACTTGAGTCTTTTAATGAGATATTTAGATTAACTCACAAGTCTTCGGAGAATAGCATGACGTCTCTGGCTTCTAATTCTTCAGAGAGTTTGAAATGCCACGTCATCAAGTTCAGAGAGTATGTGTTCAACAGGTTCGACATCAGTACGCACATACTTTCAGCAGGTTGGGTAGCTCCAGCATAAATTGTTCTTCAATCATGGAGACGATTTCAGTTGGTTCTCTCTTTTTCAGATGGTTGCTGCATAGTTCTTCCTTTAGTATGTCTTCCTTCTTCAGCAAGTCTTGGCTCTTCAATAGGTGGATATTTTCAACAAGTTCATTTCTTCAGCAGATTGCTTCTTCTTCTTTCTTCAGCGGGTTCTCTTCTTCAGAAGCTTGTACTTTTTTCTTCAGATGGTTGTTGCGTTGTTCTTCCTTTGCTTCTTCCCGATTCCTTTCTTTAAGTTTGTCTTCATTTCAGCTTGCGTGGATATACTTCTTCTCTTCAACAGGTTCAGGTTTCTTCAGTTCAGCAGGTTGATTATCTTCTGAGAGTTGCTTCTTTATATTACCTGTAATACATAGAAAAATACCTTTCTCAGTAGAAGCTATTTTTGTACAATCTAATTTGTTAATCATTAAAACCAAGGATAATGAGTCTTGAATCTAAATTCAAATACATAAAAATTAATTCTGAGACTTAACAAAGCATACATAGAACATAATGTCAGACCTACTTGCTGTAAAATACAACAGGGATCCAATCATGCCTCTATACATAGTAGAATCAACACATTCTTCCCCTTCATCTTTGCTTAAGATGGCAGAGGGATGCATTGGAGTTGCCATAGGCTTGCAATCATTTATATTGAACTTCTTAAGCATTTCTTTAGTATACTTCTCCTGATGGATCCATATACAGTCAGAATCTTGCTTAATTTGAAGTCCCAAGAAAAATTTTAGTTCACCCATTAAACTCATTTTAAATTCAGATTGCATTAACTTAGAGAACTCAGTGCATAGAGATGAATTTGTTGATCCAAATATAATGTCATCAACATATATCTGAACTAGAATCAAGTCTTTGTTAGACATTTTTCTAAAAAGAGTTGTATCAACTTTTCCTCTTTCAAAACCATTTTTGTGTAGAAAGTTGCTCAATCTGTCATACCAAGCTATGGGAGCTTGTTTGAGACCATACAAAGCCTTTTTCAATTTAAAAACATGATCAGGAAAAGTCAGATTTTCAAAACCAGGGGGTTGTCTAAAAAATACCTCTTTCTCAATGAATCCATTTAGGAAGGCACTCTTTACATCCATCTGATATAGTTTGATGCCATTATTTGTTGCATAGGAAAGTAAAATCCTAATAGCTTTAAGCCTTGCTACTGGAGCAAAAGTTTCAGTAAAGCCAATACCTTCTTGTTGATTATAGCCTTGAGCAACCAATTTGGCCTTGTTTCTGAGCACTTGACCATCTTTAGAGAGTTTGTTTCTAAACACTCATTTGGTTCCAATAATAGTTTTCCAATCGGGTTTAGGAACAAGAGTCCAGACATCACTCCTGGCAGATTGATTAAGCTCTTCTTGCATGGCTAGGATCCACCCTTCATCATGCAGAGCTTCCTCAATATTCTTTGGCTCAATTTCAAAGAGGATGGCAAGATTATTGACTTCTCTAAGTCTTGATCTTGTTCTTACTCCTTCTTAAGTATCACCAATGATTTGCTCTCGAGGATGATGAGTTCTGTATCTCCACTCATGCCTGCGAGGGAATACATCCTCATTCTGAGACTCAACATTAACTATTTGAGGAGGATCAATTTCAGCAGGTTGACTGGAAGTCTATTCAGCAGGTACTTCAGAGGGTCCTTCAGCAGGTGCTTCTTTCTTGGCTTCTGAAGTCTCTGAAGTAGGATTCAACTCCATACCTGCAAAATCCTCTTCTAGATCTGATAGTTCTCTATCAGTCTCTTTAGCATAATTAAATCTAACATGGATAGATTCTTCTACTGTCAAGGTTCTAGAGTTGTAAACTCTATAAGCCTTGGATGTTTCTGAATAACCAATGAAGAATCCCTTATCAGATTTAGAGTCAAATTTACCCAAATCATCTTTGGTGTTGAGTATGAAACACACAGCCAAAAATATGAAAATAAGAAATATTGGGTTTTCTTCCTCTCCACAATTCATAGGGAGTTCTCTTGAGAATTGGTCTTACCAAAATTCCGTTTTGAATGTAGCAAGCTGTGTGAACAGCCTCTGCCCAAAAGGATCTTGGTAGGTTGCTTGAAATGAGCATGGTTCTACCCATCTCCTGCAAGCTTCTGTTCTTTCTCTCAACAACCCCATTTTGTTGAGGTGTTATAGCCACTGAGAAATTGTAATAGATCCCATTCTCATCACAGAACATGATGAAGCTTGAGTTTTCAAACTCACCACCATGGTCACTTCTGATTGCATATATGCAAAAGCCCTTTTTCATTTTGCACTTTCTTACAGAATTTTGTGAAATTCTCAAAAGTCTCATCCTTGCTTCTGAGAAATATCACCCATGTATATCTAGTGTAGTCATCAACAATAACTAAGCCATACTTTTTACCAACCATGCTTTCAGTTCTTGTAGGACCAAACAGATCAATGTAAAGGAGTTCTAAAGGTCTTGAGGTTGAAACAACATTCGTACTCTTGAAAGAGCTTCTTGTTTGTTTATCTTTAAGACAGTTTTCACATAAAATGTTAGATTTGAAAGAAAGCTTGGGCAATCCTTTTACAAGATTGTGCTTTGTAAGCTTTGAGATTAACCTCAAGCTGGTATGCCCAAGTTTCTGATGCCAAATCTGTTTTTCATCTTCAACAGAAAGCAAACAAGTCTCATTTTGATATGCAAGTTCCTCGAGATCTATTTTATACACATTACTGTGTTTCTTGGCAATAAAAATGACTTGGTCAGAAGCATCTTTGACTACACAACCTTCCTTAGTGAAGGAAATAACATATCCACTATCACATAAATGACTTATGCTCAGTAGGTTGTGTTGAAGACCTTCTACCAGGAGGACATTTTGTATAACAGAGAAAGGGGATATACCTACTGAAACAATACCAGTGATTCCTAAGGTTTTGGAACAAAGACCTTTCTCCTGTCATGTGTCGCGAGCATCCACTGTCTAGGTACCATTTGTGGTGTCTCCTTTGTCCTATTAAACACATTTGCAACAGGAATTATCAGAGACTTAGGTACCCACATCCTTTTGGGTCATTTCTTGTTAGTAGCAGGTTTACCCTTTCTCTTGTGTTTACACCGAGACACACTGTGTCCAGGTTTTCCACAGTGAGAGCATCCTCTACCTTTCTTAGCTTTTTCAGCAGGTTTAAACTTTAAATCATGTGATGTTTCACTGTCTGAGTATCCTAAGCCTTCTTTGTTTTTGGAGTTCTTTTGAACACCTAACATTCTGTTGAGGTTCTTAGTTCCATTGACAAAGTTGGCAAGATCTCTAGTGAGTTTAGCAACTTGTTTCTTTAGAAAATCATTTTCTTTGATTAAACCTTTTGAACTACTAGCCTCAGAATTCTTCAAGAGTTTTTCTTTGAGTAAAAGATTTTCAGTCTCAAGAGCTTCATTTTTATTTGCAACTTCAATATATGCTCTAGACAAATCTTTATACTCTTGGAAAATCTCTTTAGAACTTTCCAACAAGTCATCATACATGTCTTGAAGAGTTTGAGGGATTACCTCTAATTCTGAGTTGTCTGATGAAGGTAGTCTTGCCATCAGACAAAGGTTGGCCTCTTCAGCAGATTCATCTTCCTCTTCTGAGGTTGAATCATCTAAGTCTTCCCATGTGGCCATCAAACCCTTTTTCTTCTTAAAGAACTTCTTCTTCTTGTAAGAGAGTTTCTTCAGCTTTGGGCAATCAGCCTTCATATGCCCTGGTTGTTTGCATTCATAACAGATAATTTTGTCAGTAGAAAAAGATTCTTTACCTAACTTACCCATTTTTTGTCAGATGAGGACTGCCTTTTGAACTTCCCCTTTTTCTGGAGCATCCTCTTGATCTTTCTGCTCAACAGAGCTAGATAATCATCATCAGAACTATCCTCTGAATCTTCAAAACCTTCTGAAGACTCCTTAGCTTTCATGACCTTTTGTGGTCCAACCTTCAACGGTTTGGACCTTGAATTCAGGGCAATTGACTTCTTTTTGGGAGCATCTTCACTAAGTTCCAACTCATGGACTTTGAGGGATCCCAAAAGTTCCTCCATTCTCAAGGTATTGAGGTCTTTTACCTCTGGAATGGCAGTCACTTTGGGCCTCAAAATATTTGGTAAACTCCTAAGAATCTTGTGATTATTATCACCAGAGTCATAGGATCTGCCTAAAGATTTGAGTCTATTAGTTATGGTCTGAAACCTACCAAACATTTGGTCTATGGTTTCTCACTCATGCATCTTGAACATCTCATACTGATGAACAAGCATGTTGATCTTAGATTGTTTGACATTATCAGTCCCTTCATGGGTTGATGCCAAAGTATCCCACATCTCCTTGGCTAAAGTGCTTCCATGCACCTTCTCATATTCAGATTTACTCAAAGAGCAAACTAAATAGAGTTTTGCTTTTGCATTAAGTTGCACCCGTGCCTTCTGTTCACCAGTCCATTCTGATTTCGGAATGGGCACACTATTATTGGTGGGAATATAATCACCATCTGTGACTACATCCCAAAGATATATTTTGTTGCTCTCAATGAACAACTTCATACGGTTTCTCCAGTAATGATAGTCTGTACCATTGAAAGCTGGGGGCCTTGAGACTGAGGCTCCTTCTGCAATGTAGTGAGGATTGCTTGTTAAGCTTTCGCTCATGATCTTCTTTCCTCAGCACTTGTTAGATGCTCAACCCGAGGTTGAGCTCTGATACCAACTGTAGAAACCACAGGAAACACTAGAAGGGGGTTGAATAGTGTTTTAAATGTTTGAACAGATTTTATGAAAACCTTTTCACAAGCAAAGTATTTCACAAAAGTTTTGAGTAACTTACTGAAATTGGGCTTAAATGTACTTGCTGAAGTGACTTCAGCAGGTTCAACAAAATTGATTTAAAATCGTTTCTCAAATGTATAGTTGATCAAAATAATGTTTCAACAGTATAAATCACTATATTCCGAACCCTTCTTGTTAGTTTAAATAACAGATATGAGAGACAAGGTTTAAGAAAACTTAGCCAAGAAAATTATCCCGGTTCACTCACATCCACCGTGAGGTACGTCCAGTCCCAATGCCAAACTAGCAAAGGATTTTCCACTAACTGATCACAGTTACAAGTATTCTTTTACAGTCAAGCCTCTTCAGGTTCTAAACACAAGTATTGTCTTACAAACAAGCCTCTCCAGGCTCAAACCCAAGTATTGTTTAAATAATAAGCCTCTCCAGGCTCAAATAGAAAACTGTTTTAAAGAAAGATTGCTTAAGCTTTGAAACTACACAAGTTTAAAGCCTAAACTAGGTGAGATGTACAAATAACTGAGTATAACTCAGGATAAGAAAATATTGTACAAATGAAACAAATGAATATTTGAATCTGAATTTTAGCAGCGCTTCAGCATGTTGGTTCGTTCTCTGTAGTTCTTCTGCATGAGACTTCATGTATATAGCTTTGGAAATGAAATCCGTTGAAGTACTTTTGCTTCCTATTGAGAGATAGCATTAAATGCAAATACTCCCGTTGAGACACATAACCTTGGTAGCTTGCAGGAGCAGGTACAGCAGGTAGTAGGTGTCAGCAGCGCTGACTCTACTTTTTCAGACCACAATGTACTTTCACAGCAGACATTGCCTTTTTGGTGAATAGAGATTTGAAATATGCCAAAAAGCAATTGTTCTGACTTTCCAAAAAG
Organism: Sesbania bispinosa; assembly: GCA_026901365.1. NCBI lineage: Eukaryota > Viridiplantae > Streptophyta > Magnoliopsida > Fabales > Fabaceae > Sesbania > Sesbania bispinosa. The sequence goes on from QLOH01000205.1 coordinate 1,030,534, forward strand.
GAGAAGAGTCACAGACAGGTTGGGAAAGCTACAGAAGACTTGAGTCTTCAATAGGAATTAACAGAGAAGCACTTTTCCAAAAAGATATAAGTCTCAGTACGACGTCTCTCAACTTCAGAAGGTTCTCTGGCTTCAGTGGGTCTTGATCACTCAGCAGGTTCCTCTTCTTCAGTAGGTTGCACCACATCAGAAGGTTGCATGACTTCAGAGGGTTGTTGTATCAGACACTTTCTGAAACACAGAAACTACCTTAAGCAGATACTGTTCTTTTCTTAACCAAATTTGTTACTCATTAAAACTCAGGGTTATGAGACTTAAACATTATTAACCATTTAATAATATTTTGAGACTCAATAATTTGCAAAGAATGATTGGTATATTTTGTTCCAATTTAGCCACATCATCCATCCTCAAAGTATTATAACATATATCTCTGAAGAATCGACTTAGTTCAGCAAGTGGTTTCCACACACAATCTGGAAAGGATCGAAATGCACTTGGGAGCAAACACTCCATGAATACATGAAAATCATGACTTTTCATTCCATGCATTGTACCCCTATTGATATCTGCATATTTTGCAAGATTAGAGGCATAACCATCCGGAAATTTCAATTCAGAAATCCATTTACAAACCGATTTTGCATCCTTAGGTTCTAAAGAGTAGTTTACCTTTGGTTTTCCCATCCTTCCATTACCCAGGTCAACCAACTCCAAGTCACCCCCCGCGCACAAAACACAGACACATCCATCCTTGCCTTTACATTGTCCTTTGTTTTACCTGCAACATTCATCATAGTGTTAAAGACATTATCAATGAAATTTTTCTCTATATGTGATGATCACATTTTTATTCACACTTTGTATAATTAATCTTAGCTTTCTTGGGCTCTAATTGTGATTAAATCCACTGTTTTAATTGGAATTTACCAAATTGGGCTTAATTGGGCTTTAACTGTAAATGTTGTTTAAATTCGGATTTTTAAGCCTACTAACCTACCTGTCTTGCTTTGATGATATTTTGAGCTATAGGTGTTCGATTTGAGTGATTCCAGTGGCATTGAAAAGCTAACTTTCGGGGCTTTAATTTGATATGCTATATGACCATATTCCCATGAAGCAATTAGGAGCAGTTTCTGTTTCAAAATCACCTATTGTTGCTGTCTGTTGCAAATCCGAATTTGCTTAGTTTTGTAATTAGTTTGTGGGCCTGTTTTAATTAATTTCGGCCCAATTAAGACCTAATCAGATTGTTAGTGATTTAGGCTCTATAAATAGGTGTGTTGCTGAGTAGTTTGGACACTTTTTCCTCATTTTTCAGATTTTAGAAAAAAGACTCTTCACTTTCCCCCTTTTTCTCTCTTCTTGCAATTTCGGTTTTGGCTCTTCTTCCTCTTTTTCAATTTTCGAATTTCTCCTCCATGGAAATGGAAGGCTAAGCTTCAAGGATTGTTTCTCTACTGAATTCACAAAGGAAATTGAGGTTCTATTTTCGATTTTCATCTTCTAATTTCTTTGACAGAATTATGATTTCTTCCCCTAATTTCTTGATGCTTAGGTTTGAATCTGAATTTGAGTTGCTTGCTTTCTGAAATTCAAATTTTAATTTGAATCTAATCTCACATTTTAGGTTGCTTAAATCTGAAATGAATTCATGGTTTGCTTAATTCCAAGGATTAGAAATTAGGATTCATGCTAGTTTGCTTAATTCTAGTGTGAAAACTATCAAGGATGCTTAATCCGAATTTCTTGCTGTCAAGGATTTGAGGAATTTTGTATGAACCAATGATAGATCCAATTTGTGAATGAGGCAGCGAACCAATCCATTTTTCTTGAATTGTTTTCTGCAGATTTAAATTCTGTTTGGAAATTTAGAAAATAGAATGAACAACAATCAAAATCCCCTTGTGTGTGTGAGTTGCTATGAATTTGAAATTCTGAATTTGTAATTGGATTCCTTGAGAGAGACGACTTTGGGTTAATCAACCTACTGCACTTTAATTTATTTTATTTGGTTCAGTACGGCCTCGATCAAATTTGGCGTCGTTGCTGGGGAATTCAATTCAAATTCGATTTTCAAGTCTGTGTGAATTTCTGTCATTGTTTGTGTTCTGTTTTCAATTTTGTTTTGTCAATTTCGTGTACTGTTATGTGTTTAGGAGGTAGAGTCATAATTCATATTTTGTTTTGGTATACTAACCCTGGTTGTGCAGATTCGGTGTGATCAATTTTGGTTCACAACTTTGAGGTAAGTAGCCTAATCAGTCATAGTTACTGTTCCATTGCTTTTAGTGAGGTTCAATTTGTGTTTTGAGTCGTGTGATGTTTTTAGTCATTGTAATTAGTGTGTTTAGTCATGTTTTGATGTTTAGAAATTGTTCAGATGAAATTAGAACAGATTTGGTGTCATTTGGATTGAATTGCATAAGTTGATAAAGTTGTTGTTGACTTTTCTGCTGTTGACTTTTGAAATTAAATATGACTTTTTGTTTAACATAGTTAGAGGTTGAATTTTTGTGCCAATTTTTGTGTCCATATTTCTTTAGGTTAATAATGAATATTAGATACCCCAGCTGCTATTAGATAAGTCCTTATTGTGAGATTACACTTTGTACTGACTTGTTTTGACCTGTTGACTTCAATTGGACATAACTTGAGCTAGGAGTGTCAGAATTTCACATATTTTATATGCTTTTGGGGTATAAGAAGCTATTTAGAGTGACCCTCGCTACTAGGCTAAGAGTTGGGCCATAAAATTTCCAAAAAGGTCGTTTTCTATTTTTTCTGGAATTTTTAAGTTTTTATTGGTGTATTTTTCCTTTCTTACCTTAGGTAGTTTTGGTACTTAGGCTTTGAATTTTGTTTTGAAATTTTTTGTGGTTGTTTCCTATGTTAATATAGTGTTTTCCATGTATCCATTTCATTGGTTTTTGCTCATTTGATATAGGCTGCCTTTATATGCTGACATGTTGTTGTATGCCTCATTTTGTGCATTTTTGTGTGCATTTGGTGTATGACTAGAGCAAACTCAGGTATCCTACATTCATTTGATCCAGAAATTGATAAGACATATCATAGGTTAGTTAGAGAGTCTAGGATTCCATCTGTGCAGAATTCTGTTAGTGATAGTGAGTTGTCTGATAGTGTGTATTCTGCTGTTAGTGTAAGTGATAATGAGTTTGTTTCTGTGTTTTCTTCTTCTTCTTTCCTTGAGTCTGATCTTAATTGTGATACCATGGCTGAGAGAACCTTGAGAGAGCTTGCAGCACCTGATGTTAATATTCAGACTTTATGCATTCAATATCCTGATATAGATGTGCCTTGTGAGCTAAAGTCTGGATTGATTCATTTGTTGCCCAAGTTCCATGGTCTTGCAGGTGAGGACCCACATAAACACCTCAAGGAATTCCATATTGTCTGCACCACTATGAGACCACCTGGAGTTCTTGAGGATCATATTAAGCTTAAGGCATTTCCATTCTCCCTGCAAGATACAACAAAAGACTGGTTGTACTACCTTCCACCTGGATCCATTACTAGCTGGGATAATTTGAAGAGGTTGTTTCTGGAAAAAATTTCCCAGCATCCAGAGTGACTTCAATTAGGAAGGAGATATGTGGTATAAGGCAGATGGATGGAGAGAGTCTGTATGAGTACTGGGAGAGGTTTAAGAGGCTTTGTGCTAGTTGTCCACATCATCAGATTCATGAGCAGCTACTCATCCAGAATTTCTATGAGGGTCTGATAAACATGAACAGGCAGATGATAGATGCAGCCAATGGAGGAGCGCTTGTAGATAAAACTCCAGTTGCAGCAAGGCAGTTAATTGAGAACATGGCTTCTAATAACCAGCAATTTGGTTCCATAAGCAATTCAGTGGCCTTGACTAGAGGAGTTCATGAGATGGAGACCACTTATGCTACTAATCATAGGAAGTTGGAGAACAAGCTTAATGATTTGGCTTCCTTAGTCAAGCAGTTAGCAGTGTCTCAGAAGGTTGCTAAATTATGTGGGATTTGTACTTCTGCTGATCATCCCACTGATGCTTGTCCCACCTTACATGAGTCTGAAGGAGATGTTGTTGTTCCTCCTCAGGCTTATGCTGCCAATATTTATGGTTCTGGTAGACCCCCTCAGCAACAACAATATAATCAGGATCTTTCTTCCAACAGGTACAATCCAGGTTGGAGGAATCATCCAAATTTGAGATGGGGGAATTCTCAGCAGCAGCAGCCAAGCAGCCTTATGTACCTTATCAGTCTCATGCTGCTGGGCCTAGTAGACCTTACCAGCATCCACATGTGCAGCAGTAGCACCAGCCTACACCACCTGCTGCTGCACCTTCCAAGAGTGAACCCTCCTTGGAAGAATTAATGAGGCAGATGGCGGTCAATAATCTGAATTTCCAGTAGAGGACAGAGGCAACTATTCAGAGCTTGGAGAATCAGATAGGCCAGATGGCTACCACTCCTAATCAACTGCAGTCTCAGGGTTCAGATAAGCTTCCTGCTCAAACAGTTGTCAACCCAAAGAATGTTAGTGCAATCACTTTGAGGTCGGGTAAGAGGGTGCAAGCACCTGATAGGCAACAGTCTGAGCAAGAAGATGAGATTCATACAGCTGTAGACCCTGTGCTGGAGAGAGCTATTCCTAGTCCCTTGAGTAGCCCCAGTTCTTCAAGCAGTGAGCAACCTTCTATTCCTCTTCCATTCCCTCAGAGATCTGTGCAGAAGAGTAAAAAAATGGAAGAGGCTGACAAGGAGATCTTGGAGACTTTCAGGAAAGTAGAGGTGAATATACCTCTACTTGAGGCCATAAAGCAAATTCCTAGATATGCTAAGTTCTTGAAGGATCTGTGCACCCATAGGAGGCAGCTAAAGGGCAATGAGAGGATTAGCATGGGAAGGAATGTCTCTGCACTCATTGAGAGACCTATGATTCCCATTCCAGAAAAATGCAAAGACCCAGGGACATTTACTATTCCTTGTGTTATAGGCAGTAACAAGTTTGATAATTCTATGCTTGATTTAGGAGCATCTATTAATGTTATGCCTTTATCTGTTTTTACCTCTTTGTCTCTTGGTCCTTTGCAGGCTACAGGTGTTGTCATTCAGTTGGCAAACAGGAGCACTGCCCACCCAGCAGGCCTTATTGAGGATGTGCTGGTTCGAGTGAATGACCTCTTCTTCCCTGCTGACTTTTACATATTGGATATGGAGGGAGGAGATTCACTCACTGGTGCAGCCCCCATCATCTTGGGCAGGCCCTTCCTGAAGACAGCTCGGACTAAGATTGATGTTCATGCAGGCACACTTACCATGGAGTTTGGAGACAGTATGGTTCAGTTTAATATTTTAGATGCCATGAGGCATCCTGTTGAGGATCATTCTGTATTCCATATTGATATGCTTGCTGAACTTGTAGATGATAGTTTGTCTGAGTTTGTAGGACATTTGGATTTTCCGGACTTTTCTGATTTTAGTGATGTCTACACTTGTGATTTATGTTCTGATTCATCTGTGTGTAGTATGTGTGTTGAGATAGGTAAGTTCATATCTGTTGATACTGTTGATTGTTCTGATTGTCCTACAGGTTCCGGTATTGATGCACCGGTTGAGTCAATTGAGTCAGAATGCAGTGGCTTGATTACAGCAATTACAGATACATCTGACTTGATTGATTTGCAGGTTGCAGAGATTTCTACTAGTACCAGATTGTTACCTTCTGTTGTCCAGCCCCTGTAACATCCCAAATTTTATTAAATAAAATAAAATTAATAAAATAAGAGAAATAAATAAATAATAATATTAATAAGATTAGTATATTTTATGAATAAGGTTATTTAATAAATAATAAGAATAATAAATAGAATAAGTGGGTTGAGAGTGGGCCTAGCCCAATTAAGTATTTATTTAAGGAGGGGTTCTCAGTTCACCCTAATCCTTATTCGTAAAATCGTCAGAGAGCGAAACGCTAAGGAGGGGAGAAACGACGTCTCAAGAAGGGGTTGCTGCAGAATAATCATTGAGAATCAAGTACTGTTGCGGTTCGATCTTCACTTCAAGGTACAGTGGGGGAGAGGGTGCTGCTTGTATGTGAGTGTGGGGGTGCTTGGGTAGTGGTTTAAGACTTTAAATTGATATTGATATATGTTTATATTGAGTATGGATGATGAAAATTGTTGATTGATGAATCTTGATGAGTTCTTGAATGAAATTGAAGAGGATAGCGAAAATAGCGAAAGGGGTAAATAAGGGTTTGATGATTTGGGGTTTTGATTGAATAACTGTATAATTGTGTTTAAGATTGATTATTTCATTGATTTGGTTTGATAAAAACGTGTTGGATCGAAGTATAAACGATGAGGATTAAGTAGGGATTGAAGAAGGGGAGAAAAAGGGGCAAAAACGTTGTGCTGTCGCGTTTTACGTAACTTGCACTGCAACTTGCGCTACAGTGCAAGTTGAAGCGTGAACCCTCTGGAATCTGCGCTTCAGGTTGCACTGCAGCGCTGGTTGGGGCATAGCTCGCAGATTCTGTTTTGACAGCTTTCTCGCTTGAGAAAGAATGTGCTTGTTAAGGGTGAAAATGAACTCGGAACCCCATCATATAATATATCAAACTGAAGCCCCGGATCTTAACTTTCGAATAGAAGTGGAATTATCTTAATTGGACACCTAAAACTCTAGATATTTCCAAATTAGTGCACCAAGGTCATTAAGCTTAAAACTTGAAGACTCCAAAATTGAGGAATCGCCTCTGGTAATCGATTACAGTTGTTTGGTAATCGATTACCAGGTCAAATTATGTATAAGAGTGTTGTTTATGTGATGATTGTGGTGTGACTATGAAGATATGATTATGTCCTTGATGATAGATGTTTATACTACTGCGATGTATGATGATAATGATGAGGTATTGATGTATTGAGTGTATGGTGATGCTTTGTGATGCTTTATAATGATTATGATGATGATGATTGATGATATCTGAGGATGCTTATGATTATTTATGATGATAATATTGGATGATGAAATGATGATTTATATGATGATGTTGATGATGATGATGATGATGTATATCACTTTATGATGATGATGATATAATTAATTTTATGATGATGGTGATGATGATTTAATTAACCTTATGATGTAGATGATGCTTTAGTATATATGATGTTGTACTTGAGATACATAAGCCCAGTGAGGGGTGGGGTGTAACTCAGGGAGATGATTGTACTTGAGATACACAATCCTAGTGAGGGGTGAAGTGTAGCTCAGGGAGGTGAATGTTGTACCTGAGTCTAACTCGGGGAGGTGAATGTTGTACCTGAGTCTAACTCGGGGAGGTGATTATGGTACCTGAGTATAACTCAGGGAGGTGAGTAATGATTATGATAATATTGAATATGGTACCTGAGGTGTACAAGCCTAGAGTGGGGTGAAGTACAACCCAGGGAGGTGAATGATGATTATGATGATATTGGTGACAATGATGATTATGATGATATTGGTGACTATGATGATTATGATGATATTGATGATGTTGTTGGTGTATATGATGATGGATGAATATGTCTTATATATGCTGATATAAAAATGAGTTATATGATGATGCTATGATTTTGTGATGAGGAAATGAGTAATAAGCGCTGAGAACAGAGTAGGCGAATTATTTGGTGAATGAGGATAGGAGAATTATATGATGATATTGATGTTTGTTATATGATGAATTATAGGTGATATTATCTGATGAATTATGTGATGTTTGAGTATGTGTTATGATTAATGCTGATGTTTCCTATATGAGGGTGAGGTTAGGGTAGCCTCCTATGTGTATGTATGAGTAGTATTCTTTTCCTCACCGTTTCTATCTGTGGTAATTATTTACAGGTGATGACGATGGCACCTCAGGTGCCGAGTATTGAGTTGATGGGTGTCGTTCTGATACATGTGACATCAGGGCTTAGTATTAGGAGTTTTATTTTATATTTCTATTTTGGAGAGATTTTTGTAAACGGTTTTAAGTGCCTTATAAGGCTAAGAATGATGTTTTATTGTTAACTTTTGAGGTAGTAATATTTTATTTACTTTGAAAACCTTTTGACTCCAACTTCTATTTTGAATAAGTTGACTTTGAAAGAATTGAGGTTTTAATTGAGTTGAAATGTGAACCTTTTTACCCAATGTGATTCGTTATTTTCCTAAGTCTTTCGCTTTGTTGATCATATAAGAGTTTGGGGTAGAAGGGTGTCACAGCCCCCATCACTGGAGCTGAAGCCACTTCCCTCTCACCTCAAGTATGCATATTTGGACGATGAGCAGAAGCTTCCAGTGATCATTTATACTGCTCTCTCAGCTGATCAGGAGCAGAGGCTGTTGCATGTGATTAGAGAGCACAGGAGAGCTCTAGGTTGGACTTTGGCAGATATTCCAGGTATTGGCCCCTCCTTGTGTATGCATCAGATTTTGTTGGAGGATGGGGTTAAACCTATGAGACAGCCTCAGAGAAGGCTGAATCCCCAGATTCTTGACGTGGTCAAGAAGGAGGTCACCAAGCTGCTACAGGCCGGTATCATATATCCCATATCAGATAGCACTTGGGTGAGCCCGGTACAGGTGGTACCGTAGAAATCTGGGATTACAGTTGTGAAGAATGAGAAGGATGAGTTGATTCCTACTAGGGTGCAGAACAGCTGGAGAGTATGCATCGACTACAGGAGGCTCAACCAGGCGACCGGGAAGGATCACTTCCCACTTACTTTCATTGATCAGATGTTGGAGCGCCTAGCAGGTAAATCACATTACTGTTTCTTAGATGGTTTCTCTGGTTATTTTCAGATTTGTATTGCACCAGAGGACCAGCATAAGACCACATTTACCTGTCCTTTTGGTACCTTTGCTTATAGGAGGATGCCTTTTGGTCTATGCAATGCTCCTGGTACTTTCCAGAGATGCATGATGAGTATATTTGCTGACTTACTTGAGCATTGCATAGAGGTTTTCATGGATGATTTTAGTGTATATGGCTCCTCATTTGATGCATGTTTGGATAGCTTGACTAGAGTGCTTGATAGGTGCATAGAGACTAACCTTGTTCTGAATTATGAAAAGTTTCATTTTATGGTAGAGCATGGTACAGTCTTAGGCCATATTATCTCTAGGAAGGGCATAGTGGTAGATCCTGCAAAATTAGATGTTATTTCACACTTGCCTTACCCCTCTTGCGTGCGAGAGGTTCGATCTTTTCTGGACATGCAGGTTTCTATCGCAGGTTTATTCAGGACTTCAACCGGATAGCCCTTCCGCTGTCCAACTTGCTGCAGAAGGATGTTACCTTCGAGTTTGGAGAGCGGTGCAGAGAGGCATTTGATCGCCTCAAGAGAGCTCTCACCACCACCCCCATTATTCAGCCACCAGATTGGACACTTCCATTCGAGTTGATGTGTGATGCATCAAACTATGCATTGGGAGCTGTTTTGGCACAGAGGGTTGGTAAGCTGTCTCATGTGATATATTATGCATCTAGGACTTTGGATGCAGCACAGGTAAATTACACTACCACTGAGAAAGAGCTGTTAGCAATTGTTTTTGCATTGGATAAGTTTAGATCATATTTGTTAGGCTCTAGGGTAGTGGTTTTTACTGATCATGTTGCTCTTAAGTTTCTTTTGAAAAAGACAGATTCCAAACCCAGGCTGATCAGGTGGATGCTACTGCTCTAGGAGTTTGACTTGGACATCCAGGATAGGAGTGGTGCGCATAATCTTGTAGCAGACCATTTGAGCTGCATTGAGAGAGCGGAGGATGCGTTTCCTATTCGGGATGACTTCCCGGATGAGCAACTTTTGGCTTTGCATGATTCCCATCCCCCTCCCCCTACCCCTTGGTTTGCTGATATTGTTAATTATCTTGTTGCATTTGTTTTTCCCACCCTTGGCATCTAGGGCTCAGAGAGATAGACTTAAGAGAGATGCCAAGTATTATGTATGGGATGACCCTTATTTATGGCATTTTTGCAGTGACCAGGTTATCCGTAGGTGTATTCCAGATCAGGAGATCCAGTCTGTACTTCAGTTCTGTCATGCCTCACCTGTTGGAGGACATCTTGGACCCCAAAGGATAGGACGGAAGGTGTTGGATTATGGATTCTATTGACCTACGATTTTCAGAGACGCCTGGAGAGTCTCCTCTACATGCGAGTAGTGTCAGAGAGCAAGAGCGGCCATTTCTAGCAGGCAGCAGATGCCCAGCAGCCTATGTTGTTTTGTGAGATTTTTGATGTGTGGGGTATTGATTTTATAGGTCCATTTCCTGTTTCTTTTGGTTTTATATATATATTGCTTGCTGTGGATTATGTCTCCAAGTGGGTGGAGGCTATAGCCACAAGGACTAATGATGCTCGAGTTGTTGTGGATTTTGTCAGGTCTCACATCTTTTGCAGGTTTGGAGTGCCTCGAGCCATTGTTACTGATCAGGGGACCCACTTCTGTAACCGATCCATGGAGGCTTTGTTGAAGAAGTATGGGGTGGTGCACAGAGTTTCTACACCATACCACCCCCAGACTAATGGACAGGCTGAGATTTCCAATAGAGAGATCAAGAGGATTTTGGAGAAGAAGGTGCAGCCTAACAGGAAAGATTGGAGCCGCCGCCTTGATGATGCTCTCTAGGCTCATAGGACCGCCTACAAAGCACCTCTTAGGATGTCTCCCTTTAGAGTTGTTTTTGGTAAGGCGTGCCACTTACCTGTGGAGATTGAGCTTCGGGCGTACTAGGCAGTTAGGGCTTGCAATTTGGACAGTGACACGATAGGAGAGCAGAGGAAGCTTCAGCTGCAGGAGCTTGATGAGATCCGCCTGGAGGCCTATGAGAACTCTAAGTTCTACAAGGAGAAGACTAAGAAATTTCATGATCAATGTATTGCTAGAAAAGAGTTTGTAGTAGGCCAAAAGATGTTGTTGTTTAATTCTAGACTTAAGCTCATGCCTGGTAAGCTTCGTTCCCGTTGGATTGGACCTTTTATTGTTACTCATGTTTATCCTTATGGTGTTGTAGAGTTGAAGAGTGAGTCCACCAACAAGACCTTCAAGGTCAATGGCCACCGTCTCAAGATATTTCATGAGAGTCTCGCTTTGGTTGAGGAGACGGTTGAGGAGATGAGCTTGGAGCTTCCCACATTCCCTCAAGTGCAAATTTTTCCACCTTGATGAGGGAGTCTCTTTCCCCACTATTTTATTGCATTATGTCCTTTGTTCTCTAATTTGATTATTTTTACATTGAGGACAATGTGTGATTTAAGTGTGGGGGAGGAGATTTGTAGTTTTAGGACTTTAGGATTGATTTTAGGAATTAGTATGTGGTTAGGATTATATTGTTTGTTTGTTAGTAATTTTTAGGATTGTATATAAAAAATTGTTGTTTTACTGTATTTTTGGTGTTTTTTGTAGGAAATTTGTTGTTTTTGAGTTGCTATCAGCATTTTCATATCTATTTTGTAGCTGTTGTTATTGTTTTATGTTGTCTGTAATTACTGTAAACTGCCTGTTTTGTTGTTGCTGTTGTTGTTTCTGCATTACTGTAGGCTGCTGTACTTTTTACTGTTACTGTTTACAGCAGAATTTTATACAGCAGTATTTTTACAATAGAATTTTGACAGTTATCCGAATTTTACAGCAAAAACAGAATTTTTGACAGTAGAAAAATAATACATTTGGCATGTTTTTCATTGGATTTTTAGGATTTGTGTTGGTAGTTGGCATTTTCATCATTTTTGGATAATTGGTTTCTTGATTTATGTTGTTTGGATTCCTTATAATTTCGTGAATAAGTTGGTTTTGATAATTATTGGGTTGACTCTTTTGTGATAGAGTTGTCCTTGGTGAGATTTTGAGCCTTATTGATGGATGGACCATTCTATGTCATTCTCTCTTTTTCTTGTGTGATTTTACTCTTGTTTGCTTGTGCTCTAGAACTTGGCTTGACTCTTTGATTTGCAACTTTGTTCACATGCATGTATTGAGATGATTGAGGCATTTTTGTTGATAATTGAGCTACTAGCCATATTAGCCTACCTTGATTATTTTCCACTTGCTAGCCCCTTTGAGCCTATGGATCCCATTTCTTGTGTTTGAAAGCTCATTACAAGCCTTGAAAGTGAAAAAACCATGATTGTCCTTGCCTTAGAGGATAAAGGAGCTTTGGAATTGTTTTGGGAATAGGTTCTTGAATGAGTGTGGGGGTGTACTTGAATTTCTTATCTTATCTCCTCATGTGGATATCATATTGTTGACCTTTGGCTAGTTACAAAAAAAAATTGAAAAAAAAAAAGAAAGAATAAAGAAAAGCTCAAAAGAAAAGTATTAAAAAAAGCAAAGAAAAAAAGTGTTATTTGAAATTCAAAAATGGGTCAAAAGGTAGAAAAGAGGAGTTCAATTGTAATCTTGAGATCTATGCTACTTGCATTTCTTCTTGGATTTATTCCCCATTGCTCCTCTATTCTCTTTGGTTTTTAACTTCTTATCTGTCATTTTCCCTACCTTTACCTTGGCCCCATTACATCCTATTTGATGTCCTCTTGATATTTGCTTGCATGTGTTTCAATTGTTGTGCATATTAGAGCCTTGCCAAGCCTATGGTAGTGCTTGCTTTCATGAGTGCTTTGAGTGTATATACACAAGCCTAAACACTTGAGAGTTGGAGAGTTTGTCTTGTGAGGATTCTATCACTCTTGATTCATCCCTTTGATTTGATTCACCCTCTTGTTTGCTAAATTGTAGGGAATTCCATTCATAATTTTCTTGACTCTATGATTCCTTTGATGATGTATTTGCCTACTCCTATGCATTCCTTGGATCTCTTGTTAATTATGCCACTTGTATTTGCATTGTGCTCCCTAATTGATTTTAGCTTCATGTGGTGTTTTGCGCGAAGTGCAAAAGGGCGAGTGTGGGGGAATTTGATGATCACATTTTTATTCACACTTTGTATAATTAATCTTAGTTTTCTTGGGCTCTAATTGTGATTAAATCCACTGTTTTAATTGGAATTTACCAAATTGGGCTTAATTGGGCTTTAACTGTAAATGTTGTATAAATTCGGATTTTTAAGCCTACTGACCTACCTGTCTTGTTTTGATGATATCTGGACCTATAGGTGTCCAATTTGGGTGATTCCAGTGGCATTGAAAAGCTAACATCCGGGGCTTTAATTTGATATGCTATATGACCATATTCCCATGAAGCAATTAGGAGCAGTTGCTGTTTCAAAATCGCCTACTGTTGCTGTCTGTTGCAAATCCGAATTTGCTTAGTTTTGTAATTAGTTTGTGGGCCTGTTTTAATTAATTTCGGCCCAATTAAGGCCTAATCAGATTGTTAGTGATTTAGGCTCTATAAATAGGTGCGTTGCTGAGTTGTTTGGACACTTTTTCCTCATTTTTCAGATTTTAGAAAAAAGACTCTTCACTTTCCCTCTCTTTTTCTCTCTTCTTGCAATTTTGGTTTTGGCTCTTCTTCTTCCTCTTCTTCAATTTTCGAATTTCTCCTCCATGGAAATGGAAGGCTAAGCTTCAAGGATTGTTTCTCTACTGAATTCACAAAGGAAATTGAGGTTCTATTTTCGATTTTCATCTTCTAATTTCTTGGACAAAATTATGATTTCTTCCCCTAATTTCTTGATGCTTAGGTTTGAATCTGAATTTGAGTTGCTTGCTTTCTGAAATTCAAATTTTAATTTGAATCTAATCTCACATTTTAGGTTGCTTAAATCTGAAATAAATTCATGGTTTGCTTAATTCCAAGGATTAGAAATTAGGATTCATGCTAATTTGCTTAATTCTAGTGTTAAAACTATCAAGGATGCTTAATCCGAATTTCTTGTTGTCAAGGATTTGAGGAATTTTGTATGAACCAATGATAGATCCAATTTGTGAATGAGGTAGAGAACCAATCAGTTTTTCTTGAATTATTTTCTGCAGATTTAAATTCTGTTGGAAATTTAGAAAATAGAATGAACAACAATCAAAATCCCCTTGTGTGTGTGAGTTGCTATGAATTTGAAATTCTGAATTTGTAATTGGATTCCTTGAGAGAGACGACTTTGGTTTAATCAACCTACTGCACTTTAATTCATTTTATTTGGTTGAGTACGGCCTCGATCAATATGCATGACATCAAGATTATGCCTTCACAAGTTGTCCTTCAAATATAGAAGATCCAAAAATATATTGCGTTTAACCTAATTATGAAGTTGTCCATACCCTGGCAATTTGGAACAATTACCATCTGTCACCTTCGGAAATTCTTGCACAAATAACCAAATATCATACCCTGTCAATACTACAGGTGGTCCACCATGCTCAACCTTGTTTCTCCTAAACCCTCTTTTACTCCTTCTGAAGGGGTGATCACTTTACAAGAATCTACGATGACAATCAAACCATGAGTTTTTTCCACCATGCTATAACGTGAAAGCTTTTGTGTCTTCCATACTGTATGGACATGCTAATTCACCCTCTGTTTGCCAACCAGATAACATTCCATACGCCGGAAAATCATTGATAGTCCACATCAAACATGCACGCATGAAAAAGTTTTGTTTCGTGGAAATGTCATAAGTCAGAACACCATAGCTCCACAACTGTTGCAGATCATCTATTAAAGGCTGCAGAAACATGTCTATGTTTGCCTTGGGATTAGTTGGACCGGGTATTAGACAAAGTCAAAAACATATATGCCTTAGTCATGCACAATTTAGGAGGGAGATTATAAGGTGTTAGAATAACAGGCCAACAGGAATATGGTGAAGTCGAAGCTTGAATGTAGGGTGTAAACCCATCAGCACATAACCCCAACCTTACATTTATTGGCTCATTTGCAAATTCAGGATACACATTATCAAAGTGTTTCCATGCTTCCCCGTCCAATGGATGACACAATAAACCAAAATCATTCTTATTCTCATGATGCCATCGCATTTGTGCAGCAGACTCTAATGAAGCATACAATCGCTGCAACCTTGGAATAATTGTTAAATAAAACATCCTCTTCACCGAAACATCTTTATATCTCCCTTTCCCAACCTTACGAGGAACAAACCTCGGAGCAATACAAAACTTGCATTCAGTAACATAGAATCATCCTTGTAATACAACATGCAACCATTCCTACAACAATCAATTTTTCCCGCCTTCAACCCTATCTTAGACACCAATTTGGTCGCCTGATAGTAGTTTTCTGGAATGGTGTTGGGTGTTGGAGCTACATCAACTAACATTTGGATGAAATAATCCAAACACTTTTCAGTAACATGCCAATTACTCCTAGCTGCTAATAACCTTACAGCTATTGATAACCTAGAATCATTTGCTCCATCATAGATTGGCTGGTTGCAGATATTAACATACCATAAAACCGTTGGGTATCTGGGTTAGGTGGCTCATGGTCATTATCATCTGTTTCATCAGGTATAGGCCTAAATGCATCATACACCATTTGAGTCATTGAGGCAAACTGAGGTTCATAACTCATATCTTCACCACTATTATCATCATCTCCCCAACTCGACATTATTAGACCCTACTTCTCCGTGGTCAGTCCATACCCTGTAGTTTGGTTTAAATCCAGACTTCAACAAATGAAGTCTAACTAAAGAAGGTTTCAGAATACTCTCTCACAATTATATTTCACACATGGACACTTAATCCCTCCATCAGACATAAACGAAGGTTGTTCTATAGCCTTGTTAACAAATCTCGAAACCCCTTCAATAAACTCATTATTCAATATCCTAGAAGAATCAACCTTATCATACATCCATCTACGATCCATTTGTCTACAATTCAAAAATCATACAAATTCAGCATAAAAGTTTCACATATCACAACACATGCACAATTCTATATTATCAGCACACAACCAGCGCCCTTCATAGGGTCTCACCTATTGAACTCAACTCTCCACTGATAACAATTCATACAATACAAACACATGCACAATTCTATATTACCAGCACACAACCAGCACCCTTCATAGGGTCTCACCTATTAAACTCAGCTATCCACTAACAAACAATTCATACAATACAGAGACAAATTACAATAGTTACATCACACATAGAAGTGAACACATACTCGTTCGATGCCCACAACGGAGATTCACTGCCGGCAACGTCTACCCACGGTGGTTGGCCGCCGTCCACTGCCTCTTTACAAAAAAATAGTGGTTGTTTCACAAAAATAATCGGTAAGATTGAAGAGTTAGTGAGAGGGAGAGGTTGAAGGATAAAGAGAGCTTGAGGGACAGTGATGGAGAGGTTGAGGGACGTTTTCCGGTGATGGTCGCGGCGGGAGGAGGAGAAGAGAAGAAGGGAAGAAGAAAAGAGAAAGAAGAAGAAAGAAGGGACAGTCTCGTATTATATAGTTTCAAATGTAGCGACGGCTAAGCCGACACTACATTTTAATTCAGGGTAGCGACGGCCTACGGTCAAGAAAAACCGTCACTACATGTAAATTCTAAATTACACCTGCATAAATTTTTTCAAATATGTGACGGTCGTAGCGACGGTCGAGTCGTCGCTAGTCTCACTTTCAATTAGCGATGTGTGAATCGTCGCCAATATGAAAATAGGCTATCGCTGATGCCAATTTTCAGTTAGTGATGACCTAACCGTTGTCAACCCATCGCTATATGTTTTCGCAGTTAGCGACGGCTTGTCGCTAACGTTTTCTACTACATAAAAATTAATGTTAAATTAAAAAAGCCCATTGGTGACGGTTTAGCGACAGTCAAACCGTCGCTAATCACAAAATAGTCGTCGCTAAAAAACCAAATTTTTCGTGTAGTGACTTCCTTTAATACAATTTCTTTGCTTATTAAAAAAAGAGTTAGCAGGACAAAAACGTACTTTTCCTTATTTAGAAACATTTTTTTAATTACAATTCTTTATATTGCATATAATATATATTGACTTGTCTTGTCTCGGATACTTCCATCCGGAAGATGTTTATTATTAGCCAACAAGGCAAATTTGCGGTACTACTATAATTCTTCAATTTGAAAAGAATCAATATTTGTTGGAAATTCAAGTTTATTAATCAATTTGGCATCTCACCACTTGCTCATCAGACGTACGAGGGCAATACAATTAAATATAAGTAGCAATACAATTTGTAACGGTAAAATCATGAAACTCTTCAAAAGGGTTAATAAACTAAACATATAGTTCCTTTCTGTTCCCATTTAAGATATGCTTACCGTCAACTAGTTTTAAACACATCGTAGATTTGCTGACATGCTGTTCTAGGTCCACAAGGAATGGTGCTTTCCATGCATCTCACAAACATGGGACAAATTAAATCTCTCTCACTTTCCATCCAGCACTTCCTATTTCCGATATTTATAAATAAATAAAAATCATAATCAACTTATAGGATTTTATGTACCAAAAGATTATATGATATATTTTAGTGAAAAAAATTGGGAGATTTCATTCTACTATAGTACCTATATAGCTTATAAAGTATTTTATTTTACTCAATAAATGAATTTCATGAGTTTTATAACCATTCTCCTTAAGGTACCATTTCGATCATTCATTTTGAAATATGTTATTTTAAATTGTGTTATTTTTAAAATTAAGAAAATATTATTTCTTTATTTTATTCATAAGTTTTATTAAATATAATGATAGAGCATAGATAGAGTAAAAAATAATTTGGTCAAATATAACTG
The DNA here is from genome assembly GCA_026901365.1 of Sesbania bispinosa. Taxonomy (NCBI): domain Eukaryota; kingdom Viridiplantae; phylum Streptophyta; class Magnoliopsida; order Fabales; family Fabaceae; genus Sesbania; species Sesbania bispinosa. The sequence continues at coordinate 1,048,265 of QLOH01000205.1, forward strand.
TTTTCTATAAATTTAAGAACACTAGATTATTTCTTTAATTATTACACAAAATATTAAATAATAGTTATTTTTAAAAAATAATATTTGAAAAATATAAATATTGAATAAAATTAAATATTTTATGTATGGACAGCTTAAAGTACTTTTTTAATGTAGTCATAAAATTCAAATGTTTCATAAATAACATTAATCATCAATAAAACCCTAAGTTCGATTAATTGTCTTAAAATAAAAACTTATCTTTATTTAAAAAATATTATTTATAATGAAATATTTAATTTTTATTAATTTTATTTAATAATTTTGAAATATGAATGCGAACAATAACAATTAATAAATAAATATTTAAGAAGTAAACTTAAATACCGATATTCATTTTTAACTATAGAATATTATTTTCTTAAAGAAAAAATAATGTACAACCAAACATTTTTACGTACTAGTATTTCGTGAATTCAAACTAGTGTCTAAAATGAAGAAATAGAAATATACATACTAGTACTATATGAATACTGGTCGAGTTCAAAACCATGATAAAAGAAGCTAGTGGTAAAGACAAAAAACAGGAAACGGTTGAATTCGGAAGTGTTATAATATTAAAGCAGCTGTGTTTTCGATATATGTTCCAAACCTCATGTCGTATATATTTAAACCTATATATTGGTGCATAACTTACTTACTCCCGCGCGCTCTTTTATGCTCTCCATTATTTATTTATCACATAAATATTCAACTCAAGAACAGAGCTTCTGTTCTGAAGGGTTTTGGTTTCTTTGAAAGTGATAACCAATCAATCACAATGAGTTGGGCACGAGAAGCGCAAAAAAGAGAATCTCACTTACTACTGTTGTGCATGAGAGAGACAAACAAGACAAAGGAGAAAAGGATAACCCTCATGTGCTTTATATTTCACTTAATTTTGACTTTATTGTTTAATCTAAATTTAAAAAATAGCAATGCATAATCGCACGTTATGATTCTATCTATATATACTCCATGGATAAACGTACGTGGACATATTTTTAAAACTTATAGTAATTATAAAGTAAACAACATGCATATATATATATATCTATATGATTACTTGAATGATATAATTAAAAGGTGTTTATGTTTTCTTTTGCAAATCAATGCCCTTGCCATATAAGACTTTGTTTCATATTATTGGAAAACGGGCAAAAAAAATTGATTAAAAACGGAAATAATTAAAATGAGCAGGCCAGTCCAAGGATAAGGCGGTGACCCAAGCCCTTTGTTTTAGGCACCTAATTGCTAGTAACATCATTTATAAAAAAATATAAGCATATATTATTATTATTAGACCTAACACATTGGTTTAGTAATTTTTCATTTCAAAGTTAAGAGTTTCACCTCGTATTTTTAAAAAGACCCAAATATAAAAGTTTTGCTTGAGCCTCACAATATATTGGGCCGACCCTGAAGATGAGAGGGATAAAACTAAAAGATAATTGTACTTTTTATTAGTATTTTATTCTGTACAGGGTATAATTAAGAATAATAATAAATATGTTGAATTTAAAATAAACTTAATTTGATACGTAGATAGTACAGTATAATTAGTTTGCATCTTGGATTTAATTTGAATATATATAGAGAGAGAGGAGAGGTCAAGTTACACCAAAGTAATGTTACACTAAATGCTATAAAATATTAATAATTTTAAATATAATGTGATTTTTATTAATTCAACCGTATCGAGTTGTAACTATTCATTATTTTAATTAATTATATCAAATTTTATAAAATTTTAACAAATCATTTCTATTTTTATACATTTTTAAGTCTACATATGGCGTTAATCTAAATATATCTCACAGATGTGTCAAATAATTTGCATCCATGTAAAATTTCCTAAATGTGATTTATATAATACTCTTTCCGGTCATTTTTATAAGGCGCTTGTTAGAAGTTTGTTACTTTACAATTTCAAGGCAATATTTATTACCATTTTCTTTATTTACCCTTATTAACTTTAATGTTTTTCCAACTATCAAATGATAGTGGATTTAGTTAATGATATTAAATAATTAAGGGTGAAACTAGAAAATTAAACTATTTTTTAAACTCCAATAAAATTAACTAATTTTACCCACTTTTATTAATATGTGTAATGCGGTTAAGTGTACCTTATAAAAGGAATCGAAGAAAATAATAATTTTCAATCAAGCAGCGATTTTTGAAATACAATAATATATTAAAAAAATTACTCAATAATGTAATAATTTGTGTAACTTATCTTCATGTAATTAACTATCCTCCTCATATGTTAAAGGATATTTACATTTAAATTTAAATTATTAATTAATTATTTTAATCATACTATATTCAATCAATCAATGTTTTTAAATTTGAGACACTATTCATTATCATATTATTTAAATTTTTAAGTTTAATTTTTTGCACACAAATCTTCTTGCATCCTTATCCCCACCCCAATTCCCACTGTCTTTATAAAAAAATCCTTGTTCTTTCTTTATTTCAAGTCCTCAGTCACTTATCTCCACGAGAATGCCATTGTGTTAAAAAAAAAAAAAACACTGATATTTATCATTCAACAAATCAAACCGTTAGAGTTTCATATCGTTATAAAACAGCAGCGGCACGAGGGAATTGAATTAGATAAACAATAATGTAGCTATAACATAATAAGTTAGAAACTTATATTAAGAAAAGACATGTTGGGCATTTCAAACAGGAAGCAGTGCAGCCATTGCATCTCGATCGGTTTGGTCAAAAAAATATGTAGGAAGGAATTGAAGGAATGAGATATATGCAATTAGGCATGTCCACGGGAAGAGTTTCCTCTCTCCGCCCCGTACAAATTAGAAGGTCAAAAAGAACGATTATGAAATTATAAAACTTAATTTTATTTTTTTTTGGATTTTCGTCGAGTTTGAAAAATTTTGTGGGGATTATTTTTTTATTTTTATTTTTATAATTTAAATACATATTTGTAAATAAGTGATATATCTAATATATTCTAATTCAAATAATATATAAATATAGACATTGATAATCCTAAAAAATTAAGAAAACTTAATATTTATTCCCTCCGGTCCTTTTTATAAGGCACCTCTAATCGAATTACACAGACTAAGAAAAGTAGTTTAAGTGGTTAATTCTATTGGTTTTTTAAAAAAATAATACAACATTCCATTTTTACCCTTATTTAATATTATTAGTATATTCTCTCACTAAATAATTGAGATTAAATTCTGCACTAAATATAGTACTAATTCTCACTATCAATTGTATTGGAACACACAAATGTATATGAAAAAGTGCAAAGGTTTAACACTCTCTCTCTCTTGACACTATGCCAAAAAAGGCCTTAGAGGGCGCTCTCGTACAGCCTTAAAGGGCGCTCCCGTGCGCACTAATAGAATCTTGCTCTTGTTTGGTCAATGAAACGAGGGACGCTCAATGGAGTGCCCTGACAGAAGCAAAAAGAGGGCGCTCCCATGCAGCCTTAAAGGGCGCACACTGGAGCGCCCTGGTTCTTTAAAACAAGGGCACTCCAAGGAGCGCCCTCCTTTCGTTTTTTATTTTTATTTTTTTCAATTTCTGTTTTACAACAAGAGCGCCCTCCTTTCTTTTTTTTCAATTTTTTGTTTTTTTAATCTACTTTAACCTGCATTCAGTCTGATCCCAATGGCTTAATCCAAAATCATGCATATTAATTCCTTAAAATTTAAACACTTAGTCATACTATGAACAACACTTAGTAAACAACACACATACTTTTATACACGTCATTATTATTTTCCGTTTCAACCATGTTTTTTATTATAAATAAATTAAAGGAAATAAAAGATTGTGAAACTATTTAAAGCATTAATAGGTTATCTGCTTCAAATGAAGAATTCAAACTTGTCATACTTTGAATAATTTCCTACGCATGCTATAAGTGTGGTGAAAGTATGAAGTACCCTATCAACTTATTCCTAATGCATGTACATACAAATAACCTAATAATTATAGTTGAAAGAAAAACGATAATATGATAAAGGATATACCTGATTAAGTCAATCACCAATAAGCAGTTAGGAAACAAGACCTGAAAAAAAAAGACAAGTCAAAAAATTAACTAGTAATAAAAATTAGTAGTCGTTAAAATTTGAGCAGCAACCACCAAATTAACGAAAAAACAATTTAACTCTAAACCACCAACTACCAGTCCAAAAGAGATCAATATGAGTAATATATATTTATATAACATTTCAAAATCTAATGTAATATATAACAACCTATATACTTAACAAATAAAATCATTATAAACTATATCCCAACATCAAATCATTATAAACTATAATAGTAATGTTCAATGTTATCTAACCTTAACAACAAATAAACAGTTCAGATAACAAAACAGGGGGTGCAGGTAGCAAAAAACAATGTGCAGCATAAACAAAAAGTGGTGCAGATAGCAAAAAATGTCAATGTTGGAGTTGCTTACTCTAGTAGCCGTCGCGGACTGAGAGAAGAAAGGGGAAGGAGAGAGTCGCGACGCGCCGAGGGAGAGGAGAAGGGAAGAAGGGAAGGAGAAGCTCACGTACGGTTGCGCTGCGGAGGAAGAAGGGAAGGAGAAGCTCTCCCAAGCTCCCTCACGGACGAAGACGACGAACACGGAGGAGAAGGCACGAATGAAGAAGCTCGCGCACGGAGGAGAAGGCACGGAGGAGAAGGGAAAGAGGAACAAGCTTGGGCACAGAGGAGAAGGGACGAAGGAGAAGGAAGGAGGAGAAGCTTGGGCACGGAGGAGAAGGGACGAAGGAGAAAGGACGAAGGAGAATGGAGGGAGAAGGGACGCGGGATGAATGAAAGTGAAAATTAAACCTGGGTGGTCATTTTTAAGGATCAACGAGGGTGCTCCGGTGGAGCGCCCTGAAATAATTTAAAAAAATAAAAAGAGCGCTCCCGGGAGCGCCCTGTATTCCCAGAGAATTAGAAAAAAATAAAGGAGGGCGCTCCTGGGAGCGCCCTCTATTCCAGAGAATTTAAAAAAAAATCATGCTGGGCAAAAAAATAAAGGAGGGCGCTCCCTAGAGCGCCCTCTATTGCAGGGCAAAAAAAAATATCCACCAGAAAAGAGGGCGCTCCAAGGAGCGCCCTGTAAAAATAAATAAAAAATAAAGGAGGGCGCTCCAGGGAGCGCCCCTCCTTTCGTCAGAAATAAAAAAAATAAATAACATTGGGAACAAGGGCGCTCCTGGGAGCGCCCTGGAAAATGGCCAAAGAAGGCGCTCCACCTGAGCGTCCTGGAATTATAAACAGAAATCCAATGAGGGCGCTCCTAGGAGCGCCCTCCTTTCATCAGAATTAAAAAAAAATTCACGCTGGGAACAAGGGCGCGCTGTTGGAGCGCCCTCTATTCTACCTATAAGGGCGCTCCCGCCCATCTTTTGAGCGCCCTGCTATTTAAACGATTGTTTTAGACGCTAGCCCGCATGAAAGCGCCCTAAAGGGAGTGCTCTAATATCCTCAAATTGGCGTAGTGTGATCACCTATGTAACAATATTTATAATATCTCGTTAATGAATAATTAGAGAAGAATTTAATAAGGGTAAATCAGGAAAAAAATTAAATGCTTCATGAAGATTATCAAGTGCCTCATAAAAAGACTGTCAATATCTTCTAAATGGTGTCTTATAAAAGGATCAGAGGGAGTATATTATATTTTTAAAAAAATAAATAAGTTTATATTTATTATTTAGCTATTAATATAATTAAAATTATTTAATTATTATATCAGCATGAGTTCGAGGCCGAGACAAGAGCGGGCGAGTCGGGTTATTACATCCTAAACCCATATACGCTGCCGCTAAAGGCAGAGTCATGTTGGATTTTACTTAAATTTAATTAAAACGGTTTTTTCTCGTCAAGGGCGAGGACGAGTTTGATTGTCTATGCCTATTTGTAACTAACTAAAATATTGGAAATACAGAATGCATTAACTAAAATATAATTCATGGATCCAATCATCACACCAATAATGGATATATTTTCAAAAATATATAGTAGCCAGAGAAGAGAAGGAGACAAGATAAAGAATCCAAAAAATGCTTCGCCTTAGACGGCACGGACAAGTTACATTTAATCACTGATTAATGAGTGAGCTAGCGACAATATGTTCAATCCATGACAAAGATCTTGTTATCTGTGATTTCCTTCAAAACATACGCTGACAGACAAAGTCTACTCTCCATTTTCAAATTTTTAATATTTATTTATTTATTTATTCTACATACGCTCAGTCACACTCTGTATGTGAGTCAGTCTGTGAAACTTGTCCAGGTCCATTAAGACACCCAAAATTATGTACTAGTACCATATAATTTAAATTTATATTTATTTAAAATAAATTCATTAAAATAAACAAATAATTTTTATTGAGATATCTTGATTAAAAATACTAAATAATTTTAAAAACTTTTAAGTTTTAAATAGTAAAAAAATTTATAACTTTGATGTTTTTTAAAATTTATATTCAATCAATTTCACATTATCAAAACTCAAATTAAATAATACAGTAAGTTAAGTTGTCATTCTTTTCCGATAAAATATTTTACTAACACGGAGGGATTTATTAAATAATCACGTAATGTAAAACGTTGACGAAACTAGTTGCCTTACTAGTATAAACTAGTTGCAATTTTTTGTTTAAAAATGAAAAAAAAAAAAAACTGCTTGCATGTCCTTTTTAAAAAATAAAATTAGTGTTACTTGGAATTTGACCGTCTCACTTTTAAATTCTTCCACTTCAAAGATTTTGAATTTGAGTCCTAACTCCTAACATGTGCACATATTATTGATCCGAATTTGAGTAATACGAAATAAGAAATGTGCTTAAAATAAGTTATAATAATTAGTTAACTTTAGGGGTTGGCCGAGTGGAGTGGAGTAAGACGAAATCTCATACCTGATATGTCACAAACTCGTAGGTTTGAACCTCTACTTTTGTTTTGGGATGGGATAAATGTAAGTTCTTATGTAAATGTTCCTTTGAACACCATCCCCTCACTCTAAATTTTTAATTATAAAAAGAGATAATAATTAGTTAAAAAATATTAATTTATGTTCTTACAAAGACCAAAAACCTAGAACTCAATTCAAAGTCTAAGATTACAATTGGACAGAGTAATAACTCAGCCTTTGGGGTAAGAAGCATGTGTCTTCCATCTCTGGGTTTCCCTTATAAAGGTGCAAGGTTGACTTCATTACGCAAGTGATATCCTCCCTTTGATTGAGATCTTTCTCTTAATTCTCGCCGTCTATTCTGAAGTACTTTCCTTTCTAGGTTTAGTTTGTCTCCCATGATTACTCTGGTTGGTTTGATGACCTTCGATTGAGGCGTGAGACCTATTTGTTTATTTGTTTGTTCAATGAACCCAAACAATCAGGGGGATTGGAGGGCTGAGAAACTTCTTGTATGGGTCAACCTATAAGCTTATGTGATTACTTGATTGTTGGATCTCGACTGGCCGACCTCTAGCTCGGCCTGGTACGGTACGCAGTCCCCCAAGCTACGAGCTTATAAAAGTTATTGAAATTATAAGGTTTTGGATATAAAAAGGAAGAAGAGAGGTGAAGAATGATTCATAATAGATAATTGATAATAGATTTATTGGTGATTGATAATGGATAATTGATTACAAAGACTATACATTGACACTTATTTATACTGAGCAATATAGACTAGTAATTAGGAAACAAATCATAATAATTATCTAGAAATATGGAAACTAATCCTATGAAATATTATTGGATTAAACCTAATCTTAACGGATATTCTTAAGATATTAAATATATTATTCTAAAGCGAAGTAGGTTTTCAAGTGTAGAGTCCCTAACTTTCTTATAAGGTCGGTCTTTAGCTCGGCCTACTACTACTACCACCACCACTACTGCTACTACTACTAGCCCGAAAGATCGTGTTCCTCTTAAATGCTTGAAACTTATCGAGTTATAGGATGATCCTGAAAAGTTAAAGGTTTAGGGCTTAGAGGGTCGAGTTTCCTTGTTGAATCAAGAAAAGGAGGACCTGGCGCAAAGTAATCAGACTCTGATTGATCTGTTGACTCAAGAGAAAGCCAATCATCAAACTGCAGAGACTGCTTTGACCAAAGAAAAGGCCGACCATAAAATTACTAAGAAGAAATCGGTGAATGATTCCAAATTTCATCAAGCTTTGCAGCAAGTGAAAACCTTGTATCCCGAACTAGATATTTCTGCATGTGATGCTTTGAAGGAAGTGGTGGATGGAGCCTTTATTAATCTGATTTCTGATGAAGAAGGTCCTGAGACTGCAATAGTTGAGAAGGAGAATGAAAAAATCGGAGGCTCTCAAGCCGAGGTTATAAATGAACACTTGGGGAATGCCCCTTGTAACTGATTGTATTTATCTTTCTGCCAGCAATTTCACTCTTATTTTGCACGTGGTTTATTTCGGTTTCATTGACTTGATTAATTTTAATGCTTAACTACCAACATTATTCTTTCGTCCTTCATGAGGATTGAATACGCTTTTAATGCTCGTCTGTTAACTTTTATGCTTGCAACGTGTTTCTCTTCTATAAATAGCTCTCTTCTATGGCCTGTGTGTTTTGTGAATTTGCGTTCTGCAACTATCCTCATCCTTCCTGTCTTTGTTTCTTCCTTTTTATAACTTTGTTTTAAATTGTATGGGTATTCCATTTGATCAGTTAGTTTATGTGACCCGACCTCATCCTTTTGCTGTCGCGGTGTGGGGTCAATAAACTAACTTGATGATGTGTTATACTCTTCCTTTCGTTTGCATTATTCTATTAAAGTGACATCATGGAAGAATGTTTGGATGTAGCAATTCTTAGATAGGATTGTAGGTTTCTTTATGCTCAGATTTGGTTTCCTTAAATACACACTTAGAATAGTTTGAACCGATTTGTGAGGAATAGGTCATTCCTTAAACAAATGGTATTTGGAATAATAGTCTCCCTTTAAGTGTGAGAGGTCGACAAAGATGCTTATATTCTCTTAAACAATTAAAGGTATCATGCAACTTCCCAAGTGTGAGAGGTTGGCTCACGCCTATTCCCTCTTAAACAATGGGGAAACTCCTTCTTTATCACCTTCTTCTTAACGATCTTTTCTTTTTGTTATCAATTTCTCATAAAGAAGAATATTCAAGAAATATAACTATTCATTAATATGTGCAAAGTATAATGTAACCGTACTATACAAGATACTAGATACTTTACAAATGACATAAACACAATTACAAACTTAACTGTAGTATCTTCTTAGATTACCTATGTTCCAATGTCTCGAGATATAATCCCCAGATAAAGTCTCCAAGCGATAGGCTCCTCATCCGAACGCATTAACTATCTGATAAGGCCTTTCCCAGTTCAATGCTAACTTTCTTTGGGAGACATTCTTATTACCTATATCGGCTCTTCTCAAGACGAGGTCTCTGACTTGAAAATTCTTTGAACAACCCTCTTCTTGTACTGTAACGTTGTCTGGCGCTTAGTCACTTTATCTCAAACATGTGCCATTTCTATTCTCTCATCCAAGAAATCAAGCTCTTCTCGGATGGATTTGTTGTTTTCTTCTTCATTCACCATTTTTGTCCGCCAAGATGGTTCCCCAATCTCAACTGGGATTACTACATTGACTTGATAGGTTAATCAGAATGGAGACTCCCCATTAGATGAATGAGGAGTCGTTCGATAAGCCCATAGGACATGATTTATTTGTTCCACCCAACGTCCATTTGCTTCATCCAACCTCTTCTTCAACCCTTTCAGAATGCATCTATCTGTAGCTTCAGTCAGGCCATTAGTTTATGGATGGTTGACCGACGTAAAATTTTGCTGAATATAAAGGTCGTCGTGGAATGCTCAGAGACCTTTATCAACAAACTATGTTCCATTGTCAATCACCACGACTCGGGGAATTCCGAATCGACTGATAATTTTCATATAGAAAACGTTTGGACCTTAGTTGAGGTGATGGTGGCCAACGTTTCCACTTTGTTCCAATTAGTAAAATAATGCACCGCTACACTACGATATTTGACTTGCCCTGGTGCAGGAGGAAATGGACCTAGGATATCCAATCCCCAATGATAAAAGGGCCATGGTAAGTCAAAATTGACATATCTTCTGGATGAGCTTAATGAAAGTCAACACATCTTTGGCAAGCATCACATCTTTTGACATATTCCCGAGCATCTTTTTCTAAGGTCGACTAATGCTTGTAGAATTTTCTTTTCCAAAGAATGCCCACTTGGGTGGTGTCCACAACTGCCCTCATGAACCTCAGCTAGCACATATGTGATTTCATTAGACTCCAAACACTTCAACATAGGAATGGCAAAGCCCCTTTTAAACAATCTTTGGACAATCATGGTGTACTAGGATGCCATCCTCTTAATCCTTATATTATCCTTCTCTTCTTGAGGAAGTACCCCCATTTGAAAATATTCTTTCAAGCGTGTAGTCCAAGATGATTGTTCTTCCCCGACTAGTATGATAGGAGTTGTAGAATGCTTGGAGCAGATAAATTTTTCTGAATCATCCAAGTATTTCCCGATCTCTTTGTACTGGCCAATTGAGATAATACATCGGCTCTCACATTTTGTTCTTGAGAAACATGTTGAAATTATACTCAGTCAAACTATTCTTACACCTATTTTACCAAAGACAAATACATCTGAAGAGTTGGCTCTTTAGCATGGTATTCACCTTTTACCTGAGAAACCAACAATTAAGAATCGTTGCATAATGTAACAATCGTGGCTCCTAACTCCTTAGTCGTAGTCAAGCAGTCCAAACACGCTTCATACTCGGCCGGATTGTTAGAGGTAGAAAATCAAATCTCAAGGATTGCTCAATGAACATCCCATCTTCATTCTCCAATGCTACTCTGGGTCTAACCCATTTAACATTGGATGAGTCGCCAACGTGTACAGTCCAAGATGTTGATGGTGAAGATCCAAATGCTCCATTCATTTCCATTATGAAATCGGCCAAGACTTGGGACTTGAGGGCATTCCTTGGTTCGTAGTGAATATCGTACTCGGACAACTCAACCGACCACGTAAACATTCTTCCTGCTATATCGAGTTTGCAATTATTTTTCTAATTGGCTAATCCGTTCGAACGGTAATTGAATGAGCCTTAAAGTACGGTCTCAATCTTCAAGTGGAAAAAACAACTGTTAACACTGCCTTCTCTAGTTTCGAATATATAGTTTCTGGGACTTGTAAAGCTTTACTTACAAAGTAGATTGACCTATGACCTTCCTTGGTCTCCTTAATCAATATTGCACTGATGGCTTCAAATCCAACTTCCAAATATAGGTATAAGTGGTCCGCTGGCTCAGGCCGAACAAGAATAAGAGGCGACATTAAAGCCGTATTGAAATCTTGGAAAGCAGATTCACATTACATGGTCCATTGAAAATCCTTACCCTTGCGTAATTATTGATACAAGGCAAGAAACTTCTGAGCTGCTTTGGAAAAAAACTAAGTAAGTGTTGCTACCCGTTCGGTCAACTGTTATACTTCCTGTACATTCCTCAGACTTTGCATTTACTAGACAACCTTGCACTTATCAGGGTTGGCTTTGATTCCTCTGCTGGTGAGGAGAAAACCCAAAACATATTCGAATGGAACGCCGAATATGCACTTCAATGGGTTAAAACCCATGTTGTGTTTGCGTAACCGGTTGAAGACTATTTTAAGATCGGCCACCGGATCTCCATCTTGCAATGTCTTTCCAATAATGTTGTCCATGTAAACCTCCACCACATCACCGATAAGTTCTCCGAAAGCTTTCATCATCCTCCTTTGATATGTAGCTCCAGTATTCTTCAATCCAAAAGACATCATTGTATCACAATAAGTACCCTTGTTGATGATGAAGGTCGTCTTCTCCCCATTCTCGGAATACTAGGTATATGGTTATAACCAGAGTAATCATCCATAAAGGAGAGGAATTGATAGCCTGAGGAATTATCTACTAACCTGTCAATGTTTAGGAGAGGAAAAAGATCTTTTGGGTAGGCTTTGTTGAGGTCAATGATGTCTACAAACATCCTCCACTTTTCACTTGACTTTTTAACCAGCACCACGTTGGCCAACCATGTAGCATATTGGGTTTCTCAGATAAATCCAATCTTTAACAACTCTCTAGTTTGTTCTGTAATTATTTGTTGTCTCTCTGGACCCATTATCCGCTTCTTTTGTGCCACAGGTTTGACCCTGGGGTCAATTTCCAATTTATGGCAACGAAAATTTGGATAAATCCAAGGCTTATCGACAAAAGTCCATGCAAACAAATCTCTATTTCTCAACATCAACTCCTTCAACTTTTCCTTTACTTCTAGTACAAGCTCGGACCTAATCTTTGTAGTTTGCTCCAGCTTTTCACAAATTTGGAACAACTTGGACTCACCTCCAGGCCTAGGATGATCTAAGTTTAAATTTGGGTCTTCGGAATTCGGAACCAACCCTCGGATCTAAGTCCATAAATAACACCTCTCTGCTAGAGGGTGGTATATTATCAGCCTTGCGTCTCTTAAAAGGAAACAGAGGGGCCAAGGATGAAGGTGTTAGGAATATGCACTAGAGACTTATATATTTATGAACATCCATCACTTGTATCATGTTATTTTATAAAGGCAAACTTATTCTTTTAAAATATAATTATTGTCCTTAGAATAGTAATCTTAAACTTCATAAGAAAGCAAGTAGATGACTTGATCGTGAGATCTTATGAAGAACTATTCTTAAATAGTCCCTAGTCAAGTATCATCTTAGGACAAAGATGCATTTAGACTAGTATGTGAGTTCATTGATGATCACATCTCACAGATCATGGATATGAGATATCATGTGCTCACATAGGTACACATTAAGAGTAATGGTGTACTGGACAGACCCACCTTAAAATGTTGCATGGATTGTTACATAAGTGTCATGAACGTTTCTTAAATTGATAAATGTTATATATAAAGTCCTTTGACCTGAAATCACTACGATTCCTATATAAGGAATTATGTGTTTTGAATACCATCAAACGTTACCTGTAATAGGGTGATCATAAAGTTGGTTTTTGGACATGTAATAAATTATGTGGTGGAATGTGAGTGCCCTAGATGGGATTTGTCCCTCCTATGTAACAGGAGTTATATCTGTAGGCCTCTTGATAAAGTGAGACTGCAAAATGCATGGCCATGCTCAGGAGGATAAATATGAGATATTTATTTTCTGTACAGTCTACTTGGGGATCAAGAAAATATAAATTGAACTATACAAGGTTGACACAATCCATGCCCTTGTGTTCAATTAGATATTTGGACAAAGGGACAAATAATATAAATTATTATCATAAAATAGGATTTATCAAAGTTATTGATAATCTCAATATTTGGATAGTAATGTGTTGCTAGATACCGCTCACTATTTATCATATTAAATATAAAAGGGGTTTTATTTTAATATCATAACCAAATATTAAAATCTTATTGGGTCACACGCATACAACAAGCCACTAGGAAAAGGATAATAATTCTAATTTAATTTAATTAGAATTATTATAACATAATGGGCCAGGCCCATAAGTGTGAGGGTTAAGTGAGTGAGGGGGTAAAACCCTAGCCACCACTCTATAAATAGAGCATGAGATGCACTACCCCAAACACACATGAACAATCGCTTCTTACTTTCTAAGGCTACTAGCAGAGCTGAGGAGGGTATCTCAGTTTGGCTGTTGGCGTGGATACCAATAGAGACGTGGCTACTCTTGCCTCGTTTGTAATCCTAATAAGGTACGACCTTTCGTTTTAATACCTTTTATGCCTTGATTCGTGTTTTCTCAAAACGATTATAACAAGGGAGAGAATCCATTTATTTCCGCTGCACCCTGACCACATGCTTGATTCCCTTTAGAAGGCTCCTCTTGATGCCTGAGGCTCAGATTATAGTAACTTTGCTTCTTTTTTATTGCCTCAGACAAAGACAATTCGACCCTCTCTACTAGGGAATTTTATCATAAGATGAATTATAGAAACTATGGCTCTGATTGCATTGAGAGAAGGTCAGCCTAATATGGAATTGTAGGAGCTTTTGCATGGGATCACCAAGGACTTTGTATTTTCGATATGCTTCCCTCCATCACAGAAAATTGTGAATCGGAGCGATACATAACCACCGGCTGAATATGATCTCCAGAAAATCCGACCAAATCTCCATGATAGGGTAGCAAATTACTGTTGTCGTGTATTCCATCAAATGGAAATAATCATCATACATAACATCTGCGGAGCTACCCTAGTCTATTAGCACTCGACCAACATCAACATTACCTATAAAAGCTCTAATGACCATTGGATTGGCGTGGTCTCGACTGATATTTCCAAAATCATCATCAGTGAAGGATATGACATGGGTTCTTCTCCTTTCATTGTCCCTCATCAGCTTGCTGAAATAACATTTTGTTAGTAAACATAACTAGGGTTTGTTCGGATCTGTTTCCCACATATAAGATAGCAAGGGAAACGTTGTCTTTTGGAATCACTCAGGGATACGAATTCGGAGGAGCCGAGGTGTGAAGGAAAACATGTAAGGGTGATAATTGGCTACTTCGAATTGATTAAGTCCTAGATGAGGCTGCTGAGTTGTCTTGATCAAATTTATCGGTTAAGTGGTTTCAGCACCATGCTCATTGTTAGCCTCGCTTTGACGAGGTTGGGACTTTTGTCTGCCACTAGAATTTTTATAAGTATTCTTTGTCAATCTCGTACGACTCTGACCAGTCCTCTCAACATTCTGATGGGGGGAGTGCTTAGACTCGGATGAAGGTGTCCAGTCGGAAGAACCAAATGTATCTTTCGAAGAAGGGAGTTGAGTTGTATGTCTTGAGGTACGTGAGCGCTTGGATGAATTGCGCTCATGACGATGGTAGTGAGACCTCTGAACCCTTCTCCTTCTTTCACTTATGGAGTGATGCTCTGCGTGTAAGTCCTCCAAAAGATGTTGTATCAGAGGGTCCCTTTGTCCCTTATACCCTGGTGGGGTTATTGCATGGCTATCATCTGGTTTTGAGGGGTAGGATTAGCAGAGGTTCCAGCTATGTGGAGGGTTTGTGTTTGTTGGTGCCTCAAATAATTGAGGTGGTCTTAAGGGTTAATGTTTTGGGTGGAAGGGGGTAGTTGTTCTAACGGAGGTTTCATGTTGACCATGGTACGATGGGTTTTGGCTAATTATTTGTTGTGTGTTTTGGGAAGGGTGTAAGTGATGTGGACATCAATAAGGCAGTCAGCAGGTTGGGTGGGCCCATGACAAGGGCACAAGCTAGGAAGGCTAAGGAGGCACTTCAAGTCATCATTAAAGAAGTTCCAACTCAAAGTGTGCAAAACATTAATGAAAGTCCTAAGTTCATTAATTGCACTCAAGTTGAAGAGGAAAGCTTAATTGATGAAGAATCAGTTGCATTTAATGCAACTGATAAATGAAGCATTTGCATGCCATTGATGTGGCATTGTGGGCGGCCACATGGGATGTTGGGGGGCGGCCATATGGATTAAATTGGCTGAATTATTTTTGCTTTCAATAAGAAATAGGAGTTACAAACTTGAGTTATTGTTTTGATGGTTACAAAGACAAGTGTGTAATGGTGATCAAAGGCATTTAAAGCCTTGTCTTATAGCCGTTGGAGGAGGCTCTTTGTGCGAATGAATCTAGCCACATTTTGGAGCTTCATGTTGCGGCCAACATGTGTAAAATATGGTTGATTGCTAAGTCATACAAGTGGGGCCAAGTCATGAAGAAGAAGGCTACATAGAAGCATGGAATCTTGAGGAATGAGGCTAGTTGGTGCGGCTACTTTAAGGCTGAATGAATGGCCTCTTTATCTCATGTTTGGAGGTTATTTTTCAAGGTTTAATGTAGCTAACATGTGCCTAAATTCTGGTTGATTATTTGCGGCTAGGTGAACTCCTATAGGGTGCATTTTACTAGGTTTATTGTAGGGTTAACTTAGGAATGCATGGAAATTGTACTTGGGGGTATTTTGGGCATTTTGGGCGTGGGCTTAGTGGGCTTTTGAGTGAGCAACTCAGCTGAATGCAAACCCTAAAGATGTCATGTAAATCCTATAAATACATGCTTCATGCATGCACAAAAGAAGATTGATGAATTATGCAAATTGCTGCCAAATTAGAGAGTGATTTTCTTACACTTGAGAGAGTGATTTTCTCTAACTTTCTTGCTAGTCAAGAGTGAAGGTTATCAAAGGTTCATATACCTTTGTGTGATCATCCTTCTTGGACTTATCTTTCAATTCATGAAAGTGTGACGTCCATTTATCTGCTTTTCTTATTTTTCTGTTGATTCATGTTATAATCAGTTGCTTTTCTTTCCTCTACGTTCTTGAATATTATGTGATTTAATTTTCAAGTACTCATAAGGATTCATATTGTTATTGGTTATTTCATTATCAATTTCTTGTTTTGATTATAAGATACACGTACGTCAAAGAAAAGAAAAGAAAAGAAAAATAGTTACGTGCGTACGTTAAGAAAAAGAACAAAAATATTGATTATTTTTCCTTGCAAAGCAAGAGTGGTTCATGTGTAGTTTCTCTTATTATCAAGAAAATTCTAAGGTCCATAAAAAAATAGAACCTCATGGTTCATATCATTTGGTATCAGAGCCCCGGTTACTAGAATTTTCTGATATTTCTTCCTTTTCTTATTCTTTCTTATTTTATTTTATTTTTTTTATTCTTGTTAGCTTTTCTTGTTTTATTTTCTTGTTAGCTTTTCTTGTGTTATTTTTCTTGGCTAACATACAGGTTGTGAATTGTTTGATTTTCTCCTTATTGACGTGGTAAGAAAGTCAAGAGAAAATAGAGTGGAAAAAGGCAAGAGAGTTACGTTATAGAAAAAGCCAATTTTTGTGTGTGATACATGAGTGTTGGTGAGTTCTAAACACTTAACTTTATTTTCTTTTTCTATTACTTGTTCTTTGTTATTTGTTACTATGGCAGAAAAGAAGGTAGAGAATCGTGATCTACAACTACAGATTACTGCTATGTATCAGCAGTTGGAAAAATCAATGAAGCAACAATATGATGAGTTGCATGAAAGGTTGGATCAGTTGGAGGTTAGATCACAACCAGTACAACGTGGAGAAGAAGAAAGGCCACCTAGAAATGAAGAAAGGATTCAAGGTGTCAAGTTAACTATACCAGCTTTCAAAGGACGCAGTGATCTAGAAGCATACTTGGAGTGGGAGCTCAAGATTGAGCATGTTTTTTACTGCAACACCTACACAGAAACTCAAAAGGTAAAACTTGCTACTACTGAGTTTTCTGACTATGCTCTTATTTGGTGGAACAAGTTGCAAAGAGAGAGGCGCAGAGATGAGTTACCTATGGTGGAGACTTGGGCTGAAATGAAGAGAATTATGAGGAAACGATATGTTCCTTCTAGTTTTCAACGTGACTTGAAGCTTAAATTACAAAAGCTTACTCAAGGGAGTAAAGGAGTGGAGGAGTACTATAAGGAGATGGAGATGCTGATAACTCAAGCCAACATTGAGGAAGATCCAGAAATCACTATGGTACGTTTTTTAAATGGTTTGAGTAATGACATTAGAGACATTGTTGAGTTACAGGAGTATGTGGAAATGGAGGACCTTCTGCACAAAGCCCTTCAGGTAGAGCAGCAATTAAAAAGAAAAGGAGCTGCAAGGAGGAGTTCTAATATGATGCCTCCAAATTGGAGAGATAAGGTTAAAAAGGAGGTTGTTGAACCTTCTAACCAAGGAGCATCATCTTCATCTTCCCAAGGGAGGATACCACAAAAGGGCGCTGATCAAACTCCAAAGAAAGGTAGAGATGTTAAGTGTTTCAGGTGCCAAGGAATGGGACATTATGCCTATGAGTGTCCTACTAAGAAGACCATTCTTCTTAAGGACAATGGAGAATACATCAGCGAATCTGACAATGAAGAGGAGGATGAGCCTAGTGATGGTGACACAGGTGCTGAAATTGGCGAAGTCTATATGATTAGGAGACTTCTTGGAAGCCATACCACGGCAATGGAAGCAAATCAAAGAGAAAACATATTTCATACCAGATGTTCTGTTGATGGTAAGATATGTTTAGTTATAATTGATGGTGGTAGTTGTACTAACGTGGTCAGTGATAGATTGGTGACAAAAATGAATATGGAGACAAAGCCACATCCTAGGCCATACAAGCTTCAATGGCTTAGTGAGGGAGATGAGGTGCATGTTAAGAGGCAAGTCGTGATTCCTTTCACCATTGGAAAATATCAAGACAAGGTGTTGTGTGATGTAGTTCCAATGGAGGCCAGCCATATACTCTTGGGGAGACCGTGGCAGTTTGATACAAAAGCCATCCATGATGGTTTTTCTAACAAAATTTCTTTCATGTTTCAGGAAAAGAAGGTGGTTCTCAAACCTTTGTCCCCAAAGAAAGTGAGTAAGGATCAAAGAAAATTGAGAGAAAAGATAGCAAGAGAAAAAGAGAGTGAAACACATGAGAGTGATGAGACTAAAAAGAAAAAGAGAGAAATTCGTGAGGGCAAACAGTTGTGCTTGGTAAAAGAAAAAGGAGTTAGGAGAGAGCTTTGTGCTAATCGACCTCTTTTTCTTTTAATTGGTGAAAACCAATTACTTCATGCTAACCAATTTGACAATTATGATTTGCCTTTGTCTATTAAAACTCTTTTGCAGGATTTTCAAGATGTGTTTCCAGAAAATGTTCCTGATGGGTTGCCACCTTTAAGGGGAATTGAGCATCAAATTGATCTCATACCAGGAGCTTCTCTACCAAATCGGCCAGCTTATAGAAGCAACCCACAAGAGACAAAAGAAATTGAAAGACAAGTGGCTGATTTGATAAGCAAAGGTTGGGTGAGAAACAGCATGAGCCCATGCGTTGTTCCTGTTATTTTGGTGCCAAAGAAGGATGGAACTTGGAGGATGTGTTCTGATTGTAGAGCCTTGAACAACATCACCATCAAATATAGACATCCAATTCCCAGGTTAGATGATCTCCTTGATGAGTTGTATGGTGCATGTGTGTTTAGTAAAATTGATTTAAAAAGTGGATACAATCAGATAAGGATTAAAGAGGGAGATGAATGGAAAACAGCCTTTAAAACAAAATATGGTTTATATGAGTGGTTAGTTATGCCTTTCGGATTAACTAATGCACCTAGCACTTTCATGAGATTGATGAACCATGTTTTAAGGGAGTTTATAGGAAAATTTGTGGTTGTGTATTTTGATGACATACTTGTTTATAACACTTCTTTGGATATGCATGTTGATCACTTGAAATCTGTTTTGGATGTGCTAAGAAAAGAAACTTTGTATGCTAATCTAGATAAGTGCATATTTTGTACCAACCATGTTATTTTCTTGGGATTTGTTGTGAGCTCCAAGGGAGTTCAAGTTGATGAGGAAAAGGTGAAGGCTATTCAAGAATGGCCAACACCTAAGACTGTGAGTGAGGTGAGAAGTTTTCATGGCTTAGCAAGTTTCTATAGGAGATTTGTTAAGGATTTTAGCACCTTAGCTGCACCCCTTAATGAAATTGTGAAAAAGAGTGTGGGATACAAATGGGGGGAGAAGCAAGAGGCGGCCTTTGCTGCCCTCAAGGATAGGCTCACACATGCGCCTATTCTAGCCTTACCAAATTTTGCAAAATCTTTTGAATTGGAGTGTGATGCTTCTAATGTTGGAATTGGTGCTGTTTTATTGCAAGAAGGGCATCCAATTGCTTATTTTAGTGAGAAATTAAGTGGACCAGCACTTAATTATTCTACCTATGATAAGGAATTATATGCTTTGGTAAGGGCTCTTAAAACTTGGCAACACTATTTACTTCCTAAGGAATTTGTTATTCATAGTGATCATGAATCTTTGAAGTATTTAAAGGGCCAAGGAAAATTAAATAAAAGGCATGCTAAGTGGGTAGAATTTTTGGAACAATTTCCATACGTCATAAAACATAAAAAGGGAAAAGGAAATATAGTTGATGATGCTCTTTCTAGGAGACATGTTTTGCTTGCTATGCTTGAAACTAAACTATATGGACTTGAATCTTTGAAAGACATGTATTGTGATGATGTGGATTTTGCTGATTTGTATGTGGCATGTATAAAAAAATCAGAAAATGGATTTTTAAGGCATAATGAATTTTTGTTTAAAGGAAATAAATTGTGTGTGCCTAAAAGTTCCATAAGGGATTTGCTTGTGAGGGAATCGCATGAAGGGGGGTTAATGGGACATTTTGGAGTGCAAAAGACTTTAGAAATTTTGCAAGATAATTTTTATTGGCCAAATATGAAACGTGATGTTCATAGGATATGTGACCAATGTATTGTATGCAAAAAGGCTAAGTCTAAAGTGAAACCACATGGTTTATATACTCATTTACCTGTTCCTGAATTTCCTTGGATTGACATTTCCATGGACTTTGTTTTGGGGCTTCCAAAAACAAAGAATGGAAAAGATTCTGTTTTTGTTGTGGTTGACAGGTTTTCAAAAATGGCTCACTTTATACCCTGCAAGAAAGTGGATGATGCTTGTCATGTAGCAGATTTATTCTTCAAGGAGATAGTCAGATTACATGGGCTACCAAGAAGCATTGTGAGCGATAGGGATTCAAAATTTTTGAGTCATTTTTGGAGGACTTTATGGGGAAAGCTTGGAACTAAGTTACTGTTTTCTACTACTTGTCATCCTCAGACTGATCGACAAACAGAAGTAGTTAATAGGACACTAGGAACTTTGCTTAGGACCATTTTAAACAAAAACATTAAAGCTTGGGAGGATTGTTTGCCTCATGTAGAGTTTGCTTACAATAGGCCTATCCATAGTACTACTAACTGTTCTCCATTTGAAGTAGTTTATGGATTTAATCCTCTAACTCCTCTTGATATATTACCTTTGCCTAACATTTCCATGTTTAAACAAAAAGAAGCGCAGGCTAAGGCTGATTTTGTCAAGAAGATGCATGAGAAGGTTAAGGCTCAAATTGAAAAGAGAAATGAGAGCTATGCCAAACAAGCAAACAAAGGGAGAAAGAAGATGGTGTTCCAACCCGGAGATTGGGTGTGGGTTCACATGCGCAAAGAAAGGTTTCCAGAACAAAGAAAATCAAAGCTTCAACCTAGAGGAGATGGACCTTTCCAAGTGCTTGAGAGGATCAATGACAATGACTACAAAATAGACTTGCCTGATGAGTATAATGTTAGTGCTACCTTTAATGTTTCTGACTTAACTCTTTTTGATGTAGGTGATGACCCTTCAGATTTGAGGACAAATCCTTTTCAAGAAGGGGGGCGTGATGTGGACATCAATAAGGCAGTCAGCAGGTTGGGTGGGCCCATGACAAGGGCACAAGCCAGGAAGGCTAAGGAGGCACTTCAAGTCATCATTAAAGAAGTTCCAACTCAAAGTGTGCAAAACATTCATGAAAGTCCTAAGATCATTAATTGCACTCAAGTTGAAGAGGAAAGCTTAATTGATGAAGAATCAGTTGCATTTAATGCAACTGATAAATGAAGCATTTGCATGCCATTGATGTGGCATTGTGGGCGGCCACATGGGATGTTGGGGGGCGGCCATATGGATTAAATTGGCTGAATTATTTTTGCTTTCAATAAGAAATAGGAGTTACAAACTTGAGTTATTGTTTTGATGGTTACAAAGACAAGTGTGTAATGGTGATCAAAGGCATTTAAAGCCTTGTCTTATAGCCGTTGGAGGAGGCTCTTTGTGCGCATGAATCTAGCCACATTTTGGAGCTTCATGTTGCAGCCAACATGTGTAAAATATGGCTGATTGCTTAGTCATACAAGTGGGGCCAAGTCATGAAGAAGAAGGCTACATAGAAGCATGGAATCTTGAGGAATGAGGCTAGTTGGTGCGGCTACTTTAAGGCTGAATGAATGGCCTCTTTATCTCATGTTTGGAGGTTATTTTTCAAGGTTTAATGTAGCTAACATGTGCCTAAATTCTGGTTGATTATTTGCGGCTAGGTGAACTCCTATAGGGTGCATTTTACTAGGTTTATTGTAGGGTTAACTTAGGAATGCATGGAAATTGTACTTGGGGGTATTTTGGGCATTTTGGGCGTGGGCTTAGTGGGCTTTTGAGTGAGCAACTCAGCTGAATGCAAACCCTAAAGATGTCATGTAAATCCTATAAATACATGCTTCATGCATGCACAAAAGAAGATTGATGAATTATGCAAATTGCTGCCAAATTAGAGAGTGATTTTCTTACACTTGAGAGAGTGATTTTCTCTAACTTTCTTGCTAGTCAAGAGTGAAGGTTATCAAAGGTTCATATACCTTTGTGTGATCATCCTTCTTGGACTTATCTTTCAATTCATAAAAGTGTGACGTCCATTTATCTGCTTTTCTTATTTTTCTGTTGATTCATGTTATAATCAGTTGCTTTTCTTTCCTCTACGTTCTTGAATATTATGTGATTTAATTTTCAAGTACTCATAAGGATTCATATTGTTATTGGTTATTTCATTATCAATTTCTTGTTTTGATTATAAGATACACGTACGTCAAAGAAAAGAAAAGAAAAGAAAAATAGTTACGTGCGTACGTTAAGAAAAAGAACAAAAATATTGATTATTTTTCCTTGCAAAGTAAGAGTGGTTCATGTGTAGTTTCTCTTATTATCAAGAAAATTCTAAGGTCCATAAAAAAATAGAACCTCATGGTTCATATCAGTAAGAGACTCAAACCAAAGTCTAGGGTTCAATCTTTGTGGTGGTCACTCCTGATGCAAAGCTAGTGATCTCAACACAATAAGAAAACGAATAGAATATAGGCAAAAACCCATGCAAATATCACAACCACTATAACTGCAATACTTCAGTACCACTGTACTCCAACAAAACACCAACAACCCAATAGAGACAACAATCTAGCAAAAACACCATCAATAACGACAACAACAATCAATTGGTACTCAACAACAAAAATAACCACTACTACAACAAACTCCCCCATACCACCAACAACAATACTACTTTTTAATTAAGAAAAGAAACCACAAACATGGTTGCAAGAAAATAAAGCTCCACAGAAGGTGGTTGGGGGTAATCTTTTACCTGATTCCCACATACAGGGCCAATTTGTTCTCCGTAAATGTATGTATTGGAGCTCCAAGGTAGATCTGGTAAAATAAGCTACCCAGCCCGGTCCAAAGCGGGCAACTATCAGATAAACATTATCTCTTGCTTTATTTTAGTTATTAGTTACTATTGTTATCATCTATTCAAATGTATTCAAATTCAAATTCATATTCATCTTTTGTTGTCTCTTAATATTAGGAAGTCAGTTATCTCTTAATATTAGGAAGTCAATTTCATTCTCTGTATATATATTCAGCATGTATCACCTTCTGAAATCAATGAAAATCATTCATTATTAAACTCTCTTTATGGTATCTAGAGCCATATAGCTTCACAACCTTTTTTTTCGGTCCAGCCACCATGAGTTCTCTCAATAATGACAACAACTGAACACCCTCATCTCCTCATGTCACCCCATCCACCCCTATTGTTGCCAACAATCCTTAACCTGATCCAAATGGTCCTTCCACTATTATTGCTCTTAATGTTGGCTCTAAAATCACAATCAAACTATCAGAATCCTCCAATTATGCTGCATGGCGAGTTCAATTCAATGCATTACTAATTGGTTATGACCTCAAAGGCTATGTTGATGGTACTCTTCCTTGTCCCACCAAATTTCTTGATACTGTTGCATCCAATATCAATCCTGCCTATAATCATTGGCTTCCTCAAGATCAGTTGATTGTTCATGCCCTCATCAGTTATGTTGATCCCACACTCACCACTATGCTAGGTGTTGTTCAGACCTCTAAAGATGGGTGGGATATTCTCTCCACTATGTATGCCAACAAATCCCGCAGCAGGATCATATCTCTAAAAGACAAATTATCTCATCTTACTAAAGGAGATCAATTTGTCTCGACATATCTGCAAAAAATCAAGGCCCTTTCAGATGAACTATCTATTATTCATCAACCATTGGACAACGCAGATCTTGTTCTTTATACCTTGAATGGTCTTAACTCTGATTTCAGAGAAGTTGCTGCTGCAATCCGTGCTCGTGAATCACCTATTTCATTTGAAGAGCTGCATGATAAACTAGTGGATTTTGAAACATACTTGCACAAAACAGAATCTACTCAAGCTCCTCTTGTTCCTATTGCTAATACTGTTCAATGACAAAGGACTTCCTTTTCTAAGGCCAGAGGGTCTCACCAAACCTTCCAAAACAGGCAACAACAAAATTCATTCTCCAATGGCAAGAGAGTCATTTGTCAGTACTGTGAAAAGCCAGGTCACACAACAAAGGTTTGTTATAAACTTCATGGCTATCCTTCTTAATGCACACCTCCTGCTGCTCATTTTGCTCGTAACTCCGCTTCACCTCCACCTAGTCATTGGATCATGGACTCTGGAGCTACTCATTATGTGACCAACAATTTGCACAATTTATCAGTCACTTCTCCCTATGATGGTTCTGATCAATTACTTGTAGGTGATGGCTCAGGTTTGCATATCGGTCACACTGGTAGCACCCAAATTCTAACCCCTTCTCAGCCTCTTCATTTATCTGATGCTTTATGTGTTCCTAACATCTCTCAGAATTTGATTTCAGTCTCAAAGCTTTGTAAAACTAATCAAGTGTCTGTTGAATTTTTCCCTTCTGAATTTTTGGAGAAGGACTTGAAAATAGGAGTGGGCCTAATGCGGGGAACTCATCACAATAAACTTTACCACTGCTCCATATCACCACCACATGCATACCCTACCCGAGTCTCATCCATTAGCTCTTGGCATCACATTTTGGGTCATCCATCTTCCAAAATCATGCATCATCTCAAAACCAGCCACCAAATTCCACTCCAGTCCAATGACTTTGAAGTCTGTCTCTCCTGTAAATGTGCCAAAAGTCATAAGCTGCCCTTTTCAAATAGACACATGAAGAGCTCTAAACCACTTCAGTTGGTCTTCTCTGATGTATGGGGACCAACACCAATAAAGTCATTTGATGGTTTTTCATATTATGTTATTTTTTTACCATTACACCAAGTATGTTTGGTTGTACCCTTTGAAAAATAAATCAGATGTTTATTCAATTCAAAAGTCTTGTTGAAAAATTTTTCAAATTACCAATCATTGCCCTTTATTCAGATAACGGTGGTGAGTTCATAAAACTGAAATCATTCCTAAGCTTAAATGGTATAACTCATTACACCACCCCTCCACATGCCCCACAGCTCAATGGCACAGCTGAGAGACGACATAGGCATATTGTCGAAACTGGTAGGACCCTACTGCACCATGCCAACTTACCCCCTCAATTCTGGACCTCGGCCTTCAAAACAACAGCCCACTTAATTAACCGCCTTCCTACACCTCTCCTAAATATGCAATCACCATTTGAAATGATGTTTAAACAAACACCAAACTTAACCATTTGCACTCTTTTGGTTGTTTATGTTTTCCCTGGTTGAAACCATATGCCTCCCATAAGCTCCAACCAATATCCCAACCATGTGTCTTTCTTGGTTACTCTGATTCACAGTATGCTTATTTCTGTTATGACCCAGCCTCCAAAAGAACCTATGTGTCCAGACATGTCACCTTCTGTGAAACAAAATTTCCTTATCCTCAACTTCACCTACCAACACCTCCAACCCCACTAGAGCCTTGCCAAATTGACCCACCACATTACTCCCTCACCTTTCCTATCCCAACCAACTCACATTCACATTCCAATTCAATCACCTAACCACCAACCAACAACTTACAACCAGCAAGTCAACATACTTCCAATACCACTAGCTCGTTGCATTTAGGACCCACTTTTGCGCCTCAAGTTTCTTCAGGTAATTCTCCTCCCCTTACCTCTTCCTCTATCTCTACATCTCCACCTCCACCTCTCCCTTCAAGAACTCATTCCATGGTCACCAGGTCACAGAATAATATTTTCAAACCCAATTTTTTTTTCTGCCACTAAGCACCCTTTGCAGGAAAATCTTGATCCTTCTAGTGTGACTGAAATACTCACATTGGCGCAAGGCTATGTCTGAGAATTTGATGCTCTCATTCACAATGGCACATGGATTTTGGTTCCACCTCCAAAAAATCAAAATGTTGTTCATTGCAAGTGGATTTTCAGAATCAAGAGAAATCCAGATGGCTCGATCTCTCGCTATAAAGCTCGACTTGTAGCTAAAGGATTCACTCAACGACAAGGTATTGACTTCCATGAGACTTTTTCTACTGTCATCAAACCGCAAACCATCAAAGTGGTGCTCACATTAGCTCTAGCTCACTCCTGGCAAATGCACCAACTTGATGTCAATAATGCATTTCTTCAAGGAGAACTTACTGAGACATTTTATATGCATCATCCACATGGTTTTGTTGATTCTCGGCATCCTAACTATGTATGCAAACTCAAGAAAGCTATTTATGGGCTTAGGCAGGCACCTCGAGCATGACATCAAGCACTAAAGAACTATGTTTTGTTCTATGGTTTTCGTATGAGCTAAAGTGATGCTTCTTTATTTATTTACTTACATAATTCCATTTTGGTTCTATTCCTCATTTATGTTGATGATATACTGGTCACAGGAAACTCTTGTGCCTTTATCAACCAGTTCATCCAAGATCTGTCCATGAAGTTCTCTTTAAAAAATCTTAACACTCCTCATTTTTTTCTGGGAATTGAAATTATTTATACTCCTTTTGGACTTTTTCTCTCGCAGCATAGATACATTCGTGAGTTATTGGACAGACACAACATGACGGGGGCGAAATCATGCTCCACTCCATTGTCTTCTAGCGCTTCTCTCAAGTTGCATGATGGTTCGGCAGCTGCTGATGTCTCTATGTTCTGAAGTATTATTGGGGCTCTCCAATATGTTACTCACACTAGACCTGACCTTTCCTTTTCAATCAATAAACTTTCTCAGTTTATGCATAAACCCACCGAGACACATATGCAGCAACTCAAGAGAGTCTTGCGCTACTTAAAGGAAACATGGAACTTTGGTCTTCAACATCAGAAACATGTCCAACTCATATTGGAGGCCTTTAGTGATGCTGATTGGGCAGGAAACACTGACACTTATACCTCTACGTCAGCTCACATTATCTTTCTTGGTGGCAACCCAGTGTCGTGGTCTTCTAAGAGACAAAGAAGTGTTGCTCGATCCTCCATGGAGGCTGAATATAGGAGTGTCGCTAATACAACAGCAGAGGTGGTTTGGTTATCTAATCTTCTTCATGAGCTCCATCATCCTTTGTTTTTGCCTCAAAAAATTCATTGTGACAATATTGGTACGACTTATTTATGTGCAAATCCAGTATTTCACTCTAGAATGAAGCACCTAGCTATTGACTTTCACTTTATTCGTGAGTTGGTGCAACAAGGGAAAATAATTGTGTCGCATATTTCCACTAGAGATCAACCTGTAAATGCGTTGACCAAGCCGCTACCTACTGCCAAGTTTAGCATGTTTAGAGCCAAGATGCATGTCTCTGATTAGGGGTGGGAATAGGCCAGCCGGCCTGTTAGGGGCCTGCGGCCTGGCCTGTTTATGGCCTGGCCTGGCCTGGCTCGTTTATTAAAAAGGCCAGGCTAAGGCTTCTTAAAAGGCCTGTTTAGTTAAATAGGCCAGGCTTCAGGCCTATGAAAAAGCCTATTAAGCTTAACAGGCCGGCCTGTTTAATATAATAATATATAATATATTAAATTAATTATATAAATAACTATAAATATAATTAAAAAATTATAATATTGTAAAAATTAGAATATATTAAATTAATTATATAAAAAAAGCATACTTAAAAGGGTTGCTGGCCTGCATAGACTTATAGGCCTGTTGGCCTGTTGGTAGGTCTTGTTATCAAACATGCTTCTAAACAGGCTTACAGGCCAGGCCAGGCTTTTTCGCAGGCCAGACCAGGCCTTACAAAAAGGCCTATAACAGGTAACAGGCCAGGCTCAGGCTTAAGAATTATGAGTCAGGCCAGGCTCAGGCCTGCCAAAGCCTGGTCTGGCCTGGCCTGTTTCCATCTGATGGTGACATGATCTTGCGGGGGCATATCAGATAAATATTATCTCTTATTGTATTTTAGTTATCGGTTACTATTATTATCATCTATTCAAATTCAAATTCATATTCATCTTTTGTTATCTCTTAATATTAGGAAGTAGTTTATCCCTTAATATTAGGAAGTCAGTTATCTCTTAATATTAGGAAGTAGTTTATCCCTTAATATTCGGAAGTCAGTTTCATTCTCTGTATATATGTTCAGCATGTATCACATTCTAAAATTAATGAAAATATTCACTATTAAACTCTCTTTAGTAACGGGCTTTTGCGGGTTGAGCTAAAAAATCCGGCAAAAACTCGGTCTTATAAAATTAAAGCCTGAGCCCAACCCTATGCGGGTAGCGGGCTTGTGCGGGCCGGCCTGGTTAAAACTTAATTTACTAAAAAATGTGGCTTATTAAAAATTATAAAAAGATACACTTTAAAAAGAAATTACAATATAGTGATCATGACAGGCAGTTAGAAAACAGTGTTCCAGAGTAATAATACTTGTTCTCAATGTTAAGCTCATGAGTCAAATTCCACTTAGATCCTCCGCATCAGAAATATAAGAAAGGGGTGGGGTCATCACATTACATTGCAACCTAATAAGATGGCAAATATGCTTGCAACTACAGATAACAAAAGCTTTACTTTTTCCTCTTCTTGAGATGCATATAAGTAAGATGCACTTATAAGCTTAGAAGAACCTTGATATACAAAATCTAGTACACCACACTTTTGCAGAAGAATTAACAACGAGCACTTTTACCTAATTAACCATCCACTTTAAGCCAACTACAGCAGAACACTCATTCTCTTTGGGGAAAAACCATAAAGACAGTGAGGGTATGATCTAGAGTTTCACCTTTTTTTAAATTCTTGATACTATGTAAATGAGTGTCCAGCACAACAATTAATTTTTTAATATATCTGGGTATCCCGAAGCCCGTCTGGGCTACTCGACCCAAACCCAAAGTAATATACGAGCTCATTTCTTTCGGGCTAAAAACCAGCCAAAAATTAGAGCCTCAAAATTTAGTACCCAAGCTCGGCAAAAATATGGGTCTGGGCAGGCTGACCCATTTTGCCAACTCTACTCCAAGGTCTGCTACGGGTTGAAGTCTCTAGTGTCTCTAAATCCTCCAAGCCTCCATCCTCCTTGAAGGTGTGAAAATGGGGGTTGGTACCTGTGAAAGCATTCAACCCATAAGTATGTGTTTGAGCAGAGTTTTGATATATAAAAAGAAAGAATGCACCTGATATGGCGTTGCATGCATGTGGACACTAAGATAGTGCATAGAAGCTTCTACGAGCTTAGTGGGGTGCAGTCCCATCATTAAGAGGTGTAGTGCCAAGTGTGTTCTCTAGTATGGAGAGGATTCTGAGACGCACATATATGGTCCTGGGAGACTGCCACGTATAAAATAATGAGGATTAGTACATGTGATCTGATCTAGAATGCCATGTAAGTACTCGAATATGTGTCTCTCGGACTGGCCAAAGTTTCAGGCTCGGATGGGTAATCTCCCGGTCGTGTAATCGGATCTGGATTGCCACCGAACAAATAGTTTTGTATGAAATTATTGCTTTAAATTTCATTATAAATATTGTTAAAAAGATGCTTATATAATTAAGTACAAAATCAAGTAAACACAATTTTTATTAGGGTCCTGCTCACGAGTGTCCTAAGAGCACTAGTTAAGGATCCATAAGAGAAGGTTTCCATTGGAAATCACTGTATTGATTGCATCTGTAACGTTACATATCACACACTCCAATAAAAACTTTCTACTTTTTGTTCCTTAACAAGTGCCCTAAGGGCACTGGTTAGCATTTTCCTTATTATTATAAAAAATAAATAACCAAATGGGTAGAATAGATAAAACAGACTCGCACATCGGGATGATAGTCATAAAAATTAAACCAATCGGTGATGACACACATATAGGATAATAGGAATAGCAAAATACTACCTCCGGTCCTATATATAAGAAACATTAATTGCACTAAAATCATCAAGACCAAGGAAATGTATTGGAATTTATTAGTGGTACTCTCTCCGGACTTGAATATAAGCAAAAAAAACTCACATTTGGTGGACTAAAATATAAGCAAATCTTAACTATTTTTACCCCATTTAATGAGATAAACCCAAAATGCCCTTTGATTTTACTTTCCAACCACTCTATTTAATGAATCATGTGCCAATAGAAATAGAGTATGTCCACTTGAAACAATTTTCAATAAAATTAAATGTAGGGTAATTTAGGCAATGCAAGTACTTTTTACATGATACCAAAAAAATTTAATGAGTTTAACCAACTTTTTTAATACGTGTGAATTTAGTTATTTTTGTTTATATTCAAGTCCGGAGTAGTAATTAATAGTGCCATGAATTTAATTTTTTCTCAAAAATACCCTTAGTATTAAATGAGTAAATGAGTGGATACCTCTTTAACTATTCATAATTAAAGACATATAAGGTATTTAGTAATTAATACAACTAAAAATAATATTATATTTCTTATATATAAGATAAAAAAATTTCATTTTTATTTTTTATATATAGGACCAAATTATTACTATATACTCCCTCCGTCCCTTATTATAAGACTCTTTCAACCGTTTCACACAGTTTAAAAAAAGTTAGTTAATGTATTGATCTTTTAAAAAAAAATAATAGCATTCCAAATATACCCCTATTTAAAAATCACTATATTTTAGAGACATTAATTGTGACATGGTGGAATACTCCAAAAGTCACTTTCCAATGGTGTAGTTGGGCATGTAGGTAAAATTTCATTAATTATCACACTTAACAATATATGGGGAATAAAGAGTTGAATATTAATGAAGGACAAGTATGAAAAAAAATTATTGTTTTACTTAAAAATTTGCAAAGGATCTTATATTATGGGACACTCAATTCTTCTAGAAGGGGTCTTATAAATAGGGACGGAGGGAGTATATTTCATTTGTGAGTAAATTTCGAGAGGAAGGGCATATCGTTTCATTTTCGGCCCGAAGGAAAGATATTGGAAAGTGTCACGCTTAACTATGACATGCCATTATGATTCCACTTGACCATTTGAATATAAATAATTTAAAAAACTTGTATCTTAGAGCACCACCCAATTTGAATGTAGTATTAAATGATCCAAATATCCCCTCACTTAAACGTACTAGTTCGAATAATTTGTGTAAAGTCACATGTATCAAAATTTGTAAGTAAATATAATTTAATAATTTTGCACATATTTTTTCTTAAACAAAATAAACACATTTTAAGATTTTAGAATTTTTGTCTAGTATGGTTTATATAATCTTAAGAGCTATAAATGTATGTATAACCCATTAGTAGTAATTAATCGCAGTGGGATTTTACATATAATATTAGAAATTTGAATCTTGAGTACACTGCCATGAAGAGGATCCTATTCCTAACCATCATTTTCTTATCTGGAAAGTTAATCCTAATTGTGTTCGTAAAATAAAAGAAAACCACAATGCAAAAATTTATAGGCCAGAATTAGTCATGATATATATGTTAACATTCCAATGATATCACCACTGAATTTATATTAATTCATCTTTCTCTTTTTCTGTCACATAATATTCATATCATTTCTCTTTCCTTTCTCCAATCTGTCTCTGGGTATATTACATCCCTAGACGTGCATGTATGAATATTTTTCAAAAAAATCACCCTTTCCTAACCTTGGCTAAAACGAAAACCATCAACGGCTAAATAGAATCTTATAGTATATCGTACCAAAATAATTCTTTTATTGTATATTAAAATCGCTGGAGTGTAACTGACGTTATATATTATATTTTTTTAATCTTTTTAATATTGTATATTTGTTTTTGCGAAATGAAAGAGTTAAGTTATTAAAAATTTTGTAGATTTAATTGATATACACTATTAGTGTAAAAAAATTTTACACAAATATTCAATGGTGTACCACCACATAATTTAATGAATATGACACTTCATGTACTATTAAATTCAATAAATAATGTAAAATCAATAAATAATGTGATATCACATCCTTGAATGTCTATATAAAACATTTTTACACTGACAGTATATATATATTAAACTCAATTTATATTTAATAGTCTAAGATATAATAATTTTAAAAACATATTAATGTCAACTTATGATATACGTGTCACATATTCTCTTTATATAGTATGTAGATAGAATATGTGTGGATGGAATAAATAAATCTAATCATTTTTTTAAAAAATTAAATTGTGGTAGATGGATCACATATTCTTATTTATTCAATCATTGAATTATGACTATTTATCATCTTCAATATTTATCTTAAATCTTGTAAAATTTGAATATTATTGAATTAATAATCAAATATTTTTTTATATATTTCAATTATATATATATATATGATGTTAATTTTAATATATTTTGATAACATATTAAATAATTTTAGATTAGTAAAAAAATTTATGACTATAATATATTATAATAAATATGAATTAAATGATGAATTTTGGAATACAAATTTTTATTAAAAATTTATTTAATAATATAAGAGTTAATATAACTTACAATGAATTTTATATGCTCCCCTGGTTTTATTTATAGTACAATTCAGACAAAAATAACATATTAAAAAATTAATTAATGCGTTGATTTTAAAAAAATTATTATACGAGATTACAAGTTTATCCTTATTTAAACTAAACTCCACTATCATGGTAATATGTCACCTTAAACCTTCATGATCAACAAAGACAAATATGAGGAAAAAATAAATAAATACTTCTAGGTTTGTATACTTTGTCTTATAAATAACACCATGAACAAGTTTCAAACATTGTCTAATAAATATGACTGAAGGGAGAATATGTAATTATATGAAAAGAAATATCAACCATATAATAATTTTGAAAACATATTAATGTCAACTTTATGCATAAATTGGGGCTATTTAATACTCCTATCTAATACTAGTATAATACTCCCTCGGTCCTATTTATAAGACAATTCAGACAAAAACACACATATTAAGAAAATTAATTAATGCGTTGATTTTCAAGAAATTACTCTATAAGTTTACAAGTTTACCCCTATTTAAAATTAAACTCCACTACCATGGTAATTGTGTCACCTTAAAACCTTTCATGGCCAACAAGGACAAATATGAGAAAAAAACAATAAATGCTTCTAGATTTGTGCATTTTATCTTATAAATAGGACCAAAGAAAATTCTCAAACATTGTCTTGTAAATAGGACCGGAGAGAGTATTATTATTGTTAGTAGA
Source organism: Sesbania bispinosa (assembly GCA_026901365.1). Lineage (NCBI taxonomy): Eukaryota > Viridiplantae > Streptophyta > Magnoliopsida > Fabales > Fabaceae > Sesbania > Sesbania bispinosa. The sequence continues at coordinate 1,081,776 of QLOH01000205.1, forward strand.
AGAGTTTTTTTCTTTTTATACATTGGAAAGAATGTTAGTAGAAGAGTTTGAATATCATTAATTATATTTTATTAACAATAATGAAATTCAAAAATGATTTATGGTTTATGAAGGGAAAAGAATGAGGGAAAGGAAAGGAAGGAGATTTTGGGGAAAAAGAGAAACCAGACATAAACTAGAGTGTGGAGTCTTTTTCAAATTCCCATGAAGACGCAGTGAGTGTCCGACGTTGGAAATAAATATAGGCAAAAAGCAATCACACAAACACACATAACAACATAACGTTGTCATTAACATAGCATTTGAAATCTCTGTTCTTCCACTTCACGAGGTTGCACGCCTAGGAGCGCTCTTTCCTCTTTACTCTCTTCTGTTATATCATATGGAGCACTGATTCCTTCTTCTCTATCTATCTTCCAACCAAACCCTTCTTTTCTTTATCAACCTCTTTTTGTTTTGTTTCACTGCATGAAATCAAATCATGTCCACTTCAAGAAGACCCAAATGGCACCACCACCCTCCTCCTCCTCCAACACCCAGAATCCTCCACTTCCCTCGCCGCCCTCGCCGGAGAATCTCCACCTCCTCCGCCGCCAAGGTGACTTCTTCCGGTGGTACCCGGAGGGACCTTAAATGCAACAACAAGTTGGGGACCTTGTTTGATCGAGAGGAACGTGCATCTGTTCCAATAGTGCTGTTGGATCATGATGGTGAGGGTGAGAGTGAGGGAAAGAGGGTGAGAGTTGAAAGCAGTGAGAGTGGTTTGGAGGAAGAGAAGTGGAAGTTTCAAGCTGAAATGTTGAGAGCAGAGTGTAATTTGTTGAGGATGGAGAAGGAGATTGCTGTTAAGAAGTTAGAGAGGACTCGTGCAAAGATGGAGAGAACTCTAAGATCTGCAGTTCACACCCTTGTTTCTGTTAGTGCCTCTTTTTCCCCATTTACTCTTCATTCCAATTAGGAATTTCATGTTTCAAATTTTCATCTTGTCTTCTCTAATTGCTTTGATGGTTTTTTCTTTTTTGGGGTTTAAAGAGTGAAATTTGAGAGGTGTTTCTAATTTTAGCTCCAAGGAATGTCTTATAGCATGTTTGGTTTAACGTTAAAATGTGGTTGAAATGTGGTAAAGTTGAGTTTGGTCAGTTTCAACGTGAAACCAAACCCACTTATTTGAAGTTTGTTATGATTTGTTTGTCTAAGATTTGTTATGATTATTTTGAGCAACTAGATAGTTATTACTTATTATTACAGCTGATGCATTATGAATCAGCCTAATTCTGTTTCAAGTGGCTAATTGTATGTACTAGTTTTTTTGTCTTCCTGTAAGACTCTGTCATTTATTTCAGTTTTCTTAGGATGATATTTTCTATTATGTGATCTTTAACTTGCAAAGTGGAATGCAGGGGAGAATAAAGATATGTGAAGGAAAGAGTATTGACAAGGTTTTGGATGAAGAGATTCATGAGCTGACTGAGAAACTTCAGAAATTGCAAAATAGATCGGGGGTTAAGGATTTAGAGGCTAAGAATAGCAGAAATTTTGACAAACAAGTTTCTGTTCTGCAGAGACGACTGGAGAAGATTGGAGGGCCATCAGATGGGATATATTTGAGGGAGTTTGAAGAGCTGGCAAATGTAAGCTTTTCTATTAAAAGAAGTAGCAGATTTGATGATAGCATTGTTGCAAGTGGAAAACTAAATGTAAGTAACAACCTTATTGTTTAGCTTCTTGATCCATCTTTTGAGTTTTAACTACTCTTTTACCTTTCCATTTGATTGCCAAGATTTATGGATCCGTTTGGTTTACAGTTGGGTAGAATTGATTTGGATAGATTTACTGAATTAATGGAAGAAAATGAATGATGTACGATTAACAAAGCATGTTGGACGGAAGTAATTTAAAATTTCCACAAAATTGATTCTGAGGTTCTCAACTGGGAACCAAACGGGTACATAATGTAAAGAGAAACCATGTTTTTTGATGTTTTGTTTTTTTAGGGTAAAAGTTCTCTCTTCTGTGTATTATTTTGTCCAATCATGCCATACAAAGGCATCTTGCTTTTTCATTTTTAACTCTCCTGTTGTCTGTTTTATCATTTTGTCGTTTGTTTCTCATGGATTTTATTGAAATTTACAGGTGGAGATTCTGAGAAGGAAAATGGAGGGATTGTCAAAGGGGATATTATTACAGAGAATGGAGGAAGAGTATAAATCCCTGCTTTCCACTGCTAGTAGTTCTCTTGCCAGTTCTGCTTCAATTTCCAAGAGAGTTGAATTTCAAGATTCATCTTCTTCCATACAAGTACCTCATCAGGTATATCACTGATTTCTTTGTTACACCTAACCAATTTAATCTGACTTAAAAAATCCCACCATCAATAAGAGAATCTGGACTTTGTTACTGTACTAATTCTTTTATGGCCAAAAAAAAAAAATATTGAAGAGTGATAAACTAAAACACAATTTTCTTGACTAATTGAATTAAGAGAATGAATTCTTACCAAACTCTGGATTGACAGATCCTGCAGGAAAAGTTGTCTTGTGAAGGTAACCTGTGTTCAGGACATTGCAAGACTATTGTGCGAAGAATTGTAGAGCAAGTTAGAGCTGAGACTGAGCAATGGTCCCAAATGCAGGCAATGCTAGGTCAGGTGAGGGAAGAGATGGAGGAGTTACAGGCTTCACGAGATTTCTGGGAAGATCGAGCCATGCATTCTGATTTTCAAATCCAATCCCTACACAATGCTGTAAGATACTGTTCATTGTTTCCATTTGTTCTATATTTACCATGTCCTATTCCTCTAAGTTTGCGTCTTTTAGGCAATACTTGTAAGCTTCATAACCTTTCTACAATAAGCTGTTTTCCTTGCTTCCTTGGATCACTAACATGATTCTGGCACTTCATTGAGTACCATATTTCCTCAAGTTTTTGCTAATGTAACTTGGCTAGCTGTCTTGTTTTTTTGGACTTTAAATGGTCAATATTTCCATATTTTTCATCTGATGATCCCCATCTTTCTCTTTGATTCAAAATTTGAAAGAGAAAAGTTTGGGCATTAACACCAACTGATGGAAACCATTTAATACCATAATTCCATAAATAGCCATGAAAATATTTTATTTTTGGTGAGAAAGATATTGTTACTTATCATATCTACAATAACCAATTGGACTTGTTTTTATTTGAATTCTGTAAGATCAAACATCAGTGCACCTGACTTAATATGTCAGCTGTATAAATTATAGAATATTTATACATGCAGTTGCCCATGATTAAAATGTGATTATATGCTGATGGAATTTCTAGTGGATCCCTTTAGAATTGTGTAAGGATATCATTTCACAGAAAAGAAAAAAAAAAGGAATTCATAAATGAGTTTTTGGCAGATAAAGCATGAGGGGTTGGTGATCTATTGGGTGGTTCAAAAAGGCCCAAAACATGTCCTTACTGTGCATTTGGTCTCTTAATCTTGGGACTGATCTTCTGCTTTCTTTCACAGGTGCAAGAATGGAGACAAAGAGCTCTTTCATCTGAAAGTAAAAACAATGAGCTTGAAGCAAAACTCTCCATGCTCCGCGGTGATCTTGAAAGGTTGAGGAAGGAACAAAATGCATTTCAGGGGAACAAATGTTCATCAAATCCCTTGGACACACAGAATGAGTTGGAGAAGAGAATAGTGGTTTGTTGCTCAAAGGAAAATAGTAATGCTACAGAAAGTAGCAAGCACAATGAGGTTTTAAGGAATGGGGAAAGAAAAACACATACTAGTGCTAGAGGTGGATTGCTAGCCCCAAAAAGATCACCATTCCAAGACATTGGGAACTCATCATTGTTGATGAGGCAGAATGGCAAAGCAGTTTTCCCTTTGCATTGCCATCTTTCTTCAAATGTTGAGAAAATTTACTAGTGACTCACTAACTCATCACTTGAATGCAGGCTGATAAGTTCTAACATCAAAATTACATATCCTAACATAATCAGGAGGAGAAGGTGCACAATGGTTTAGGGGTTTCAAGTTTTAAGATTTATGGTTTGAGATCTGTCATGTAATGTACTATGCTAAGAGAAATATGGCCAGCATTATCAATGTCCCAGGTTGGTGTATTTGGTGTATTTTGTTTCATAAAAATCATCATAGATTACTCAGGCACCAAATTCATCATACAAAGGTAGATGAAAGTGTAATGTGTTTGTTGGCCTGATATCTTATCTACTTTAAAGCACTAATATTCAGAGCATGAAGAAAGTGGAGCTTAAAAGCTTATATTCTGTGCAATTAAATTTTCTGTCCTTATGATACTATTACTATTATATTTGGAACAATTATATGGAAGTCAGTTATTAATGTTTTCTTACATAGTGACCTGAAAACATAACCTTGTCTGTTTTAAGTTGAAATGTCACTAAAACTCTGCAAAATAGTTAAGTATTCTCCAATGATATCCTACCCACAATAGTTGTAGATTTGTAGGAAAATAGGTTATCTATGTCCCTTGAAGCTTAATTTCAAATTTTTCTTAATCTTTTTTAAGTGGTGATATATTTTTAACTTGAAAGTTGAAAGTAACTTAATGTGCATGCTTGTGTGGTCCATTTTTGTGTTGGGTGAATTCAACTTCACTTCTAACATGTTTTGATAATATCAAAATCACATTATTAATGTGGTTTTAGTTTCAATAACATTGGTCTAGATACACATTTATAATGTGATTTTAATCAAAAGAAAACATTCATAAAATCTTTCATCAAATGTCATTACATAATGTGAAGAGCCGAGAATACAAAACATGATAATCACCTTTTTAATAGCAACAACAAAAGGAGGCAAAAATAATAATTAAAATTTAATAATTTATTAATATGTATTCATTGGTAGGCTAACATAAAATCTTTCATCAAATGCCATTACATAATGTCAAGAGGCGAGAATACAAAATATGATAGCCACCTTTTTAATAGCAACAAAAAGAGGCAAAAATAGTCATTGACATTAATAAAAAAAATAATAATTAAAATTTAATAATTTATTAATATGTTTTATCATAACTTTAAATATTAATTTTTAATCATTAATTATTTTTATATTTTATACTTTAAAGTGCATCATTTAGTTAAAGAGTCAAAATGCTAAATCTTTACGTTAAATTGAATTTAAGCATTTAACACAAAAAACAATTCATTCGGAGCAGTGTTGTAAAAACTGGCTCGGACGACCGATTGAATCGGTGGGACCAAAAATCGATGGAATGACTGATCCGAGCAGTGGGTTGGGTCGGCTATGCACGAAATCGATGTGACCCGGATTGACTTGGTTGGATTTATTAAAAACAGGTTACCCGACCGATTTACGTTGAACTGGGTGGGTCATGTAATTTTTTTTTAAAAAATTGATGTCCAAAACAATGTTGTTTTATGCTTAATGAAAAAAATGGTAAAATAACATTTTCGTCCCTATAAAATACTTGAGCTTTGATTTCCATCCCCAATTTTTTTTTCTTTATAATCCTTATAAAACAGTTAAGCTATTTTTTTAGTTCCTATTGTTAACTTTACGGTTAATTGTGGATATGTCAACACTCATCATAGTCAGGAATCTACGGTGTTGTATCTTAACACACTATATAATAATGTTAGTCTCTTTAAATTTATTTATAGACGACATATGAGATATTAAAAAAGAAAATGTGCAAAACAATTATGTTCAAATTCAACATAAAATTTAGCTCTTTGAATGAGTTTAAGGAGATTAATACTATTATAAAATGTAGGGTATTATATATAAAATTGGTGATTGTGATAAATGTTAGACATGTTCGTAATTTACAATAAAGTTAACTGCTGGAATTAAAATATAGGTTAAATATTTCACAAGAATAACATAAAAAAGAATTTTTTTTTGAGGAAAATCAAAACGCATTTTGTAAAGAAGAAACAATTATTTTACGAAAACAAAAAATCGGGTAAAAAACGTAAAAAAAACTGATACAGCTCGCCTCTGTCTGTGGCTCTGTCTCGTACTCTCCTTTCAATCTCGATCAACTCTGTGCGGTATCTCTGTCTCGATCAGTTCGTGCCATTCTCCGTCAATCGCCCTCACGGTGAATCCTCTTCTCCGGTGGTCTGTCCTTCAAGCCAACTCCATCTCCGACGCTGGCTGAACCTACAGATTGCCCTTCACGGCTTCACGTCCTTGCTCCAACGAGTAAGGTTATTTCTGTGTCCCTTTTTCTCTGTTTATCTCAATTAAAAAAATCTGTGAATGAATGAATGAATGTTTGTTTTGCAATGGGTATGGTGCTGTTCTGTGACTCATTATTGAGGTTCTAATTTTTGCCGTTATTTTATTGATCTCCGGTCATGAAATTGTGGACGAAATTATGTGTTCTAAATTGAAAATTGATACTATGTTGCTGTCAGTTTCACACTACTTTCACTGTCTGTTACTTGATTCCAAATAGCCATGTCCAATTATGCGTTTAAATCTCTATTCTCTGTTTTGATTTTTAGCATTTGGTAGTCTCTGCTATCTCCTATTGTGTGGAGTGAACAATTCTTGCATTTACATTACTTATTGGCCACAACCAATCAAAAGTTAAAGATGTACTATTAAATTAATAATGAAAAAGACATCCACATTTTATGCTCAAGTTATTTTAACTTTATTGTAAGATTTTAGTGTGTGTATGATTTCTAGCAAAACCACATTTCAAACGTGGATCCAGCGTAACGCTATTGAGAGTAGCGTTGGCGAGGAAACATGGATCCAGTGTAAACCAAACACACCCTTAATTGATTGTGTTCAATATATACATGCTCATGTAAAATTATTCCTGTGCACATATCTTTTTCCCCCCGTTTTAGGTAATTTCATCGTCTCTTATTCTTGACAGTATGGAGCAGATGTCTTTCATTTAAATGTGCAAGCTTGGAAGACTATGGAGTGAGCAATTGAAGTATGATGTCTCCTACCACTGATTGCATAAGCAGCATGTCTGTGAAGCAAGATTTATGCAGGGAAAGACTATTAGGTCTTGCCATATAATAGATTTGACACTGCTGGTCCATCTGAAATTAAATAACTTGTTGCAATGGATCCTAGCTTGGCTGGTCGTGATTCTTCTCCACCTCGATCCAGATGGAGAAAAGTAGCATATGGGGGTATGCAACCTGGTTATGATGACAATCATACTGATGAATCTTTCCTTGAAGGAATGGTCATGAATGCCAATGTTGTAAAAAGGGACATGCTAAAGGTCATGCAGGACTCAGTTTCCATTTCTGAATATTTATGCATTGTTGCTCTTGTTGTCTTGGTCTGGACTTATACACTTACATCAACCCTTGATGAAAACTCTCTCTTGTTCATTGATGTAAGTCTTCTTGTTTCAGGTTTTTTAATTCTCCTTTTTACTCAAGAAATGCTTTCCCTTAGCCTTCTCCTCCATTATTTCCTCAATATCTCATTTTTCATAACTGGGTTATATGTTTTGGCTCCCATCTATCAAACCCTTACAAGGTCCATTAGTTCAGATTCCATTTGGGCAGTAACTGTATCACTTCTTGTACTTCACCTTTTTCTGCATGACTACTCAGAATCCACTGTCAAAGCCCCAGGGGTTCTGAAAAATCCTGCATTGACCAGTTGTATATCTGTAAATGCTTCTGTGGTGGCCTCTGTTTTTATTGCTTCACGCCTTCCATCAAGGCTACATGTGTTTGCCATCATGTTATTCTCATTGCAGGTTTTCCTGTTTGCTCCACTGGTTACTTATTGTATTAAAAAATATTCCTTCCGCTTACACCTATGCTTTTCTGTTACTTTGATGACCATGACATTAAGTTTTGTGTACATGCTGCATCGCTTGCTTTTTGTGCTGCTGCTTAGTTTGTTGGTATTTGTCAATGTGGTCTGTCCTTATTGGCTTATAAGGATTCAGGAGTACAAGTTTGAGATCAATGGACCTTGGGATGAGGCTAAGCTTTGTTTTGATATTACAGACTGAAATCAGAACATGGTTGATGAGAAATTCAAGTGCCTTATGTTTAGGTGGTGGGAGTATAATTCACTAACTACTTGGTCCAGTTATAAGTTGATGGGAACGTCCTTGAAGTTCATGTCAGAGGAGGGAAGAAAATGACATTTGTACTCATACTGTATCCGCCTTTCAAAATTTAGATGTGTTAAACTGTTTCTATAACTCACAAGAACGTATTAGTGACTCTAGTAACATACTACACAATACACATGACAATTTATTTATTACATCTGTTTACATTGCAATTCGTTTTTCCTTCTGTTCTTTGTAAGACTTCACCTGTGTTAACAAGGGGCTACTTTTTATTTTCCACCTATTATTGAACTAATTTATTCACTCGTGTGTGCGACTTCTATTCTAATTTTACCAGCGGCCACAAAATGAAATAAAGAAAATCCTCTAAGTCTAAGATCATCTCCAATAAAGGATCTCGAGTAAAGGAACTTACAAGAGTTACTTATTGCTTATTTTAATAATTTTTCTTTAGGTCCTACGAAAACATGTCATCTTATTTTACTTTTTACAATTTAGAGTATCTTTGGTAAAATTAGCTAAAGGTTAAAAAGTTAAATAAAAGGTGAAAAATAAAAGTTAACTGAAATCGGTCAAATGACATATAAAGATGAGAAAGAATTGTTGAGGGATTCAATTGTATTAAATTTTCAGCTAGTAACTAAAAATAGGAGTTTTTATTTTAAAAAAAAACTACTTCAAGTAGCTTCTCAAAAAAAATTACTAAAAAGCTAATAGCTACTAAAAAAACTACATTTCCAAACACAACTAATATAATTTCAGCTACTAATTTCAACTTTCAACTAGCTAAACTGTCTTACCAAACACACTCTTAAGCAACTCTCAACTCCAATGCTAGCAACATCATAAAAACTCTTAAATGAATCTCATAATTAACCACACATTCATTTATTTTTTTCCATTTTTTTTCATAAGAACCTATAATAGTAATTTGCTTATTTAAGCATACAATGTTTCAAAATAATAACTCCGCTTGCCACCTCATTATGCCCCAACAAAAACCTCCCAATAGAGATGCTCTTAGAAGATAGAAGGAAAAAAAACTCACATCACAGTCAGAAAACAACAAGGGCAAAGTAAAGTGTAGGCATAATCACCGAGCCAACACATCAACCAAAATATAGAAGCAAACCGGAAAGTAAAATGTCTATCTCCAAGTTTCCACAATGAGCTGTGACATTACATACAAATAAATGGATTCACATGGAGAAATTGTACTGTGGAATGTGGATTCACTTTGACATTATCACAGTGACAAGGTGAACATGGTTGAAGTCGTAATGTTTATTCAACAAGGGGATAAACAACAACAACCAAAGTTCTTTTTCCATTATATGGAATGAAGGGGATATCATGGATTAAAAGTTGACAATATTCTTTTCTCTGAAGCTTTCCACAGTCTCCTTGAGGCTCACTTCCAAAGGAGTAAACTCGATTCCCAAGCTCTTAGCCTTTTCCTTGGAAATCTGATATGTTGGTAGATATGGCCCATCGTCCTCACACCTGATAGCATTACAGAGAAAGTGAAAATGTTATTAACAAAATAAAAGTAAAGAAAGGGAAAATTAGTATTTAAATGCCGAATATTAAAAAAGGGACAAGGTTGTTCACAGAAGTATGTATACAAGAGATTAAAAAAGCCGGTGTTCAAGTCATTTGGAAACAGGTCAATAAGCAAACTAAAATAACCTCAATACTTCCCATGCACACACACACAAAGTATAAAATCAACAACACATTCTTTTCCCATTATGGAGGTGGCTACATAAATCAAACAATACCATAATGTCTTGTCATAAATCATGTCTATTGACAATTCATTTATATTTAAATCAATCTTAATGGTTAGCCTATTGTTTTTCTAGATCTATCTCTACCTCTAATTATTGAATTACTTTCTTTGTGATCTACTCTCTTTAAGGAAAAATTTTAATGCATAACTTTAAGACTTGTGATGAATGATCCTAAATGTTAGGTGGTAAAGAGGCAATATGAAAATAAGCTCACTGTTGCAGAGATTAAGGGTATGTTTGTGAGTTGAATTTTGGAGAGGAAGGGAGGGATGGGAAGGGTTTATTGGAAGCCCTTCCCCCTTTTATGTTTGTGAGTTTGAGTATTTTACAAAGTTTTTCCCTCCTATTCTCCCCCTCCCTTCTCCCTCCAATCATTTCCTTTCCCTCCTCTCTAAACTCATAAACACACCCGAAAGAGTTTAGATAGATTAGGAATGAATACATTACAGAGAAAATTTGCATAGACACAAAAGATATCAAATTATAATCAGCTTAATCCTTTGTTTTGTTTTCCCACAGCACATCAAACCAAAGGTTCATTCGCTCAAAAGGCCTGGTATAGTTAATAAATTTGATAGAGAACATATCTAATCTATTTCAAGTTTATTTTTTTCCCCACTAGGGGAAGAAGGGGGATGAAGATGCATAATAAGTACATAAAGAACGATAAAAAAAAGGACACGGCCATGAGCTGTCCAGTGGAAGAAAGCTAAAAGCAAGTCATAAACTCGATATTAAATGAAGGCTAAACTAGATGTGTAATTAGAAAACCATCATCCAAGATGATAAATATATTGTAAGAAGCAGTTAATAAAGAATCAATGGCAAATAATGAAAGATAATTTCTGCTTCAAAATAATGAAACATCTCTTGGCTAGCTCCAAAATTTACTAGGTCAGTTTTTTAAAGAATCAATGGCAAATGAATAAGCCACCTAGAGAACTTTTTTCACTAATGCAGAATGTTGAGTTAGTTTAGCCAAATTAATAAAACATATCAAAGTAAGACAAAGTAAAAAAAGAAAAAGTGTAGACTAAGGGTGTATTTGATAAATTTGACAAAGTCGGTACTGAATATCTAGAAATAATAACTAAGTGCTAGGCGTTACCCCCACAAAAAAATTAAATGCTGCCAGATACTTTAAGAGCTTACATTGTATCAATGAAAAGTATTAGCATTATATATGATTAATAAGGCTTGCACTAAAGGAATCTATTTTTATTAAATGATTTAAATATCAGTTCTTAATTTCAGGTTTGGTCATTGAACAAAAGTCACAATCAATTTCAATGCTGAGTCTCTTCATTTTCAGCTTGAGTCTAGTTTTCAAACAAGAAGCCATTGAAGTACTAAAATATGGGGGTTTCAATAAACGATCCCAATTCATATTTTATAATCATTCTTGGAGTTATGGAAATTAAACTTACTCATCTGAGATTTGTAATGTTGGGTACAAATCACGTAAAATCCTAGCAAGTTCAGAGGAGTGCACCACTCTTTCAGCTAGACAATATCTTCCACTAGCTGAAGCAATCTCATATGCCTGAATATGGGCTTTAGCAACATCTTTCACATCGACCCATCCAAAAGTTTTATTTGGAAATTTTGCACCTGCACCAAACAATTCAAAGGATTCTTCTATTAAGCAACAGGACAATTCTTGTCTAGGGGCAAAACTAGAAAAAGCATGACAGACATAACAAATCCGCTAATATTAATCAAAGTAACAAATAAATTAATCAATCAGTGACATGTTAAAGACAAATAGGAAGAGGGAAACAAAAAACTTTGATGATCACTAGAGGTGCTCTTACCTTCAATGTACATAAAGCTAATCCAAAGATGTGTCCAAAGTAGCATAGACTAATCTTCTTACTTTCATTGATGATTTCAATTATTGGTTTCATTTCCATTTTCTTTCTTCGATACACAATATAATAGGACAGTGCATTAGAGCTGATGTTGTCAATTGTCAAATAATTATTCTTTCTTGTATTTTGTCTTTCTTTTTATTATTATTTTGGACTAAATAATTATTCATCTGTCAAATAAATAAATAAATAAAACAGCTTGATGGGTTAACATTTGAGTGGAATTATGAAACAATAAAATGGTATCGGAGTTTTATTAAATATAAAGGAGATAATTTCTGTCTAAATCTAATTGAAGAAATAAGTTGGTGTCTACTAATGTTTTTATCCCCGTACCTTGCCCCCAAATTTTAATATTAAAAACTTTACATGTGATAAACAAACAAGTTGATGAGCAAGACAATGATCAACACCAAATTGATATATTGGTTCAAAGATTTATTTTATAAGGATTTATTTGTTCAAAATGGTTTTACATCATTTGACTACACATCATCTTTCAAATTTGTCTCGAGAAAATTTAGTTCTCCAAAAATGAAGTTTATACCAATTCAGTCCATAGAAGTGCTCATCTGGATCAAATTGACATATTAAAGTTTTAAGGACTAAACTGACATAATAACAATCTTTTGAGAATCAAGATATTAATTTATTCTAATAATTAACTTTGAGGTAGTTAAAACACACACACACACACAGGTATACTCCTATGGAAGGAAAACAATTTGTTTTGGAGTTGCAGTCATTTTGCTGAAGTGTGGCATATTTGGCTTCAGCTTAATGCAAGTTTTAGTAACAAATCCTTACCCATACATCCATAATGAAATGGGATGGTTCTTCTAGTTTTATTGGGGTGACAAACCATGGTTTTCTTAGTGGATTTTTATTTATCTGATATGTAGAGAATCTTTGAGATCTTTTTAACTTAGGTATCATAATTTCTTATCCTTGATGAAATTGAATATGGTTACCCATAAATATCATGTTGAGCAAGTCCTGATCAATGATTCCAATCCCCCCCCCCCCCCCAACTCGCCCGGGCAAAAAAACCCCTGCAGCATTCTCTATCTCCAATTCTTTTTGTGGAAGATAAAGGAAACTTTTAAAAGGATGTGTTTATGTTTGTCTCTCTTATACATAGTACCAAACACACACAAACCCAGTAGGCAGGAAACTTTGATGTGAACTATCTCGAATTCTTTCAGTGGAAAGAAACCTTGAAAAGCATCTGTTCATGTTTTGGCTCTCTTATAAATAGTACCAAACACACACAAACCCAGAGGACATGAAACTTTCATGTGAGCCTCCAAACAATAGCAGTAATAATGCATTGAAATATTCAATGGTCATTAGCCACCTTAGTCTTATCTAATATCAATAAAAACTAATAAAAGATATTTGGTAATATTTACTGTGTCCTGTTCATGTCAAGTCAATGGCCACAAAACACTAATCAAACAAGAATATAAACAGAACTTATCCTCAGTCAGGCATGACAATAAGTGCTATGAACTTATGATTAAAATGCACATACCTTGAACATAAAGTTTAACAAAAAATTGTAGTTATTATACCCCTCCTTTTCTTATAATATTTCTTTTACATTTCCATATTTTCTGTTTCCCTTTTCTATTTACTTGGCACGGAAAATCAGTTCAGTTGGAATACAGCATGTAATCCAGATGCAGGCAAAGCAGATAATAGCAGTCTCATGCAGAAAAACTACACAAGTAAATAAAAAAGAGAAGTGCTAGAAACACACTCTCTAACCCACTCTTTCCAACACACTCTTTGTGATTGGTTAAAATTCACATGGGTCCCACCAAATTATGTGGATCCTGCTACCAATGTGGTGGGACCCATGTGACTTTTAACCAATCATAAGGACTAAGGAGTGTGTTGGAAAGAGTGTGTCAAAGAGTGTGTTGCTAGCACTTTTCAATAAAAAATACCATTTATTAGGTTTAAAATTGGCTGAGCACTATAATTAACCTCTGGTTGTAAGAGAGGTCCTGCCACCATTACTGGGTTAATAGCAACCATGTCAATGCTGTTCTCCTTTACAAATTTCCAGGCAACATCTTCAGCCAAAGCCTTTGAAAGTGTGTACCACAACTGAAAACACAAATAGGAAATGCACAAGAAAGTTATAAAGCACGGTGACACACTACAGAGGATAAATTATTAGTTATTACATTCTTGGATACCAGAATAAGTTATACTCAAGGCAATTGTCTAGTGATTACAAGATTGAAAGTACTAAACAGTTCTTTAAAAAAAATCAGCAAGAAGGTTGAAAGTCTTGAAACTTGATATAGTTTAAAACATTTTATGGACCATCTCTACAACAGTGGTAGTAGAGCCACGGGTTGTGGGGGTGTCAAAAGTGAAGTTTGGGAATGGCACCATTGTTGTGGTGATGGTCATGGCTGTCAAGGCATTGAGGGATGTAAGAGTGGCCAAGGCAGTTTTCAATTGGAGGAAATTTTATTACTAAATCCTCCTTTTTTTTTGGTGCTGTACTAAATCCTCCATTTCTTCCTTATAATATATTTTTCTCTCTTATTGGGAAACGTGGTAGACAGGAGACAAAATAGAGATCAGATAAAAGAGAGAAGAAACTGAAATTGATTGAATGATAAAAAGTGTTACACATTACATTATGAGCTTATATAGAGAAACACTAGTGCCATATCATTAACTTCTTAATTAAACTGAAATAGTAACTGACTAATGAATCAATCCAACAAACTAACTAATGAAGTTAACCAAACTCAACCAATTAACCACACGTGGTAATATTTTTTCTTCTATTAATGAACAACACTTCATCTTGTGACTATTGAATATCATACAACAACAAAAATCCTTTTTCCATAAGGTAGAGTTGACTATCTTAGATTTTGGACAGGGCCTAACTCAACCCCAAAAGCTAGCTTGTAGGGTGAGGATTACCCAAGGCGTATATACTTTAATTTGACCTTATCACTAGTCAATGTGGGACTTTCCAACAATTATATCTGTCAATCTCTCCCTCCCTCTCTCATTAGAAAACAAAATAAAATGTAAGGATAAATAAGTTTCGGGTTAAAATAAAAGGAACAGATGAGGTGAGAATAAGATTAACACAACACTCCAAGTCCAAGCCTATTTCTCATAGTGATTAAGAACACCCAGATTACTCATACCTGATTCTAACATCTATGTATAATACACAGTTTAGTATTATTGAAAGCAACTCTTTTTACTGTGTTTCTTCAGAGCAAGTAATGTCTTTCTTTGTAGCTTAAAACACTTCTTATCATCTAACAGAGCATAAGTATCCCCTGCCCATGGAATCCACATGTCTCACATTCTTGATTAGCAAACACACAGCTATGGTGTTCACATTTGCCAGTGCAACAGTAAGATACATAAAAGTTGTTTAGAAGGAAAAAGAACACCCCATTCGATTCCCAAATTGAACAAACTACATCAAAATCACATATTCCAGCTGGATGAGCTTCAAGTTTTTCATTGCTGAATAAATTTTAGGAAAAATAGCACAAACCTGTGATTCCCTACAGAAATCTGGATTTGAGAACCATGTCTCATCAACTACAACTTCGGGACTTTTAGGCCTTTCATTAAATAAAACTGCAGAAATAGAAGAAGTTAAGACAACTCGTTTCACAGATGGTGATTTTGCACATGATTTAAGAACATTAAGAGTTCCTTTCACTGCTGGGTCAATCAATTCAGCCTGAAATAAAGAAACCATAAGTTAAACAGGCAACTCATGTTTTGAAAAGACAATTAAAAAGTAATTTCAACTCTAGATTGACAAATTTTTCAAAAAAAGTCAAACCATCACAAAAAAGTACTCTTATGGTTACCTTGTTTGGTAGTGATGATAAAGGACGGGATATCATATCAATATCCTATCATATTGTATTTATAGTGTTTCTTACAGCAATCTTGAGTTTAATTAGTATACACTGACAGTCTAAAAAAGTTTTACATTGTCATCAAATGATATGTTACCACATCATTTAATGAACATGACACCTCATGTGTTATTAAACTCATTAAATGATGTGACAGTCCATTATTAGAAGACAGTGTAAAACTTATTTACACTTTCAGTGTATATAAGATAAGTTTATCATGTTAGGCTATCTTATCCTATTCTTTAGTATAATTTTTATCGTTTGGGTTAAAGATTTGCATGAAATGATAGATTTTTTTCTTTCTCCTGTTGCCTTAACCCCTCAATCCTCTTCTCTTCCAACTCTATTTTATCTCGTTCTTATACTATCATTTCCTTATTCAACTCTGTTATTCTTTCCCATCATATTCTAAAACAAGCCAAAAATGAACAGGTGAAACAGTATGGAAGTCACCGTCACCATATTTATCATGATTCATGAATAAGAGGCAACAAATTAAGCATGGAATGAACCTGTGGGTCGGTGATATCAAAACGAACAGGTGAAGCAGTATGGAAGACACCGTCACAGCCCTCAACAGCAGAGTCAAAGGAACCTTCTTCGAGAAGATCTGCCTTAAAAAGTTGCAACCTCTCCTTTGCGCCATCAAGTTTAAGCAAATGGTCAACCTTTTTGGGATTACCTGCTCTTCCACGAATGTAATTAGTGTTCAACCAAACAAATAACTGAAACCCAAAAAAAAAAAAAGATAAGATTATGGAAGTGACTTGGGTCACGAAGAGTGGCCCTGACAGTGTAACCACGTTGGAGGAGATACTTGACAATCCATGAAGCAATATAACCAGCAGCACCCGTCACACACACTAACTTTCCTTCACTGCTGCTCATTCTCTTTCTTTTTTTTTTCTTCGCTGGTTTAGGGCTTTTCTTGTGTGACTCTTATATTAAAAAAAAAAAAAAAAAAAAAAAAAAAAAAAAGACTAAACTAACAAATCAAACTCTGCCTATGTGGGGACCATGCAGTTTCGTCCCTGACTTTTCTAAAATAGCACTTTAGTCCATACTTTATTAAAAAACATGCATTTTAGTCCTTATTTTATTAAAAAGCATGCACTTTAGTCCTTCACTTTATTGAAAAACATGCATTTTATGCATGTTTTAACAAAGTTAGGGACTAAAGTGTTATTTTAGAAAAGTCAGAGACGAAACTGCATGATCCCCACAAAGTCAGGGACTGATTTGTTAGTTTACTCATTAAAAAAATTAATACAGATACTAACTTTAGATTTATATTAAATAATATTAAATAATAGTATGGTTTTGCCCTTGTTTGTTTTAAATTTTAGTTCAACAAAACCATGGTTTTTAAAATTGATTTTAAATCACTTCCGTCCAATGTACTTCGTAAAGCGTGCATAATTCATCTCAACCATTCATTTCTAAAATCAATTCTATTCAACTGTAAACCAAACGACCAAATGTTTTCAGTATCATTTCTTTGAGGTTCTGGACTCTGGTATGTGACTACTATTGGAACAAATCACTCCTCCAAACTAAAGCACTAATAACGCATCGAAAGATTCAATGGTCATTACTAATTAGCCACGTTAGCTCTTCATATATATTTTCAAAATTGTTTATAGAGCCCAAAAGCACGTGTACGTAAGTGAAGTGTGTGGGTGGGAAACAAATAGGCCAGCTTTTGACGGAGACAATACACTCTTTGCCAACGTTTAGATGGACCCTTCTATTTGTGGGTGCGTTTAGGGTGAAGCACCCATTCGTGAAGTCTTGTTTTTTTACCGAGAAATAGAGGTGATGTGACCGGAAGCATGAGATATTGCGGTTCACATATTATACCCAGATTTTTTATAATTTGCAAAATAGCCCTTCGGTTAAATTTCTACAAATTTATTGAAGTAATTCTTTTTTCACTTTGATTGAGGGATTTTATCTTTCTGAGAATAAACCCTATTCATTTGCGACCGACCTAGATATGGTAGTGCCAGTTCGATGATACCCACACCCCTAAACTCTCAAACACCGTGAGGCGGTAGACGGTGAAGGCTAAGGTTTTGTTGTGGGTCCTATTTACTTCTTTTTTTCTGTTTGCTCTATTAAGCATTCTGTGTTGGATTCTTGGTCGATCTTATTGTCTCGTTTAGGGTGTTGTTTGTATTAACATCATTGTATGATTTGCGAATTTAATGAATGCTTTTTTTGTTTGAGTCAGTGATTGAATGGTTAGGGTTGTAGGTCATACGAATACAAGAATTAGGATTAATGTGATATGTATATTCTTTTGCCAGCAGTAGGCTTAGGGCAATTAGGATAAATATTTATATACGGTGATCTGTGATTACAAGAAGACAACAATGTATTACACTTAGGATGCTTCCATTGATGAGGAAACATTGGTTAAGGTGTGAATTTTTGTAATCATATTACCACTGTTTGAGAAAACAATTGCTTTGATGTGTTTTAATGAATTTGCAAATTATTTTTGTGCTCTCAAATATTGGAGGATTTGTCTTGCTATGAATTTGAGTTACATGCGGAAGGTGTATACACGTTAGTTGTTGAAGAAGATGGTCAAGTTCCTTTTATGGTTCATGATGATTTAAACAATAATGATGATCAAGCAAATGGTAGTGATAACAGTGAGCATTGCATTGGTATTAATATTGAGCAAGACATAAGAAACATGGATTTAGAGAATTTTATTCCTCGTGATATTACTAAATATGATTTTGCCGGTATGGATTTAGCATACCTGTTTTATCAGGAATATGGAAAAGCTAATGGTTTTAGTATCCGTAAAGAAAAGATCCTATACAGCAAGAAAACACGGGAGGAATTGCAGCAAGAATATTTTTGTTCCAACAATGGTCTCTGTGAAGATAGGGGTCTTAAAATGGAAGAAAGGAAACGTGAGCCTAGACCTGAAACTAGGTGTCAATGTCAAGCAACCTTTCGTGCTCATGTTGACAAAATCATTAGGCGCTGGTATGCCACCATTTTTATGATAATCACAATCATGAGCTATTAGGACCACAATTTTCTGGAATGCTTCCTGGACATAGAAGGATGAGACAAGGTGATGTAATTCAAATGAACAGTATGATGAAGGCTGGTATTGCTCCATCACATATTTGTGCTTCACTTGCCAACCAGTGTGGAGGGTATGACAAGATTGGCTTTAGAAAGGCAGGCATATATAATCAAATTCTACAACAAAGGCGGAGGCACACTTCGGATGCTATGGTCGCATTGCAATTCTTGCACGACTTGAATTCAGAACAATCACCCATGTACTTCGATCACACCGAGGACCAAGAAGGTAGACTACAACATTTGTTTTGGAGTGATGGTAGAAGTCAAAAGGAGTATGAGTTATTTGGTGACGTGTTGGCATTTGATGCAACATATGGTAAGAACAAGTATTTACTACCTATTGTGATATTTCCTAGAGTGAACAACCACAATTGTACTACTAAATTTGCAACTGCTGTGGTTGCTAATGAATGCGAAGAAACCTATGTTTGGTTGTTGGAGCAATTATCAAAGGCAATTAAAGGTAAACATCCTAGTGATATTATTACTGATGGAGATGTTGCGATGAAAAATGCAATTAAAAGGGTGTTCCCTTTTGAGCATCATCGATTGTGTGGTTGGCATTTGCTGCGGAATGAAACGTCTAATGTTCACATTCCAAAATTCACTGCTGAATTTGAGAGGTGCATGTTAGTTGATTATGACGTAGAAGAATTTGAAGAGAATTGGGCATAAATGGTTTGTAGGTTTTGTGTGCAAGAGCACTCCTGGGTGAATATGATTTAAAAAAAGAGGCATATGTGGGCAACAACCTATTTTCGTGGTCATTTTTTTGCTGGGTTTAGAACAACTTCACAGTGTGAAAGTTTGCATTCCGAATTAGGCAAGTTTGTTCATTCTCGGTACAATTTGATTGATTTCCTTCAACACTACCATCGTTGTCTAAGCAAAATTCGTTTTAGAGAATTGAAAGACGATTTTGCATCCATTCATGAAGACCCAATTTTACGAAGCAATTTTGAAGGGCTAGAGAGGTCAGCCGCATAACAGTTTACAAGGAATGTATTTTTCCTATTTCGTCCTGTTCTTATTAAAGCATCTTTGTTTGAAGTTTGTAGCTGTACACAAACACTTACATTTTTTATTTACAAAGTATGTAAGGTTGATCAGCGGAGGACGAAGGAATGACACGTTTCTTTCTATCCAGATGAGTATGAATTTAGTTGTTCATGCTTGTGGATGGAGTCACGTGGTCTACCATGTCATCATATAATTGTTGTGTTGGTTCATCTAGATATAGAAGAACTCCCCGCACCATTGGTTCTCAAAAGATGGAGCAAGGGTGCAAAGGATCATGTTAATTTCAATAGTGATTTGGGCAATAGGTGGGATTCACATAAAATTGCAAGAAATGCAGCGTTGATGGAATTATACAGAATACTGAGTGATTTGAAATTTGACACGGTGGATGAATTCAATGAAGAGAGAGAGAGTGTGTGACACCCTTCTACCTCAAACTCTTATACGTTTAATAAATTGAAGTGTAGAAAAGGTAACGTCCCACAATGGGTAAAAGGTTCACATAACTCTCTTATTAAAAACCCCATTAGTTCGAAAACAACTTAATTAAAATAAAACGAAACTCAAATGTATTCAAATACTCATGCAGCGGAATTTCCAAAAATATAAAAGTAACTAAACATCCTACTTGTTGTGCAAGGAATCCAAAACAGTTTACAAAAACCTTCCTAACTAGAAACATAAAGAAAGAACCCCAAAATTATACCCTGATGTAACATATACTAGAGCACACTCCCTTTAATCAAAACTCGACACCAGTCGTGTCATCATCAATACCTGTAAAAATATTCACAGTATAACGGTGAGGAAAAGAATACTACTCATACATACACATAGGAGGCTACCCTATCCTCACCCTCATATAAACAATATCATCATCAATCATACCACATACCCAAACATCAAATAATCCATCAGATAATAATCATCTATAAATCAACATATAACTATTCATCTATATCATCATATAAGTCTCATACCATCATTCACCAATGGAATCACATACTCTATTTTCACACATAATACTCAATCATTATTAATACTCATAACATCATTATTTACTCAGTTTCATCATCAAATATATCATATATATACATCCATCATGCATACATCAAGACTCCTCATCATCATATTATAACTCAATTCATCATTAAGTAGAAATCATCATCACATGCACCAAAACTCATCAACAACACTATATAACTCAATACCATCATCAAGTATAACACATTATCTTATGCACCAAAACTTATCACCTCACCTACCCAAAGATCATGACTTGGAACTCCGCACAATGGGTGTACCTCGTCAATCACTCTAGTTAGTACCAAGATAGTCTACCGGTGTCACCACACACAATCCGATAGGTTGTACCCCCTCTATGGGCCCGCACAACGACATTCGACCCTAGGTTGCACCCCCTCTATGGGCCAGTACAAATCACCGAGTAAACTAGCAATCTAGTCCTCGACTTTTATAGTGCCTTTCAGTTTGGTCCCTGACTTAAAAAAATACGTCTGTTAGTCCCTCACTTTTACATCCGTCATGCATTTGGGTCCTAAAGTGTAAACGGTGTTACTTAACTGCTGAGTGGGAACGTTATCTGACACGTGGCTTCACTGTGGAAATAAAACGCTGTCATTTTGGGGTGTTTTAATCTCTCAGCCCTAACGGTCATAAACCATCTTTCTTCTCATTTCTCCTTCACCCTCTGTTTTTCCGTTCTTCTCCATTGTTGCGACTTCCTCTTCTCGTTTCCTTCTTCCTCTTCTGTTGGTTCTTACTTTTCTGTTTTTCCCTTTCACCGTCTTCATCACAACGCAGCCATGAACAGTAACAATGAAATGAGGCACCACAGTCATGGATCTAAGTCGTCTCCATTGATGCAAAGGGGCCGAAGTGGCTTATTGTGTTACTGCAATATAAGAGCAGTGATTAGGGTATCTAAAATCGAAAAAAATCCTGGAAGATTATTCTATAGATGTCCCAAACTTAGGGTGAGTGACTACAATTATTCTGTAAATTTAGGGTGTTTTTATTTTTTTTTTCCATTTTGTGGGGTTGAATGTTTAATTATGGTTGGCATTTGCAGGTTGTTGATAGGTGCAAATTTTTCCAATGGGTCGAGAATGAATCTGGTGTTGAAGATAGTGTAAGTGAATCTGCTTCAAGTGTGCCATTTATTCCTACTGAGCATGAAGAATGGAGGAACTCTGTTTCAAAAAAGCTTATGAAAGTTGATTGTGAACTTAGGAAATTAAGATGGGGAATTTTGTTCTTGTGTACCTTGATGCTATGTTCATTGGTGTTGGGTTTTGTGTTGGGATTGTTATGGAAAACTTAAGGTTTTTTAAGTTGTAATGTTGACAATGAAAAGGGGGAAATGTGTTGTTGGGGACCTATTGTACTGAAATCTGTTTATGTAATCAATATCATTTCCTTAATTAGATTGAATTTATGTTCTATTGTTTGGGTTATGTACAGGATTGAAAAAGTGTGGGCAAAATAGCTTAAACAACATCAAATAGCTTTAACTTAAATATCAAAATTTCTTAAACAACACCAAAATGCTTAAACAACAGCAAATAGCTAAAACAACATCCATAATTCAGTCATAATATAGCCATAATTTGGCATCCAAACTCCATAACATTGTCTAAATCTGACCACAATCTTTAAAGAAGTACTTAATAAACAACACCAAAAAGCTTAAACAACAATAAATAGCTTAAACAAGATCCATAAGTTTTCCAGTAACATAAGCTCAGCAAAATAGCTTAAACCCAAAAGTGATCCATATTCTTCAAATAACAACAGTTTTCCAGCAACTCAAGCTCAGCAAAAAAATTTCAACATCCAAATGGGCCCCAATTTGAACATAATGGAGGTTATGTTGATTTGGACTTCAAGCCAGGAGTGGGCATAAATTGATGGGCTTTGGAGGATTCATCAACTGATTCAGATGCAGTAGTTGGTGGTGGGTTGCTTTGTCTAGTGGACCTTGGTGCAGTTGATGTCCCTTTTCCTCTTATTGCCAGTTTTGACCTTAGGCTGTTGCTACAGTTGGTGTGGGTCTTTGATGGGCTCGGAATGATGGGTGGGGGCTGTGATTGTGAAACCTCAATTTCATCTGGGATTGTTGTTATCACTTCAACAGTAGTTGCAATTGGTCCATCTTGGGCTTGTTGTGGTTGTATGTTTGAAGGCCCACTACCATCAGCAGGTGCACTTTTCTGTTGGGCTTGAAACTCTTCTAACCTTTGCTTTTTGGTTATTGGACATCCTTTCTTGTTATGATTTTTTCCTCCACAATAGGAGCATGTGAATTCAACAAGTTTCCTCTTTAGTTTGGTTCCTTTGATAGGTTCCTTCCTTCCCTCACCATCCTTCCTCCTCTGTTTCTTTGGTCTCCCTGGGCCTCTTTTTGCTGGTGGTGGCTTTGGTGCAAGGAAGTCTGTTTTCTGCCAATATTCCTCACCCTGCAAAGGGTTCACATGATGGTTGTAAGTTGCATAAATTGAAGACATTGTCAGCCAACCATGACAATAGTCCTCTGGTTTGTCATTCTTATGAGCTATTGCAGCAATAGCATGCATTCAAGGCATCCCTACCAAAAAAACACAATAGTCCATGATTAGTAATAAATCCTAGATAGGAATTTAGAATACATAACATTGCAACTTACCTGTTAACTGCCAAAATCTGGAGGTACAGGTGCCCATGCCCAAATGAACAGTCACCTTTGAATTATAACATTGCACTTCATATTTGTGCTCATCATTATCACCTTAACAAGGAAGTGAATAATATGGTTAATACAATTTAAGCATAATATAATAACAAAAGATAATTATATAAATTTAACTACCTGACCACACTGGAGTCCATCTGTTGCTCTCCTTCTTTTCCCTTTCTAGCCTGCTTTGTTGAACCGGTGCCAAATGCCCATTGTGCCTCTCAAGTTTCAGTTTGTTGGTGGTGATTGTGGTCATAATGTAGCATCTCACCTCCTCCAGCATGGTGATGATTGGCTTGGTTCTGGCAACTACAATCTTGGAGTTAAAAACCTCACAATTATTGTTGCAGATGTTATCTACCTTTGGCCATTCAGAGAAATGAGATTTACTCCATGCTTCCTTGGGCCACTTGTCCAGATACTGCCATGCCTTCTCATTGACCCTCTTCACTGCTTGCATCATTCTGTTAAACTGGCTCACGGTGGTTGATCTGGCACATTCCCACAATAAACTCCTTAGCTCCTTGTCTTTCCACTGCTTGTTGAAATTCTGCCACAGATGCCACACACAAAACCTGTGTGGGGCACCTGGCATAACCTCTTGTAGAGCTGGAATTAGTCCCTGAAAAAATAATTCAGATTAGTCCCTCACTTAATTAAAAAGTTGCAATTTAGTCCTTGAAATAATTAAAGCTAATGCAATTAAGTCCTTTAATTAATAACAATGCATTTAAGTCCCTAGTTGCAATGTACCTTCTGCATGTCCGAAATGGAGTGCCACCTGTGTTGTCTGTAATCCCCTAAATCTGCATGTAACAAGCTTAAAAACCACAGCCAATTATCCTTGTTTTCAGTGTTAACCACAGCATACGCAATTGGCCAAATATGGTTATTTGCATCCTGGCCCACAACAGATAACAGTTGCCCTCCATAATATCCTTTCAAGAAAGCACCATCTAGACCAATTAAGGGTCTACAACCAACCTTGAATCCGGATTTGCAACCTTCTAAACATATATAGACTCTGTGAAATATTGGGGGTCCATCTTCTTGGGGAATGGTGTCCATTGTAACAGTAAAGCCAGGGTTTGCCCTCAACAATTCCCCACAATAGTCCCACATCTTTGCAAACTGTTGCTTTTCACCTCCTTCTATGATGGTCCTTGCTCTTACAGTTGCTCTCCATATTTTAGTGTCTTCTAATTGTATACCATATTTCTTCTTGAAATGGTCAATAATCTCAGCATGCTTCATTGATGGAGACTTTCTCAGTTTTTTACTAGCTTCCCTGTGACCCATGCTTGTGATGCTTGACAGTTCTTGAATGTTCTGCTACATGTGTGCTCACTCTTATAGGTTTTAATCTGGAAACAGTTTCTGGCATTGCTGTATGAACATAACACATCCCACTCACACTCCTTAACTTTGCATTTTGCCCTTGCACGTACCTTATCATTTTTCACCCAACTAATTTCTCTTCTAAGATCAATATTGAAATCTTTCACTGCATGTTTGAAGGCATCCAATGTAATAAACTCCATTCCAAGTTCTAGTTGGATATGACCAAAAGTAGCATCCTTGTTGAATTGTGGGAACACATCCTTTCCATGTCCCTCATCATCACTGGCAGTTGGAGTCTTCAAGTCTTCAGATTGCCAACCATCATTATCAACATTTACTGCCTCCCCTACATTGGTCTGAACTGCATAGCTAGTCCTATGCCCAATATGTTCCTCTACTTCTACATCTGAGTCATTGTCAACATGAACAACTCTTGGCCCTTTCTTTCCCTTTCTATTTAGATTTTTTGGTTTTTTTTTGTTGCCCCTCCTCATTCTGAGCAGCCTTTCCCTTTCCCTTATCTCTCCCATCCACATCCTCTCCACTTTTTTGTCCAACAATTGGCCTAGATATCTTCTTCCCTGATCTCAAGTGACATTCTTGTGCAGTCCCTGCCTTTGTTGGACCCATGCTTCTTCTTGTCATATTGTGTGAACCTTGACATGGTTCCTTGCCTTTGTCTTGTCTGCCTAATTCCTTTACTGGACTCTTCACAGTCCCTTGCCCCTTCTTAGCTGGACTCATACTTCTTGTGGTTATGTTATGTGAACCTTGACATGGTTCCTTGCCTTTGTGTTGTCTGTCTTTTTCCTTTACTGGTTCCTTGCCTTTGTCCAAACTGCCTAATTCTTTTACTGCACTCTTCACAGTCCCTTGCCCCTTCTTAGCTGGACTTTTGACCCTCATTACCCTCTTGGCTGGACTTTTCACTCTAAGGCCCCTTTTTGCTGGGCTACCTGCAAAAAAAAAAAGTTAACATCATGTTACATAAATAACAACATAATATAAATTAACTACAACAAATAAACTAATCCATACTAACCTTCTTGTCCTTCACTAGCAGCAACTGCACCAACCTTGTCAGCAGATTTCTGTCCAACTTCATTCACATTGAAGCCTGTCAAGTAAATTAAGATTAGCTTTTGTAAGGAAAGAAAATTAGCAATTATTGATAACTTATACTGAAGTCACATTGTTCCCCTGACCTTCATTTGAAGTTTGCACTTCCTTGTCCTCTCTTTTTTTTTTTGCCTAAATCCATCACCATTATCAACAAATAATTCTAATGCCCCACATATTTTACCCACACTTCCTACTTCCTCAACCACACCCTGTTGCATTGTACTACCTCCTTCATCATGAACACCTTCAATTACTTCTTTCAGAATTGCTTATATGTCAACAATCTCTGCCTCCTGCACTGGATGTTCATAGTACAAATGAAGCTCTCCTCCACTTCTCTTTGCCACTTCCAAAGCCTCTAGAAGATCACAGTCTTCCTTCATCACCCTTAACCCATCCCTAAACCTCAGAGAGGGATCCAGCCAATAAACATTATTCACCTTCTCATAACCCAACTGTTTGCTAAAGTTCAGAAAACTAAACACATCTAGGATGTCTGGATCACAGTCAGGCCAAATATCCACCTTTCCCCATTTATATCTGACCCTTCCCCCATTCCCTTGCTCCTAAAAGTTACCACCATGGTGTATGTGTGCATTAATTCTCTGCATGCAACATAATAAATTCCATCAAACATGATTTCATGAATAATTAATTCAATAATAATTTTTTTTACAATATTTAATAAAATATTAAATAAAATGCCACATCAGATACTATATTTAATTCAAGCCACATTAAACAATTCCCACCAGACTTTTCTCACATCAGAAACAAAGAACTCACATGGGTCCAACCTACAAACACTGACAATGGGGGACCACTGCCACCCCCTGAAGTTATTCTCTTCCCATAGCACTAAAAATCAGAGAAGATTCCTAACACACTACCCCACCACTAAAGTCACTAGATCTAATCACCCTTACCATAAAACAAAATTTTTCTCTGTCCATTCTACGCTAAATAAAATCGTCATCAACATTTGGGACAAACCTCAAACACAAAAACATGAAACAGAAGCACACCTGACCAAAATTCTAAACCCTACCCCAAACCCTAAACCCAGTAAAAACCCTAAACAATACAAATAGCTGGAATCACATTACGGTACCTGTGAATCCATTGCAACTCCGGCCAAGGAACGGTCTGCACACTCAACGCCGCTGCAAAACCACCACCTATGGAGAAAACTCAACTTTGATGTTTCTTAGAAAAACGTGCGGGAGAGGAGGAAATAAAACTCTAGAAATAATGTGAAACTGTTTCTCTTCCTATGTGTCATATACAAAGGCAAAACGACAGCGTTTTATTTCCATAGTGAAGCCACGTGTCAGATAACGTTCCCACTCAGCAGTTAAGTAACACCGTGTACACTTCAAGACCCAAATCCATGACGGATGTAAAACTGAGGGACTAACAGGCGTATTTTTTAAAGTCATGGACCAAACTGAAAGGCACTATAAAAGTCGAGGACTAGATTGCTAGTTTACTCACAAATCACCCCTAGGTTGCACCCCCTCTATGGGCCCGTGCATCGAACGCCCCATCTTGATCCCCTGAGTTGTACCCCCTCTATGGGCCCGCACAATTCAAGTCACATCACATATGCTCAAGGCATCTCTCCTAAGTTGTACCCCCTCTATGGGTCCATACAACTTAGGTAACATCATCATCTAAAGGTGATATACACCATCATCATTATCATAATCATTATGCATCATCATTAAACATCATTACCATAAAGTGATATACACTTATCATCATTACATCATCATCAATAATTACATTGCATATTATGCACACCAAAGCATCATCAATATTCATTATCATCTTCAATCTCATTGCATATTATGCACACCAAAACACCATCAATATTCATTATCATCATCAATCTCATTGCATATTATGCACATCAAACATTATAAAGCATTATCACACACCATCAATCATCATTAAGCACTCAGGACCTCAAAATCCACTCTGGTAATCGATTACCAACCTCTAGTAATCGATTACCTGCAAACAAGGTCTCTGGTAATCGATTACAACCACCTTGTAATCGATTACCTGCAAGCAAACACTATGGTAATCGATTACAACATCCCTGTAATCGATTACCTGCAAGCAATCTCTCTGGTAATCGATTACCACAATCCTGTAATCAATTACCAGCGAACAAACAACACTTTTGGGTTGCCCAGAACACAATGGTAATCGATTACCACTCCTGGTAATCGATTACCCGCGACGCAGATCGTAGATTTCACGATTTCTAACACTTCTACATCACTCTATTCAACCTCTATTCAATCCTTTTCGATCAAACACCATTCATAATCATTAATATTCATCAAACTCATCAAAATCATCAATCTTTAACAGTTTTACATGGTTTTCCCATCAAAACCCCAAATCATCAAACCCTTAATTAACCCCTTTTCACTATTCTCATTATTCTCATTCAATTCACCCAAAATTCATCAAGGATCATTCAATCAATCATACATCACAGTTTTCATCATTCATTCTCCATATTAACATATATTCATATGAATTCATACTCTTAGATTACTACCTAAGCACCCCTACATGCATATACAAGCAGCACCCTCTCCCTCACCGTACCTTAAGCGAAGATCGATTACAGCAAGGAAGTCCCTTTCTTGGTTCTTGATGCTCACTCTGCAACAATCCCCTCTTGAGACTCGGTTTCTCCTCTCCTTTGCGTTTTGCTCTCTGACGATTATACGAATAAGGATTAGGGTGAACTGATAACCCCTCCTTACTAGAATGCCTAATTAGGCTTGGGCCCACTCTCAACCCCCTTATCTTCTTTTTAAAATGAAGAAGCATTATGGATAAAACTAATAATAATATTAATCCTATTATTTATTCATCTATTTAATTAATTATTTCCTCTACTTATTTATTTAATTTAATTAATATTTTACTTAATAAAGTTTAGGATGTTACAGAGAGGCTTTTACGGGACATAGAGGAGTGCAAGGCTAGAAAGGCAACTCATATTGGACAGGTGAGTGCATCAACTCGAACTGACTTTGATGGTGTAAGAGACCCTGTCCGTGTAAACACCAAGGGTCGTGGTGGATTTTCAGGTTTAAGACCTAGGAGACGTACTAATTGCTCAAAATGTGAGCAACCTGGCCACAATAGGGTGACATGTCCAGTTGTTGAGGTTAGAGGTCATATGTCTCAACATGCTCAAGACGGTATTGAGGATACAACCAAAGAAGACTTCACTTTTTTCCCTCAATTTGTAAGGTTAACAGTTTCCTCCTTGTTGCTTGTTTTTCCTTTTATCATCTTTAAGCAGTTTGCAATTGTGAAAATGATTTACACATTTTGTTATTTTCAGAATAATGAAACAGTCTGCATTGGTGTGAAGCATGCGGCGAAGGTTCTCATCTTTGATATTGTGCCTGTATTGTTGTTATTTGTCTCAGTATTTGTAGTAATTTGGAACGCGTATGTGTATTTATTTAAACATGAGATGGTGGTTAGAACATGTTAGAAGATATCATTACCTTTGTAATCATGGATTTATTGGAATGCATTCTATATTAATGTGATTAAAATTTGACCTGTCAGCGAGACCCTAATGTGGCTAATATCAGAACTCACTAATATGGTCGTGGCTACATCAAATTCATCGGCTTACTAGACTTGGGCCATTGGGCTTTAAGTTCGCTGAGAATGGATCAGACAACTTACAACAATTGGAATGAATGAATGGACGTGCATATTTGGGCCTTGTTAGCTTCCTAGCCCAATTTATTGGTTAAACTTGATAGTATCAATATGGTAATCCTAGTTGACATAAAGGTAGATTGATTCATTTCACCAAAAAGTGTCACATAGCTATAGTCTCCAATTACATGATACATTAAAGTCGTTGCAAAATATCAACCATTACATAGTAGGTAGAATAAGAAACTAACTTAGTTATTGTTGGGGTGAAATTTACAAATTTTACTAAGTTATCATAAGATTAGTATCTTTGAATTCGAAGTATACAATGAGAGATTCAAAAGCCTATTATGAATCGAAATACATCATAACTTAGTGAAGCTTGGAATTTCTATATTTTGAATTCGAAGTGTAAGGTATTATGCTATATGTATTCAAAAGGAATGCAGATCTTTGATTAAGTGCCTATTCGAATTCGAAATATGTTTTGAATACGAAGGAAAGGAAAAGGAGTTCCATAATTTAAAGAATCTGAAGGATAAAGAGATAAAGAAATATAAGTCTTTTATTCATGTACAAATGAAATTCGAATTACATAGTTCGAATGAAAATACATAAGAAATATAAATGTACAAGAAAATAAAATCTATTCTAAATCTTTGGAGAACTTGACTCCTGCATCCCTGGGTCTTCAGAGAACTTGACTTTGCCTTCCTGTTCTTCATCTGACCCTCCTCTTCCTTCTTCTTTCCCACAGGCTTTGATTGAGCCAAGGCAAAAGCATTGTGCTATCCTGGTTGTGCAGCCCTTGGTGCATGGGGTGATAACAAAGAAAGCCTAGGAAAGCAATAAAGAAGATTCAGTTATTATATAAATGAATCTTAAATTGGCTAGTACGTTCAACTTGAGAGAATCCTTAATAAGGATTGAAGAAGCTTATAGCTTTGGCTATTCCATCAACCTTATCAGAAATGAAATCAAGAGAGATCAGGTTGTACGTAATAGCCAAAGAAAGAAACTTCTTCATTTTGAACAAAGAAAGGAATGAAGAAGAACATCAAAGCCAAGGGGTATTTATACTGATAGGATTGGACGGTGCCATTAATGTGCCTGTAGAATGATCCAATCAGTTTGAAGGTCAAACCCACATGTGGTCGGTGATCAAGTTCACCAACAGATTGACCAATCAGAATTTACAACATGTGAAACTTCAGGGAATTAATCAGTCAACATTTGGTTAAGTTTCCCAATATGGTTCGAAATCAGATCAGAATCGAAGACTTGTTCGAAGTTGAAAGAAGTCCAGTAACTTAGAAGAATTCATGAAGTCAGAAGCCTGGAAAGCCATTCGAAGATCATTCAAATTTCAAATGAAGCAGTTACTGGAAGTTATCACTCAGAGACAGGTGTCAAGACCTTAGGCTATCAGTTATTTGGCAAGTAAAAGACCGTTACTGCTTTGAATACGTATCACACTTAGAAATTTGACACCTCATTTAGGCTTGTAAACGTGTCAAAATATTGTTAAGTGTCTGTTAGGATTAAAAGTCTATAAATAGGCAGAATTCTGATGTAACAAGGGTTGAATTTCATTTTATTGAAACTCTCTGAAAACACCCAACGTCTAACATCATAAACGACTAAGAGGTTACAAAGGAGATTGTCCAGTATGTGTATCTATACCAACTTTTCATTAATGCAAACTACAATTCTGCAAATTTTCTTTTCTTTGATTACTTTCTGCTCTTACATTCCTGCAACTTTTCTTTCCTTTGATTACTTTCTTGCATTTAAGTTTCTGTAACTTTTCTTTCTTTGATTACTTTCTTGCACTTTCAATTCTTGCACTTTGTCCTTAATTCTTTACTGCATTTACTTTAATTTCTTTTTAAGTTTCAAATCTTTGTTTTTATTCATTTTTCTCTTTGAAATTTTGTTTCATTCTGCAAAATTGATCCTTTCGAATTCATTCTTTTTGAAGAAATAAGTTATTCAAAATTTTGTTACTCTTTGAATGTAATTTCTGAATAAACCTAATTTTAAAAAGAACTTTTAGAGGATTCAGATTCTAGTCCCAGATTGTACTTTCAGAATCAAGAAAGTTTTTGAACTTGATTGAAAATTTTCACAACAAACAGTTATGCAACATAAAAGAAACAAACATAACGTTAAATTCCAGATTAAATCAAAGTTGTCCTAAACCATAACAAAACATTCTTCACATTTAGATGCTTATATCATCTCTTCACAGCCTCAAGCGATACGACTGTATCGAACTTTAAGCCAAAATGACTTAGATTTCATGTCCAATATGTTCCACTCTTCATTGTGTTCTCCCATCAGCAAGTCCAATGCAATCCTCATCCTTAAGCATTTCTCATTCATCTGAAATTAAAAAAATTCATACACGTGATTCATAGTTTTATAAATAACAAATTAAATGAACCAATGAAAGACCTTCACCTTATTCAAAACGTTGGGTTGGAAGGAATCCCCCATATGCATCCAATCAATCACCCATAAGATTGATATTTTCCTGCAATAGGCAGTACCTTGTTAGCTCTAATAATTTGTTTCGTACCATAGGTAGATTAGACGAGTTAAGGTTGACATACTCATTTGGTGAATTAATCATTGCCTCTGCATTTCTTTTAGTTTTCAATCCAATGCCTTATACTTCCCATGGGCAATTATCATTTAATTCAGTAATGTAATTTGGTGGGAAGGAATCAGTTTTCATCATTTGAGATATGACCTCACCCTACACATTGGTTAAAATTAGAAGCAAATTAATTTGTTATAAAGGAATCAAATTTCATCATTTAATGTAAGTAATTTGCTATCAATAAATTATTAACTTACCATAGTCTTCACTGTTTCTTGTATATGTTTGATTGTCTCGTCTATGACGTCTGGATCTAGATAGTAAATGATTCTCTCTTTAATTGACATCACCATCAAATACCAATTATCTCCATTCTCTTGTATTGGTATATAAACCTATGAAAGAAAATTAATTTCTCATTACTTAATGAAATGTTAATAAGGTATTTAAGTGTATAACATGACATCTAACATATCTTAAATCATCGTATGCATGCATCTGTAGATGCATATACTTGTAGATATATTATATGCAGGTTTTGATGATGCCAATGGAAAGAAAGTGAGTTCACTAAATTGACAAAAGGAATTGGCAAAAGAAAAAGCTAGACAACAAAGTCAATACAAGATCAAGAAGTAAGGTTAATACAAGATCAAAGACAATAAGGTGTATTAGATAAGTATTAGTCTAGTTAGATAAAATGTTAAAAGAATTCTAGAATTTGCAAGTTACTTGGCCTTAAATATAAAATTTAAGGGAAATGTTTTTATAAGGTAAAATCAGTTCAAAAGGAAATTTTTGAACTGGTAATCGATTACCACATTGGTGTAATCGATTACCAGAAGTTATGAGATTCAAAAATTGAAAACTTTTGAACTGGTAATCGATTACCAGATGTTGTAATCGATTACCAGTGTGCATAAAGTTCAAATTTTGAATTCCAGACATAACGGTTCGCAATTTTGAACTGTGTAATCGATTACCATATTCATGTAATCGATTACCAGAGTCATTTTTCTGAAAATCTTGAAAAGACATGACTTCTACTCAAAGGTTACAATGTTTTATCATCATCCTTATATATATATGTCTCATTCTCGAAAAATTGATAGGATTACTCATGTGAAATCATAAAAGATTAAAATCATTTTTAAGAATCATCTTGTGCCAAACACTTGCAAATTATTAAGGATTCTTATAGGAACTTCAAGTTGTATTATCTACTCTAAGAGAGAGTTTATCTTGTACAAACAATTGTTCTTATACTGTGTGGTTAAAGAGAGGGTGCCTCTTGTGGATTGTGAGTGAAACTCAACACAAGGGAAGGGGTTCCAAGGTGTGTGAGTGTTCATCTCTTGTAAAGGGTTTTAACAAGAATAGTGGAAATCTCAAGTGGGCGACTTGAGGACTGGACGTAGGCAAAGGGTTGGCCGAACCAGTATAAATCGAGTTTGCATTTCTTCTTCCCTTAACTTTTTACTTATTGATTGTGATTGCAAATTTATTATACATTAAGAGATTAGGAGTTTTGTATTCATATTTCATTATAAAAGAAGAGTTTTAATTATAGTAAAAGATAAAAGAAGTAAGTAAACGAAAAAGAGATAATTTGGATTAACTTAATTCACCCCCCTCTTAAGTTATTTGAGGCCGCTTGTCTAACAACATCTAGTCCTTTGCATATGTTTTAATCATTTCCTCCAACGTTTTTCCTTCAACAATATCAATCTGAAAGAACAAAATTAATATTCTTGACGATATAAAGCTAAAAAGGGAATAATTTGTGGGACACCATCAGTCTTATTGCAAATGATGGAGGAAGACACCAATATGTCGGTGATGAACTATGTATTGGACCCAATTATTTTTAACAGCAACCATTGATAATATCTGTGCAATAGATTTTTGCCATTTAACATGTTAACATACTCTGATTATAAGAAGCTAAATTTAATTTAACGAACCTAGAAACAAGTTATACCTGTTGCGAAACATTTCTCTCAGAGCACAGAGTGTTAAACATAGCAATAGTGTAAAAAATCTGACCAACTTTCAAGATTGTCTCACTAAAAAGATAGAAAAATTGGGTCTAACGTTATTTAAGGTCACTTACTCCATAATAATTCAGTCTATAATGAATGTTGGAAATATATACCTATAGTCACTTGAAGTGTGAAACGCGTATACCGCCACGTGAACTTCGTCCATTGTAAGTTGCATGTCAGTTGTAGGCGAGAATCTTGATTTAATGAACTGCTTAAACATACTAAGTTAGTTTATGTAACATCCCAATTTTCATAAATCATTTTCTATAAGAAATGAGTATAGAACAATGTTTTGATTAAAATGAACTAGAAAAAGAATGTAAAGAATAGTAGAGAAGGCTTGGGATGAAACTTAGAATTTTCATTTCTGAACATTCTCGCTCAAGCGAGAATGGGCTCGCTTGAGCGAGAAAACCAGTAAAAATGAGAATTTTGGTTTCTGCTATTCTCGCTGGAGTGAGAAGGGTCTCGCTCAAGCGAGAATCATCTAGAGAGGGGCTGCTCTCTAGAACATTCTCGCTCAAGTGAGAAGCCTCTCGCTTGAGTGAGAACCCGAAAAACAACAATTCTTTATTTCTCTCGCTCAAGCGAGAATGTCTCGCTTGAGCGAGAATGCACGAATCAGTTTTTTAAAAATCCACTTAGGGCATTTATGAGGGGCATTTATTGTGTTTCTTCCAAATTGTAGAGGTTAGAGAGAGAAAGAGAAGCTTTGGGGATTTCCTTGAAGAAGAAGAGGATTCATCAAGCACCAAGTCTCCTACCCCTTCATCCCCTTCAATCCTCCCCCTGGGTAGTCTTTGAGGTGAGTGTGGTTCACCCACTCACTATATTGTATGTGTTTC
This sequence comes from Sesbania bispinosa, assembly GCA_026901365.1. Taxonomy (NCBI): domain Eukaryota; kingdom Viridiplantae; phylum Streptophyta; class Magnoliopsida; order Fabales; family Fabaceae; genus Sesbania; species Sesbania bispinosa. The sequence goes on from QLOH01000205.1 coordinate 1,116,971, forward strand.
TCTTGTATTAACCCTACTCCCTCTCCCCTTTCTTGATTCTCGATATGTACATGTTTCCTTTTTATGATTGAAGAATGAAAAAGTGTGGTGATGCTTGAGGATTGATAGAAAGGTGTAAACCCTAATCTTTGGCGCTAGGGCTTTAAGAACTTGCATCATTTAATTTGACAATATTGAAACTACATAATACATGGTTAGGGATATGTGTATGAAGGTTAAATGACTCTTACATTATGAACATTTTGCATATCTTGGTATGAGAGGAATTTTGGGCTTTTGAGCCTTGAGGAAACATGTAAGAGAAAAGAAACCCTTGATTGTTAATTAAGACAGGAGGAAAAGGATACAGGGAATACGTTCCTTGTAAAGACTGAGCTCAATTCTGACCAGAGGTTATTGAAGTAAATATTGTAATCACAAGAAGGGGGTTGAATTGTGATCTCTTGAAAATTCTGCACTTTCTTCTAATATTTATTTCAGCTCAAGTTGGGTACTTGGCTGATATTAGAAGTTCAAAGGTTAATTTACACAATCTGAATTGTATTTATAGTATGCAGAAAATATGGTTCCTTTTGATTGGAACCTTTTTGAGGTAACACTTACTTAGGTATTAAATATATTTAAAACCTTTTTATGCAAATGATATGACAGTTAAAACCTCATCCCCGTGGGTCTCCGTCGGGTTCGGGAAAACCCGCAAGGATTTCACCTTCTCTATTTTTTATAACTTAAATACATGTTTTTAAATTTGTTATATATATATATATCTAATATACTCTAATTCAAATAACATGTAAATATAAACATTGATAATCCTAAAAAGATAAGAAACTTAAGGACTATATTATATTTTAAGGAAAATATATAAATTTACCTTTATTATTTAACTATTAGTATATAAAAATTATTTTGTCGGGGCGGGTTTGGGTTCGGGGGCGGGGCGGGTTCTTACACCCACAAACCCTCCCACGTCCCCGTTAAATGCGGGACGGGGTCAGGGTCGGGTTTTACTTAAACCCGGTAAAGCGGGTTTTCCTCGTCAAAGTCGAGGCCGGGACGGGTCGGTACCCGCGGGTTCGAGTTTGTTTGTCATGCCTAGGTTGGATTGGGTTCCATATAGACGAACCCAATCAGATTGGGTTGGGTATCGGGTTTTCGTACTCCCAACCCGATTAACCCAACCCAATCCAACCATTAATAAAAAATAAATTTTATAACTTTTTGTACTAATAAGTTACACATTTTAATATTTAATATTGTATAAATTGATTTCCTTATTATCAAATTATAGGTTTTTATTTTTATCATACTTATAATGACAATTTATATTTTTTATTTAAAGTATTTTTTATTTTTTTATTTTATTTATAAACACAAGAATTTTAAAATGTTGGACCCAATTGACCCAACCCAACTGTTGGGTACGTCTCTAAAAATGAAAAAATCAAACTCAATATCTCTTCATCAGGTTAGGTCTATCAATGTCTTAAATCCAACCCAACCCGACCCATGATCACCACTACATGTGAGTGAATGACTTTATTCCACTATGATCATGATAAAGGGTGGGATGGGGGTGACAGTGATTTTTGTTTTTTGGTCGAAGGGTGACAGTGATTAGAAAAAAATAAAAATAGAAGGGTTGGGACTTGGGAATAACGATCCCCTAGCCTTTTATTTTTTTGTCAAACCCTACAGCCTCTATGGTAGATGGATACATTAACATTTGGCCCAAAACCAAACTAAAAAGGAAAAAAAAAAATTAACCTATTTATTGGTTCAAGGAGTCCCTGTAATGTATTATTCCAAATCGACAAACTGCTTTATCTAAAATTTCCTTCTTTGAAATGGTTGGAAATAATGGCAATGATGATCGCAGGGAAGAAGAGGTTTTCCCATATGATGTACTAATCAACATTCTGAAAAGGGTTCCTGTGAAATCCCTAATCCGATTCAAATGTGTATCCAAAGATTGGTGGAACCTGATAGAATCCCCTTACTTCACTGCACAACACCTTCACTATTCTTCCGAAAACAACCTCTGTCTTCTCCTCCAACGCATTCTCCCACCTCGCGAACCCTATCGCCCTATCGCCCCTTCCTCTTCATGTTTGATTGCACCTGACCTCAACGTTCACAACCCTCCTCAATTCGCACCACCCACTGGTAGGGTTATTGGTTCCTGCAATGGATTGCTTTGTGTTAGTGACGACACCGATCACTGCCTCAAGTTCCTTTCCCTCTGGAACCCTGCAACCAGACAAGTCAGAAAGGTACCACCTGAAACCCTAATTGATGTAAGAAATTATTTTTATTTTGGATTTGGTTTCAGTCCTGTTGTCAATGATTACAAGATAGTGAGAATTTCAGTCTCTGATGGTTACGTTGGGGATACTCGCATTGTGGATCTTGGTAAGGTTAGGGTTAACTGTGCTGCAGTGTATTCATTAAAAACAGGGTCTTGGAAAGAAATTGATTCCACCAATTTGAGAAATATGTCTCTTAGATCTGGTTATGTCACTGCCAATGGAGCTATGTTTTGGGAGGCTACTATGACCCCTGATTCTGATACTAGATCTGAATTTGTTGTTTCATTTGATATTGGAGATGAAGTGTTTACAAAGTTGAAAGGTCCTCCATCTCCTCCTGTTACTTGCACTCATCCCTATTCCAATATGCTTGCTGTGCATGATGATAAGCTTGCTGTGTTTCGCCTCTTTATTATTGGAGTCTTTGATGCTTGTTCTATTGATTTGTGGGTATTGGAAGGTACTCATACATGTGCATCTGGTGGGGATAGTTGGGTGAAGAAGTATAGTTTAGGACCCTTTTCCAAGATATTATATCCATTAAGCTTATGGAGAGATATAATTGTTTGCCGGGAAGAGTTGGCTGGGCACATTGATGAATTTGGTGGAGTGAAAACTGTTCTATCTTTGTTCAATCCTTACACTAATGAATTGATAAATCTGCCAGCTCAAAGTGTTGAGTATTATTATGTTCCCTCCAATTATGCAGAGAGCCTTGTCCCATTGGACAACATTCACCATGCATAGTAAATTTCATGCTTCATTTTCAGCTAAAGTGCTAAACTCAGCACTGAACAACCTCTTGATACTTTATCAGAAGCTGGAGATACCAGAGGTGGAAGTTATGGCTATGCTGCTGGGGCCCTTGAGTTATATATTTCTTCTCTCTTATTGTATTTTCCTAGCTTTCTAAAATCAGGAGTTTTACTTGCCAACATATTTGGAAAGGAGGAAATAAAGTGGTGAACTCTGCAGCTGCTTGGTCTTGCTCAACTGGAGTTTGCTACTGATAGAAGATGCATAATTGCTTTTGGGTATTATATATAGTATTATAAAATATGCTAGTGTGTTTTAATCATTTGATTCATGTAAGAGAACTTCCTAATAGTGTGAAGAGTGTTTTAAAGAGTGAGTTTGTTAGACTTTATCTTTAAATAAATGAATTAAAGGAGGTATATGAGTTACATGTGTTAAACTAATTCAATTAGATGCATGTTTGTGTCTGTCATTCAAAAAAGAATAATTATTTTTTAAAATGCTCTTGAAAACTATAAAAGAGTTTTTAAAATAAATTAATTTAAACAAGTGATAAATCTGTTACATATTGCGAAAATGTGAACTAAAGTTTTTGTCTTTGTTTTTTTTATCCTCTTCTCGAGCAAAATATCAAAGATACAGATTACAGAGCAACTGGCCACGAGTGGCTAAACTCCTGTTTGTAAAATACTGAACCTTTTGCTTTATTCAAATTCAAGAGACTAATTTGAAATGCCTTTATTATCTGTAAAATCAAATGAAAATCCCTGCATGCATGTAATTTTTTTTTTTTTTGGTAAATTTAAATGCAAAGCAAAGCCATGATTTAAACTAATTTGTTTTGATTTAACACCAAGTCTTATTGAACGTGAATAATTCTTCTTTTAAGTAAGGAGTTTCTGAAACCAAAGTCACCCATTGAACATGGTTGTGGTTATCTGATATTTATTCTTTAAGGAGTTGATGAAACTTTTTTTTCTCGTAAACTTTCTACAGTCTCTGAGGCTCACTTCTATGGGAATAAATTTCAATTCCCAGATGCACAGTGCACACCTAATGACATGGTTGAAAAAGTGAAACTACTACTAGAAAAATTAGAGAAAGAAATGACTAGTCATGTAGGATTAATGGCTTTTTTTTTGGTAAAATGTAGACCAGATTATCAAAAAATTATTTCAGTGACATTTATATGATGTTATTGGACTTGTACTTATCTCACAAGACACATTATTCTGTAATATAATAACCTTTGAATAAAATTTTATACACTAATAGTATAACTGTTTACTGTCTATAAATATTTATGGGGTGAGCAAGTCATTTATATCATCCGTCAGGAGTTAAATATATAATCCAAATACATTATTATCATCAAGTCTATGGAACAAGTCATTAGACAAATCACAGCAACTTGAATAATCAGCACACATACACTGACACAGAAGCACCTATACACTTAAGTGAAACACTTTGCCTAACCAGTCTTTCCCATTGCTTTCTGCAGTACTTAAAACCAAAGTGATTAACAATCCCTTGTAGACTGTACAATTAATAGATTTGACAGAGCACATATCTATCAGGGGGAAAACAAATACTACAATATAGGTTTATTTTTCTTCTATTTTTGGGGAATGGATAGACTGCAAGCTTAATTAGAAGGCCATTATCTAAGATGACTGTACTGAAACTTCAATTAGTAATCATTAAAGAAGAAAAATAAGACTACGGGAGAGATAATTTCTGGTTCAAAGAAACAATCACCGAAAAATGAAACGTTCCATGGCTGATAGAGTTTTTTGAGCTGAATAAAGACTAGATACAAAAGTAAGGACAAAGGAAAAAAGTTGTGTGTGGATGTAGAGTGTGTTTGATAAAATTCAACACTAAAAATTCAGAACTAAAATTCTTGAGGTGAAAAAGTAAGTGCGGAAAAATAGGATTCTCTGACTGATAAAAATAACTAAGCTTGACCAATATTGTAGCATGAAAGAAAACTGAATTAATCAAAATGAAAGCTGAATCAAGCAGTGCATGGCAGAAATACATGAGAGTGACTAAGGAGACAGTAGGAAATCTATGTGCAAAATGGCAAGCAAAGGATAGCTTAAATGCTTAATAGATATCATTGCCATTATCACTAGAACTTGCAAGACAGAGAAGATCAATAAGTTAACCCTTACACTTTTTTTTTAAATAAGTGCAGTAACAATTTATAAGCTATACTACACTTACAAGGAATAGTAGCAAAACACTCACTGCCATTTGCCTAAATATTTAAATCTATGTTTAAAACACATTAATAATTAATAGCAATCATGATTTCTGAAGTATCCTCACACCTTTTTGGTTGTGAAACTAATTCTTTTTATACAATTCGTCTACTTATAGTAGCAAGCAGTTGTACTTGTAACATATTTCTCTGCTACTGGTTGCATGAGAACTAAGCTCATCTATTAAGTATGTGTTTGATTTACCCCAAAATTACGTTTCAAACATGGATGCAAACAAACGCTACAAAGAGTAGCTTCTGCCCGGATTAACGTTTGAAACATGGATCAGTGTAAATCAAACACACTATAAGTTACTACACTGTCTATATAAATGACTAACAAACTAGTTTGCTAACGAACTGACTAACTAGCTTCCAATTCATCATAGTTCTAATACGAGTAAATCACCACTTTATTCTCTAAAAGTGTGTTCATCCGTCAATTTAGTCTCTGAATGGAAAAAAACTCCCAAAACAGTCCCTGAAAGTGTTCACCGTCGGTCAGTTTAGTCCTTCTGTTATTGTGTGTCAGTTAACGGTAACAGAGACGCTAAATTAAGTGCCAGGGTGGTTGGCTGATGTGGATTTGTATATGACGTAAACACTTTCAGGGACTAAAATGAAATGATTTTCTCTCTGTCTCTATTTCCTTAATATAATTAGAAAATATTATAGTTTATTCATATATTAATTATTCATAATTATTAATATTAAATAATTTATTAATTTTTAAATATAAAAATATTTACTCGATATGCTTTTTTTTAAATTATCTTTTAATGCTTTACATAAAAATTAGAAAGTTTACTAAATATTTTTATTAATAAAAAATATAATCACATTTAATTAAAAATTTCCTTTTTATTGAATATTATATATTTTAATTTTTAAAGCATTTTATGAATTTTGAATGCTAACAGATATAAAATTAAAATTAGTGTCCCATCAATTAGTCAATTCAGGTTATGTTTATTACAACCAGGGGTTAATTTTTTTATATTTTATTTTATTTTGTTTATTGACTCTATTTTAATTTTTGTTAGTATGGCTAAAATTGTTTTTTACAGGACTAGTATAGTTATTTAGTATAAACATTATGGATATTATTAATTTTACCGATTTATTGTGTAATTACAGACTTGTTCGATGGACGGAATAAATAAGAAGATATATATTAATATCCTATTCTATCCTATTTTTAATATTTATTGTAGTTATAAGATAAGATAAATATATTATGTTGGGATATTTTTCAATGTAATTTATATAACTTTTGGGACATATGAGATTTTTCCCCTATTTATAGACATTGAACACTTTTCTCTTTCAACCCTGCTTTATAAATATAATTTTGATGATCTCCACCTTAATGCCAACTCAATTTTTTTTAGATTTTTAATTGATTTCGGATTGTAATATAAGAAGATTTTTTCCTCAATAAATCACCTGTGAACATGAACGATATATTACTAATTATGAATACACCAATTATAACCGTGTATACGGGAATTGACACGTGCACTATTGACAAAATAACTTTATTTTTCAATAAAATATTCTTCTTTTTAAGTTTTAACCAACTATAAGTTAATTCTCACAAAAAAAAATCCCTTAAAAAAATTCTAAAGAAAAAACAATCTATATGTTAATTCATTATTTTAAGTTGATACCATATTAGACATTAAATCAAACAAATAGATTTTAAGATATTAAATAAAGTTATTTACTTTATTTATTTTTTAAAAATAATTATCTTGGATAATTTATTTTTATTTAAAAAAAACATTGTTTCAAACTCTAAAATATTGACGATAAAGTAAATTTTAATTTAAATGTTATTTTATTTCTTTATTATTGAAAGTATTTAATAAACTTTATATTTTTTATGTAAAGCTTTAAAAGACAATTATTTTAAGAAAGAAATAATATAGAGTAAATTTTTTATTTTTATAGAATAAATAATTCTTTAATAAATTAATATTTGTGAATAATTAATATATGAAAGTTTATTAAATAAGTAATAAAGAGATTAACACAGAAAAATAATAGAGAAAAACATATATATAAATTAAATAATGTTCAAGAATTACATAATGCTTTAAACATTCTAATTTTGGCGCTATATTTCAAAATATAATTATTTATAAAAATAAAAATGAGGAGTATATAGTTACAAAAATAATCAATAATTTAGAATTATTAATTATAAATAATTAATATATGAAAAATTATTAAAACTAATCCAAAAGAAAAATAGTGCCACAGAGGCGAGATCCAAATAGTATAATCGATGGAATATTAATTTTAATTTTTTATCCGTTAACATTCAAAATTTATATAATGCTTTAAAAATTAAAATAAATAATATTCAATAAAAGGAAAATTTTAATTAAGTGTGATTATATTTTTTATTAATAAAAAATATTTAATAAACTTTCTAATTTTTATGTAAAACAATAAAAGATATATTTTTTAAAAAAGCATATCAGTGAATAATTAATATACGAATAAACTATATTTTTTTAATTATATTAAGAAAAAAGAGACAGGGAGAGAAAATCATTTCATTTTAGTCCCTGAAAGTGTCTATATCAGATACAGATCCACATCAGCCAACCACCATGGAACTTAACTGCACACGTCAGCGTCTTTGTTACTGTTAACTAATGTACAGTAACAGAAGGACTAAATTGACCGAAGGTGAACACTTTCCGGGACTGTTTTGGGAGTTGTTTCTATTCAGGGACTAAATTGACAGATAGACACACTTTCAGGGACCAAAGTGGTGATTTACTCGTCCTAATGCGTTGCTTCTAGTTTTGGGCCATAGTTTCTGTGTTTTCATATGGGTTTAACTTTTTTGTTTCAATCTTTAAAATAAACGAGAACAGGCCCAAATCAAAAGCCCAGACAGAGTAAATGACTTCGTATTTGCAGTACACTGTACTTTCTATTTCTGAAAAAAAAAAAAGGAAAACAATTTAAATTCAATCTAGGGTTCTGAACACAACACAGCACCATCCATTCCCTTGAAGCCAATATGGTTGGGAATGGCAATGCAAATGGAAATTGCAGGGAAGAAGCGGTTTTACCATACGACATAATAATCAACGTTTTGCAAAGGGTTCCTGTGAAATCCTTGATCCGTTTCAAATGTGTGGCGAAAGATTGGGCAAAGCTATTGGAAACCCCTTACTTCATTGAACAACACCTTCATCACTCTTCTCACAACAATCTCTATCTTCTCCTCCAATGCGCTCTCCCATCTCCCTCGATTTTGATTGGACCTGACTTCAAATTTCACAAACCTCCTCAATTCACATCACCTCCTGGTAGGATCATCGGCTCCTGCAATGGATTGTTATGTCTTAGACACACCGAACAACCCCCAATGCTTTCTCTCTGGAACCCTGCAACTAGGCAAGTCAAACATGTACCTGAAACCCTAATTGATGTCAAGACTAATTCATATCATGTTGGATTTGGTTTCAGTCCACTTGTGAATGACTATAAGATGCTCAGAATTTCAGTCTTTGATGAGGATCAATTTTTGTCCCCTTATGAAGCTATGGTTAACCGAGCAGAAGTCTATTCATTGACCACAGGGTCATGGAAGGAAATTGATGCTTCCAATTTGCAAAGTTTGTACCTTGTGACTAATCCTGTCACTGTCAATGGGGCAATTTTTTGGCATGCTATTTCCTCTTACTATGGATATGGATTTGTGGTCTCATTTGACATTGGAGAGGAAGCGTTTACACTGTTAGAAGCTCCCCCACCTCCCTCTCATGCCTATAGTATTTCACTTGCAGTATATAACCATAAAATTGCTGTGATTCACCACTGCATGGTGATTGTGGGTCAGGTTATGTCCTTCTCTATTGATTTGTGGGCATTGGAAGTGGAAGACACTCATCCATCTGGGGAGAGTTGGGTGAAGAAGTATAGTGTAGGACCCTCTTCAAGGATATTGTTTCCATTGAATGTTTGGGGAGATAAGATTGTCTTCTGGAAAAAGCTTGATGAATGCGGTGGAGTCAAATTTGTTCTATCCTTATTCAATCTTTCTAATAAGGAATTGATAAATGTGCCTGCCCAAAAAGGGGAGTATTATTATTATGCTTCCTTCAATTATGCAGAGAGCCTTGTCCCGCTTGGTGGCAACATTTACCATGGACAGTAATTTTCATGCTTCAGTATTCATATAGGACTTGAATCAGATTTTAGGAATTGTATTTAGACATTCTTATTGCACGTAGGTTTGCTTCTCTGTGATTGTGTTTACCTGCATGAACATTCTGGATGCACAATTGCTTTGGTTATTATGTTACAGAATTTGCTAGTGCTCTTTATTCATTCATTCAATGTATTTAACTCAATGAATTAAACGAGGTGTAAGAGTTATATGAGTTTAAGTAATGCATGTTTGTTTCAGTCATTTTGAAAAGATTTTTTTAATTCTCTTAAAAATTATAGGTGTTTTAAAAAACCAATTTACACACGTAACAAATCTGTGATATATTGTACAAATATAAATAAAAAGTCTCTGTCCCTGTTTTTGTATCCTCTTCTCAAGCAAAAGCTTAAGGGTGAGAGCAACTCGCCATTTGTCGCCAGCTATCTATGTGCAAAAAATTAAACCAGTTGCTCTCTTCAGATTCAAGCAACCAACCATCAACATTTCTATTTCTGTAAATCTAAATATTTCTATTTCTGTAAATCTAAATGCAAAGCAAAGTCATGAGTACAAATCAAATTCAAACCGATTTGTTTTGATATATTATTATCAAGCCTTAATTTTTTAGTCTTTGATTAGGAAACTTCCACGATTATAATTGTGGGTTTAATTCGCGGGTCAGGTGATGGTTAGGTAAAACCCTCTTAAAAATGGCAACTCGAATCTTACCTTGCAGTTAAAGTCCGTCTAGAGTCCTGGTCCAATTTCACTGTGGCAAATCGTTGTTTGGTTATCAAGCCTTATGTAACAATAATAATTCTTCTTCAAACATGGAGTTTTAGAAACCAAAGTAACCAACTAAATGTGGCTGCTGTTATCAACATTTATTGTTGAAGTTGAAGTATCAAAACTTGATAATGTTTTTCTCTTTTAAACTCTCAACAGCCTCCTTGAGGCTCACTTCTAAGGGAATAAATTCAATTCCCAAACTCTTTGCCTTTTCTTTAGAAACTTGAAATGTTGGCATAAAAGGCTTATCTTCTGCACACCTGATAACATGGTTGAAAAAGTGAAAATATTATTAGAAAAATTAGGAGAAAGAAAAACTATTCTTCAAATATAAAATATGAAGAACACAAATAAATTGACTCAGTTGTGTTTACAAAATGATGGGTCATGTACGATTAATATTAAAGTGACCAGTTTATCGAAAAATTGTTATAGTGACATTCATATGATAACACCTACACATTTGAAGTTGTTATACTAGAACTTAATCTCATGAAGACACATCATTCTATAATATCCACGTGTTTGATTGGACCCGACCCCAGAGTTAATCCCCCTCGTCATTTCATGGATTTCACACCACCACCACCTCCTGCAACCATTGTTAGTTCCTGCAATGGTTTGTTGTGTGTTACACAATGACCACAAAACCAAGTTTTCCCTCTTGAACCCTGCAACCAGGCAAATCAGACAGGTACCCGACACCCAAATTGATCTCGAGCATAGCTATTTAAACTATCTTGCATATGGTTTTGGTTTCAGTTCACTTGTCAATGATTACGAGATAGTGTATGTTTGGTTTAACGTTGAAAACTGTCAAACTCAAGTTTGGATTTCTCAACGCAACTATTACTAGCATTGAAAACGTGAGTTTACCCCGTTTCAACGCTAAACCAAACGTGCTATAGTACTCTTGTTTCTTGAAACCAACATGGTTGGCGAAGCTGAAGTGTATTCATTAACCACAGGGTCATGGAAAGAAATTGGTACCACCAATTTGCAAAATCTGTATCCTAGGGATAATTGTAATTCTGTCACTGCCAATGGAGCTATCTTTTGGCTGGCAATCAACTTCACCTCTGACCATGAATCAGTGGTTTCATTTGATATTGGAGAGGAAGTGTTTGCAAAGTTAAAGTGTCCTCCACCACCTCCTACTTCCTATTCCAGTGTACTTACTTTACAAAATGATAAACTTGCTATGCTTCAACACATCTTTGCGCAAAGTTCCATTGATTTATGGGCATTTGCATCTGAGGAGAGTTGGGTAAAGAAGTATAGTGTAGGACCCTTTTCGATGTATCCATTAAGTATCTGGAGAGATAAAATTGTCTGCATGGAAATTTTGACGGGGATAGGGATCCATATGATTTTTTTCTTTTACCCAGATATTCCAGATGATTTTTAGTTTTATATATATATATATATATATATATATATATATTCTGGTTATAGGACTTGAATTAGATTGCGAAAATTGCATTTAGAAATTCTGATTGTACGTATTTTCTTGGCTAGAAACTTAAGGAGTTTCACTTGCCAACTTACTGGCAGCTGCTCTGTCTTTCTCAACTAAAGGGTGCTACTGATGGTGAAGATGAAGATGCACAATTGTTTTGGGTTTTGTGTTATAAAATTTGCCAGTGTTCTTTACTTAATTATTTGATGTATTTAATAACTAAATGAATTAAAGGAGGTAAAAGAGTTTCATGTGCTCCTAGTGACAATCAGATGAATGCTTGTTTCAGTCATTTTAAAAATAAAATAATTATTTTTTAATTTTCTCTTAAAAATAAAAATTATAGAAGATTTATAATTAAGCTAAACACTAACTCGTAAACACTATATATTAAAGAACTAAACTGTAAGTGGAGAATAATTCAAAGGTGAAAGTCGCCAAAATTTATTCAATAATTAAACTTACTTATCTGGAATTTGTAATGTGGGGTACATATCACGTAAAATCTTGGTAACTTCAGAGAAGTGTGCCACTCTTTCAGCCAGACAATATCTTCCACTAGCTGAAGCAATTTCATATGCCTGAATATGGGCGTTTGCAACATCTTTCACATTGATCCATCCGAAACTAGCATTCGGAAATGTTGGTGAACCTGCATCAAGAAAGTGGAAGTTATTCTAATAAGCAACACGTCAATTCTTGTTTGGGGGTGAAATTAGACACACAGCAAATCCAGTAACATTAATCAAAATAACAGCTATATAATTCATAACCAACCACCCAATGAGATATTGAAGGAAAAATACTTCTTGTTTGGGGGTGAAATCAGACACACAGCAAATCAAGTAACATTAGTCAAAATAACAACTATATAATTCATAACCAACCACCCAATGAGATATTGAAGGAAAAATACTTCGCCAATCACATGTTTCTCTTAGAGACCGAAATCATGTTCTTAATAATAGTAAGTACTTGAAAGACATGTCTTGCATACACAAAAGACCAAACCAAGGATGTGGTTCTGTCCTTCGTATCTTTTATAGCATATAATAATTTCTTAATTCTGTTGATTATTTCAATCAATGACTTAATTTAGGGGGTTTGAGGCATCTGACATGTTTGACCATCTTGACTACTACTATCTAAGCTGTGTTCCCCATTATCTGGGCTCTTACACAACAGCTCAAACGCTCCCATCGGTGTTGGTTACATAGTTATTTATGTTAAGTTGTTATGAGTTTGTTGGTTAGTTTGGTTAGTAAGAACTAAGAACAGAAGCAATCCTCATTGAAACCAAGTTATGCCCCTCTTAATGTATACATACACATGTAATTCTCCATTTTGATTTGTAATTCAATATGACACAACCTTGAAAAAATCATTCTAATCGACTCTATTATGAACAATACTAAACACACACGACCAAAGGGCATGAACCTGTGATATGAACCTCAAAACTATTATCTTAATAATGTATGAAATGATCCAACATTAATCATTAGCCACACCTTTCATCTTATCTGTTACGTACCAATAAAGTGCAATAGAACATATTTGGTAATAACTTTGTACCTTGTTCATGTCAATTGTCAAGTCAAATGAGGACGAAAAATTAATCAAGCTAGTAAATAAAGAGGGAACATATGTTCCTGTAGTATAACAATAGGTGTTAATATATATGATTAAAATTTTAAAATACTCATATTATTAATTATAACTATTGTCGTCTTTTTGCTTTTCCACTTTTCCCTTTCCAATTCACTTGGGATAGAAAAAGCAATCTTGTTGGAATATATATATATATATATATATATATATATATATATATATATATAACCCCAATCTAGACAAAGCGGATAACAGGATATTTGCAGAGCAAACAAGTTCATCAATAAATAAAATTTACCATTTATTAGGTTTAAAATTGAAGAGGAACTTCCATTAAGCTCTGGTTGCAAGAGAGGCCCTATGGACATTGCGGGGTTAATAACAACCAAGTCAATGTTGTTTTCATTTAGAAATTTCCTGGCAGCATCCTCAGCCGAAGTCTTTGCAAATTGATACCACAACTGAAAAAATATATAACAAAATTAAAAAGATAAACACACACACGCAAATAGGAAATGTCAAGAAAATTAAAGAGCATGTTAACATACTATACATGACAAATACAAATTATTACATTTATGCACATTGCAACAACTATATCAGCATTATTGCTCAATAACAATTGTCTAGTGAATAGAAGGTTCACAGTACAAAGCAGTACTTAATTAATGTTAGCAAGAAGGTTGATTGATCAGTTTGACATGTTTGTTTAATGGACCATCTCTGCATTAGAATTAATTACAGACACAAAATATCAAAACTAATAGGAACTGACTTTGCATATAATAGAATCAACAACATTGACCAGTTTATCACATTTTAAAGAGAACTCAGGTATAAGATCAGAGTTCTGAAGTGTACAACAACTTCCAACATATTTGATTGGATTAACATTGCTTGTAGAGTGATTACTAATACTTAGGTCTGAGATATTATTCGATATTATTGGAAATCCATTGGTTTTTTACTTTGTTTCTTTGGAAAAGTAATGTCTTCTGTCATAGTTTAGAATGTTTTCCTCATCTAACAGAGTGAAAGTGTCCCCTGCCAGTGCCATGTATTGGGCTTTTGGCAAGGCAGTAAGGTACATAAATGATGTTTATATTGAAAATATATTATTACAAAACAACATAGCACCAACTATATTAAAATCACAATGTTCAGCTTGCATTATTTTCAAATTTCATTTCCGAATAAGTTTAAGAAAGAAGGGCAGATATGACATACCTCTTGTTCCCTTAAGAAATCTGGATTTGAAAACCATGTCTCATCGACTACTACTTCAGGAGTTCTTGGCCTTCCATTATATAAAACTGCCGCAATAGAAGAGGTTAAAACAACTCGTTTCACAGATGGCGATTTTACACATGATTTACAAACATTAAGAGTTCCCTTCACCGCTGGATCAATTAATTCAGCCTGAAATAAGGAAAACAACATTTAAAAGTGAATAACAGGAGGAAACTTATCTGTTTTGAAAATACAACAAAAGTGGTAATTGACTAATTTCTCGTTACTTTCATTGTAAAATAGAATTATAACCTATGATAGGTATCTTATATATGGACAATATTTGTAGCTTTAAATCCACATATGGTTTCTTACAAGATACGGTATTAGAATAATTCATACACAAAAGTTTTTTCATACAAATAAATTAATCACATAAATCATGAAAGGTGTCACTAAAATAACTTCAAATTTTTTTTCATTATTTGCAGAGAAATTTTCAATCATATATGATTGAGTCTCTAAAGGTTTCTGAATATACATAATATACGTTTTTCTGTATATCAAAAGTCAGTGTGTATCTTTCTTTCCTTATCAAATGCATGCAGAGGGTCACATCCAATTTAATAATCTATGAAGAAAAGTGAAATGGAAATAAACCTGCGGGTCCTTGACAATGAACTGAGCGGGTGAAGCAGTATGGAAGACAGCATCAGAGCCCTCAACAGCAGAGTCAAAGGAACCTTCTTCAAGAAGATCTGCCTTAAAGAGTTGCAACCTCTCCTTTGCACCATCAAGTTTAAGCAAATGGTCAACCTTATTAGGATTACCTGTTCTTACACCAATAAAATCAAATCACTCATTGATTATGGAAACCAAATAACTAACTGAAACAAAGATTAATTATTGGTATGGTGAAGAATCTAAAGAGAAATTAAATTAAAAGGGAGCTAGGCACTGACTTGGGTCTCGAACAGTGGCCCTGACAGTGTAACCACGTTGGAGGAGGAACTTGACCATCCATGAAGCAATATAACCAGAAGCACCTGTCACACACACCACCTTTCCTTCACCACTTCTCATTCTCTTCTTCCTTGGCTATTGCCAATCCTAATAATAATTAATGAGATGATTTAATTATCATTCTGTCATTCATCCTCTCCTCTGCTTGCTCTATATATTCATTTCTGGTTATGGATTGGAAAGTAAGCAAGTAATAACTACACAGGATGGGGGTTTTCATGTAGACACATTTAAAACTAAAACAGCAACTTTCAATTTGCATATATTATGTAAAACAAGTGCAGAATATCCAGATTCCATATCTTTCTTAAATGCACACCATACCCAAACCATTAACAAACATATCATTGACTTATGCATTTCTATTATAATAATTTTTCCAACTAAAATAAATATCAATATCAATATCAATCATCCATCAATCAATAAATTTTACAATTCCTGATCCCACTATTCAATTCATAAGGGATAATATTAGAAAAATGTTCACCTCACCTACTATTGAAGAATGTGCGGGCCGGCATTTTCTTTCTTCTTTCTCTTGCAGTGATTAGTGTAGGGTTGCTCCAGAACCAACACACAAGCTTCTTCCCCCGAACACATCACAACCTCGCCTAGTTTCTCATTTGCTTCTCTCCCTGCATTCAAATTTCAAATGCTTCCATCTTCCACCATCACAATTCTTCTCTATTTAATTTCAAAGTTCCTACTTCACCATAAATTCTTATGGCAAAGGAAAACAGGGAAACATCCTCCGCCATGAGCCGAAGATGTGCCCGGAGGAAACAATTGGGAGGGAGAGGGAAACAATGAAACCAATACCGTTCTGTTCTGTTCCCATGCTTGAGTAGGGACCACATGCATCGGCTTCTTGAATTAGATGCTTAATAATGCCTCTTTGATTTCTTTTCCTTATATCTTTAATTAAAAAAATATACATATTTATATCTAAAGTTTATATAGCTAAAAAATGGATATTGAAATTATTTTTTAAATTGACAGCGTTATATTCTTATTTCCAACATTATTAAGCATTTTGCTCTGTTTTACTTCACTTTTTTCTTTTCTTATCTAACTCTTTTGCCGTCTCGCGTTTATAAATTTTAATTCCCATTGAAAGTTTTAGATTAGGCGGGTAAGGCGGCTCAAACCATTGTTTTAGCCCCCAATTATTAATAACATCATTTATAAAAAAAATAGAAACATACATTATCATTATTAGGCCTAATACATTGGTTTATAAATTATTTTTTCACCTCAAAATTAAGGGTTCAATCCTTATTAATTGAATTTTAACTTTTAACAAGCCCCCTTTTTTTCACTTTATGTTTTAACAAGGCCCCAAATGAAAATTTGCTTAAGGTCTCTCAATATATTGGGCCGGCCTGGTTTTAGATCTCACCTTTGCTTCCATGCAACAATAGGAAATGATGTTTAAGCTCTTAGTTTAGTTAGGTAGAAATAGGCCCTGATTTTAGATTTCACATTCTCTATTTTTCATTTTTTTCTCTATCTTTTATAACTTAAATACATGTTTTTAAATAAGTTATATATATCTAATATATTTTAATTCAAATAATATGTAAATATAGACATTGAAAATCTTAAAAAATTAAGAAACTTAAGATCTATATTATATTTTAAAGAAAATATATAAGTTTACCTTTATTATTTAACAATTAGTATAACTAAAATATTTAATTAATATATCGGGGCGGGGGCGGAGCGGGTTCTTGAACCCAAAAACCCGCCCCGTCCCCGTTAAAGGCGGGGTTGGGTTTTACTTAAACCCGGTCAAAGTCGGGGGGTCAGGTCGATCAGTACTCACTGGTTCGGGTTTGTTTGTCATGCCTGGGTAGAAATGTTTAGAAAATAGTTTTTTTTATTGATATCACTTTTAGCATAAAATAACTTTTTCTTCACTATAAAATAAAATATTCGAGTTTTGATTTTCGTCACTAGAATTTTTTTTTTTTTCCATTCTTATGAAATATTTAAGCTATTTTTTAGTATCTAATGTTAACTCTACTGCTAATTACGAATGTGTCGAATGTTCATCATAAACAACAATCTTATGTGGAATATATAATACATCATACAATAGTGTTAACCACTTTAAACTCATTTAGAGACTGTATATGAGATACATGAAGAAGGAAATATGCAAAGAATTTTAGTTCAAGTTGGGTATGAAAAATTAACTCTCTGAATGCGTTTAAAGAGGCTAATATTATTTTATAATGTGTTAGGTTTCTACACATAAGATTGGTGACTGTGATGACCGTTTGACAGATCCAGAATCAATAATAGAGTTAATAGCAGGACTAAAATAATAACTTAAATATTTTATAAGGATGAAATAAAAAAAAAATTTAGTGACGAAAATCAAAATTCGAGTAATTTATAAGGATAGAAAAGTTATTTTACCATAATTTTTATTTTATAAAAGATGCAAAACTAATAGTACTTTTTGAAGTAATTATTAGTGTACTTTTTGAAGTTATTATTAGTGGTTTAATAAGCACCTGCATTTTGAGGGAGGTGGACATTTATCATCATTGTGAAACTAGATCCATGAGGCTAAGTTTAGCCTCACCTCTAAAGAATTGTCCATGAAACTGTCTTTCCAACTTATTCCAAGTGTGAGTCGAACCAGGAGATAAGGTTGTAAATCTTGTGAAAGCATTTTTCGTTAAAAAATTCGAAAAATACTTCATTTTTAGATTTTCGTTATTAGCTAAGTCCCCATATATCGAGCAATATGTTCGACACTAAACTCACTAATTTCACCAACAAACTTGGTGACCTTCCATCCCCTTGGTAACTCTGTCTGTAAAATATATGGAGTGAATGGTGACACAAAACATGGTCTGGTAGCATATCCCACATTGAAACCATGCCTGTTCAGAACTTTTTCAACAATGTTAGCAATATTCTGATGCCCCCCAAGGTTATTTTGTCTTAATCATTCTAAAACTTCTTCAACATTTTGATTTCGATTCATAATGCTATGTGGATAGTCAGTATTTTGATTCTGATCACGAAATATGACTTGATCATTTGGTTGGTTGATACCAACCCCAACATTCTGGTTTTGTGGTTACACCAATCCCAACATTCTGGTTTTGTGGTTGATTATCTCCACCTGCATTATTTGCTTGCTGAACTATAAGGTCTGATGGAGTCCCGAAAATATCAACAATCTTGGCCATCTGCCTAGCCATTGCATTATAATTTTGATTGGTATTTTCAATTAAAGGATTCATCACTGTTGTCAAATAACTTGACAACATATTCATCATTTCATGGTTGCTTTCATTCATCTGTTGTCTGATTAAATAATGTGCAGTGTTCGCCAGAATGTTTGAAATATCTCTTGACCCACCTTCCAGAGACATGTTAAGTCCTTGCATGAAACTTCCTATGAGACCCAAATTCGATGGGCTTGGTTAGGAAAAAATAGAAGGCATGGTATTTGAAAGTGTTACTAGTGTAGTTCCCATCAAAGGAGCAACGAATCCAGGAGGAAGTCCATATAGGGGATTGGGTTTTAACTAAATTAATGAATTGGATCATGAATTCAATCTTAATCACTAAATTTAGCATTCTTTTAAATTTCAGAGATGGATAATTAAGAGTAACCAACCCCTAATCGCTTTTGATATTATTTTTGTAACATTTGCCTTTTGCCTTTTGCCTTTTGTTCTAAGCATTTTGATTCAAAGTTTCTACATTTATTTTCTGGATTATTTTCTTAACATTGATAAATTGTGATTCCTTTATCCAACTAGCCAAATTCTCTGCATTTTGGTACTTGAATTCTCAATCCTTGTGAAGACTATACTCTACTTATCACTTATTTACTTGATACGATTGATATACTTGCCAAATCCTCATCACTAGTGATTGCTACGCCACCGTCGCGTGACCTCGACCCCAATCCCAAAGCTGTGTGTCGTCCAACCACCATCATTCACCAAAACCCAAAGAAAAGAAAGAGGAGGAGTTAGAAACCACAGGTAGTGAAGAAAAGCAATAAGAGAAAAAGAAACAAAGACCATAGAGAGGAGAAAGGGAGGAAAAGGAACATGCACGGAGAAATAAAAAAAATTGAATCCCGCTTAACCATCGCATTACTGCCATTGTCTCCTTTTGTCATTGCAAGTCGCGGAGTTGTCGCGGAAGCACACCACTGGCCCCTCATTGCGTCGTCACACGCCACAACATAGAGGCTAGGTGATGAGGTGGAAGGATGCAGTCTTGACAATGTACGACGACGATGGAGGCTTGCATGACGATTGTTCACAGCGGCCTTGAGTAGCACATTGATAGGTTGGGAACGACAAGGATGGGCGGTGGCCACGGCTGATGGTGGTTGGGACAGTAGAGGGCAACGACGATCTGTGTGCGATAGCCACACGACCGGAACAACGCAAGGTTGTGGCGGAGCAGCGACGCGATGGCATCCTCCCCCTTCATTCTTTTTTGTTCTTTCTTTCTATTCTCTTCTCCCTGTCTCTCTTTTCTTCATTGTCCTATTTTCTCTTCCTTTTTAGTTTAAAATTTTGGTCGCTTTAGTGGTTGGGTTTGGATATAGAAGAGAAGGAAGACGTAGCGATCCATTGGTTGCATAATCAGAAAGAGGTGATGACGATGATGGAGGACACACTGGTGTTTGGATTTGGTGCAGTAAAAAACATTGTGCAGTCAGTGTAGCCAGCTAACCGTAGTTGTTAAACGAAGATCGGGTGACTCAAATCTGATTTAGCTTTTAAAGTTGACATTACTGATGTTATAACGTGAATCATCCAATCTTTATTTATTGTATGTTTGGTTGAAACTTGCCAAACTCAAGTTTGAATTACTCAACGCAATTATTTCTAGCGTTAGAAACGTGAATTTACCACATTTCAACGCTAAACCAAACATGCTCTTAATAGTTCTAGATAGTTGACTGTACTATTTTTTAACTGTAAGGAATCTGGATCTCTCTGTAAGTTACCATCCAATTACATAACTAGTTATAAGGGGTAGGTCTATCGTTACTTGTACAGTACAAGAGCTTAAAATACCTGTTATAGCAAGTCATCGACCAAATGTGTGAATTTATCAATATTAACTACAGGTCCCCTAAACTTTTTCCGTTATCACTTTAAAAAAAGTAAAATTATTAACATTAATTGAAGAGCATGACTTAAAAATATGAATGTAATTTCAATTTACAAAGATTAATAATAAATCTGCTTGCTCCTTTTTTACATGGAAAAATTATAAAGGAAAATTTAAACAAATATTCACAAATTTTAGAAAACCAAAATGGAAACATTTTTTTAAAAAAACTAGCATAATACTCGTGCATTCGCACGGGTGACATTGGTTTGTGGGTGATGCTCATTTATATATATTACTATTTTTTTAAATAAAATTAACTTATAGTATAATCATATAGATTATTTAGTAGAAAGTAAAGAACATATTTTAAATTTTTATAGATTAAGGGGTTCTTTTATTTTTTTAATAATATTTTTAACTATAACATTATCTAAGATGATAAGTTGTATTTCAATATTTCTATCTCCATATGATTTAATCATTTAGATATTAATATATTTACGACAAACAGGAGCATGATTGCCTCCCGTAAAGGATATCTATAGTTTATAAAAAAAATCACTTTAAATCTATAATTGGAAAATTGTGTTTACAACTAGGGATGTCAAAAAAAACTCGTACCCATGAATACCTGCGAATATACCCGCATATATATAAAATGGGTGGGGACGGATATTATACTATCCGATCCACCCCACGGGTACCCGCATATTTATTAAAATATATTTTTCTAGTAAATATATTAGATTATTAGGTTTTTTTTATTTTATGATGAGATATAGTTTATTTATATTATTTTATAATGATATTATATAATGATAATTTATATATATAATATGACATTTTTGTTCTTTTTATAAAATTTAAATTCTTAAACATTAATGGATACCCGCTACCTGGATGGGTACCTGTTAATATATAATGAATCAAAACACAAAATAATATTTTTATTCAGTATATGAAAATAGCATAATTATAAATTTTATAATTATAATTAAAACACGTGTTCATAGAAAATAGTAACTAATAAATAAAAAATAGAATTATAAATTTAAATTAGTATTGAGATTTGAGATTTCACAACCAATCACTTTAAACATATATAAAATGTATGTAAACAAGCCCTCGTTGGGGGAGCTAGAAAAAGAATCGTGGAGGATACTCGTGATTTGTATAAAATTATTATTTTACTTAAGTTGAAATAAAAAGACTAAAAAATGCAAGTATGAAAACGTGACACCATGTACTGGGGGAACAATTTTAAAATAGAGAGTAAATAGATAAACATAATAGATAAGATAGATAATAAGTGAAAATATTAATAAATAAAATAGAGAGTAAAATGATATATTGAAAAATACACTTTAAATTAAATGTAAATCAAGAAATTTATTATATTTGTTAACATGCATTTTTATGTAATAAAATAGATAAACAGGAATCGATAACGAGAGAGACTGTTTTAATATAATAATATTAATAATAAAAAAAATTAAAGTTTAATAAAAAAAGTGAAAAAAAGAGAAAATTGTATAAGCAGATTTGTCTCCCTTGAAGAATACTCATGGTCCATACAAATAATCATTTTACTGAAGAGATAATGAAAAGACTTAAAAACCAGAAGTGAGAAAATGTGACATATGTACTGGATAAACAATTTTAAGATAAAGAATAAATAGATAAATAAAATAGATAAGAGAGATAATAAGTGAAAAATTAATCAATAAAATAGAGAGATCAATTATATATTGAAAAAACACTTTAAATTTAATGTTAATCAACACATTTACTGTATTTTTATGTAATGAATCAGATAAACACGCACGGATAATGAGAGAAAATATTTTAATATACTAACAATAATAATAAAAAAAATCAAAGTTTTATAAAAAAAGGATAAAAAATACGCTTTACTAAAATGAGAATAAAAAGACTAAAAAATGCAAGTGCGAAAACGTGACACATATATTGGGGAAACAATTTTAAGATAAAGAGTAAATAAATAAGTAAAATAGATAAGAGAGATAATTAGTGAAAATATTAATGAATAAAATAGGGAGATAATATACTAATAATTTAAAGTGATATATTTTTTCTCCCATGGAGGATACCTGTGTTTCATAAAAAATAATCACTTTAGTGAAGTGAAAATAATAAAACTAAAAGAAGTGAGAAATGTGACACGTGTACTGCAGGAACAATTTTAAGATAGAGAGTAAATAGATAAGTAGAATAGATAAGGGAAATAATAAGTGATTACTGAATAAAATAGAAAGACAAATGATATATTAGAAAAAATACTTTAAAATTAATGTAAATGATCGACAAATTTATTATATTCTTAATCTGTATTTTTATGTAATGAAATAATTAAATAGAAATAAATAATGAGAGAAAATATTTTAATAAAATAATAAAAAAGTATGATAAAAAAATGATATGTTTGACCCTACTCATCAGATGATCAAAGTGCAAGTAAAACGGTTAAAAAAAAAAGTGCAAGTAACAAAATTTTGGACTTATTGGTTAATCTGACCCCTTGAATTATATATTGATATATCCAATGGCAAGCCTTCCTATTGTACCGTACAACACTACTAAAAAAATCAATATTAGAGAGGGATTTTAGTGAGGGAATTTAATCCCTCTCTATTTGAGAGGGATTTTAGTGAGGGAATTTATTCCCTCTCTATTTGCGAGGGATTTTGTGACAAGGTATAATAATCTGTCACAAAAGTTGTAGCAATAAAATTTTGTGACGGATTTAGAGAGGGAAAAAATCCCTCGCTAAAATCCGTCGCTAATTCCGTCACAAGATCCTAACGGAACAAGTAGAGAGGGATTTTGTGACGGATTTATTCCCTCTCTAAAAAATCCGTCACAGAATTCCTCGCTAAATCAGGAACATTTTAGTGAGGGAAAATTCCCTCACTAATTAGCGAGGGATTTAGGATTCCCTCACTAATTAGCGAGGGATTTCAGATTCCCTCACAAAGTATCAATAATCTATACCTCCATTTAGCGAGGGATTTCAGATTCCCTCACTAATTAGTGAGGGATTTCAGAGTCCCTCACTAATTAGTGAGGGATATCAGATTCCCTCTCTAATTAGCGAGGGATTGTAATTCCCTCACAAAGTATCAATAATCTATATCCTTCATTTAGTGAGGGATTCCATATTCCGTCACAAATTAGCGAGGGATTTCAGATTCCCTCTCTAATTAGCGAGGGATTCGTAATCCCTCACAAAGTAACAATAATTTATACCCTCCATTTAGCGAGGGATTTCTGTATCCCTCACTAAATAGCGAGGGATTTTAGATTCCCTCTCTATTTAGCGAGGGATTTTCATTCCCTCACAAAGTATCAATAATCTATATCTTTCATTTAGCGAGGGATTTATGATTCCCTCACTAATTAGCGAGGGATTTCGGATTCCCTCGCTAATTAGCGAGGGATTCTAATTCCCTCACAAAATATCAATAATCTATATCCTTCATTTAGTGAGAGATTCCATATTCCGTCACAAATTAGCGAGGGATTTCAATTCCCTCACAAAGTAACAATAATCTATACCCTCCATTTAGCGAGGGATTTCTGTATCCCTCACTAAATAGCGAGGGATTTCTGTATCCCTCACTAAATAGCGAGGGATTTTAGATTCCCTCTCTATTTAGCGAGGGATTTTCATTCCCTCACAAAGTATCAATAATCTACATCTTTCATTTAGCGAGGGATTTATGATTCCCTCACTAATTAGCGAGGGATTTCGGATTCCCTCGCTAATTAGCGAGGGATTCCAATTCCCTCGCTAATTAGCGAGGGATTCCAATTCCCTCACTAATTTGCGAGGGATTATCTATTCCCTCTCTAATTGCCCTTTTGAAAAAAAAGTAATTTATTTATAACATTTATTGACAAACATATTCACAATTTTTTATAAATAAGGAATTTATTTTAAAGAATTATTGCATTAAATACCTATTGTTAATTTTTTTAGATTTAGATTTTGATTATTTAAGAATTTTGAAATTAAACCTATATCTATAAGGCTTCACTTTTTTAATCAACGTGTAAATTCCCGCAGGGAGAGCTAACCACACCATGATGGATGTTCGAACATGAATATTGCATTAGGTGGAAGATATATGTGGTTCAAACCAAAAGCTTTTAAAAATATTATATTTTCCCCTTTTAAAAATTGAAATTATGCTTTTATTTACATGTGTAAGATGTTATAACCCTAACCCTAAGTGCCTACTTTCAAGTTAGGGGAAGTGCAAGCAAAGTTCCAGTGCCATCTTTATATGGTGATCACAAGGGATATCGGGGGTGGTGAGGGGAACCTTGGAACCAAGTTTGGTGATTTTTTGAAATAAAGTGTAAATTATGGTGAATTAATTGAAGATAAATAAAGGAAAATTAATAATAAATAGTTAGAGTCACCAAAAAATTTTGGGAAAAGTATTTTAAGCACATTTTGCATGGTAATGCATGTAGGTGGGTTTTGGAATCGTTTCGGAATTCGTGGATAAGTGACTTGCAAGACAGCATGTGTAAGATGTTATAACCCTAACCCTAAGTGCCAACTTTCAAGTTAGGGGAAGTGCAAGCAACGTTCCAGTGTGAATTTTTACATGGTGATCACATGAGATGTTGGGGGTGGTGAGGGGAACCTTGGAACCATGTTTGGTGATTTTTTGAAATATAGTGTAATTATGGTGAATTAATTGAAGATAAAAAGAGAAAAATTAATAATAAATAGTTAGAGTCGCCAAAAATTTGTGGGAAAATTATTTTAAGCACCTTTTGCATGGTAATGCATGTAGGTGTATTTTGGAAGCGTTTCGGAATTCGTGGATAAGTGACTTGCAAGACAACATGTGTAAGATGTTATAACCCTAACCCTAAGTGCCAACTTTCAAGTTAGGGGAAGTGCAAGCAAAGTTTCAGTGCAAATTTTTACATGGTGATCACATGAGATGTTGGGGGTGGTGAGGGGAACCTTGGAACCAAGTTTAGTGATTTTTTGAAATAAAGTGTAATTATGGTGAATTAATTGAAGATAAACAGAGGAAAAACAAGTCTTTAACAAATAAAGTTTCATTCTAGAAATATTGAAGGAATAATTATAATATAAATAGAAAAGAAAAACAAGTCTTTAACAATTAACATAAACAATTAAACATAATACTTACAAGTTTATAAACAAGAGCAAGCAATTTAGAAAAAAGATATTTGACATATGATTGATACTATTCTTCAATTTGGCAATTGACAAAGGAACACCTCAATTATATAGTGGTAGCACTTGAAATGATAAGGATAATATTTTAAATTTAAATTAAGAAATGAGGATTAAAAGTAGAATAGGAAAAATATAATCAATCGGGATTTGAATTTGAATTGTAAAAATAAGGATTAGTGTTAAAAACGTTATTATTAAAAAAATCAGAATTCAGTATATCATCCAAATTTAAAGATGAATTTGAATATGAAATATTTAAAAATATAAATAAACAAATTTTACATTTTTTTTTAAAAAAATGCAGATAGACAGACACTACCGTGCCTGTCTTTCCGTTAGTTTGAATAATATTAACGATAGAAATGCTATTCGATAATATCAACAAATTATTGCATCCATATTTATTATATTTTTTTTAGAATTTAATTTTGATTATTTGAAGATTTTAAAATTAAACCTATATATATAAAATCACAATTTTTATTTAGACACAAACACACACATATTTACATGAGATAAGTTCTTACAAAAACAAATTTAACAAAATATTTATACAATTAAGTACTTTTAAAATCATCACTCACAAATATACTAACTAAAATATTTATAATTAAATTAACAAAAATTAATAAAAAAAATTAAAAAAAAAAGAAAAGAGAGAAGGAGTTGCGGCCAGATGGAGGAAGGGTTTACTACGGCCAAGAGAGAGGGGGAAAGAAAGAAGAGAAAGGAAGAAGTGATGCGCGGTGGTGAGACGGCGGTGGCTTGCGCGTGCGGCGGTGACAGAAGACGTCTTCTCCGGCGGTGGTGCGGAGCTGCGGCCAGAGAAGAAGAAGGGAGAAGAGGAAGTGGGCTCGGCCATGGCAGCGGTTCGACGGCGCGGTGGTGCAGAAGATCGGCGAGGCAAAACTCCTGCGATGGCTTCGCGACTGTGACCCTCACGATGGTGGTTGTTGGACGAAGGTTGCTGCTCACGGTGGTGCGGTTCGATTGCACACGGCGGTGATGGTTCGGACGGCAGACGCGGTAGTGTGCAGCTGGCTGTGTGCGGTGGTGACAGAAGACGTCTTCTCCGACGGGTGGTGCGGTGGATGCACAATCGCAGGGAAGATGCACTGGGTGGTGGGCTACTAGGTAGCGTGGCTGAACACAATGGTAACTGAGTGCTCCTTTTTCAAATCACTGCTTCTATGTTTCTATTCTCACTGCTCTATGATTCCTCTCTACTGCTCTATTGATTATCTCTCCCTAATTTGATTTTCAGATTCTCTGGTTATAGGGAGGAATCAGTGGTTGTGAGCTGTGAATTGGGCTTTACTTCTATATTTTTTTTTTACTCTGTTTATATTTCTAATGTAACTCAGACTCTGTAAATTGGACTATTTTCCTTAAATTCTGTTTCTATATTCTGCCATTGTGATTATGTTATTTTCATGAGGCACTTTATTTAATCAAACACTCACATTGCAGTATGCCATTAATAGAATCATCATTGAAGCATACAAAATTTTAGAAGCAAATAACCAGAGTAAGAAGGCAAGAAGTGTAAAAGAAACCTCACGATTTGAATTTTTCACTGCGTGCTATGTGTTCTACTCTGGTTCTCCTTCTTAAATGCTTCTAGATGCATATTTTGGTAAACACATACACACTTGCTTAAACACAACATCATCACTATTTATCTATCTACTTTTCTATTTCTTTTGAGTACCCTTTCTTCATCTCTTTTAAACATTGGATGCTAACGCTATACAATTAATATGAATTTCCTTGGCCAAAATCTTCAGGTGGCAATATCATTCTTCAAGATCCTGCTTCATGTCTCTAGGCCAAACACAGGAAGTGTCTGAAGTGCCACTGAAATGTTAGGCAACCAATTATGAGGTTTTTGGATACTGATATAGTCATAGACATTGTTTATGAAAAACTTTCCTTTTATGTTATCATATCAAAGTTATAAATGGTTAGAAAACCTTACAGTAAATTTTCTTGTGTCTCATTGGATACAAACCTATATATATATATATATATATATATATATATATATATATATATATAGGTCATGCCAGCTTTTGGAGTTAAAGAAAGTGTTCAGATATATAGGCACATACTACACAATCATCATTGTAAAACCTATTCTTTGCACTATGTTTGTCATCTAACTTTCTGCATCTTGTAGGTGATATATTGTTGATTGTTGGAATTGTATAACATGGGAGAATTTCCCTCAATTTGAGTTGGCTTTGATACTCTGTGCAGGGTTGGCACCTTGCAAGAAATATTAGCTGGTAATGAGTTACTACGCTTGACCAAGGTTTGCAATATTTTTATAATTGATTTTTGCAAGAATTGATTTTATGTTGGTTGTTTTATATTTAATTTATTCTTTATAGTAAAAATTTAGTGTATTTACGGTGATGACAGTGTTAGTTTAAGGCCATGTGTTTGCTTTGTAATTTTGACAGTAAAATGGTATTGATTTTCATGCTTCGGAATTCATGATTTGCAACAACCAAATATGACAAGATTTCCTCCTTTAGTGTCTACTTTTATTAAATTTGCATGATTTCCAATTGAGTTAGTCTCAAACATGTTTAGAAAGGTTTGGGTAGTCCTGACGGGGTCTATGAATGATAAAAGTTTTAAAAAAAGTTGGCTCAAAGCTTTTAATTTTTTTTAAGTAATCATTGTATAGTGCGTATTTATTTTTTAAAAAAGTATTATTATGATTATAACTCTAAATTATAAACGTAATTCCATACACTTTTTGTTTAAAAAAATTACTTCTATATAATTTCATTGATTATGATTATATTATTTACTTAATAAAGAGATATTTATATTCTAAATTAAAATAACTTT
Source organism: Sesbania bispinosa (assembly GCA_026901365.1). Lineage (NCBI taxonomy): Eukaryota > Viridiplantae > Streptophyta > Magnoliopsida > Fabales > Fabaceae > Sesbania > Sesbania bispinosa. Next base: position 1,145,816 of record QLOH01000205.1, read on the forward strand.
TCTCTTAATCATAGAATAATATTACTATTTTTTTATAATCTTACAGCACTAGCTTCACATGGTGGATCCTATGTCTCTGCTTCATGCATGAAGTTTTTTCTTCTAACAGTTGTTTTTAATCTAAGAAACCACATGCATATAGACATATACTATAATAGTACTTACTGGTTAGGAAAAAACCAACATGTGTTAGGTGTTGTTTGTGTGTATTGCTCTTTTTGTAAATTCTTCATTCACTGTTTGTGATCTTTGTAATGGGTTGTAGTACATTTGTATTAATTTTAATTCATTTCATTTTGCTTAATAAAAAATAGATTTATATGCAGTAGCAAATGGCCTTCATGATCTTCTTATTTAGCATGTTTTTTGATTCATTAGTCAGTATTATATTTCTATATTAAGTATATATACTTTTAGTTTGTCTATTATATTTTATAATCAATATATCAACCTCCGTTGAGGTGGTAATATGTAGCTTAACTATCAAGCATTTAAATTTATTATTATAAAGTAAACCGATAAATTAAAGTATATCTAATTTGATACACATTGAAAATATTTTGTATATTTTATTTTTATCAATTTAGTACTTGATGTTTATGGTTGTTATTAGGAATTTAGGATATTTATGAATATTTATCTTCAATTATAGGTTTTTAATGATTTGTGATAAAAAAGGCTATAAGCAATTCCCTCTCTAAAAATCTAATCTTGGAATTTAGAGAGGGAAAAAATCCCTCTCCAATTTAGAAATGTTTCAAGGGACATAATTCCCTCTCTAACTAGTGACGGAAACCTCGCTAATAATTGCTAATTAGAGAAGGAAATTTTCCTCACCAAGAGGGAGGGAAACGGTTTCCCTCGCTAATTAGTGACAGAAAATTCCCTCTCTAATTAGAGAAGGAAAACATTCCGTCACAAATAGCGACGGAATGATACATTCATCCATTAGGAAATTTTGTGACGGAATTTCAACTTTTAGCGAGGGAATATTTCTCTCGCTATTTGCGACGTATTTCTAAATTACGTCACAAAAATTTAGTGACGCCACTTTTAGTGACGGATTCCAAATCCGTCACAAATTCCTTCGCAAAAAATTTTGCGAGGGATTTTCATTATTTAGCGAGGGATTTCTCCCCTCGCTAATTTCCAATTTTTTAGTAGTGCAAGACTCATTAAACTATTGTCCTATAGACCTACCCCTAAGATAGGTACTAACATGTTTGGAAAACCATCCCAAACTTACATTTACTCATCCCAATATAAATTTCTACATCCTAAAGCAAGTTTTTTTAAAAGCAATATTATCTCTTGCATTTGAGCAAACATATGTTTAAGAGAATAGAAACTAATAAAACAAACTAGGATAAATCTCAGCGTACCGCAAACAGTACGCATGCATTTTTACCGCACGTACTGTTTGCAATTTTGTATATTAAAAAATAAAAAAAAACAAGACAAAACATGTATAGGGGCAGTGCGGTGTATTTGGTGTATGCACTGTGCTGTGGTACATTTATCACTCCTCAACAAACTATAAACATTTGCCTGTTGCCTCTTATTTCATTACGTATAACTTATATCTATAACTTCAGATAAATGCCTGTTTGTTTTAAATTCTAACAAGACAAAACCACGGTTTTGCAGGATTGATTTTAAATCACTTCCATCCAAAGTACTTCGTAAAGCGTGCATCATCCATCTCAACCATCCATTTCTAAAATCAATTTTACTCAACTGTAAACCAAACAAAAGACGTATAGAATTCAGTATAACCATATTATCCTATTTATGAGTATTGTTATTTATACAACAATACAACATAGAGAAAGAAAGAAAGAAAATAGAGAAATGTGAGATGTGATAGATAATATGATAAAAAGAGATGAAAAAAAATGTTCTATGAATTGTTATATATTTTATATTGTATGATAAAAAAAATACTCATATTATCCTATTTATGAGTATTGTTATTTTATATTGTTCTATGAAAAAAAAATGCAGCATCTCCTTCAGCAGCCACATCCTGTCCACACTCCACAACAATACACACAGAACCTCGCCCAACAGCTCCCTCAACCTTCACCAACTCACCATCGCATGATCAACTTGTCAATGCTACCACCCCCACATCGTCTCATCACCCAACCAATTGCTCTGCCACTCCTCCAGTCATCGCCCGCCTCCCTCCAAGTTGCCATGGACGACGCAGTTTTGTCAGTTTTTCTTATTCCTTTTTCCTCTCTCCTTCTTCGCAAAAAACCACTCTCATTGGGTCCTGGTTTTGTTCCACAACCTCTGAACTCTGATTTTCTCTTCTGCTCCCTGGTTTTTTGTCCCACATTATGCAATACTAATGTTGATCTTCATTTTCTTTTGTTTGATATAAATTTTCTGTGTACATAAAAAATGAGTTAAACCAAGACTTTGTCATCTATTTGAGTTTATAACTACTATATTAGTTCCCAAGTAAGCAGTGTTAAAATTTGGGGATAATCAAGGTGGAAAGGATTATTAGTTGTTGTATAGTTTTGATATTATGTATAAAATAAACTCATATTTATACATTATAAGCGCCTTTCAAATTGCATAATATCTCATTGTCTCCTTAGTTCTACAGAATTTATTAGTTCATATTTTTAAATTTACACTAGGCATTGTCATGTATACATTTAAAGTTCGTATAATGCAACTTTTAGTTTTAATGTTTTAGAGTTTGCACTCTGAATTTTAGCTTAAGTGTAGGATGGAAGCACTGCATTGATATATTGAAGAGGATTGACCATTCCTTTATCAGTGTTTTGTAACTTGAGGCAGTAGTTTGGGTCAATAAAATTAGTCCATCTTACTTATAGTTTTGAATGGGGGTGAAGGTGGACGTGGGTGAAGGTGAACGATAGAGAGAGAGAGAGGTAGTTATAGGGGGAGGGGAGAAGAAGGAGAAACTGGTGGGGGTGGTTTTTCTGGCTGTTTATGACCGTCAGGAAAAACTATAATGGACACTTCAAAAAAGAAAGAACATGCCATGTCAGCCCTGACACACGCCAATTTAAAATAGAGACTAATTGCAAACAAAAAAATTTTGGGAGGATGTTTTAATAAAATTTTTTTACAGGGATTAAAAATAAAATTCGTTAATTTTACAGGGACTAAAAACATATTTTATTATTTTTGTTATAATTTAGTCGCTATATATATCTAGAGAAGAAATAAATATTGAAATTATGCTTGCTATTGCCATATATCCAATATCCACACTCTAAAGAATTTAACTCACATTTTTCATCTCAATTAACATTTGAGAACGTGTTCTCATCTATGCAACTAAAAATATTTGTTTAAAAATTCATATATGGAGACTCATATATTCGCACTGAAACTTTTTTCATGGAAATGATTTATTGGGTTGGCAGTCTGCAAAGGCGTTGGAGGTGCAATATATGTTTTAATATAAATTATGCAAGATTTAACGGTTTATATATATTTGATAAGGCAACGAATAAAAGCCTAAAGGCATTGCTGCATGCGTAATTATAAGTATAGAAAATGAAGGTATTCAACCGTGCAAAATGTGAAGAGCATAATAGTTTTTTTAGCAAAGATGTGTAAACATTACACCGCAGATTTTTTATTATAACCAATTTTGGACTGAATCTAACAAAAGAAGATTTTAGGAGCTGGTTAGCTACGGACTAAGGCAAGTCCTCTTTCCAAACACAGCAATTCAACCAATTGGACCAACCAATTTGGTCCTGATTTTCATCATATATAACTATGGATTTGAGGCTGGCATGCATGAAATGAAAGTGAAGAAGCATCATGTGTTGAATTTAAACGACAATAGCCTAGATCAATTCAGATAGATACAAGATATAACATGTTCATAAAATGATTAGAAGGAATTGCGTACCCGGAATCAAAGAAGGATCCATGGTGTTTGTCTTGAACAGAGTGAGAGAATGCTGCTCTCTTTTCTGGCAGGACCTCAAAAGACAGAAAGGCGCAGAGAGCAGACTTGCTCTGTCATATGTCTTATATATATAAACTGACTAATGAGGTACTAGTTTATATCCATACCAGTAGAGACCAGGGACCTCTCAACAGGTTACTGAACAGTCCAACCCATTATAGACTATTCATCAGAACCCAATATGTATTATCCATAAATTAATAACAATGTGCAATACAATTGATATTAACAAATAATATAATTTATTGATTAATGTTAATCCATAATAATAACAAAATAGAGAATAATTATTATATAATAAAATTATATAAATATAACATTCTCCCACTTGGATAACATTAATTAATAAATTAATTATATCAATTACAACACAAGCACAAATATCAATCAAGAAACATAAACATGAATCACAAAGATAGTATCCGATAGGGATACATACCATATGCTTATATTCCATAAATAATGGATAACAAAAAATAAAATATAATAAATATGTGATCCCAAAATGGTTCAAGCATTTTTATATGCTAAAAGAGATGGAATGAAAATGACGTCATTGATAAATTTACATCTCATGAAAACCATAATAATATATAAAATGTAAATTTCAGACTCCCACTAACTCAATACATCAAAAGACTTAACCACACCCATATGAGTTACATGATTTTGAAAAACTCCAATAGCTAAGTCTTTAGTCAGCAGATCTGCTAACATATTTTCTGTAGCAATATGCTCAATCTGAGTATGAAAATCCAAAACTTTCTCTCTAACAAACAGAAATTTTATATCAAAATGCTTTGAGCGAGTAGAACTTCTGTTGTTTTGAGAGAAATGCACAGCAGCCGTATTGTCGCAATATATCACAAGTGGCTTAGAAATACTTTCAACAATATGAAAGCTAGAAATCAAATTTTTAAGCCACACATCTTGACAAGTAGCCTCACAACAAGCGACATACTCTGCCTCCATGGTAGAAGTAGTTGTAAGAGTTTGTTTAACACTCTTCCAAGAAATAGTTCCTCTTGCCATCATAAAAAAAAAAAACAAATCCGAAAGTAGATTTTCGGTCGTCAGGACAACCAACAAAATCAGAATCAGAATAACCAATGACCTGAAGTTGATCAGACTTCTAATAGGTCAACATGTGATCCTTGGTTCCCTGCAAATATCTAAAGACTTTTTTTAACGGCTTTCCAATGACCCAAACCCGGGTCGCTCAAGTATCTCCCTAAAGCATTAACAGCAAAAGCAATATTGGGACGAGTACAAACTTGAGCATACAACAAACTACCAACAGTGGAAGCATATGAGACTTTTTCCATTTCAACTCTATTATTATCATTTCGAGGACGTTGAAATTTAGAGAGTTTGTCACCTTTTGAACAGGTGCAGCACATAGGGAGCAAGAATGCATGTTAAACCGTTTGGATTTTATCAATATCTCCTTTCTGAGACAATCCAAGAATGCCACGTGACCTATCACAAAAAAACTGAATGCCTAGAACAATAGAGGCATCACCAAGGTCCTTCATATCAAAATGGCTATTTAACATAAATTTTGTCTCAGTCAAAAGTTCAACACTGCTACTAGCAAGGAGAATATCATCAACATATAAGACAAGAATGATGAAATGACTCCCACTATCTTAAATTCTATGAGAGATATGATCAGAAAAATAAACTTAAAACATATCTCAGAAAATGAGCAAATACAAATCAAACTCCTACTAACCCAAAACACCAAAAGACTTATACAAACACACATGAGTTATGAAAACTCTAATAATCAAGTCTTTGGTTAGTGGATCTACTAAAATGCTCAACACACGTGATAGTTGCTGTTAATGTCTATTCGACACTAATCCAAAATAGCTCATTTCACCATCACAATAGGCCACAAAACCGACATTATCCATGTGAGTATAAGTGCACACAATAGCCCAGTATCAAGAGTAATTAAATAAGGAAACAACCCAATAACAAAAGTAATTACATATGGGCAAAATCAAGAATGCTCGAAAACAGTTGACATATTTAATTAATCTGAGTTTTACTAAATAAGTGACTATGCATGTTCAAATAGAATAAATAAATTTAACAAATCTCCTACTTGAACAACATAGACACTTAGTTTAATCAAATAAAACTCGAGATTAATATAGACAAAAAATGTCAATAATGAGCAAGCACTTATAGCAATTGGTTCAAACAAAATAATACAAGTACCTTAACAATGCAGAAAATCATACTCGATAGGAGTACTCATATCATACATGCAAGATACTCATACATCTTAACCTTATGAAATGTGGAATATCAGTTAAATAAAATTACAACAAAGTTGCATAATAAAATAATTAAAGTGTCTTTCATAACACAATGGCCAAAATAATAATAATAACATAGTCCACATAAACTCAAGTGCCTATAATAGCCCAATAACAAATAATAAAAAATAATTACATATGGGCATAACCCAATAACCAAAGTAATTACAAAATGGCCATACAAAATGGCATCAATGAGTAAGCACTTTATTGGTCCAAATAATAAGATTTACAAGCATCTTATTGATCCAAGAAATCATACTCGATAGGAGTATTAATTTCATATAAGATACTTATAAATATGTGACCTTATAAAATGTGGAATGTTGGTCAAAAGAGAAGCACAATAAAATCGCAAGCCAAATGTGCAATACCAACAAAATAACCTTAGCGTACACTTAATGTGCCTTACTGAGATTCAATAAAATTGCACATAATAATATATATATCAATAATTTGTGCACAAGAATATATCTTACTAATACGGAATGAGACTTCTTCCCAAAATCTCTAAGAGCGTGTCATATGATTAAGCGTGCATAATAACATATGACAACCAAAACAGCTCAAAAATAATATTTTAATATAAAAGTGCACACAAGAACATATAACAATGCTATTGTCTCAAGACAAACAATTGTGTGTACTCCCACTAATCCAAAATAATATGATATAATTAGGATTTTCATTAGAGTCAGATAATATTAAAATACTCTAATGTTATAATATCTAATAGTGGGATTATAATTTTGCTAAGGTACTCATTATAAGTCTAAAACTCACAATTTTTCTCTTTTCAAAATTTGATATTAGAGAGAAACATATTAAAGCAAAGTCAACAGAAATGGTTACATAAAAGAATATGTAACTCAACATAAAACCTTAATAATGGTTTTGCAAAGGAGTTTCATAGTTAACCATATACTTTACTTACAAAATGAAGGAAATTATAAATGTCCACTTGTCATTTCAAAACAGAAAATCTTCTTAAAAAATATTGTAACACGTAATTTTATAAAATATGATGGCTATTTGAAAATTGCCAACATATGGGTGAAATTATAATCTCTAACATAGTTCAAAATGAGATCATAGAAAAAATTCAACAACTCACACTCATGATTCAAGTGTTACAATTTAAATAATAACAAAACGCATTTTAGCGGAAGCGGAAGCAAACAAGACCCTTGACTATTATTGAGGATACAATAAAGGAGTTAAGAAGTCTTTAACTCTCACTGTTCTCATAATTATAAAATTAAAGGATAACAATATTGTATTATATACAAAATTTATCCATACATATATATATATATCCCAAAATAGTTTAACATACTATTGATGATAAGGAAGACTAATGGTATGTAATAGAGAAATTAATCTCTTCCAACAATAACAAATAATTTGGGACATCTAACATATTGTCTGGTATAATTAATTACCCATAATATAAGACAATAATAGGGAGTTTAACTATAATGTTCTCAAAGAGACTTAACAAACAATATCCTCAATATAAAGTCTTGACAATATGAAAGTAGTTATTGCATTACTACTATCTTGCTTGACAAAATCATAACATAATATATGTTGATTTCTCCCACTTGATAGAGAAAAGTATTTTAAAGATAATATAATATGAAAATCATATAAAATATTATTTTCTCTATCACACAATGATTATGTCAAGTAATACAATACCGATAAGGTATGTCCATGACCTACACAATTCAATTCAACTTATTTCAATAAAATAATTTACTAAATTTAGGTCCTATCAAAATATTGACAGAAATGGGCATAGAGGCTAACACCAAAATATAACAAAGAAACATTTAATATGCATAATATTTTATGCTAACACAAAATTAATTAAATGAATCTGTGTGTATAGCCAAAATAATAAGATGCCCATTAACCAAAATTTCTTATTGACAATGATCCCGCCTAAGGGTCCCGAATCACAATAACTAAGAAATAATAAATGATACAATATATAATTCTCATGTCCCAAAACAAAATTCTAATACCGATAGGGTACTAAAATAAAAATTTGACATGAGTTAAACACCAATATATATATTGCATAAAAAACAAATCACATTAATAACAACACACCGATAGGGTATAATTATTATTAGTTCAATATAAATATAATTCAAAATAACTAATTTCCATAAATTTTTGCATAATTGTACCCACGATAGGTGAGCTCACAATTATACAAAATATAAGAATCATGCCAAACATAATTTAGTTAAATAAATTGCATGATTAACAAACTATATGTATTATAAATACATAATATATGATTTCAAAATGGCCAAAATAATTTCATAACATTGACTCAATATTAGAGAGAGTGAGATATACCAAAAACTCTCTAATAATATATGAAATATACACAAAAAATTTCAGGCCAAAATTCTGAGAGTAGCATTTTCAAAATTATAAATTACTCTCAAAATAATTAAAATAAATACCTCCAGGTATCCAAAAAATTATAAAAAATATACCAAAAAAAACAAAAAATTAATTATTTAATTTTTGGTATAAAAAATAAAATTTTTCGGGCCACAAACCACAGCTCACGCGCCCCCATGCGCCTGGCCCCGCGAGTGGGCAGGCGCGTGCACAACTGTTCATCGTCTTCCTCGACCAGCAGCAAGTGAAGCGGGTCACTCGACCCGCGAACAAGACCCGAATTAAACAACCATTTTAGCCCACGACAGACGGCGATTTTCCGGCCACAGAGGCGCGACGGCGCGGCGGAAAGAAGCCCCAAATCAATTTCATCGATCAACTTCTCGATTTTGAGCAATTTCAGATCGAAAAACGTTTGGCAATTTCGTTCGCGCGCTGCAGTTACGGTTTGATCGTAGCATTTTTCGGCGACGATAGGCCGCGATTTTCCGGCCACAGGGCCGCCTCTTCACGGCGGTCTAAAGCCCCAACTCAATTTCCGGAATAATCACCACATATACGTGCAATTAAAGATCGAAAAAATGGGGTTTTGAGAGTTCGAACCCGCGAAAAAAAGAACGAAAAAATCTCCAGACTCTTCAAACATTTCATTCTCATAAAATGCAGATTCATTCAAGTTACATAGTTGAACAAAAGCCCCAAAATAATTTTGAAAATGATTGGCTCAATTGTGAGACCAAAAACTGGGTTTAAAGGTTCTAACCCGAGAAGAAAACTGTCAAATTCTCACAAAATACACAACAAAATCGCACCAAAATTTTACTTATGATTCAAAATTGTATGGGTAACAAAACCCCTAAATCAATTTAATGTTTCGAAAGCCAAAAACGAGAATCAAAATTTCGAGCGTTTCGCGAAACAGAGAAGAAAAAATGATTCTGAAATTCGAAATATCCTTCACAATATTAACACAATACGACAGATATCCAACAATAAAAAATCCCTAAATTTTATGCACTATTTATCAATATAAATTTAGGGTTCATAGGATATTAATTCTAACCCAAAACAACCATAATCTGTATCTATAAGGCTTTGATACCAATTGTTGAATTTAAACGACAATAGCCTAGATCAATTCAGATAGATACAAGATATAGCATGTTCATAAAATGATTAGAAGGAATTGCGTACCCAGAATCAGAGAAGGATCCATGGTGTTTGTCTTGAACAGAGTGAGAGAATGCTGCTCTCTTTTCTGGCAGGACCTCAAAAGACAGAAAGGCGCAGAGAGCAGACTTGCTCTGTCATATGTCTTATATATAAACTGACTAAAGGTACCAGTTTATATCCATACTAGTAGAGACCAGGGACCTCTCAACAGGTTACTGAACAGTCCAACCCATTACGGACTATTCATCAGAACCCAATATGTATTATCCATAAATTAATAACAATGTGCAATACAATTGATATTAACAAATAATATAATTTATTGATTAATGTTAATCCATAATAATAACAAAATAGAGAATAATTATTATATAATAAAATTATATAAATATAACATCATGAACCGGAATTCGTAACATAAAATTGTTAGAGATAACGTATAAGAAAAAAATTTAAATTAGGAAGAATATTTTAGTAACACAATCTATAAATTATAAACTATTTCTCCTTCTGCCATTTTAAAGGGGAAGCAAAACTAAGAAGATCAAGCAAGATTTTTAAGTCACTATATTATTATAACTCTCATTCCCTTCAAAGTCTCACCTCACCACACCTCAATCCAAATCCAAACATCATGCAACACAATCACTTCAAAAGAGGTTCACGTTATATATTGTCTAAATTAAATAACGTGAGTCTAATTAACCCACGTATCATTCAGTTGATTCAAATGAAACATTGATAATATATGTACGATAACTTTGCAACATGTCAACCTAGTTAGTTACATATTGAAAATTAACAAACATTCAAGTTTTGAAATACAAAGTTGGTCGGATCTCAAGTCATCAGCCATATAGTCTTGTCTTTGAAGTACCAAGAAATGATTCATTATTCATCATCATCATTTTCAACGGCAAGAGCCGTTTGTTTGCAAATAGGGCAGTTGTTCCTCAGCACCAGCCATTGTTTGATGCAAGAAAGGTGATATTTGTGCCCACAATCCAGTCTCCCAAGTTGTTCTCCATTCACATACTCCTCCTAACAATGTTTACAAATATATATTATTAAACAAATATAATTAAAAAGAAGAGGTATATATAGCTAGCTAGCTAGATCCATCGTGAGATCATGTGTGTTCATACATAGTGTCTAAAATGGAAGTATATATATAAAGGAATAGAGATGATTAATTTGTTAGCACACAGTAGTAGAAATAATGTTAAGAGAAAAACAGAAATTAAATTCCCAAAGTAAAAAAATAGAAAAAAAACCCATGTATTTAGCTAACTTTTCAAATTCCCAGTCGATTTATTATATACTCACTCTCAAATGAATGAACACACACACACACACACACATGTACACACTTGGTCTCACCTGACATATTGAACATATCTCATTTTCTAATGTATCTTGATTCTCAGGAGCAGATTGGACAACTTCTTGTCCAATATGGCTCATAATTTGCTCTTCTGTCAATCCATCCATAAAGCCCTGATCATTCTCCAGAGCCTCCAAAATCTGTAGATTCAAATCATTATCTTCGGAGCAACAATTTATATATAATCAGAAATAAATGACACACAAGCCAAAATAGGTAGCATAAAAATATGTGTTTTAAAATGAATGACTTTGTAATATCAGATAAATAATTTAATTGTAAGAGAATTATATTATGTGTATTTGAGTGAAAATCTACCTCTAACTGCAAAAGGCCGTTGTCTCGCATGTAATCTAGGACGTTGAAAACCTAGTACATAACGAAATTTGAAAGCATGAATATATATATAGAAGTAAATTAATTAATTAATTAATTAATTAGAAAGTAAAATTACCTCATCCCTGAGCTGCCTGTAGCGTTGGTTCTGAGCCATTAACCTCAACCATCCACTAGGAAAGTTGTTGTTGATCTGTGTTAGGGTGGAACTAGTTTGGCGAGTCCGTAGAGACGCAGGGAAGGCGTGGCTGTGATTAGCAGCAGGTGGCGGCATCATTACATATTGTTCTTCCACGTTTACCCTACGGAACCATCCATTTGGATTTGGTACTTGCAATGGACGATTGGGAATAGTACTAGGCCCAGGAGTACTATTTCCATTTCCAATACGCAATCCAAATTGAGGAGGAGAACGCAGGTGATTAGGAATGCTTCCCATTGTAGTTGCAGTAGCAGGAGCAGGTATAGTTAAAGGAGGAGGCCTCAACATTCTACTAGACCAAGGGTAGCCTTGTTGAACTTGATAGAAAAGAGGCACGTGCTCCACAGAAACCACCGAGTAAACCAAACAAGGTGGAGAAGCAGGTGGTTGGTTTGCGAACGGAAGATGAACCTCATAAGGATCATAATTTATAAACGTCGGGGTTGGCACAAAAGTAGTATGTGGTTCTTGGTTTGCAACTTGTTCAGCTGCAGAAGAGACCATTGCACTCGCACTTTCAGTACCTACACCAACATTCATAGGAAGACCACCTAATGGTGTGTTTGTGTTGTTGGCTTCTTCAACTCTGTGTCTGGGGATTCTTCCCCCTCCTGCATTGCTTGAACCTTCACCGATTGTTAAAGGATGGTCAGATCTTCTCTTGAAAGGCAAGCTCATCATGTCCTCCCCACCAACACCACCCCGTCCCTCCTCCTCTTCTTCTTCCATTACTTCACCAGTACTCTGCTCATTTTCATGGGATGAACTGCCACCACTATTTACTTCATGTTCTCCAGTGGAGTGTATCTCAACAACAGCCCCTTGAGTAGTTAGAGTTGGAGATACAGTACGAGTATTAGTATTCGTTCCAGGAGTCAACTGATCCAGGAGAATAGTTGTACCAAAAAGCCTTCCAGGGAAGCTTGGACCACTACTGCTAATAGGGAGTGAGCTCATTGGAGATGAAACATTCATTCCCATTGATTCAGAAATGGTATTATTCAGAGCAGTCTCTTCAAGTGGGTGAATAGTTATCCCTGGGACTATTGGGACCTCCCATTGATGATCACTTGATCCATTGCTAGAAAGCATTCTAAAAATGGATGATCCGTTAGATTCATGGTTGTTGTTCTGCCAGTTTGCACTGTGGTTGAATTGACTCATCTGTCATACCAACAACATAAACATAACTAGTGTCAGATTAATTATATTCTATATATGCATTCACTCACTGTAAGCTATGATATTATCTTTCAAAAACCCTTGAATTCCCAATTGCTCACGAGGGTATTGCATCCTTCTCCATCTCACCTGTCACACACATTCTCCTTTTCACACAAGGAAAAATTATTAACCCGAATAAATAAAAAACTCTTTTTCATTTCTTGAATTACAAATACATAGTATATGTGCATTTTCAATTTACCAATTTGTTAATTGGCTCAACGAATGAGATTTTCATTGTTAGTTCAATATTTTTTTATTTTAAAATTTTGCATTTTTATAAAAGGAAAAAAACTTTCTGTATAAGGAAGTAACTCATTCTATTTTAAATGTGCCACATTATTTTTAAATAAAAATGGAAATATATATTCAAGGTTTAGTTTTAAATAATAATAATTTCTATGCCAAAAAATGAAAAAATTATCTTTTAAAAATGATTTAGTAATATATTTATTTAATAAATATGAAAAATAAATTTACGACCAACATTTCAAACCCTAAGAAAAATAAGAATTGGAGAATTAAAAGGGTGAGAAATGGAGGAAATTTACTGGATATTTCTTATGAGAGAAAGTAAAGGGAAACAGAGATCTCTCTCCTTTCATTTGAGTAAGAATTAAGAGAAAAAAATAAATTTACACGTTTTTCAAATTTACTGATATACCTGTATTTTTTCAAATGGATCACGGAAATGATGGATTGCTATTGTCAGAAAATCAAAGACCGACTTCATTTTACCCATAAACAATTTTGTAAAACCTAGTTTAAAGAAAATCAATTATCCAACATGCACAATTTGATTGTGTGTAAAATCCGAACAGATCTACACTAACTTTGAGTTACATTAACAAAAAATCAAGCATATATGCACAATTTCTTCTTTTTCATAACCATAAAAATCAACCAGAACCGCAAGTAATTGAGTACGAAACACATATGCAATTGATTGTTTTCACAAATTGTATCTGTATAAGCATCAATAAATTCACTCACCACAAGTTTCTCCCACTTAGTCTTACCGCCACTAATTCTTCAACCTGCGTCGCTCACCACCTGTTTCCGATCCATCACTCAGTCTTGACACCCGATCGTGTTTCCGCTGCACCAAAGACGAATGAGGGTCTCTATTAATATTTCTATAAAATAAAATTAGGGTAAAGAGGGTAAATGTGTCAAAGTAGAAAAGTAACCTCCCCTTTCCTTATTTTCTTTACAAATACTGAGAAGTTGAAATCTTGTTGTGGGGCTCATAAGATAAAATTAACTCTCTCACTACATTTATTGTTCTGTACCAAACGAGGGTTAACCAACATTTGTCCTATTTCCCTCCCTTCCCACTCTCTCTTACATATTTCTACACTACTAAACAATGTGTAAATATTTAAAAGGATATTGATTAAAATCTGTCTTCTTTAAAGTAGAAGAGTAGAAAGTATAGTTATTGATTGAAAATTCAATGTTCACGAGATAATGATCATATAAAAAAGGATTTAATTGATTTACACTGTCGGCGTAAAAGTTTTTTTACACATACTTCTAATGGTGTGTCGCCATATCATTTAATGAATATTACATCTGATGTGTTATTAAATTCAATAAATGGTGTGACAACACATCGTTGGATTTTTGTATAAAACTTCTTTACACAAACAATATATATATAGAGAGAGAGTCAGGATCCATTGGCACCAGGTGTCAAAATTGTAGAGATACATCACTTAATAACTTTTTGTAAAATGTGAATTTGACCAATCTAACCGTTGAATTATATTATATTACCTTCATGATCATGTATATCAAATTTCAGAAAAATTTGAAATTCGTAGGTATGTTATCCAACAGTGGTATTTTACTTATATTTTAAAAACATATTATACGTTAAAATAAATTAGTTTGATGAAGTATCAATTACTTTTCGATTTTTATGAAATTTTATAAGCTTGATCTACTTTATAAGAACTTTCAATTCAACGATTGGATTGGTCAAATTCACATTTTACAAAAAGTTACTAAGTGATGTAACTCTACAAATTTGACACCTGGTGTCTACGGATCCTAACTCATATATATATATATAATAAGAAAATATGTATAATAAATTATGACATCGTATATTTAATAACAATGTTTGCTTTTATTTAATATCTTTAAATTTAATGACTTCAACATCTTTTCAAAGTGAGCTTATTTATTAAGTCATTTATTATTTATTACATCTCTAGATGAACTTTTACTTTTTTAAAATAGCTTGTTATTTAAAATTTTCAAATTCAAATAAATGGCACTTAATTTTTCTAAATCCTATAAAAATATTTGAGTCACTACACGAAAAAAGCATATGAGCGAAGGAACAATTCCTTGCTTGAGAGGGATTCGCGACAAATTACCTATTGCAAATTTATAATTATTTTCTTTACAAAATTTATTTTATTTATAATTTTTTAATGTTGAAATTACACCTAAAAGACATATTTGACTAATCACCTATAGCAAATCAAAATACTCATTTCAATGAGTCTAATAATTAAGTCTTACAAAACAACTCAAATCTTATAAATCGAAATTTCCATAGCATAAGTCTCAAGTCATAACATACCAAATCAAAATACTCAATACAAGTCTTATACGTCATAACATACCAAAAACAAAATACTCAACATAAGTCTTACAAAAAGATAAATATAAAGCACAATCAAATCAACCCTAAACTAGCAGCATCATAATCATTATCTATCCTAAAGTTGTGCGTTTTTAAGGCAAGCAATATCTCTATCCTAAAGAATTTCATTTGTGCTTGCATTTGCGCCTGAATTTGTGCCTCCATGAAAGAAGTTAATGCAACATTTATAGTTGTAGTAATGTTTTCATTTGTCATTGGTGTAGGATGTGTAGAAAGACCTATGACCTCTAAAGATGAAGCATGGGTAGAACCAAGGATGTCAATATCTAAGTTGCGACCTATGTTATGGACTTTACTCTTCTGGTTTTCATAATCAACTGTAGGATGGGTCGAACTATATATATTCTCCATGTTTCTCTATCATAGCAGTTTCATATGATTCCTACAACTGTGATAGTGGCACACATACCTCTAACTGTGATATCACCTCTGGCCTTGCTTTAGATGCGATATGGTCGAGACAAAATGGGTGGGTCTTTAAGAGGACGTGGTAGAATGCCCTAAGTGTCCTCTATATATGGTCCAACACCTTTGTGAAAAGGTATGTACTACATGAACTTTGGATGTTAAGACTAAAAGGAGCATTTGTGTGGCTAAGCACCAAATGTAGCTACATCACTTAAACTCTAAATGAATTTTTGCGCTTTCCCTATAAATATCAAAGGTTGAAATATCAAAGTTTCATATTTATCTACCATCGAAACATTGAAATTAATTTCAAGTGCACCTCATTACCTTCATTTCCTCAAAAAAATGCATAGCATCATCCAACTTGTCACTCTCGACGCATGCTAAAATTAGTGTACAACGGAGATTGGGCGCAATAACCCTAAACTTACCTGAGATTGGGCGCGATAGAGGAGTAAACACCACCTCCAGAGACAGCGACGCGGCAGAGGCAGCAAGCACTAACGACGAACACAACAAGCTCGAACAACGGAGACGGCGACGCAACACAGTTGCAGTAGGCGGCGCAACACAGTTGCAGCAGGCGGCACAACAAACTCGCAGGAGAAGGCGGCTCGACACAACAAGCTCGCAAGCGTGGTAAAAACCCAAATCTGACATAGTGTGTGGTAGACGAAGAACAGAAGCGCTAAGAAGGCACAACGAAGGAAAAACTGAAGCAAAAAGGTGGCGATGGGGAGGAAGAACTCAGCCACCAGCCGCAAGGTAGAACTCAGCCGAAAGGAAACACACAGATGCACGGAGAAGAAAAGGGCTGCGAAGGAATAGTTAGGGCATGGAAGAATGTGAAAAAAATAGAGGGAATGAGTAAAAAGAATGCGGGAAATGATTAAGGAAGGTTATAAACTTCCTCAGTAAAGAATTAAATCTCCCGCTATTATCATCATTTTAGACCGCACATGGAAACACGATAAATCATGTTAATTTGTGGGGGTTTTTAATAACCTCTGCAGAAACCCCTCCACCAAATAGCTTTTTTTTGTAGTGAATTAATAATTGATGCCCATACTTGGTCTTCAAATGACACCCATCCACCCCAATAAAGGGTCTACAACGAGCCAAAAATCCTTTCTTGCACCCATCCAAACATATATAATAACTTCCAAATTTAGGCGGCACCCCAGGACAAGGCCTATCTTGTTGGACTTCAAAGGAGATCAAACCTCTCAAGTTATAAGTGTTTTGGTTTTGTTGTAGATATTAAGAGCTTTATCTTTCAAATGCTTTTTGCGGTGCCAAACAAGTTTAAACAGATGTGGCACTTGTATTGGTTGTTTTAGATTTAGGCAATGTGAGTTGTTGATAATTGCTTGCTTTGATTGATTGATTGAATGCTAAATCATGCAAAGATGAGTTCATGTTTATGTTTTCAAGTTTGATTAGCTTGGTAACTAAATTACTCAACTAAGTAATGATTTGCCTCTGGTTTAATCGATTACTTCAGTTGGTAATGAACCCCAAGCTGACTCAAAGCTGAAAACTATCTGAATTCACAATCAGGACTGGAATAATCTATTACCTGATGGAAATAATCGATTACCTGATATAAAATAAAGATTATGAGAAACTTACGGACTGGAGTAATCGATTACCCAAGTAAATAATCGATTACCTCAGTAACTGCAGAATTCTGGACGTTTTTCCAACTGTTTTAACCAACTCCTAACCAACCTTGGGAGTTTAAATACTGTTGAAAAACTGTTTTAAAAAAAATAGAAAGCATAACAGTATAACGGAGATTTTTAGAACTGAAAAATAAAAAGAGAAAAATGAACCAAGATTTGTAAAAATACTCTCCAAGAAAAGGTGCCATTTTCCAGAATTCTCTGCACATCTCAAGAACTTTATGCATGATGGATAGCTACTTTTGAAGGATAATTCCGTGCTGAATATTAGAGTTTACACGCACAATCAGGTGCATTCTTTCCAAACTCGAATCCTTTCATATTTGTTTTGATTTGTGAAATCTCATTGAATAGGGTGTTCATAGAGATTTTGTATGATATCTCAAGAACAGGGTGTTCTGTGAGATTGTTTGTGAAATCTTGTGACGGGGTGTCATAAATAAGGTTGTTGTTCGAGTGGCGGGGTGTCACGGTTGAACATACTCTTGTGGGGTGCAAGAGAGAAACCTTTTGTTTGTTAGTAAGACTTTCTTTAGGATTGAATGTGCATGGTGTTTATAATTGCAATTCTATAGTGAAAGCTGATTTAGCGGTGTGCTAAGTCAACTGGATGTAGGCCTCATTATTGTGGATGAACCAGTATAAACGAACGTGTCACAATTCTCTATCCCTATCTCTTGAAATTGATATATTTCTTGAATATATGAATGTGATTCTTGAACTGTGAATTTACTGGAAATTGATTGAAAATTTCATGATATTGATCTGTATGTTGTTTGTGAAATTATAAGGAATTAAGTAATCAATTAGTAATCAATTACATACGGTAACTGACTGGGTAATTAATTACTGTTTGCAATTGGTAATCAATTACTGACTAACTGGTAATCCATTACCACAGAAACTTTGTAATCCGCTGCATAACTCAAATTACTTGTAAATTTGATTTCTATCTCTGATTTACAAACTACTATTTTGTTTTTAACAAAGTTTTGAAAAGGTAAAATTTAGAAGGAAAATTTAAAAAGGTACTTTGTGTAATTGTTTATTAAAAGCGAAAAGTTTTGTGAATCTATTCAACCCCCCCTTCTAGATTCCCTCAGGGACCAACAATTGGCATCAGAGCTAGAATCTTGAGAATTACTCAAGGTTTTAGCAAAGTTATTGCAATATGTCAGGGAATCAATTACCTTTTGCTGAAGGTGCCTCAATTAATAGACCACCTCTATTCTGTGGTGATAACTATCCCTTTTGGAAAGTCAGAATGAAAGTTTTTATGGAATCTGTTAATAGAGGTATCTGGCAAGCTGTGGTAACTGATTACAAGGTTCCTACTCATCTCATTAATGATTCCATTTGTGTTAAACCTTTTGATTTGTGGACTCAAGATGAAATCAAACGTGCTGAAAATGATTCTAAGGCTTTAAATATCATTCACTCTGCTTTAAATAGTGATGAATTTTTCAGGATTTTAGCATGCACTACAGCCAAAGAGGCGTGGGATCTCATCCAAATTAGTCATGAAGGAACACCTAAGGTCAGGAGAGCAAGGAAGAATCCACTTGTTCAAGAGTACAAAATGTTCAGAATGGTTCATGGAGAAACCATCATGGATGTGCAGAAACGCCTAACACACATAGTTAACCATCTAAAAGGTCTTGGGAAGTATTTGATGAAGAGGAGCTTAATGTGAAGATACTTAAGTCTCTTAACAGGAAGTGGCAGTCAACTGTAACAACAATTACCGAGTCTAAAAACTTGGTTGTCATGACGAGTGCAGAACTGTTTGGAAAATTGAGAGAGTATGAAATGGACATGATAAGAATGACGGAAGAAGAGCAAAAAGATAAGAAGGTCAAAGGATTGGCTCTAAAAATCAAGGAGCAGTCAAGTACTGATGAGTGCACTAACAATGAAGCATCAGAACCAGAAAATATGAATTTAATGGTGAATAAGTTTAAGAAATTTCTGAAAAAGAAAGGTGGCAAGAGCAAGCCATTCCAAGGAAGAAAACAGTCAAAGAAGGTTGAATCCTCCTCACCCAACTTCACTTGTTTCGAGTGTGGCAAGACTGGTCACATGAAGGCAGATTGTCCTACCTTGTCAAAGAAGCAAAGCACCGATTAGCCTAAATCAAAATTCCGAAATAGAAGAAAGAAGGCTTACATTGCTTGGGAAGACAACGCCTCAACCACTTCAAGTGATAGTGAAAGCGAACATGAAGCAAACCTTTGTCTCATGGCAAAGACTGACTCAGAAAGTGAGGTAAGTGATTCTGACTGTTCAGTAGACACAAATTTTGATCAATTGCAAGATGCTTTTATTGAATTGCATGATGAAGCTAAAAAGTTAAGTTTTTTCAATAATGTCTACAAAAAGAAAATCAAGTGGTTTGAAGCTAGAGAAAAGGACTTACAAAAGGAATTGGATAATTTGAAAATTGAAAATGAAAATTTGAAAAACTCTTCCTCTTGTAGTGTAGCTTCTACTTCTAGTTGTAAAACTTGTTTATTGCTTGGAGCTAAAATTGCCTATCTTACAAAAGCTCTATCTAATTTTACAATGGGAAGGGTCAACCTTGATGCTCTATTGGGAAGACAAAGATGCATAGTAGATAAAGCTGGAATTGGTTATAATTGTGTTGAAAAACAAAAGTCAAATAACCATTGTGTGAAATTTAGAAAAGCTTCTTATACACCATCCATTACTTGCAATTATTGTTTATATCAAGGTCATACATCTTATAATTGCATGATTAAGAAATTTGGAATTCCTAGTGGGAGGTACCTATGGATCCCCAAAGGAACATGTGGTGTTACTAATCCAAATGGACCCAAATCCATTTGGGTACCAAAATGAAATTCATTTTGTTTTGTAGGTGTGCCTAAAGGCAAATCAATCACTATGGTACTTGGATAGTGGATGCTCTAGGCACATGACAGGAGACAAAATCAAGTTTGTCTCACTACAAGCAAAAGAAGGAGGCTATGTTACCTATGGTGACAACAAAAAAGGTCGCATACTTGGCATTGGAAGTATTGGTAACAACTCTTCCATACTTATTGATGATGTGCTATTTGTTGATGGTCTAAAGTTTAAATCTTTTGAGCATTAGTCAAATGTGTGACAAAAATTATAAGATTTCCTTTGATGATGAGTGTTGTACAATTTGTAATGCATCTAAAAATATAATGTTTGTTGGTAAAAGGATGAAAAATATATATGTGCTTGACATAGAAAATACAACCTCAAACATTGCATGCTTAACCTCAAGAGATGATTTATCTTGGTTGTGGCATAGGAGAGTAGCACATATTAACCTTGAACAATTGAATAGGCTTTCTTCTAAGAAATTAGTTAAAGGGCTACCCAATTTTAAGTTCTTTAAGGAAGGTTTATGTGATTCATGTCAAAAGGGAAAACAGTCTAGGGCTATTTTTAAGTCAATAAAAATTGTTTCTACCTCTAGACCCCTTGAGCTTTTGCATATGGATCTTTTTGGACCTTCTCAAACTATAAGTATAGGTGGCAGTGTGTATGCTTTGGTGATTGTTGATGATTACTCTAGGTTTACTTGGATTGCATTTTTATCTGCTAAAAACAATGCCTTTAAAGCTTTTGTCAAAATTGCCAAAAGAATTCAAAATGAGAAAGAATTAAAAATTAAGTCTTTGAGAAATGATCATGG
Organism: Sesbania bispinosa; assembly: GCA_026901365.1. Classification (NCBI taxonomy): domain Eukaryota; kingdom Viridiplantae; phylum Streptophyta; class Magnoliopsida; order Fabales; family Fabaceae; genus Sesbania; species Sesbania bispinosa. The sequence goes on from QLOH01000205.1 coordinate 1,167,320, forward strand.
AGGTGAATTTAAGAATGATGAATTTGGAAAATTCTGTGATGATAATGGAATAGATCATAATTTTTCTACTTCTAGAACTCCTCAACAAAATGGAGCTGTGGAAAGGAAAAATAGATCATTGATTGAACTAGCAAGGACTATGCTTAATGAAAATGATTTACCTAAGTATTTTTGGGCTGATGCTGTGAATACTGCTTGCTATGTTCTCAATAGAATTTTAATTCGTCCCTTTCTTAAAAAGACCCCATATGAGCTTTTCAAAGGTAAGAAACCAAATATATCTCATTTAAAGGTATTTAGATGTAAATGCTTTATATTGAATAATAATAAAGACAATATTGGCAAATTTGATGCTAAATCTGATGAAGGAGTGTTTTTGGGATATTCTGCAACTAGTAAGGCATATAAAGTATTCAACAAGAAATTACTAAGTATAGAGGAATCTATTCATGTTGTATTTGATGAAACTAACCCCTATAAAAAGGGAAACTCTCTACATGATGAAGAAGATGCAGGTACAATGAATACACCACTAAGTCATAATGAGGAAAACATCGAATTCAAGGAAACCAATGATCCTAAGGAAGTACAAGCTTTACCAAAGGAGTGGAGGAAGCCCATGGATCTATCCTTGGAGATATTGAAAAGGGAGTTACCACTAGACATTCTCTTAATTTGTATTGTGAACATATGGCATTTGTTTCTCAAATTGAACCTTCATGTGTGGATGATGCTTTAAATGTTGAATATTGGTTGATGGCCATGCATGATGAGTTAAACCAATTTAAAAGAAATGATGTATGGGAACTTGTGCCTTATAACTCAAATATGAATGTCATAGGTACTAAGTGGATTTTTAGAAACAAACTTGATGAAACCGAAACTATAACTAGAAACAAGGCTAGATTGGTTGCTAAAGGATATAACCAACAAGAGGGTATAGATTTTGGTGAAACATATGCTCTTGTTGCTAGATTAGAAGCTGTTAGGCTACTTCTTGCATTTGCATGTGTTAATGATTTCAAATTATACCAAATGGATGTAAAAAGTGCCTTTCTAAATGGTTTCATTGATGAAGAAGTTTTTGTTTCTCAACCTCCTGGTTTTGTTGATAGTAAATTTCCTAACCATGTCTACAAGCTAAAGAAAGCCCTCTATGGACTTAAGCAAGCCCCAAGGCAATGGTATGAAATATTGAGTAAGTTTCTCTTGTCTCAACACTTTGAAAGAGGAAAAGTAGACAAAACCTTGTTTATATTGAAAACCTCCAATGATATCTTACTTGTACAAGTGTATATTGATGACATTATCTTTGGTTCATCTAACCACTCTCTTTGTGAGGACTTTGTCTTTACTCCAAAGTCACAGAACAGTAAAGATGGATAACATACCACTTTATTGTGACAACACGAGTGCAATTAGTTTGACAAGGAATCCTATCTTGCACTCAAGAACCAATAATATTGAAATCCGTCATCATTTCATAAAAGATCACGTTGAGAAGGGGGATTGCACTGTACAATTTGTGGATACAGATTCTCAACTAGCAGACATATTCACTAAACCGCTTCCAAGAGGAAGATTTTACAAGCTAAGGATATAGCTTGGTATACTTAGTGATAATCTATTTTACTTTGTTTATTAAGTTAAAATGTATGTGAAATTGTGTGCTTATGTTTGCATTACATGCATTAGAAGCATTGCATCATAAATTTTTTCATAAAAATTGCATTAAAAATGAATTTTCATACAATTTGTCACTGACATAATCGATTACCTATGCTCGGAATCGATTACCACAGGAAGCTTGAAATTCTGGTGAAAATCAAGCTCTCTGGAGTAATCGATTACCCTACAGAGTTAATCGATTACTGAGAAGATATGAGGCCTAGAAAACTTTTGGGATAATCGATTACCATACTGGGTTAATCATTTACCCTGAGTAAAAGGGGAAGTGTAGAATTGTAACTGGCACTGGGTTAATCGATTGCCCCTGTTAGGTAATCGATTACCTGCGTTACTGCAACCTTCGTGCCACTCAGATTGGCCAATGATGAAGCATAAAAGCTTCCTTCTTCTCTAAAAATCCATTCTTTCAAGAACCCTAAAACGCCCAAGCCTCAAAAAAATCCTCAAAACCTCTCAAATCTTGAACCAAAATTCTTCTTTCTACCCAAATCTTTCACTTCAATGGCGGATCCAAGCCAAAATAGAGGAAAAAGAGTGAAACACACAGTATCCAGTGAAGTATTTCGCCCAAAGCCCGCTCCAATAAGGAAAGGAAGTTCCTTAAAGAGAAAGGCAGATGATTCTCAACCTGGAGCCCTGGATTACAATCATCCATGGTTCTCAACAGAGTAACAAGCTACAACCTACTTCAGTTCTTTCGCAGGCAAGGAGTTGATCTCACCTAAGGTTCTCTCTTTTTCTTGGCTTGCTTATAATGGCTTTACCTTTCATAAAAATTTAGAATCTCAAGGATTAGGCAAATTTGTACAATTGAAAGGTAGATATTACCCTGATTTAGTAAAGGTTTTCTATGCTAATCTACATTTTGATGATAATGGGGATTTGTATTCTGAAGTAAAAAGGACAAAAATATGGTTGAATGAGGAATTGTTTAGACAAATAGCAGGGATCACTGCTGATGGTATTAGAATGAATCTTGAGGAATTTGACGAATTTGGAATTGAATATAACAAGCTTGAATTGTATAAATCAATGTTAGTCAATTGAAGTCAGTGGGAAGAGGAAAGAATTGTAAAAATAAATGAGAAGAAAAAGTTTGTTTTTAATACCGGGGGGATGAAGGCAGATGATAGGCTACTACACTATACACTAGCTTGGATTGTTGCAGCTAGGGGGAGCAATCATGCCCAAATTAGTGAGGAAGATATGATGTTAATCTGTGAAATTAAGAATGGGGTAAAGGTAAATTGGATGGACATAATTACTAACACTATGATGAAAACAAGAAGGCTTATTGATTATAAGTGCCCCTATGCTCTGTTTGTCTCTAAAATCATTGAGCATTGCGGAATTGACACTAATTCCGAATCTAGTGATCGTACTAGAGAGGCACATGACGTTAAGGACAAAGCCTTAAAGATGATGAAACTTGTAAAAACAAATCATGGTTGGCTTACAGAAAAAGAGGTTCATAATGAAGAAAATACTTCCGGGAATGCTGACAATGATGAAGAAACTGAAATTCCTAAAGCCAAGCCACTATCAGCCTTTGAACAAATGATTCTAAATAGACTCAATGATATCTCAGATTCTCAAAGGAGAAATCATCAAGAGTTGAAGGATAGCATTGAGGCTATATCTGAAAGGCTGGATCTCATGCAAGTTCCGTACCCCGAAGATTAGGAAGAGCTTCTCAAATCTGTCATTTTAATTTATGTTTTTCATGACAATTTGCATATTGGTCTGAACTTCTTAACAATATTTCTCTCCATGGTTGGATGTTTTTCTGTGAACAAATTTCCATTTATAACTGCTTCATATATTTTGTGCTTATAGCTTATAGTTGTGAATGGATATGCATGATGACCATTAGATAGGGGGAGAAGTAAAATTGATATTTGTTGTCTTCTCTACTGTTTTTGATTTTGATTTACCAAAAGCGGGAGAAGAAAAGTAAGAGAAGTAAGGGAAAAGAAAATGAATCAATCAATGAACTTAATTGTGTATGTATGTATGAATACATGTATGTGTACACATGGTGTTGTGTATGGAATTGTATTTGATACATTATCAAATTGTCAACACATTTTGCTATATCTTGTCCTATATGCTGTGCAAGTGTTTTCAAGTTCATTTTAGGATTGAAGAAATAGCATTGCCTATGTGCTCATCTACATTGATGTTGAAAGCATTCTGAATTGCAAATGTTTGGCGCATCAAAACCAAAAAGGGGGAGATTGTTGGACTTCAAAGGAGATAAAACCTCTCAAGTTATAAGTGTTTTGGTTTTGTTGTAGATATTAAGAGCTTTATCTTTCAAATGCTTTTTGCGGTGCCAAACAAGTTTAAACAGATGTGGCACTTGTATTGGTTGTTTTAGATTTAGGTAATGTGAGTTGTTGATAATTGCTTGCTTTGATTGATTGATTGAATGCTAAATCATGCAAAGATGAGTTCATGTTTATGTTTTCAAGTTTGATTAGCTTGGTAACTAAATTACTCAACTAAGTAATGATTTGCCTCTGGTTTAATCGATTACTTCAGTTGGTAATGAACCCCAAGCTGACTCAAAGCTGAAAACTGACTGAATTCACAATCAGGACTGGAATAATCGATTACCTGATGGCAGTAATCGATTACCTGATATAAAATAAAGATTCTGAGAAACTTACGCACTGGAGTAATCAATTACCCAAGTAAGTAATTGATTACCTCAGCAACTGCAGAATTCTGGACGTTTTTCCAACTGTTTTAACCAACTCTTAACCAACCTTGGGAGTTTAAATACTGTTGAAAAACTGTTTTAAAAAAAGATAGAAAGCATAACAGTATAACGGAGATTTTTAGAACTGAAAAATAAAAAGAGAAAAATGAATCAAGATTTGTAAAAATACTCTCCAAGAAAAGGTGCCATTTTCCAGAATTCTCTGCACATCTCAAGAACTTTATGCATGATGGATAGCTACTTTTGAAGGATAATTCCGTGCTGAATATTAGAGTTTACACGCACAATCAGGTGCATTCTTTCCAAACTCGAATCCTTTCATATTTGTTTTGATTTGTGAAATCTTATTGAATAGGGTGTTCATAGAGATTTGTGTGATATCTCAAGAACGTGGTGTTCTGTGAGATTGTTTGTGAAATCTTTTGACGAGGTGTCATAAGTAAGGTTGTTGTTCGAGTAGCGGGGTGTCACGGTTGAACATACTCTTGTGGGGTGCAAGAGAGAAACCTTTTGTTTGTTAGTAAGACTTTCTTTATGATTGAATGTGCATGGTGTTTGTAATTGCAATTCTATAGTGAAAGCTGATTTAGCGGTATGCTAAGTCAACTGGATGTAGGCCCCATTATTGTGGCTGAACCAGTATAAACGAACGTGTCACAATTCTCTATCCCTATTTCTTGAAATTGATATATTTCTTGAATATATGAATGTGATTCTTGAACTGTGAATTTACTGGAAATTGATTGAAAATTTCATGATATTGATCTGTATGTTGTTTGTGAAATTATAAGGAATTAAGTTATCAATTAGTAATCAATTACATACGGTAACTGACTGGGTAATTAATTACTGTTTGCAACTGGGAATCAATTACTGACTAACTGGTAATCCATTACCACAGAAACTTTGTAATCCGCTGCATAACACAAATTACTTGTAAATTTGATTTCTATCTCTGATTTACAAACCACTATTTTGTTTTTAACAAAGTTTTGAAAAGGTAAAATTTAGAAGGAAAATTTAAAAAGGTACTTTGTGTAATTGTTTATTAAAAGCGAAAAATTTTGTGAATTTATTCAACCCCCCTTCTAGATTCCCTCAGAGACCAACATATCTAACTCCAACTTACAAGTATTCTCTACACAAGCCCTCCTTAACTCAACACTGTAACTCCACAAAAGGGTATATTGTTTCACAGCATCACCTTCCACTTGTTTAATAACAATTCGTTTAGCCTTCCATGCACGATGCAAATAAGTCCCAACTAAGTAATCTCTCCTTATGTCATCCATGATATGATTATAAGTTTCAAATCATTACTTGATTTCAGCTTGTCAATCATCACTTTTGCTACCCATTTGGAGCCAGCATTCTTGTTCTGAAACACTCTACCACAAGTATGATTATCAACTAGTGTCTTCACTTTGTAAGTATGGCTTTTACCAACCTTGCTTACAAAAATAAAAAAAGCACAGTTAGCCTTACATTTCATTCTAACTCTAACAGTGTCATTTTTCACATAAGTCAACTTTCTCCTATTAAAGACAACATGTTCCAATATATCTTGCTTAAACTCAGCCAAAGAACTAAACTCCATTCCCACCTTGAATTTGAAATCTCTTGTAAAATCTGTTGAGTCTCAAAATGTTATTAAAAGGTTAATAATGTTTTAAGTCTCATAACCTCAAATTTTAATGAATAACAAATTTGGTTATCGTTCTTATGAGAAAAGAACAGTTTCTGCTGAAGGTAGTGTTCAATTTTTCAGAAGGTATCAACTGAAGAAATCCAACCCTCTAAAATAATGGAACCTTCTGAAGTAAAGGAACCTGCTGAGAGATCACGACCTGCTGAAGGTAGAGAACCTTCTGAAGTCGTGAAGCGTCATACTGAAGCTTGTACGTCTTCAACATAGTATTCTCTACTTATTCTCCCTGAAGACTCAAGTCAACCGTAGCTGTCTCAGTTACTTGTGCTTCTCGTTGTTCTGGAAAGTCAGAAGACGTGATTTCTACCTTATTTCAAATTTCTCTCACAAAAAAGGCAAAGTCTGCTGCAAAGTACAATCTGCTCAGAAAAAGTGAAGCCTATGCTGCTGACTCTACTTCCTGCTACTGTAGAAGTCTTAGGCTATGTGTCTCAACGAGATTATTGCATTAAATGCTATCTCTCAACGGAAAATCAAAAGGAGCTCAACGGGCTGAAGTTTCCCACTCTATAAATTCAAGTCTCCATGCAGAAAAGAAAGGAAGAGAACACATAAAAACCAACTTGCTGAAACGCTGCTTAAATTCAAATTCATCTGTTTCATTATTTCATTTGTGTACAACACTTCTATATCCTGAGTCTTACTCAGTTATTTGTACAAATTTCCCAGTTCGAGCTCTAAACTTTTGTAGTTTAAGAGTTTGAGCATTTTCTTTCAAGCAGTTTTTACTGGGTTAGCCTGAAGAGGTTGTGTTCAAAAAATACTTGGGTTTTTAGCCTGAAGAGGCTGGGTTCAAACAATACTTGTATCTGATCAGATAGTGGAAAATCCAGTGGTGTGTTTGCCCTGGGACTGGACGTAGCTCACTGAGTTTGTGGGTGAACCAGGATAAATTTCTGTGGCTAAGTTCTCTCAACCCTTATCTATTTACTTTCAGATTTTAACTAACCAAGGAGGGTTCTGAAAAGTATATTTATAAATCCACGCAGAAATCAATCTCTTCTTCACGCTAAAAACACTTCAAAATCTTTTAAAAGGATTTTATTCAACCTGCTGAGTTGAATCAGCAAGTTGCTGAACTTCCAGTTTCGGAAGGTTGATAAAATATTTTCGTAAAGTGTTTGCTTGTTTTAAAGGTTTTCAGAAAATCTGTAAAGAATTATAAAACACTATTTAACCCCCCTTCTAGTGTTTCCTGTGGTTCTAACAGTTGGTATCAGAGCTCAACCTCGGGTTGAGCGTCTAACAAGTGATGAGGGAGAAGGTCCAGATGGAAACCTCAATAAGCAACTCTCACTACATCGCTGAAGGTGCCTCAGTCTCTAGGCCCCCTGCTTTCAATGGCTCTGATTACAATTACTGGAGGGATTGTATGAAGCTCTTCATCGAAAGTAGCAACATAGATCTATGGGATGTAGTCACTGATGGTGATGATATTCCTACCAATAATGGTGTGCCCATTCCCAAGTCAGAATGGACTGGTGATCAGAAGGCGCTTGTACAACTTAATGCCAAAGCGAAACTCTACCTGATTTGTTCTTTGAGTAAATCAGAATATGAGAAGGTGCATGGATGCTCTTCTGCCAAAGAAATCTGGGACACATTGGTTGCAGCTCATGAGGGAACTGACAATGTGAAGCAATCCAAAATCAGTGTGTTGGTGCATCAGTACGAGATGTTCAAGATGTATGAATCTGAATCTATTGATTAGATGTTTGGAATATTTCAAACCATCACAAATGGATTCAAATCCTTGGGAAAGACCTATGATTCAGGCGATAACAATCTCAAAATCCTTAGAAGTCTACCAAAGATTTGGAGGCCCAAGGTGACTGCCATTCAAGAGGCGAAAAGAAGTCACTTGCCCTGAATGCCAAATACAAACTGGCTAGGTCTGGTGCACAAAAATCCTTGAGAGTAGAGGGGTCCTCAGAAGGTTCTGAAGACTCAAAAAGCTGCTCTAATGATAAAGATGATCTTGCTCTTCTGAGCAGGAGGATAAAGAGGATGCTTCAGAAGAAAGCCAAGTTCAGAAAACAATCTTCCTCTGACAATAAGATAGGTAAGTCAGGTAAAGAAACTTTTTCTTCTGACAAAATTATCTGCTATGAGTCCAGACAACCTGGGCACATGAAAGTTGATTGCCCAAAGTTGAAGAAGTTGTCTTCAAAGAAGAAGAAGTTTCCAAGAAAGAAGAAAAGCTTCATGGCCACATGGGAGGATTTGATGATTCAACCTCTGAAGAAGATGATGAAGCTGAAGAAGCTAACCTATGCTTGATGGCTAGCCTCCCCTCATCAGAAAGTTCAGAATCAGAGGTAATACCTCAAACCCTTCAAGATATGTATGATGATCTGGTGGAAAGTTCTAAGGAACTTTTTCATGAGTACAAAGAGTTATCAAGAGCCTACACTGAAGTTGCAAATAAAAAATGAAGCTCTTGAAACTGAAAATTTGTTACTCAAGGAAAAACTCCTTAGTTCTGAATCTTGTGATTCAGCAAGTTTAAAAACCGAAAATGAGATTCTTAAAAAACAAGTTGCTGAACTCACAAAAGACCTTGCAACTTTTTTCAATGAAACTAAGAACCTAAATAGGCTTCTGGGAGTTCAAATGAGTTCCAAAGACAAAAGTGGTCTTGGTTATTCAAAAACTTCCCCCTTGCCTGAGGTTAAAGTTAAAGGTGCTGAAAAGGCTAAGAAAGGTAGGGGATGCCTTCATTGTGGTAAGCCTGGACATGATGTGTCACAGTGCAGACACAAAAAGAAAGGCAGACCTGCTTCTAACAAGAAAGGACCCAAAAAGATGTGGGTACCTAAAACCTTAATTGTTCCTGTTGTAGAAGTGTTTAACAGGACAAAGGAGACGCCACGAATGGTACCTGGACAGTGGCTGCTCGCGACACATGACAGGAGAAAGGTCTTTGTTCCAAAACCTTAGACCAAAGGATGGAGGAGTGGTGACCTTTGGAGAAGATTAGAAAGGCAAAATCACTGGCGTTGGTTCAGTAGGTATATCTCCTTTATCTGTTATCCATAATGTCCTTTTAGTTGAAGGTCTCCAACATAATCTGCTAAGCATAAGTCAATTATGTGATAGTGGTTTTGTTGTATCCTTCACAAGGGATGGCTGTATAGTCAGAGACTCCTCTGATCAAATTATTTTTACTGCCAAGAGACACAGTAATGTGTATAAAATTGATCTCGAGGACCTTGCTTATCAAAATGTGACTTGTCTTATTTCTATAAAAGATGAAAAACAGATTTGGCATCAGAAACTTGGGCATGCCAGCTTGAGATTGATCTCAAAGCTTACAAAACACAATCTTGTAAAAGGATTACCCAAGCTTTCTTTCATATATGATATTTTATGTGAAAATTGTTTAAAGGGGAAGCAAACCATAAATTCTTTCAAAAGCATAAATGTTGTTTCAACTGCTAGACCCTTAGAACTTCTTCACATTGATCTGCTTGGTCCTACAAGAACATAAAGTCTTGCGGGTAAAAAGTATGGTTTGGTCATTTTTGATGACTATTCTAGATTCTCATGGGTTATATTCCTCAAAAGCAAGGATGAGACTTTTGAGAACTTTGCCAAATTCTGTAAAAGGGTGCAAAATTAGAAAGGATTTTGCATTTCTGCCGTTAGAAGTGATCATGGAGGTGAGTTTGAAAACTCAAGCTTCAGCATGTTCTGTGATGAGAATAGGATCTCTCACAATTTCTCAGTGGCTAGAACACCTCAACAAAATGGGGTTGTTGAGAGAAAGAACAAAAGCTTACAAGAGATGGGTAGAACCATGCTCATTTCAAGCAATCTTCCAAGGTCATTCTGGGCAGAGACTGTTCACACAGCTTGCTATATCCAAAACAGAATTCTGGTAAGGACTATTATCAATAAGACTCCCTATAAATTTTGGAGAGGAAGAAAACCCAACATTTCATATTTTCACATCTTTGACTGTGACTATTTCATACTCAACACCAAGGATGATCTGGGTAAGTTTGATTCAAAATCTGACAAAGGATTCTTCATTGGTTATTCAGAAACCTCTAAGGCATATAGAGTTTACAACTCTAGAACCCTAACTGCGGAAGAAACCATTCATGTTAGATTTAATGATGCTAAAGAGACTGATAGGGAACTATCAGATCTAGAAGAGGATTTTGCAGGAATGGAGCTGAACCCTATTGCAGAGACTTCAAAGGCTAAGAATGAAGAACCTGCTGAAGGACCCTCTGAAATACCTGTTGAAAAGTCAACTCTTCAACCTGCTGAAATTGATACTCATCAGAGAGTTAATACTGAGTCTCAAAATAAGCAAGTTTTCCCTCGCTGGCATGAGTGGAGATACAAAACTCATCATCCTCGAGAGCAAATCATTGGTGACACTTCAGAAGGAATAAGAACAAGATCAAGACTTAGAGAATTCAATAATCTTGCATTCCTTTCTGAAATTGAGCCAAAGAATATTGAGGAAGCTTTGCATGATGAAGGGTGGATCCTAGCCATGCAAGAAGAGCTTAATCAATTTGCTAGGAGTGATGTTTGGACTCTTGTTCCTAAACCCCATGGGAAAACTATTATAGGAACCAAATGGGTGTTTAGAAACAAACTCTCTGAAGATGGTCAAGTTGTCAGAAACAAATCCAGACTTGTTGCCCAAGGCTACAATCAACAAGAAGATATTGATTTCACTGAAACTTTTTCTCTAGTAGCAAGGCTTGAAGCCATTAGGATTTTACTTTCCTATATAGCAAATAATGGCATCAAACCATATCAAATGGATGTTAAGAGTGCCTTCCTAAATGGTCTCATTGAGGAAGAGGTATTTGTTAGACAACCCCCTGGTTTTGAAAATTTGACTTTTCCTGAGCATGTTTTTAAACTGAAGAAGGCTCTGTATGGTCTGAAACAAGCTCCTAGAGCTTGGTATGAAAGGCTGAGCAATTTCTTACTCAAAAATGGTTTTGAAAGAGGAAAATTTGATAGAACTCTTTTAGAAAAATGTCTAACAAGGAACTTATTCTAGTCTAGATATATGTTGATGATATTATTTTTAGATCAACAAATTCCTCTCTGTGCACTGAGTTCTCAAGGCTTATGCAATCTGAATTTGAAATGAGTTTAATGGGAGAATTAAAAATTTTCTTGGGACTTCAAATTAAGTAAGATTCTGATTGTATATGGATCCAACAAAAGAAGTGTACAAAGGAAATGCTTAAAAAGTTTAATATGCATGATTGCAAGCCTATGGCAACTCCAATGCACCCCTCATCTATATTAAATAAAGATGAAGGAGAACAACCTGCTGAGCCAACCGTGTATAGAGGTATGATTGGATCCTTCTTGTATCTTATAGCAAGTAGACTTGACATTATGTTCAGTGTATGCTTGTGTGCAAGATTTCAGTCTGATCCAAGAGTAACTCATTACCAAGCTGTAAAAAGGATTTTCAGATACTTGAAAGGTACTAATAATCTTGGTTTGTGCTATAAGATGAGCAATGATTGCAGGTTAGTAGGATTTTGTGATGCTGATTTTTCTGGAGATAGAGTTGAAAGAAAATCAACCAGTGGCGGATGTCACTTCATTGGAGGAAATCTGATAAGCTGGTCAAGCAAAAGACAAAGCACAATAGCTCTTTCTACTGTTGAAGCTGAATATATTGCTGCTGCATGTTGTTGTTCACAGCTGCTCTGGGTAAAATATCAATTAGAAGACTTCAATATCCTTATTAAATCTATTCCAGTCTTTTGTGATAACACTAGTGCAACCAATATTTCCAAAAATCCAATTCAGCACTCTAGAGCAAAACATATTGAAATAAAACATCATTTTATAAGGGACTATGTTCAGAAAGGAGTTATTGATATACAGTTCATTGATACAGAGCATCAATGGGCTGATATATTCATTAAACCACTTGCTGAAGATAGATTCAAATTTATCAGAGAGAATTTTAACATTCTCACACTTTCTGAAAATTAATTTTTGCTGAATTGGTTACACAGAAAGTGTTGATAAGAACAAGTGGTATCCTGAATCTATTTCGTATTTGTTTCTCTCACTTCTTCAGTAAGTTCTGTTTACCCTTTTGATTGATGACAAAAGGGGGAGTATTGAGAAACTAACAAAATCTGAAGTTAAGTGTTTCAGAAGGATTCTTTAATTCAGGGGGAGCAAATGAAGCAAAGTGTTTAAGCAAGTTGCAAACAAGTTGTAGCAAGAAGCTCTGTCAGTATCTGATATAGGGGGAGAAATACTCTAAACTTTTATTATTTTCCCTTCAGATATTTGATTGAGTTCTTAAACAAATTGTCATCATTAAAAAGGGGGATAATGTTGAGTCTCAAAATGTTATTAAAAGGTTAATAATGTTTCAAGTCTCATAACCTCAAGTTTTAATGAATAACAAATTTGGTTATCGTTTTTATGAGAAAGAACAGTTTCTGCTGAAGGTAGTTTCAATTTTTCAGAAGGTATCAACTGAAGAAATCCAACCCTCTGAAATAACGGAACCATCCGAAGTAAAGGAACCTGCTGAGAGATCACGACCTGCTGAAGGTAGAGAACCTCCTGAAGTCGTGAAACGTCGTACTGAAGCTTGTACGTCTTCAATATAGTATTCTCTGCTTATTCTCCCTGAAGACTCAAGTCAACCGTGTTGAGTCTCAAAAATATCATAAGGTTGTTTATGATGTTTTAAGACAACTAGATTCCCAAAGTTTTAATGGTTGACAAATTTGACTTAAATTACTTATCATAGATACACACATGCTTTAATGTTTTATCTATGATTTCAGCAAGAGTCACTATGAGCCTACATAAAAAGACTAAGTGTTGAAGCTGTCTGAAAAAGCAGAACTCGTCTGAAGAGTTGAAGCTGTCTGAAGTAGTTCAACCCGTCTGAAGTATCAGTGCCGTCTGAAGTCTCACTTATGACGTGGCACCCTCTGCTGAAGCTTGTGAAGACTTTTCTGAACCTCTGCTGCACGTACCTTTTCAAACACGTTTATAGCAAGGAACACAGAGACCTTTCCTGGTGATTTTGAATTTCATACACCACTGAGGAAATCTCTGCAACGCAGTCTCTGCAGCAACATTTGCAGCATCCTTATGGCAAGAGAAACCTTGCACCGTGTCAGAAACATCAGAGCTCTCAGAAGCATGTCTCACAACGGATTAAATAACATTTAATGCTATCTCTAAACGGTGGTTTTTCAACGGATTGAAGTTTGGGTATAAATACCCCTCCATGAAGACCATTAAAAAGCAGAGCAGAAAGAAAAGAAAAAAATCAAGTATACAAGAAAGCCCAGAGAAACATCACGCTGCAAGTTTTTACTCTGTAAAAACTCTCTGATAAATTTGTTGTACACATTTGTATATCCTGAGCATACCTCAGATTTTATTGTACATGGTATTGGTTTGAGCTTCAAACTTGTATAGTTTAAAAGCTTAAACTCCTTTCTCTATAAACCTTGTTTAGAGCCTGGAGAGGCTTGGTTGATAAAATAATACTTGGTTGTAGAGCCTGGAGAGGCTTGGTAGATAAAAGAATACTTGGTTGTAGAGCCTGGTGAGAGGCCTGGTTGATAAAAGAATACTTGGTTGTAGAGCTTGGAGAGGCTTGGTAGATAAAAGAATACTTGGTTGTAGAGCCTGGAGAGGCTTGGTTGATAAAAGAATACTTGGTTGTAGAGCCTGGAGAGGCTTGGTTGATAAAAGAATACTTGGTTGTAGAGCCTGGAGAGGCTCGTGGTTGATAAAAGAATACTTGGTTGTTAGAGCTGGAGAGGCCTTGTTGTTGATAAAAGAATAACTTGGTTGTAGAGGCCTGGAGAGGCTTGACTGCAAAGACTACTTAGGTTGTAGATCCTGAAGAGGCTTGACTATAAAAGAATACTTGTAATCTTGAAAGATTAAAAGAAAATCCAAGTGCTAGTTGGCATTGGACTGGACGTAGCTCACAGTGGTAGTGAGTGAACCAGGATAAATTCCTGGCTAAGTTTTCTTACCCTTATCTCTTGTCAATTCTTTTTATACTATAAGGGGTTAGAGTCATTAATCTGATATTTTATAAAGGCACAAAAAACATATTTTAAAATCAGTATTTTTAGGCCGTCTGAAACTTCAGACAGTCCTTAAGAGCCCTGTCTGAAATCGTGTTTTTAACACCTGTTTGCGAAAAGCTTCTAAAATATTCAGAAACACTATTCAACCCCCCTTCTAGTGTTTCCCTGTGTTCCTACAAACCGTAGCTGTCTCAATTACTTGTGCTTCTCGTTGTTCTGGAAAGTCAGAAGACGTGCTTTCTGCCTTATTTCAAATTTCTCTCACCAAAAAGGCAAAGTCTGCTGCAAAGTACAATCTGCTCAGAAAAAGTGAAGCCTATGCTGCTGACTCTACTTCCTGCTAATGCAGAAGTCTCAGGCTATGTGTCTCAATGGGAGCATTTGCATTAAATGCTATCTCTCAACGGAAAATCAAATGGAGCTCAACGGGCTGACGTTCCCACTCTATAAATTCAAGTCTCCATGCAGAAAAGAAAGGAAGAGAACATAAAAAAACCAACTTGGTGAAACACTGCTAAATTCAAATTCATTTGTTTCATTGTTTCATCTATGTACAACACTTCTATATCCTGAGTCTTACTCAGTTATTTGTACAAATTTCCCAGTTCCAGCTCTAAACTTGTGTATTTTAAGAGTTTGAGCATTTTCTTTCAAATAGTTTTTACTGGGTTAGCTGAAGAGGCTGTATTCAAAGAATACTTGGGTTTTTTAGCCTGGAGAGGCTTGGGTTCAAACAATACTTGTATCTTATCTATAGTGGAAAAATCCAGTGGTTGTGTTTGCACTGGATGGACGTAGCTCACTGAGTTGGCGTTTTTAGTCATTGCATGGAATCTTTTCCTATTAACAAATTTTATTCTAGCATGTGTTTAACCAAGCCAGTCAAGTATACTCAAATAGAGTAGAAAGTTTCTTCATGTGTCTTTCACGATGATGATACATGAAAGGAGTTTTGTCGGAGAAGTTCAGGAACCTAAGTTTAGGTTGTAGCATTGGGAGGGCATAGTGTCGGACTTCATTTAAATGTGATCACTAATGAGCTAAGAGCTCTAATCAGGGAGGCTCAGAGTTTGGACTCCACCCTCCAGAGAGAAGACCACAATTAGAGTTCTGAATTCAGAAGATGGGATGCTTCTCTACCAAGAGGGAGTCTGTGTCCCTAAGGGGGTAGTCTCAGGCAGCAGGTGTTAGAGTCAGCTAATAGAGATAAGTTTTCTGCACATCTTGGCTCTACCAAGATGTATCAGGATTTGAAGAGAGATATAATAGATATGTTTTTAAGTGTTTAGTGTATCAGCAGGTTAATATAGAACATCAAAACCATTAGTAGCCCTTGTACCGTTAGAAATCTCTGGGTGGGAAAGTATAATTATGAACATTGTGGTAGGATTGCCTCGATTCCAAGCTGGGTTTGATTGCCATCTGTGTAATGAGGACCGACTAACCAAGTCAGCTCACCTCCTATTAGTTAGGGGTACCTTTTTCCCTTAGCAAGCTAGCAGGTTTGTATGTTAGGGAGACTGTCAGACTCCATGGCATTCCCTCTAACACCATATGAGATAGGGGCCCTAGGTTCACTTCTAGGTTCTGGAATGCACTTCACCAGGTTACGGGAACGACTTCCAGAACCTTTTAGTTGAGTTAATTTTCAGTTTTATTTTTTCTTAACAATTTTGAGGACAAAATTGCTTGAAGGGGGGGGGTAGAATGTAACATCCCGCAAATTAGGAGCTTCAATAATTCATTAGGTTTCAAACATATAATTATGTGTTAGTAATTAAGGAATCACAATGTAAGTTTTTAAAAACTAAGTTAATATTTTCACTTAAGCAAATCTAAGAAATTTTGTTACTGGTAATCGATTACAACCCTGTTGGTAATCGATTACTAGAGAGCTGAACCTGTGGTAATCGATTACGTCATCGATTACCTGAGAGCAGATTTTGTGTAATCGATTACTCACAGGGTAGTCATCGATTACCTTAGAGCAGTTTTGTGTAATCGATTACTTACAGGGTTGTAATCGATTACCTGAGGACTGAGTTTTTGGTAATCGATTACCAAGGGTGTTGTAATCGATTACCAGTTTCCCAAAAACGCTTTCTAGTGTAAAATTCTACCTGTGGTAATCGATTACAGCATTACCATAATCAATTACCAGCTGTTCTATATAAAAGATCGGACATGCAAAATTCAAAACACATCATTTTTCTTCTTCCCGCTTTCAACCCTAGAGAAAGAAAGTGAGAGTTCTAGAGATAGGAAGTTAATTTTGGAGCCTTGGAAGGAGATTGAAGCTAGAATCGACAATTGGATTACTTCAAGCTCTCAATTCCTCCCTTAATTTCATAGATTTGTGAGTACAACTCACTTTTAGAATAGAAACTATTGGTCTCATTGCATGTTCCCACCCCCTTTCTCTTCCCTTTCTTGATGCTGGTTAAATGATTGTTTGATTTGTTAAATTCTTGTTATTTTGATTGATTATCGATAGATTGAGCATATAAGTATAGAATCAAGCGTTGGAATCCTTAGTTTTGAAGTTATCGAAACTATCGAAACCTCTCGATTGTAACTCGTATGAGCATTCTATTCGGTTATACTTCTTTGTTTAGTATTATTATGAATTGAAATGGTTAGATTGGTGTTTGGATTGGAAATTGAGATGTATGTTCGTAGAGTCGAAACTAGTGAAACTGTCGAAATGCTCATTGTATGAACCCCACTCCTTTAATTCCCTTTCTATAGAGTTCATTTGATCGAATTAGTAATGTTAGTATGGAATTGAGTGATTGATGTTAGGATTTTCCTGAAAAACCTATGAATGTAAAAGTTTACGATAATTGCAAACTTACGAAAAGTGTTATCATGTGCATTTGAATGATGTAAGCCGGTTTCAACCGTGAGTTAATTAAGCCAGCCTTTGCGTTGTGATGTAAAATCAAGTAATTAAGTAAACACGACTTCGGTCCAGTTTGGGTGGGATTCGTCCCCGGGAAAGCCGGTTCCCATAGTCTGAGCTCAGGTCTAACTCTAGAAAGTGATAAGATCATGCCTGCTGGGCACAGCAGTGAGTGCATCATGAGCATCATATCTTGCATTACTCAGCAAATCATGTTAAGTGAATTACTTATTGCTCCTAGTTTGTTATTAATCATTGGTAACCATGCTTTATGTAATTGGATTTATGAATGAGTACGATATGGAGTTCGTTGAGTTGTGAAGTTGTCATTGATATCTGCTCCCTGCATTCATGCATGCGGTTGTATTCACTGAGATTATTATCTCACCCCACGTTTCAAGGACATATTTTAGTGGTGCAGGTACCTCCGGTGAGGTTGAGGCAATTCAGGTGTGGATGGAGATGAGTCTTATTTCAACAGGGAGATTAGTTTAATTGGAGAGTAGTTATTTGAGTATTTGTATTTGTTAATTGGCTATTTCTTGAATTGTATTGATGTAGATTGTATAAGTGTAAATATTTCTGAAATGGCCACTGAGGCCTAGTTTTAATGTTATGATATGCATGTTATTAAACTGTACTGGCTTTTGCTGATTTTCAGGTTTAAGCTGAACTATGTTAATTGTTCAGTATTAAGGGGAGACTCTGCCGGATTTTTGGTATGAGTTCATTGAAACACACTTCTCTAAGTGTGGATTCTTCCCTGAACTTAAGTAGGTTTCATACTTATTTGAGATCTTTAACGTTTGACTTGTTTTGGCTTAAGATTATCGTGGAAAGTTTAAGCAAATAAATGACGATATCGGAAATTTAACGAAATGATTTCAAGGAGCTTAGGAATAGTGTCTCCAACGGGCATTATTTCTGAGTCCAGAAATTAGGGCGTTACAAGCGTCAGATTAATTATATTCTATATATGCATTCACTCACTGCAAGCTATGATATTATCTTTCAAAAACCCTTGAATTCCTAATTGCTCACGAGGGTATTGCATCCTTCTCCATCTCACCTGTCACACACAATCTCCTTTTACACAAGGAAAAATTATTAACCCGAATAAATAAAAAACTCTTTTTCATTTCTTGAATTACAAATACATAGTATATGTGCATTTTCAATTTACCAATTTTTTAATTGGATCAACTAATGAGATTTTCATAGTTAGTTCAATATATTTTATTTTAAAATTTTGCATTTTTATAAAAGAAAAAAAAACTTTCTGTATAGGAAGTAACTCATTCTGTTTTAAATATACCACATTATTTTTAAATAAAATGGAAATATATATTCAAGGATTAGTTTTAAATAATAATAATTTCTATGCCATAAAATGAAAAAAATTGGCTTTTAAAAAATGATTTAGTAATATATTTGTTTAATAAATAAGAAAAATAAATTTACGACCAACATTTCAAACCCTAAGAAAAATAAGAATGGGAGAATTTAAAGGGTGAGAAATGGAGGAAATTTACCGAATATTTGTTATGAGAGAAAGTAAAGGGAAAAAAAGATCTCTCTACTTTCATTTGAGTAAGAATTAAGAGAAAAAAAAATAAAGTTACACGTTTTTCAATTTTGCTGATATACCCGTATTTTTTTCAAATGGATCACGGGAAATGATGGATTGCTACTGTCAGAAATCAAAGACCGACTTCATTTTACCCATAAACAATTTTGTGAAGACTAGTTTCAAGAAAATCAATATCCAACATGCACAATTTGATTGTGAGTAAAATCGGAACCGATCTACACTAACTTTGAGTCACATTAACAAAAAATCAAGCATATATGCACAATTGCTTCTTTTTCATAACCATAAAAATCAACCAGAACCGCAAATAATTGAGTACGAAACACACATGCAATTGATTGTTTTCACAAATTGTATCTGTATAAGCATCAATAAATTCACTCACCACCAGTCTCTCCCACTTAGTCTTACCGCCACTAATTCTTCAACCTGCGTCGCTCACCACCAGTTTCTGATCCGTCACTCAGTCTTGACACCCGATCGAGTTGCCGCTGCACCAAAGAAGAATGGGGCTTCTATTAATGTTTCTATAAAATAAAATTGGGGGTAAAGAGGGTAAATGTGTCAAAGTAGAAAAGTAACCTCCCCATTCCTTATTTTCTTTACAAATACTGAGAAGTTGAAATCTTTTTGTGGGGCTCATAAGATAAAATTAACTCTCTCACTACATTTATTGTTTTGTACCAAACGAGGGTTGGCCAACATTTATCCTATTTCCCTCCCTTCCCACTCTCTCTTACATATTTCTACACTACTAAACAATGTGTAAATATTTAAAAGGATATTGGTTAAAATTTGTCTTCTTTAAAGTAGAAGAGTAGAAAGTATAGTTATTGATTGAAAATTCAATGTTCATGAGATAATGATCATATAAAAAAGGATTTAATTGATTTACACTGTCGGCGTAAAAGGCTTTTTTACACAATTTTCCAATGGTGTGTCGCCACATCATTTAATGAATATTACATCTCATGTGTTATTAAATTCAATAAATGGTGTGATAACACTTCGTTGGATGTTTGTTTAAAACTCCTTTACACAAACAGTATACATATAGAGAGAGGGTCAGGATCCGTTGGCACCAGGTGGTAAACTTATAGAGATACATCACTTAATAACATTTTGTAAATGTGAATTTGACCAATCTAACCGTTGAATTATATTATATTACCTTCATGATCATGTATATCAAATTTAAGATAAATTTGAAACTCGTAGGTATGTTATCCAACGATGGGATTTTACTTATATTTTAAAACATATTATACGTTAAAATAAATTAGTTTGATGAAGTATCAATTACTTTTCGGATTTTATGAAATTTTATAAGTTTGATCTACTTTATAAGAACTTTCAATTCAACGATTGGATTGGTCAAATTCACATTTATAAAAAGTTACTATGTGATGTAACTCTACAAATTTGACACCTGGTGTCTACGGATCCTAACTCACATATATATATATATATAACTAATAAGAAAATATGTATAATAAATTATGACGTCGTATACTTAATAACAATGTTTGCTTTTATTTAATATCTTTAAATTTAATGACTTCAGCATCTTTTCAAAGTGTGCTATTTATTAAGTCATTTATTATTTATTACATCTCTAGGTGAACTTTTACTCTTTTGAAATAGCTAGTTATTTAAAATTTTCAAATTCAAATAAATGGAACTTAATTTTTCTAAATCCTATAAAAATATTTGAGTCACTACACGAAAAAAGCATATGAGCGAAGGAACAATTCCTTGCTTGCGAGGGATTCGCGACAAATTACCTATTGCAAATTTATAATTATTTTCTTTACAAAATTTATTTTATTTATAATTTTTTAATATTGAAATTACACCTAAAAGACATATTTGACTAATCACCTATAGCAAATCAAAATACTCATTTCAATGAGTCTAATAATTAAGTCTTACAAACAACTGAAATCTTACAAATCGAAATTTCCATAGCATAAGTCTCAAGTCATAACATACCAAATCAAATACTCCATACAAGTCTTATATGTCATAACATACCAAAAACAAATATAGTCAACATAAGTCTTACAAAAAGATAAATATAAAGCACAATCAAATCAACCCTAAACTAGCATCATCATCATCATTCTCTATCCTAAAATTATGTGTTTTTAAGGCAAGCAATATCTCTATCCTAAAGAATTGCATTTATGCTTGCATTTGCGCCTGAATTTGTGCCTATGAAAGAAGTTAATGCAACATTTATAGTTGTAGTAATGTCTTCATTTGTCATTGGTGTAGGATGTGTAGAAAGACCTACGACCTCTCCACTCTCTTTCTTTTCTTCTCCTGACAAATATAACAGACATATCACCCATGTAACCATGTTCAAGTCCCATCAAAGATATTATTCGTATTTCAATTATAACACACACACACACACATATACACACTTGGTCTCACCTGACATATTGAACATATCTCATTTTCGGATGTATCTTGATTCTCAGGAGCAGATTGGACAACTTCTTGTCCAACATGGCTCATAATTGGCTCTTCTGTCAATCCATCCATAAAGCTCTTATCGTTCTCCAGAGCCTCCAAAATCTTTAGATTCAAATCATTATCTTTGGAGCAACAATTTATATATAATCAGAAATAAATGATACACAAGCCAAAATAGGTAGCATAAAAAATATGTGTTTTAAAATGAATGACTTTGTAATATCAGATAAATAATTTAATTGTAAGAGAATTATATATGTATATTTGAGTGAAAATCTACCTCTAACTGCAAAAGGTCGTTGTCTCGCATGTAATCTAGGACATTGAAAACCTAGTACATAATGAAATTTGAAAGCATGAATATATATATATAGCAGTAAAATAATTAATTAATTAATTAGAAAGTAAAATTACCTCATCCCTGAGCTGCCTGTTGTGTTGGTTCTGAGCCATTAACCTCCACCATCCACTAGGAAAGTTGTTGTTGATCTGTGTTATGGTGGAACCTAGTTTGGCAAGTCCGTTAGAAACGCAGGGAAGGCGTGGCTGTGATTAGCAGCAGGTGGCGGCATCATTACATATGTTCATCCACGTTTACCCTACGGAACCATCAATTTTGATTTGGTACTTGCAATGGACGATTGGGAATAGTACTAGGCCTAGGAGTACTATTTCTATTTCCAATACACAATCCAAATTGAGGAGGAGAACACAGGTGATTAGGAATGCTTCCCCTTTTAGTTGCAGTAGCAGGAGCAAGTCTAGTTAAAGGAGGAGGCCTCAACATGCTACTAGACCAAGGGTAGCCTTGTTGAACTTGATAGAAAAGAGGAACGTGCTCCACAGGAACCACCGAGTAAACCAAACAAGGTGGAGAAGCAGGTGGTTGGTTTACGAATGGGAGATGAACCTCATAAGGATAATAATTTACAAATGTCGGGGTTAGCAAAAAGTAGTCTGTGGTTCTTCGTCTGCAACTTGTTCAACTGTAGAAGAGACCATTGCACTTGCACTTTTAGTACCTACAACAACATTCATAGGAAGACCACCTGATGGTGTGTTTGTGTTGTTGCCTTCTTCAACCCTGCACCTGGGGATTCCTCCTCCTCCTGGATTGCTTGAACCTTCACCGATTGTTAAAGGATGGTCAGATCTTCTCTTGAAAAGCAAGCTCCTCATGTCCTCCCCACCAACACCACCCTGTCTCTCCTCCTCTTCTTCTTCCATTAATTCACCAGTACTCTGCTCATTTTCATGGGATGAACTGCCACCACTGTTTCCTTCATGTTCTCCAATGGAGTGTATCTCAACAACAGCCCCTTGAGTAGTTAGAGTTGGAGATACAGTACGAGTATTAGTATTCGTTCCAAGAGTCAACTGATCTAGGAGAATAGTTGTACCAAAAGCTTGCCAAGGAACCTTGGACCACTACTGCTAATAGAGAGTGAGCTCATATGAGATGAAACATTCATTCCCATTGATTCAGAAATGGTATTATTCAGAGCAGTCTCTTCAAGTGGGCGAAGAGTTATCCCTGGGACTATTGGGACCTCCCATTGATGATCACTTGATCAATTGCTAGAAAGCATTCTAAAAATGGATGATCCATTAGATTCACGGTTGTTGTTCTGCCAGTTTGCACTGCGGTTGATTTGACTCATCTGTCACACCAACAACATAAACATAACTAGCGTCAGATTAATTATATTCTATATATGCATTCACTCAGTGCAAGCTATGATATTATCTTTCAAAAACCCTTGAATTCCTAATTGCTCACGAGGGTATTGCATCCTTCTCCATCTCACCTGTCACACACAATCTCCTTTTCACACAAGGAAAAATTATTAACCCGAATAAATAAAAAACTCTTTTTCATTTCTTGAATTACAAACACATAGTATATGTGCATTTTCAATTTACCAATTTGTTAATTGGCTCAACGAATGAGATTTTCATAGTTAGTTCAATATTTTTTATTTTAAAATTTTGCATTTTTATAAAAGGAAAAAAACTTTCTGTATAAGGAAGTAACTCATTCTGTTTTAAATATGCCACATTATTTTTAAATAAAAATAGAAATATATATTCAAGGTTTAGCTTTAAATAATAATAATTTGTATGCCATAAAATGAAAAAATTGTCTTTTAAAAAATGATTTAGTAATATATTTGTTTAATAAATATGAAAAATAAATTTACGACCAGCATTTCAAACCCCTAAGAAAAATAAGAATGGGAGAATTAAAGGGTGAGAAAAGGAGGAAATTTACCGGATATTTGTTATGAGAGAAAGTAAAGGGAAAAAAAGATCTCTCTACTTTCATTTGAGTAAGAATTAAGAGAAAAAAAATAAAGTTACACATTTTTCAAATTTACTGATATACCCGTATTTTTTCAAATTGATCGCGGGAAATGATGGATTGCTACTGTCAGAAAATCAAAGACCGACTTCATTTTACCCATAAAAAATTTTTGTAAACACTAGTTTCAAGAAAAACAATTATCCAACATGCACAATTTGATTGTGTGTAAATCGGAACCGATCTACACTAACTTTGAGTCACATTAACAAAAAATCAAGCATACACAATTGCTTTTTTTTTCCTTAACCATAAAAATCTACCAGAACCGCAAGTAATTGAGTACCAAACACACACATGCAATTGATTGTTTCCACAAATTGTATCTGTATATGCATCAATCAATTCACTCACCACCAGTCTCTCCTACTTAGTCATACCGCCACTAATTCTTCAACCTGCGTCGCTCACCACCAGTTTCTGATCCGTCACTCAGTCTTGACACCCGATCGAGTTGACGCTTGCACCAAAGAAGAATGGAGCTCTATTAATGTTTCTATAAAATAAAATTGGGGGGTAAAGAGGGTAAATGTGTCAAAGTAGAAAAGTAACCTCCCCATTCCTTATTTTCTTTACAAATACTGAGAAGTTGAAATCTTTTTGTGGGGCTCATAAGATAAAATTAACTCTCTCACTACATTTATTGTTTTGTACCAAACGAGGGTTGGCCAACATTTATCCTATTTCCCTCCCTTCCCACTCTCTCTTACATATTTCTACACTACTAAACAATGTGTAAATATTTAAAAGGATATTGGTTCAAATTTGTCTTCTTTAAAGTAGAAGAGTAGAAAGTATAGTTATTGATTGAAAATTCAATGTTCATGAGATAATGATTATATAAAAAAGTATTTAATTGATTTACACTATCGGCGTAAAAGTTTTTTTTTACACATACTTCCAATGGTCTGTCGCCACATCATTTAATGAATATTACATCTCATGTGTTATTAAATTCAATAAATGGTGTGATAATACTTTGGATGATTGTATAAAACTTCTTTACACAAACAATATATATATATAGAGAGAGAGTCAGTATCCATTGGCACCAGGTGTCAAACTTGTAGAGATACATCACTTAATAACTTTTTGTAAAATGTGAATTTGACCAATCTAACCGTTCAGTTATATTATATTACCTTCATGATCATGTATATCAAATTTAAGATAAATTTGAAATTCGTAGGTATGTTATCCAACGATGGGATTTTACTTATATTTTAAAAACATATTATACGTTAAAATAAATTAGTTTGATGAAGTATCAATTACTTTTCGATTTTTATGAAATTTTATAAGTTTGATCTACTTTATAAGAACTTTCAATTCAACGATTGGATTGGTCAAATTCATTTATAAAAAGTTACTAAGTGATGTAACTCTACAAATTTGACACCTGGTTGTCTACAGATCCTAACTCACATATATATATATATATATATAACTAATAAGAAAATATGTATAATAAATTATGACGTCGTATATTTAATAACAATGTTTGCTTTTATTTAATATCTTTAAATTTAATGACTTCAACATCTTTTCAAAGTGAGCTTATTTATTAAGTCATTTATTATTTATTACATCTCTAGGTGAACTTTTACTCTTTTGAAATAGCTAGTTATTTAAAATTTTCAAATTCAAATAAATGGCACTTAATTTTTCTAAATCCTATAAAATATTTGAGTCACTACACGAAAAAAGCATATGAGCGAAGGAACAATTCCTTACTTGCGAGGGAATTCGCGACAAATTACCTATTGCAAATTTTTAATTATTTTCTTTACAAAATTTATTTTATTTATAATTTTTTAATGTTAAAATTACACCTAAAAGACATATTTGACTAATCACCTATAACAAATCAAAGTACTCATTTCAATGAGTCTAATAATTAAGTCTACAAAACAACTCAAATCTACAAATCGAAATTTCCATAGCATAAGTCTCAAGTCATAACATACCAAATCAAAATACTCCATACAAGTCTTATATGTCATAACATACCAAAAACAAAATACTCAACATAAGTCTTACAAAAAGATAAATATAAAGCACAATCAAATCAACCCTAACCTAGCATCATCATCATCATCATTCTCTATCCTAAATTTATGTGTTTTTTAAGGCAAGCAATATCTCTCTCCTAAAGAATTGCATTTGCGCCGGAATTTGTGCCTCCATGAAAGAAGTTAATGCAACATTTATAGTTGTAGTAATGTCTTCATTTGTCATTGGTGTAGGATGTGTAGAAGACCTACGACCTCTCCACTCTCTTTCTTTTCTTCTCCTGACAAATATAACAGACATATCACCCATGTAACCGTTGTCCAAGTCCCATCAAAGATATTATTCGTTTTTCAATTATAACACGCACACACACACACACACACTTGGTCTCACCTGACATATTGAACAGATCTCATTTTCGGATGTATCTTGATTTCTCAGGAGCAGATTGGACAACTTCTTGTCCAACATGGCTCATAATTTGCTCTTCTGTCAATCCATCCATAAAGCTCTGATCGTTCTCCAGAGCCTCCAAAATCTATAGATTCAAATCATATCTTTGGAGCAACAATTTATATATAATCAGAAATAAATGATACACAAGCCAAAATAGGTAGCATAAAAAAATATGTGTTTTAAAATAAATGACTTTGTAATATCATATAAATAATTTAATTGTAAGAGAATATATTATGTATATTTGAGTGAAAATCTACCTCTAACTGCAAAAGGCCGTTGTCTCGCATGTAATCATGGACATTGAAACCCTAGTACATAACGAAATTTGAAAGCATGAATATATATAGCAGTTAAATAATTAATTAATTAATTAGAAAGTAAAATTACCTCATCCCTGAGCTGCCTGTTGTGTTGGTTCTGAGCCATTAACCTCCACCATCCACTAGGAAAGTTGTTGTTGATCTGTGTTATTGTGGAACTAGTTTGGCAGGTCCGTAGAAACGCAGGGAAGGCGTGGCTGTGATTAGCAGCAGTTGGCGACATCATTACATATTGTTCATCCACGTTTACCCTACGGAACCATCAATTTTCATTTGGTACTTGCAATGGACGATTGGGAATAGTACTAGGCCTAGGAGTACTATTTCTATTTCCAATACACAATCCAAATTGAGGAGGAGAACGCAGGGTGATTAGGAATGCTTCCCTTTTGTAGTTGCAGTAGTAGCAGGAGCAGGTATAGTGAAAGGAGGAGGCCTTAACATGCTACTAGACCAAGGGTTAGCCTTGTTGAACTTGATAGAAAAGAGGAAAGTGCTCCATAGGAACCACCGAGTAAACCAAACAAGGTGGAGAAGCAGGTGGTTGGTTTCCGAATGGAAGATGAACCTCATAAGGATCATAATTTACAATGTCGGGGTTAGCACAAAAGTAGTCTGTGGTTCTTCGTCTGCAATTGTTTCAGCTGCAAAAGAGACCATTGCACTTGTACTTTTAGTACCTACACCAACATTCATAGGAAGACCACCTGATGGTTGTGTTTGTGTTGTTGCCTTCTTCAACCCTGCGCCCTGGGGATTCCTCCTCCTCCTGGATTGCTTGAACCTTCACCGATTGTTAAAGGATGGTCAGATCTTCTCTTGAAAGGCTAGCTCCTTCTGTCCTCCCCCACCAACACCACCCTGTCCCTCCTTCTCTTCTTCTTCCATTAATTCACCAGTACTCTGCTCATTTTTCATGGGAAAGAACTGCCACCACTGTTTACTTCATGTTCTCCAGTGGAGTGTATTTCAACAACAGCCCCTTGAGTAGTTAGAGGTGGAGATACAGTATGAGTATTAGTATTCGTTCCAAGAGTCAACTGATCCAGGAGAATAGTTGTACCAAAAGCCTGCCAAGGAACCTTGGACCACTACTGCTAATAGAGAATGAGCTTATTGGAGATGAAACATCATTCCTATTGATTCAGAAATGGTATTATTCAGAGCAGTGTCTTCAAGTGGGCGAAGAGTTATCCCTGGGACTATTGGGACCTCCCATTGATGATCACTTGATCCATTGCTAGAAAGCATTCTAAAAATGGATGATCCATTAGATTCACGGTTGTTGTTCTGCCAGTTTGCACTGCGGTTGAATTGACTCATCTGTCACACCAACAACATAAACATAACTAGCGTTGTAACATCCCGCAAATTAGGAGCTTCAATAATTCATTAGGTTTTCAAACATATAATTATGTGTAGTAATTAAGGAATCACAATGTAAGTTTTAAAAACTAGGTTAATATTTTCACTTAAGCAAATCTAAGAAATTTTGTTATTGGTAATCGATTACAACCCTGTTGGTAATCGATTACCAGAGAGCTGAACTTGTGGTAATCGATTACGTCATCAATTACCTGAGAGCAGATTTTGTGTAATCGATTACTCACATGGTAGTCATCGATTACCTGAGAGCAGTTTTGTGTAATCGATTACTTACAAGGTTGTAATCGATTACCTGAGGACTGAGTTTTTGGTAATCGATTACCAAGGGGTTGTAATCGATTACCAGTTTCCAAAAAACGCTTTCTAGTGTAAAATTCTACCTCTGGTAATCGATTACTGCATTACCGTAATCGATTACCAGCTGTTCTATATAAAATATCGGACATGCAAAATTCAGAACGCATCATTTTTCTTCTTCCCTCTTTCAACCCTAGAGAGAGAAAGTTAGAGTTCTAGAGAGAGGAAGTTAATTTTGGAGCCTTGGAAGGAGATTGAAGCTAGAATCGACAATTGGATTACTTCAAGCTCTCAATTCCTCCCTTAATTTCATAGATTTGTGAGTACAACTCACTTTTAGAATAGAAACTATTTGTCTCATTGCATGTTCCCACCCCTTTGTAACGCCCCCTAATTTCTAAATTCAAGACTTAGTCCGTTGGAAACTAAATCCTGAACATTCAAAACTAAAACATATAATCCTAGATATCAAACCTCACATTTACACAAGTATCCAACAAAACTCATACAAATGTGAGTAACTTAAGGCCTTAAGTTTTAACCAAAGTCCATAATATACATAGCCATATATATCTGGTCCAAGGATTATAATCTAATCATCCAGTAAAACTATATACATATACAAGCTCCATATATACATCAGGCCCGAAGGCTACGAACTGAACGACCTTAACAGAGTTCCAAAACAAATACAACTTATATATATATACATAATCCCAAAAGGAAACATCTAAATCCACATCTCTTGCTCTAACTCACTTATTACTTCCTGGATGGTACCTGCACACCTAGATTTTCCACAAAACACGTGGTGAGACTAACGCCTCAGTGAATATAACTAATCATGCTAAGTGTACATGGAATAAGCACAGATGAAGACATATCAAGATAATTAATATTAACCATCATGTTACATTCTAATACCATAACACAACTAACATAATCTTAATCAATAAAATGCAACTCACTACTGAAATTCAGTAGGCATGAACTTATTACTGAAACTAGAGTTAGAACCGAGCTCAGACTACGGGAAACGTCTTTCCCGGGGACGTATCCCACCCAATACTGGACCGAAGTCAATAATTTTACATATTCAGACCATTTCTTAACTCACAACACAGGGCCGACTTAATTAACTCACGGTCGAAACCGGTTAAAAGTGAATTGATAACCCAAAGCTGAAATATCGAGTGTTTCGAGTGTTTCAAAATTTCGTAAGTTTCGTAACTTCAAAATCTAAGGGGATTATAATCAATTCCTAGCATGAATCACTCAATTCTAGCATAACTTCATCAATTCAATCAAATTAACTAAATAGAAAGGGAAATGGAAGGGTAGGGATCATACAATAAGAATTTCTCAAGTTACGCAATTTCGCTACTTTCGTAAATCTCGCTACCCTAAGGTTTTCAACGAAAATCACCGATCCAACTACTCAATCCAACACCAATATCAACAATCTAACTACAATATGCAAATAGAAAGAGAATCAAGAGAGTAGGGTTTCATACAATGAGGAGAAATCAAAATCAAGGAAATGTGGAAGTGTGTGAGTTATACTCACCAATTTTCTTGAATTTCTCAAGGGAAATTGATGGATTGGAAGTCCCTTTGATGAATCCTAGCTTTGATTATCTTCAATCACCTCAAAAATCCGCTTTCTCTCTCTCTAAGATCACTCTCTCTCTAGGGTTTTGAAGGGGAAGAGGAAGAGAAATGAATAATCTGAATTTTGCATGTCCAGGTATATATACTGGACGACTGGTAATCGATTACAATAGTGCTGTAATCGATTACCAGAGGTAGAATTTACACTGGAAAACGTTTCTGGGAATCTGGTAATCGATTACAACCCTTGGTAATCGATTACCAAAAACTCAGCTCTCAGGTAATCGATTACAATATCCCTGTAATCTATTACCAAAAACTCAGCTCTCAGGTAATCGATTACAACCTGTGAGTAATCGATTACCTAAAAACTAGCTCTCGGGTAATCGATTACAGACTCCTTGAAATCGATTACCAGAACTCAATTTTCTCAAATTCTCTTAAGTTAAAGCATAAATTGGTTGTAATAGAGTTTTAACCCAAAGTTTCTTCAATTTCCTCCCTTTACTTACTAATACTTAATTCTCTCGCTGTGACTTAATAAACTATTTAAGCTCATAATTTGCGGGATGTTACATTCTACCCCCCTTAAACAATTTTGACCTCAAAATTGATTAAGAACAGAATTCAGAAACTACCTCAACTGAAAAGTTCCGGAAATTGACCCCGAATGACATCTTCCTTCTCCCATGTGGCCTCTTCTGGAGATTGACCCTCCCAAAATACCTTTACCAAAGGAATTGCCTTACTCCTTAGAGTCTTGACACTCCTGTCAATAATCTGTGCAGGTCTAGAAGGAATGGTGAGATCTTCTCTTAATTGTATCGATTCAGAGTTGATGATATAAGATGGATCATGAACATACTTCATCAACTGGGATACATGGAAAACATTATGTATCCTGGACAACTGAGGTGGCAAAGCTATCCTGTAAGCCAAAGGGCCAACCCTCTGCAGGATCAGAAATGGACCGATGAATCTAGGGTTGAGTTTTCTGGTCTTAATGGATCGTCCTAAGCCCGTGACGGGAGTTAATTTTAAAAACACATGTTCCCCTTCCTCAAACTCTAAGTCTTTTCTTCTTTTATCAGCATAACTCTTTTGACGACTTTGAGCAGTTACAAGTTTTTCCCTAATGACCCTTATCTTATCTGAAGTTTCCTGCACTAGTTCTGGGCCTAAAAGTGTTCTCTCACCTACCTCATACCAACACAAGGGAGACCTGCATTTCCTACCATACAGTGCCTCAAAGGGTGCCATGCCTATACTGCTATGGAAACTGTTATTATAGGTAAACTCAATAAGAGGTAGAAATCTATCCCAACTACCTGACTCCTCTAATACACAAGCCCTGAGCATATCTTCTAAGGTCTGGATGGTCTTTCAGACTGACCGTCAGTCTGAGGGTGGTAAGCAGTACTAAACCGGAGTTTGGTCCCGAAAGCCTGGTGAAGGGCATTCCAGAACCTGGAAGTGAATCTAGGATCCCTATCTGATATGATGCTAGAGGGAATACCATGAAGCTTGACAATCTCTCTAACATACAGATTGGCTAACTTGCTAAGGGGATAAGTGTTCTTAATCGGTAGAAAGTGGGCTGACTTAGTCAGTCGGTCCACAATTACCTAGATAGCATCAAACCCAGCTTGAACTCGAGGCAAACCTACCACAAAGTCCATAGCTATACTCTCCCACTTCCACTCAGGGATATCCAAAGGTAAAAGGGTTCCAGATGGTTTCTGATGTTCTATTTTAACCTGTTGGCATATTAAGCACTTAGAACATAATCAGCTATGTCTCTCTTCATACCATCCCACTAAAACATCCTCTTCAAATCCTGATACATCTTGGTGGATCCAGGTTGTACAAAAAACTTACTCCTATGGGCTTCCTCCAAAACCTGCTGCCTGAGGCTACCCCCCTTAGGGACACAGACTCTCCCTTGGAAGAGAATCATCCCATCTTCTGACTCTGAAAATCCTAACTGTTGCTTTCTCTCTTGAAGGCTGAGTCCAAACTCTGAGCCTCCTTGATAAGAGCTTTCAGCTCACAGGTGATATCTAGCCTATGAAGAATAACTCTATGTTCACCGACTGAAATACCTAGGCTTAGGTTTCTGAACTCTTCTAGCAAACTCAATTCATGAATCATCATTGAAGACACATGAAGGGATTTCCTACTGAGGGCATCAGCCACTACATTGGCCTTGCCAGGATGGTATTTCAATTCAAAATCATAATCTTTGAGAAATTCCATCCATCTCCTCTGCCTCCTATTGAGTTCTTTCTGATCAAAGAGGTATTTCAAACTCTTATGATCACTAAATACCTCAAATCTCACACCAAACAGGTAATGCCTCCAAATCTTGAGGGCAAATACCACAGCAGCTAACTCTAGGTCATGAGTAGGATAGTTCTCCTCATGTGGTTTCAATTGTCTAGATGCATAAGTTACTACCCTCATATCCTGCATAAGAACACAACCTAAACCTTTCCCTGAAGCATCACAATATACCTCAAAGGCCTTGGACAAATCCGGTAATGCCAATACCGGAGCGGTGGTTAACTTTTTCTTGAGCTCCAGGAAGCTCCGCTCACAAATCTCATCCCACACAAAGGCTTGCCCTTTCCGAGTTAACCTTGTGAGAGGTAAGGCTAGCTGGGAGAATCCTTTAATGAATCTCCGATAGTAGCCGGCCAATCCTAGGAAACTCCTAATTTCCGTAACGGTATTAGGCCTTTCCCATTCAAGGACAACTTCTACCTTGCTATGATCAACAGACACACCCTCACTGGTAATCACCTATCCTAAAAATTGAACTCTATCTCTCCAAAACTCACACTTCTCTGGATTTGCAAACAATTTCTTCTCTCTCAGAACTCCTAACACGATTCTAAGATGTCTCTCATGATCTGCTAAACTACGGGAGTAGATCAAAATGTCATCGATAAACACAACAACAAACTGATCCAAATAGGGCCTAAAGATTCGATTCATGTAGTCCATGAATACCGCAGGAGCATTGGTACTCCAAATGGCATCACCAAATACTCATAATGCCTATACCTAGTCCTAAAGGCTGTTTTTGGTATATCCTCTCCCTTAATCCTGATCTGATGGTAACCGGACCTTAAATCTATCTTAGAGAAAACTGAGGCTCCCCTAAGTTGATCTAGAAGGTCGTCTATTCTGGGTAAGGGATACTTGTTTTTAATGGTAACCTTGTTCAACTGCCTAAAGTCCACACACAGTCTCATACTCCCATTCTTCTTTTTCACTAAAAGGACTGGAGCCCCCCATGGTGACACACTGGGCCTAATGAACCCCTTAGACATAAGATCTTCTAACTGAGCTTAAGTTCACTAGTTCTAATGGGGACATTCTATATGGTGCTTTAGAGATAGGTCCTGCACCTGGCACTAAGTCTATGGTAAACTCTATTTCTCGGTCTGGAGGTAATGTGGTTATCTCACTAGGGAAAACATCCTGAAACTCCTTAATTGTAGTTATGCTGCTCAAATCTATTTTAGACTCTAGAGTTGAGGAAAGTAATAAAACAAAACACTCATTCCCATCACTAAGGCATTTAGACACTTCAGCGACACTGGACAATAGAATTGATGGCCTCTCCCTCGAAGGAGGGGGAAGAAGTGGAAAGACAACTTGTTTGTTAAAACAATCAAGAATGACTCTATTTGCAGACAGCCAATTCATACCAAGAATAACATCTATACCCCGTAAAGGCAAACAAACTAGGTCAACCTCAAAGGCCTTCCCTTGTATCACAATAGGGCACTGAATACACAAAAGGGAAGTAGAAATGGCCTCCTTGGCAGGAGTAACAACACTAAGAACGTAAGGCAAAGATACAACATGCAAGTTCAACTGTTTTACATAATCAAGAGAAATGAAGGAATGAGTAGCTCCTGAATCAAACAATACAATTAAGGTTCGATCTCCTAGGGTGCACATACCTCGCAACAGATTATCAGCAGAAGCTGTCACTTCCCCGCTCAGAGTGAAGACTCTCCCAATGGTTTGGGGTTTTGGGAGATCCTTCCTCTTGGGACACTCATGCCTCATGTGCCCAGGTTGCTTGCAAAAGTAACATACGTTCTTCCCCGTCAAGCACTCTCCAGAGTGTTCCTTCCCGCACTTGGGACAAGTAGGTGCCCCGTGGCGTTGGGCCGGTCTAGTAGTCAAGGCAGAGGTGCCTTGCCACTTAGGCCTCGGGCCCCTAAACTGATTCGATCCCTCTATCTTCCTTTTTCCTTTATTATCAGTAGGTAGTGTTGAAGTAGTGGTTCCTCGGATGTTCTTCTCCGTAATGTAGCATTTATTGATCAGGGTGGGAAAATCTTTAATCTCTAAGGTTCCAACCCGATCCAGTATCTCAGGTCGGAGACCTCCCTCAAACTGATGCACCTCCACTCTTCATCAGCTACTGTCTGCAGGTACCTTGAGTACTTGGCCAACTCCTCAAACTTAGCTACATACTGACCCACCGTCAAACTTCCTTGCTTTAATTGTAAGAATTCTGCTTCCTTCTGTCTTCTAACCGTAGCAGGAAAGTACTTGTCTAGAAATAGAGTCTGAAAGATATCCCATGTAATCGGAGCCCCCGTCACAGTAGGCCTAACACTCGCCGTCTTCCACCAATCCTCAGCTTCACCTCTCAGCATGTAGATTGCAAAACCAACCTTAGAATCATCCGCACACTTCATCACATCAAATATTCTGTTGAGATCCCTCAGCCAGTTGGATGCCACATCTGGATCGTACACTCCATTGAATTGAGGAGGGTTATGCTTTCGAAATTCCGCCAGCCCTTGGACAAATGGGTCCACAACAGGAGCATGAGGTGTCCCCGCTGTCCTACGGGCCAATTCTTTTATGCGTACACTTGTTAATGGTCACACTAGAGGGAATATGGGAATGTTAGTCAATATTGGGATAACTACCCTACTTAGAGTGAACCAGAGCTTGCTTAGGCACACATAGGGATTCCAACCACCGAGGAAGTGTGTAGAGAGTTATAAACTAAGTAGACTTGAGACCTTACCTAAAAGCCAACAAACTTGCAGGGGCATATAGACATTTGGACCTAAACTTAGAAGGGTTAGGAAATTGAGGTTCCTTTTGTGGTAACTTAAGAATAGGTGTATTTCCTAGGCCACCTTGAGAGTAGTCAGGAGACTGTCTAGTGAGTGATGATTCCTTTAGCCACCTTACTTTTTGCCTTATCCATGGATTACATGGACAGGATCCTTACGCCTTACCAGACAGGTGGGTAGTCATGGCGGCTACCATCTCCTCACCCTTTTATCTCGCATTTAGAGAACACCTAGCAGCCCTAGAGGCAGTGTCTTGTGACCCAGGCATCCTAGAAACCCTTAGGAGAGAACACTATACCTATACCTTAAGACAACAACACCAATTGATAACCACT
This sequence comes from Sesbania bispinosa, assembly GCA_026901365.1. NCBI lineage: Eukaryota > Viridiplantae > Streptophyta > Magnoliopsida > Fabales > Fabaceae > Sesbania > Sesbania bispinosa. Next base: position 1,202,391 of record QLOH01000205.1, read on the forward strand.
AGGAGTTGGGGACATGTTTAGGAGATGAACAAGTTAGAAATTCATGGTAAAGGTAGGGAGTTCTCTGTTATCTAATGTTATCACATTTCCAGGAGTTACAATTAGTAACATCCTTGCACCCTACCGATTGAGTAAGTTGTCATGAGAAAACAATACCTTCCAGTCTAGATATTCAAACTTATCCATGTATTCCAGGAGCGAAATTCTAAATCTTTAAACCTTATATCCTTATGTTGTAGTCATGACCATGTTTACATAGGTTCACACTCCACATAGAAATAAGAAGTTATTTTCACACCATAATAGTAATAACTCTAAAGCTTTTGAGAAGGGGAACCAAATTAGTTAGGTACCTAGATGTAGACTTAATGTCTCTAAGAGAGAATTAAGATATAGAACACTGGAAAATATTAGAAAGAGCCTGTAGCCTGAACGGGGGTAGTAGTCTTATAGGCAGGTTATGTGAAGTCATAAAAGACACTTAGTACCCGAGCACGACTAAGTTTACTCAACCGAAAGTTTAGACTTGATTATGTATAGTTAGACATGACCTGAGTGTTAAGAAGGGTTGAGAGGTTGTTAGGCTCACTCACTAGGTTAAAATTTTACGCCAGTGGAAGTCCTAACTCATAGGAGAACCAAAGTGTGAATGACATTATGTCACTCTCCCTTTTTCCATGGAACCTAAAACCAAATTAAGTACAGCCTGACCGGTAAGGTGAGATAGAGGAAGATCCCATTATGGGACGATAGGAGACTAGGAGGGTTACCGTGTTCATACTGTAACCGGGAGGTATTATACATCTACGGTTTGTTGGCATGAATGTTGTTAAGATTCCTTTATTTATTAGAAGAATGAGTGATTTTTTCTCCTCTTGGGAGAGATGTTTGTCTGCGTGATTATGTAAACTTAATTTCTTGAATACGACGTGAGTGTTGGATGATTTCGCCAACAAAAACTTAGTGATTTGAGGGATTGAGTAATTATGTGTGCATGAGTTAGTATAGTAATATAGTAAAACTTAGAATATAAACATGAAAATCATTTGGAATTTTCACAAACTTAGCTAGATCATTGAGAACATAAGATTTTAAAACCCACAGGTAGTAGATGGGTTTGGGTATGAAATTAGAATCCTTATTTAGTCATTGCATGGAATCTTTTCCTATTAACAGATTTTATCTAGCATGTGTTTAACCAAGCCAGTCAAGTATACTCAAATAGAGTAGAAAGTTTCTTCATGTGTCTTTCGCGATGATACATGAAAGGAGTTTGTCGGAGAAGTTCAGGAACCTAAGTTTAGGTGTAGCATTGGGAGGGCATAGTGTCGGACTTCATTTAAATGTGATCACTAATGAGCTAAGAGCACTAATCAGGGAGGCTCAGAGTTTGGACTCCACCCTCCAAGAGAGAAGACCACAATTAGAGTTTCTGAATCAGAAGATGGGATGATTCTCTACCAAGAGGGAGTCCTGTGTCCCTAAGGGGGTAGTCTCAGGCAGCAGGGTGTTAGAGTCAGCTAATAGAGATAAGTTTTCTGCACATCTTGGCTCTACCAAGATGTATCAGGATTTGAAGAGAGATATAATAGATTATGTTTTTAAGTGTTTAGTGTATCAGCAGGTTAATATAGAACATCAAAACCATTAGGAGCCCTTGTACCGTTAGAAATCTCTGAGTGGGAAAGTATAATTATGAACATTGTGGTAGGATTGCCTCGAGTCCAAGCTGGGTTTGATGCCATCTGTGTAATTGAGGACCGACCTAACCAAGTCAACTCACCTCCTATTAGTTAGGGGTACCTTTTTCCCTTAGCAAGCTAGCAGGTTTGTATGTTAGGGAGACTGTCAGACTCCATGGCATTCCCTCTAACACCATATAAGATAGGGACCCTAGGTTCACTTCTAGGTTCTGGAATGCACTTCACCAGGTTACGGGAACGACTTCCAGAACCTTTTAGTTGAGTTAATTTTCAGTTTTATTTTTTCTTAAATAATTTTGAGGACAAAATTGCTTGAAGGGGGGTAGGTAGAATGTAACATCCAGCAAATTAGGAGCTTCAATAATTCATTAGGTTTCAAACATATAATTATGTGTTAGTAATTAAGGAATCACAATGTAAGTTTTAAAAACTAAGTTAATATTTTCACTTAAGCAAATCTAAGAAATTTTGTTACTGGTAATCGATTACAACCCTGTTGGTAATCGATTACCAGAGAGCTGAACCTGTGGTAATCGATTACGTCATCGATTACCTGAGAGCAGATTTTGTGTAATCGATTACTCACAGGGTAGTCATCGATTACCTGAGAGCAGTTTTTGTGTAATCGATTACTTACAGGGTTGTAATCAATTACCTGAGGACTGAGTTTTTGGTAATCGATTACCAAGGGGTGTAATCGATTACCAGTTTCCTAGAAACGCTTTCTAGTGTAAAATTCTACCTCTGGTAATCGATTACAGCATTACCATAATCGATTACCAGCTGTTCTATATAAAAGATCGGACATGCAAAATTCAAAACACATCATTTTTCTTCTTCCCGCTTTCAACCCTAGAGAGAGAAAGTGAGAGTTCTAGAGATAGAAGTTAATTTTGGAGCCTTGGAAGGAGATTGAAGCTAGAATCGACAATGGGATTACTTCAAGCTCTCAATTCCTCCCTTAATTTCATAGATTTGTGAGTACAACTCACTTTTAGAATAGAAACTATTGGTCTCATTGCATGTTCCCACCCCCCTTTCTCTTCCCTTTCTTGATGCTGGTTAAATGATTGTTTGAATTGTTAAATTCTTGTTATTTTGATTGATTATCGATAGATTGATCATATAAGTATAGAATCGAGCGTTGGAATCCTTAGTTTCGAAGTTATCGAAACTATCGAAACTCTCGATTGTAACTCGTATGAGCAATTCTATTCGGTTATACTTCTTTGTTTAGTATTATTTATGAATTGAAATGGTTAGATTGGTGTTTGGATTGGAAATTGAGATGTATGTTTGTAGAGTCGAAACTAGTGAAACTGTCGAAATGCTCATTGTATGAACCCCACTCCTTTGATTCCCTTTCTATAGAGTTCATTTGATCGAATTAGTAATGTTAGTATGGAATTGAGTGATTGATGTTAGGATTTTCCTGAAAAACCTATGAATGTCAAAGTTTACGATAATTGCAAACTTACGAAAAGTGTTATCATGTGCATTTGAATGATGTAAGCCGGTTTCAACCGTGAGTTAATTAAGCCAGCCTTTGCGCTGTGAGTTAAAAATCAAGTAATTAAGTAAAACACGACTTCGGTCCAGTTTGGGTGGGATTCATCCCCGGGAAAGCCGGTTCCCGTAGTCTGAGCTCAGGTCTAACTCTAGAAGTGATAAGATCATGTCTGCTGGGCACAGCAGTGAGTGCATCATGAGCATCATATCTTGCATTATTCAACAAATCATGTTAAGTGAATTACTTATTGCTCCTAGTTTGTTATTAATCATTGGTAACCATGCTTTATGTAATTGGATTTATGAATGAGTACGATATGAAGTTCGTTGAGTTGTGAAGTTGTCATTGATATCTGCTCCCTGCATTCATGCATGCGGTTGTATTCACTGAGATTATTATCTCACCCCACGTTTCAGGGACATATTTAGTGGTGCAGGTACCTCCGGTGAGGTTGAGGCAATTCAGGTGTGGATGGAGGTGAGTCTTATTTCAGCAGGGAGATTAGTTTAATTGGAGAGTAGTTATTTGAGTATTTGTATTTGTTAATTGGCTATTTCCTGAATTGTATTGATGTAGATTGTATAAGTGTAAATATTTCTGAAATGGCCACTAGGGCCTAGTTTTAATGTTATGATATGCATGTTATTAAACTGTACTGGCTTTTGTTGATTTTCAGGTTAAGCTGAACTATGTTAATTGTTCAGTATTAAGGGGAGACTCTGCCGGATTTTTGGTATAAGTTCATTGAATCACACTTCTCTAAGTGTGGATTCTTCCCTGAACTTAAGTATGTTTCATACTTATTTGAGATCTTTAACGTTTGACTTGTTTTGGCTTAAGATTATCGTTGGAAAGTTTTAAGCAAATAAATGACGATATCGGAAATTTAACGAAATGATTTCAAGGAGCTTAGGAATAGTGTCTCCAACGGGCATTATTTCTGAGTCCAGAAATTAGGGCGTTACAAGCATCAGATTAATTATATTCTATATATGCATTCACTCACTGCAAGCTATGATATTATCTTTCAAAAACCCTTGAATTCCTAATTGCTCACGAGGGTATTGCATCCTTCTCCATCTCACCTGTCACACACAATCTCCTTTTCACACAAGGAAAAATTATTAACCCGAATAAATAAAAAACTCTTTTTCATTTCTTGAATTAAAAATACATAGTATATGTGCATTTTCAATTTACCAATTTGTTAATTGGCTCAACGAATGAGATTTTCATAGTTAGTTCAATATTTTTTATTTTAAAATTTTACATTTTTATAAAAGGAAAAATAACTTTCTGTATAAGGAAGTAACTCATTCTGTTTTAAATATGCCACATTATTTTTTAAATAAAATGGAAATATATATTCAAGGATTAGTTTTAAATAATAATAATTTCTATGCCATAAAATGAAAAAAATTGGCTTTTAAAAAATGATTTAGTAATATATTGTTTAATAAATATGAAAAATAAATTTACGACTAGCATTTCAAACCCTAAGAAAAATAAGAATGGGAGAATTTAAAGGGTGAGAAATGGAGGAAATTTACCGAATATTTGTTATGAGAGAAAGTAAAGGGAAAAAAAGATCTCTCTACTTTCATTTGAGTAAGAATTAAGAGAAAAAAAATAAAGTACATGTTTTTCAAATTTTGCTGATATACCCGTATTTTTTCAAATGGATCGCGGGAAATGATGGATTGCTACTGTCAGAAAATCAAAGACCGACTTCATTTACCCATAAACAATTTTGTAAACACTAGTTTCAAGAAATCAATTATCCAACATGCACAATTTGATTGTGTGTAAAATCGGAACCGATCTACACTAACATTGAGTCACATTAACAAAAAATCAAGCATATATGCACAATTGCATCTTTTCATAACCATAAAAATCAACCAGAACCGCAAGTAATTGAGTACGAAACACACATGCAATTGATTGTTTTCACAAATTGTATCTGTATAAGCATCAATAAATTCACTCACCACCAGTCTCTCCCCACTTAGTCTTACCGCCACTAATTCTTCAACCTGCGTCGCTCACCACCAGTTTCCGATCCGTCACTCAGTCTTGACACCCGATCGAGTTGCCGCTGCACCAAAGAAGAATGGGGCTCTATTAAGGTTTCTATAAAATAAAATTGGGGTAAAGAGGGTAAATGTGTCAAAGTAGAAAAGTAACCTACCCATTCCTTATTTTCCTTACAAATATGAGAAGTTGAAATCTTTTTGTGGGGCTCATAAGATAAAATTAACTCTCTCACTACATTTATTGTTTTGTACCAAACGAGGGTTGGCCAACATTTATCCTATTTCCCTCCCTTCCCACTCTCTCTTACATATTTCTACACTACTAAACAATGTCTAAATATTTAAAAGGATATTGGTTAAAATTTATCTTCTTTAAAGTAGAAGAATAGAAAGTATAGTTATGATTGAAAATTCAATGTTCATGTGATAATGATTATATAAAAAAGGATTTAATTGATTTACACTGTCGGCGTAAAAGTTTTTTTACACAATTTTCCAATGGTGTGTCGCCACAACATTTAATGAATATTACATCTCATGTGTTATTAAATTCAATAAATGGTGTGATAACACTTCATTGGATGTTTGTTTAAAACTCCTTTACACAAACAGTATACATATAGAGAGAGAGTCAGGATCCGTTGGCACCAGGTGTCAAACTTGTAGAGATACATCACTTAATAACTTTTTGTAAAATGTGAATTTGACCAATCTAACCGTTGAATTATATTATATTACCTTCATGATCATGTATATCAAATTTCAGATAAATTTGAAATTCGTAGGTATGTTATCCAACGATGGGATTTTACTTATATTTTAAAAACATATTATACGTTAAAATAAATTAGTTTGATGAAGTATCAATTATTTTTCGATTTTTATGAAATTTTATAAGCTTGATCTACTTTATAAGAACTTTCAATTCAACGATTGGATTGGTCAAATTCACATTTTATAAAAAGTTACTAAGTGATGTAACTCTACAAATTTGACACCTGGTGTCTACGGATCCTAACTCACACACACACACATATATATATATATATATAACTAATAAGAAAATATGTATAATAAATTATGACGTCGTATATTTAATAACAATGTTTGCTTTTTATTTAATATCTTTAAATTTAATGACTTCAGCATCTTTTCAAAGTGAGCTTATTTATTAAGTCATTTATTATTTATTACATCTCTAGGTGAACTTTTACTCTTTTGAAATAGCTAGTTATTTAAAATTTTCAAATTCAAATAAATTGCACTTAATTTTTCTAAATCCTATAAAAATATTTGAGTCACTAAACGGAAAAAGCATATGAGCGAAGGAACAATTCCTTGCTTGCAAGGGATTCGCGACAAATTACCTATTGCAAATTTATAATTGTTTTCTTTACAAAATTTATTTTATTTATAATTTTTTAATATTGAAATTACACCTAAAAGACATATTTGACTAATCACCTATAGCAAATCAAAATACTCATTTCAATGAGTCTAATAATTAAGTCTTACAAAACAACTCAAATCTTACAAATCGAAATTTTCATAGCATAAGTCCCAAGTCATAACATACCAAATCAAAATACTCCATACAAGTCTTATATGTCATAACATACCAAAAACAAATATAGTCAACATAAGTCTTACAAAAAGATAAATATAAAGCACAATCAAATCAACCCTAAACTAGCATCATCATCATTCTCTATCCTAAATTTATGTGTTTTTTAAGGCAAGCAATATCTCTATCCTAAAGAATTGCATTTATGCTTGCATTTGCGCCTGAATTTGTGCCTATGAAAGAAGTTAATGCAACATTTATAGTTGTAGTAATGTCTTCATTTGTCATTGGTGTAGGATGTGTAGAAAGACCTACGACCTCTCCACTCTCTTTCTTTTCTTCTCCTGACAAATATAACAGACATATCACCCATGTAACCATGTTCAAGTCCCATCAAAGATATTATTCGTATTTCAATTATAACACACACACACACATATACACACTTGGTCTCACCTGACATATTGAACATATCTCATTTTCGGATGTATCTTGATTCTTAGGAGCAGATTGGACAACTTCTTGTCCAACATGGCTCATAATTTGCTCTTCTGTCAATCCATCCATAAAGCTCTTACCGTTCTCCAGAGCCTCCAAAATCTTTAGATTCAAATCATTATCTTTGGAGCAACAATTTATATATAATCAGAAATAAATGATACACAAGCCAAAATAGGTAGCATAAAAAATATGTGTTTTAAAATGAATGACTTTGTAATATCAAATAAATAATTTAATTGTAAGAGAATTATATTATGTATATTTGAGTGAAAATCTACCTCTAACTGCAAAAGGTCGTTGTCTCGCATGTAATCTAGGACATTGAAAACCTAGTACATAATGAAATTTGAAAGCATGAATATATATATATATAGCAGTAAAATAATTAATTAATTAATTAATTAGAAAGTAAAATTACCTCATCCCTAAGCTGCCTGTTGTGTTGGTTCTGAGCCATTAACCTCCACCATCCACTAGGAAAGTTGTTGTTGATCTGTGTTATGGTGGAACTAGTTTGGCAAGTCCGTAGAAACGCAGGGAAGGCGTGGCTGTGATTAGCAGCAGGTGGCGGCATCATTACATATTGTTCATCCACGTTTACCCTATGGAACCATCAATTTTGATTTGTTACTTGCAATGGACGATTGGGAATAGTACTAGGCCTAGGAGTACTATTTCTATTTCCAATACAAAATCCAAATTGAGGAGGAGAACACAGGTGATTTGGAATGCTTCCCCTTGTAGTTGCAGTAGCAGGAGCAGGTATAGTTAAAGGAGTAGGCCTCAACATGCTACTAGACCAAGGGTAGCCATGTTGAACTTGATAGAAAAGAGGAACGTGCTCCATAGGAACCACCGAGTAAACCAAACAAGATGGAGAAGCAAGTTGTTGGTTACGAATGGGAGATGAACCTCATAAGGATCATAATTTACAAATGTCGGGGTTAGCACAAAAGTAGTTTGTGGTTCTTCGTCTGCAACTTGTTCAACTGCAGAAGAGACCATTGCACTTGCACTTTCAGTACCTACACCAACATTCATAGGAAGACCACCTGATGGTGTGTTTGTGTTGTTGCCTTCTTCAACCCTGCACCTGGAGATTCCTCCTCCTCCTGGATTGCTTGAACCTTCACCGATTGTTAAAGGATGGTCAGATCTTCTCTTGAAGGCAAGCTCCTCATGTCCTCCCCACCAACACCACCCTATCTCTCCTCCTCTTTTTCTTCCATTAATTCACCAGTACTCTGCTCATTTTCATGGGATTAACTGCCACCACTGTTTACTTCATGTTCTCCAATGGAGTGTATCTCAACAACAGCCCCTTGAGTAACTAGAGTTGGAGATACAGTACGAGTATTAGTATTCGTTCCAATAGTCAACTGATCCAGGAGAATAGTTGTACCAAAAAGCTTGCCAAGGAACCTTGGACCACTACAGCTAATAGAGAGTGAGCTCATATGAGATGAAACATTCATTCCCATTGATTCAGAAATGGTATTATTCAGAGCAGTCTCTTCAAGTGGGCGAAGAGTTATCCCTGGGACTATTGGGACCTCCCATTGATGATCACTTGATCCATTGCTAGAAAGCATTCTAAAAATGGATGATCCATTAGATTCACAGTTGTTGTTCTGCCAGTTTGCACTGTGGTTGAATTGACTCATCTGTCAACCCAACAACATAAACATAACTAGCGTCAGATTAACTATATTCTATATATGCATTCACACACTGCAAGCTATGATATTATCTTTCAAAAACCCTTGAATTCCTAATTGATCACGAGGGTATTTCATCCTTTCTCCATCTCACCTGTCACACACAATCTCCTTTTCACACAAGGAAAATTTATTAACCCGAATAAATAAAAAACTCTTTTTCATTTCTTGAATTACAAATACATAATATATGTGCATTTTCAATTTACCAATTTGTTAATTGGCTCAACGAATGATATTTTCATAGTTAGTTCAATATTTTTTATTTTAAAATTTTGCATTTTTATAAAAGGAAAAAAAACTTTCTGTATAAGGAAGTAACTCATTCTATTTTAAATATGCCACATTATTTTAAATAAAAATGGAAATATATATTCAAGGTTTAGCTTTAAATAATAATAATTTCTATGCCATAAAATGAAAAAATTGTCTTTTAAAAAATGATTTAGTAATATATTTGTTTAATAAATATGAAAAATAAATTTACGACTAGCATTTCAAACCCTAAGAAAAATAAGAATGGGAGAATTAAAAGGGTGAGAAAAGGAGGAAATTTACCGGATATTTTTATGAGAGAAAGTAAAGGGAAAAAAAGATCTCTCCACTTTCATTTGAGTAAGAATTAAGAGAAAAAAAATAAAGTTACACGTTTTTCAAATTTACTGATATACCCGTATTTTTTCAAATGGATCGCGGGAAATGATGGATTGCTACTGTCAGAAAATCAAAGACCGACTTCATTTTACCTATAAACAATTTTGTAAACACTAGTTTCAAGAAAATCATTTATCCAACATGCACAATTTGATTGTGTGTAAAATCGGAACCGATCTACACTAACTTTGAGTTACATTAACAAAAAATGAAGCATGCACAATTGCTTTTTTTTCCTTAACCATAAAAATCTACCAGAACCGCAAGTAATTGAGTACCAAACACACACATGCAATTGATTGTTTCCACAAATTGTATCTGTATATGCATCAATCAATTCACTCACCACCAGTCTCTCCCACTTAGTCATACCGCCACTAATTCTTCAACCTGCGTCGCTCACCACCAGTTTCTGATCCGTCACTCAGTCTTGATACCCGATCGAGTTGCCGCTGCACCAAAGAAGAATGGGGCTCTATTAATGTTTCTATAAAATAAAATTGGGGGTAAAGAGGGTAAATGTGTCAAAGTAGAAAAGTAACCTCCCCATTCCTTATTTTCTTTACAAATACTGAGAAGTTGAAATCTTTTTGTGGGGCTCATAAGAGAAAATTAACTCTCTCACTACATTTATTGTTTTGTACCAAACGAGGGTTGGCCAACATTTATCCTATTTCCCTCCCTTCCCACTCTCTCTTACATATTTCTACACTACTAAACAATGTGTAAATATTTAAAAGGATATTGGTTAAAATTTATCTTCTTTAAAGTAGAAGAGTAGAAAGTATAGTTATTGATTGAAAATTCAATGTTCATGAGATAATGATCATATAAAAAAGGATTTAATTGATTTACACTGTCGGCGTAAAAGTTTTTTTTTTACACATACTTCCAATGATGTGTCGCCACATCATTTAATGAATATTACATCTCATGTGTTATTAAATTCAATAAATGGTGTGATAAAACTTCGTTGGATGTTTGTATAAAACTTCTTTACACAAACAGTATATATATAGAGAGAGAGAGTCAGGATCCATTGGCACCAGGTGTCAAACTTGTAGAGATACATCACTTAATAACTTTTTGTAAAATGTGAATTTGACCAATCTAACCGTTGAATTATATTATATTACCTTCATGATCATGTATATCAAATTTCAGATAAATTTGAAATTCGTAGGTATGTTATCCAACGATGGGATTTTACTTATAATTTTTAAAACATATTATACGTTAAAATAAATTAGTTTGATGAAGTATCAATTACTTTTCGATTTTTATGAAATTTTATAAGTTTGATCTACTTTATAAGAACTTTCAATTCAACGATTGGATTGGTCAAATTCACATTTTATAAAAGTTACTAAGTGATGTAACTCTACAAATTTGACACCTGGTGTCTACGGATCCTAACTCATATATATATATATATATATATATAACTAATAAGAAAATATGTATAATAAATTATGACGTCGTATATTTAATAACAATGTTTGCTTTTATTTAATATTTTTGAAATTTAATAACTTCAGCATCTTTTCAAAGTGAGCTTATTTATTAAGTCATTTATTATTTATTACATCTCTAGGTGAACTTTTACTCTTTTGAAATAGCTAGTTATTTAAAATTTTCAAATTCAAATAAATGGCACTTAATTTTTCTAAATCCTATAAAAATATTTGAGTCACTACACGAAAAAAGCATATGAGGGAAGGAACAATTCCTTGCTTGCGAGGGATTCAGACAAATTACCTATTGCAAATTTATAATTATTATCTTTACAAAATTTATTTTATTTACAATTTTTTAATTTTGAAATTACACCCTAAAAGACATATTTGACTAATCACCTATAGCAATCAAAATACTCATTTCAATGAGTCTAATAATTAAGTCTTACAAAACAACTCAATCTTACAAATCGAAATTTTCATAGCATAAGTCTCAAGTCATAACATAACAAATCAAAATACTCCATACAAGTCTTATATGTCATAACATACCAAAAACAAAATAGTCAACATAAGTCTTACAAAAAGATAATATAAAGCACAATCAAATCAACCCTAAACTAGCATCATCATTTTCATTCTCTATCCTAAATTTATGTGTTTTTAAGGCAAGCAATATCTCTATCCTAAAGAATTGCATTTATGCTTGCATTTGCGCCTGAATTTGTGCCTCCATGAAAGATGTTAATGCAACATTTATAGTTGTAGTAATGTCTTCATTTGTCATTGGTGTAGGATGTGTAGAAAGACCTACGACCTGTCCACTCTCTTTCTTTTCTCCTCCTGACAAATATAACAGACATATCACCCATGTAACCATGTTCAAGTCCCATCAAAGATATTATTCGTATTTCAATTATAACACGCACACACACACACACATACACACTTGGTCTCACCTGACATATTGAACAGATCTCATTTTCGATGTATCTTGATTCTCAGGAGCAGATTGGACAACTTCTTGTCCAACATGGCTCATAACTTGCTCTTCTGTCAATCCATCCATAAAGCTCTGATCGTTCTTCAGAGCCTCCAGAATCTTTAGATTCAAATCGTTATCTTTGGAGCAACAATTTGTATATAATCAGAAATAAATGATACACAAGCCAAAATAGGTAGCATAAAAAATATGTGTTTTAAAATGAATGACTTTGTAATATCAGATAAATAATTTAATTGTAAGAGAATTATATTATGTATATTTGAGTGAAAATCTACCTCTAACTGCAAAAGGTCGTTGTCTCGCATGTAATCTAGGACATTGAAAACCTAGTACATAACGAAATTTGAAAGCATGAATATATACATATATATAGCAGTAAATAATTAATTAATTAATTAGAAAGTAAAATTACCTCATCCCTGAGCTGCCTGTTATGTTGGTTCTGAGCCATTAACCTCCACCATCCACTAGGAAAGTTTGTTGTTGATTTGTGTTATGGTGGAACTAGTTTGGCAAGTCCGTAGAAACGCAGGGAAGGCGTGGCTTTGATTAGCAGCAAGTGGCGGCATCATTACATATTGTTCATCCACGTTTTACCCTACGGAACCATCAATTTGGATTTGGTACTTGCAATGGACGATTGGGAATAATGCTATGCCTAGGAGTACTATTTCTATTTCCAATACACAATCCAAATTGAGGAGGAGAACACAGGTGATTAGGAATGCTTCCCCTTGTAGTTGCAGTAGCAGGAGCAGGAGCAGGTATAGTTAAAGGAGGAGGCCTCAACATTCTATTAGACCAAGGGTAGCCTTGTTGAACTTGATAGAAAAGATGAACGTGCTCCACAGGAACCGCCGAGTAAACCAAAAAGGTGGAGAAGCAGGTGGTTGGTTTACGAATGGAAGATGAACCTCATAAGGATCATCATTTACAAATGTCGGGTTAGCAAAAAAGTAGTTTGTGGTTCTTTGTCTGCAACTTGTTCAGCTGCAGAAGAGACCATTGCACTTGCACTTTCAGTACCTACACCAACATTCATAGGAAGACCACCTGATGGTGTATTTATGTTGTGCCTTCTTCAACCCTGCGCCTGGGGATTCCTCCTCCTCCTGGATTGCTTGAACCTTCACCGATTGTTAAAGGATGGTCAGATCTTCTCTTGAAAGGCAAGCTCCTCATGTTCTCCCTACCAACACCACCATGTCCCTCCTCCTCTTTTTTTTCCACTAATTCACCAGTACTCTGCTCATTTTCATGGATGAACTGCCACCACTGTTTCCTTCATGTTCACCAGTGGAGTGTATCTCAACAACAGCCCCTGAGTAGTTAGAGTTGGAGATACAGTACGAGTATTAGTATTCGTTCCAAGAGTCAACTGATCCGGGAGAATAGTTGTACCCAAAAAGCCTGCCAAGGAACCTTGGACCACTACTGCTAATAGAGAGTGAGCTCATTGGAGATGAAACATTCATTCCCATTGATTCAGAAATTGTATTATTCAGAGCAGTCTCTTCAAGTGGGCGAAGAGTTATCCCTGGGACTATTGGGACCTCCCACAGATTATCACTTGATCCATTGCTAGAAATCATTCTAAAAATGGACGATCCATTAGATTCACGGTTGTTGTTCTGCCAGTTTGCACTGCGGTTGACTGACTCATCTGTCACACCAACAACATAAACATAACTAGCGTCAGATTAATTTATATTCTATATATGCATTCACTCAGTGCAAGCTATGATATTATCTTTCAAAAACCCTTGAATTCCTAATTGCTGACGAGGGTATTGCATCCTTCTCCATCTCACCTGTCACACACAATCTCCTTTTCACACAAGGAAAAATTATTAACCCGAATAAATAAAAAACTCTTTTTCATTTCTTGAATTACAAACACATAGTATATGTGCATTTTCAATTTACCAATTTGTTAATTGGCTCAACGAATGAGATTTCATAGTTAGTTCAATATTTTTATTTTAAAATTTTGCATTTTTATAAAGGAAAAAAAACTTTCTGTATAAGGAAGTAACTCATTCTGTTTTAAATATGCCACATTATTTTTAAATAAAATGGAAATATATATTCAAGGTTTAGCTTTAAATAATAATAATTTCTATGCCATAAAATGAAAAAATTGTCTTTTGAAAAATGATTTTAGTAATATATTTGTTTAATAAATATGAAAATAAATTTACGACCAGCATTTCAAACCCTAAGAAAAATAAGAATGGGAGGAATTAAAAGGGTGAGAAAAGGAAGGAAATTTACCGGATATTTGTTATGAGAGAAAGTAAAGGGAAAAAAAGATCTCTCTACTTTCATTTGAGTAAGAATTAAGAGAAAAAAATAAAGTTACACGTTTTTCAAATTTACTGATATACCCGTATTTTTTCAAATGGATCGCGGGAAATGATGGATTGCTACTGTCAGAAAATCAAAGACCGACTTCATTTTACCCATAAACAATTTTGTAAACACTAGTTTCAAGAAAATAATTATCCAACATGGACAATTTGATTGTGTGTAAAATCGGAACCGATCTACACTAAACTTTGAGTCACATTAACAAAAAATCAAGTATGCACAATTGCTTTTTTTCCTTAACCATAAAAATCTACCAGAACCGCAAGTAATTGAGTACTAAAACACACACATGCAATTGATTGTTTCCACAAATTGTATCTGTATATGCATCAATCAATTCACTCACCACCAGTCTCTCCCACTAGTCTTACCGCCACTAATTCTTCAACCTGCGTCGCTCACCACCAGTTTCTGATCCGTCACTCAGTCTTGACACCCGATCGAGTTGACGCTGCACCAACAAAGAAGAATGGAGCTCTATTAATGTTTCTATAAAATAAAATTGGGGTAAAGAGGGTAATGTGTCAAAGTAGAAAAGTAACCTCCCCATTCCTTATTTTCTTTACAAATACTGAGAAGTTGAAATCTTTTGTGGGGCTCATAAGATAAAATTAACTCTCTCACTACATTATTGTTTTTGTACCAAACGAGGGTTGGCCAACATTTATCCTATTTCCCTCCCTTCCCACTCTCTCTTACATATTTCTACACTACTAAGCAATGTGTAAATATTTAAAAGGATATTGGTTAAAATTATCTTCTTTAAAGTAGAAGAGTAGAAAGTATAGTTATTGATTGAAAATTCAATGTTCATGAGATAATGATCATATAAAAAAAGGATTTAATTTATTTACACTGTCGGCGTAAAAGTTTTTTTACACATACTTCCAATGGTGTTTCGCCACATCATTTAATGAATATTACATCTCATGTGTTATTAAATTTAATAAATGGTGTGATAACACTTCGTTGGATGGTTGTATAAAACTTCTTTACACAAACAGTATATATAGAGAGAGAGTCAGGATCCATTGGCACCAGGTGTCAAACTTGTAGAGATACATCACTTAATAACTTTTTGTTAAAATGTGAATTTGACCAATCTAACCGTTGAATTATATTATATTACCTTCATGATCATGTATATCAAATTTCAGATAAATTTGAAATTCGTAGGTATGTTATCCAACGATGGAATTTTACTTATATTTTAAAAACATATTATACGTTAAAATAAATTAGTTTGATGAAGTATCAATTACTTTTCGATTTTTATGAAATTTTATAAGTTTGATCTACTTTACAAGAACTTTCAATTCAACGATTGGATTGGTCTAATTTACATGTTATAAAAAGTTACTAAGTGATGTAACTCTACAAATTTCACACCTGGTGTCTACGGATCCTAACTCATATATATATATATATATATATAAAACTAATAAGAAAATATGTATAATAAATTATGACGTCGTATATTTAATAACAATGTTTGCTTTTATTTAATATCTTTAAATTTAATGACTTCAACATCTTTTCAAAGTGAGCTTATTTATTAAGTCATTTATTATTTATTACATCTCTAGGAGAACTTTTACTCTTTTGAAATAGCTAGTTATTTAAAATTTTCAAATTCAAATAAATGGCACTTAATTTTCTAAATCTTATAAAAATATTTGAGTCACTACACGAAAAAAGCATATGAGCGAAGGAACAATTCCTTTCTTGCGAGGGATTCGCGACAAATTACCTATTGCAAATTTATAATTATTTTTCTTTACAAAATTTATTTTATTTATAATTTTTTAATGTTGAAATTACACCTAAAAGACATATTTGACTAATCACCTATAGCAAATCAAAATACTCATTTCAATGAGTCTAATAATTAAGTCTTACAAAAAAACTCAAATCTTACAAATCGAAATTTCCATAGCATAAGTCTCAAGTCATAACATACCAAATCAAAATATTACATACAAGTCTTATATGTCATAACATACCAAAAACAAATATTCAACATAAGTCTTAGAAAAAGATAAATATAAAGCACAATCAAATCAACCCTAAACTAGCATCATCATCATCATTCTCTATCCTAAATTTGTGTGTTTTAAGGCAAGCAATATCTCTATCCTAAAGAATTGCATTTATGCTTGCATTTGCGCCTGAATTTGTGCCTCCATGAAAGAAGTTAATGCAACATTTATAATTGTAGTAATGTCTTCATTGTCATTGGTGTAGGATGTGTAGAAAGACCTACGACCTCTCCACTCTCTTTCATTTCTTCTCCTGACAAATATAACAAACATATCACCCATGTAACCATGTTCAAGTCCCATCAAAGATATTATTCATATATCAATTATAACACACACACACAACTATACACACTTGGTCTCACCTGACATATTGAACATATCTCATTTCGATGTATCTTGATTCTCAGGAGCAAATTGGACAACTTCTTGTCCAACATGGCTCATAATTTTCTCTTCTGTCAATCCATCCATAAAGCTCTGATCGTCTCCGAGCCTCCAGAATCTTTAGATTCAAATCATTATCTTTGGAGCAACAATTTATATATAATCAGAAATAAATGATACACAAGCCAAAATAGGTAGAATAAAAAATATGTGTTTTAAAATGAATGACTTTGTAATATCAGATAAATAATTTAATTGTAAGAGAATTATATTATGTATATTTGAGTGAAAATCTACCTCTAACTGCAAAAGGCCGTGTCTCGCATGTAATCTAGGACATTGAAAACCTAGTACATAACGAAATTTGAAAGCATGAATATATATATAGCAGTAAAATAATTAATTAATGAATTAGAAAGTAAATTACCTCATCCCTGAGCTGCCTGTTGTGTTGGTCCTGAGCCATTAATCTCCACATCCACTAGGAACGTTGTTGTTTATCTGTGTTATGGTGGAACTAGTTTGGCAAGTCCGTAGAAACGCAGGTAAGGTGTGGCTATGATTAGCAGCAGGTGGGGGCATCATTACATATT
The DNA here is from genome assembly GCA_026901365.1 of Sesbania bispinosa. NCBI lineage: Eukaryota > Viridiplantae > Streptophyta > Magnoliopsida > Fabales > Fabaceae > Sesbania > Sesbania bispinosa. Next base: position 1,219,929 of record QLOH01000205.1, read on the forward strand.
GTTCATCCACATTTACCCTACGAAACCATCAATTTGGATTTGGTACTTGCAATGGACGATTGGTAATAGTACTAGGCCTAGGAGTACTATTTCCATTTCCAATACACAATCCAAATTGAGGGGAGGAACGCAGGTGATTAGAATGCTTCCCCCTTGTAGTTGCAGAAGCAGGAGCAGGTATAGTTAAAGGAGGAGGCCTCAACATGTTACTAGACCAAGGGTAGCCTTGTTGAATTTGATAGAAAAGAGGAACGTGCTCCACAGGAACCACCGAGTAAACCAAACAAGGTGGAGAAGGAGGTGGTTGGTTTACAAATGGAAGATGAACCTCATAAGGATCATAATTTACAAATATCGGGTTTAGGCACAAAAGTAGTCTGTGGTTCTTCGTCTGCAACTGTTTCAGCTGCAGAAGAGACCATTGCACTTGCACTTCAGTACCACACCCAACATTCATAGGAAGACCACCTGATGGTGGTTTGTGTTGTTGCCTTCTTCAACCCTGTGCCTGGGGATTCCTCCTCCTCCTGGATTGCTTGAACCTTCACCGATTGTTAAAGGATGGTCAGATCTTCTCTTGAAAGGCAAGTTCCTCATGTCCTCCCCACCAACACCACCCTGTCCCTCCCTCCTCTTCTTCTTCCATTAATTATCACCATTACTCTGCTCATTTTCAGGGGATGAACTGCCACCACTGTTTACTTCATGTTCTCCAGTGGAGTGTATCTCAACAACAGCCCCTTGAGGAGTTATAGTTGGAGATACAGTACGAGTATTAGTATTCGTTCTCAAGAGTCAACTGAATCCAGGAGAATAGTTCTACCAAAAGCCTGCCAAGGAACCTTGGACCACTACTGCTAATAGAGAGTGAGGCTCATTGGAGATGAACGTTCATTCCCATTGATTCAGAAATGGTATTATTCAGAGCAGTCTCTTCAAGTGGGCGAAGAGTTATCCCTGGGACTATTGGGACCTCCCACAGATTATCACTTGATCCATTGCTAGAAATCATTCTAAAAATGGACGATCCATTAGATTCACGGTTGTTGTTCTGCCAGTTTGCACTGCGGTTGAATTGACTCATCTGTCACACCAACAACATAAACATAACTAGCGTCAGATTAATTATATTCTATATATGCATTCACCCACTACAAGCTATGATATTATCTTTCAAAAACCCTTGAATTCCTAATTGCTCACGAGGGTATGCATCCTTCTCCATCTCACCTGTCACACACACAATCTCCTTTTCACACAAGGAAAAATTATTACCTGAATAAATAAAAAACTCTTTTTCATTTCTTGAATTACAAATACATAGTATATGTGCATTTACAATTTACCAATTGTTAATTGGCTCAACGAATGAGATTTTCATAGTTAGTTCAATATTTTTTATTTTAAAATTTTGCATTTTTATAAAAGGAAAAAAACTTTCTGTATAAGGAAGTAACTCATTCTGTTTTAAATATGCCACATTATTTTTAAATAAAAATGGAAATATATATTCAAGGTTTAGTTTTAAATAATAATAATTTCTATGCCATAAAATGAAAAAAATTGTCTTATAAAAAATGATTTAGTAATATATTTGTTTAATAAATATGAAAAATAAATTTACGACAGCATTTCAAACCCTAAGAAAAATAAGAATGGGAGAATTTAAAGGGTGAGAAATGGAGGAAATTTACCGGATATTTGTTATGAGAGAAAGTAAAGGGAAACAAAGATCTCTCTCCTTTCATTTTGAGTAAGAATTAAGAGAAAAAAAAATAAAGTTACACGTTTTTCAAATTTACTGATATACCCGTATTTTTTCAAATGGATCGCGGGAAATGATGGATTGCTACTGTCAGAAAATCAAAGACCGACTTCATTTTACCCATAACAATTTTGTAAACACTAGTTTCCAGAAAATCAATTATCCAACATGCACAATTTGATTGTGTGTAAATCGAAAACGATCTACACTAAATTTGAGTCACATTAACAAAAAATCAAGCATGCACAATTGCTTTTTTTTCCTTAACCATAAAAATCTACCAGAACCGCAAGTAATTGAGTACCAAACCACACATGAAATTGATTGTTTCCACAAATTGTATCTGTATATGCATCAATCAATTCACTCACCACCAGTCTCTCCCACTTAGTCTTACCGCCACTAATTCTTCAACCTGCGTCGCTCACCACCAGTTTCCGATCCGTCACTCAGTCTTGACACCCGATCGAGTTGCCACTGCACCAATGAAGAATGGGGCTCTATAATGTTTCTATAAAATAAAATTGGGGTAAGAGGGTAAATGTGTCAAAGTAGAAAAGTAACCTCCCCATTCCTTATTTTCTTTACAAATACTGAGAAGTTGAAATCTTTTTGTGGGGCTCATATGATAAAATTAACTCTCTCACAACATTTATTGTTTTGTACCAAAGGAGGGTTGGCCAACATTTATCCTATTTCCCTCCCTTCCCACTCTCTCTTACATATTTCTACACTACTAAACAATGTGTAAATATTTAAAAGGATATTGGTTAAAATTTATCTTCTTTAAGTAGAAGAGTAGAAAGTATAGTTATTGATTGAAAATTCAATGTTCATGAGATAATGATCATATAAAAAGGATTTAATTGATTTACACTGTCGGCGTAAAAGTTTTTTTTACACATACTTCCAATGGTGTGTCGCCACATCAGTTAATGAATATTACATCTCATGTGTTATTAAATTCAATAAATGGTGTGATAACACATCGTTGGATGTTTGTATAAAACTTTTTTACACAAACAGTATATATATATATAGAGAGAGAGAGTCAGGATCCATTGGCACCAGGTGTCAAACTTGTAGAGATACATCACTTAATAACTTTTTGTAAAATGTGAATTGACCAATCTAACCGTTGAATTATATTATATTACCTTCATGATCATGTATATCAAATTTTAGATAAATTTGAAATTCGTAGGTATGTTATCCAACGGTGGGATTTTACTTATATTTTAAAAACATATTTTACGTTAAAATAAATTAGTTTGATGAAGTATCAATTACTTTTCGATTTTTATGAAATTTTATAAGCTTGATTTACTTTATAAGAATTTTCAATTCAACGATTGGATTGGTCAAATTCACATTTTATAAAAAGTTACTAAGTGATGTAACACTACAAATTTGACACATGGTGTCTACGGATCCTAACTCATATATATATATATATATAAACTAATAAGAAATATGTATAATAAATTATGACGTCGTATATTTAATAACAATGTTTGCTTTTATTTAATATCTTTAAATTTAATGACTTCCGCATCTTTTCAAAGTGAACTTATTTATTAAGTAATTTATTATTTATTACATCTCTAGGTGAACTTTTACTCTTTTGAAATAGCTAGTTATTTAAAATTTTCAAATTCAAATAAATGACACTTAATTTTCTAAATCCTATAAAAATATTTGAGTCACTACACGAAAAAAGCATATGAGCAAAGGAACAATTCCTTGCTTGCGCGACAAATTACCAATTGCAAATTTATAATTATTTTCTTACAAAATTTATTTTATTTATAATTTTTTAATGTTGAAATTACACCTAAAGACATATTTGACTAATCACCTATAGCAAATCAAAATACTCATTTCAATGAGTCTAATAATTAAGTCTTACAAAACAACTCAAATCTTACAAATCGAAATTTCCATAGCATAAGTCTCAAGTCATAACATACCAAATCAAAATACTCCATACAAGTCTTATACGTCATAACATACCAAAAATAAAATACTCAACATAAGTCTTACAAAAGATAATATAAAGCACAATCAAATCAACCCTAAACTAGCATCATCATCATCATTCTCTATCCTAAAGTTGTGTGTTTTTAAGGCAAGCAATATCTCTATCCTAAAGAATTGCATTATGCTTGCATTTGCACCTGAATTTGTGCCTCCATGAAAGAAGTTAAGCAACATTTATAGTTGTAGTAATGTCTTCATTTGTCATTGGTGTAGGATGTGTAGAAAGACCTACGACCTCTAAAGATGAAGCATGGGTAGAATCAAGGATGTCAATATCTAAGCTGCGACCTATGTTGTGGACTTTACTCTTCTTGTTTTCATAAGCAACTGTAGGATGGGACGAACTATATATATTCTCCATGTTTCTCTATATAGCAGTTTCATATGATTCCTACAACTGTGATAGTGGCACGCATACCTCTAACTGTGATATCACCTCTGGCCTTGCTTTAGATGCGATATGGTTGAGATGAAATGGGTGGGTCTTTAAGAGGACGTGGTAGAATGCCCTACGTGTCCTCTATATATGGTCGCAAATAAGATTGCCAATTTGGCTGAAGAGAATGACCATGAGCTATTTGTTTTTTACGTCATCTCCACCCTCTCTTTAAGGGAGTAACTGTTAGTCTTTTTTGTTGTCTTTTCTCATGAAAAAAATATTATAAGTAGATACTAGATATAAGATTGCAAACTAAAAGATTCTAATTTATCTAAAATTTGGTATTCACGATCATCATGTTACTATTACATTATTGACGTGTTAGATGTGTTAAGTTCATATTCTATAAATACTATTAAACGTTATACTTATTCATAGAGTAACTGGATCCCCATCCATATGCATGTATGTTACTAGTATGTAACTTGTGTGATGCACGAGTATTACTATTCTATTTTATAATATTTTTTTTTATATATCATCAATAATCCATGTTAATATTAAACATATAAGATACTTGATATTTTGATTATAAGACATATATATATATATGTATATATAAGATAATTTCACACCTCATTTTTCTTTTGTCTCTCTTCATTTACTATCACATCAATTATACATTACTCCATTCACTTTCTCTCTCTTCATTTTATTCTTCCATTTCTCTTTTCTCTACACTTTCCACACCCTAAAATGGATTATCAAAGTTTTAATACTCTTTAAAATAAATAGCAATCTTTTCACGCTCCTTTATTTTACCTAACCATATATGTGTGTGTATGTATGCTATTTGTACGTACTTAGTGGGGGTATGCATGCATATCTTACCTTATATTATCAAGCTTTTTATATTTAATAACTAGGTTAATTTACTTTTTTATTTACAACATGTAGATAATGACATTGCGATTACACTCATGTTAGAGCAAATTTTCGATACTCCTATAGTATCACTCCCCATTTGATCTAATGATCTTAATTTGTAGTTAGTATTTTTTATTTTAATTTAAAATAAAATTTAAAATAGGAAAAAATAATTATATAAGATTAGGTATCAATATTATAGCGCGGAGTAGGTACTACGAAAAAACTAATAAAAATTCCATGTGTCAAGCCAATAGATGTGGGAGCAGCCACGACATAATGAAACCGTGGAAAATTACAAGTTAGGAGCTTGTTTTACTGTTGAAAAGTTTCAAACATAGGTCAATAAAAAATAATTGTTATTTTTACCCTAGTACTTTTTAAAAATAGCCAACAAACTAAAAACCTCAAGCAAAGATATCAATGAGTCGTTCGGGGTGGTTGTGAGTTTTCAGTTTTTTATTTTTAAAAATTTTCAATCAAATTTTTATAACTCAAATCAAAACTGAAAACTTATTTTTGTGGTTTTCAAAACAAACATTTTGAAAACTACAAAAAGTGGTTTTTAATTTTTGGTTTTAAGTTGTAAAAGTTTAATTCAAGGTTTTTAAAAACCAAAAAATAACTGAAAACTCAAAACCACCTCGAACGGGCCCTAAGACAGGGGTAGGTCTATCGTACAAGAGCTTAACGAGTCTTGTACGGTACAAGAGCTTAAAATACCTGCTATAGTAAGTCACCGACCAAATATGTGAATTTATCAATATTAACTACAGGTCCCCTAAACTTTTTCCCTTATCACTTTAAAAAAGGTAAAATTATTAACATTAATTGAAGACCGTGACTCTAAAAATATGAATGTAATTTCAATTTACAAAGGTTAATAATAAATCTGCTTGTCCCTTTTTTACATGGAAAAAATCATAAAGAAAAATTTAAACAAATATTCACTAATTTAAAAAAAAAAACAAAATGGAAACATTTTTAAAAAAAACTAGCATAATACCCGTGCATTCGCACGGGTGACATGGTTTGTGGGTGATACTCGTAAAGGATGGATGATTCTAGGGTGACCAAACAAAATTTGGTCCACCTAGTCCAACTTACATTTTTTTACTTATAAAAGGTGAATAGATAATTTTATTTTATATTAAATAGTCTTTATATGACTATTTGAGTTTAATTTAAGGAAAAATATGGATTTACAATACAACTTATGCTAATTTCGTTGAAGATATATCATTTTAAAGTTAAAAGGCAAAATTTTACATTATATAGTAATATCGATTTAAATTTTTATTATTTTCAAACAATATTTCATAAAAGCAACTGGAAACTATTTTAATATCAATCATTAATAAACGAGTGTTAAATTTTGTGATTATAGGAATTTAAATCGCTATATTTCCACATTTTGGACCACGTGAACCATGGTCCACTGTAGACAACCCGTAAAGGATATCTATAGTTCATAAAAAATCACTTTAAATCTATAATTGAAAAATTGTGTTTACAACTAGGGATGTCAAAAAAACCCGTACCCATGAATACCCGCAAATATACCCGCATATTTATAAAATGGGTGGGGACGGATATTATACTATCCTATCCGCACCACGGGTACCCGCATATTTATTAAAATATATTTTTCTAGTAAATATATTAGATTATTAGGTTTTTTTATTATTTTATGATGAGATATAGTTTATTTATATTATTTTATAATGATATTTTTAATATATTAACACGTAATGATATTATATAATGATAATTTATATATATAATATGACATTTTCTTTCTTTTTATAAAATTTAAATTCTTAAACATTAATGGATACCCATGGATACCCGCTACCCGCATGGGTACTCGTTAATATATAATGAATCAAAACACAAAATAATATTTTTATTTAGTATATGAAAATAGCATAATTATAAATTTTATAATTCTAATTAAAACACGTGTTCATAGAAAATAGTAACTAATAAATAAAAATAGAATTATAAATTTAAATTAGGGAAAAATATGTTATTAGTCCCTGAACTTTTGGTCAACTTGGGTTTTAGTCCCTGAATTTTAATTCCTTGGTTTTATATCCCTGGACTTTCAAAAACTCGTAACAGTAGTCTCTGCCGTTACTTTGGTCCGTTAAACCTGTGACGTGGCATGCTAGGCAATTAACACGTGGCATGCTAGGTACACGTGGCATGCTAGGTAATTGACACGTCACAGGTTTAACGAACCAAAGTAACGGCAGGGACTACTGTTACGGGTTTTTGAAAGTTCAGGGATATAAAACCAAAGAATTAAAGTTCAGGGACTAAAACCCAAGTTAACCAAAAGTTTAGGGATTAATAACATATTTTTCCCTTTAAATTATATTGAGATTTAAGATTCCACAACCAATCACTTTAAACATATATAAAATGTATGTAAACAAGCCCTCATTGGGAGAGCTAGAAAAAGATTCGTGGAGGATACTCGTGATTTGTACAAAATAATCATTTTACTTAAGTTGAAATAAAAAGACTAAAAAATGCAAGTATGAAAACGTGACACCATGTACTGGGGGAACAATTTTAAAATAGAGAGTAAATAGATAAACAGAATAGATAAGATAGATAATAAGTGAAAATATTAATAAATAAAATAGAGAGTTAAAAAGATATATTGAAAAATACACTTTAAATTAATGTAATCAAGAAATTTATTATATTTGTTAACATGTGTTTTTATGTAATAAGATAGATAAACAAGAATCGATAACGAGAGAAACTGTTTTAATATAATAATATTAATAATAAAAAAATTAATGTTTGATAAAAAGTGAAAAAAAGAGAAATTGTATCAGCAGATTTGTCTCCCTTGAAGAATACCCATGGTTCATACAAATAATCATTTTACTGAAGAGATAATAAAAAGACTTAAAAAAATAGAAGTGAGAAAATGTGACATATATACTGGATAAATAATTTTAAGATAAAAAGTAAATAGATAAATAGAATAGATAATAAGTGAAAAAAAAAATTTGATAAGCAAAATTGAATTAACAAGAGTACAAGGGGTACTCTAACCCATATACACAATGTATTTTAAGGAAGAAAAGAAATGATACAATCCGCTGTAGCCAACAAAGCAAAAAACCCCAAATAGACAACTTGATCAATATGCAAATACAAACAGAATTCCTGCACCTGGAGGTAATCACCATAAAAGACAAAACCAAGATACAATAATAAATCATATTAATATAATAAATCATATTAATAGACGCAAATCAAGGCACATCAAATAGCTCCCATATCCAAATCATATTGTCACCCATAACTAATGCGTTATCGCCAGCAGAATGGTAAGATAGTTAGCTATCTCACAACCTGTAGAACATCGAACCATAGAGACAGAAAGGTAACAGCTAGTGTGCAATATTAAGATAGGCAGCCACCAGGGTAGTTAGACCAGGAGAAAAGCAGAATGGTAAGATAGATAGAAATCCTCACAACCTGATAGAACACCGAACCATAGAGACAGAATGGCAACAACCAGTGTGCAATATTAAGATAGACAGCCACAGGATAGTTAGACCAAGAGAAAAAGTCACAAGTGAATAAGTGAATGATGGAAATCTAGCCTTTAACCATCTCCATGAGCGTAACTATACCAGATTTAACATTTCAGAAACAGAGATTATTTTAGAGCTGAAAATGGTATCATTTCTAGCCAACCAGATTGTCCAGATAACAGATAACCAGATAAGAATCCAACTGTTATTATACTTTGCAGCACAATAACGGAGCCCATAGAACTGTTCCAAATTTTGCACACAGCCATTATGCATAATGTAATTTAATCCTAACCAATTAAAGCACGCCATCCAGAGCTGAAAAGAAATCTCACACTCAAAGAACAAGTGAGAAATAGTTTCTCCCTTATTCTTACACAAATCACATTCCAACTATGATGCTTGCAGAACACCTCTTCTAAACAGATTAAGTTTGGTTGGAATTCTATTCAAAATAACCCTCCAAGCAAAAGTTGAAACTTTTGTTGGAACAATACTAGTCCATATCCACCGAAATATGACATTAGATGCAAATATTTTGTAATTCCTCAAGACCTTGTTAGCCGAGCTAACTGAATACACCCCTTCTGGTGCAACAATCCAGGACCATTTATCAACATCAGAAACACTAATTTTTGTACAATTAATTACATTAACAAGAGTGATCAGAAGTTGCTGCTCCCGGTCCAATAATCTTCTTCTCCAGTTCCACTTCCAATCAGCCACACCCCCTCCCATACAATCATTTCAGCAATAGAAGCATTTTTATTAACTGCGATATGATATAACCGACTAAACCTATGTGCTCCATTTATCCAACAAGAACTTTGCGTCTACCCCATTCCCAATTACTTTACAACAATTACTGGACAACCACTCTTTAATCACCAAATCCCCATCTTCAATTCTATTTAGATCTACCCACCACCTCGAACCCTTTACACCACCCCCAAAAGACAAATATGATGCAACACCATATAATGAAGAAATAACCCTCACCCAAAGACTATTTTTCTACACTAACATTCTCCAATGCCATTTTCCCAAAAGTGCTAAGTTAAAAGCCAACAAATCTTTAATCCCCAACCCACCATGATTTTTGTCTCTACATACATCATCCCAAGATACCCAATTTATTTTTCTGTTATCTTGATCCCCACCCCATAAAAAGATTTAAACAAAGATTCAAGGGAAGAGATGATACCTTTGGGAGTCTTGAAGAAGGAAAGAAAATAGATCGGGATGGAATGTAGGATGACTTTAAGAGAGCAATTCTACCACCAAAGAATAAAGATTTACACTTCCATCGAGAAAGACGTTTTTTAACCTTTTCAATGACTGGATGCCAAGTAGAAATCAACCTATGATTCGCCCCAATGGGCAGCCCAAGGTAGGAGAAAGGAGTGGAACCTACCTGACAGTGTAAAATAGCAGCCATTAACTGAAACTATTGTGGCTCCACATTATACCCCATGAGCGTGCTTTTGGCAAAGTTAACCTTCAACCCTGATGCAAGTTCAAAGAGCCTTAAAATTGATTTGATGGTCCATATGTTTGAGTAAGAGGCCTGGCCCATAATGAGAGTATCATCTGCATACTGCAATAAATCAACCTGTACTTTATCCTTGCCCACTAAACACCCCTTGAACCTTTATATCTGGCTGGCTTTATTGAACAAACTGGATAGACCTTCTGCTACAATCAAAAACAGGAAAAGGGCCAGAGGATCTCCTTGCCGCAACCCCTTCGATACACCAAATTCTTCTGTTGGGCTACCATTTACTAAGACTGAAATTCTAGATGTTTTTAGGCATTCCGCAATCCAGGTACACCATAATGTAGGAAATCCCATCTTACACATCTCAAAGTGTAGAAAGGACCAACTCACAGAGTCGTAATCCTTTTCGAAATCAACCTTGAACATTAGACATTTCCTCTTCTTCCTCCTTACTTCCTCCACCACCTCATTAGCCACCAGAACGCTATCCAAAATTTGTCTTCCTTTGATGAAGGATGACTGACAATCAGATATAACACTAGCAATTACCATCCGTAGCCTATTTGCAAGAATTTTGGACAGGACTTTATAGAGACAACCAATAAAAGAGACTGGTCTATACTCCTCAATACGTTGGGGACAATCTTTCTTCAGAATCAAGACAATAAATGAGCTGTTTAAACCCCTTATCAACCTGCCATTGGAATAAAAATCATTAATAAACAGCATAAAATCATCCTGTAACATATCCTAGAAGTCCTTAATAAAGTGGAAATTGATGCCATCTGGCCCCGGACTCTTACTACTCTCACGATCCCAGACTGCCTCTTTTACTTCTTGCAAGGTGAAAGGCTTAATTAACTCATTAGCCTGTTCTGAATTTAGACTTTCAAAAACCAACCCATTTAACACCGGACATTGCCAATGAGATTCTGAAAACTGTTTATCAAAATGCTCTTTTATATGCTGTTTAACAAGGACAGGTTGTGAAATTCTGCAACCCCCTAAAATGTAAACATTTGATTTCATTTAACTTCAATCTTTTGTTGATGCACCCATGGAAGTACCTGGTATTTGCATCCCCTTCCTGAAGCCACTCCATCCTTGACTTTTGAAACAAGAGAATATCCTCCTTTTGCACTAGCATTTGCCACTGCGCCATATATTCCTTCCTTTGTACCACTTCAGAGGGTGATAAGCCAAACTCTTCATCTTTAATATCACATCATTTTATCCCCTCTTTCACTTCCAATGTGTTTTGATTTAGATCACCAAACACTTCCTTATTACAAATTTTAAGCTTACTCCTTATTGTCTTCAATTTTTCCTTCAGGTTAAAACCCGCCCAGCCTGCAACTTTTATATTCGCCCACTCCTTTCTAACAAAATCAGCATATCCAGGTTCATAACGCCAGCTGTTCAGCAATCTAAAAGGCTTAGGGCCCCAATTAACGACCTTTGATTTTAGCACTATTGCACAATGATATGAGATTCCTCTGTTTAATGCCCATAGACATATATTGTTCCACTCATCTAACCACCCAGATGTTACCAAGCACCGGTCTAACCGAATTTTACATGAACCATCAGGCCTATACCATGTGAATTTTCTCCCAAGCAAAGGCATAATCAGTGAAATATTATCAATAAAATCGACAAAGCCTTCAATCTCCTCTCTTCGCAGAATAGTCGATGTTCCTTTTCTCTCATGTTCATGTTTGATAGAATTAAGGTCACCAATAAAGCACCACTTCCCTCCTCCTTTAGCATGCTTCAGATTTTGCAACTTACCCCAAAGATGTTTCTTCAACTCATGCGAGCATGGAGCATAAACATTAACAACCCAACAATCTATATTTTCCTCACCTCACTGGCCAAACAAAGCAATAAAATTATGGTCAACAATTGTTGTCTGAACCTTGAACACGGAAGATCTCCAAATTGTTAAGAGTCCACCAGACCTCCCCACAGAAGAACTGAATGCCCAATCAAAATTATTGTCATCCCACAGAGAACCACACAATTTTCTATCAATCTCCTGCAGTTTAGTTTCCTGCACACACAACACCTCTGCCTTCTCCGATTTGATTAAATTAACCAATTCCACCTTTTTGAATCTCCCCACAATCCCCCTTATATTTATAGATATTATTCGCATAAAGACAAACCACACTAACACCTCCACCTACTGGGCTCACCACTGTTAATTACCCCCTACTCACTCCCTCCACACCCCATCCTTGGTTCACAAAAAACTCCCTGTCACGCTCTTCCATATCAGTTAATTTTTGCACAATTTCCATTTCATTATCAAAATTCTCCATCCCCAACTCCATACCTAGGCCCCAAATTTTATGTGCAACCTCTTTTGGACTAAAGACATTCAGATGCAGAGGCAAAATGTTAGATATAGTTTGAGAAGTTTCTAACCTTGCAGAACGCCGAACTTGTTTCCTTGGCCTTCCCTCTTTTTTCTTCCCTCTGAGATTATTTAAACCCCAACTAGATCTAGCTCGTATGCGCCCTCCACTTGAGGAACAGGTGTAACGTCCTAATTCCTCAATTCAAGAATAAGTGTCCGTTGGAAACACTATTCCGAATTTCTGAAATTATTTCGCACCATTTCGTGTATCGGCATACAAGCACAATTTCCTAAGCAGTCCAACGTATGCTTAGGCTACCTCAACATTCAATAAAAAATTCTAAAACGTTCTATTAAGAAAGACAGGGAGGAACCCACACTTAGCATGTTTAAGGTTCATAAAACTTCTGTCGGATATCCGAAAAAGTCTCCCCTAAAAACTGGACGTTTACCAATTTCCAGATCCGCCTGAAAAACCAGCAAAATACCAGAACAGTTCATACATTTAAATCACTAAACTATTTCATTAACAAATAGCCTCCATGGCAAAAAACTCAAGCTTTCATATTAGCTATACAAACGAATAATACTATTACATACAATGATAATAATCCATTACATATTCAATTACAATCATTATCTATTACAAAATTTAACTAGGCCTAGACATTCCAGGACTACAGGCAGCATGAGGGGCATAAGGACCCACCGCAAAACTCCAACTCTTCTTCCGATGACAAGGAATCCTATCCTGCACAACTGAAGGTAATTCCCCGCAACGTGGGGTGAGACTACGTCCCAGTGAGTGTGATAAAAGTGTGTGAAGTGTGAGGGAGCACAACCAATTACATATGCATCATACATGAATCACAACACAGGAAACTAGACCATGAAACATACTACATACCTCATAGAATTATGCAAATGAACCAGAAGGGGAATTCTGAAATCACGAGTCAGTCACATAATCAATCAATGCAGAGTTAATCCTCAAGTGTCATAACCCGGACACCCACGATTTCTTTTCACTTTAACCATTTCCATTCTTGAGCGCTCGGCCATGTGACCAAGGACCGTCGTCTAGGGCCACCCTCATTAAGTTTTAAGCTTAGACAAACAGGGTTCATTTTAATTGAGGAACCTCAATTACCCCTTGGACGAGGAATAAAGCGATTACCTCTCTTGTACCTCATTTGTCTGAAGACCCCTTTATCATTTCCTTTAACTTTTCCCTTAACCTTCCCTTTAACATTTTCTTCATCATTTTCATGGGGTCAAAGACCCAAAACATTTTCCATGAATATGATGGGGGTAAAATCATGTACAAACATTCAAATTATGCACAAACATGATGAAATACGTAAACATGAGCAATTATAAGTATAATCACACCCCAAACCTTCAATTTCATGAAAACCCCCAAATCCTCTAACCTAGGGTTTTCATTACAAGAGAATACATTCAAATCAACAACCCTAGCTTCCTCTAATCATCAATAACCATGAATGCAAGCAAGGGAAGGTAGAATAGGGGTCATACAAGGGAATTTACATGACAAAAAAAAACAAGTGAGTGAACCACACTCACCTTAGGGGAAGAAATAGGGGCGGATGAGAAGTGGAGAGGGGAAATCCAAAGCTCCTCAAGTGATTGGGAACCTTAAAGATGATTCTTGATCTTCCTTTTCTTCCTCCTTGAAGCCCACAAGCTCCGTCTCTCTCTAGAACTCTCCCTCCCTCTCTCTAGAAACCCTAGAGGACAAGGAAAAAATGAGAGAAGAGAGTGGGACTCTTTGTTTTTAAAAATTGATTTCGTGTATTCTCGCTCAAGCTAGATTCTCGCTTGAGCGAGATTTTCGCTTGAGCGAGGATGAGTCTGTTTGGAAGTGCAAATATGCTCGGAACCCTATCATATAGGATATCAAACTGAAGCCCCGAATCTTTGCTTTCTAACCCAAGTGGAAACACCTTAATTGGACACCTTCAACTCTAGATATTCTCGAATTTGTGAGCAAAGGTAATAGGGCTTAAAACTCACAATTGAGCAACAATCTCGGTTCGTGCCCCTCTTGGTTCCAATTCATTTTCCTCCTTCTCAAACCTAATTCCTCTCCATGAAAACCTTATTCTAACTTAGTTCTTCTCCTCCCAACCCTTCCCCACTCTAATTCTTGGTAAATCAATTTCCCTAATTTCTTGTCTGAAATCACACTTAACTGTTGAATTCTCACCCTACTTTTAACTTCCCTCTCTTGGTTGGGTTCACCACCTAAGGTTTTCCTTCTGTTTCCTAAGTTCTAATTTCTAGGATGTTACAATTCTACCCCCCTTAAATAAATTTTGTCCTCAAAATTTGCTCCGATTATCCTAAAGCAGGGTCACACTCCTATTCTTACCTATGTTTGTGTACGTGGAATCTTCCTCAACTTTTCGTTCGATCACTAATACCTATATTCCTCAAGGTGGCTCGAAGGCTCTAAGGGTTGGTTGATCTCCTAATTTTGCCTCTTCTGCCTTCTATTTAAATTCCGGTCCCCATTGCTGCCCTGAATCCTGTTATAGGTCTGACTCGTTGTCTCGCTGTCCTAACCTCTCTTTTCTCCTCTCACCTCCGAATTTAAGTTCCTTACCTGACTCCCTTAATTCATTCACGACGTTTGGATCACCTAAAAGTACACCCTTACGGTTCCTTAACTTTAAGTACTACTCCCGCTAATGTTGTGTTGTCTTAGAGTCGTTCCTGAACTTGAAAGGCTCCTAATGAGTCCTAACTCACCCCAAGACTTTCCCAGCATGGCTTCTAGAAGACTACGGGTCATATCTAAATAAATTCACTCCTTCCTAATTCTTCCTCTCACCAGGGGGTATCCTAATGTCAAAAAGAGGAATGGGTGTAGGCTTCTGTTGCGCACTCTGGTTAAAAAGGGGTCGGGTTGGGTCTATCCCATAATCCCTACCTACAATAGATTCCTTACCTATCTCCGACCTCCCATACTAGTGTAACTTATCTTCCTGGTTACATATGTTATGGGTCCCCACGTCTCCTTCTGTAAGGCTACCCCCTTAAGGGCTCAACCCTCCCTTAACTGTCTTGAGACATGATTTTCTCATCAACTCTACTTCATTCTAGGGTCTTAAAATAAAATATATAGATTTCAACAACATAACACAGATTGGAACCTACGTGGTACTCCTCTGGTACACAAGAGACAGAGAATGGACAACTCTCACAGTTCATCCAAATTCCAATCTAAACATACAATACATGACGGTGTGTAGGCCTGCTTATACCTATTACTCCATCATGTGCACAAGTGCAACAAACATGATTGTCTCACATTCCAACTAGGGCTGAGTACGAACACAAACTCTATATTACAATATCAACCTCTACTGTCTAGAGCTGACAACCGCATCAATTGACGGGCATGCAATTGCCTCGGTGGCCAGGGGACACCAAAACCTAGGTGGATAACGTAGGTCCTCGAAATAAGGGAAAAAGAATGAGAATGTTCGACACCTAGTGATGGACTTGGTACACTAAGCTCAACACCATTCCTTAACCAAAACATGAACATAACACGAACCATTAATCCTCCTAGGAGATATACACTGAGTAACAATTCCTCATTCTGTATAATCCTTACCACTAAGGGCACGACAAGGAAGAGACTAAGGGGTTTAATTTATAGACTTAGCTTTGCCACCAGTAACATAGAAAAGGATCATTATTCGTGCCCTAACAACATAACCCCAGAACACTTTGGCTATAATCAAAAGAACTTATACCTTAGATGCCTACAGCCAAACAGGTCTAAACTAAAAGGAACCGGTCGTGATTGCTTCCTACAAGGTACCCTCAACCATCCAAATCTCCACAGCCACTCACTCCCCTTAAACTCTGGTGTTTATCCTCTAACTCAACTGAAACTGATCAATGGGGTCTAACTAGATGATAGTGCCTAACCGGAACTCAAATGTAAACCACATGGTGGTAGTCACAAAAGGGCCAAAAGACCATAAAGCTCTAAAGTGGAACAAGGTAGCTATAAAGTCATGGGTTGATATGGTACCACAAATTCTCACTTGGTTCCTAAACTAGGAAACCTTCCAATCAGTCACGTAACAAGCATGCACTAAATGGTTAGAGGCTTAACATGTGTCTACAAGGGTCGGGGTTACCTCTAATAGCCAATTATGGGTTCTAAATCTTGATTCCTCCACTGGAGATACCAAACTTACATTCAAATTTCTAAACTAATTCATGCTCCCCCTTCCTAAGCTCCCGGGTTATTCTCATGATAAGGTGATATAGAATTTCCTATTTTTGTTTGGGTGTTAAGAAGGCATCCATAGTTGCTTAGCAATTCTTGGCTAAATCTAAGGTGATCTGAGTAATCTACTCGTTTTACTTGTTTCCCAACCGGATCTCAAACTCTACACCTTTATCAGACATGTTTCTCACTATCGCTCCCCCTGTCTCTTAGGCTTGGTTCCCTCGGCTCCCTCACTTAACTTATGCACTACTTGAGGTCTATAGATATGGGCTACTTACTACAAGTATTGATAGGCTCCTATTGGGCGCACCTGAGTGGTGCTTCAACTCGGTTCCTCTCTACCTATCTCTAGAATGAATATGGGGAATTAAAAGAGTATGGAAGTGTGCCTTGATTAATGCTTAAAAATCTGATCCACGCATTCTCGCTTAAGCGAGAGTGCTGAGGGGTTCCTATTTTCGCGTTCTCGCTCAAGCGAGGAACTTATCGTTTGAGCGAGAATACTCCAGAGAGCATTCCCCTCTCTGGAAGATTCTTGCTTGGGAGAGACCCTTCTCGCTTAAGCGAAAAACTTCCAGAGAGCACTCCAAAATCCTCTGATTCTCGCTTGAGCGAGACTACTCTTGCTCAAGCGAAATCTGCAGAAACCAAAATCCTAACTTTTGCTGCATAACTCGCTCAAGCGAGCCCGTCTCGCTTGAGCGAGAATCCTAAGACTTAATTCCTTACTTTTAACTCCTCTTTAATCCTAATTCAAGGCTCTAAGTCAATAACAATGTCTCCACACCTAGGATGATAGTTCCTCTATCCTCTCATAAATTCCACCTATCTTCTACAAACCAACCAAGCATGAACCTTAATCCGCAAAATCCGAAATCCTAAGACCGTTCAACCCATATCCTAGAATTTACCATTAACCTCCATACTTACAAGACCTTCCAAGCAACACAAACAAACATACATGTCAAGCAAGCATTTGAGCAAAACAAATATCATGACTAATCAAACAAATCACAACCAAGCACACAAGACATACAGCTATTCAAACAAGCAAACCTTACACTCAATCAGACAAATCAAACATTCCACTCATCTGAAGAACCTCACATTGCCAATGTGCAACCATCAACAACAACACTCTCCCACTAGGGAGCCCACTCGTTTTGTTCCCTCTAAACCTCTCTCTCATTTTCACCTTCCAAAACCAATTACACTCTCTCTCTCTCTCGAAAACACCAGTACAGTTCATGCATTTAAATCACTAAACTATTTCGTTAACAAATAGCCTCCATGGCAAAAAAACTCAAGCTTTCATATTAGCTATACAAACGAATAATACTATTACATACAATGATAATAATCCATTACATATTCAATTACAATCATTATCTATTACATAATTTAACAAGGCCTAGACATTCCAGGACTACAGGCAGCATAAGGGGCATAAGGACCCACCGTAAAACTCCAACTCTTCTTCTGTTGACAAGGAATCCTATCCTGCACAACTGAAGGTAATTCCCCGCAACGTGGGGTGAGACTACGTCCCAGTGAGTGTGATAAAAGTGTGTGAAGTGTGAGGGAGCACAACCAATTACATATGCATCATACATGAATCACAACACAGGTAACTAGACCATGAAACATACTATATACCTCAGAGAATTATGCAAATGAACCAGAAGGGGAATTCTGAAATCACGAGTCAGTCACATAATCAATCAATGCAAAGTTAATCCTCAAGTGTCATAACCCGGACACCCACGGTTTCTTTTCACTTTAACCATTTCCATTCTTGAGCGCTCGGCCATGTGACCAAGGACCGTCGTCTAGGGCCACCCTCATTAAATTTTAAGTTTAGACAAACAGGGCTCATTTTTAATTGAGGAACCTCAATTACCCCTTGGACGAGGAATAAAGCGGTTACCTCTCTTGTACCTCATTTGTCCGAAGACCCCTTTATCATTTCCTTTAACTTTTCCCTTAACCTTCCATTTAACATTTTCTTCACCATTTTCATGAGGTCAAAGACCCAAAACATTTTCCATGAATATGATGGGGGTAAAATCATGTACAAACATTGAAATTATGCACAAACATGATGAAATACGTAAACATGAGCAATTATAAGTATAATCACACCCCAAACCTTCAATTTCATGAAAACCCCGAAATCCTCTAACCTAGGGTTTTCATTACAAGAGAATACATTCAAATCAACAACCCTAGCTTCCTCTAATCATCAATAACCATGAATGCAAGCAAGGGAAGGTAGAATAGGGGTCATACAAGGGAATTTACATGACAAAAAAAAACAAGTGAGTGAACCACACTCACCTTAGGGGAAGAAATAGGGGCGGATGAGAAGTGGAGAGGGCAAATCCCAAGCTCCTCAAGTGATTGGGAACCTTAAAGATGCTTCTTGATCTTCCTTTTCTTCCTCCTTCAAGCCCACAAGCTCCGTCTCTCTCTAGAACTCTCTCTCTAGAAACCCTAGGAGAGAAGGAAAAATGAGAAAAGAGAGTGGGACTATCTATTTTTAAAAATTGATTTCGTGTATTCTCGCTCAAGCTAGATTCTCGCTTGAGCGAAAAAACCCCATAGAGTAACCCTTCTCTGGACAATTCTCGCTTAAGCGAGGATGAGTCTGTTTGGAAGTGCAAATGTGCTCGGAACCCTATCATATAGCATATCAAACTGAAGCCCCGGATCTTAGCTTTCTAACCCAAGTGGAAACACCTTAATTGGACACCTTTAACTCTAGATATTCGCGAATTAGTGAGCAAAGGTCATAGGGCTTAAAACTCAAATTGAGAAACAACCTCGGTTCGTCCCCTCTTGGTTCCAATTCATTTTCCTCCTTCTCAAACCTAATTCCTCTCCATGAAAACCTTATTCTAACTTAGTTCTTTTCCTCCCAACCCTTCCCCACTCTAATTCTTGGTAAATCAATTTCCCTAATTTCTTGTCAGAAATCACACTTAACCGCTGAATTCTCACCCTACTTCTAACTTCCCTCTCTTGGGTGGGTTCACCACCTAAGGTTTTCCTTATGTTTCCTAAGTTCAATTTCTGGGATGTTACAATAGGCACTTCACACAAATTTTCCTCTTCGAACTCCATCTGGCTAGACGTATGTGTAAGTGAATCATAGTCGCGATGCAAATGCGAATTTGGTTTGAACTCCGCCGAGCATAAATCATGCTGTAAATCTAAGCACTTTGGTTTTACTGCCCTTGGACGATGATCTGATTTTGCTAAGCAACCATGTAACCCATCCACAAAGGGCACAAGTACATTGGAACGGAGATTCACATTGAAACCTTCCTCAAATGGCCTAGCTTCGTTGACACCCGCAATCTGTACGTTGGTGCCTTGCCCTTCTTCAATTGGCCTGGATTCATTACTAGGCACATTGAGCACTTTGCCAAGTTCCAATGGGCCAGCTACATTACTGATGAGATTCTGGCAAGCGTACCAAAATTTCAGTTGTATAATAGTAAGTATGAGTTATCGTATCCACAGGGAACGGTTCACTTCGTATTTATTAGTGATCAGACTATCAAGTAGGAAACGGTATTTTGATGATTGTTGAGCTAGAAGTAAATTGCATAAAGTAAATGAGATAATAGAGATAAGGTAAGATAGCTTTACTTGGATCAGGATTGAACTTCGTATCATCGCACCCCTTATGCATGTGATTCCCAATATTATTTACGAATATATTTCTATAATACCCTAGCCAAACTATATTATCCCATGCTGGTGTCCCATATCACGAGATACTCAGGAATAATTCATGCGGGTTCTCCCAGGCGACAATTACCCCGGTTTGATTGCTCTACTTTTCCGTTCGTTAACACTATCAATTCACCGTATATTCCTATAGGGACTATTATGAAGAGGCTGTCACATTCCAATTCTTCAATCATCGATTCCCCCTATATTCCTATAGCGATTACTATGAGTACTTTTACCAATCAGAATTCAAGTGTCCTATGTCTAGGCTTTCCCAAACTCGCTGTTGTATTTACAAAACCATTTACCAATGCATCTTATAAAAACAACCTATAACTCCGGCACAAAGGCGGAAGCTACGCATTAAGCAAAGTATAAAAGTACTGATATTATAGAATAGGGATTCATAAATAATAAAGAGAATTCACATACACATGGGGATTGAATCAACTACATTCAACCCTATTGGAGAGTTTAGCTACGCATGGTAGCCATACAGACCAATGAAGAAAATGTCACTCTTTTCTTCAATCCTAGCTCTGCTCTGCCGTCTCTCTAAAATTCTCCTCTATCTTAGACTCTATACCAAAAGCTTCCTATGATCTGTACAAAGGGTCCTATTTATAGATGAAGGAAAGCTATCTTAAATCTTGAAGGAATCTGTTTTGAAATCAGATTAGAAAACAAATCCGTGTTCCTGCGCTTCACCTGCGCTCAGCGCATCTGAAGCGCAGGATCCAGAGAGGAATCCTGATAGTTACGCTTCACCTGCGCTGAGCACAGGTGGAGCGTATTTCTCGATCAGCTTCTCTTGATTCTCTCCCTTTTTTAGCTTGATCTCTTCCTGATTTTATTTTTGTTTGCTTGGCTTTCCTTGTTTCCCTCTTTTTGATCTAATTCTGTGTTTATCTTGACTTTGAATTTAAATTGCGAAGCTTATCCGCAGAATCCTTATTTAAATGGTTGCTGATCTTATCTTTATTTTATCTCATTTAAACTTCAAATCTGCAGATCCTATCCTCAATTGATGCTATATATCTTCTTTTCTCATTCAAATCTCTCTCATAAATCTGCAAAATCAACAGATTTTCTATTAAAATAGCATCAAATTCAAATTCAAATTAAATAAACACAATTATTACAATTATTACTAAAAGGGGATTATTTTGGGGCATAAATTACTGTTTTACCCTTGATAAGTGCAGTAAAAATACAAGAATATATCATATAATTGGCACTTATCAAATACCCCCCAACTTAACTTCTTGCTTGTCCTCAAGCAAGAGACCTCTTTGCAATCAAAATTTGGATTCAATCCCCCTGTTGCAATTCTCAGAAATAAGGAAAAATTTCCATCATCCCTTCACTAGGCAGCAGTCACTTTTCAAATATCAGAAAAAATCAGAATTAAGTGATGTTACCAAAACTCAATCAGAACAAGATACAAAAATCAGTTAAACTTTCTTAGAAATAGCAATCAAAACAGTAAATGATAAATCAAGGAATTCTCTCATGCTCACAGGTAAGTGTTTCCCTCAATTTTTCCACCACAGTTGAACAACTAAAATTGATAGTCGTTTCTAGTTTCTAAACATGCACATAGTCAATATGGATCAAAAGGTCTTTTCTTGGTTGTAATGAGGCTGGTTTATCAAGAAATCATGGTTTTTCTGGATAAGCAAAGAACACTTATAATAGAGAGCATCTTTTGATTTTTCTTGAGCTTGGAACTTCTCTCCATTCTCCATCTCATTCTTGATTGTCTTATTTTAGCTGGCCTCTTTCTTTGTTTGAGGATGCACTTCCCCCAACTTATTCAATTGATTTACTTTTTTCTTTTTGATTTTTGAGGGAGTGATCTTCTTTTGCTTTCTTATGTCTGCTCTTTGTATTTCTTCTTTTCAAGTAACCAACCATCTCTTCCCATTTCATCAAGTTGCATCTTTGCTCTCTATCCCAAATGTGTAAGGGACAAGATATAACAGTTATTTGGGCTGGGGTGCATAAGAAGAAACATTTAAGGCTCAAATGGGTTACCAAAAAATTGGAAAAAAATTTCAAGGGTTGGCTTTTTGGCACTGAACAAATAATTTAAAAACAAAAATTGCCTTTATCACATCCATATTTTCCATGAGTAGAGTAAAATCTAGAAACTCAATCAATAGCAGTTGACAAGCAGCGGTGAAAACTCTCAATTCAAGTGTTTTGGTCTTACAACTCACCGGCTTTTTGGCTAATTTCCTTGATAAAACACTTACTGAAATTAATTAACTATCCTGATAGGTTCTCCTGTGAAATATCCTAGTCCTAACTGATTATGGAATTAATCACAAAACCCTTTCTTCTTTCCTAATCTGGTTAGTTAAACTGCCCAAATTTAAAGACTTTTAAAAATTAATTCCTTAAATCCCTAGTTCCTAAAATCCTAAAAATTGAAATGCAAAACAAAAATCCTAATTAATTAAAAAAAATCCTATAAAATAAGAGAAAATAAAAGAAAGAAAAACACCAGTATCAATCTTCATCCTCTGTATCCTGTAAGTCCTTGTCCTGCTCTCCAGCTGCTGCTGCTCCACCTCCCCCTTGATGAATAGGCCTGTCCCCAGGCCACTGCAAGAATATCTGGAACTCTTCACGCAGCATGCCTGGGTATGGGTCTGGTAACTCCTAATTGGTTTGAGGTCAACTGGTCTTTTCTGCTTTATACTTTGCAGCAGCCTATGCATTCTTGAATCTCATGGGATCATATTGGGGTTCATCTATGATCCTCTTCCCCATGCCCTTTCTCCTCGTGTGCTAAAGCCACGGGAAAGACCAATAATTTAATCCTGAGCATCTAAAAAGTCAAATAACAACAGTTAGTTGCAAAAAACACATTCATTTCAATGATGCCTTATTGCAAAAACCAATTCATGAAGAACATGGAATCCAAATGCTCTCAAAAGAATTAATCTCTTCACAACAAAATTTCATTGCACTTGGTAATGACTTCCTAAAAACATACTCATTTGTTTTGCAAGCATTCAATCAATCCATGGAAAGTGAAAGTTCAAAATTTTTTAAAGAAACAGAGCACAACACTTTCAAATTCAATAACTCACAAAATAAAGAGCATTCCAATCAAACAAATTGTTCTTCATGTTCCTCACAGCCAAAATCACATTCAAGATAGCAATAATCAACAATATTCACAATCCTAAGGTTGCTATCCTAAAGTGCAAATCATAAAAATAGAATGAAGATTTCAATTGGTAAAATTTAAAGAAAACATACATGAAACTTGAAAGTTTCAAAATTGATGGAGGTTTGTGAGTGGAAAGAGTGAAAAGAAGAGCTTAGGAAGTAGAGAAACGGTACATGAGAAAACAGAAGATTTTTAAAATTTTGTACTGTTGCGCTTCACCTGCGCTCAGCGCAAGTGAGGCGCAGAAAATAGTGACTAAAATTGCAATTCCACACTTCTTCTGCGCTCAGCGCAGGTGAAGCGCAGAAAACAGAATGAGATTTTGCAATTTCCAGTCACGTTTTCTGCTACTTCCTATTGTTTAAAAATTTTATTTTCCACAAACTTATTCCAATCAATTTTGAAAATTTCCTAAATCCTAAAAAAATGAAAAATCCTAACTGACAAACAAAAACAAAATAAAACTGAAAACAATAAAAACTTAAAAATCTCTGGGTTGCCTCCCAGTAAGCGCTTGTTTAACGTCTTCTAGCTCAACGCTTGTTCTCTCAAAGTGGTTGAAATTGAAATCTTTTGGTGAGCTTGTGTGTTGTACCCTTCCTTTCTTTGGCCAATAAACCTCCCCATAATCCTGCCTTGGAACAATATGTAGTGTGATATGACTTTGACCATTTGGGCTTCTTTCTAGAATTAGACCATGCTTCTGACTCCCTTGGCTTGACTTTCACTATGCCAAAAAAGGCTTTAGATGGCGCTCCCGTGCAGCCTTAAAGGGCGCTCCCGTGCGCACTAATAAAATTTGCTCTTGTTTGGTCAATAAACGAGGACGCTCACTGGAGCGCCCTGACAGAAGCAAAAAGAGGGCGCTCCCGTGCAGTCTTTAAGGGCGGACACTGGAGCGCCCTCCTTAAGCACAAGACATGCTTATGGAGGGCGCTCCGAGGAAGCGCCCTGGTTCTCTAATACAAGGGCGCTCCTAGGAGCGCCCTCCTTTTATTATTATTATTTTTTTTTAATTTTTGTTAAAACAAGGGCGCTCCTAGGAGCGCCCTCCTTTCTTTTTTATTTTTTTTTTTAAATTTTTGTTTAAAAACAAGGGCGCTCCTTGGAGCGCCCTCCTTTTATTATTATTTTTTTAAAATTTTTTTTTTTTGTTTTTTTAATCCACTTTAACCTGCATATTTATTTCAGTCTGATCCCAATGGCTTAATCCAAAAACATGTATATTAATTCCTTAAAATTCAAACACTTAGTCATTTTTAAGAACAACACACATATCTACTTGAAATAAGAATTCAAACTTGACATAATATGAATGGTTTCCTATGCAAGCTATACAATGTAGTGAAAGTATGAAGTACCTATACAACTATATAGAATTCAAACATGACATCTCACAATAATCTACTCAGTTGGTAAATATACATGCATCTCATAATGTACATGTTTACTTACCCTCATAATGTACAAATCAATTACAAATAAGTGGTAACTACATGGTTTGCCCATTTCTTCCCGAACCTCATCAAGCTGCTCCGTTGTGTAGGTTGAGCATCGGAACTTAGCAAAGTACTGTAAAAGGAAAAAATTGATTTCAGTATATAAACTAGTGTATGAGGGTTGAAAAAAGTACTTTGCTATCACAAGTCATAATTACCTCTCTAGGTATTATGAGTTGGTTTTGATCAATGATCTCCTTCATATAACGCATTACGAAGAGCCCACAATCGTCATTGTTGTTTGGGTAGGACACTACAAGTATAATTAATTTAAAAATAAGTGATGCTTACGTGCTTAGTAATGAAGAAACAAATTGTCCAGAATAGATCAATATTACCTTAATGCGGTACCATGTGGGATCTGGTAGAATACTATTCTGTGATTCCTGGAATCCACTCAACTTTCTATACTTTTGTAAAGATCTAAAGCAATATAACAAGTACATTGTATAAGAGCTCTTAACTATGTTAATGTGATATTAAACCAAGGAGTACTTACTTTTTAATCATATCCTTGATGGGATCATAGTGTTCTGGGGGATTACGTAAAGAGTCCAAAAAGTAAACCTTGCCAAAACCAGTGAGACTCAATGCAATAAGAACCCAATGTCGGCTACAACCACAATGTAAATTATGTCAAATAAATGGTTTTATAAAACAAGAATATTGAGACATAAACATATACTACACATACCCGGCATGATTGTATGGAAGCAGGAACAATTTGTCTTGCCCGCATCTATTGTACAACACCCTACCCACCAACTTATGTTGCTTGGTGTTCGCATTGAATGCTGTGGTGGTTTGTGGAGATATGAAAACATATCGATCCGTGTTGGAAGATGGAGCTAAGGCTGAATGATATAAATAAACTATACGAAAAAATGTACATAATGTCAAAGCAAGCAAAACAAAAACGAAATAAACAAACTATGAGATGCTTTGGATTGAAATTACCTGCAATAGACATCAATCACGGTGGCATCCAACCACTCACGGTACAAAACCGAATGAAGACAATCGGGATCGATCCATCCAATCATAATATCAGTACTAACAATGCCTGCACCTATCGTGCAATTAATCACAGCACCATCTTCTTGCATCTTTTCAGAGTAGTACCTCTTCAATATTTGCAACGATGTTGTGGTAGATGCAGCGGGCTTTGAAGTCACCACCTCTGGCGGGCATTCACGAACATGAGTCTTCCGCGTAGTTGAGTGTGGTGAATAACGAGTCTCCACATTGCGGCCCCGCAACAGAAGATTGTGTAGTCTACAAATTCCACAATTTGTACATATTAATATTTGTAGCTGAAATAATAAAAATGCACTTTTGACACAAATAAAATACAGACATACCAATGCATCCAATCCAACATGTGAAGATGGCCATGCGATGAAACACCCTAATGCCTCAGTAATAGTGTTCAGTTCCCCGTAGGCGTCAGGGAATGGAAGCGCCGCATGGGGTTCAATAGCAATTTGAACCATCACCTTAATTGAGTTGGCTGGAAGTGGGGAATTGTGTAAATCCTGCCCTGGAAGATTCCATGTTTGTCCCTTACCCACTACTCGTAACACCGAGTCTCCCAAGTACAGTATACATTGAAATACACCCTATATAATTAACACAAGGAATCAAGTTTATGGATAATTAGTGCCAAAAAAAAACATAACTATTAAGAAGTAAGAAATACCTCAGGCAAGCCAGGTCTAGTAGAAGAGGTAGAATCTCTGTAACTCCGTTCTGTCCTAACTTCGTGAAGCTCTCTTCTTGTTTCATCAAGTTGTTGTTGCATGTTCATGTATCCGGCTCTCATTTCTCTCAATTCCGCAAGAACGTCTTGAAAATTTTCAGGGACTACATTTGGTTGGGGTTTAGGAGCATTATAATATTGTCCGGGATATACACCAAAGCCCACACCCCGAACACGTCCCCTATAGACATCCTTCTTCAAAACTTGGTCAAGAACTTGTCTATCATCAGAGGGACCACTCTCATCAGGTTGAGACAATATTTCCTCCTAATAAGATAAGGGCAAAAATATAAAACTCCACGATCAAGAAATACATGAAATTTAACACACAATGATAGGAAGTATATACTTACACATTGTGTGAAGACCTGTTCGACTTCTTCATTGTTCGCATTTTTTTTTGTTAATCCTAGCGGTTCTCCATAACATATGTCTTGAAACTTCCGAGGTTCCATCCCCCGCTTGTTGTATCTACAAAGTATTATTGAGACACAATCAATACTAAAAAATACTACATTGGGATAAAATGTTAACGACAATAATTACCAGTTCTTGCTCAAGTCTGGCATAACCCTTACGTGAACCTCTATACGGGTATTGAGGATTAGAAGCTCTGGCCTGTTTTTTTCACTTTTTTCCTGGAATAACACATGGTAAATATATTGAAGACCTCTTTGACGTGTAAAAATGTTGGTTAACTTGACAATGTTTAAAAAAATAATGCATTAATGCATATAGTACCTTAAAATGTTCTTGTGACCGTATGGCAACAAAATAATCCCATTGCTCCTGTGATATTATCTCCCCATACCTCTTAGGAGGATGTGGGATGACATTGTCATCTTCGTCATGCATAAAATCAGTGGATAATGTGGACCTAAAAGATCTATGTCTTTTACCAGCCAACATAAGAACATATTTTTTATGACATTCTTCAACATTAAATGTGGACTACATATAAAACAAAACATAATAAGATAATGAGTTAGTCATGTGCCTTTATGTCCTCCAATTCTTATTAATAAATTAAGGGAAATAGTACATACCTTAATGTCCTCCCAAATCATTTCCTTGTATCCTTTGCATTCATCGTCCCTCCATTCCCTTATTGTAATTGGTACCCTTTCACGAGCAATGGCACCAATGTAACTAGATAGTGTCGTGGCACCGGGTCCAATAGGTTGGCGCTTGTTATTCCACTCTACCTAACTAACGGGACTAAGTTTATAATTACATAATTCAACTTAATAAGCATAAATTATAGCAATGGTGCCAATTAAGTGCCTACCTTGATTATATTTCCTTTGTTTCTTTCTTTAACTACTTGAGCCATTGTTGTAATCCCACGTCGGTGCTCTCTATCCAGGGTTTGAGCATTATCCTGGTCCGCGCCTGACATGACAGCTGCATAAAAAAATATAAGAGATTAATTACAAAAAATATAAGAGATTCAAAATCTTTCTGACTAAAAATGCAATTTTTATAAGTATAAACATGCATACATTAACTAACTCATTCTCTTTCTTTTTTTGGTTGGTATGAAACTTGTGGGTCGATCTCTAATACGAATTGATGGGTTGATCCAAATACCCTCATCGTGGTCCGGTCTAGTGTAACAAACATCATCTGTTGTGGAGTCACCTTGTAATATGTGTGTTGTCGTAACAAAAGGATCATCTTCAACATCCTCCAGTTGGTCATCATCCACATTTGGGGAGTTATTGAATTTGTTACTTAACATCACTATGGAGCAATTTTTTCTGCGGGATCACTAACATAAAAAATTTGCTTGAGCCTGGGAAGCTAGGATGAATGGTTCATCTTTGTAACCCTGCTTGATAAAATTAACTTTCATGAAGCCAAGATTGTCAACCTGAACACCACTATTATTGTCGATCCACTTACAACCGAAGACAGGCAACCGGAAGTTAGTATAATTCAATTCCCATATGCGATCAATGACCCCAAAATAGGACATATTTGCATAAATTGGATTTCTATCTTTTTCACTTGACATATGCAATGCTTGGGCAATTAAAGTGACACCACTATTTTTGAACCGTTGTTCTATCATCATGGTCCTTTGTGTAGAAAGTGTAGCCATTAATCAATTAAGCCTTGTAAGATATCACATTAAAACTCGGACCATATGCTAAAATTTAAGCCTAGTTGAGACTGAAGAATTATTGTAGTTCATGTCATGAAAAATCCTAGACTTAAACCATGTGATGAAGCTTCGATTGTGTTCTCTTGTGATCCAATTGTCTCCTCTATTAGGATAGAGTGCCGAAGTATTTCCTTATGAATTTCAACATACGGCTCTACCTCATCATCATTATGCAAGACATAAAGGTGTGCTTGAACCCATCCTCTCGTTGAATGCTTATGACTTCGCTTGCCCCAATCCCTCCTAATTGTAAGCTTTTGTTGTGTCTAGAGATCGGAAACCCTATGGAGTTGGACACACTAAGGTATTCTGTACAAAAACTCAACAGCTTCTTCAACTATGTACCTTTCAACCATACAACCCTCAGGACGACTGCGATTCTAACATACCCTTTTAATATCTTCATGTATCGCTCAACCGGGGTACATCCATCTCATATAAGTTGGTCCACACAATTCAGTCTCCCGAACCAGGGTGGACTGTGAGATGAATCATTATGTTAAAAAAAGATGGAGGAAAATACATTTCAAGCTCACACAGTGTCACCACTATTTGTTCTTTGCAAAATGGGCATCTTCCTAGGGTCAATGACCTTACTACCAAATAGCTCTGAAGAATGACACAGTTTAGTAATTGTAATACGCACTTTATTTGGAAGAATGAAGCGTATTGCAACCGGAAGCAAATGACCCATCAGAACATGATCATCATGAGACTTGACACCTACCAATCTTTGGTCTTTAGTGATACTAGATTTCTAATGTTAGAGGAAAAACCCTCTGGAACTTTGACAGCCTGCAGAAACTTGCAAAAAGTTACTTTTTCTTTCTTGCTAAGAGTATAAGCCGCTGGGGGAAGATATGTACGTGATCCCCTTTTGTCTGGGACCAATTCTTTCCTTATACCCATTGCCAAACAAGTCCCATCTCGCATTACCCCATCCTTGGTTTTGCCTTTGACATTCAGTAACGTTCCAATAACACTCTCGCACACATTTTTTTCTATATGCATCACATCAAGGAAATGTCTAACAAACAATGTCTTCCAATATGGCAACTCAAAAAAAATGGACTTCTTTTTCCAACCTCCGGGTAACGAGTTGTGCGGCAAAAGGTTTACCGAAGTTGTTGGTCAAGTTACCCACCTTTTCCCACAACTGCTCACCAGTCAATGGAGAAGGAGCCCTACCCTCTTCGCTGTTGCCATTGAATGATTTCTTCCATCCCCTATAACGATGGGATTAAAGGCAAAAACTTACGATGACCCATGAATATATTCTTCTTACAATGAGTCAAGCGCATCCAAGTAGTATTTTCTTCACAAACAGGACAGACACAACTGACCCTTTACACTATAGCCAGACAAATTACCATATGTAGGGAAATCATTTATCGTTCCAAACAGCATCGCCCTCAACTGAAAAGATTCTTCTTTGTAGCCATCATAGACCTGTACTCCAGTATCCCACAATAGCCTCAAGTCTTCAATCAATGGTGCCAAGTACACATCTATATCATTACCCGGTTGTCTGGGTCCCGATATCAACATAGATAACATCATGTATTTCCGCTTCATACACATCCATGGAGGTAGATTATATATTATCAATACCACCGGCCATGTGCTATGACTACTAGATTGGATACCATGCGGATTCATTCCATCTGTTGATAAAGCAAGGCGAAGATTTCTTGGTTCCTCGCCAAAAGAGGGGTACTCATCATCAATCTTCCTCCATTGCGGAGAATCAGCGGGGTGTCTCAACATGCCATCCTTTGATTCGTTCATTTGCATGCCAAGTTAAGTTCCTTGCATCAATGACACTACGATACATCCTTCGAAACCTTGGTATTATGGGAAAATACCAAACCACCTTTGCTGGTGTGTAGTCTCTTTCTTATAACGAGGCAAGTTGCATTTAGGACACACACTTAATGACGCATGCTCATTTCTGAACAAAATGCAATCATTGGGACAAGCATGTATTTTCTCATAGCTTATCCCAATAGAACTACTTAACATCTTCTTTGCCTCATAATGTTCTGTTAGGTAGAACATTGTCCTCTGGTAACATCTCCTTCAACAGGGTGAGTAACTCTGTGAAACTCTTGTCAGACCAACCATTTGTTGCTTTTAAATTATACAACTTCAACACAGCTGACAACCTTGTATACTTGGTGCACCCGTTGTACAATGGCTTCTCAGCATCACTGGCTAGGGGTATCAAACATTTGGGGACAAATCTCTGAGGTTATCTTCAACCACCTTTCGAATCTCATCAATTCGGTCGCAATCCTCCCACCCCGGTCCCAACATCATCATCACTTGGTTCTACATTGACATTATTCTCTCCCATACCACTTTGTTCACTCCTAATCTCACCATGAAATGTCCAACATGTGTAACTCTGATCAATTCCAAACAGAAAAGATGGTCCCTCAACTCTGTTTCACTAACTCGCTTAGAACAAAAACACTTCGTACAAGGGCAGGAATTCTACTAGGGTTTGTTGCATGGTCCAATGGCAAATTTTATAAACATTTCCACTCCTTCCTCATACTCATGTGTCAGACGGTTTGCAAACATCCAAGAACGATCCATATTCTATCAACATAAGATGACATCATTAATAATTAACTCGAAAAGTATATATGATATTCTTTTGATGTAATGACTAACTACATGCCTAATTTTCATATTAGTTTATGACTATTGTTCCTAGTCTATGAAAATTTGAGCAGCATTTCATCTATTTCTTTAACATTCCCAACTTAAGGAAAACAATTTTAAGTCTAAACCAACAGCAACCAGTCCAAAGAGTTCAATATGAGTAATGTATATTTATATAACATTACTAAATTTATAAAACACATTTTTAACTCCAACCAACAACAATAAACCAAAGGTTCAATAATAATAAGACACACATAATTAATTTTTATATTCAAATTTCAATGTTATTTAAACTTACTAACACAATCACAGTTCAGATAGCAAAACAATGGGTGCAGATAGCAAAAAAGTGGGTGCAGATAGCAAAACAAAAACATGGCTAGAAAAAAGGGTGCACAAGCAAAATAAAGGTGCAGACAGCAAAAAAAGGGTTATGGTGGGGTTTCCCTTACCCTAGTGAGCCGCGAAATGAGAGTGGGGGAGAAGGGAATGAGCCGCCACGCACTCACCGAGTGAGGGAAGGAGCGCCGCGCCGGACCGAAGGTGAGGGAAGGGAAAGAGCTTGCTCCCTTCAAAGCTGCTCCCTTCGAAGCTATTGCTCACGGTGAGGCAAGGAAGAAGTTGCGGACGGAAAAGGACGAGGAGCTTCACGGAGGGAGAAGGAGGAGCTTGACGGAAGGAGAAGGAGGAGCTTGACGGAGAATGAGAAGCTTCACGGAGGAGGACAAAGGAGACGTCTTGGAACAATGGGATGGAGACGGGTGAGGGAAGGAGACGAAGGAGCTTGAGGGAGACGAAGGGCTAGGGATACGGTTTACAGAGAGAGACAATGGAATGTGAGAACGCGGGATGGGTCATTAAGTTTTTCTAGAAAAGAGGGCGCTCCAAATGAGCGCCCTGGAAAAACAAACAGAAAAACATACGAGGGCGCTCAGGAGCGCCCTCCTTTCATCAGAATTAAAAAAAATCACCCCCGGGGAACAAGGGCGCTCCCGTTGAGCGCCCTGGAAAGTAGCCAAAGAGGGCGCTCAGGTGGAGCGCTCTGGATTCATAAACAGAAAATCCAACGAGGGCGCTCCTAGGAGCGCCCTCCTTTCGTTAGAAATAAAAAAAAACAAATTACGTTAGGAACAAGGGCGCTCACTGGGAGCGCCCTGGAAAATGGCCAAAGAGGGCGCTCCCCCTGAGCGCCCTGGATTTATAAACAGAAAATATAATGAGGGCGCTCCTAGGAGCGCCCTCCTTTCATCAGAATTAAAAAAAAAAACAAATTCACGCTGGGAACAAGGGCGCGCTGTTGGAGCGCCCTCTATTCTACCTATCAGGGCGCTCCCGCCCATCTTTTGAGCGCTCTGGTATTTAAACGATTGTTTTAGACGCTAGCCCGCACTGGGAGCGCCCTAAAGGGAGTGCTCTAATATCCTCAAATTGGTTGTAGTGTTTCCTTTTCTTTATTATCTTGCTCTCATGTGCATGAGTCTTCTTTTCCTGAAACTTGGATGATTCACAGTTGATTGTTCTCAATTTCTTTGCTTCACAGGGGTCTTTGATATGAAACATACCTGACCACTTTGTCTTCAACCTGGCTCTAGGCTCTGAATGTGATGTCAGCTTGACTTTTCTTCTCTTTGTCCTGTTCTGGTCAGTGTGATTGCAGGCCTTTCTTTTGTGAGGTCTGGAAGGTTTAACACTTGCACCGTGCCCTTCTTGATCTTCCTTTGGAGAGCTGGTTGGATAAGGCAAGGTCTTTGGTCTTGGTACCACTTTCCCTCCTTCCTCGGGTTTTGACTCACTGATGAACACATTTTTATTCACACTTTGCATAATTAATCTTAGCTTGCTTGGACTATAATTGTTATTAAATCCACTGTTTTAATTGGAATTTACCAAATTGGGCTTAATTGGGCTTTAATTGTGAATGTTGTTTAAATTCGGATTTTTAAGCCTACTGACCTACCTGTCTTGTTTTGATGATATCTGGAGCTATAGGTGTCCGATTTGAGAGATTCCAGTGGCATTGGAAAGCTAACTTCTGGGGCTTTAATTTGATATCCAATATGACCATATTACCATGAAGCAATTAGGAGCAGTTGCTGTTTGAAAATCGCCTACTGTTGCTGTCTGACACAAGTCCGAATTTGATTAGTTTTGTAATTAGTTTGTGGGCCTGTTTTAATTAATTTCGGCCCAATTAAGGCCTAATCAGATTGTTAGTGATTTAGGCTCTATAAATAGGTGTGTTGTTGAGTAGTTTGAACACTTTACATTCATTTTTCAGATTTAGAAAAAAAGACTCTCCACTTTCCCTCTCTTTTCTCTCTTCTTGCAATTTTCGAATTTGGTTCCTCTTCTTCATCTTCTTCAATTTTCGAGTTTCTCCTCCATGGAAATGGAAGGCTAAGCTTCAAGGATTGTTTCTCTACTGAATTCACAAAGGAAACTTGAGGTTATAATTTCGTTTTTTCATGTCTTGAATTCTTGGACAAATTCTTCACTTTCCTTCTCCTAGTTTCTTGATGTTTAGGTTTGAATTTGAAATTGAGTTACATGCTTTATGGAATTCGAATTCTAATCTGAATCTAACTCACATTTTAGGTTGCTTAATCTGAAATGAATCCTAGGTTTGCTTAATTCCAAGGATTAGAAATTAGGATTCATGCTAGTTTGCTTTATTCTAGTGTGAAAATTAATGAGGATGCTTAATCCGAATTTGAATCTGTCGAGGAATTGAGGAATTTTGTATAAACCAATGATTGATCCAATTTGTGAATGAGGTAGAGAACCAATTCGTTTTTCTGAAATTGTTTTCTGCAAATTTAAATTCTGTTTTGGAAATTAGGAAATTAGTATGAAGAACAATCAAAATCCTCTTGTGTGTGTGAGTTGCTATGGGATTGAAATTCTGAATTTGTAATTGGATTCCTTGAGAGAGACGACTTTGGGTTAATCAACCTACTGCACTTTAATTCATTTTATTTGGTTGAGTACGGCCTCGACCAAATTTGGCGCCGTTGCCGGGGAATTCAATTCAAATTCTGTTTCAATTCCAATTATGTTTTGTGTAAAATTCTGTTTCTGTTTTGTTTTCAATTCTGTTTTGTAAATTCGTGTACTGTTCTGTGTTTAGGAAGTAGAGTCATAATTCATATTGTGTTTTGGTATACTAACCTTGGTTGTGCAGATTTAGTTTGATCAATTTTGGTTCACAGCTTTGAGGTAAGTAGCCTAATTTGTCATAGTTACTGTTACATTGCTTTTAGTGAGGTTCAATTTGTGTTTTGAGTTGTGTGATGTGTTGAGTCATTGTAATTAGTGTGTTTAGTCATGTTTTGATGTTTAGAAATTGTTTAGATGAAATTAGGATTGATTTGGATTGAATTGCATAAGTTGATCAAGTTGTTGCTGACTTTTCTGCTGTTGACTTTTGCAGTTGAATCTGATCTTTTTGTTTAACATAGTTAGAGGTTGAATTTTGTGCCAATTTTTGTGTCCCACATTTCTTTAGGTTAATAATGAATTTTAGATACCCCAGTTGCTGTTAGATTAGTCCTGATTGTGAGATTACACTTTGCACTGGCTTATTTTGACCTGTTGACTTCAATTGGACATAACTTGAGCTAGGAGTATCAGAATTTCACAAATTTTATATGCTTTTGGGGTAGAAAAAGCTAGTTAGAGCAGCCCCTCCCAGCTTGCGCCAGGAGGTCGGCCGTAAATTTGCCAAAAAAGGTCGTTTTCTATTTTTAAAGGATTTTTTAAGTTTTTTTTGGTGTATTTTCCCCTTCTTACCTTAGGTAGTTTTGGTACTTAGGCTTTGAATTTTGTTCTGAAAATTTTTGTGGTTGTTTCCTATGTTAATATAGTGTTTTCCATGTATCCATTTCATTGGTTTCTGCTCATTTGATATAGGCTGCCTTTATAAGCTGACATGTTGTATGCTTCATTTTGTGCATTTTTGTGTGCATTTGGTGTATGACTAGAGCAAACCCAGGTACCCTACATTCATTTGATCCAGAAATTGATAAGACATATCATAGGTTAGTTAGAGAGTCTAGGATTCCATTTGTGCATAATTCTGTTAGTGATAGTGAGTTGTCTGATAGTGTGTATTCTGCTGTTAGTGTAAGTGAAAGTGAGTCTGTTTCTGTGTTTTCTTCTTCTTCTTTCCTTGAGTCTGATTTTAATTGTGATACCATGGCTGAGAGAACTTTGAGAGAGCTTGCAGCACCTGATGTTAATATTCAGACTTTATGCATTCAATATCCTGATATAGATGTGCCTTGTGAGCTTAAGTCTGGATTGATTCATTTGTTGCCCAAGTTCCATGGTCTTGCAGGTGAGGATCCACATAAACACCTCAAGGAATTCCATATTGTCTGCACCACTATGAGACCACCTGGAGTTCCTGAGGATCATATTAAGCTGAAGGCATTTCCATTCTCCCTGCAAGATACAGCAAAAGACTGGTTGTACTACCTTCCACCTGGATCCATTACTGGCTGGGATAATTTGAAGAGGATGTTTCTGGAAAAATTCTTCCCAGCATCTAGAGTGACTTCAATCAGGAAGGAGATTTGTGGTATAGGCAGATGGATGGAGAGAGTTTGTATGAGTACTGGGAGAGATTTAAGAGGCTTTGTGCAAGCTGTCCACATCATCAGATTCATGAGCAGTTACTCATCCAGTATTTCTATGAGGGCCTATTGAACAATGACAGACAGATGATAGATGCAGCCAGTGGAGGAGCTCTTGTAGATAAAACTCCAGTTGCAGCAAGGCAGTTAATTGAGAATATGGCTTCTAATAACCAACAGTTCAGTACCAGAAGCAATTCAATAGCCTTGACCAGAGGAGTTCATGAGATGGAGACCACTTATGCTGCTGATCATAGGAAGT
The DNA here is from genome assembly GCA_026901365.1 of Sesbania bispinosa. Lineage (NCBI taxonomy): Eukaryota > Viridiplantae > Streptophyta > Magnoliopsida > Fabales > Fabaceae > Sesbania > Sesbania bispinosa. The sequence continues at coordinate 1,256,655 of QLOH01000205.1, forward strand.
TGGAGAGCAAGCTAGATGATTTGGCTTCCTTGGTTAAGCAGATGGCAGTGTCTCAACAAGTTGCTAAGCTATGTGGGATTTGTACTTCTGCAGATCATCCCACTGATGCATGTCCCACCTTACATGAGCCTGCAGGAGATGGTGCTTTTCCTCCTCAGGCTTATGCAGCAAATATCTATGGTTCTGGCAGACCCCCTCAGCAGCAACAGTATAATCAAGATCTTTCTTCCAACAGGTACAATCCGGGTTGGAGGAATCATCCAAATTTGAGATGGGGGAATTCTCAGCAGCAGCCACAGCAGCCTTATGTGCCTTATCAGTCTCATGCTGCTGGGCCTAGTAGACCTTACCAGCCTCCACATGTACAACAGCAACAGCAAGCCTACACCGCCTGCTGCTGCACCTTCCAAGAGTGAGCCTTCCTTGGAAGAATAATGAGGCAGATGGCGGTCAATAATATGAATTTTCAGCAGAGGACAGAGGCAACTATTCAGAGCCTAGAGAATCAGATAGGCCAGATGGCTACCACTCTTAATCAGTTGCAGTCTCAGGGTTCAGATAAGCTTCCTGCTCAAACAGTTGTCAACCCGAAGAATGTTAGTGCAATCACTTTGAGGTCGGGTAAGAGTGTGCAAGCACTTGATAGGCAACAGTCTGAGCAAGAAGATGAGATTCATACAGTTGTAGACCCTGTGCAGGAGAGAGCTAGTCCTAGTCCTTTGAGTAGCCCTAGTTCTTCAAGCAGTGAGCAGCCTTCTATTCCTCTTCCATTCCCTCAGAGAGTTATGCAGAAGAGTAAAAAATGGAAGAGGCTGACAAGGAGATCTTGGAGACTTTCAGGAAAGTAGAGGTGAATATACCTCTACTTGAGGCCATAAAGCAAATTCCGAGATATGCCAAGTTCTTGAAGGATCTGTGCACCCATAGGAGGCGGCTGAAGGGCAATGAGAGGATTAGTATGGGAAGGAATGTCTCTGCACTCATTGAGAGACCTATGACTCCCATTCCAGAAAAATGCAAAGACCCAGGGACATTTACTATTCCTTGTGTTATAGGCAGTAACCAGTTTGATAATGCTATGCTTGATTTAGGAGCATCTATTAATGTTATGCCTTTATCTGTTTTCACCTCTTTGTCTCTTGGTCCTTTGCAGGCTACAGGTGTTGTCATTCAGTTGGCAAACAGGAGCACTGCCCACCCTGCAGGCCTTATTGAGGATGTGTTGGTTCGAGTGAATGACCTCATCTTCCCTGCTGACTTCTACATATTGGATATGGAGGGAGGAGATTCACTCACTGGTGCAGCCCCCATCATCTTGGGCAGGCCCTTCCTGAAGACAGCTCGGACTAAGATTGATGTTCATGCAGGCACACTTACCATGGAGTTTGGAGACAGTGTGGTTCGGTTTAATATTTTAGATGCCATGAGGCATCCTGTTGAGGATCATTCTGTATTCCATATTGATATGCTTGCTGAACTTGTAGATGATAGTTTGTCTGAGTTTGTAGGACATTTGGACTTTCCGGACTTTCTGATTTCATTGATGTCTACACTTGTGATTTATGTTCTGATTCATCTGTGTGTAGTATGTGTGCTGAGATAGATGAGTTCATATCTGTTGATTGTGTTGATTGTTCTGATTGTCCTACAGGTTCTGGTATTGATGCACCAGTTGTGTCAATTGAGTCAGAATGCAGTGGCTTGATTACAGCAATTATAGATACATCTGACTTGATTGATTTGCAGGTTGCAGAGGTTTCTACCAGTACCAGATCGTTACCTTCTATTGTTCAGCCCCCATCACTGGAGCTGAAGCCACTTCCCACTCACCTCAAGTATGCATATTTGGAGGATGAGCAGAAGCTTTCCAGTGATCATCTCTACTGCTCTCTCAGCTGATCAGGAGCAGAGGTTGTTGCACGTGATTAGAGAGCACAGGAGAGCTCTAGGTTGGACTTTGGCAGATATTCCGGGTATTAGCCCCTCCTTGTGTATGCATCGGATTCTGTTGGAGGATGGGGTTAAACCTGTGAGGCAGCCTCAGAGAAGGCTGAATCCCCAGATTCTTGACGTGGTCAAGAAGGAGGTCACCAAGCTGCTACAGGCGGGTATCATATATCCCATATCAGATAGCACTTGGGTGAGCCCGGTACAGGTGGTACCGAAGAAATCTGGGATTACAGTTGTGAAGAATGAGAAGGATGAGCTGATTCCTACTAGGGTGCAGAACAGCTGGAGAGTCTGCATCGACTACAGGAGGCTCAACCAGGCGACCAGGAAGGATCACTTCCCACTTCCTTTCATTGATCAGATGCTGGAGCGCCTGGCAGGTAAATCCCATTACTGTTTCTTAGATGGTTTCTCTGGTTATTTTCAGATTTGTATTGCACCTGAGGACCAGCATAAGACTACATTTACCTGTCCTTTGGTACCTTTGCATATAGGAGGATGCCTTTTGGTCTATGCAATGCTCCTGGTACTTTCCAGAGATGCATGATGAGTATATTTGCTGATTTACTTGAGCATTGCATAGAGGTTTTCATGGATGATTTTAGTGTATATGGCTCCTCATTTGATGCATGTTTGGATAGCTTGACTAGAGTGCTTGATAGGTGCATAGAGACTAACCTTGTTCTTAATTATGAAAAGTGTCATTTTATGGTAGAGCATGGTACAGTCTTAGGCCATATTATCTCTAGGAAGGGTATAGAGGTAGATCCTGCAAAATTAGATGTTATTTCACACTTGCCTTACCCCTCTTGCGTGCGAGAGGTTCGATCTTTTCTTGGACATGCAGGTTTCTATCGCAGGTTCATTCAGGACTTCAGTCGGATAGCCCTTCCGCTGTCCAACTTGCTACAGAAGGATGTCAGCTTTGAGTTTGGAGAGCGGTGCAGAGAGGCATTTGATCGCCTCAAGAGAGCTCTCACCACCACTCCCATTATTCAGCCACCGGATTGGACGCTTCCGTTCGAGTTGATGTGTGATGCATCAAACTACGCCTTGGGAGCTGTTTTGGCACAGAGGGTTGGTAAGCGTCTCATGTGATATATTATGCATCTAGGACTTTGGATACAGCACAGGTAAATTACACTACCACTGAGAAAGAGCTGTTAGCAATTGTTTTTGCATTGGATAAGTTTAGATCATACTTGCTAAGCTCTAGGGTAGTGGTTTTTACTGATCATGCTGCTCTTAAGTTCCTTTTGAAAAAGACAGATTCCAAACCCAGGTTGATCAGGTGGATGCTACTGCTTCAGGAGTTTGATTTGGACATCCAGGATAGGAGTGGTGCGCATAATCTGGTAGCAGACCATTTGAGCCGCATTGAGAGAGCGGAGGATGTGTTTCCTATTCGGGATGACTTCCCGGATGAGCAGCTTATGGCTTTGCTTGATTCCCATTCCCCTCCCCTTACCCCTTGGTTTGCTGATATTGTTAATTATCTTGTTGCATCTGTTTTTCCACCCTTGGCATCTAGGGCTCAGAGAGATAGACTTAAGAGTGATGCCAAGTATTATGTATGGGATGACCCTTATTTATGGCGTTTTTGCAGTGACCAGGTTATCCGTAGGTGCATTCCAGATCAGGAGATCCAGTCTGTACTTCAGTTCTGTCATTCCTCACCTGTTGGAGGACATCTTGGACCCCAGAGGACAGGACGAAAGGTGCTGGATTGTGGATTTTATTGGCCTACGATTTCAGAGACGCCTGGAGAGTGTCCTCTACATGCGAGCAGTGTCAGAGAGCAGGAGCGGCCATTTCTAGCAGGCAGCAGATGCCCCAGCAGCCTATGTTGTTTTGTGAGATTTTTGATGTGTGGGGGTATTGATTTTATGGGTCCATTTCCTGTTTCTTTTGGTTTTATATATATATTGCTTGCTGTGGACTATGTCTCCAAGTGGGTGGAGGCTATAGCCACAAGGACTAATGATGCTCGAGTTGTTGTGGATTTTGTCAGGTCTCACATCTTTTGCAGGTTTGGAGTGCCTCGAGCCATTGTTAGTGATCAGGGGACCCACTTCTGTAACCGGTCCATGGAGGCTTTGCTGAAGAAGTATGGGGTGGTGCATAGAGTTTCTACACCATACCCACCCCCAAACTAATGGACAGGCTGAGATCTGCAACAGAGAGATCAAGAGGATTCTGGAGAAGATGGTGCAGCCTAACAGGAAGGATTGGAGCCACCGCCTTCATGATGCTCTCTGGGCTCATAGGACCGCCTACAAAGCACCTCTTGGGATGTCTCCCTTTAGAGTTATTTTTGGTAAGGCGTGCCACTTACCTGTGGAGATTGAGCATCGGGCATACTGGGCAGTTAGGGCTTGCAATTTGGATTGTGACCAGGCAGGAGAGCAGAGGAAGCTTCAGCTGCAGGAGCTTGATGAGATCCGCCTGGAGGCCTATGAGAACTCTAAGTTCTACAAGGAGAAGACTAAGAAATTTCATGATCAATGTATTGCTAGAAAAGAGTTTGTAGTAGGCCAAAAGGTGTTGTTGTTTAATTCTAGACTTAAGCTCATGCCTGGTAAGCTTCGTTCTCGTTGGATTGGACCTTTTATTGTCACTCATGTTTATCCATATGGTGTTGTAGAGTTGAAGAGTGAGTCCACCAACAAGACCTTCAAGGTCAATGGCCACCGTCTCAAGCTATTTCATGAGAGTCCCGCTTTGGTTGAGGAGACGGTTGAGGAGATGAGCTTGGAGCTTCCCACATTCCCTCAAGTGCAAATTTTTCCACCTTGATGAGGGAGTCTCTTTCCCCACTATTTATTGCATTATGTCCTTTTTTCTATAATTTGATTATTTTTCCATTGAGGACAATGTGTGATTTAAGTGTGGGGGGAGGAGATTTGTAGTTTTAGGACTTTAGGATTGATTTTAGGAATTAGTATGTGGTTAGGATTATACTGTTTGTGTGTTAGTAATTTTTAGGATTGTTAAAAAAAAAAATTATTTGCTGTTTTACTGTTCAAAAAAAGAAAAAAAATGTTGTTTTACTGTATTTTTGGTGTTTTCCATAGGAAATTTGCTGTTTTTGAGTTGCTGTCAGCATTTTCATAGCTATTCTGTAGCTACTGCTGTTACTGTTTTGCTGTCTGAAATTATTGTAATCTGTCTGTTTTGCTGTTTTGCTGTTGCTGTTGCTGTTTTTGCATTACTGTAGCTGCTGTACATTTTTATTGATGTTGTTTACAGCAGAATTTTTTTACAGCAGAATTTTTTTTACAGCAGTTTTATTACAGCAGAATTTCATTTTACAGCAGAATTTTGACAGTTATCTGAATTTTGCAGCAAAAACAGAATTTTCGACAGTAGGAAAAATAATACATTTGGCATGTTTTTCATTGGATTTTTAGGATTTGTGTTGGTAGTGGCATTTTCATCATATTTGGACAATTGGTTTCTTGATTTATATTGTTTGGATTCCTTATAATTTAGTGAATAAGTTGGTTTTGATGATTATTGGGTTGAATATTTTGTGATAGAGTTGTCCTTGGTGAGATTTTGAGCCTTATTGATGGATGGACCATTCTATGCCATTCTCTCTTTTTCTTGTGTGATTTCACTCTTGTTTGCTTATGCTCTAGAACTTGGCTTGACTCTTTGATTTTCAACTTTGTTCACATGCATGTATTGAGATGATTGAGGCATTTTTGTTGATAATTGAGCTACTAGCCATATTAGCTTACCTTGATGATTTTCCACTTGCTAGCCCCTTTGAGCCTATGGATCCCATTTCTTGTTTTGAAAGCTCATTACAAGCCTTGAAAGTGAAAAACCATGATTGTCCTTGCCTTAGAGGATAAAGGAGCTTTGGAATTGTTTTGGGAATAGGCTCTTGAATGAGTGTGGGGGTGTGCTTGAATTTCTTATCTAATCTCCTCTTGTGGATATCATATTGTTGACCTTTGGCTAGTTACAAAGAAAAAAAAATGAAAAAGGAAAAAGATAGAAAAGTAAAAAAATTAAAAAAAAAAAAGCTCAAAAGAAAAGTGTTAAAAAAAAAAGAGCAAAGAAATAAAGTGTTCTTGAAATAGCAAAAATGGGTCAAAAGGTAGAAAAGAGGAGTTTAATTGTATTCTTGAGATGTATGCTACTTGCATTTCTTCTTGGATTTATTCCCCATTGCTCCTCTATTCTCTTTGGTTTTTAACTTCTTATCCTTCATTTTCCCTACCTTTACCTTGGCCCCATTACATCCTATTTGAAGTCCTCTTGATCTTTGCTTGCATGTGTTTCAATTGTTGTGGATATTAGAGTCTTGCCAAGCCTATGGTAGTGCTTGCTTTCATGAGTGCTTTGAGTGTATATACACAAGCCTAAACACTTGAGAGTTGGAGAGTTTGTCTTGTGAGGATTCTATCACTTTTGATTCACCCCTTTGATTTGATTCACCCTCTTGTTTGCTAAATTGTAGGGAATTCCATTCATAATTTTCTTGACTCCATGACTCCTTTGATGATGTATTATGCCTACTCCTATGCATTCCTTGGATCTCTTGTTAATAATGCCACTTGTATTTGCATTGTGCTCCCTAATTGATTTTTAGCTTCATGTGGTGTTTTGCCCGGAGTGCAAAAGGGCAAGTGTGGGGGAATTTGATGAACACATTTTATTCACACTTTGCATAATTAATCTTAGCTTGCTTGGACTATAATTGTTATTAAATCCACTGTTTTAATTGGAATTTACCAAATTGGGCTTAATTGGGCTTTAATTGTGAATGTTGTTTAAATTCGGATTTTTAAGCCTACTGACCTACCTGTCTTGTTTTGATGATATCTGGAGCTATAGGTGTCCGATTTGAGAGATTCCAGTGGCATTGGAAAGCTAACTTCTGGGGCTTTAATTTGATATCCAATATGACCATATTACCATGAAGCAATTAGGAGCAGTTGCTGTTTGAAAATCGCCTACTGTTGCTGTCTGACACAAGTCCGAATTTGATTAGTTTTGTAATTAGTTTGTGGGCCTGTTTTAATTAATTTCGGCCCAATTAAGGCCTAATCAGATTGTTAGTGATTTAGGCTCTATAAATAGGTGTGTTGTTGAGTAGTTTGAACACTTTACATTCATTTTTCAGATTTTAGAAAAAAAGACTCTCCACTTTCCCTCTCTTTTCTCTCTTCTTGCAATTTTCGAATTTGGTTCCTCTTCTTCATCTTCTTCAATTTTCGAGTTTCTCCTCCATGGAAATGGAAGGCTAAGCTTCAAGGATTGTTTCTCTACTGAATTCACAAAGGAACTTGAGGTTATAATTTCGTTTTTCATGTCTTGAATTCTTGGACAAATTCTTCACTTTCCTTCTCCTAGTTTCTTGATGTTTAGGTTTGAATTTGAAATTGAGTTACATGCTTTATGGAATTCGAATTCTAATCTGAATCTAACTCACATTTTAGGTTGCTTAATCTGAAATGAATCCTAGGTTTGCTTAATTCCAAGGATTAGAAATTAGGATTCATGCTAGTTTGCTTTATTCTAGTGTGAAAATTAATGAGGATGCTTAATCCGAATTTGAATCTGTCGAGGAATTGAGGAATTTTGTATAAACCAATGATTGATCCAATTTGTGAATGAGGTAGAGAACCAATTCGTTTTTCTGAAATTGTTTTCTGCAAATTTAAATTCTGTTTTGGAAATTAGGAAATTAGTATGAAGAACAATCAAAATCCTCTTGTGTGTGTGAGTTGCTATGGGATTGAAATTCTGAATTTGTAATTGGATTCCTTGAGAGAGACGACTTTGGGTTAATCAACCTACTGCACTTTAATTCATTTTATTTGGTTGAGTACGGCCTCGACCACTCACTATCTCCCTGTTCACTCTTTTTCTCATTTTCTTGATCTTTTTCATCATGTCCACCCTCATATGTTTTGTTTCTACCTCCCTTTCACAGTCAATCTCTTCTTTAAGCACAATCTTTTCTGTTTCATTCTCTACCTCCCTTATCAGGATTCCTGCTCTTATCCATGCATTCAACGACGCCAAAAATACTTGATGAGATTCTGGCAAGCGTACCAAAAATTCAGCAGTATAATAGTAAGTATGAGTTATCGCATCCACAGGGAACGATTCACTTTGTATTTATTAGTGATCAGACTCTCAAGTAGGAAACAGTATTTTGATGATTGTTGAGCTAGAAGTAAATTGCATAAAGTAAATGAGATAATAGAGATAAGGTAAGATAGCTTTACTTGGATCAGGATTGAACTTCGTATCATCGCACCCCTTATGCATGTGATTCCCAATATTATTTACGAATATATTTCTATAATACCCTAGCCAAACTATATTATCCCATGCCGGTGTCCCATATCACGAGATACTCAGGAATAACTCATGCGGGTTCTCCCAGGAGACAAATTACCCCGGCTTGATTGCTCTACTTTTCTGTTCGTTAACACTATCAATTCACCGTATATTCCTATAGGGACTACTATGAAGAGGCTGTCACATTCCAATTCTTCAATCATCGATTCCCCATATATTCCTATAGCGATTACTATGAGTACTTTTACCAATCAGAATTCAAGTGTCCTATGTCTAGGCTTTCCCAAACTCGTTGTTGTATTTACAAAACAATTTACCAATGCATCTTATAAAAATAACCTATAACTCTGGCACAAAGGCGGAAGCTACGCATTAAGCAAAGTATAAAAGTGCCGATATTATAGAATAGGGATTCATAAATAATAAAGAGAATTCACATACACTTGGGGATTGAATCAACTACATTCAACCCTATTGGAGAGTTTAGCTACGCATGGTAGCCATACAGACCAATGAAGAAAATGTCACGCTTTTCTTCAATCCTAGCTCTGCTCTACCGTCTCTCTAAAACTCTCCTCTATCTTAGACTCTATACCAAAAGCTTCATATGATCTGTACAAAGGGTCCTATTTATAGATGAAGGAAAGTTATCTTAAATCTGGAAGGAATCTGTTTTGAAATCAGATTAGAAAAAAAATCCGTGTTCCTGCGCTCAGCGCATCTGAAGCGCAGGATCCAGAGAGGAATCCTGATAGTTACGCTTCACCTGCGCTGAGCGCAGGTGGAGCGTATTTCTCGATCAACTTCTCTTGATTCTCTCCCTTTTTTAGCTTGATTTCTTCCTGATTTTATCTTTGTTTGCTTGGCTTTCCTTGTTTCCCTCTTTTTGATCTGATTTTGTGTTTCTCTTGACTTTGAATTTTAATTGGGAAGCTTATCCGCATAATCCATGTTTAAATGACTGTTGATCTTATCTTTATTTGCTCTTATTTAAACTTCAAATTTGCAGATCCTATCCTCAATTAATGCTATCTTCTTTTCTCATTCAAATCTCTCTCATAAATCTGCAAAATCAACAGATTTTCTATTAAAATAGCATCAAATTCAAATTCAAATTAAATAAACACAATTATTACTAAAAAGGGATTATTTTATAGATGAAGGAAAGTTATCTTAAATCTGGAAGGAATCTGTTTTGAAATCAGATTAGAAAAAAAATCCGTGTTCCTGCGCTCAGCGCATCTGAAGCGCAGGATCCAGAGAGGAATCCTGATAGTTACGCTTCACCTGCGCTGAGCGCAGGTGGAGCGTATTTCTCGATCAACTTCTCTTGATTCTCTCCCTTTTTTAGCTTGATCTCTTCCTGATTTTATCTTTGTTTGCTTGGCTTTCCTTGTTTCCCTCTTTTTGATCTGATTTTGTGTTTCTCTTGACTTTGAATTTTAATTGGGAAGCTTATCCGCATAATCCTTGTTTAAATGACTGTTGATCTTATCTTTATTTGCTCTTATTTAAACTTCAAATTTGCAGATCCTATCCTCAATTAATGCTATCTTCTTTTCTCATTCAAATCTCTCTCATAAATCTGCAAAATCAACAGATTTTCTATTAAAATAGCATCAAATTCAAATTCAAATTAAATAAACACAATTATTACTAAAAAGGGATTATTTTAGGGCATAAATTACTATTTTACCCTTGATAAGTGCAGTAAAAATACAAAAATATATCATATAATTGGCACTTATCAATTACCACCCATAATGGGCCCAAAATGAATATCGCCTCCTTTTTCAACTGGCCCAGCTACGTAGTGCATCAGATTATTAAGGTCCGAACCCAACTCACCGTGATCATCCATCCTTGTTTTCATCTCACAATGAACATTTGATTGGGCTTCAATCTCATTGGTACATTCTTGGGCTTGTGCTGGCTGGGGCCTAAAAACAGCTTGGCCAAATATATAACTTGCGCTACTTGCATTAGCACAACCCACAACACCTTCATTGTCTAGCGCATTAACATCACCTTCAGGGCCATTACTTTTAGCCAAGATTCTCTCCTCCATTAAATCCTCATTAACAAAAGAATGATTTCATTCTTCCATTTCCTCTATTTTCTCCTCCCCAAAATCCGCATCATCAACAAATTGATTACCCAGCCCCTTATCCAATCTGTTACCCCACCTCACCAAACCGACCACCCTCATTATTCTCCATATCTCCCTCAAAATCTGCGCAATTATCACCACATAATCTTCCTCCACTACATCCAATTTCAAAATTAAATAAATTTTCTCCATAGTAATTAGGATCGAAATCAGATAGCACATCATCTGAGGACGTAAATTCTGAATCATAGGAATCTGTCACATCATCGTTCCCATTTACACCTCCAGCACCATTGTGTAAACTCCATGGAATGGAAAAAGGTTCTTCAATAATTCTAATCGAAAATAATTCACCATTAATCTTTGACTTTGAACAATCTGTTGATAACCTCCCAGGAGGTTGTATGAACTAAAACTCGAGCAACATCGAATCTTTGCTTTTGTTTTGTTGAAGTATCCACAAAACATACCTCCCCAATTGACTAATAATCATTTCAAAAAATGCCTCTTTCCATGCATGAACAGGAACTCCTTGACATCTCACCCATGTATATCTCTTCTTTGAAATAAAACTAGATGACCAGGGACTAATTTCATCAAACCAATTAGAAAAGAGATCTTCTGCATCCTTGATTAACATCTCAAAGTCCTCTTCTTCCGAAACATTAATAAGGACTAAATCATCACCCATCAAAGCCAGCTTTAACGATAGAATACCTTCAACCACTATCTTATCTTGTAGTAAACATAATTCATCAACTTGCTTCACTTTCCCCTCGTAACATTTTTTCAGCCAAGCCATTTCTTCATCTTCAACAATAAATTCCATTCCTTTCCAAGGTGTAACATTATTTTCCTCCCCATTTTTTTGCACTGGCTTCCACATCTTGCGCACCTTGCCTTTCACTGCTTTAGAATATGAAAAACCATTCCTCACATAATTTGATCGTGACACACTATAAACCTTTCCTTCCATCTCCGTTCCGCGTTGTTTACCCCGGCCTTTGCCCTCTTGTGCTTTTTGAACCCGCGGCTTCCCATACTTAACCTTATTTACCCTCATCTTATAAGTACCAATCCATATTTGATTAAGTTCAGACTCTAAGGCCTCCGAATTCTTGACATCCATAAAACTAACAAAACCAAACCTCTGTCCTTCTTTATTTGTTTTTACTGGAATATACACATCTGTCACGATACCCCAGCGTAAAAACATTCTCCACAGTTCTTGAACACCAAAACCGTCAGGAAAATTTGTGAAATAGAATTTCTGCTCCACATATCGGCCGTCTCTATTGTCTCTCCAGGTCTTGATCTCATCTTTGAAGAAACGAAGCGATGCTCTGCTCTGTCCGTCATCCATCCTGATCGCGACGCTTTCCTTCGTCTTGATCTCACCAAGGTCCACCCTTCCTCTTTCTCTCTTCCTCTCTCTCTTTCTCTCTCTAACATCACTTCCTATTTTTGTTTTTAATTCAGATAATAAGTGAAAAAATAATCAATAAAATAGAGAGATCAATTACATATTGAAAAAACACTTTAAATTTAATGTTAATCAACACATTTATTATATTTTTTAATGTGTGTTTTTATATAATAAATCAGATAAACACGAATGGATAATGAGAGAAAAATGTTTTTATATACTAACAATAATAATAAAAAAATCAAAGTTTATAAAGAAGGATAAAAAATACGCTTTACGAAAATGAGAATAAAAAGACTAAAAAATGCAAGTGCGAAAACGTGACACATATTGGGGAAATAATTTTAAGATAAAGAGTAAATAAATAAGAAAAATAGATAAGAGAGATAATTAGTGAAAACATTAATGAATAAAATAGAGAGATAATATACTAATAATTTAGAGTAATATATTTTTTTCTCCCATGGAGGATACCCATGTTTCATAAAAAATAATCACTTTAGTGAAGTGAAAATAATAAAACTAAAAAAAGTGAGAAATGTGACACGTGTCCTGTAGAAACAATTTTAAGATAGAGAGTAAATAGATAAGTAGAATAGATAAGAGAAATAATAAGTGATTAACGAATAAAATAGAGAGATAGATGATATATTAAAAAAACACTTTAAAATTAATGTTAATGATCGACACATTTATTATATTTTTAATCTGTATTTTTATGTAATGAAACAATTAAATAGAAACAAATAATGAGAAAAAATATTTTAATAAAATAATAAAAAAGTGTAATAAGAAAAGAAAGTAGAAAAAAAAAACACGGAAATGATATGTTTGAACCCTACTCATCAGAGGATCAAAGTGCAAGTAACAAAATTTTCGACTTATTGGTTAATATGACCCGTTGAATTATATATTAATATATCCAATGGCATGCCTTCTTATTGTACCGTACAAGACTCGTTAAACTATTGTACGATAGACCTACCCAGTTATAAGAGGTAAGTTTTCCTCTTTCACGGTGCACAAAGTTTTTAACTATGGCACCCTAGCAGCAGTCGAGCAACTCGTCATCTATTCTATCTATCTATCTATCTATCTATCTATCTATCTATCTATTTACTACTATTAAAACCTAATACATTTAGGACACTTGTCACTTTTGTTGAGTCTCAAAATATTATTAAATGGTTAATAATGTTTAAGTCTCACAACCCTGAGTTTTAATAGATAACAAATTTGGTAAACATTCTTTAAGAAAAGAACAGTTTTCTGCTAAAGGTAGTTTCTGTGTTTCAGAAGGTATCTGATACAACAACCCTCTGAAATCATGCAACCCTCTGATGTGGTGCAACCTGAAGAAGAAGAGGTACCTGTTGAATGGTCAAGACCTAGTGAAGCCAGATAACTTTCTGAAGAAGAGAGACATCGTACTGAAGCTTGTACCTTTTTGGGATAGTGCTTCTCTGTTAATTCCCTTTGGAGACTCAAAGTCATTCGTAGCCTTTCTCAGTTGCTTGTGCTTCTTCCAGAAAGTCAGATCAGTTACTTTTTGGCATATTTCAAATCTTCATTCAACAAAGAGGCAAAGTCTGCTGTGAAGTACACTATGCTCAGAAAAGTGGAGTCTGTGCTACTGACACCTACTACCTGTTGCACCTGCTACTGCAAGCTACCAAGTCTATGTGTCTCAACGGGAGCATTTGCATTAAATGCTATCTCTCAACGGGAACTATGTTGAACTTCAACGGACTTCACTTCCAAAGCTATATATATGAAGTCTCATGCAGAAGATAGAGAAGAGAACGATATACTTGCTGAAATGCTACTCAAAAGTCATCTCTGATAATCTTTGTACTTAGAATATTTTCATTGTATTCTGAGTTATACTCAGTTATCCTTTGTACAAGATACTTTTAGTTTAAGTTTCTCACGAACTTAAACTTCCTTTCACTGTAATACACTTTCAAGTGTCTGAGAGCCTGGAGAGGCTTTTCTGTAAAACAATACTTGGGTTTGAGCCTGGAGAGGCTTGTCTGTAAAACAATACTTGTAACTATGATCAGTTAGTGGAAATCCTTTACTAGTTTGGCATTGGGACTGGACGTAGCTCACGGTGGATGTGAGTGAACCAGCATAATTTCCTGGCTAAGTTTTCTCAACCCTTATCTTTTTACCTTCAGTTTTTAACTAACCAAGGAGGGTTTAGAAAAGTGCATTTATAATTCTGCATAGCAAAACAACTTTGCTTTTCATGTAAAAACTATTTTATTGGACCTGCTGAAACACTTCAGCAAGTGTCTGAAAACTACAATTTCAGTAAGTTGCTTAAAATCTTTGTTAAACTCTGTTTGTGAAAAGGTTTCCAAGAAAATCTTTTTGAAATTATAAAACACTATTCAACCCCCCTTTTAGTGTTTCCTGTGGTTTCTACAGTTGGTATCAGAGCTCAACCTCGGGTTGAGCATCTAACAAGTGCTGAGGGAAGAAGATCCAGATGGAAACCTCATCAAGCAATCCCCACTACATTGCAGAAGGAGCCTCAGTCTCAAGGCCCCCAACTTTCAATGGTACTAACTATCATTATTGGAGAGACCGTATGAAGCTGTTCATTGAGAACAGTAACATAGATCTCTGGGATGTAGTCACAGATGGTGATTACATTCCCACCAACAATGGTGTGCCCATTCCTAAAGCAGAATGGACTGGAGATCAGAAGGCGCGTGTACAACTTAATGCCAAAGCAAAACTCTATTTGGTTTGCTTGTTGAGTAAATCAGAATATGAGAAGGTGCATGGATGCTCTTCTGCCAAAGAAATCTGGGATACATTGGCTTTAGCTCACGAGGGGACTGACAATGTAAACAATCCAAAATCAGCATGCTTGTTCATCATTATGAAATGTTCAAGATGCATGAAACTGAGTCTATTGATCAGATGTTTGGAAGATTTCAGACCATAACCAATGGACTCAAATCTCTTGGAAGAACCTATGATTCAGGTGATAACAATCGCAAAATCCTTAGGAGTCTACCAAAGGTTTGGAGGCCCAAAGTGACTGTCATTCAAGAGGCAAAGGACCTCAATACTCTAAGAATGAAGGAACTGTTGGGATCCCTCAAAGTCCATGAGTTGGAACTTGGCGAAGATGGTCCCAAAAAGAAGTCACTTGCCCTGAATGCCAAGTCCAAACTGCTGAAGGCTGGACCACAGAAGGCCATGAAAGCTGATGAGTCTTCAGAAGGTTTTGAAGATTCAGAAGGTAGCTCAGATGATGATGATGATCTGGCTCTGTTGAGCAGGAAGATCAGGAGGATGCTCTATAAAAAGGGAAAGTTCAGAAAGCATTCTTCATCTAACCATAAATCAGGTAAATCAAACAAAGATTCCTTTTTTGCTGATAAAATTATTTTCTATGAATGTAAGCAGCCAGGGCACATGAAGGTTGATTTCCCAAAGCTGAAGAAACCCTCTTACAAGAAGAAGAAGTTCTTCAAGAAGAAAAAGTGTCTGATGGCAACTTGGAAGACTTAGAAGATTCAACTTCAGAAGAGGAGGATGAATCTGCTGAAGAGGCCAACCTATGTTTGATGGCAAGTCTCCCTTCATCAGACAACTCTGAATCTGAGGAAATCCCTCAAACTCTTCAAGACATGTATGATGACTTGTTGGAAAGTTCTAAAGAGCTTTTCCAAGAGTATAAAGATTTGTCTAGAGCATACACTGAAGTTGCAAACAAAAGTGAAGCTCTAGAAACTGAAAATATTTTGCTTAAGGAAAAACTCTTAAAGAATTTTGAGACTAGTAGTTCAGAAAGTTTAATTAAAGAAAATGAAATTCTAAAGAAACAAGTTACTAAACTTACTAGAGATCTAGCTAACTTTGTTAATGGAACCAAGAATCTTAACAGAATGTTGGGTGCTCAAAGGACCTCCAAAAACAAAGAAGGTCTAGGATACTCAGACAGTGAATCATCACATGATTCAAATTCTAAACCTGCTGAAAAGCTAAGAAAGGTAAGGGATGATCTCACTGTGGAAAGCCTGGACACAGTGTGTCTCAGTGCAAACACAAGAGAAAGGGCAAACTTGTTGCTAACAAGAAAGGACCCAGGAAGATATAGGTACCTAAGTCTCTGATTATTCCTGTTGCAGATAATAGGACAAAGGAGACACCACAAATGGTACCTGGACAGTGGCTGCTCGCGACACATGACAGGAGAAAGGTCTTTGTTCCAAAACCTTAGACCTAAAGATGGAGGGGTGGTGACCTTTGGAGGAAAGAAGAATCACTGGCATTGGTTCAGTAGGTATATCACCTCTCTCAGTTATTAAAAATGTTCTCCTTGTTGAAGGACTTCAACACAACCTACTGAGCATAAGTCAATTATGTGACAGTGGATATGTTGTATCCTTCACCAAGGATGGCTGTGTAGTCAAAGATGCTTTTGACCAAGTCATTTTTACTGCCAAGAGACACAGTAATGTGTATAAAATTGATCTTGAGGAACTTGCATATCAAAATGTGACTTGTCTTCATTCTGTAAAAGATGAAAAACAGATATGGTATCAGAAACTTGGGCATGCCAGCTTGAGATTAATCTCAAAGCTTACAAAACACAACCTTGTAAAAGGATTGCCCAAGCTCTCTTTCAAATCTGATATTTTATGAGAAAACTGTCTTAAAGGTAAACAAATAAGAAGCTCTTTCAAGAGTAAAAATGGTGTGTATACCTCAAGACCTTTAGAACTACTTCACATGGATTTGTTTGGTCCTACAAGAACAGAAAGCTTGGCTGGTAAGAAATATGGCTTAGTCATTGTTGATGACTAGTCTAGATTCACATGGGTGATATTCCTCAAAAGCAAGGATGAGACTTTTGAGAATTTCACAAAATTCTGTAAGAGGGTGCAAAATGAAAAAGGATTTTGCATTTCTGCAATCAGGAGTGACCATGGTGGTGAGTTTGAAAACTCAAGCTTCAACATGTTCTATGATGAGAATGAGATCTCACACAATTTCTCTGTGGCCAGAACACCTCAACAAAATAGGATTGTTGAGAGAAAGAACAGAAGCTTACAGGAGATGGGTAGAACCATGCTCATTTCAAGAAACCTACCAAGATCCTTCTGGGCAGAGGCTGTTCACACAACTTGCTATATTCAAAATAAAATTTTGGTAAGACCAATTCTCAAAAGAACTCCCTAGGAATTGTGGAGAGGAAGAAAACCCAACATTTCTTATTTTCACATTTTTGGCTGCGAGTTTTTCATACTTAACATCAAAGATGATCTGGGTAAATTTGATTCTAAATCTGATAAGGGATTCTTCATTGGTTATTCAGAAACTTCCAAGGCTTACAGAGTTTACAACTCTAGAACCTTGACAGTGGAAGAATCTATTCATGTCAGATTTAATGATGCTAAAGAGACTGATAGGGAACTATCAGATCTAGAAGAGGATTTTGCAGGTATGGAGCTGAACCCCACTTCAGAGTCTACAGAGGTCAAGAATGAAGCACCTGCTGAAGGACCCTCTAAAGTACCTGCTGAACAGACTTCCAGCCAACCTGCTGAAACTGATTCTCTTCAAAGAGTTAATGTTGAGTCTCAAAATGAGCATATCTTTCCCTCAAAGGCATGAGTGGAGATACAGAACTCATCATCTTCGAGATCAAATCCTTGATATGTTTGAACCCTACTCATTAGAGGATCAAAAGTGCAAGTAACAAAATTTTGGACTTATTGGTTAATCTGACCCGTTGAATTATATATTAATATATCCAATGGAAAGCCTTCCTATTGTATCGTACAAGACTCGTTAAACTATTGTACGATAGACCTACCCGGTTATAAGAGGTAATTTTTCCTCCTTCACGGTGCACAAAGTTTTTAACTATGGCACCCTAGCAGTCGTCGAGCAACTCGTCATCTATTCTATCTATCTATCTATTTACTACTATTAAAACTCAATACATTTAGGACATTTGTCACTTTTGTTAAGTCTCAAAATATTATTAAATGGTTAATAATGTTTAAGTCTCACAACCCTGAGTTTTAATAGATAACAAATTTGGTAAACATTCTTTAAGAAAAGAACAGTTTTTTGCTAAAGGTAGTTTCTGTGTTTCAGAAGGTATCTGATACAGCAACCCTATGAAATCATGCAACCCTCTGATGTGGTGCAACCTGAAGAAGAAGAGGTACCTGCTGAATGGTCAAGACCTAGTGAAGTCAGATAACTTTCTGAAGAAGAGAGACATCGTACTGAAGCTTGTACCTTTTTGGGATAGTGCTTCTCTGTTAATTCCCTTTGGAGACTCAAAGTCATTCGTAGCCTTTCTCAGTTGCTTGTGCTTCTTCCAGAAAGTTAGATCAGTTACTTTTTGGCATATTTCAAATCTTCATTCACCAAAGAGGAAAAGTCTATTGTGAAGTACACTGTGCTCAGAATAGTGGAGTCTGCTCTACTGACACCTACGACCTGCTGCACCTGCTACTGCAAGCTACCAAGTCTATATGTCTCAACGGGAGCATTTGCATTAAATGATATCTCTCAACGGGAAGTATGTTGAACTTCAACGGACTTCACTTCCAAAGCTATATATATGAAGTCTCATGCAGAAGATAGACAAGAGAATGATATACTTGCTGAAACGCTGCTCAAAAGCTATCTCTGATAATCTTTGTACTTAGAATATTTTCATTGTATTCTGAGCTATACTCAGTTATCCTTTGTACAAGATACTTTTAGTTTAAGTTTCTCACGAACTTAAACTTCCTTTTACTTTAATACACTTTCAAGTGTCTGAGAGCCTGGAGAGGCTTGTCTGTAAAACAATACTTGGGTTTGAGCCTGGAGAGGCTTGTTTGTAAAACAATACTTGGGTTTAGAGCTTGAAAAGGCTTGACTATAAAATAATACTTGTAACTGTGATCAGATAGTGGAAATCCTTTGCTGGTTTGGCATTGGGACTGGACGTAGCTCACGGTGGATGTGAGTGAACCAGGATAAATTCTTGGCTAAGTTTTCTCAACCCTTATCTCTTTACTTTCAGTTTATGACTAACCAAGGAGGGTTTAGAAAAGTGCATTTATAATTCTGCACAGCAAAAAAACTTTGCTTTTCACGTAAAAACTATTTTATTGGACCTGCTGAAACACTTTAGCAAGTCTCTGAAAACTCCAGTTTCAACAAGTTGCTTAAAATCTTTGTTAAACTCTGTTTGTGAAAAGGTTTCCAAGAAAATCTGTTTGAAATTATAAAACACTATTCAACCCCCCTTCTAGTGTTTCCTATGGTTTCTACAACTTTCTGAGAGAAAGTGATTCCCGCCCAAAAGTTTAGGCCTCTTTTTTTATTTTTTTTGTTTTCACGTTTCTCTCTCATCTTTTCTATTTTCTTTTCTATTTTTCTTAAAGTTTCTCATGGTTTTTGGTTTCTTTTTTTATTTTTTTAAAATATCACACACTTTTTAATATATGTGTTTAATAAAGTGATTTTTTTTAAAACACAATTCTGTCCACGGGAAGCAGTTCTCCTCCTGTCGTTTCTTTTTTTCTTTTTATCACACTTTAATTTTCTTTTAATATTATTATTATATTTATTCTCACTTCAATAAAGTGATTTTTTTTATAAACCACATGTATTCTCCACAGGAGGCTCCTATCATTTTTTTCATTAATGTTTTCACTTATTATTTCTTTTATCTATTCTAACTATCTATTTTAAAAATGTTCCCGTAATACACGTGTCACGTTTTCTCACTAGAGTTTTTTTAAATTTATTATTCTCAATTTAATAAAGTGATTTTTTATGAAACACAATTCTGTACACGGGCCGTAACATCCCGGAAACTGGAACCTCGGAAACCTAAGAGAAGCCTTAGGTGGTGAATGTAGCCAAGAGAGGGAAGTTAGAAGTAGGGTAAGAATTCAGAGGTTAAGTGTTAGGGAATCCATTAGGAATCATGAGTTTTTAAAATAGTTTAGAAGAGGAAACGGGAGTTAAGCCAATTGACTGTAGGTCGAACCTAGAGGGAACTGCACCCTGTATCAGAGAGGAGTATAAAGGTTCGAGAATGAGGAAATTAGTTTGGTTAAAGAAGAATTAAGTTGAAAGGAAGGATTAGGAGAAAGAGTTAAGGAGAGGAGCTACACCCGAGATCTTAGCCAATAAATGTGGAAGAATAAGCTTTGTGGTCAAGGGAATGGATTCGTTAAGAATTAGAATGGGGGAAGGTTTGGATGAGAAGAACTAAGTTAGAAGAAGGTTTTCGTGGAGAGGAATTAGGTTTAATAATGAGAGAATTGGATTGGAATCAAAGAGGGGCAAGAACCAATGTTGATACTTGATTTCGGGTTTTAAGCCTAATGACCTTGGTGCACTAAATTGCAAATATCTAGAGTTGAATATGTCCAATTAAGGTGATTCCACTTGGAATAGAAAGCTAAGATCCGGGGCTTCAGTTTGATATGCTATATGATAGGTTTCCGATCTGATTTGCACCTTCAAAACAAGAATTTTCTCCCTCAAGCGAGAAAGGTCTCACTTGAGCGAATTATGTAGTAAAATGAGGGATTTGAGATTCTGCATATCTCGCTCAAGCGAGAATATTCCAGAGAGGATGCATTTTCGTGACCATTCTCGCTCAAGCTAAAATGGTTCGCTTGAGCGAAAATGACCATGTCGCTTGAGCAAGATTTTTCGGTCAAGCGAGGATGACAGTTACAGAATTTAAAATATGAATGCAGACGGTTCCCACTCAGTTCTATCTTCTCGTTTTCGATATTCTAGAGAGAGAAAGAAAGGTTTTTAGTGAGAGGAAGTCCCATTGAAGAACAACGAAGGTTTTTCACCTCCAAGATCAAATCCCCCATCAACCTACTCACCTCCAACGCTCCCTTTCTTCCGTTCGTTCTTCGTATTTTCGACTCTCAAGTGGGTGTGACTCTCACTTGTTTTTTTATTATTGCTGTCAGAGCATGAACCCCATTCTTCTTCCCTTTCCTTCATTGAATAATGATGTATGTATGAGATAAACTTAGGAAATATGAATGCATTGATGATTGGATGTATTGAATTGCAAAACCATAGGGTAGATGACTTGAATGATTATGTATTATGAACCTTGAATATGTTATTATGGAATCATAGGCCTTTGGCCATCACAGTCATGAATTATGAGTTAAGATATCACGGGGCTTATAGCCATCACAGAGCCTCCGGGCTATCACAGGGTCATTGACCGTCACAGGCCTTCGGGCAATCTATTTAAGAAAGACAGGGTAACGACATCGAACTCCTGGCCAAGAGGGAGATGGGGTCCCCAATCACAAAATGAATTATGATTGAAATATTATTTAAGACTTAATCATAGGTAGCCCTAGACGACGGTCCTTGGTTACATGGTCGAGCGCTCATCACAGTCATAGTCACGTTACAGAGAAAAGACCCCGGGTGTCGGGTAACAACACCTCACAGTCATGCATTGCATCATAAGCATTGATTTAAAGATGATGAATCATATTTAATTGCCTTTATTTATGATGCTTTGAATAAATATGTATCTTTGTGGTGGTTCTTGGTTGTCTCCCTACACCATACACACTTGTCACGCTCACTGGGACGTTGGTCTCACCCCACTCCGTGGGAATATATTTCAGATGTGCAGGATACTCCACAAGATAGTGACAAGCAACATAAGACTCATTGATGATAATAGCTTGGTGTTTGGTTATGTTTGATGTATTTAACGTTGATTAGAACCATTACTGATATTAATTAGAATGTTCTTAGGAATTTATGAAGTTACTTAATGCATTGAATTGGAGCCTTGATGGCAAACTTGTATTGGTATTCTTTGATTTATGTATGTAATGTTTGGAGCTTTAGTAATTGTTGGGTTACTCAAGCCATTGTGTTGCATATTGATACGCGAAATGAACGAAATGATTTCACGAATTTGGAAATAGTGCTCCCAACAGGCATTATTTCTGAATTTAGAAATGAGGACGTTACATTTTGTGAGAGCCGGAAGCTGATGAGGGCGGGGAGTGATCGCCGGTGCAAAGAGGCACGGACATGGAGCGGCTCCTGGAAGGCTTATAAGCACACATGGATGAACCGAACCCACACCCGAATGAGAGGGATCCAGAGGCTGTGCAGGTATGGGACTGTACAGTTGAGAATAGCTTAAAGGAAATTGTTGTGGAGAACTATACCAACAAGGTGCATCTTCTTTTTGGAAGCCTATAACATAAGAACTCCATAGTTAAGCGTGTTTGGCTTGGAGCAATTCTGGGATGGGTGACCTTCTGGAAGTTTCCCGGAAAGTGTGCAACGCATATTGAAAAGACTCGTGTTGGCTTGTGGGGACCCTCATCACTCCTGCAAGCGGCTCGGGGGCGTTACACAGGCCTCTTTTTTTCTTTTTTTTTGTTTTCACATTTCTCTCTCATATTTTCTATTTTCTTTTTTATTTTTCTTAAAGTTTCTAATGGTTTTTGGTTTCTTTTTTATTTTTTTTAAATATCACACATTTTTTAATATATGTGTTTAATAAAGTGATTCTTTTATAAAACACAATTCTGTCCACGGAAAGAAGTTCTCCCCATGTCGTTTCATTTTTTCTTATTTATTACACTTTAATTTTCTTTTAATATTATTATTAAATTCTCACTTCAATAAAATGATTTTTTTTATAAACCACATGTATTCTCCACGGGCGGCAGTCTTGCTCCTATCGTTTTTTATCAATATTTTCACTTATTATTTCTTTTATTTATTCTAACTATCTATTTACTTTCTATTTAAAAATGTTCCCGTAATACATGTGTCACGTTTTCTTACTTGAGTTTTTTAAAAATTTATTATTCTCAATTTAATAAATTGATTTTTTGAAACCTAATTCTGTCCATGGGCCTTTTTTTTTCTTTTTTTTTTTCACATTCCTCTCTCATCTTTTCTATTTTCTTTTTATTTTTCTTAAAGTTTCTAATAGTTTTTGGTTTTTTTTATTTTTTTAAATATCACACATTTTTTAATATATGTGTTTAATAAAGTGATTTTTTTATGAAACACAATTCTGTCCACGGGAAGCAGTTTTCCTCTTGTCGTTTCTTCAATTCTTTTTTATCACACTTTAATTTTTTTTAATATTATTATTATTATATTTATTCTCACTTTAATAAAGTGGTTTTTTTATAAACCATATGTATTCTCCATGGGAGACAGTCTTGCTCCTATCATTTTTTTCATTAATGTTTTCACTTATTATTTCTTTAATCTATTCTAACTATCTATTCTATTAATGTGTTCACTTATTATTTTTTTAATCTATTCTATTCTATTCTATCTATTTATCTATCTATCTATTCTATTCTATTCTATGTATCTATTTTATCTATCTATCTATTTATTACTATTAAAACTCAATACATCTAGGACACTTATCACTTTCCGGGAGAAAATTTATTCCCGCCCAAAAATTTGGGCCTCTTTTTTTCTTTTGTTTTCACGTTTCTCTCTCGTCTTTTCAATTTCTTTTTTATTTTTCTTAAAGTTTCTCATGGTTTTTGGTTTCTTTTTATATTTTTTTAAAATATCACACATTTTTTAATATCTGTGTTTAATAAAGTGATTTTTTTATGAAACACAATTCTGTCCACGGGATGCAGTTCTCCTCCTGTCGTTTCTTTTTTTCTTATTTATAACACTTTAATTTTCTTTTAATATTATTATTATATTTATTCTCACTTCAATAAAGTGATTTTTTTATAAACCACATGTATTCTCCACGGGAGGCTTCTATCATTTTTCTTCAATAATGTTTTCACTTATTATTTCTTTTATCCATTCTAACTATCTATTTACTTTCTATTATAAAAATGTTCCCGTAATACACGTGTCACGTTTTCTCACTTGAGTTTTTTTTAAATTTATTATTCTCAATTTAATAAAGTGATTTTTTATGAAACACAATTCTCTCCACGGGCCTCTTTTTTTGTTTTCACATTTCTCTCTCATCTTTACTATTTTCTTTTTTATTTTTCTTAAAGTTTCTAATGGTTTTTATTTTCTTTTTTATTTTTTTTAAATATCACACATTTTTTAATATATGTGTTTAATAAAGTGATTTTTTTATGAAACATCATTCTGTCCACGGGAAGCAGTTCTCCTCATGTCGTTCTTTTTTTCTTATTTATCACACTTTAATTTTCTTATAATATTATTATTATTATATATATATTCTCACTTCAATAATATAATTTTTTTATAAACCACATGTATTCTCCACGGGAGGCAGTCTTGTTCCTATCATTTTTATTAATGTTTTCACGTATTATTTCGTTTATCTATTCTAACTATCTATTTACTTTCTATTTTAAAAATGCTCCCGTAATACACGTGTCACGTTTTCGCACTTGAGTTTTTTTATATTTATTATTCTCAATTTAATAAAGTGATTTTTTTATGAAATACAATTCTGTCCATAGGAAGTAGTTCTCCTCCTGTCATTTCTTTTTTTTCCTTTTTATCACATTTTAATTTTCTTTTATTATTATTATTATTATTATTATTATATTTATTCTCACTTTAAGAAAGTGATTTTTTTCTTTCGGGGCTTAGTCCCAGTTAAGGCTCCTCACCCCTCCCAAATAGTGTGTTTAGTGGGGATCGAACCCGGGAGCTCTTCCCACAATCTCAACCTGCGTTGCCAATTGAGCCACAACCCTTCGGTTTTTTTATACCAACGGGGGTTGGTTCAAGTGGTACATGCTTGATTCCCCTTAAGCAAGGTCTCGGGTTCGAGTCCTGTGGATAGAAAAAATCCCCGCTGGGAGAGTTAGCCCCACCATGATGTGGATGTTCCCGGCTCGAACGGGATTGCTTCCCGTAGAGGATACCTGTGGTTAAACAAACAAAAAGTGATTTTTTATAAACCACATGTATTCTCCACGGGAGACAGTCTTGCTCCTATCATTTTTTTCTTTCTTTTATTTATCACTATCATTACATAGAAACACAGATTGAAAAATACAATAAATATATTAATTTACATTTAATTTCAAGTGCTTTTTCAATATACAATTTCTCTCTTTTTTTTCATTAATGTTTTCACTTATTATTTCATTTATCTATTTTATCTATCTATTTACTTTCTATTTTAAAAATGTTCTCATAATACACGTGTCACGTTTTCTCATTTGAGTTTTTTTAAAAAAAATTTTATTCCCAATTTAATATAGTGATTTTTTAATGAAACACAATTCTGTCCACAGGAAACAGTTTTTCTCCTGTCGTTTCTTTTTCTCTTTTTTATCACACTTTAATTTTCTTTTATTATTATTTTTATTATTATATTTATTGTCACTTCAGTAAAGTGATTTCTTTTATAAATCATATGTATTCTCCACGGGAGGCAGTTTTGCTCCTGTCATTTTTTCTTTCTTTTATTGTTTTTTATAACACTTTCTTCTTCTTCTTCTTCTTATTATTATTATTATTATTATTATTATTATTATTATTATTATTATAGTTATTATTATTATTGTTGTTGTTGTTGTTGTTATATTTTAATGTTTTTACTCAATATTTGTTGTTATTAATTTGTTTCATTACAAAAGAGGTTTTTTTAATGAACTACATGTATCTTTCACGGAGAGATAGTCATAGTTTTGTTCCTACTATTTTTTTTTCACAATTTAATTTTTCGTCTTAATATTGTATATTAAAACAATTTCCCACCTCGTCTATTCCTGATTACATTTAATATTTTAATGTACATTAAAATTAAAGTGTCTTTTCCGGTATATAACTTATTTCTCTATTTTATTCATTAATGTTTTCATTTAATGTCTATTTTATCTATTTTCTTTATCTATGTATTTTTTATTTTAAAATTGTTTCCGCACTAACATGTTTTTTCATTGAGTTTTTTTAAATTTTTTATTCTCATTTTAGTAAAGTAAATTTTTTAATGAACCACAGTCTACGGGTATCCTCCATGGGAGATAGTGCTGCTTTTGTCGTTTCTTTTTTTAATAAAGTGATTTTCTTTATTATTATTATTATTATTATTATTATCATCATCATCATCATCATCATCATCCATGGGAGGCAGTGTCAAAACACTTTCTGTCCTTATTCATTTTTATTTACCTATTTCGTTACATAAAAACACAGCTTAACAAATACAATAAATGCGTTGATTTAAATTAAATTTAAAGTGTTTTTTAATATATTATTTATCTCTCTGTTTTATTCATTAATGTTTTCACTTATTATCGCTCTTATCTTGTGTTTATTGAAGTATTTTTATTCTCTATTCAGTAGGGTGAATATTTTTATACGAATCACAAGTATCCTCCACGGGAGACGGACTTTCTCCTGCCATTTTCTTTTTCCCCCTTTCATCAAACTTTAATTTTCTTTTTTTTTTGTTGTTTTTATTATTCTTATTCTTATAATAATAATAATAATAATAAAACAATTTCTCTCATTATCCATTTCGGTTTATCAATTTCGTTACATAAAACACACATTAAGAAATACAATAAATGTATTGATTTACATTATATTTAAAGTTTTCTTAATAAATAATTTATCTCTATTTATCATAACTAATATTTTATCTCATACGAAGCACGGGCAACATAAGTTACACCATCAATTTACCCGTGCGAAGGCACAGGTCACCTACAAGTTATATTGGTAAAAAGTTGAACCAGTTGCTCTATTTAGATCATGGTTGTGAAAACCGAACCGGACCGGCTGATCGGACCGGAAAACCGGTGAACCGGCCATGTGTCCAGTCCAAAGAAACCATGCATAAAACCGGACAAGCAAAAAATCGATTAAGACCTGGTCAATCTGGTCAAAAACCGGTAAAAACCGGTGGTTTACCAGTTTAGACCGGTTCTTTGAAAAACACAAAAGACATCTGTTTCGTAAATTTTAGAAAAAAATTGAAAAAAAAAACGAGTAAACTGGTAGTTTGGTCCTCGACTTTATAAGGGGATTGCAGTTTAGTCCCTGACTTTATGAAAATAGCACGTTAATCCCCAACGTTATTGACCGTCTTGCACTTAGGTCCGCATTGTTAACTTCTGTTAAAATAGGGATGACGTGTCACGTTTGTTCACACATTGTATGGTGATATGGACAAAACGACGTCGTTTATTGACAAGCTGGACTCCAAAAAGGTGGAAACTATTTTTCACTATTCTCAAAAGTGAAATTCACTGTTCTTGACTCTCTTCGTCTCTGCTCCCTTCGTCTTCTGTGTTCTCCTCACCCATTTTCTGCAATCTCTGGTGGCTGTGTGGGAGTAAAAGGAGTGCGACGTTTCATTAAGGGATGGATTCACAGGTATTGTATTCTGATACTCTTAATCGTATATGGGGTTTTAGTTTAGGGTTTTAGGGTTTTGCACTACTTTGCTGTTTGGTTCTTTCTGTGTAGGAAGGTTGTCCCTTATGAAGACATTTTGATTGGTTGGGCTATAATCTCTGCTTGGATTAGGGTTTAGGTCAATGGTGTATTTGTTGGTTTTGTTTAGGGGGAGATTTCTACCCAGTGACTTTATTGGTGGGTCATTATTGTGGGGAATATGTTGATGTTGGTGTTTAGTTGGAATAGAATATGCTGAGAGGGTGGCAGTGGTCTCCTAAGGTCAGTTTTTATAATCTGGACCCATGCGAACTTGTTGTGTGTCTGAAAAGCAGGGTACAACACACTATTATTATAAACAAGTAACAATGGTTAGTAATTTTTTATTAATTAATATATTAAATATAGTAAAAAGAATAATATTTAATTTTAACCAGCTTGTTTTTCACTTGATCTGAGGCATTGTCTTAACTGATGCATGCAGAGAATATCTGTTCATTTTCATCATGGTGGAAACTTTGATAAGCAAGGAAATGGGGGTAGGGTGAGGTATAAATGGGACAAGGTCCATGTGTTTCCTGAATGTGATGTAGACACTATGGAAGTATTTTGGTTACTGAACTTCAGTAAGGAACTAGGATATGAAAAAGTAGCAAATGTGTGGTGGTTGGATACCTCAAAAAGATTCAGGGATGGGCTGAGCTTGCTGAAAGAGGATAAGCATTTGTTGGAGGCTATTGAAGTTGCCAAGGAGAATGGAGGAGAACTTCATATCTACTATGAGCATCCAGTCGAGAAACCTGAGATTCTTGACATTTCAGCCATTTTGAAGGAGGTTATCCAGGCTGTTCACGATGAAGGTCCAAAGGGAGGTGCTTCTTCTAGTGCAAGTGGTCCTGAAGGTGAGTTCTTTGTCCATTATTAGATTAGATAAATTGGTTTATATTGTTATAAGGCCGATTGGTTTGATGTTGTTGACAGTGGTAAGAGTTGGTGATAGTAAGGTGGTACAATGTAACAAAGTTGCTGCTGATGTTGGTGAGCCTGTGGGCCACAATGGAGAATCTGTTACTGGTGTTGACAATGGTAAAGTTGGTGATAGTCAAGGTCAGAACATGTTGTCATGTGAAGTACATATTTGTAATACATTTAGTGTTTTGATTTTTGTATAATAAGACTAATACTAGGTGTTTATTACATTATAGGTAGTCCAGCAAGTAGCAAAGTCAGAGTAAAGAGTCCAACCAATAGGAGGCAGAGAAAGAGTCCAGTCATTACTCCAACAAAGACTCCTTCACATAGTCCAGGGAAGACCCCTGCAACTGAATCTCAAGTGAGAGAGCCTCATAGGGTCTTGAGGTTCAAGCGCCCAGCAAAGAAGACACCTGTTAAGAGAAATCCACTAAAAGAGGTTGATAGAGGTCATAAGGGCAAACAAGTTGTAGATGAAAGTGGTAGTCAACAACCAACAACTGGACAACAAGGTGAAGAGGTTGTGATTGACTGGTTATTATAAACCTCTTGATCATTGAGTTGGATAATTTGCTTATGCTATAATGTGGTTTGTTGATATCTTGCTAAAAGAAGTTATGGATAGTTGTTATATATGTTATTATAAACTTCTGTCCAACTCTATTTCAGTTACACAGGTTATGTATCTATAGTTGTTATATACAAATAATGTTTGCTCATTGTAACATGGCATATTTAGCCAAAAAAAACAGAAACTTCAATATTCTTTCCACATAAAAAAAAGTAGTACACTAAGAGCCCTCATGCTAAAAGTAGTACACTTTCAACTCTAATAACATAAAAACATTAAAAAAAAGTAGTACACTAAGAGCCCTCTAAATTTCACTAATACACCACAAAAGAAACTATTCTTTCCACATATCCCATCATAAAACCTAACAACATTGAAGTAAACAATAGGGTATACAACAACATAATTCCCCATCTTAAATTCCTAATTTCACAATCTACTTTCATAAGCTTCCTTGTAACATAGTTCCTCCATTCTTCATCCTCCCTTGGTAAAAATTCCAAGCTTGAAGCAGATAGATTCGCTCATATTTTCTTCAACCCCAGCTTCATTATCCACCCATTGGAAAAAAGAACATCTGTCTATAACCTGCAAATCACACACATTATACAATGGAAATCAGTGAACATTACAAAACAGGGAACGTTAGAAAAACAGAGGCAATACAAAATCCATATAAAATGGGGCATATTACAGAAAAAACAATGAACATTACCCTAAGTTTGGGACATCCAATGAATAATCTGCCAAGATTTTTTTCGGTTTTACTGACTCTGATGACTGCTCTTAGGTTGCAAAAACAATTAGACCCTATTCGCCCCCTTTGCATATTCTAAGATGACCTAGAGCCCCCACTACAGTACCTCTTATCGTTTATGCTACTCATGGTTGACTTGCGGAGGCAATTTACAGAAGCGGTAAAGGAAGAAGATGTGACACCCTTCTACCCCAAATTCTTATACATTCAACAATTGGAAATATTTAGGAAATATAGCGGCCTGCATTGGGTAAAAAGGTTCACATTCTTTCATTTAAAACATCATTTATTTCAAAGTCAACTTATTTAAAACAGAAAAGGAAGTCAAAGGTTTCCAAAATAAATAAAACATCAATACCTCAAAAGTTAACATTAAATTATCCCTCTTAGCCACATAAGGTATTTAAAACAGTTTACCTAATCTCTTCCTAAAAGGAAATCATATAATAAAATTCCTAATACTAAGCCCTGATGTCACAAGTATCAGAGCGACACTCCCTTCAATCAATACTCGGCACCTGACGTGCCATCATCATCACCTGTAAAATTAGCCACAGATACACGGTGAGGAAAAGAATACCAACTCATACATGCACACAGAAGGCTACCCTATCCTCACCTACATGTAATCATCATCATCATCATCAAATAATATCATACACATATCATCTTATACTCTTTATTAGCAAATATATTATCTCATCACCAATTTATAAATCACACTTGCAAATCACCAAGAAAACACATTCTTTATTCTCAACACATAATACTCATATCATCAATAATACTCATATCGTCATAATATAATTCAAATTCATCATCAAATGCAATGCATGTTCATCTATCATCATGCCACACCAAACCTCATCAACCTCATCCCAAGGATCATGACTTGGAACTCCGCACAATGGGCGCACCTCATCAATCTCCCTAGTTGTTACCGATGATGGCCCTACCGTTAATCACCACACAGGCCGATAGGTTGCACAACGCCCCACTCTAGGCTCGTGCGAAGACATCCGCCCCGCAATGATGGCCCTACCGTTAATCACCACACAGGCCGATAGGTTGCACGAAACCCCACTCTAGGCTCGTGCAAGGATGTCCCCCATCATGGTCTCTGCACCCCCTCTATGGGTCCGTGCAGTTCACCTCCTGAGTTACACCCTATTGTTAGTCACCACACAGGCCGGTAGGTTACACAACACCCCTCTCTTGGGTTCGTGCATCTCAGGTACCACATCTCATATGCTCAATGCATAATCATCATCATATCACACCTCATGTGCTCAATGCATCTATATCATCATTATCACATAGCTCAAATGCTCAACGCATCAATATATCATCATCATCATAACACACATCGTATGCTCAATGCATCAATATATAATCATCATACACCTCATACCTCATAAGCTCATTACATCAATATGTCATCATCACACATCTCTTACATCATCATCATACACTCAATACATCAATACATCATCGTTATCATCATACATCACAATAGTATAAACATCTATCATCAAAGAAGATATTCATATCATCACACTCACATCACAATCAATGTATAACAATCATCAACAAACACAAAGGTCACAAATCCACTCTGGTAATCGATTACAAGCCTCCTGTAATCGATTACCAGCCAATCACCTCTCTAGTAATCGATTATAGGACCCCTGTAATCGATTACCTGCAAGCAAAACCTCTGGTAATCGATTACACACCCTCTGTAATCGATTACCAGCAAACAAACCCTCTGGTAATCGATTACACACCCTCTATAATTGATTACCTGCAAGTTATCACCCTGGTAATCGATTACAAGCCTTCTGTAATCGATTACCAGCAAGCCAAATGCACTCCAAGCTCCCCAGAAGGCCCTGGTAATCGATTACAGACTTCTGTAATCGAATACCCGCGACGCAGATGGCAGTTCTCGCGACTTTTACCCCTTTTAAACCCCTTTATTCATCCTCTAATCAATCCTCATTGTTAAGACATCAATCATATGCTTTTATATCAAACAGACTCAACAAAACACCGATCTTTACATAGATTTTCGTAGTTATTCCATCATAATCCCCAATCATCAAACCCTTATTTACCCCTTTTCACTATTCTCGCTATCCTCTTCTAATTCAATCAAGATTCACAGAATTAATCATCAATCATCAGGTTTTCATCATACAATACTCAATATATATATATATATATATATATCAATTTCGAATTTAGAGTCTTAGAGGGTCTTATGGTTGCCCTCACTACCCAAGCACTCCCACATGCACATACAAGCAGCACCCTTTCCCCCACCGTACCTTGAAGGTGAAGATCGAACAGCAAGGATTGACTCTTTCTTGATGATCACTCTGCAGCAACCTCCTCTTGAGACGTTGTTTTTCCCCTCCTTAGTGTCTCGCTCTCTGACGATTTGAAAAAATAAGGATTAGGGTGAATTGGTAACCCCTCCTTACTTAAATGCCTAATTGGGCTGGGCCCACTCTCAACCCCCTTATCCTCTTTTAATTCGAAATAGCATTATTAATAAAACTACTAATACTATTATTTATTTATTTCTCTACTTTTATTAATTTTTAATTTAATTTAATTTTATTTAATAAAATTTAGGATGTTACAGAAGGGGGAGAATTAGAACTTGTAGAAAGGAAGAAGAAACAGAGAACTATGGCGAAGAAGAGGCAGGGGATTTTATGAAGAAGATGATTGGAATTATATGATCGTTAGGGCATTTAGACCCAGAAATATAAATAATTCAACAACAAAACGACGTAGTTTAGCTCCACTATGCAATCTACGTGTCAGATAACGTGACACGTAAGTACCTACTTAAAAGCATTAACCACTATGGACCTAAGTGCATGTTGTTCAACAATGTAGGGGACTAACGTGCTATTTTCATAAAGTCAGGGATTAAACTGCAATCCGCTTACAAAGTCGAGGACCAAACTGCCAATTTACCAAAAAAAGAACCAATGTTACCAGACCGTTCAGCAGCACTATAACACATCCAGAGTCCAAACCAAAAGAGAAACCCGAACCGGAGGAAGAAGAACACCCCGCGTCACCATTCATGTGCTCACTGCTCCGCCGTTTGTCTGCTCGCTGCCCCACCGTCTGCTCACCGCTCCACCGTCCTGAGACAGACTGCAAAAGTCGCGCGACGTCGTCGTTTTCCAGATCCAGCAGACGCTCTTTTGCGCCCAACACCAGGAGCAGACGCGCCGCGTCGCGCTGCGCCGTCTTTGGTCGTAGAACCGGAAGCTTCTCGCCCCGCTACTCTCCGCCCCATCGTCCTGAGATAGACCTGCATAAGTTGCGCGCTGCCATTGATTTCCAGCACCAACAGACCCTCTTTTCCGCACAGCACCAACACTAAGGTCATGTGAGGCAATAGGTGAGTTAGATTTTTAAATAGTCTATTTGAGTCTTTGAAATCCGATTGTTAGTTCGTTGGACTTCTGGCAGACATTTGTGTTTTTATTTTACCAAATATCAAGTATAGTATATAAAGATGAGGTAGAGTAAATGTAGTTGATGTAAATGATAATTCCCAATCATAATCCATATAACGGTCTTCTACATTTATGTTAAGGAATTATGTTTTTTTGTTATATATTGTTTAATATATTATATAATTTTTAAATAAATATTATTTAATTAATACCGGTTCGACCATGGTTCGATCACGATTCGACCATTAAATCTTGAACCAATGCTTTGACCGGTTCAATGACCGGTCCGGTTTTCAAAACCATGATTTAGATTCAAGCGACCCACTTGATTTGACATTTTCTTTTAAAAAAAAAGCCTGAAAATAAAAGATTTTATAAATCTACATGCAAAGCAAAACCATAAGTACAAATTAAACTAAAATCGATTTGTTTAATTTGGTAAATACCAAGCTTTATTCAACATTAATAATTCTGAAACCAAAGTCACTAACTAAAAACATGGTTGCGCTTATCAACATCAAGGAAATCAAAACTTTATAAAATTCTTTTCTTGTAAACTTTCTACTATTTCTTTGAGGCTCACTTCTAAAGGAATAAATTCAATTCCCAAACTCTTTGCCTTTTCTTTAGAAACCTGAAATGTTGGTATAAAAGGCTTGTCGTCTGCACACCTGATAAAAGGGATGAAAAATTAGAAAAATTATAAGAGAGAGAAAAACTTAATTTTTTTAAAATAAAATATGAAGAATACACAAATAAATTGACATAAGACAGGTAAGTAAGGTTAATGTTAAAATGACCAGTTTATCAAAAACTTGTTTCAAGTTAAAGGATAAGACCTATACATACCCAAAGTTGTTTTACTCGCACCCTGTAATAATTTTTGAATAAAAATTTATTATCTAGAAATAGCATAACTGTTTATTGACTAGAGACATTAAAAAGATTTTTTTGGGAGGGGGTATGCAAGTCATTTAGATCATCCAACATGAGTATATAAATAAATAATCAAAAGACATTATCATCAAGTCTATGGAAAAGGTCATTAGGCAAATGAAAACAATTTCAGTAATCAGCACACAACACATATATGACACTAAAACACCTTAAGTTTATCACATTTTAAAGTTAAACGAAATATGTTATTAGTGGAACAATTTGCCTAACTGCTTTATCCTTTGCTTTCCACAGTACATAAAACCAAAGTGGTTTAGAGGCCCTTGTATACAATTAGAGTTGTCAATTTGGGTTGAGCTCGGTGAGCCAACTTGGCCCAACTCGGCTCACCGATGGGTTGAGTTGGTAAAATATAGGCTCACATTTTCGCGGGTAAAAAATGGGTCAACCCACTTAACTCGTGAGCCAAAGTGGGTTCGAGTCGGGTTGAGGTGAGTTGACTCACTTTTTAATTTTTATTTAATTTTTATATTTTTAAGCCATTTTTATATATTTTTTTATATTTTTTGACTTTTTTTTTATTATTTTTATAATTTTTTAAGTTAGGTGAGTCAGCCCACTTAACCCACCAACCCGCGGTAGGTCGAGCCGGGTTGGTATTTTTTCAATTTACCAGAAAAGTGAGCCAACCCGGCTCGGCTCACCTTTAACTTAACCTGTAGTGATGAGCCAACCCGGCTCCGGGTTGACTCACTTTGACAGCTCTATATACAATTAATAGATTTGACATAGCACATATTTATAAGGGGAAAACATATACTGTTAGAAATTTGTTCCAATTCTGCTAGAATTACCCATAAACACATAGTGCTACCATCTGAAATGGCTAATCGTCTGAAGCGGCTACCATCTGAAGTAACCATTTGAAGACCATTGTTTGAAGTGGGGACTATTTGAAGTAACCATCTGAAGTGGAGTCGTTTGAAATAAATACTGTCCGAAGCTGGAGTGGTATCATCTGAAGTGCTATCGTCTGAAGTGCTTAGGTGGCACACAAGTCACTTTCAAAAACTGATTCTGAATCAAATTCTGTTATGAAGATATGATTTTGTGATTTTTTTTTATTGTATTCCGTTATTCTGTTTTGTTTTCCCGCACCTTTCCTTCGTGTCTCAATACTGTATAAATTCACTATGCATTCCGTGTATCAGTGTGAAGAACATGACATTTCCTTAGACTATGTAATTTCTTTCTTCACTTTATCTTTTCAATCAATATTTCAATGAATTTTCAATGAGTTTTCTTAACTTTCTTTTTGGCTATTTTTGGGATGATTCATGGTACTCGTCTTTAACCTACTACTACCCCTTTATTGCTTCTGCTCCTCCATTTTATTTACTATGATATACAACACTCAGAACTAAAATTCTTGAGATGAAAAATTAAGTGAGGAATCTATAGTGTGTGTGTTATTTTTGGTAGATTAAATTCTTTTTGGTACATGATTATTTTAGTGCTTTTTTCTTTTTTAGTTTTTGATTTCCTAGGTATCCTCACACCTTTTTGTTGTGAAGCTTTTCTTTCAGGTATACAGTAATATGATTAGATGGCCTTTTCCAGGGGGTGCATTTTCAAATCTCCAACCTTTGTCCTCTCCGCGAAGCATAATTCACTTGTCACTATTTATGATATAATACAATATTCTATAATTAGTAAAGCATATATTTTAAGAAAAGCCATCTGATTTATTCAAGTGATATATACTTAATTTTTTTAAATAATTTTTTTTAAATAAGGTTTTAGTTCAAATTTTGTATGTGGAAGAAAAACTATTATATAATTTGATGATTTTAATAAGTCTAATCGTTGCATGTGATTTTCTTCATTAAAAGAAACTTACTGGATTAACTTCAATGCAATATCTTTTCATTTTTCAGCATTGGATTGAGTTTTGAAACCAGCTAAGCAAAAAGTTCAGTAAATGCAGATATGATATTAGAAGTTGTAGAATAATAAGAGTAAATTGGCCAATCAGTTATGATATCACGTTTAGTGATTAGTGAATTAATTTAATTATTGTATGATTTAGGTATTGAATTTAAGTTTAATTGCATTTTTGGTTTCCATGTTATAACTTATCCACGATTTTGGCCCCTTTAATTTTTTCACGATTTTGGTCCCCGGAGTTTGTTATACTCTTTTGTTTTCGAAGCCAATTGAACCTCATGGTCTTCCGTTTCTTTGTAAGCAGTGCATTTTGCTCACAATATGACTTGCTTACAAAGAGATGGAATACCTCAAGGCTCAATTGGCTTTGAAGACGGAAGAGTACAAAAAACTCAGTGGATAAAAATCGCGAAAAAAATTTTATGGGGACCAAAATCACGGATATACTATAGTAGGGGGACCGGAAGTGAATTAAGGCCTTGAATTTATATAAATTAGTATCAACTTAATTAGTTCTACTTGAAAACTAAAGTGAGATGCAACAAGAATTTGGTTAATATATAAGAGCTTTATAAATTCAAAGACTAACTCATAAGCACAATTAAATTAAAGAACTATAAGGTGTAAGTGGAGAATAATTCAAAGGTAAAAGTCGCCAAAATTTATTCAATAATTAAACTTACTTATCTGGAATTTGTAATGTGGGGTACATATCACGTAAAATCTTGGTAACTTCAGAGAAGTGTGCCACTCTTTCAGCCAGACAATATCTTCCACTAGCTGAAGCAACTTCATATGCCTGAATATGGGCGTTTGCAACATCTTTCACATTGATCCATCCGAAACTAGCATTCAGAAATGTTGGTGAACCTGCATCAAGAAAGTGACTGAGTTATTCTACTAAGCAACATTTCAATTCTTCTTTGGGGGTGATAGTTATTATAACTGTCACAGTCTTATACTTTTTCCATTTCCATTTCAATATTTTCTGTTTCCCTTTTTAGTTTCACTTCGACAGAAAAAGCAGTTGTGTTGAAATATAGCATATAATCCTGATGTAGACAAAGCAGATAACAAAATATTAAATATTTGTAAAGCAAAAAGCTTCATCAATAAATAGAAATTACCATTTATTAGGTTTAAAACAAAGAGGAACTTCCGTTAAGCTCTGGTTGCAAGAGAGGCCCTATGGACATTGCGGGGTTAATAACAACCAAGTCAATGTTGTTTTTATTTAGAAATTTCCTGGCAGTATCCTCAGCCGAAGTCTTTGCAAATTGATACCACATCTAAAATAAAAATACAAATAGGGAAATGTCAAGAAAGTTAAATGAGTATGTTAACATACTACACATGAGAAATTATTACATTTGTGCACATTGCAACAACCATATCAGCAGCATTATTATTGTTCAATAGAAATTGTCTAGTAGTGAATATAAGATATAAAGTACTATAATATAGCATGAAGATTGTTTCAGTTTGACATGTTTGTTTAATGGACCATCTCTGCTTTAGAATTACAGGAACAACATATCAAAACTATAAGGAACTGAGTTTGCATATAATAGAATCAGCCCCTGTTTGTTTTACTGTTGTTACAGTGCAAAACCATGGTTTTGTAGAATTGATTTTAAATCACATCTGTCCAACGTGCTTCGTAAAACGTGCATCATTTATCTCAATTATTAATTTTAGAATTAATTCTACTCAACTGTAAACTAGACGGATACTCAATATCTACTATTGATGCACACACAAAACAAAATTAAAAGGAAGCATTGACCTGTTTACCACATTCTACAGTGGTCTCAAGCATAACAGAAGAGTTCTCAAGCATATTGGATTGACATTGCTTTTAAAGTGATTATTAATACTCTGTTTTTTTGGGAAAGTAATGTGTTTTGTCAAAGTTTACAATGTTTTCTATCATCTAGCAGAATGAAAGTGGTACATAAATGATGCTTATTAAGAAACAACACAGAGCTAACTACACTAAAATTAGACGTTCAACTTGCATTATCTTAAAATTTGATTTGTGAATAAGTTTAAGGAAAAGGGGTATATTAATTACATACCTCATGTTCCCTTAAGAAATCTGGATTTGAAAACCATGTCTCATCAACTACTACTTCAGGAGTTTTAGGCCTTCCATTATATAAAACTGCTGCAATAGAAGAGGTTAGAACAACTCGTTTCACAGATGGAGATTTCGCACATGATTTAACAACATTAAGAGTTCCTTTCACTGCTGGATCAATTAATTCAGCCTGAAATAAGGAATAAAACAACATTTCAAAGTCAATAACAGGAGGAAACTGATCTGTTTTGAAGACACAACAAAAGTGGTGGTTGACTAATTTCTCTTCTTGAGACTTGATTTTTATAATAATATCAAATAATGTCATCAAATTTCACTTATATGCTTCTTCTCAATTATTTGACTTGTCTGCTAACAATATATGTTATCAGTAATAAGCAACCAATTATATATGGAAATGTAACTTGAAGCAACCAATATATTTTGTTTTAGAAGAACCAAAATATATGTATGTTTTTTGTATATAAAAAAATCCGTGGCTGTGTGTATGTATATCACTACTTTTCACATCATCCAATTTAATTTAATCATCTATGAAGGAAAATAAAAACGAAAATGAATGAACCTGCGGGTCGTTGACTATGAACTGAATGGGCGAAGCAGTATGGAAGACACCGTCACAGCCATCAATAGCAGAATCAAAGGAACCTTCTTCCAGTAGTTCTGCCTTAAACAGTTGCAACCTCTCCTTTGCGCCATCAAGTTTAAGTAAGTGCTCAACCTTTTTGGGATTACCTGCTCTTGCACAGATATATAATTAATCATTAATCAGTCATTCAATTCATTGATTATGGAAATTAAACCAAATAATTAACTGAAACAAAAAAAAGAGACAAGCTAGCTAGATTAATTATATAATATTAAGAGAGGAATAATAGATACTGACTTGGATCACGAAGAGTGGCCCTAACAGTGTAACCACGTTGGAGGAGAAACTTGACGATCCATGAAGCAATATAACCAGAAGCACCGGTCACACACACCACCTTTCCTTCGCCGCTGCTCATTCTCTTATTTCTTCTCAGAGCTATTATTCTCTGTTTCAAGTAATTAATCACCACACAGGATGCACTAGTCTACACATCCAAAGACTTTAATAACTCATAAAGCGACGTTTGATTTTTATATTATAATAAAACAAGTGCAGATTGACAATGCAGATGACCTGTTCCTATATACCAAAGTTGACCATAATCTATCTCGCATTATATTTAATGTCCACGTTTCTTAAACATGTTACTTAAACATATTACTCCTAAGGACTCAAAGCAATAAAAATTCTATTTATGGTGGTCTAAAATATAAGTAAATTTCAATTAATTTTACCGTATTTAATGATCTTGTATTAAAATATATTTTAATTAAATTTAGATTTTATTTTTCAATGATCATATTTAATGAAAATGTAGAGAAGGTGTTTCTACTTAGAATAAATCGTTATATATATAAAAGTAAGGTAGTTAAATCATCCTTTGAAATATAAAAAAAGGATAAAATAGTAAATTTCTTTCAATAAAATTTCTAAAAATAGTAAGTCATTTTATATATTAAATTGTTAGCATTTTTAATCATCATTGATTAGTTATAGTAATTACGTTAATGGGAAATCACTATAATTACTAACTTATAAAAATAATCATAATAATAAAGATATATACTCTAATTTACCTTAAATCCTGTAACTTTTATTAATCATTGTTTTACTTAATTAAATAATTTAATTTATTAGAGAAATTACAAATATTAATACCTGAAAAATAATTAAAAAAGACTTAAATTAATTGCAATAAAATGCATAAATCAAAAAGTGGGGGGTAATGATAAAAATAAATAATAGAATTATTAAATTAAGTACTTTTAACAAATAAAAATAAAGAATGTTTGTCACGTGATGTAAAATGCTTTTAGTTGAATATGGAAGTGGCGTCGGGATAGAAAAAAGGATATTAGAGGGAATAAGACTTAAGAAAAATTGAAATAAGAGTTGATGGAGGGAATGATTAGAAATGGGAGGAGAAGTTAAAAGATAAGTTTTATGCTTATTAACGTTTATAAGAATTTACCTCAAAAGCCTATAACTTTTACTAATCTTTGTTTTACTTAATTAAATAAATTAATTTAGTTGAGAAATTACAAATATTAATACATAAAAAATAATTAAATATTATATTTTAAAAATAAATAAATATTTTAAATCCCTTATTAAAAAAATCATTTTAGCATATTTCATGAAATATATAAAAAATACAAATAAATATAATATAAAATTTAAAATATGCTAAAATAGTTAACAAAAAATACTTTACAATTATGGTAATAGTAATTATAGTAATTATTTAGTTATAGTTATCATAATAATATTAAAGCCTTTTTTACATTTCAAATATTAAATTTATCCAAAAAAGAAACCTACAAGTTTTGCTAAATTATAATCAAATGATCACAATCATTTATTTGAGGGAATAAGACTTAAGAAAAAAAATGAAATAAGAGTTCTATGATAAGATAGTTGGTGGAGGGAATGATTGGAAATGGAAGAATTTAAAATATAGGTTCTATAGTTATTAACGTTCATAAGAAGTTAATTATTTTTCACAATCTAAAATGTTATATATATATATATATATATAAGTCTTCTAAAATATGATATTAATGAATATTTAGTTATTTAATTAATTGTTGCCATTTTTATTGTGAAAATATAACTTCTTGTGAATATTTTAATTCATATTAACAGTCCATGTGTTATAGATGAATAATTTGATAGACTTTATGGTGTTTATACTTTAAAATTCTTAGTACAATAAGTTATTCAAAACTTCCAAATCATAACAATAAAATGAAAGCAGTATTTCTATCATATTATTGAGAAATATAAATTTATCTTTTAGATTATGCAAAATGACGAATGATTTATAATCACTCAGATAAATATGTATATTTCAAAAGAAGAGTTATATTTGAAAACAATGTTGTAGAAAAAATTTTAATTTCAAGGTTTTCATTAATTTCATCAAATAAAAGTATTGCTTTTAAATTTCTATGCAAACAATTTCTAATTGTCATTTCGTTTACAATTATAATAAATAAAAGACTTAGATATATAATTTATCTATATTTAACTTCAATTTGTATTCTATTTGACTCTGTATTCAATAATTGTTTTACTTTTTTATATTTTAATATACAATTTATTCATTAATATTATTTTATTAATTTAATATATCATGTCACGTGTATCACACGGGTATTATATTAGTTTCAATAAAATTGAAGTCTTTCATAAACGGTAACTTAGAAAATACAATTGTTTTTTAAATAACATAAAAAAATTAAATGAAGTTAATTAATTTTCTTAATTAGTGTAAGTTAATTTTTTTTTTACTTATATACATATATTTCCTTCTTGCTGCCATTGTGAATTTAAATTAAGGGTGCTCTTAGAGACCGACACTTCAATAAAAGATAGTATAATTAACCGAATGAGGAGTGAGCTGAAGGTGACGAGTCAGCCAATAACAAGTTGGAAGCGGATTTGTTGACTTGAACCCACCAAAATCACAGTGACTTTGCTCAATTTATAGCCATTCAATAAATCAATTGTTCTCTATTTTACCACGTGTTCTTAGAAAACTTTTCTTTTAAAAGTTGTTCTCAGCTGCTTGACAATTGCTGATTATAGCACAAATAATATCAAACAAAAAATATTTGCTTCAAGCAAAGAAAGGATGCATTGCATGTAACATGCTAACTAGCAATCTGCAGAGAGATAGTTCGGGAAAACTAAAAGGTACTATTGGTAAAAAAATGGTTGCACTTCACGACATTGATACTTCTGTCCATGGAAAAAAAATGGGATCTAAATGGCTTATCGGTGTAAAAGAAGCAAGAAGTTGAAAACTCAGTTGGAAAGCAACAAAAAGCATTATCTCCTGTTTGTGGTATTCTTAAGAACCACTCAAAACATGTTTCAGAAAAGACATCAAGTGGCTGTAATAGTACTTAAGAACCACTCCTGATTGGCACATTTGGTTGTGAATTCTTCAACTAAATCCAGGAGCCTTTATTGTGAAAGACTTGTCTCCTCTGTGTCAAGTTTTGTGTCCTGTAGAGGTGAGTTGTACATTGTTTGATTCTATAGAAAAAGACTTAAATCCCTGATGTAAGGTGATCGTTTAAAATTCTAATCTTACTCCAGTGTGGGGTTAATTTCTATATGCTAGATGAACCCAAGAAAACTAGTTTCCATAATTTCTGGGTTTACCCTGCTTAAAAGAAAACAGTAAGTTCATGTTTACTTAGTTGTGTATTTCTTCTTTGACTAGAATTCCTGATTCCCTAATGTACTAAGTACTGAGACTCCTGTGAGTCTTATTATTTGATGATCAATTTGCTCATGACCAATATCTTATCCATTCTGTTTTAGAGACATAAGGGATAATGTTGCAACTATTTGCATTGGCTTTCTTTTTACAAGGTAAAAGAGAAAATCATTGGTGGATATTGATGTACTTAATTTGAGACCGTTGGGAATGCATTACCCAATTTGAGAAGTTAATCATGACAATGCAATATAAATGAATGGTAAAGATTAGATTTAAATAAAATAATTTTGACCATTCATATCTAGATTAATTCATCTCACCTTTCGCACTTTCACCTGATATGCCCCCTACATACACACACAATATACTTGGACTTGCAGAGCCATGATTGAGTTGACATCTAACCTGCACTTGACAATCTGAATTGTTGAACCAATTGGATTATTATAGATTTTTTCTAATGCATTTTGAGACCATCATCTCCACCATTCAATAATTTTCCTCAGGTACGGAACTTTATCACTCAAAACCAGTAATTTTCCTAGAATTATTTTTTATCACTAGTTTATCAGTTCTAAACTTCAATTTATCTTTTTCAATTTAATCAAGCATACCCATAATGTCTCAGCTTCAGCTAAAATAGAAAAATATCAACTATTAATCCTACTTACTATCATCAATTCTAAGAAGAGCAGATGTCTGGTATAAATACACAAGTGGAAAAGTAGGGATGAATATCAACTATTAGCCTACTTACTGTATTCTGCCCTTTGTGTTGGCTGCAACACTTTCCAAATGGCTTACATATATAAAGTATTAAAACCAGTTTGTGTGGACAAGAACATCCTGTGAATTAGATTTGTAATGCAAATCACAAAGCAATGCTCATAATACTTACAAACCAGTGACAAGAACAATTTTTCTTAAAAATGCTGTCAAATTTTACTACTTAATACCAATAATATCAAATGGACATGACAGTAAAATGCAGTGCAGCAAAGTCTATATATCTACTGATTTTGCTCTTTTTACAAAAATCAATACACCAAAAAATTGCAAGCCATTAGAAAAGAGTAATGTTGTCACGAATCAGCTTGAATGTAGATTGGGGATTTGAGACATGTCATCAAGGGGTGCCTACATAAAAACACAAGTTGATCAACATCATCACAAATTAGAAAGATAGATCACAATGCAAGTAATCATAGAGGTTATTACCATCAAAAGTCTAGTGAAACTAAATTGGTTTTCTAATGTTTGAGGGGGCTCATAAGTTGGAGGTGCCGAACAAGATACTCCATCAACCTTATCACTTCTTAAATCTTTATCCTAAAATGATCATGGAAAATTAAAACAAGTGATAGTACAAGTAGGTTTGAAATATTTGACACACATTTACTTATATACCTGAGATGCCATTGCCTGGATGCATGGTTGTACTATAGTTGGAGCTCTTTTTCTTCTATTAGGTTGACACTCAACCTAACTCTTTAATCTCCGATGTCTCTTTGAACCAGGTCGTTGCTTGAATCCCTTCGGTTGCATATCATAGTCACTAACAAATGTTGACTCATCATTGTTATGACTATTAATCTTTCTGGCTTGTAAGCAAAGCTCTGTTATTTGCTTAGACAGGGCATCTACGGTATTATCTACAACCTTGTGATATTCGTCACAAGTTGACACTCGGCTTCTAGTTTAACAAATTTTGAGACAAGTTGTTTTAAATCACCTTGTGCTGGATAATTTTGGATCTCCTTCAACCTCCTTTCCCCTCACATCATGCACAACACCACTGCGAGCTTCTCTTGTCCATCGTTTTAAAATATACTTATCAGGGACAACCTTAACATCATTTGCTTCAAACACTTTCAATGCATGTGAACAAAGTATGCCGAATGTCTCAAACTTTCTACAACTACATGATATGGAGGTTGAAGCACGATCAAATGACACTCTCCAAGATCCTTCATGGTTGACCCTAGTGATAACATATTGACATAAGGACTGAGACTCACTTCTCTCAGATATGCATGAAGCTAAGAAAAGCTTAAACTCATTCTGGAACAAGTCAAATACAATATGTGTGTACACTTTTGCCATCTGTATTAGTATTGGTGAAAACTCATATCTCAACATGGTGAGCTTATGACGAGATTCATACTCACAAGTTAACTCATTGCATCTCTTCTCATCAACAACTTGTTCAAAGTGTTTGAAGAATTGAACAATATCCACATTCAGTTTCATACAAGATTTGAAATGAGAATGCACACTTTCACTTAGTTGGGTACTCCGCATCCCAAGTGTGAATGCTTCCTTCATGTAACAAGATGCCCATTTTTCTTTTATAGAATAAACTGATTTGATCCAGTATTTTCATGAACAGTATAATCTAAGATTAATTGTGTCCAACAATTGTCTTTGAAAATATTGCAAAAGATATCCAGCTTCACCATACACCATACTTCTTTGTCTTCTTGCATTGAGGTAGTTTTTTACATCCAA
This sequence comes from Sesbania bispinosa, assembly GCA_026901365.1. Taxonomy (NCBI): domain Eukaryota; kingdom Viridiplantae; phylum Streptophyta; class Magnoliopsida; order Fabales; family Fabaceae; genus Sesbania; species Sesbania bispinosa. The sequence goes on from QLOH01000205.1 coordinate 1,301,418, forward strand.
CCGTGTATATCCAACATTAGCTCTATGCCCCGCATCTGTGCTCATAAGTTGAAATGCTTCCTTTTGCTTTAATCCAGAGTCTTCTGCTAGATCAATCTCATATGCTTGGACTTCACTTATCTTTCTGTGTGATGCAAGCATGTGTGTTGTCTCTGGAAGTTGTAGAGGGTGGTTATGATCCTCTATAAACTCATGAACGACAAGCTTTTCATTCTTTAATAGAAGTGAAATCCTTGCTTCGCAGTCAATTATAGTCAGGGCTCTATGATTGTTAACCAAAGCTCCTTTCTTGTTTGTTCGCACTCCCTCCTTGCAACAAACAAACCTACCTGAACTAATAGCGCCATCTTCCTTTCTCTTATTTGTGTATCGCATTCTAACTCCAAAGCCTGTATGTGCACCATATGCGAGCCAAAAATGCCAAGCCGCCTCTATGTTATCAAATTCCATACCAACCATAGGCTTGCAATCAACATCTAAAGACCTCATATTATGGTTCCTACCAAATCAATGAACGAAGCAAAAACACAAGTTATAAGAGGAAAAAAAAACTTAAATTGATTGAACTTTTTAATCAATATAAAGCTACTCATGATTAATTAAGTGTGCAGGAATTTAGTGGTCAAGATTAATAAAGGATTTGTTCAAATAAAGCTACTCACTAAACACACAGTGATAGTTGTGTAAATATCAAGATCGCTTTCTTGTTAAAACACATAAAGCTACTCGCTAAGCAAAGGCAAAGTAGTGTTTGAAACGAAACATTTGTAATCTCTTTTAAGAATAACGATGGAAGAATGATGGAAGAAGGATGGAAGAAGAACTAACCAAGAGGTGTCGACGTTACGTGATTAGCTTACTCTTTGATGGCAACTTGGGATGAAAATGGTCTCTTAGTCAATTGATTCTAGAAATCAATAGTTGAGATGAGTGATGCACGATTTACGAATATATTAGACATAAGTGATTTAAAATTAATTCCGCGAATCATAATTTTACACTGTAACAATGGTAAAACATGCTATTAGTCCACCACCAGAGTCACATGAGGTTTTTTTTATTCGAAAGAGTCACATGAATTGAACGTTCGCCAAGAAAGGATTTATAAATCAATGGATGTGGGCCCAACTAGCAACTAGCAAAAGAGGATATCCATACATAGGTTGAAAAAATATTTAAAATATACTGTAGATAACCGTTGGTAGTAAAAAAAAAAAACAAACAAAGAAAATATATTTGTTGTACAACATTCTTTTATCAGAGAAGTGTGAGATGTGATAGATGATAAGATGAAGAAAAATAAAAATAAAAATTGTATTGTATAAATATATGATCTAAAAAAGACATAATGGGAACTGTTGTATAATTGATTTCTAGATTTTAAGATATGCCTAAAATGTTTATAGTTGCTTTGCAAATCAATAATAGGTAAGTGCATAACTTATGAGTCAAATAGAGCAGATAAGTTGTTGAAGTGAATCATACGGTCGAGGTTTTGCATCAAATCAAATTAAATGATCAGTTGCGGATGAAGTCGAAATCTCAATTGTCGGCTAGCATATCACAATGGAAGATTAATTAAGTAATATAGTTATTCACACTATTGTTGTCTACCAGCATTTCCTAATATCTAAAACGTGAGAAGTAATGGGTTTAGAACGTGGTGAATAAAATTAATCGAAAAAATCTTTTGTATTTGCATATAAAAGACAATTATATGTAGAATAAAATCATACAAGATCATCATTAGACACAACATCAATCAAACATATCAATTATATTCTTTACCTTTAATTTACATTCCTTTACATTTACCATTTACTTTACAAGTTTTTTATTGTCTTTCTTTACTATCTTTTCAACCTTTTACATTCATTTACTTTCATGCAAACTTAGACAAAGTTGATCTTTACAACTAGCTAGTAAAGAGTATATTAAAATTGTAATAGATAAGATAAGTATATGAAAACATAAATAAAAAGAGAGGAAATTTCAGAAAATAAATATAAAAAATATGTGTGTTATGTTTTAAAATACAACACGTTAATTATAGAGCATTTAAATTAAATTACTTTCTAATAAAAAAAATGAAGATCATAAATCAAGCATTGAAAATATTTCATCTAATTTGAGTTTTAAGAACTTTTAAGGTAAATAATATGAATTTAATAACTATACATCGTCAACACATCATTGGATATCCTTATAAAACTTTTTTATACAATAATCTATAGTAATTAAACTCAAATAATATTTGTATATTTTTATTCTCATATAATCATATGTATTTTTGTTTATGATACACGTTTTTTTGGTTTTCATCTAAAATCAAATTAATATTTTTTTATAATTAACTTTTTACTCAAATGATATTTTTATTTTATAATTTATTTAATAATACTGTATTTTTTCAATCAACATTAAATATAATGAGATTTTTTACATCACCATTAGAATAATTATCTATTAATTATTTTAATATTTTTAAACTTCCTCATGGAAGGGAAAACTGTTGAACAAGGCAGGGAGGTTAACCCTTGTGAATTCTATAATTAATACTATCCCTACATACACATGCAGGTTCATTGGCTACTGGAGAGTGTTTGTAATGTTTTGGACAGATTAGCTAGAGACTTTCTATGGAAGGGAAATAGTTCATCTGGTGTTAATCTTGTAAAGTGGGAAACAGTCTCTAAGCCTAGGAGATTGGGTGGTCTAGGTGTGAGACCAGCTAGATTACAAAACATTTCATTACTAGGTAAGCTGATTTGGGATGTTTTGCAGAAAAATGATTCCAAACTTTGGGTTCAATTGTTATGTGTGCTAAATATGGAGGTGGTCATCATGTTTTCAAACCACACAGGCTGCTTCATATGTGTGGCAATCCATTCAGAAAGCTGCTGCTCAGCTTAAGAGGGATTTGTGGCCATATTAGGTGAAGGTAACTCAAATTTTATTTTGATGCTTGGCTTCCTACTGGTCCTCTAGTGAAAAAATTGAGTTTATTAATACTCATGATATTGCTCATAGAGTTTGTGACATCTGGAATGGGAATGTCTAGAGTTTTCATTTACTTTGGACTTCTATTCCTACCCACATCCACCAGGTGATCAATAGCATCAAACATAATTTGTCCTCAAGAATCCATGATGTGATTTCTTGGGGGAGTTCTTCTAATGGTCTTTACTCAGCAAAGGAAGGTTTCAAATGGCTTTGGGATCAGAAATTTCAGCATAGCACAGACAAGAGTTGGTCCTGGGTTTGGAAGCTTCAATATAGTGAATCTGTAAGATTCTTTGTTTGGCTTGCTGCCAATGAGAGGCTCCCTACAAAGGATTTACTTCATCATAGACACATCACAGCCTCTTCTATTTGTTGCTTTGTCTCATCAAGAGTGTTGAAAATGTCCTCCACTGTCTCAGATCCTGTCTAGCTGCAACTAGTCCTTGGCTTTCACTTGGCTTTGGCAGTCATAGTTCATTCTGGTCAATCAAATCAATAATCCTTTTGATTGGCTTTACTAGTCATGCAAACAGTTTGGACCCTTATTCCTTGCAGCTATTTGGGAATTATGGTTAGCAAGAAATTTAAAGGTTTTTAATGGTCAAACAGTTTCAGTTATGTAGCTCAATTGGAAGGTACATTGTTTATCAAACATTTTCAAATCGGTTTTTGGTCAAGATCATGTTCAACTTAGACCAGACATAGCGTGGATCAAGTGGATTGCTCCCCCCATCGTGCTGTTGCAGTTAATGTTGATGGCAGCTATTTTGAAGACTCTCAGCTGGCTGGATTTGGTGGTCTTATTAGAGATAACAAAGGAAATTGGCTCAAAGGTTTGTTGGCTCTATTTCAACAGGTAATATCATTGAGGCTGAGTTGAAAGAAAATCTTGAAGGTTTAAGATTGGCTTGGCTAGAAGGGTATAGATTGATTATTGCTGGTCAAATTGTTCCCATGCAATTTCTCTGTGTAAAGGTACATTCCCAAGACATCATATGTATGCAAGTCTCTTTCATGATATAAAGGTCATGCTGGATAAGGATTGGTTAGTACACTTAGACCATATTCCAAGAGAAGGGAACAAATATGCTGATGCTATTGCCAAGAAAGGAGCTCTATCTGGTTATTCTTCTATTGTAATTTTAGATTCCTCTGGGAATTTTGCAGACCTAGTCTTAGCTGATGCTAGGGGATTTATTTCCTAGGGGTAGAATGAGATAATCCCCCTGCTTGTTTTTTCTGTTTTGCTGTTTCTTTTCCTTATTATTAAGTAAATGTATTTTTTAAATAGTTTCAATTTATTTTATATTTTACTTTTATTTATAGATATTCATATAATGCATTGAATTCTTTTTTTAACATATTATTTAAATATGTATTGAGTAATAAGAGATAATTCTGGTTAAAAAATTACTTTACTGAGTCTATCATCAATATAAGCATATCACTTTGGGAATATTCATTTCAAATCATCAATATAAGCATATCACTTTGGGAATATTCATTTCAAATATCAAATTCAAACATTCAACTAAAAGCACCTTACAATTTCTCCCACAAATGAGGTGGGGTCTAAAATTCCGGCCGGTTCTGACTATATAATGTCATTGTAGTCCAAGCAACAACATAAAAGGTTCCACTGGACACCACCACTAATTCTTACTTTATATCTTAATGGGCCAGAAAATTATAAGCTACAAACATGCTTACACAATCTAATCCAATGCAAATCGCAAAAATTGAACCGGAAAATCAAATCGAATTAAACCAAAAGTCAAAAAAAATCGAAAATCGCAAAAACCAAATTTTTTTTATTGGATTGATTTTCGGATCCTATGTTGAAAATCGATCAAATCCATTTAAATCAAACTTATATACACATATATTATTTTTATTTAAAATAATCATATTTATACTTGTATACATATATATATTTATGAAATTACTTATATTAATATATTTTGTATAGTTTTATTATCTAATATCATGTTAATATATCTATAAATATATCAATTTTAAACTAGTTTTAAATTAATTTCCATGTTTCATGTTCTTCTTTTTATTTTATTTTATATTTATATTATATTAAAAAATATAAGTTCCAATTAAAAATATTTACTATTATTCCATAATTTTATCAATTTTATAGTCTCTTTAAAAAATCAAAAACTGATCAAATCCAATTCATTTAAATTAGATCGGCTTGGATTGAGTTTTAAAAAAAAATCAAAACCGATCGGATGATGAAATGACAAAACTGCAATGATTGGATCGAACGATTTTTACCTCAAAATCGATCCAAACAGAACTGCGAACACCCCTAACACAACCATAACATGACTCTTATTTTTTTTATTGGAACTTAACATTTTTTTAAAAAATAGAAAAAAATTGCTTTCACACTTAAAAAAAATTAAGTGTGGAAAGTGTAGATAAGCAAAAAATAGAAAGAAAAATAAGACGAAGAAAAAGAAAATGGAGAAAATATGATACTTGATATGAGGAGAAAGGAAAAAAGATAAAAAAAAATGGGTGTACAAGTGAGTATTGTAACATCTCGGAAATTGGAACGTAGAAGATGTAAGAGAAGCCTCAGGTTGTGAACCCAGCCAAGAGAGGGAAGTTAGGAATGGGACGAGAATCTGGAGATTGAGTATGGTTTCAGACATAGATTAGGTAAATAAGACAAGGGTCTTGAGCTTTAAGGAGTCTTGGAAGTACAACCAAGTGTTAGGTAAGATAACTGTGGGCAGAACTTAGAATAAATCACCCTATGGGTTAAAGAAGAATATAATGATATTAAGCATGAGGAAATGAAGTTCGGTTAAGATGAGCTAAGTAGGAAGGCACGTTATCAGGAAGAGATAGGGAGAAGTGTATCATCCCCAGGCCTAAATCTTTAGGCATGCTTAAATGGTAATTAAATAAATGTAAGAATTAATGTGTCAAAATTAGAGTGAGGAGAACTTTGAAATGAGGAAAGTTGAGCTAGGAGGTGTTAAGGGAAGGAACTAGGTATAAGCGGGAGGGGTTGAGTCGGGTCTAGAGAGGAGTGAAAATTAAGGAATTGAATCTTAAGATTCTCGCTCAAGCTAGAATAGGCTCGCTTGAGCGAGTTATGCAACAAAAATGTAAGATTTGGTTTCTGCATATCTCACTTGGGCGAGAATGATCTCGCCCAGGCGAGAAGCAGGGGAAATTTTGTGGCTCTCTGGATGATTTTCGCCCAAGTGAGAAGGGGCTCCCCCAGGCGAGAATCTTCCAGAGAGGGGTGTTTTTCTGGGCCATTCTCGCCCAGGCTAGAAGCCTTTCGCCTGGGCGAGAGTGTGAGGGGAAAGTTGAGACTCGACCATCTCGCTCAAGTGAGAATATCTCGCTTGAGCGAGAACCCATTTCAGATTTAAAACCCGTGATTAGGGCTCCATTCTTCTCATTTTTCTTCTTTTTCTGCCTTCATCTTAGAGAGAGAAAGAGATTCTTAGAGAGGGAAAGAGTGAGAAGGAAGAAGAAATGATAGCTTGGAGGCTTCCTCACCGTTCGTGAGGCTTTGATTCATCACCTCCTCCTTCCACATCTCCTACTTCTTACTCCTTGAGGTGAGTGTGATCCACCCACTCACTTCCATCATGTGTGAAATCCTTTTATGATCCCCATTCTTCCTTCATCTTCTTACTTTACTTGCTTATGATTGTTTGAGGTTAACCTAGGGCTTTTGTGTGTTTTGGCTTGGATTGTTGATTGTGGTTAACCCTAGGTTGTAGAGGTTAGGGTTTTCATGATAATTGTTGTTCATGAGATTTAAATGCCATGGGACTTTCATTTAGCATACATATTACATGTTCACATGTCATGAATCATGCCCTCTTGTTTGAACACCCTAATCATGTATCATGCTCTCATGGGCCTTGAGCCAAGAAGTTAATCAGGAAATCAGGGGTCTTCGGACCAATCATGTACAAGAGAGGTAACTCTCATTTTTTCCATGACCAAGGGGGTTAAATGGGGTTCCCTCAACTAATAATAAACCACAGGTATATTGCTAATAAAACTTAATCAGGGTGGCCCTGGACGATGGTCCTTGGTCACATGGGCCGAGTGCTCAAATCATGTAACAGTGGAAAGAACCCTTGGGTGTTTGGTTAAAACACTTCAGACTAACCCTGCATTGGTTGTTTCGTGTATTTTTATGATTATTACCCTCACTATAATGTGCATTACCTGACTTCCTGTAGCTTGTGATGTATGAACCAATATGTATCTATATCTATCTATGTTGCATTTGCATTTGCCTGCTTTCCCCACACTGTATGCATGATCACATTCACTGTGACGTAAGTCTTGTTGGAACCACAGGAAACACTAGAAGGGGGGGTTGAATAGTGTTTAAAACTTTTTGATAGTTTTTGGAAATCTTTAATTTAAAACATGAATATAGGCACTGTTAAAAATAAGTCTTAAGATCAGAGATAGTTGAAACATGTGGAAGATAAGAAAAACAATATTTCTTCTAAAGCTTAAGATTGTTTTTAAACAGAGGCTTCTCAAAGTATCTTCTGAAGATTAATACAAAGAGTATTTTCAGCACAGTTTCTGAAATACTTCAGACGACTAGAGGTTGTCTGAAGTCTGTTCCTGATTTTTGAACTGATCTCTTTCAGACTCACTCTGAGAATTTATTTCAGAAGTTCTTCAAGGAACATTCTTTGTAAAGCTTCAAATGATATAAGAGATATCTCATGTTTTGTTTATATGAAAGATCATTTTATTGAAGTAGTTGTGTTAAGTTTATTATAGAAAATACTTTCAAATTCCAACTTAATATGAAACCTGGAAATAAAGAGATTAAACAAAAAGGACTTAGGCATAGAGATTTCAGACAGGCTTTTAAGTGGCTGTCTGAAGTTTTCAGATGGCTTGTAAAAACTAATTTTAAAAGATGTTTTGTGTCTTTATAAAATATCAGATTAATTATTCTGACCCCTGATTAGTATAAAAAGAATTAACAAGAGATAAGGGTAAGAAAACTTAGCCAAGGAATTTATCCTGGTTCACTCACTACCACTGTGAGCTACGTCCAGTCCCAATGGCAAACAACCACTGGATTTCCACTATATGAATATTCAGATTACAAGCTTGAATTTGAGTACAGTCTCTCCAGACACAATGAGTACAGTCTCTCCAGACACAACGAGTACAGTCTCTCCAGACACCACGAGTACAGTCTCTCCAGACACCACGAGTACAGTCTCTCCAGACATCACGAGTACAGTCTCTCCAGACACAACGAGTACAGTCTCTCCAGAAATCACGAGTATAGTCTCTCCAGACACCACGAGTACAGTCTCTCTAGACACAACGAGTACAGTCTCTCCAGACACAACAAGTATTCTTTTCTATCAAGCCTCTCCAGGCTCTACCACAAGTATTCTTTTCTATCAAGCCTCTCCAGGCTCTACCACGAATATTATTTCTTCACCAAGCCTTTCCAGGCTCTCAGACACTTATTTAAGTGTAGAGTATTCTTTCTTCCACCAAGCCTCTCCAGGCTCTCAGACACTTATCCAAGTGTAGAGTATTCTTTCTTCCACCAAGCCTCTCCAGGCTCTCAGACACATAAAGTGTTTACAAATTAAACTAAGTTTAAGTTTCCACGAAACATAAACTTAATCTTTTCCTGTACTAGAGGTTAACTAAGTACTACTCAGGATACAATGGATAAATCTAAGTACAAGGGTAAGACAGTGATACAAGCATATATGTTTAAGTACAATCCCTGTCTCTGATATGAGGCATAACATCCTCTGAGAATTGGCTCGGTAGATACTTGACTTTAAGCTCCAGCCTTGTTCTCCAGCCATTGGTTTCCATGGGTTACATTCTCACCCGTATCATTGGAAAAACCAAGGCATACTTGCAGCTTCAAACCATTCTTGGTTCATATGAGATTAAGCACAGCCTGGTAGGTTGTTCAACTGAACAACTGCTATTTTGACTAGCATAGTTGATTCAAGTAAGTATGGTCAACACCAATAGGATTTTTCTGATGCATCTTGATCAACTGATTGAACCAAGTGAATGAGTTCAACATCTTCAAATTCTTTCTTGAGGCTATTTATATGTTCTGTTGGAATATAGCCGTTTGAAGATGATTCATAATACCGTTGAGATGTTGATGATGTGGCTCATATAGCCGTTACTTAATAGTGTCTCAAAACGGTTGCTTCTTCTTTAGCAGATATGTGTTCAGACAGTCCTGTTCTGACACTTCTGTAGATGAGCTCTTTTAGAGAGATTTTCTTGATATTATTTTGCATGTTCTCTCTCTTGATAACCTTTTACTTTTCTTCAGCTGACTTCTGATTTTCTCTGCTTTCTTAGGAGTGTATATGAGGAGGTATCCGTTGGATTTGTCCTCTTGCTTATTTTGTATATGCTCCTTTTCTATTTGCTTCCTGACACCATTTCTTCTTTCTTCTTTGAGTGTGGTTTCTTGTTCAATGGCTGTTTCTTGCAGATGATAAAATATGTTTGAATTAAAATATTTCATTCAAACATTTCTCTTGTTGCTTCTGCTTAGTCTCCTGACCTTTTCTTGTGCTTTCTTTTGGATTGGTGATGATGATATTTCTGTTGTGATACCACTCTTTAGAGAAAGCATTGAATGCTATTCAATCCATCGTGAGACACGCTTCTGGGTGTCTTCATAATTCTGACAGAGTGCAACGTTGGTGCTGCTATAAAGCTTCCATCGTTGGTGCTGCAATTTCTGCGTTGCAGAGATTTCCTTAGTGGTGTATGAAATTCAAAATCACCAGGAAAGGTCTCTGTGTTCCTTGCCATAAACGTGTTTGAAAAGGTACGTGCAGCAGAGGTTCAGAAAAGTCTTCACAAACTTCAGCAGAGGGTGCCACGTCATAAGTGAGACTTCAGACAACACTGATACTTCAGACGGGTTGAACTACTTCAGACAGCTCCAACTCTTCAGACGAGTTTCTGCTTCTTCAGACAGCTTCGTTTCTTCAGAAAGCTTCTTTGCTTCAGAAGGCTTCCTTGCTTCAGACAGCTTCTTTTCTTCAGACTGCTTTATGTTGTCTTCATATGGTCTTCACGTCTTCAGACGGTTTGTGCACTTCAGACGAGTTGCATTCTTCAGGACAGCTTCTTTATATTTGATCCTGCATTTGTTCTTCTGATCCTCATCTTCTGATTTTGATAAATATTTCATCCTGAAACACAATCAACAAACCAATACCTTTCTCAGTAGAATCTGTTTATATAATCTTATTTGTTAATCATTAAAACTAAAGGATATTAAGTCTTTGAGTCAAGTTTGAATGCTCAAACTGATTAATAGACTTCACAATCTCCCTCTTTTTAATGGTGACAAATAAGATATATACAACTCACAAAATGTTTTAAGGAAATATGGGTAAGTATATAAAAGGCTCCCCCTATCTATAATACTCCCCCTGAGAAGAACATTTATTCTTTAGTTTGTTAAATGTTGCCAATTGTTAATTGTTGCAAATTGTTATTATTATTCTAATTGTTAACAAGATTAGATTTTGTTAACTTATCCTTTAGAAACTAGATGTTGATCTAGATGTTGATCTTTCAGATACCAATTATTAATCAGATGTGTTAATCTTTTTAGACACCAATTATTATTGTATGTTAATTATTGAAAACTAATATTACCACATATTATTAACTTATGACAGATACTGATTGTTATATAATTACATATACCAATTGTTATTACCATATTTTATTATTTATATTTTCCCTTTTAAATCATTTTGTGAGTTTTATATTTCTCCCCCTTTTGTCATTAATTAAAAAGGTTCATGGTTTCATATAGTTGAGTTTCATAAGTAAGTGGTTCATTTACTTTTATCAATTATTTTTGTTATTTTTCTTAGACAGGGTAAAGTCTTAAAGCTGATTGAAAAAGATAAACATAATATATAGCGACTGAAGAAAAATCAACCATGGTTACAACATCTAAAGAGAAATGACATCTAAGATTAGCAACAGATAGGCAAAGACATAAAGGCAGACAAGAGAAAAATATTGACAGAGGTTGATAAGCAAAGATATTAAAGGATCTTTTCTCCTTTTGACTTCTTTAAACTCCCAGACCGCCTGTAAGGTTGAACACAATCCTCCTTATCTCCTTTAACTTGCACCGAAGTCGAGCGTTCTCCATCCTTAGTCTTTGAACCTCAGAGATGTCATGAGTTTCCTCTGTGTTCCGATGATTAACCTTAAGAAGACCGGGGTTTCTGTGATTATACAGATGATCAATGACCACATTGTTTACCATAAGAATCTTCATGATCACAGTATTGTGAGGTAGAATAGTAGAGTCTCCCAGTTTTCTTCTTGCCATATCGAATAGAATGATCCATGGAAGATTAATCTTCTTCTTTTGCAGAAGATTGATAACACAGAACCTTTCCATCTCAAGGTTGTGGTTATCCTCAATTCGTGGGATCACACAATATTTTAGAATGTTGAAGAGAACTTTGGGGATAACTTTCATTCCTCACCTGTTGTAGATCAGATGGTTAGATTCTTCAGTACAATGATGTAGGTCATTCCAGCCTATTGAGAACAGTTCCCCTTCTGCTTTTACTCCTAGAGCTCTTTCAAGGATATCTGTAGTCACAATCACCTTTTGATTCATTACTTGGGCTTTGAGGCAGGTCTCTTCTGCTGAGTTTTCCAGAGATAATGTGTTCCAGAATTGGTACACACTTTCTTCATGCCATTGACTATCAATGGCTTCAAAGAAGGGCAACCATCCGACGGCTTCGAAATAGGCAGTTACATTAGGACCATCTTTATAGAGATAGGTAAAGTCTACAGTTTGGGTTTGAAAAATGGACTGAGGGGAGGACATTTCTAGAAATGAAAAGAGAAGACTTTTGATGGTTTCTTAGAAAGACTTTGAAGATCGTGATGAAGCGAGCAGATATTCTGAAGATAGAGATTTAGTGGGGGTATTTATATACTCAAAAGGCACTTAAGAGATATTAATGATGACACTGACAACGTCTCTTTGGGGAAGAGTGCGTTGATTGACAGACAAGTGAAATGACGTGACCTTTGCTTTCTCAAGATTTGTGACGGTACAGATGCATGAAACCCTCCCCGTTTTAAATGACTGATCTTATCAAAGAATTTAGTAATTAAGTGAGAAAAGAAAAAATTGTAAAGGGGAGAGATATTACTCACAACTTTTATTGTTTTGTGATTTGAAAAGTGCATTTCCTTTTCTGAAAACTTTCTTCTTCTGAATTTTCTTGATGCTCTCTACGATTGGGTTGGATTTAAGTGACTATCCCTTCAGCATTCTTGTCTCAAAGTTTCATCAGGTCCATAGAAAGTGTTCTTATTAGAAGGTGTTAATCGACAATCTTCTTAAAGCCTGTTTCCTGAAATAAGAGCCACTAAAGATACCTTTTCAGTAGCCTCTGATGTTAATCGTTATACCAATTGTCTTAAATTCTTGATTATAATTTAAGGATTGATTAATCATTAAAACAAATGGTTTAGGTTTATGGTTTTAATTTTATTATATTCCAGTAATCAACTATCTTATGTTAGGAATATGACTAACTATGCACAAATAGAAACACATATAAACAATTAGAGTGTAAAGAAATCAAGCAAAGTAAAAATATTTATATTATAAGGGTTATAAAGACAGAATTTTTAAAAGACATAGACACAATGATTCACAAGTTTCTCATTGAACATTAAGTAGGCTATCATCTCTACTCGTTTTACTATTAACCATTTCAGCCTTCAGCTTTTGAATCTCTTTCTTTGCTGCTTTTAGTCTCTCTGCAAACCTAATCACCTTATCATTTCTCATGGAGTGCACCAGACGTCATCCTTTTCCTTTTATGAAAACTTCAGATGAGCATCTTCAGTTCTTTCTTCAGTGTGTGGGGCAAAGAGAGGAGGAATGACCACTTGATTTTCAGGAGCTTCTTCTCTTTTGATAAGAGTCCGGTCTAACTCAGCATACGCAGCCGGAGTGAAGAAGTCAGGAGGCGGTTGGTCAAAGAGACTTTTCATAGGAAATCCCTTGTACAGGAGATTTTTCATAATTAGGGTATTGTGGAGATAGAACTTCTCATTTCCCATCTCATCTCTGAACATCATCTGATACATCAGTATCCAAGGGAGATTGACTTTCTTCTTTGACAGCAGGAGTCCCAAAACAAACCTCTCCATCATGGTTATTATTAAGTTGTTTCTTCCTTTGGGAAGAATACAACAGTTTAGCATAGCAAGAAGGGCTCTGGGTGTGCTAAGGAGTTGAGAAGGTCTGAAGGGACCAAGCCTTGCTTTTCCAAACAGATATTGATCAAGGACAGAAGTTCCACCATGCATAGATTCCCATTTTTGGAAATAGAGTTCTCCTCTGTTTAGAACACCTATGACTTCAGCAATAGTTTGGTATTCACAAACAGTGACCTTCCCATTACTTTCGTTCAATCCCAGTTCTGTTAGGTTTAGATATGACTTTGATGTTTTTCCCAGAACTCCATTACACTTTTCTCATCCCATGGTGAGGAAATGTTGCTGAAGAAGGGAGTCCACCCTACGGAGTCAAAATACTCTGAGATTTTATAATCTGCCTCATCAAAGTCAGAGAGATTGACCAACTTAGAAGGTATGATTCTCTCATCAAACATAGGATGGTTTGGGTTATTTGATGATGCAGACATGTTGGCCATTGAGTACGATTGATCTAAGGAGATTAGGGTGCTTGAAGAGTTCTGGCTTTTGAGAATAAGTTGATTGAAGTGTAGTTCCTATGATGATCTTCCAATTCTTAAATAGGCAATCAAGCATTGCTTCATTCAATGAAGAATAACGGTTACAAGCACCAAGCAATTATTGAGAGTTGTGCATCGTGCCACTTATGAGAAACCGGTTGATGATACATTGATCCTCGTTGCGCCATAACACATTTAATGATAATCATGATACACATACATGACTCTTCATTTACTAAAATAAATATACACATATATTCACGCATATAATGCAGATAATTTACACATAAAACAAGTAATACGTATATATATAGGACATTTATTAAGCAATAATTTATTTTCACACAAGTACTCTTATGTAATAGTAATTTTGATAAAACAAAACATTCAGCAAATAAACAATTATATTTAAACTTAGATTTAGACAAGGATAGGAAAGGTGTTACCCGGTTGTGATCTAGAGATAGATACACTTTCCTTTTCCAGCTATATCCTTCTGAGAAATGCCTTGTATGAATAATGAGTTTTAAGAAAGTGATTTTATTTTCTCATTATCATTCTTCAGAGTTGCTTCAGCTTGGTGAGATTTCCATCTTCTGAGGATCTACTCCTTCTGCATTTGTTAGATGCTCAACCCGAAGGTGAGCTCTGATACCAATTGTTGGAACCACAGGAAACACTAGAAGGGGGGGTTGAATAGTGTTTTAAACTTTTTGATAGTTTTTGGAAATCTTTAATTTAAAACATGAATATGGGCACTGTTAAAATAAGTCTTAAGATCAGAGATAGTTGAAACATGTGGAAGATAAGAAAAACAATGTTTCTTCTAAAGCTAAAGATTGTTTTAAACAGAGGCTTCTCAAAGTATCTTCTGAAGATTAATACAAAGAGTATTTTCAGCACAGTTTCTGAAATACTTCAGACGACTAGAGGTTGTCTGAAGTCTGTTCCTGATTTTTGAACTGATCTCTTTCAGACTCACTTCTGAGAATTTATTTCAGAAGTTCTTCAAGGAACATTCTTTGTAAAGCTTCAAATGATATAAGAGATATCTCATGTTTTGTTTATATGAAAGATCATTTTATTGAAGTAGTTGTGTTAAGTTTATTATAGAAAATACTTTTCAAATTCCAACTTAATATGAAACCTGGAAATAAAGAGATTAAACAAAAAGGACTTAGGCATAGAGATTTCAGACAGGCTTTTAAGTGGCTGTCTGAAGTTTTCAGATGGCTTGTAAAAACTAATTTTAAAAGATGTTTTGTGTCTTTATAAAATATCAGATTAATTATTCTGACCCCTTGATTAGTATAAAAAGAATTAACAAGAGATAAGGGTAAGAAAACTTAGCCAAGGAATTTATCCTGGTTCACTCACTACCACTGTGAGCTACGTCCAGTCCCAATGGCAAACAACCACTGGATTTCCACTATATGAATATTCAGATTACAAGCTTGAATTTGAGTACAATCTCTCCAGACACAATGAGTACAGTCTCTCCAGACACAGCGAGTACAGTCTCTCCAGACACCACGAGTACAGTCTCTCCAGACACCACGAGTACAGTCTCTCCAGACACCACGAGTACAATCTCTCAAGACATCACGAGTACAGTCTCTCCAGACACAGCGAGTACAGTCTCTCCAGACACCACGAGTACAGTCTCTCCAGACACAACGAGTATAGTCTCTCCAGACACAACAAGTATTCTTTTCTATCAAGCCTCTCCAGGCTCTACCACAAGTATTCTTTTCTATCAAGCCTCTCCAGGGTCTACCACGAATATTCTTTCTTCCACCAAGCCTTTCCAGGCTCTCAGACACTTATTTAAGTGTAGAGTATTCTTTCTTCCACCAAGCCTCTCCAGGCTCTCAAACACTTATCCAAGTGTAGAGTATTCTTTCTTCCACCAAGCCTCTCCAGGCTCTCAGACACATAAAGTGTTTACAAATTAAACTAAGTTTAAGTTTCCACGAAACATAAACTTAATCTTTTCCTGTACTAGAGGTTAACTGAGTACTACTCAGGATACAATGGATAAATCTAAGTACAAGGGTAAGACAGTGATACAAGCATATATGTTTAAGTACAATCCCTGTCTCTGATATGAGGCATAACATCCTCTGAGAATTGGCTCGGTAGATACTTGACTTTAAGCTCCAGCCTTGTTCTCTAGCCATTGGTTTCCATGGGTTACATTCTCACCCGTATCATTGGAAAAACCAAGGCATACTTGCAGCTTCAAACCATTCTTGGTTCATATGAGATTAAGCACAGCCTGGTAGGTTGTTCAACTGAACAACTGCTATTTTGACTAGCATAGTTGATTCAAGTAAGTATGGTCAACACCAATAGGATTTTTCTGATGCATCTTGATCAACTGATTGAACCAAGTGAATGAGTTCAACATCTTCAAATTCTTTCTTGAGGCTATTTATATGTTCTGTTGGAATATAGCCGTTTGAAGATGATTCATAATACCGTTGAGATGTTGATGATGTGGCTCATATAGCCGTTACTTAATAGTGTCTCAAACGGTTGCTTCTTCTTTAGCAGATATGTGTTCAGACAGTCCTGTTCTGACACTTCTGTAGATGAGCTCTTTTAGAGAGATTTTCTTGATATTATTTTGCATGTTCTCTCTCTTGATAACCTTTTACTTTTCTTCAGCTGACTTTTGATTTTCTCTGCTTTTCTTAGGAGTGTATATGAGGAGGTATCCGTTGGATTTGTCCTCTTGCTTATTTTGTATATGCTCCTTTTCTGTTTGCTTCCTGACACCATTTCTTCTTTCTTCTTTGAGTGAGGTGTCTTGTTCAATGGCTGTTTCTTGCAAATGATAAAATATGTTTGAATTAAAATATTTCATTCACATTTCTCTTTGTTGCTTCTGCTTAGTCTCCTGACCTTTTCTTGTGCTTTCTTTTGGATTGGTGATGATAATATTTCTGTTGTGATACCACTCTTTAGAGAAAGCATTGAATGCTATTCAATCCATCGTGAGACATGCTTTTGGGTGTCTTCATAATTCTGACAGAGTGCAACGTTGGTGCTGCTATAAAGCTTCCATCGTTGTTGCTGCAATTTCTGCGTTGCAGAGATTTCCTCAGTGGTGTATGAAATTCAAAATCACCAGGAAAGGTCTCTGTGTTCCTTGCCATAAACGTGTTTGAAAAGGTACGTGCAGCAGAGGTTAGAAAAGTCTTCACAAACTTCAGCAGAGGGTGCCACGTCATAAGTGAGACTTCAGACAACACTGATACTTCAGACGGGTTGAACTACTTCAGACAGCTCCAACTCTTCAGACGAGTTCTGCTTCTTCAGACAGCTTCGTTTCTTCAGAAAGCTTCTTTGCTTCAGAAGGCTTCCTTGCTTCAGACAGCTTCTTTTCTTCAGACTGCTTTATGTTGTCTTCATATGGTCTTCACGTCTTCAGACGGTTTGCGCACTTCAGACGAGTTGCATTCTTCAGACAACTTCTTTATATTTGATCCTGCATTTGTTCTTCTGATCCTCATCTTCTGATTCTGATAAATATTTCATCCTGAAACACAATCAACAAACCAATACCTTTCTCAGTAGAATCTGTTTATATAATCTTATTTGTTAATCATTAAAACTAAAGGATATTAAGTCTTTGAGTCAAGTTTGAATGCTCAAACTGATTAATAGACTTCACAAGTCTCACCACACGTTTTGTGGAAACACCTTAGATTTTGCAGGAGGCTCATCTAGCTCTTGAAGAAGAGGACTTGCAGTCCAGAAGGAGGGATGCCCCAGAAGTTATTTATCCAAATTAGTTAGGTCTTTTGTATTGGTTTGGTATCAGAACGTGTATTAGTGGATTGTAGCCATTAAGTGGCATTTCAATTCTATAATTAAGTTTGTATGATTGTGTTTCCGCTTAAAGTAAACGTTGAATTACTTAAGAATGTTTATGTGATTAATTGTATGTAGATATCAACAATGGCGCGAAATAATTTCATAAACTTGGGAATGTGCCTCCAACGGACATTATTGCTAGGTTCACGGAATTAGGATGTTACATTTTGGTATTAGAGCAGTTCAATCCAATTGGACTGTGGATGAGTTATTTGTCTGAGTTTAGCTATGATTTTTGTGTGCATTGTATTAAATATAGAGCCTGATCAACTCCATATTTTGTTCAATGTGTATAGAAATTATGACTAAAGGTAAACGAGGTAGGCGTCAGGCTATGAGGAAACCTCAGGATGCCTCCATTGCGGCCATTGAAGGGTTGACCCACGCCCTGAACTAGCAGACCACTGTCTTCTCCACCCTGTTGAGAGAGGGCAGGTGTACCCTACCTTCAGGTCAAGCGACCCCAGTAACTCCTAGACTGGACCACCAGGCAGATGGATTCTTAGCATTTTGGCAGTGTCACCCACCGATCTTTGAGGGAGGTGTAGGACAGGCTTCAACATCTACTTGTCTCAAGTGGATCGAAGAGATTATGAACTCCCAAGGTTACTCCGATGAGCAAAGGGTGAGCTTTGCCTCCCTAATGCTCAGGGGGGAGGCTGAGTTTTGGTGGAGGGGCATTCGAGACCGGGTGATGGCCTTGGACACCCCTATCACCTAGGAAGCCTTCAAGACCCCCTTTTTGGAGAGGTATTCCCCCATCTTGCAAGAGAGGAAGAGAGACGTGTCACCGCTTGAGGGAAGCTCGGGTGGAAGTGTTATGGACGAGGGGATTACCCAACAGTTGGGGGCGTCAGGGTGCGACTTGTGCAAAGTGTGGAAAGGGCCACAGAGGGGCTTGCTTACTAGGTCTGGGAAGATGTTTCTACTATTACCAACTGGGGCATAGGGCGAGTGACTGTCCAAAGAGGAGAGACAAGAAGGCCGAGGTCCAAACCTCCACCTCCCGGGGAGATGGTCGCTCTTAGAGTTAGAGGCACGCCAAGCCGGAATTGAATACAAGGTATGTGTCACTTTGAAGAAAACTCACCCCTGTCATGTTTCCTATGACAATCATGTTTCTTTCATTTTAATCGATTATGCAGACCTCTAGGTATGTAGACTCTTCTTTCAAATCTCTTATTCTAAATTGTTGAACTCAGCCCAAAGGCATTCCTACTTCTCCATTTCACTTTATTGACCCTCCCTTTTTGTCGTTCCAAGGGAAGTTTCTAGAATCAAATTGTTCTCTTTACGCGTAACCTAAGCCTTCTCCCAGACACGTATGAGGGACCATAGGCCCTATCATGTATGCCGACTCTCCAACCTCTCGAACCACCTCATCTTTCTCTTGCCGGACAGGAGATTAGGAAATTTCCTCGTTAGGCTTCCTCTTGTCTGCATTGCTTATTTGTCATTCAGGGAGACAAGGGGTAGTAGAGTTAAGCATAAGCTTTTTCCCAAACCGGACTGATACCTTAAGAATTGAAGGATTGTCATTGTTAGGATTAGAGAATCTGTAGGGGCAGGAGAGAGGTTTAGACTAGCGGAAATCAGAGCGAGTAACGGAAATAGCTAGAATAGCCACTAAATTTTTAAGATCCTTCCTAGTTGGCTAGGAATTCCCTAGAGTCGAGGTGGGAAGACTTCAACGCTCCCTAGGAAACCTAAGAGGAGACGTTCACAACATTGAAGACATAGTCTAGTTAAACGTGGGGGTAGTGTTAGGACCACAGGAAACACTAGAAGGGGGGTTGAATAGTGTTTTTATAATCTTTACAAATTTTTGGAAAACCTTTCGAAATAAGTAAAGAGTTTATCAACGTTACATGAACTTGCTGAAAAATAGATTTTCGGAGACTTGCTGAAACTCTTCAGCAGGTCCAATAAAAATGCTTTTCTAAATGATTTGAGTATAAAATAAAATTGTTTATGCTGCGCAAATTATAAACTCACTTTCTTAACCCTCCTTGATTAGATAAAACAGATAACAACGGAAAGTAAAGAGTAAAGGGTTGAGAGAACTTAACAATAGAGATTTATCCTGGTTCACCCACTAACATAGTGAGCTACGTCCAGTCCCAGGGCAAACCACCACTCGATTTTCCGCTAATCTCGCAAGATTACAATGAGTATTATTTGCACATCTGGCCTCTCCAGGCCCAACGAGTATTATTTGCACACCTGGCCTCTCCAGGCCCAACGAGTATTGTTTGCACACCTGGCCTCTCCAGGCCCAACAAGTATTGTTTGCACACCTGGCCTCTCCAGGCCCAACGAGTATTGTTTTACAGTTAAGTCTCTCTAGGATCAAACGAGTATTCTTTTACAGTCAAGCCTCTCCAGGCTCAAACGAGTATTCTTTTTTCCACCAAGCCTCTCCAGGCTCTCAGACACTTAACAGTGTTTACAATGAATGTTTATTTAAGTTTCTGAGAAACTTAAACCTTATGAGAGCTTGTACAAAGAAATTACTGAGTATGATTTAGGATATAGATGAATGAGATCTTCTAGGTACAAGGAAAAACAAAGATTTAAAGATGTGTATATTTGACTGAAGTTCTTCTCTGTATTTTTGGTCAGCAGGTTCAGAAGGTTGGCGTAATAGATTTTTATTGAGCTCTTTGCTGACGCTGGGTGTTGGCTTGATATTATCTTTATTGAGCTTGGCCAACCTCTCTTTCAAAGTCTTGAATGCAACTATTTATAGAGGCCAGAAATATAACCGTTGAAGGTTGTTTGGTTACCGTTGAGAGATGGCCTATAGCTTTTTGATAGTCTTTGACTTTGCGTGCAGTAGGTGTGTAGAGTCAGTACAGTTCTGACACACAGCAGGCATAAAAGTTCTTTTTCATGTACCATGTTTCAGTGAGCGCAGAAAGAAATTTGTAGACGTCCTTGTTGTAGACGTTTTGCAAAAGACATCTAGAGACCTTTAATTCTTTTTGTGCAGAAGGTCTTCTGACTTTGACAGATGCTACGTTGAACGTCTTCAGAGAGTCTTCTTAATACATCAGATGATGCAGCTCTTTAGAATGTTGGATAAATCTTCAGTAAGTCCAAACACTTCAGAGAGTCTTTCATTCAGCAGACTCATGTTGCCACGTCATCATTTGAAAGTCCAGAGAGTATGTGTTTAGCAGGTTCAAATTCGGTACGCACATACTTTCAGCAGGTTGATCAATTCTTAAGACAATTGCTTTAATTCTTCAGTAGTTTGATCAATCCTTTAAGGTAGTTGCGTCATCTTGAAGATATGTTCTTATAAGAGTTCCTGAAACATCAAAGAAAAACTACCTTTCTCAGTAGAATCTGTTTCTTATGTAATCAAATTTGTTAAACATTAAAACCAAGGGTAATGAGTCTTGAATTTAAATTGAATACTTAATTTATATTGAGACTCAACATTCTCCCCCTTTTTACTGAGGACAAATTTGATATGACTAACAAATATCTGAAATAATAATATTGAATTTAACGAGAAATATTGAAGAGAAATATTACTCCCCCTCTTTCAGATACTTGATAGAATGCGAAACTGCCCCTGAACACGAGATTTCACTTTTCTAAAAAACTTAGCATTTTTATTATTTTCATATTTGTTGTTTTCAGAAAATCTCTTAGCATAATTGTTAGTATATTTGTTAGTTATTACTCCCCCTTTTGTCATTATTCAAAAGGGTAAAAAAAATCAAGTGAACCAAGAGTAATAAACTTAAGAATGTTCAGGTGCCACCAAGAGTAATAAACTTGAGAATTTATGCGTCAAAATAATAGGTGTGCATACGCAATGATTCATAAGTTCTAACGAATATTCAGTAAGTATGGAACTAATAAGCACACAGAAATGAAGTAATCATTGAGAAATATTTGATTAATCAAAGAAAGTTCATTATGATCATTAACAGAGAAACTTTTAAACATTTTTTAAGAAAAATTAGATAAGGCTCTTTGATAATCAATGGCTTTCAACTTGATCCAGTCTCAGCAGCATTGTCAGCTTCCTTTTCTGCCTTTAGCTTCAGTAACTCCTTCTGAGTTTCCTTCAGCTTTCTTCCTAGCCGACTAATGCGCGCATGCAGCCTTCTCAAATTGTAAGCCCCAAACACCTTTCTGATCCTTCCATGAGCACCCAAAGAATCAGAGGCTCTGGTTCTCCTCCTTCTAATAGGGGATACCTCAAGAGAGACTTCAACCATCTTTTTCTTTAGGGCTTCTTCTTTCTCCACCAAACCTTGATTCATCAGTTCATACATGGCAGGAGTGAAGAAGGAAGGAGGTGCTTGATTAAAGAGTCCATCCATAGTAAAGCCTTTTTGTATCAGGATCTTCATGATCAGAGAGTTGTGAGGGAATCTATATGCACAGTCCAATTCCCTTCTGAAGATCATCTGATAAAGGATGACCCATGGAAGACTTATCTTCTTTTTCATTAGCAGGTGAATCAACACAAATCTTTCCAGTTCCTTGTTTTAAATATTATCACTTCCCTTCGGAAGGATACAGCAGTTGAGGATAACAAGTAGCATTCTGGGGATCTCCAGGAGCTGTGAATGAGTTGGAGGGTCATAGAGCCTGACACTGAAAAGCATCTGGTCATACATCCAAACGCCTCCATTATTGATTTCCCAGTCTGAACCAAATAGAGCTCCTCTAGCCGGAACTCCAACCACTTCCTCCATTAGCTTGCAGTCCACAAAAAGTGATCTGCCCATCACTGAAGTCTTGATTCCAGTAGAGTGGGGTTCAGAAACAACTTCAGAGTTGTTCCAGAATTCCAGAACGCCCTCCTCATGCCAGCGAGAGGAGATGTTGAATAAATATGCTCTTGTAAGAGTTAAGCATTGAATAACTCTGTTTTATTTGCAACAACATTTTCAAAGCTTTCTATTCAACCTTCTAAGTTGCATCAGCAAGTTGCTGAAATTCCCAGTTTCGGAAGGTTGCTCAAATATTTTCAAATAAGTTTGCTTGTTTTCGAAAAGGTTTCCACAAAAAATCTGTAAAGATTATAAAACACTATTCAACCCCCTTCTAGTGTTTCCTGTGGTCCTAATAGGTAGAATCTAGATCATGATAAGAGAGTGACGTGGGAACTTAGGGTCCTCCTCAAGGGAGAGCTTTATTCCCTAAGGGGGAGTATTTCTTCCCGGAGGGGAGTAGAGAAGGAGAAGACCAAAGATAGAAGGGGTAGTCGGTTGATGGTAGGGATAATGGGGGTAGATCCCAATCCAGCCGTTTGATTAGAGCCCGCAATAAAAGCCTTCACCCATTTCCCCTATTAGGCCATAAGACACCTCATGGAGGGTAGAGAACCAGGAAGGAACAAATTAATAACAGGATAGCAGGAAGTCGCTCTGAAACCTCATTGTTAGGGGAACCAGAGTGTGGATAACCATAGGTCACCCCAAGTTCTAGTTGAGACATAGAGCCAAGCTAGGTGGAAGCCCTATTCCCTAAGGGGTAGCTGCTGTATGGACCTGCAGAAGCAGAGTGCGTCAGGGCACGTTCAGGGACTAGTTGAGGTTCGTCGAAGTCGTATCTTGATCTGTAGGGAATTCACTTGCAGTAGTGGTTTGCGTGCTCCATGACAAAATCATAAGTATCTCTTCAGTTCGACTTGTGCATGTTGACACATGTAAGGTCTTGTTTGCTACAGGTGTTGCCTGTATGAATTCTTACTCTTTGGGCACGACTCAAGTGCCAGACTAATTCATCGGTGCAAGATCCGTTGCTCAAAGGGTTAAAAGATTGCATGTGTTGGAGGTAACAACACTGGTTCTAAGGGAAACTATAGAACAAGTAAGAGAGCTAATTAGAATTACCCGGGCAAGGTTAGGTTTTTAACAACACCAAGGATCATAGGTCGAATCGTAACTCCCAAGAGTTCAGGTTCCCTCACAAATTATGTAACCCCTAGGTAGTTCCTAGGAGTAGGGAATGTGTCGAGAATCGAGTTAGAAGTTATAGTCGAAATTTTGAACCCTCCCTATGCTACGACCCTGTTGGTAGCGTAGGAAATTGGCATATAACCTAGGATGGAGGAGAGATAACCACCCCCTTCATCCCAATTAGGAATCATGAGAAAGGAATGGAAGATTGAGGGATTTCAACGTAAGTTAGGCATAGAACCATCAGAGAAGTGATGCCATCCTAGGTGCAGCCCATGGGGGGTTAGAGCCTAGGAGACGAGCTGAGAAGTGAAATCGACCCTAAATTTCGTCTAGAGTCCTTGAGGAATAGAGGTATTAGTCGCCAAGCGATAGTTCGGGAAGGATTCTAAGTGCACAAACATAGTTGGAAATAGGAAGGTCACCGAGTGTGGGGGCATTGGGAGCAAATTTTGAGGACAAAATTTAATTAAGGGGGTAGAATTGTAACATCCTGGAAATTGGAACCTAGAAGATGTAAGAGAAGCCTCGGGTTTTGAACCCAGCCAAGAGAGGGAAGTTAGGAGTGGGACGAGAATCTATAGGTTGAGTATGGTTTTAGACAGAGATTAGGTAAATAAGACAAGGGTCTTGAGCTTTAAGGAGTCTTGGAAGTACAACCAAGCGTTAGGTAAAATAGCTGTGGGTGGAACTTAGAATAAATCACCCTATGGGTTAAAGAGGAATTAATGATATTAAGTGTGAGGAAATGAAGTTCGATTAAGATGAGCTAAGTAGGAAGGCACGTTATCAGGAAGAGATAGGGAGAAGTGTATCATCCCCAGGCCTAAATCTTTAGGCATACTTAAATGGTAATTAAACAGGTGTCGGGAATTAATGTGTCAAAATCAGAGTGAGGAGAACTTTAAAATGAGGAAAGTTGAGTTAAGAGAAGGTGTTAAGGGAAAGAACTAGGTATGAGCGGGAGGGGTTGAGTCGGGTCTAGAGAGGAGTAAAATTAAGGAATTGAATCTTAGGATTCTCGCTCAAACGAGAATAGGCTCGCTTGAGCGAGTTATGCATCAAAAATGTAAGATTTAGTTTCTGCATATCTCGCTTGGGCGAGAATGATCTTGCCCAGGCGAGAAATAGGGGATGTTTTGTGGCTCTCTGGAAGATTTTCGCCCAGACGAGAAGGGGCTCGCCCAGGCGAGAATCTTCTAGAGAGGGGTGTTTTTCTGGGTCATTCTCGCCCAGTGATAAGTGCTAGAATTGAGTAAAATTCCATGTAATTACAACACTTATTGGTAATGAATTGTTGAATGTATAATCCAATTTCACCCTTCTTTGCTTAATTTGTGGCAATTGTAATTAATGAAGTCTCATATGAATTTGATGCTATTTTGATTAGAATTTTGGGAATTTTTGCAGGAGTTGAAATACTGTACAAGGAAAGCATTAAAGGAACAGTGAGAGAGACAGAAGCTGTGTAGAACAGGATTCAAAGGCAAGGTAAGTTGGGAAATTAGTTACTGTTTCCTGCGCTTCACCTGCGCTGAGCGCAGGAATGCCTCTTCAGTTACTATTTCCTACGCTTCACCCGTGCTAAGCGCAGGCAAAGCGCAGGACACGTAACCCTTGCGTTTTATTGAGCCGTCAGACAACTTTTGAAGGAGACGGAGAGTTTTTGTAGATACAGAGTTTTGAGAGAAAAGTTTGACAATTTGTAGAGACCATTCTGGAGCCAAAGGGAGACTACAATAGAGCTGGAAGGCTTCGTTGCTGATCTTCTTCTTAATCCTTGTTGGTTGTTATGGCTACCATGAGTAGCTAAATTTCCTTTGTAGGATTCAATGTAGTCAATTCAATCCCCAATTGTATTTTGGATCTTTGTTATTTAGGAATCCCTATTTTGTTAATATTGGTATTTTTATTCATATTCTTAATGTTTAATTCCCTTCTTGTAACGGAGTTATGATATGATTTCTTGAATTAGCTGGGAAGTTGTTCTCTACATCTAATTTGGGTAAAAACACTCAATAGGTTGAATACCTAGGGGTAGGGTTCAATTTATTGATAGCTTTTAACAACTTTTCTTAATGCTAGGCAATTTGTTAAACATCCGAGGGATCGGTGTTTAGGGAATTGTTCTAAGAATTTCATACTTGAGGGATCAATGTGAATGAAATTTATTTGTGCTTCAATATTGATAATTATAAATTCCTAGATATCATTGATTTCCAAAATACAAGAGGGGTACGATAGACGAAGTTCAATCTTACTTTCTCTCAACTGCTCAATTTCATCCACGTTTCTCTTTGTCTCAATTTATTTCACAGCATAGTAAATTTTAGTTCTCATAAAACAAATCCAATCATTCACAATATTTCTTACTCAATATGTGTGAGTTCTAAGAACTTATTTTGCACTGTTCCTTGTTGGTACGACAACCCCATACTTTTCTACTATTATAGTGTTGTAATATTGGTACGCTTGCCAAGATCTCAACAAGTATTTTTGGCACCATTGTCGGGGAATAATGTTTCAAATAAATTTTTATTCATCTTATTGAGTTGTGAATATTTTTGTTTTTACTTTTATTTTTCTGCAAGTTATTTTATTTTTATTCCTCTATCCTGAGCTAACTTTTGTTTTAGTTTCTTTGATTTATGCTCTTGCGAGGTCAGGTGTCTAAAGAGCAACTGGAGTTTGATCCTGAGATAAAAAAGACATCTAGAAGGAACCGAAGCAAAAATAAGAATAAAAGGCAAGAAAAGGCTATAAGAGACAATCTCAACACTCTCTGTTCAACCACCCCAAGTGATATAAAAGCTGAAGATATGGCTGAGGAGCAAGTAAATCCACCTCCGCCAAGAAGAACACTTGGAGACTATGCCATGCAGTAAGGGCCAAGATATTTCTCAAGCATAGCCATACCTACTACTGCAAAATCTTTGGAGATGAAGCCAACATTCCTGAGCCTCATCAGTGCTCATCAATTCATGGGAATGGATCATTAGGATCCTTATACTCACCTCTCTACTTTTTATGAATTGAATGGTACTATAGGTTTTGAGGAAGGTGATCTTGAATCAGTTTACTTACGTTTATTTCCTTTCTCTTTGATAGGTAAAGCTAAGGAATGACTGAAGTCTCACCCAAATCAGAGTCTGACTAATTGGAGAAACGTGGAAAAAAAGTTTTTAAAACCGATTCTTCCCACCATCTCGCTATATCAAGGCCAAGTCAGACATCTCCACATTTAGGCAGGGATCAGAGGAGCCTTTTTGTGAAGCATGGGAGAGATTTAAATCATTGCTGAGGAGATGTCCTAACCATGGTTTTGAGGACATTGCCCAACTGAATATTTTCTGCAATGGTCTTAGGCCAGACACCAAGATGATATTGGATGCTGCAGCAGGTGGTACCATGATGTCTGTAGATGCAAAGCAACCCACCAGAATTATTGAAGCATTAGCCTTAACTGATCAACAAGCTCAGCATGGAAGACAACCAGTGCAGAGGAAAGGTGTGTTAGAGTTGAATACTACAGATGCGATCTTAGATCAGAATAAGATCCTCACTCAGCAAATAGAAGCACTCACCAAGCAGATGTCCAAGCTTCCTCAGCAGCTACATGCAGTGCAGTCTAATCTGTTGAGTCTAAAAAATATTATTAAGTGATTAATAATGTTTAAGTCTCATAACCCTGAGGTTTTAATGATTAACAAATTTGGTTAAGTTTCCTGAAAGAAGGAACAAATTCTCTTCAAAGGCTTTCTCTATATTTCAGCAACCTTCTGAAGGAGCAACTCTCTCATGTTATGTAACCCTCTGATGTGGTGCAACCTTCTGAAGTGGAGGAACCTGCTGAAGGATCAGGTCCTGCTGAAGCTTGTGAACCTTCTGAAGTCGAGAAACGTCATACTGAAATCTTGTATCTTCTTGGAAATGAGTTTCTTTGATGATCTCTTTTAAAGACTCAAGTCTTTCATAGCTTTCTGCCAGCTATCTGCATATCTCTCCTTCTAGAAAGGCATAACAGAAGCTTTTTGGTATATTTCAAATCACTGTTCACCAAAAAGGTAGTTCCTGCTGCAAAAGTACATCTTGCTCAAAAAAGTAGAGTCAGCGCTGTTATCACCTACTCCTGGTTTGCCTGCTGCTACAAGTTATCAGATGTTTGTATCTCAACAGGAAGAAGGCTATTTCACAACGGGATTTTAAGAGAAGTCTAACCGGTCTAAAGATCCTTCTCTCTATAAATACAAGACCTCATGCAAAGAAAAAGAGAGAATACGTGAACTTGTAGATAATCTTCCTTATCCTGAGTTATACTCAGTTGTCTGTACATCTTACCCAGTTTAGGCTTTAAACTTGTGTAGTTTCAAAGCTTAAGCAATTTCTTTCATCTAAACAGTTTTCTGTTTGAGCCTGGAGAGACTTGGTGTTTAAACAATACTTGGTTTAGAGCCTGAAAAGGCTTGATTGTAAAAGAATACTTGGTATATAAAGCTTGAAGAGGCTTGACTTTAAAAGAATACTTGTATCTGTTCAGATAGTGGAAAATCCATAGCTAGTTGGCTTTGGGACTAGACGTAGCTCATAGTGCAAGTGAGTGAACCAGTATAAATCTATGGCTAAGTCTTCTCTTACCCTTATCTCTTTATATTTGGTTTATACTAACTTGGAGGGTTCTGAGTATACTATTTTATAACATTGAAACTGAAGAACAAACTAAACATATTGAAATACAAGTTTGCAAAACTGTTTTATTGGACCTGCTGAAGTTACTACAACATGTACTAAACTTCCAGTTTCAACAAGTTGCTAAAACGTCTTTGTAATATGTACTGCTTGTTTAAAGTTTTTCCAAAATCAGTTTGAAAATTATAAAACACTATTCAATCCCCCATTTCTAGTGTTTCCTGTGGTTTCTACAGTTGGTATCCAAGCTCAACCTCGGGTTGAGCATCTAACAGTGTTGAGGAAGAAGATCCAAGATGGAAACCTCAACAAGCAACCCTTACTACATTGTAGAAGGTGCCTTTGTCTCAAGGCCCCCATCTTTAATGGTACATATTACCATTATTGGAGAGACCGTATGAAGCTGTTCATTGAGACCAGCAACATAGATCTCTGGGATGTAGTCACTAATGGTGATTACACTCCTACACATGGTGGTGTGCGCATACCTAAAGCAGAATGGACTAGTGAACAGAAAGCCCGTGTACAGCTCAATGCAAAAGAAAAACTCTACTTAGTTTGCTCCTTGAGTAAATCTGAGTATGAGAAGGTGCATTGATGCTCTTCAGCCAAAGAGATTTGGGATACTTTGGCATCAGCCTATGAAGGGACTGATAATGTCAAACCATCCAAGATCAACATGCTTGTTCATCAATATGAGATGTTCAAGATGCAAGATTTTGAAACCATTGATCAAATGATTGGGAGGTTTCAAACCATAACTAATGGACTCAAGTCTTTAGGCAAAACCTTTGATTCTGGTGATAACAATCGTAAGATTCTAAGGAGTTTACCAAAGGCTTGGAGGCCCAAAGTTACTGCCATTCAAGAGGCTAAAGACCTCAATACTTTAAGAATGGAGGAACTCTTAGGATCCCTCAAAGTTCATGAGTTAGAACTTAGTGAAGATGCTCCTAAGAAAAAGTCATTGGCTCTGAATTCCAAGTCCAAGCTGCTGAAGCATGGGCCACATAAAGCCATGAAAGCTGAGGAGACTTCATAAGATAGTGAATACTCTGAAGTGAGCTTTGAGGATGATGATGATCTGGCCCTTTTGAGCAGAAAGATCAAGAGGATGCTTCAGAAGAAAGGAAAGTTCAGAAAGCACTCATCCTCTGAAATCAAAATGGGCAAGTCAAGTAAAGAATCTTTTTCAACTGACAAAATAATTTGTTATGAATGCAAACAGCCAGGTCATATGAAGGTTGATTGCCCAAAGTTGAAAAAAACCCTATTTTAAGAAGAAGAAGTTCTTTTAAAAGAAAAAAGGGTTTGATGGGTACATGGGAGGACCTAGATGATTCAACCTCAGAAGAGGAATATGAATCTGCTGAAGATGCCAACTTATGTTTAATGGCAAGTCTACCTTCTTCAAACAGTTCTGAATCAGAGGTAATCCCTCAAACCTTACAAGACATGTATGATGATCTGCTGGAAAGTTCTAAGGAGCTTTTCCAAGAATACAAAGATTTGTCTAGAGCTTATATTGAAGTTTCAAATAAAAATGAAGCTCTTGAGACTGAAAATCTCTCACTCAAGGAAAAACTCTTAAATTCTGAGGCTAGTAGTTCAGAAGGTTTAGTTAAAGAAAATGAGATTCTTAAAACCCAAGTTGCTGAACTTACTAAGGACCTTTCCAACTTTGTTAATGGAACTAAGAACCTCAACAAAATGTTGGGTGTTCAGAAGAACTCCAAGAACAAAAGTGGTTTGGGATTTTCAGACAGTGAATCATCACATGATTCAAGTTTTAAACCCGCTGAAAAGACTAAAAGGTAGGGGATGCTCTCAGTGCAAGCACAAGAGAAAAGGCAAACCTGTTGCTAACAAAAGAGGACCCAAAAAGATGTGGGTACCTAAGTCTCTGATTATTCCTATTGCAGATGTATTTAATAGGACAAAGGATACACCACAAATGGTACCTGGACAGTGGTTGCTCGCGACACATGACAGGAGAAAGGTCTTTGTTCCAAAACCTTAGACCTAAAGATGGTGGAGTGGTCACCTTTGGAGGGAATCAAAAAGGAAAAATCACTGGTATTGGTTCAGTAGGTATATCCCCCCTCTCTGTTATTCAGAATGTTCTCCTTGTTGAAGGTCTTCAACATAACCTGCTGAGCATAAGTCAATTATGTGACAGTGGCTATGTTGTATCCTTCACCAAGGATGGATGTGTAGTCAAAGATGCTTCTGATCAAATCATTTTTACTACTAAGAGACATAGTAATGTGTAAAAAATAGATCTTGAGGAACTTGCATATCAAAATGTGACATGTCTACTTTCTGTTAAAGATGAAAAACAGATTTGGCATCAGAAACTTGGGCATGCCAGCTTGAGATTAATCTCAAAGTTAACAAAGCACAACCTTGTAAAAGGACTGCCCAAGCTTTCTTTCAAATCTGATCTTTTGTTTAAAAATTGTCTTAAAGGTAAACAAACAAGAAGCTCATTCAAGAGTAAAAATGTTATATCTACCTCAAGACCTTTAGAACTGCTTCACATTGATCTATTTGGTCCTACAAGAACTGAAAGTTTCTCTGGTAAGAAATATGGTTTGGTCATTGTGGATGACTACTCTAGATTTACATGGGTGTTATTCCTCAAAAGCAATGATGAGACTTTTGAGAATTTCACAAAATTCTGTAAGAAAGTGCAAAATGAAAAGGGATTTTGCATTTCTGCTATCAGAAGTGACCATGGTGGTGAGTTTGAAAACTCAAGCTTCAACATGTTCTGTAATGAGAATGGGATCTCACATAATTTCTCGGTGGAAAGAACACCTCAGTAAAATGGGGTTGTTGAGAGAAAGAACAGAAGCGTGCAGGAGATGGGTAGTATCATGCTCATTTCAAGCAACCTACCAAGATCCTTCTGGGCAGAGGCTGTTCACACAACTTGCTACATTCAAAACAGAACTCCCTATGAATTGTGGAGAGGAAGAAAACCCAACATTTCTTATTTTCACATTTTTGGTTGTGAGTGTTTCATACTTAACACCAAAGATGATCTTGGTAAATTTGATTCTAAATCTGACAAAGGATTCTTCATTGGTTATTCAGAAACATCCAAGGCTTATAGAGTGTATAACTCTAGAACCTTGACAGTAGAAGAATCTATTCATGTTAGGTTTAATGATGCTAAAGAGATTGATAGAAAACTATCAGATCTAGAAGATGATTTTGCAGGAATGAAGCTGAATCCAACTTCAGAAACTACAGAGGTAAAAAATGAAGTACCTGCTGAAGGACCCTATGAAGTACCTGCTAAACAGCTCCCTGGCCAACCTGCTGAAACTGATCCTCTTCACAGAGTTAATGCTGAGTCTCAAAATGAGCATGTATTCCCTCGCAGGCATGAGTGGAGATACAGGATTCATCATCCTCAAAGCAAATCATTGGTGATACTTTAGAAGGTGTAAGAACAAGATCAAGACTTAGAGAAGTCAATAATCTTTCCTTCCTTTCTGAAATTGAGCCACAGAACATTGATGAAGCTCTGCATGATGAAGGGTGGATCCTAGCCATGCAGGAAGAGCTGAATCAATTTGCCAGGAGTGATGTCTGGACTCTTGTACCTAAACCCCATGGGAAAACTATTATTAGAACCAAATGGGTGTTCAGAAACAAACTCTCTGAAGATGGACAAGTAATCAGAAACAAAGCCAGACTGGTTGCTAAAGGCTACAATCAACGAGAAGGTATTGACTTCACTGAAACCTTTTCTCCAGTAGCTAGGCTTGAAGCCATTAGGATTTTACTTTCCTATGTAGCCAATAATGGCATCAAACCATATCAAATGGATGTAAAGAGTGCCTTCCTATATGTATTCATTGAGGAAGAGGTGTTTGTTAGACAACCCCCTGGTTTTGAAAACCTAACCTTTCCAGATCATGTTTTTAAATTGAAAAAGGCTCTATATGGTCTGAAACAGGCTCCCAGAGCTTGGTATGACAGATTGAGTAATTTTCTTCTCAAAAATGGCTTTGAAAGAGGAAAGGTTCATACAACTCTTTTCAGAAAAATGTCTAACAAAGATCTAATTCTGCTTCAGATATATGTTGATGACTTTATTTTTGGATCAACAAATTTCTCTTTATGCACAGAGTTTTCAAGGTTTATGCAATCTGAGTTTGAAATAAGTTTAATGGGAGAACTCAAGTTTTTCTTAGGACTTCAGATTAAGCAAGATTCTGAATGTATGTGGATCCATCAGGAGAAATATACTAAAGAAATGCTTAAGAAGTTCAACATGCATGATTGTAAACCTATGTCAACTCCTATGCACCCTTCAACAATCTTAAGTAAAAATGAAGGAGAAGAATATGTTGACCCAACCATGTATAGAGGCATGATTGGATCTCTATTGTCTCTTACAGTAAGCAGACCTGACATTATGTTCAGTGTGTGCCTGTGTGCAAGATTTCAATCAAATCCAAGAAAAACTCATTATAAGGCTGCTAAAAGAATTTTCAGATATCTCAATGGTACTACTAATCTTGGTCTATGCTATAAGAAGAGTAAGGACTGCAGGTTATTAGGATATTGTGATGCTGATTTTGCTGGAGATAAAGTTGAAAGAAAATCAACAAGTGGAGGATGCCACTTCATTGGAGAAAATATGATTAGTTGGGCAAGCAAAAGGCAAAGCACTATAGCCCTCTCAACTGCTGAAGCTGAGTATATTGCAACTGCATGCTGTTGCTCACAACTGCTTTGGGTAAAATATCAACTTGAAGATTTTAACATTTCTGTTAAATCTATTCCTGTATACTGTGATAATACAAGTGCCTTAAATCTTTCAAAAAATCCCATCCAGCATTCTAGGGCTAAGCATATAGAAATCTAACATAATTTCATTAGAGACTATGTTCAGAAAGGTGTTTTTGATATAAAGTTCATTGACACGGAGCATCAATGGGCTGATATATTCACAAAACCCCTTGCTGAAGATAGGTTCAAGTTCATTAGAGATAATCTGCACATTCTTGCATTATCTGAAAATTAAACTTGCTGATGTATGCTTACTTGCTGAACTTTTCTAGTGTATGATCTTTCTGGTGATAATATGCTATCTCTGTTATATGATATTTCAGAAACTTTAATACCCTGTATTTATTGCTCTGATGCATATTCTTTACTTCAACATGCTCTGGCAACCCTTTTGATTGATGACAAAAGGGGGAGTAATACAAACTAACAAAATATGAAGTTTAAGTGTTTTTCAGAATAGATATCTTATATTCAGGGGGAGCAAGGCAAGTTTTCTGATTGAGTTCTTGAAAAAGAGGGAGAATTCATTCTGTTCAAGTATCTGAGAAAAGGGGAGAATTTTTTAAACTTTACTTTATTCCCTTCAGATTTTTGCAAGTTTAAGCAAATTTGTCATCATTAAAAAGGGGGAGAATGTTGAGTCTCAAAAATATTATTAAGTGATTAATATTGTTTAAGTCTCATAACCCTGAGGTTTTGATGATTAACAAATTTGGTTAAGTTTCCTGAAAGATGAAACATATTCTCTTAAAAGGCTTTCTCTATGTTTTAGCAACCTTTTGAAGGAGCAACTCTTTGAAGTTATGCAACCCTCTGATGGGGTGCAACCTTCTGAAGTAGAGGAACCTGCTGAAGGATTAGGTTCTGCTGAAGCTTGTGAACCTTCTGAAGTCGAGAAACGTCTTACTGAAATCTTGTATCTTCTTGGAAATGAGTTTCTCTGAAGATCTCTTTTGAAGACTCAAGTCTTTCATAGCTTTCTGCCAGTTGTCTGCACATCTCTCCTTCTGGCAAGGCATAACATAAGCTTTTTGGTATATATCAATTCATTGTTCACAAAAAAGGTAGTTCCTGCTGCAAAAGTACATATTGCTCAGAAAAGTAGAGTCAGCGCTGCTGTCACCTACTCCTACTTGCCTGCTGCTACAAGTTATTAGATGTTTGTGTCTCAAAGGGAAAAAGGCTATATCACAAAGGGATTTTAAGAGAAGTCTAATCGGTGTAAAGATCCTTCTCTATAAATACAAGACCTCATGCAAAGAAAAAGAGAGAATACGTGAACTTGCTGAAGCGCTGCAAATCTTTCTCTGTGAAATATTCTTTCATTTCATTTGTACACAATCTTCCTTATCCTGAGTTAGACTCATTTGTCTGTATATCTTCCCTAATTTAGGCTTTAAACTTGTGTAGTTTTAAAGCTTAAGCAATTTCTTTCATCTAAACAGTTTCTGTTTGAGCCTTGAGAGGCTTGGTGTTTAAACAATACTTGGTTTAGAGCCTGAAGAGGCTTGACTGTAAAAGAATACTTGGTGTATAGAACCTGAAGAGGCTTGACTGTAAAAGAATACTTGTATCTATTCATATAATGGAAAATCCATAGCTAGTTGGCTTTGGGACTGGACGTAGCTCACAGTGGAAGTGAGTGAACCGGTATAAATCTGTGGCTAAGTCTTCTCTTACCCTTATCTCTTTATATTTGGTTTATACTAACTTGGAGGGTTCTGAGTATACTGTTTTATAACGTTGAAACTGAAGAACAAACTAAACTTATTAAAATACAAGTTTGCAAAACTAAGGCAATTTTTTTAAAATGTAAACTTCTCAGTACCAAATAGTCAACCTGTGAATAATATTTCTTATTTTTTATTGCCCATTTGAACTTGAAATTTTCTTGGATTTTGCACCCTAGCCTTGTTACTAATCATAATCCCTATCCCTTAACATACTTAGGGATATAGAGCATAGGTGCATTTTATTCAATAAGAATGTGTATTGGTTGGTTGACTGTAATTAAAAAAAGGGCATTGTGAGTAATGGAATTCACCCCTTCTAAAAAAATTGCATAGTATAAAGGAGTGAATTACCAAAAGAGGCAAAAATTTGTGCTAAAATGTTTGAATCCAAGAAAGAGATGGTGAATTGAGAGTCATTTGAGAAAATTGTTTAAATTGTAGTTATACTTTCTTTTCTCTGAAGTTGTGTTTATTGATTTATCCTGAAAAACCATGATTTCTTGGTAGCCAGGCCTCATTACATCCCAAGACAGACCTTATGATCCATGCTGATTATGTGTTGTATGTTAACTGAAAACAACTAGCAATCTTAATTGTTCAACTGCAGTGGAAAAATTGAGGGAAACACTTACCTGTGAGAATTGAGAGAATTTCCTTGATTTTATCATTTATTGTTTCAATTTCTATTCTTGACAGATTGAATGCGCTTTTATCTTATTTTAATTGATGATTGGAGTCACCATTTGGTTCTAATTTTAATCTGAAATTTGGAAAGTGATAACTGTCTGGCAAGAGATGTTGAAATTGTATTCCTGTATGTCAAATTCATAGTTAGGAATTGTAATTAACTGTCTATATCTGATTTTCTTGCTTGAGGGCAAGCAAGAAGCTAAGTTGGGGGGAGTTGATAAGTGCTAGAATTGAGTAAAATTCCATGTAATTACAACACTTATTGGTAATGAATTGTTAAATTTATAATCCAATTTCACCTTTCTTTGCTTAATTTGTGACAATTGTAATTAATGAAGTCTCATATGAATTTGATGCTATTTTGATTAGAATTTTGGGAATTTTTGCAGGAGATGAAATATTGTACAAGGAAAGCATCAAAGGAACAGTGAGAGAGACAGAAGCTGTGTAGAACAGGATTCAAAGGCAAGGCAAGCTGGGAAATTAGTTACTATTTCCTACGCTTCACCTGCTCTGAGCGTAGGCAAAGCGCATGAATGCCTCTTCATTTACTGTTTCCTGCGCTTCACCCGCGCTGAGCGCAGGCAAAGTGCAGGTCTCATAACCCTTGCATTTTAATGAGTCGTCAGACAACTTTTGAAGGAGACGGAGAGTTTTTGTAGATACGGAGTTTTGAGAGAAAGTTTGACAGTTTCTAGAGACCATTCTGGAGCAAGAGGGAGACTACAACAGAGCTGGAAGGCTTCGCTGCTGATCTTCTTCTTAATCCTTGTTCAAACACTCAATAGGTTGAATACCTAGGGATAGGGTTCAATTTATTGATAGCTTTTAACAACTTTTCTTAATGTTAGGCAATTTGTTAAACATCCGAGGGATCAGTGTTTAGGGAATTGTTCTAAGAATTTCATACTTGAGGGATCAATGTGAATGAAATTTATTTGTGCTTCAATATTGATAATTATAAATCCCTAGATATCCTTGATTTCCAAAATACAAGAGGGGTGCGATAGACGAAGTTCAATCCTAGTTTCTCTCAACTGCTCAATTTCATCCACATTTCTTTGTCTCAATTTATTTCACAGCATAGTAAATTTTAGTTCTCATAAAACAAATCCAATCGCTCACAATCTTTCTTACGCAATAAGTGTGAGTTCTAAGAATTTATTTTGCATTGTTCCTCGTGGGTATGACAACCCCATACTTTTCTACTATTATACTGCTGCGATGTTGGTACACTTGCTAAGATCTCAACACCCAGGCTAGAAGCCTTTCGCCTGGGCGAGAGTGTGAGGGGAAAGTTGAGACTCGACCATCTCACTCAAGCGAGAATATCTCGCTTGAGCGAGAACCCATTTTCAGATTTGAAACACATGATTAGGGCTCCATTCTTCTCATTTTTTCTTTCTTCTTCTACCTTCATCTTAGAGAGAGATAGATTCTTAGAGAGGGAAAGAGTGAGAAGGAAGAACAAAGGATAGCTTGGAGGCTTCCCCACCATTCGTGAGGCTTGGATTCATCACCTCCTCCTTCCACATCTCCTACTTCTTACTCCTTGAGGTGAGTGTGATCCACCCACTGACTTCCATCATGTGTGAAATCCTTTTATGATCCCCATTCTTCCTTCCCCTTTTTACTTTACTTGCTTGTTATTGTTTGAGGTTAACCTAGTGCTTATGTGTGTTTTGGCTTGGATTGTTTGATTGTGGTTAACCCTAGGTTGTAGAGGTTAGGGTTTTCATGATAATTGTTGTTCATGAGATTTAAATGCCATGGGACTTTCATTTAGCATACATATTACATGTTCACATGTCATTGATAAGTGCTAAGATTGAGTAGATTTATGTATAAATAAAGCACTTGTTAGTAATAATTGCATGAATTTATTCTCCAAAATTACCCATCTTGCTTAGTTTGTGGCTGTTGTAAATAATGAATTCTAATTTGAACTTGATGCTATTTTAATGAAGAAATTGTTGAATTTTATAGGTTAGGAGTTAAAGTACAAATTGAAGCATCAAGTGAGCAGTGAGCAGAGACAGGAGTAATGCAAAGCAAATTTCAAAGAATGTTGTTTCCTGGGCTTCACCTGCGCTGAGCGTAGGATGAAGCGCAATATTGCTCAATTGTTTCTGTTTCCTGCGCTTCACTTGCGCCGAGCGCAGGATTGCTCAATTGTTTCTGTTTCCTACGCTGTGCGCAGGCTGAGCGCATGACTCATAAACCTAGCGTTTAATGAGCCGCCATGCAGTTTTTCAGGGGAGTTTTTGCTGTTTTGAAAGATAGTTTTGGAGATACAATTTTGGAGAAGAATAGATACCATTTTGGAGTAAGACAGAGAGACTACAACAGAGCTGAAAGGCTTCGCTGCAATCCTTCTTCTTGATTCTTGTGCGTTGTAATGGCTACCATGAGTAGCTAAACTTCTCTGAGAGATTGAATGTAGTCGATTCAAATCCTAATTGTATTTTGGATCTTTGATATTTAGGAATCCTTGTTTTACCAATATTGGTGTTTTTATTCTTTACTTAATGCTTAATTCTATTTATCCAATGGAATTATGATTTCGATTTCTTGATTTGGCTGGGAAGCACTTCTTTAAATCCGATTTGGGTAAAAACACTCAATAGGTTGAATTACTAGGGATAAGGTTCAATTTATTGATAAATTTTAACAACTATTCTTAATGCTAGGCAATTTGTTAAATATCCGAGGGATTGGTGTTTAAAAGATTGTTATAAGAATTTCATACTTGAGGGATCAATATGAATGAAATTTATTTGTGCTTCAATATTGATAATTATAAATTGCTAGATATCATTGATTTCCAAAATACAAGAGAACTGCGATAAACGAAGTTCAATCCTAGTTTCTCAATTGCATTCTTTCACCCACATTTCTCTTTGTCTCAGATTCTTTTTACTACACCTTTTAAATTTACTTTTGATAAAATAAATTCAATCTTTTGCAACCATTCTTAGTTCTTACTCATTAAGTTTGACTCCTAAGGATTTATTTTGAACCGTTCCTCGTGGGTACGACAACCCCAACTTTAAAACTATTACACTATTGCGATATTGGTATGTTTGCCAAGATCTCAACAAGTATTTTTGGCGCCGTTGTCGGGGAATGGTTTTTCAATTTAAATTCTTAGTTCATCTTATTGAGTTGTAATTATTTTTGTTTTATTTTTTCTGCAATTAATTTTATTCTTATTCCTCTCTTATGAGCTAATTCCTGCTATAATTTCTGTGATTTATACTCTTGCGAGGTCAGATGTTTAGAGAACAACTGGAGTTTTATCTTGTGATTGAAAAGACATCCAGAAGGAACAGAAGCAAAAACAAGAAAAGGAAAGGACAAGCTACAGGAGACAATTCCAACACTCTCAAATCACCCATCCCAAGTGAGATTAAAGTTGAAGATATGGTGAAAATATGATTTGCATACAAGTTCTAGAAGGCGGTAAGCGTAAAGGAAATTCAGTTGGAGAATTGGTGATTGAACTTCATTTATCGCACTCTTCTATATTCCGGAAAATCAATAACATATAGTATTCAAACTAAACAATATTGAAGCATAAGCTAAAATCATTCACACTGATTCCTCAAATGTGAAATCCTTAGAACAACCTCCTAAACACCGATTCCTCAGTTATTTAACAGATTGTCTAGCATTAAGAAAGGATGTTCTAAAGAAATCGAAACATTGAGACCTATTCCTAGCATTTCAACCTATTGAGCATTTTCGTTCAAATCGGATTCTCGAAACACTTTCCAGTTAAATCAAGAAATCAAAATCAAGACACTATTGAACTAATAGAATCAAGCATTAAGAGTGAAACGAAAATGCTAATATTGAAAAGAAATGAAATTTCTATAGATAAATGAAATCGGAATACATCCGAGTTTGAGTCGATTACATTTAATCCCACAATAAAGCTTAGCTACTCATGGTAGCACTTACAACCCAAAGATAAGAGAAGAAAATGGCTTCCGGAGCTTCCCAGCACCTTGGGTCCTTCTCTTTCTCTCTCTAAAATAAATGCTCTCTATTCTGAATGCTGAGAGAAGTCTCCTGCGACTGATTAATGAGTTAGGTTAAATGATCCTGCGCTCAAGGGCACTCCAAGCGCAGCCTGAGCGCAAAAAATAGAGGAATCCATCAATTTTGTTAAACCTGCGCTCAAGCTGCGCTTGGCGCGTAAGCTGAGCGCAGGAGATAGAGGCAAGAACAAATTTTGTTGAACCTGCGCTCAAGCTGCGCTTGGGGCGCAAGCTGAGCACAAGAGACAGAAGTAATCCTTCCTGTTTCTGCTCCCTTGCTTTTGGCTTTGCTCATACCTTTTCCTTCTCTTATCTTCTATTCCCTGAAATTCACACAAAACTGGGATTAAATGACTTCATTATCAGAAACATCTCGGAATAGACATCTAACTTAACAATATCCTTAGATTGAGTGAGTTGACTATCAAAATTAGCATAATTCAGTAGATAAGTGCCCACATACATCACAAGATTTTACTTAAATTAGGCACTTATCAACTCCCCCCAATCTAGAATCTTGCTCGTTTTCAAGCAAAGTAAAAAGATTCAACTCAAAATTCTATTGTCAGATTTTGAAACGGGTTATTTAGAAATCAATCTCATGGTTCAATTCTCCAGACAACTTCATGTTCCAAACAACAAACCAAAAACGGGAATATGTGATGCTTCCACTTTCAGAGAAAAATAGGATCTAAGTACAATCAAATCTCAAAAGGGATAATTGTAACAATGAACTGATTCTAATCAAGGAAAATTCTCTCTTAATTCTCACAGGTGAGTGTTTCTCTCATTTTTCATTAAAATTGAACAGATCATAATTGCTAGTCATTTCCAATTCAAACACAAACACACAATCAACATGGATCTTAAGGTCTTTTAATGGTTGAAATGAGGTTAGGCTTCCAAGAATCATGGTTTTTCAGGATATCAAATACACAGCTTAGAAAAGATAGCATAACTACATTTTAAACACATTTTCACTTCTACTCGCAATTCATCCACTTCACTCTTGGCTTCCAATTCCTCAATACCATGTATTTTCTTTTCATTTGTAATTCACTCCTTTTCATTTCTCTCTTTTTTTATATACATTTCTATACAATACTAAGGAGTGAATTATATTACTCAGTACTCTTCTCTACAAATGTACAATTCCACCAACCAAATCCCATTTTTAATTGAATAAAATGCACCTATGCTCTCTATCCCTAAGTGTGCAAAGAGAAGGAATTAAATTTGAAGTTAAGGTTAAGGTGCAAAATTCAAAGAATTTTAGGCTCTAATGGGCTATCAACAAAAGATACAATTATGTACAGGTTGGCTATTTGGCACTGAGTTTTTCAAATTCAACAAAAATTGCCTTAATCATTTTCATGCTTCTTATGTGCTGTAATTAAAATGAAAACTCAAGCAATATCGACTGACAATTAATAGTGAAACGCTCAATCTGTTTATAGGTTCACACACTCACTGGCTTTCTGGCTAATTCCCTTGATTAGATCACCTATTGTTATAATAATTCATTCTGCTCACTTTTCATGTACTTACCTCCTATTCCTATTTGATTATGAATCCATTCACAAGCATCCTTTTTCTTATCCTTATTTGGTTCACTTAGTCGCTTAGAATTTGAACACTTATTGAAATTTGATTTCTTTTCAACCAGTCTTTCTCAAGAAAATTTTTTCTTTTAATTCCCAAAAAGTTTAACAAACATAAAACAAACTAACAATGAGACAAACATAAAACAAACATCAACACAAAAAGTGAAACCAGTGTTTTTGTCCAGATAGCGGATAATGTCACTCCCCTCATATGATTCTATCAATATCCATCTCAAAATCCTCATCATTTTCATCTCCGATGTTAGCATCAGCTGCTGCTCCAAAATCAGCTCCATCATCAGTAGCTCCACTCCCCCGGGAAATTGGGCTTATCCCCAGGCCATGACATGAAAGCAACGAACTGCTCAGGGGACATCCAGGCTTTCCATGTTAGCATTTTATCAAACATCTATCATGCATGTTCTAACTTCTTCATCTTGCATACATTTTCATTTTTGTAACCCACAAATCAACAAACAACAAGAGATATATGAATGATATCATAATCAAAGCATAAAGAAAGCATCCTAGGTTATCGATCATTCAAGCACAGGAAAACCCCAATTTTTGCTAACTTAGGGTTCAAAAAAGAATCAGTGACGAGGAGTAAAAATGTACGGTTGAATCCAAGACTAGAGGAGTGTAACTTACCTTGCAATGTGATTGGAAGAGAAAGGAAGATATTTGGGTGTGAAAAGTGAAGAATGGGTGAAGAAATTTGGTGCCCTAGCAGACCAAGGAGACGCGTGCAACTTTTGAAACAGGGGTTCTGAGTTAAAATGACTCAGCCCCTATTGCGCTTTTAAATAAAACGTTTTTCGCGAACCTGCGCTCAGCTTGCGCTCCAAGCGCAGCCTGAGCACACAAGACAGAATAGAAAGGAGATTCCTGCGCTCAGCTTGCGCTCCAAGCGCAGGGGACAAAATTAAAAGGGGTTTTTCAGCTCAAGCTGAACGCAACATATGACAACAAACTTGATCAAATTTTCTGCTAAATTCCCCAATGTGCCAAATTTTCCCCACTCTTTTCTTTCTAAAGCTCTCTCAAACCAATCCAACCCAATTCCATAATCACTCAACGCATGAAATCCTCTAAGCAAACACAGTTTCACAAAATTCAAACAAAAATTGAGCCTTTAAAATTCAATTTCTCCAAAACAACCAAAGTAGTTTTTATGCAAGCTGTCATATGCAAATTTTTGCAATTATGATATGATCAAAGGCTCCAGATGAGCTGAATGATGCACACGCACCCAGAATTGACAGATTTCACAGCTATGCACAAAACACACTAAAATATACTGAAATTGAAATTAAAATGCAGAAACATTGGGTTGCCTCCCGGGAAGCGCTTGTTTAACGTCACATAATTTGACGCCTGTATCATTAAGGTTATTTCAGATAAAACTTTGTGGTGAGTTTCTGAACTTCACCACCAATCTCTTCTTCAGACAGATTTTCAGATTTCATTGCTCCACAAGGATCCTTGACTAGATATACATCTGACCATTTCGTCCTCAATCTGACTTTAGGCCCTAAAATTGATTTTCTTGGCCTAATTTTTCCTTTTCAATCTTCCTTTGTTAGTGTATGCATAGGTCTCCCTCTTATGAAGCTTGGAAGATTCATGGCAATCATTTTTCAATTTCTTCATTTATTGCAGCTGAAACTTCCTAGCTGCCAGAAAAGGTTCAACAACTGCATCAATTTTAAGGCATTCTTGATTGTCATTTGAATGTTGTGTGGCTTCAAACACATTGAAGTTGACTTCTTCATCTTGTGTTCTAGCCTTAAGCTTACCATCATCCACATCAATAACTACCTTGGCTGTCTTCATGAATGGTCTGCCAAGGATCAGTGGAACTTCAACATCTTCCTTGATGTCCATAATCACAAAGTCCACTGGAAACAAAAACTTGTCAACTTTCACCAAAAC
This sequence comes from Sesbania bispinosa, assembly GCA_026901365.1. Lineage (NCBI taxonomy): Eukaryota > Viridiplantae > Streptophyta > Magnoliopsida > Fabales > Fabaceae > Sesbania > Sesbania bispinosa. The sequence goes on from QLOH01000205.1 coordinate 1,344,529, forward strand.
ATCCTCTGCTACACCGTAAGGATATTTCATAGATCTATCAGCCAATTGCAAAGTCATTCGAGTAGGTCTCACTTCCAAATTTCCAATCCTTTTCAGCATAGATAGGGGCATGAGATTTATGTTAGCACCCAGATCAAGCAAAGCTTTATTAACTGATAAACTTCCAAAATTCACTGAAATAGTGAAACTGTCAGGATCTTTAGATTGCTAAGGCAAAGATTTCTGAATGATTGCACTACATCCTGTCTCCAGTTCCACTTTTTCTTATGAAAATCCTCTTTTCTTTGATAGAAGCTTCTTCATGAATTTTGCATACTTCGGCATTTATTCCATAGCTTCCACAAAAGGGATGTTAATCTGTAGCCTAGTGAAAATATCCAGAAAACGCGCAAACTGCCTTTCTTTATCTTTCTTTGAAGGAGTTTTAGGATATGGAAAATTTTTCAGCTGTGGCACCTCTTCCCTGACTTTCGCCTTATTTTTCTCATTCTTTCTTTTGCCACTCTTTTTCTTATTTTCTTTTTCTTTCTCACTATTTACACTTACCTCTTTATTCAATTCTCCCTCTCCCTCACACTCATTCTTTTCTTTCTCAACTTCTTTTCTCTCAATTACTTCCTCCTCAACAGCCAGATTGTCACCAATTCCCCTTCCTATCAATTTACCACTTCTGTTGGTGATAACATTACACTGTTCCTTGGGATTGGTTTGTGTAGTTGTAGAGAAGTGTCCCGACTGTTGGTTAGCTAACTGCTTAGCTAATTGCCCAACCTGAGTCTCTAAATTCCTGATAGAAGCATCATTGTTCTTCTGATTGGCAGTGGAGACTTGCATAAATTTCTCCAAGGTATCCTCCAACTTGGATGTTCGGTCTTGCATCGAAGGATATCCTTATTGTTGCTGTTGTTGGTAGGGAGGAGATTGCCTATTAGAAGGCCCTGCATCTTGCCTCCAACCATAATTCTGATTCTGATTAGGGTTATTTCTCCATCCCTGTGAAAAATTGTTAGGATAGGGATTGTTGGAGAAATTCCCTTGCCTTCCCTGATTGCCCATGTAATTGACTTGCTCCTCTTGAGAATTATCTTGATAAGAACAGTGACCATTGGGATGATCACCGCCACTGAAGTCACAAGTCATCTGTTGTTGGTGTTGACCAGGGCTAGAATGCATAACATGGAGTTGTTGAGGAAATTTAGCCATCTGCTTGGTGAGTGCCTCAATCTGTTGAGTAAGGATCTTGTTCTGAGCCAAGATTGCATCATTAGTGCTCAGATCAAGCACTACCTTCTTCTGAACAACTTGCCTCCCATATTGAGCTTGTTGGTCAGTGGATGCCAATGCATCAATAATTCTCGTGGCTTGCTCAACATCCACATCCATCATGGTTCCTCCTGCTGCAGCATCCAAGATCATCTTTGTGTCAGGCCTCAGACCATTGCAAAAGATGTTAAGCTGGGCTATGTCTTCAAACCCATGATTCAGACATCTCCTCAACAAGGATTTGAATCTCTCCCAAGCTTCACAGAATGGCTCATCTGGTCCTTGCCTGAAGGTAGAAATATCAGACTTTGCCTTGATGTATCAAGAGGGTGGGAAGAATAAGTTCAAGAATTTTTCCTCAACAACACTCCAGCTTGTCAAAATCTAGTTAGAATGATATTTTAGCCACTCTCTTGCCTTCCCTTCCAAAGAAAAAGAAAATAAACGTAAGTATACAACTTCCATATCTCCTTCGTCAAAACCCATAGTTCATATTAATTCATAGAAAGTAGAGAGATGAGTATATGGATCCTCATGATCCATTCTCGTGAACTGATGGGCGCTTATCAGGCTTAGAAAGGTTGGCTTCATCTCCAATGATCTCGTAGTAGTTGGAATTGCAATGCTCGAGAAATGTCTCGGCCCTTGATGCATGGCATAATCTCCCAATGTTCTTCTTGGGGGCGAGGGAAGGGGATCTTGTTGTTCCTCAACCATGCTTTCTGGTTCACTATGCACTAACACCTTCGGTTCTGGATTGACTTGAATTGTTGTGCTAGGATTATTTGAAGATTCTCCTTGCCTCTGTCCTTGCTTCCTTCTCTTGGTTTTACTTCTATTTCTTCGAGTTGTCTTTTCTATTTCAGGATCAAATTACAGGCCTTCTTCAGAACTGTGGCCTCGCAAAAACATAAACCACAAACAACTACCGCAAGCATTAACACAGAAGTGAATAAATATGAATGAAAGTAATTACAAAAGGATAGAAAGTTAATCACAACTTAATGAGCTAAACTAAGAATTTCAATTAAGACACCGTTCCTCAGCACCGACGCCAAAAATACTTGTTGCGATCCTAGCAAGCGTGCCAAAGTCACAGTAGTATAATGATTTTTGAGTAAGGGTTTTCGTACCCATGAGGAACATATTTCAATTAAATTCTCAGGAATCAAACTCACTAAGTATATGTACAAATGAATATGTTTGGTTCATGTTGGTTTGTTGGTGAAAATATGATTTGCATACAAGTTCTAGAAGTCGGTAAGCGTAAAGGAAATTCAGTTCGAAAATTGGGGATTGAACTTCATCTATCGCACTCTTTTGTATTCCGAAAAATCAATAACATATAGTATTCGAACTAAACAATATTGAAGCACAAGTGAGAATGAAGATTCAGAGAATGAAGATAAAAGAGTTAGATTCATCAAAAGATTAAGGAAATGTTGCCACATCAAAGATTCATAGATGGCTACGATAGTGTCTTACCATTATAGATAGTCAAATGAAAAAAAGAGCTAAGTCTTGAGGGATTGTATTTTGTCAAAACACATTATCCTTGTAAACTACATTAGAGTACTTTGGATTGTTAAATGGATTTTAGGTTTGTTCTTAACAAAACTTGAGAGATTTTGGTCATCATCATCTTGAGACTTTATATCTAACCCCCATTGGCAAAAGAGTGATGAAGATAAGGTTACAAACAACTCCTCAGGAGGTGTAATATATCAACAAATCACTAGCACGTATTACATTGCTTTGCATAATCAACTATATTTTTTTTCCATAGTCGGTCATTAGTGTCTAACGCGTTGAATTTTATTAGCTATGGATTTTGCTCCTAAGTGATGTCCACAACTTCCCTTGTACACATTAGAGGTGGCAAAACATGTTACTAGGCCCGATTCGGGCCCACTCGATGCAGACTGCAAGCTAAAACGAGTCGGGCTAAATAGCTTAATTTAATTCGGGCTAAAATATGGTTCCCAAGCCCTACAAAATGCGGGCTAGTTCGAGTATTTTATCGGGATTTACGGGCTAAGCCTTCCATTTTGTTAAAGTGGGTTGGGCTAAAAACGCCTAATATTAGTTTGGGCTCAATTTTTAAAAACCAAGCCCTATAATTTAACGGGTGGGTTCGAGATGACCTGATGGGCTTGACCCATTTTTCAATCTCTAGTACACATCAACTAGCACATAAAAGGGGTCTCTTTCGGAGTCAAGTACTTTAGCAAGGGAACCTAAAACCCTTTCTTATAAACTCGACCATTGGTAACTGAGTACCGTAAGGTCATTCGTGAAAATTTCTTTGCTTCTTTCTTATCTTCTAGCAAAGTTTTATTTTCCAAATGTATTTGGATTAAAATGTGCCATGATTATTTGGCGGATACCTTCATTACCATTTCCTGAGCCACAATTTTGGATACAAAAATAGTTTCCTTGATGTAGGCATAACAATCAAACCCAAACCCAGGGGTACCGACCCACCCCTGTCCCGACTTTGACAAGGAAAACTGCTTTGACTGGGTTTAAGGAAAACTCAACCCCAAACTTGCCCAGCCTTTAACTAGGGCGGGGTCGGATTCAAGGGTGCAAGACCCCACCTTGCTTTTGAACCCGCCTCGATATAATAATAGAATAATTTTAATTATACTATTAGTAAATAATAAAGGTAAACTTATATATTTTCCTTAAAATTTAATATAGTTCTTAAGTTTCTTTTGTTTTAGGATTCTCAATGTTTAGTTTTATATATCATTTGAATTAGAATATATTAGATATATATGACTTATTTAAAGATATGTATTTAGTTATTAAAAATAAAGAAAAAAATTAAAAAATAGACAAGGTGAGATCCCTGGGGGTTTCCCCAAACCCGACGGGGACCCACATGATGGTTTTGTGTTTCATAATTTCATATTCACTCTTCTTAAATCCAAACTCGAACCTACCCCAACTTTTGCGGGGACGGGGAAAGCAAAACTCGCCCACGCTCCGCCCCGTTGCCATGCCTCCTTGCATGACAGACAACTTGTTGTCAAATTTCCTTCTACCGGCTAGTTGGGATAAGATATCATCTCATAATTCCTTTCCCTCGAAATGTGTTGAAAAGAGTATTCTTCAAATCTTGTGCACGCTGCCTTCACTTTCGCCCAATATTGTTGAAGTGTTGGCTCCCTAATATTCCCCTTTAACATAAGACACCAAGAATATTGACAATCGTTGCACAATGTAACAACCTTAGTTCCAAAGTACTTTGCAATAAAGAGGCTAACCAAACATGATTTATACTCAATTGTTATTCACCCCTAACTTTCAATCACAATTTTGGCTACAACTCCCTTTATGTTAGAGGTGCCATCCATGTAGTCTGTTTATGTGGCCATAGAATGTCTTCCTTTTATCATTATCACTTCCAATATAAAGTTGGCCATGACTTGAACGTTAATGGTGTTGAGTCTCAATAGTTGATAATCTTAAGATCCTCCATAACTAATTTTGATGATAATGAACTAATTAAGTTAATTTATTATGGAAAATCTAACTTCTTCACTTTGAATATTTCAGATGATGGTATCAGAAATGTTCAGATGACTTGAAGTGTCTGAAGTCTCTACATCATTTGAAGTAAAGCCTTTCTGAGGAGATAAAACTTCAGACTCTGCTAAGTCAAAGTTGCTCTGTCTCACGCAAGAAGTCGTTGCTGAAGAGAGGAAGACAAAATACAACTTTCTATCAAACTTTCAAAAGTGAGGCACAAGAATGGAAACCTACTTTGCAACGCTGCAAAGATTTAGAACAGCGATGCTTCCTCGCATCCAGATGTTAGATTGTCTCTCAACGGCTTCAACGCATTAAATGTTATTTCTAAAATGATATTTTTGGAGAGATAAGATATTGAATCCTATAAATACTAGAGATCACTCAAGTATCAACAAAGAATAATGTATAATTAGTGCCTAAAATGATGCAAATTTCTCTGCACATACTCTGATATATTCTTTGTAAAAATTAACTTTCACATTTTGTATCTTTATACATTTTTTCTTTATACACACTAGAACAAGAACTTATCTGAAGTTCAAGTTCAAAATCTTTCTTCACAATTTTTAGAAGTTGTTGAACCTGAAGAGGCTTGGTTGAAAACAATATTTGTACTGTTGGTTAACCCTAAAGAGGCTTGTAGCAAAAAAATGCTTGTAATCTTTTCACGGATGAGTGGATAAATTCAATAGCAAATTAGTACTGGGACTGGACGTACCTCACAATGGTAGTGAGTGAACTAGGATAAATCATTGTGTTAAGTACTCTGAACCTTGATCTCTGTGAATTCATTTTTACACTAACCTTAAGGGGTTCAATCGGGATTGTGAAACTTAACATTTTACAAAAGCATTTAACACAAGAAAAACTCTTGTCTTAAGTTTCAGATAAGAGAGTATCACTTTAGACAACTCCCCTCAAACTTGTCTGAAAGTTTTTCTAAGCTGATTTTTATAAGTTCCATAAAAAATGAAAAGTTTCGTAAACACAATTCAACCCCCTTCTTGTGTTTACCAATTTTTCTACAAAATAGAGACACAGGGCTTGTATGATATGTTGTGCTCAAAGATTGAGTTGATTGCTTCATCTCCTGAAACCAAGTATAAATTTAAGGTCGCTTTACGATCTAGTGAAACTAAAAAGATTGATTTTTTACGAGTGACTTTTAAATCCTAAAGGCTGCTTCACATTACTTAATCCACTTGAAGGTCTTTCCTTTATTGATGAGTTGATAAAGGAGGAGAGACTGAAGGGCATTTTTTCAGGAATCAAGTCAGGGCAAAAACTCAACCCCTGAGTTATTTCACTTCTTTGATGTTTTTAAGACTCTGCACTTCTAGAACAACGTGTAATTTTATTGAGTTGGTTTCAGTTCCTCAGTTTATGAGCATGAACCCAAAAATGCTCCATCAAGATGCCAAAGGTTCATTTCATGGGGTTGAGGCACGTGTTTTGCTATTTAAGTAGGTCAAACACTATCTCCATGTTGGTCACATGGTCTCCTCTATCCAAGGTTTGGCATTGATGTCAATAATGTATACATCTATATGTTCCACAATTAGCCCATTAAAAACTTTTGACACCATTTTTTGGTAGGTGTGTGGGTCCAATATTCTTCAATCCAAGTGAGATCATCTTCTAATATTAGGTGCCTTTGTCGGTCAAGAAGGTTGTCTTTTCCTCTTCCTTAGAATACTGCGGTATTTGGTCATAACTTTAATGTGCAATCATAATATTTAGGAAAAGGTAGTAGGTATAATTGTCTACTAGCATTTCAATGTTTAGTAATGGAAAAGAATCTTTAAGGCAAACCTTTTTTAACTCAATGTAGTTAGCGCACATATACCATTTCCCTTTCAACCTCTTGTATAGGTAGATGTCGGTGAGCCAAGTCGTATACCGAGTTCCTCACATGAATCTGACTTTCAGCAACTCAACCACTTGCTCCTCTACTGCCTTTTTCCTTTTAAGGTCCATCGCCCTTTTCTTTTGAGTAACTGATTTATACTTGGGGTCAACAGAGAGTTTGTGGCATTAGAATGCTAGGTAAATTCCCAGGCATGTCTACAACCATCCAAGAAAACAAGTCTCTGTTCTTCAAAAGTAGTTATGGTAGATTGGTCTTCAGTCTAGGATCAATATATGTCCTAATTTTTATGGTCTGATCTGGAATGTTCCCAATCTGAAACGGTTATGAGTTTGCTCCAAGTTTTGGCCTTTTTGGTTTCTCTGATTCTCCACCAATGTCTGCTTTGGGATCTAGGTCAGTCATCATGATTGCATGGCTATCTGAGGTGAGTCATTCCATCCTCGGTAGGCTTATCACATGGATGAATTATATGGTATTTTAATTGGATTGTAATGGATAGATTAAAAGCAATCCATTAATCCATTTATAACCCATTAAAAATATATTGAAAAATCCAATCCATCCATGATCAATGTAATAAAACTCGTACCATCCATCCATAAAAAGATTTTTTGTGAATGGATATCCATCCAAAAACAGGTTTTTGTGGATAAATATTCAATCTATCCACAAAATTAATATTTTTATATATTTTTTCTTTTAAAATATGGTGAGTACTCTGGTACCCAAGCTAGTGGTACCCATTTGGTACCTTGGATACGTGGAAGCTGTAAATTTGGACACCTATTGAGCACATTTCACGTCAGTATTAAGCTAGATGAAGTTCAGTTATTTCATTTTAAGTTTAATAATTATATGTATTGCTTATAAACCCTATATTTTAAATATTTTAATTTTAATTTTGAAAAAAATAATAATGTAAGCTCGTTATTCCATCATAAACCATCCCACATCACTGTCTTCATCGTCAATCATGGATGCCTGCTTCCCGACGCGGTCTATACCTTTTCCCATATCACGACACCTTCACCTGCAAATATCCCCTCACCGCTCCACCGCATCGTGTTCCTTCACAGCTACTAAATAACCACCCACCAACAACCGGTGTTACCAAGCCTCTGTCGCAACCCCTCACCACATACGCAATTTCCTTCTCCATCTGCTTCTCTCCTTTAGCCTTTTATTCCCTTTCAATTTTGCTCTTTGAAATATCGTTGAGATGTATGTAATTATGGGCGGATTTTAAGGTGCAATTGGGAGTTAAATTGTGTACCATGCCTTAATTGGTTTTGAGACCATATTCCTAAGCTCAGGGGTCAAAACATGGTTTGAAGAAATTTGATGGAATTTCATGTTTTTACAATTAGGGCCCTTAAAAAGTAATAATTCAATAATTTGAAAATGTATTTTCTCTCCGTATTTTGCCCCTATTATAGAAAAATAGAAAAAACTGAAGCTGAGTTCCATTCTCTCCTCTCGTCTTCCTCGCGTTTGTCTTCCTCTTGATCCAATCTTGTTCTTCTCCGTCGGTCACGGTGAAGCGCTTGCCTTGGTCAGGAGTCACGCCTATGATTTGTCATTGCGAATGTCGCACACGACCTGTGGTTGAGAAGTCACGTCGTGCTATGCCTCCTTGCGGAAGTCGGTGACGATCAAGGCTTGACGGGCTCAAAGCCTGTGCCCTGCTCTGCCTCCAAAGCAACCAAATCACAATAAGTCAACACTTTCTTTTGCTCTCCTAGTCAGGTAATTTTCTGGGTTCTATGTCTTTGCTGTTTGGAAATTGTTTCCCTCGGTATATTGGAAATTGTAGTTTCAAACGTTGGGGTTCGAAAATAACAAAGAGGACTTTTTTTTATTTAGGGTTTACTATTATGAAATGGCTAAAAAAGTATGGGAAAGATGTTGTGAATCTATTGCAAACTTTAGTCTAAAAATGAAATAGGTTTAGTATTACGAAATGGGTAAAACTTTTGTCTATACGAAATGGGTTTAGTATAGGTTTTGCTTGGGTGCCTTTTTCTAGCATCTTTCCCATTTTCAAATTTTAGAACCCTAAATAAAAAAAATCCTCTTTGTTATTTTCGAACCCCAACTTTTGAAACTACAATTTCCAATATACTGAGGGAAACAATTTCCAAATAGCAAAGACATAGAACCCAGAAAATTACTTGACTAGGAGAGCAAAAAAAAGTGTTGACTTGTTGTGATTTGGTTGCTCTGGAGACAGAGACAGGGCACAGGCTTTGAGCCCATCAAGCCTTGACCGTCACCGACTTCCGCAAGGAGGCATAGCACGACGTGACTCCTTAACCACTGGCCGTGTGTGACATTCGCAACGGCAGATCACAGGTGTGACTCCTTACCAGGGCAAGCGCTTCACCGTCACCGACGGAGAAGAACAAGATTGGATCAAGATGAAGACGAACGCGAGGAAGACGAGAGGAGAGAATGGAACTCCGCTTCAGCTTTTTCTATTTTTCTATAACAAGAGCAAAATACGGAGAGAAAATACATTTTCAAATTATTGAATTATTACTTTTTACAGGGCCCTAATTGCAAAAACATGAAATTCCATCAAATTTCTTCAAACCACGTCTTGACCCCCGAGCTTAGGAATATGGTCTAAAAAACCAATTAAGGCACGGTGCACAACTTAACCCCCAATTGCACCCTAAAAGGCGCTTGTACTTATGAGCAAATACAGGGTGAAGAGAAGCAACTATGATCCCTTTCCTTTTTATTTTATTTTTTATTTCACTTTAATATGTTTTTAAATTCTTATTTATTTTGTGTAGTGAATTTATAATGTGGTGATATTCGACAGTGGCTAGAGGTTCCGCAACTGCAGTCGCAAACTTGATGGTGGCAAGCACGATGACTCCAACAAGTCTTGAGGTGCGTACCAGCGTGCGAAGATAGTGGGTGGCTATGTAGTGTGACTGGGGTGGTAAAATGATGTTGGAAGTGGTGGGGATGTCTTAGCTTATGGTGTAGTGGATAGGAAGAATTTTTTTGGCTGTGTGAGTGAGAATTTGATTATTTCCTTGTGTTGTATCAATGGTGAATGAGGCAGTGAGAAAGTTGAAGAGAGTGTAGATCGAAGGTTGTGGAGATGGAAGGAATTGTTGTGTTGTTCACTTCCTCTAGTTTGGAGTATATTGTGAGGTTGAATTTTATGGAGGTTGAGTTGAGATAAGGAAGAGGTTATTGGTTCAAAATAATCCTGAGGGGATGAGGTTTAGTTAGGAATGGGAATAAATCTAGAAAAGGGGATTAAATTTTGTACATTTATAAAACTTAGAAGGGTGATTATTTTTTCTCCCTAAAAAAATTTTTATTCTCCATCTCACAGAGTTCATAGTTCAAACAAAGGAGATTCAAAGTTAGGGACGATGGTGACTGTAATAGAGCTTATGATTTGGAGGATGAATAAATCGATAGAGTTGTATCTCACAGGCGGCCAAAGTTGTTTCTGTGCTTTTTCATATACACCATTCATTCTTCTCCGTCTATATCTCATTCTTTTTTTTTTTTTGAAAAAAATACAAGAAGACCTGTTCACAATAAACCCACCGAGTCTCCGAGCTTTTTACTAATCCGGTCGAATTAAACCGGTTTCCAACGGGTTAACTACAGTTCTGATCCAATTAGTTGCTCGAACCGGTTATATGACCGATTTCCGGTTCGACCGGTCCGAGCCGAGTTTTATAACACTGGTACTACTTGAGTATACACATATGCAACTTTTCTTTATTGAAATTAAATCTTTCTTCTATAAGAGGTTTTGTGAAAATTTCAGGTACTTACATTTTAGTTTCAATAAATTTTAACCCAATATCATTCTTTAGAACATGATCCCTTATAAATGTTGAGTCTCAAAATGTTATGTTTTAAGAACTCACAAATCCTAAGTTTTAATAGACAACAAATTTGATTTAAAAAGGGATTATTTGTTTTAAAAGGACTATTATAAGAACAATATCACTTGAAGGTACTTTGCTTAATTGTTTTAGCTAGCATTATAAAAAGGAAACCTCAAATGTATCAACTCTCCGAAGTTGTACCTACTAATGTGAGGAACCTTTTGAAAAGCTAAGTTCTACTGAAGTCATTTCTACCTTCCGAAGTGTTACAAGAATCTTTTTGAAAGAAGAACTGCTGAAGACCTACAACATAGCATTTGACAAAAGTCTGAAAGTTGTCTGCTCAAGACTTCAATGCATCAACAACGTCTGAAGCAAGTTTGATTCAATTAAGGAATGCTTTCAGAAATCCTTTAAGCTGTCAAAGTCATCTTACCTTAAAAGGAACCTGTCGAATGTGTCAGAGCAGTGTCACAGACTGCAACACCTGCAAGTCTCAAAAGTCAGAAGCTTTAAGGAGATTGTTTCACAATGTTTTAAACAACATTTAATGCTATCTCTCAACGGTGAATGAGTTCTCCTCAATGGTTTTATTTCAAGACTCTATATACAACTTCATGAGTGTCTTATACAAGAGAGAGACGTCGGCCAAGTTCAAGAAGAAAATATATTCAAGCCAATACTCTGTTGCTATTCTCTGATAGTATTTTGTACATAGAAACCTTCATATCCTGAGCTCTATCTCAGTTATCTTTGTACACATCCAAGTGTGTTTAAGTTAGGAGCTAGCTTAGTTCATTTACTTAAACCACAAACATCACTTGTAAACACCTTTCAGTGTCTGAGAGCCTAAAGAGGTTTGGAGAAACAAATAATACTTGTGTTTGATCCTGGAGAGGCTAGGTGTGCAAATAATACTTGTGTTTGAGCCTGGAGAGGCTAGGTGAGTAAAGAATACTTGTTGTAATCTCTTGATATTAGTGGAATCCCTTTGCTTGTTGGCATTGGGACTGGACGTAGCTCACAGTGGAAGTGGGTGAACAAGTATAATTTATTGGCTATGTTTTCTCTACCCTTATCTCTTTATTTTCAGTTTATAACTAACCAAGGAGGATTCTGAAAAGTGATATTATAATTTGCGCAGCAAAATAACTTTGATTTTCATGTAAAACTATTTCAAACTCATTTTACTGAACCTGCTAAATCACATCAGCAAGTTGCTGAAAGCTCCAGTTTCGGAAGGTTTCTTAAATCATTTGAAAATCACTTTGCTTGTGAAAGGTTTTCTTAAAATCTGTAAAGAATTATAAAACACTATTCAAGCCCCGCCTTTCTAGTGTTTCCGGTGGTTCTAACAGTTGGTATCAGAGCTCAACCTCAGGTTGGGCATTTAACAAGTGCTGAGGGAAGAAGATCCAGATGGAAACCTCAACAAGCTACAATGCCTACATCTCTGAAGGAGCATCTGTAACCAAACCTCCAATCTTCAATAGAAAATATTATTCTTTCTGGAAAGAACATATGAAGCTATTCATGGAAAGCTATAATCTAGATCTCTAGGATATAGTTGCTGATGGTAATTATGTTCCCATGGAAAATGGTATACCTATTTCCAAAGCTGAGTGGTACCATGAGCAAAAGATTAAAGTTCAACTCAATGCTCAGGCCAAACTCTACTTAATTTGTTCTCTGAACAGAGTTGAGTATGATATGGTAAAGGGATTCTACTCTGCCAAGGAAATGTGGGATGGGATAGCCTCATATGCTCTTAAAGGAGACGAAGATTACAAGTCAATAGAAGATCTCACCTCTAAAAGTGAAGATGACTCATCAGAAGAATCAACTCTGTGCCTTATGGCAAATCAAATCATCACTGAAGATTCTGATTCTAACGTAACATCCTTAACTTTTCTTGATGAATATGATAATTTAGTTGATAGCACCAAGGAACTCTTCAGAAAGTATAAGAAACTTTCAAATGCATATGTTTGTGTATGCAATAAAAATAAGGATTTTGAAAAAGAAAATCTTATACTGAAAGAAGAGCTTCAAGTTCAAGAAAATGGTAATTTCAAAAATCTACATGAAGAGAAACAGAAACTTCAAGGACAGATTTTGGAACTTACCAAAGACCTAGCCAACTTTACTGAAGGAACAAATAACTTAACAAATTATTGACGACTCAGAAAAGGTTGAATGATAAAAGAGGCTTAGGTTTCTCTGAAAAACTATCACCTAAATCATCAAGTTCTAATCAGCCTAAAAAGGATAAGAAAAAGGTTGATGGGTGTCCTCATTGTGATAAACACAGATTATTTAAATCTGAATGCAAATAGAATGAGGAATTTTTACCTGTAACTGACCCTGGTGGACCCAAGAAAATATAGGTACCAAAATCTCTCATTATTTCTCTTGCAGATGTTTTAAACAAAGCAAAGAAAACTCCCAAAATTACTGCAGAAGAATAGATGAGAGCAACTCAAAGTCACTGTTGAAGAAACAAAGTCACTGTTGGAAACAATGTTGAATCTCAGCAAATACATGCTGTCAACTCAAATCCATAAGTACCCTTGCTGGTAACTTTGTTTAATATTACAGCTTTAATACTTGTGACTATCTGAAATCATTTGAAAATGTGTGAAAATTTATATGCACATAACTTTCTGAAATGCATGAACTCTCTGATGTGTGTGTATACTTCCTGAAATTTATGAACTTGCTGAAACACATACCTTCTGAAATTGGCACTTAATGACGTGGCACTCTGAGACTGTTTGTCTTTCACCTACTCTCTGAAGCTGCATGATTGCACGTCTCCCTATGTCTGCGCATCCAGTAATTTCCATCATTAATGCTACTCTGAAGGTTTTTTATAGGCGTTGAGAGAAGATTGTACGGTTACCCTCTCTCTTGCTTTCTACTGTTGTCTTGTGCCCTCTTGCTATATTTGTGCTCTCAAAACATCTCAAAATTCTAAGTTTTCAGAAACCCTACTCACTCCTTCTAATCAGAAATGGCCACCAAGAAAAATGTGAGTGCTGCTTCCAAAGTTGGTGGGAAGATTGTCCCATCCAGATGTGTGAACTTCAAGAGCTTAGCTGAGAATGGATTCGACCTCACCGATCATTTCAAGTGTGCTGGCTGGCTTCCCTTCTTTAATTCCATTGACTGTGGATGGCATGAAGAAAGTGTCCTTGAATACTGGAAGAATCTCAGGGTGGTGGAACATGAGAACAAAACTTGGCTAGGAAGCACGGTGATGGGAATAGATTTCACTGTGAAAACTTCCACTATTGCTGAAGCTACAGGAGTCAAGGCTGAAGGTGCTTCATTCTGCCCAGACTGGGAAATCCATTATGGAGGGGTAGCTAAATACAACAAAATGATGTTTGGTGTTGAGTACCCTGCGAACCCTAAGGGAACTGGGTTGTTACCAATATCCAGAGTGTTGTTGGCTATTCCTGGATGCTGTATAATTCCCAAGGGTGGTGGAAAAGACCACATTTCTGAACTTGAAAGGTTCTATCTGATTCAGTTTATGATGAAAAAGAAAATAAACCTTCCATGGATCATCCTCTACAGCATGTCAAAGAGGTATAAAGACTCTGCAACAAATCTTCCTCACAACACTCTCATTATGAAGATTTTGAAGCATCATTGCATACCTGTAGAAGATAAGTATTACCACAGGCCTCCAAGTTACTTCAATGTTACAACCCTAAAGCAAATGGGTCTCTTGAAGAAACCTGCTGAAAGTAATATTGAGCCAAGGCAAAAGGCTCAAGTTGCTGCTTTCCAGAAGGGCATGCTACAGATTCTGGAAGAGGAGCTACAAGGATATGTTCATAAGGATGAGTTCAAACCTGCTGAGGTTACCCCTGAAAAGAAGGTGGTAAAGAAACCCAAAACTAAGGTTTCTCAGAAGATTCTCACTCCTGCTGATCTGGAAAGGGTAAGAGAAGTAGAGGCATCCTATCAGAAGGCTACTTCATCTGAGAAAGTAGTTGAAGCATTCATTCAACAGGAACCTGAACTTGTTCAGAAGGTTCATAATGAACCCTCTGAAATTGTGGGTCAGGCAACTGGAATGCTTGCCAAAGCTGCGAAGCCTACCTTAACTCCTGAGGGACAACCTCAGATGAATGAAGCTGAGGGTGGAAGTTCTTCAGAACCATTGATCATCAAGCCTTTATCTTCATTGCATCCAGATCTAAAAATCCATAAAGGTGGCTGAGACTATTGCTTCCATTGATGAAGAAGAGGATAGAAAAAGAAGAAAATAAGAAGAAAATGATAGAGCACATGCTGAAGCTGCTCAGAAAGCTATGCTGGAAGATGAAGAGTATGAAAAAGCTGTTGGAAATAAAAGGAAAAGACCTTCCAAGCCTGCTAGGTCAAAGCACAGGAGATTGTTATCACTTGTCAGAAAAGAGACTCAAACTTCTGGTCCTGCTCCCATGATCACCAGGAGCAAGTACATCCCAAAAGATGATTCAAGCCTCTTTCAAGAAGCTTTGAAGAAAGTTGAGTCTCAGGAGGTGCTGAACCTTAAAGGAGAAAGGATTGTTAAGAGGAAAGTAAAACCTCCTACATCCTTTGTTGCTTATGATTTCACTAAGACCAAACTGCACTTGAAAATGCTTCAAGAAGCTGCATTGAAGCCTATTCCAGAAGTTCAACCCTATAAGAAAACCAAGGTGGCCTTTGACAACCTTGATGCAGAAGATTTGGAAGACCTGGAAGATCTTGCTATTGTTCCCATTAAAATGGTAAAAACTACTACCATCCTTAAAGAAATAAACCAACCTACTGCTGATGATAAGGTTGAAGAGGTTACACCAATTGGTGAACCTGTTGAGAAGACTGCTGTTGAAAAGGTTGCACTTGCAGATAACAACATAGGTGAACCTACTGAAACTATTGTTGATGGAGCTTCAATTGCTGTCAAGGTTGCTGCACCTGCTGAAAGAAGAAAGGATGCAGAACCTATTGCTGATGAAGTATTGAAGGAAGATGTAGTCATAATTAAACCCATCTCTGTTGTCCCTTGAGGACTGAGCCTGCTGAAGTTGATGATCCACCTTCTCCAAGTCCCCATCCTCCATTACCTCTTAATGTAGATATTTCTGATAAAGAGGTGCCTAGTAACTATTTTTGGCTTACACTTTATCCAGTTCTATTAACTAGGAATCCAGAGGAAGCTATGTTGACAAAAGAGATGGAAAGTTTGTTTGGGAGGGAAACCTTACTCTAAAGGAATTATTGTGGAAACCCAAGTCAAGGGACTACACCAGGAAGCCTACTTATGACAGAATTGAACCCATTCTGTGCTTTGAAGATATTCTGAATGCTGCTGAGTTCCTTCATCGATTCGACCAAAATGCTCAAGCCAAGAGAAACAGACTACCCCAGTGTGCTAACTTATAAGAGGAGTTGTTGTATTTCAAAGACCACTTGCCTATGAAACCACCTATGCAAGTTGGTTTACATGTGGATACTGTTGAAGATGCTAGAGAGAGGAGAATGGGCAAAGTTTCAGGGGGAGGGTCTGATCAGATTGAAAATATTAGATAAGGCATGGAACCCCTCAGGCATTTTTGGAAGAAGATTGATGTGGAATCAACTGAAGCTGCAATCATACCTGCTGATGACTGGATTCTAATCAGGCATCTAAACATGGAAGCTGAGGTGTATTCGAAGTATGTTGCTGAAAAGGCTGGCTACAGAGGATTCAAGCCTCCAATACACCTCACCATGAAACCTTCAACAAAAATTTTCTGGAAACCAGATAGGATTGTGCCAAGGCTACCACTTGCTGAAGGCCTTGAGGATAAGGGGAAGCAACCAAAGCTCTATACTGCTTATTTGGAACATCCTGAACCTCTTACCAAAGAAGAATGGGAGAGACTACTTGAAGATCTTGAAGCTTATGGGGGTTTTGACCATACTTATAAAGACAGGATTTGGGATTCTTATTGGATTGAAAGAGAAAAGGAAGGTTCTTGCTCTGGTACAAAATATGATTTCGTTGAATGCATGACCAAGAGCTCCCTTTCTACCCAGGAATTCAAGACTTGGTTCCCTGGAAACTTTCCTAGCTGTGATCATTTGCTGAAGGAATACTGTGATAAGGATTGGGCTGCTGTGTTGTACACTCCTACTGTTTATACTTAGCTGGTGGCTAATCCTGCTGATTATGGATTTCCTGTTGGATTTGTGGAAATCACTTTTCATTGGAAGCACGTATATATCATCTACAAGGAAGCTGATCTAGCTGAGGTGCTTGCCATGAGAGAACAAGACATTAGAAGGTTGAGAAGGAGAAACAATAGACTGCAAAGCATGATGAGGCATTTGAATGTTGTTCCTCTTCGATCTCAGAGTGTAGATTCCAAGCCAAAGTTAAAGAGGACCAACAGTTTTTAATTTGCCAAATTCAGAAAGTCTATGTGTTTACAAGCTTCTGCTATGTTTTGAACCTTCTGATTGTTTTATATATGATATTATTTTCTCTCTTTACATAAATTGTTTGAATCTGTTCTATAATCATGATTTATCTACGTACATTTATTGCTCTTATCTCGTATTAAAAATATTTAATGTGTTGCAGCAATTGAACATTCTTGATAGGAACTGATATGTTACCTGCCTTGTATTTATTAAATGCATTTATTACTTCTGTTCCTTTCTAACAACCCTTTTGAATAATGACAAAAGGGGGAGTATTAAAAAGAAATATATTATAAAATGAAGGAAGTATCTGATATCTGAAGAAAATGTTTCCGGAAGAAATATTTGTTTCAAGGGGAGCAAAGTTTCAAGTATCTGAATCAGGGGGAGTATATTCTGATATTTACTCTTTTAAATTCCCTACAGATATTTGTTGAGTTTCCTTTTAGACAAATTTGTCATCATTAAAAAGGGGGACAATGTTGAGTCTCAAAATGTTATGTTTTAAGAACTCACAAATCCTAAGTTTTAATAGACAACAAATTTGATTTAAAAAGGGATTATTTGTTTTAAAAGGATTATTATAAGAACAGTATCACTTGAAGGTATTTTGCTTAATTGTTTCAGCCAACATTATAAAAAGGAAACCTCAAATGTATCAACTCTCCGAAGAACTGCTGAAGACCTACAACATAGCATTTGACTAAAGTTTGAAAGCTTCCTGCTCAAGACTTCAATGCATCAACAACGTCTGAAGCAAGTTTGATTCAATTAAGGAATGTTTTCAGAAATCCTTTAAGCTATCAAAGTCATCTAACCTTAAAAGGAACCTGTCGAACATGTCAGAGCAGTGTCACAGACTGCAACACCTGCAAGTCTCAAAAGTCAGAAGCTTTAAGGACATTATTTCACAACGTTTTAAACCGCATTTAATGCTATCTCTCAACGGTGAATGAGCTCTCCTCAACGGTTTTGTTTCAAGACTCTATATATAACTTCATGAATGTCTTATACAAGGGAGAGACGTCGACCAAGTTCAATAAGAAAATATATTCAAGCCAATACTCTGTTGCTATTCTCTGATAGAATTTTGTACATAGAAACCTTCATATCCTGAGCTCTGTCTCAGTTATCTTTGTACACATCCAAGTGTGTTTAAGTTAGGAGCTAGCTTAGTTCATTTACTTAAACCACAAACATCACCTGTAAACACCTTTGAGTGTTTGAGAGCCTGAAAAGGCTTAGAGAAACAAATAATACTTGTGTTTGAGCCTGGAGAGGCTAGGTATGAAAATAATACTTGTGTTTGAGCCTGGAGAGGGTAGGTGAGCAGAGAATACTCGTTGTAATCTCTTGATATTAGTGGAATTCCTTTGCTTGTTGGCATTGGGACTGGACGTAGCTCACAGTGGAAGTGGGTGAACCAGTATAATTGCTTGGCTAAGTTTTCTCAACCCTTATCTCTTTATTTTAAGTTTATAACTAACCAAGGAGGGTTCTGAAAAGTTATATTATAATTTGCGCAGCAAAATAACTTTGATTTTCATGTAAAACAATTTCAAACTCATTTTACTGAACCTGCTGAATCACATCAGCAAGTTGCTGAAAGCTCCAGTTTCCGAAGGTTGCTTAAATCATTTGAAAATCACTTTGCTTGTGAAAGGTTTTCTTAACATCTGTAAAGAATTATAAAACACTATTCAACCCCCCTTCTAGTGTTTCTCGTGGTTCTAACATTAGAGTGATGTTTAATATCGACGTGTTTTGATTTAGAGTGTTGAGTCGGTTAAACTTAGATCTTAGCTTTTGATTGGGGTATGGTGTTTATTTTTCTTTACATGATTAGAATCAAAACCCATTGATTTGTATAAACCCATGCATCTCTGGGTTGTTATGGGTACCTCTCCTATTCCCATATTGAAGTTATTCTTTTGTTGTGAAAAAAAATCTTTGGAGATGTACATTCACTATTTTCTGCTTTGTAAAGTATGTAATATATAGCAAAATGATTATTTGGAGATATAAAGAGTACAATGTGAAAGAATGAGAATTGATATAAATCTACTCTTGAAATACAAATGCAATCCCATACAACAATGATATATACATAGCCATTTATTTATTTATTTTATACACTCATCGAACACCTTTTTATTAATCTAGTATCACATCACTTATAACATACATGATTTATCATTTCTCTCTTGGTTTTATTTGTTACATCAATCTTTATCCAATCACATATGCGGAGGGGATGTTATCTCTGCATCTTTTTGCTTTGTCTAGTCACAACAACAACTTCTATATCAAGCCATCAATTTCTTCACCCCATTTGTCTTCCCCTGTTTTTCTTTATTTCTGCAAACCTCCAACAAAAAAAGAGTTTGATTAATCTCCTCCTCGCATGGCTACAATCTTATCGGTTAATTCTTATCCAATGGCTTTATTTTGACCTTCTCATCTCTCACTATAAACACTCCTTTCACTTGCTATGTCCCTTATATGTATGTATGTATGTATGTATAGAAAGAGAGAGTATGTATATATAGAAAGAGAGAGGGGGGTTCAACTTACATTGGTGTAAGTTACACCATATGTTACACTATTGAATAACTTTTTTTGCAGATAATTATTTTTCAAAATCCACCATTGGATAGAAAGTTTTGATTATATATCATATCTATAAAATTATATATTGATCCAAAATCATTTAATACACCATCAAGATATGCAAAGTTTAATGTCATAAATACTTTTAAAATACATGAGAATAAGAATGATTTGATTATCCAGTTGTTAGTGTTAAAATTTTGTGAAAATTGACACAAATAATCAAGATGGTGAATAGTTATAATTTAACGGTTGGATCAATAAAATTCACATTCAATCTATAATTATTAATAGTGTAATACTTGGTGTAACCATGGTTTCAAATTGTGGACCGCATCACCTGATGCGACTGCAATGTTGCACTAGTGGCAGTGTCCGCAACCGCAACAAACCGCAATTGTGTTGTGATTGAAAGTCACAATAAAATCCGCAACATAACACCGCAACGGCCGCAAAAGGCCTTAAATTATAATAAAAAACTATTTTTTTAATTTTGTTTCTTTATTTATTTAGTAGATTGAAAGGTGATTTTGAAGGGTTAAAGGAATTTAAGGAGTAGACTGATAGAAAGAAAAACAAATTTGGGAGAGGGAATAAGAGATGTAGGATTATAAATAATGTTCATGATATGTCACATTTGGTGTAAGAATAAAATAATTTCACACCGCAACGACTGCATTGCACATCATGACAGCCACAACCGCAACCGGGACCGCAACCGCAATTTAAAACCATGGGTGTAACTTACACTAGTATAAGTACATCTTCTATAGCAAAATAATCATTTGGAGACACAAAAGAGTGGAATGTAAAAAAATGAGAATTGATATAAGGCTACTCTTGAAATACAAATGCAATCCCATACAATAATGATATATATACATAGACAATAATTTATTTTATGCGCTTATTTAACACCTCTCTCTTTATATCTCTGAATATAGAAATTGAAGTTGTACAACAATTGTGTATAACAATGTCATACAACCAAGAGAGAGGTAGAGATAGAAGTGAGAGAAATGTGTGATGAGATGAGTGATATGATGGAGAGAGATAAAGATAAAAAGTGTGTTGTATGAGTCGTATAAATTTTTTGTATGGATAAATAATCTCCTCTGAATATCGCATCACCTATTACATATATGATGTATCACTTCTATGTCTCCATTTTCTTTTGTCTATTTGGTGTCCATCAATCTTTATCCAATCACATATGCAGAGGAGATGTTATCTCTGCATCTCTATGCTTTGTCTTGTCACAACAAAATCTTCTATATCGGGCCATCAATTTCTTCACCATCCATCAATTTGTAGGGTGCTAATACCTTCCCTATACGTAATCGACTCCCGAATCCAACTCTGATTTCGCAGACCATGTTTCTTTTTAAAGGGTTTTTCTGAAATTTTCCCTTAAAATAAATTTTGGTGGAGACTCCATTGAAAACCTTAATTTATCCAAATCGGCTCGCCGTCCCGTCGTGACCCCAGTTGCGACAGCTTCTATAAACTAACCCCCCACAAAAAAAAAAGATTTTGATTAATCCTCTCCTCGCATGACTTATGTTCTTCTTCTGGCTGTCCTAAAAAAAATCATTCTGCCTAGCAAAAAGAGCACAGACAAACAAAAAAAATTGATCCATTGATGAAGTCTGATGAAGTCATTCTTGATCTTGAAGAATTGTATTGTCTTCTAATAGATAGTGAACCACTAAATTTTGAGGAAGCTGTGAAAGATAAAAGGTGGAGACATGCCATGGAAAAGGAGATCAAGTCAATCGAGAAGAACAACACTTGGGAATTAACAACTCTTCCCATGGGTCATGAAGCAATTGGAGAAAAATAGGAGTATAAGTCTAAGAAGAATGCTAATGGAGAGGTGGAAAGATACAAAACACGACTTGTTGTAAAAGGCTACAAGAAAAAACATGGAGTTAACTATGAAGAAGTTTATGCATCGGCCCATTGCCCGCATGGATACGATCCATTTGCTAATTTCTTTGGCGGCTAAAATTAAGTGGAAGATTTATCAACTTGTTGTAAAGTCTGCATTCTTAAATGGCTATCTAGAAGAAGAGGTTTACATTGAGAAACCTTTGGGCTTTGTGGTTAAAGGACATGAAGATAAGGTTCTAAAATTGAAGAGAACTTTGTATGGGTTAAAGCAAGGACTAAGGGAATGGAATAGTCGCATCGACAAATACTTCCAAGATAATAGGTTTGCTCGATGCCTTAACGAGTATGCTCGTTATGCTAAAACTCATGATAATGTAGATATTTTGATTGTTTGACTCTATGTCGATGATCTTATATTCACTGGAAACAATCCAAGTTTGTTTGAGGAATTCAAGAAAGCAATGTCATATGAGTTTGAGGTGATGATAAACACGGGGCTCGCGTCATATTATTTGGGCTTAGAGGTAAAATAATTGGAGGAAGGTGTCTTCATTTCTCAAAAAAGCAATGCAAAAGAAGTTTTGAAGTAATTTAAAAATGTTTGATTGTAATCCAGTGAACACACCCATGGAGAGGGATAAAATTGTCAAAGTTTGAAGATGGTGAAAAATAGGATCCTACTCTATTCAAAAGTCTCGTGGGAAGTTTGAGATACTTAACATGGGCAAGGCTTGATATCCTATGTACAGTTGGAGTAGTGAATCAATTCAAGGAGACTCTCACTTCTCTCATATAAAAGTTGCTAAGAGGATACTCTGTTATCTAAAAGGTACACTTGATTATGGGCTATTTTATTCTTCTTCTAATAATGATCTCAAACTCATTAGATTTTGTGATAGTGATTTTGCGGGAGATCTCGATGATAGAAAGAGCAACACTTGCTTTATATTTTTCATGCATGGTTGTGCTTTTTCATGGAGTTCAAAGAAACAACCCATTGTCAAACTTTCAACACGTGAGTCAGAATGTATGGAGACAACTTCTTGTACTTGTCATTCCATTTGGCTAAGATTATTGAAAGAACTTCATTTGCCTAAGAGGAAGCTATAAAAGTTTTGCACAGATAATAAGTCTGCACAAGCACTAGCAAAGAATCTGATGTTTAATGATCCAAGCAAGCATATAGACACGAGGTACCATTTCATAAGAGAATGCATTTCTAGAAAGGAAGTGGAGCTTAACTATGTCAAGACACAAGATCTAATTACATATATCTTCACGAAACCACTAAAATTTGAAAAGTTTCAAAGGTTGAGAACAGAGCTCGGTGTGAAGAAGAAAATTTCAAATTAAGGGGGGAGAAATGTTATATATAATTTGAAACAGAAACAACTAGAATCACTCTTGAATTTTCTAAGTAAAATCTAGAAAGCCTTTAATTAAAGAAAATTGTAGAAAAATCTATAGTGGGTTTTTAATTTGGGAAATTCCTAAAAGAGAGTCTAGATTTCGTCATTATACCTATAAATACCGCATTGTACATGACATTTGTAAGCAAGCAGAAATTGAGTTTTTTCTTATAAATCTCATCTCTTCCCTCTCATGCAAAGTATATAAAATATGTATAGCAAAATGATTATTTGGAGACATAAAAAAGAAAAAAAAACTAAGGAAGTGAGGTACAGAGGAGAATCGGAGAGAGAGATGCGAGAAGCGGGGAAAGAAAAAAAAGAAAAGAGAGGAAGAGGGAAAAAAAAACTCCAACTGGAGCAGGTAACGCGCAACCTGCGCATGACGGTGGGAGTGGCTGGAGGCAGTGCAGCGAAGGGAGAGGACCGCGCGGTGGGGCTATGAGGGAGATGGCTGCTTTTTGAGCTGTTCTTAAAAATTTTGAAATATACTCATAAAATATTTATATGGTAGTGATCATACATTATAGAGCATATAGAGAACACACTCAAACATAATCATATTTCAGCCAAAGTAAAAATCATGAAAAAGGGAAAGAAGAAGAATAAAAATAAGAATAAGTTTACCTTTTTCTTCACAATTTCCTTCACCCTACCTTTCGATTTGAGCTCTTGATGCAATTTCCCTATCAACACCTAAGTTGAATCCATATTTCTCCCCCTCGAGTCATTTGACTCATTTTCTTTTTAAATCTATTCCACTCCCCTGTGTTGTGTAACCGCCCCCTTCTGATTCATTTCTCTTACCTTTTATACTGACTCAAAGAACCACTTCCCCCTTTTTCTCCTAAGCCATAGCAATCACCTCCACTATCCAATATTTTCTCTAACCTCCCACTCATTGTTATCTACTTCTTTTTTCTTTTTCTTTTTTAATTTTCGAATATTTTTATAATTATTTTCTGATTTTATATTTTTCGTATTTTCAGATTTATTTATTTACTTATCTTTTTTGGATTTTAAAATTTCAGCATATAAGTTTTTAACTTTATTTTTTCTCCTTTTTTTTTAATTTTTACATTAAAATTATTTTTTCAGATTTATTATTTTTTTGAATTCTTTTATTTTTTATTTTGAGATTATTTACAAGTTAAATTAAACAAAAATTGAAATTAAAATAATATTAGCCCGGATAAAATTGGGTATTCACAGTTGCTCCTCTTTACATATTTCTTAATAAATAATGTAATAAACATTAATGTTTTTTAGATTATGGTAATAAGAAATAGGTAAAGAAGTGAATCAATTTTATCTGAGGCCTAACATAAGGCGCAAGGACCTTAACCAAGAAAAATCAACACCGTTGACTCAAATATCCAAAGCGATGATGAAAGGACAAGATTCCAAACAGACGTTGAATTCATGATCGAAAATGTAACTGTGTGCCAGGCCAATACCGGGCTTCAGGAGTAACAGAGTGCCGGGTCGATACCGGACTTTGAGACAGAAAAGTAAAAAGGGTGACAGGCCGATACTGGGCTTTGAGAGTAACAGAGTGTCGGGCCGATACAGGGCTTTGAGATTGAAAAGTAAAAAGGGTGCCAGGACGATACTGGGCTTTGAGAGTAACTAAGTGCCAGGTCGATACCGGGCTTTGAGACTGAAAAGTAAAAAGGGTGTCAGGCCGATACTGGGCTTTGAGAGTAACTGTGTGTCGGGCCGATACTGGGCTTTGACTGAAAGTAAATGTGCCAGGCAGGTACTGGCCTTTTGACAAAAAGTAAAGGTGCTAGGAAGGTACTGGGCTTTGACTGAAAGTAAAGGTGTCAAGCAGGTACTGGGCTTTGACTGAAAGTAAAGGTGTCAGGCAGGTACTGGGCTTTTGACAGAAAAGTAAAGGTGTCAGGAAGGTACTGAGCTTTTGACTGAAAGTAAATGTGCCAGGCAGGTACTGGGCTTTTGAAAAAAAAGTAAATGTGTCAGGCAGGTACTGGGCTTTTGACAGAAAGGTAAAAAGGGTGTCAGGCCGATACTGGGCTTTTGACTGAAAGTAAAGGTGCCATGCAGGTACTGAGCTTTTGACAGAAAAGTAAAAAGGGTTCCAGGCAAGTATTGGGCTTTTGACAGAAAGTAAAGGTTCCAGGCAGGTACTGGGCTTTGAGTGTCAGAGTTGGTCCTGGGCTTTTGACTGAAATGGGTGCCAGAGTAGGTCCTGGGATTTGGGTTCTAGAGTAGGTACTGGGCTTTTGACTGGAAAGGCTGGACAGGTGCCACAGGCACGAGGACCTAAGGATTGCAACGGGTACGCGGACCTGCAATGCAACTGGCACGGGGACTTGAGGACCGCAATGGATACGAGGACCCTAGTGATGCAATGGGTACGAAACCCAAGCAATTGCCATTGACGGGTACAAGGACCCTAAAGATGCATTGGGTATGTGAACCCAAAGAATTGAAGTTGACGGGTACTTGGACCCTGAGGATTCAATGGGTATGTGAACCCGAAGAATTGAAGTTGATGGGTACGTGGACCCTAATGATTCAATGGGCATGTTATCCCAAAGAATTGAAGTTGACGGGTACGTGGACCCTGAGGATTCAATGGGTATGTGATCCCAAAGAATTGAAGTTGACAGGTATGTGGACCCTGAGGATGCATTGGGTATGTGAACCCAAAGGATTGAAGTTGACGGGTACGTGGACCCTAAGGATTCAATGGGTATGTGAACCCAAAGTATTGGAGTGAGATGGGTGCTGGGGACCCAAATAATGTAGGTTCAGACTTTGCAATGATATGCATGATGCGAAGAGTGTGAGATGCACAAAGAGTAAAACTCAATGCAATGATGATATTGTGATAGAAAATGCATGATGAGAATGATGATGATGCAAGATGCACAAAGAGATTAGATGATGCGAGATGCACAAAGAAGTTAGATGACGCGAGATGCACGGAGAAAGTAATGACATGATGACAATACAAGTATGTATGTAGATGAATGGTTGACAATTGATGTCATGTTATTGATTCAAAATGCATGATGAACATCTCACCCTTGTTCATTATTTTTACTTGATTTGAACTTGATTAATTGTTTGAATCCTCAACCCTTACAGTGGGAAGTGCCCCAAGATTCATGGATGATCAAGGACTTTTCTTCTGATCTGTTATGGGCTTTTAGTTCAATTCACGCTCTAGCCTCTGACTAAACATTTTCTAAAGTGAGCTGCTTTGCACCTTTCGTCATTGATTTAGGGACCTAGTTAATATTTTCCACTGTGTCATTTGAGAGTTCATCAAATTTTCTCATGACTTTTAGAATTATCAAAACAAATGTAATACTTTTCAAGTGTAAACACAAATTTTCTTTCAGTATATGTTCATCGTAAAATGCAAATTGAATTAACCAAAAAGGGTGAAAACAAAAAATGGGATGTCATATTTATAAAAGGAGGGCGATATTTACAATGTGAGGGAATTTACAAAAGGTAGTGACAAAGGCAAAGGCTCTTTTAGTGATTCTCTTTGATGAACACTGTAAGTCCCTCATGTTTGAATTTTGAAAATCCATCAACAAAATGCCAAAGATGGGGTTGCCCCAGTCTCATATGCTTCAAACATTGTATTTACCCCATTGTACTCCAAGATGACTTCAATCTTTTGGGTTTCGGCTATTTCGTTTGCCCCAGTTTTGTACACTTCAAACAACCTACTTGCCCCAATTTTGTCACCATTGCACTCTCTTCTTGCCCTAAATTTTGCTTAGGTTGCCTTTGCGGGTTTTCAACCTAACGAGCCCTTATATCTTCTTGATTATTTACTTTTACTCTTCTTTCCACTTTTTTTTCCTTTTTTCGCCATTGACCACCCGTTTTAAAAATCTTGATCTCAAAATTACAGCCATGAAAATGAAAGCAATCATTTCATTGATCAGTATGGACTTAACAGGCTTGTAATGTGGTTAGGGCTAATGGCTATGAAAGAAAGGATATAGGTGTTTTAGGGTTCAATGGATCAAGGATCAATAATTTCTTCTTTTTTCAAGAAGGTGAGTGTTTAATTGAGACTCTTGAAGTCAATGGTTCTTTTCACTTTTGATCATTATTTTCTTTTATGCTTTCGCTTTTTTCTTTTTCTATTTTTCCTTTTTTTTCTTTTTTTTTTACTTAACATATCATTGACAAAAGTTGACTTCAATTTGTACCAACCCCAATGTGGGGTGATCCTTGTCCAGGGTTATTTCAAAGGAAAATTTAGGCTCAAGAGGGACAACTAGGGATATTGATTTGATTTTTTTTTTTTTTGTAGAGAAAGATGGCCATCATCATCTCAAATCATGATTGCTCATTTTCAGACTTTAACTTTGCGACCAAAACTCCAGATTTATCTTCCATCCCTCGAAACAATTTCTTCCTTAGGCTAAGAGATAAATCATCTCAAAAAACATAACTTTGATACACATATTGGTCTTTATCCCTCAAAATTCAGGGGCCCTTTTTCCTTGTTGTTGTTAAAGCTAGGCAACAATTCAATGGATTTTCTCATCATCCTTATTGGCATGATTGATGGACTATCAAAATTGCAAGATGATACATTAACACTTTTTTGAGAGGAACACATTCAGATTTACATTATTTACAATGGCACAAGGAAGAAATGAAATGAATGAGATTAAAGCTGGAAGCAAGGAGCTGGAAAATTCAACATGCATCTTTGAAAACATATGCGAAAAGAAAAATGTGCGCCCTATATACAAAAGTCATCCTAAAGCCTTGGGCAGAGCAGTATGATCAGTATTACAAAATTATTTTGAAAAACCCTATAAAACCATAGGATATTTGGCAAACTCTCAATTGTTAAACTTCGATAGAATTACTGAAGGACTTCCCTAATTTGGCAGATGATTGGGATTGTCTTCTTTGAAGCTCCACAACATAGCATTCCTTGGGCCAACATGATAGTCACATATGACATTTGGATCATAACCTTTTGGATGCAGCAACCCAACTGGAGGTAATGGGTGAAGGACAATCAATGAGTTGCGGGTAAGGTGGGATACCGACTCGATGTGAGTCATGAGTCAAACTGGATAGATTTATCTTTTTTCGTGTGGTTGTTTGGCCTTCTTTGGTTTGGGCTAGGATTTGGCTTTTGGCTTCATGATTGATTGGTTTGAGGTGGTGTCGAGAGATGGGTGATTGTGATTGGGTGGAAGGTGGGAGGTGGGAGGTGGGAGGTAACAGGCACAATTTGAGAGCTTGGTTGGGGATATGTGTATGTGCGGTCGTGGAAACATCCAGGTAAGATCTAGGTTTTAGGTGCATGACATGATATCCGTTGAGTGGATTGTTCATGATCCAATGTTAAAGCATGGGCCTCCTTTCTTACCTCGCTTTCATAAAGAAACTCTTTGTATTGACCGCTTCCACTGAGTTCTGAGCTTTCTTTGCAACAAAGAACATGACTATCCTCCACAAGCATATAACACTGGTTTGTGTTGGAATTTTGGCAAGCGAACCAAAAGTCCAGCAGTATAATAGTAAGTAAGAGTATCGTATCCACAGGGAACGGTTCAATTTATAAAAACTAGTGGTCACAACTATCAAGTAAGTGAATATGGTTGTTGATTGGTAAGAGTTGCAATAGTAAAAAAACGGAAAATAAATTGAGATAGGTTGAGCAGGTTACTTGGAGTAGGATTGAACTTCGTCTATCACACCCCTTTCATATTTGAACCCCAATAATATTTATGAATATGTAATTATGATACCTTAGCACAAATTAAAGTTATTCCACATAGGTTCCCCGGACTGTGAAATACTTAGAAATAATCTACCCTGGTTCCCACAATGATAAATTACCCCGGATTAAAGATCTATTTGTTTTATGTTATCAATTCATCCTGGTTCCCACAGCGACTACTATGAGCATTTATACCCAATCAGAGTTCAAGTTTCCTATTCCTAGGCTCCCCCAAACTCGCTATTGATTTTACAAAACCACTTTCCAGTGCGCCCCATAAAACCAACCTATAACTTCGGCACAAAGGCGGAAGCTAAGCATTAAGCACAGAATAAAAACACCGATATCATAAAAATAGGGATTCATAAATATCAAAGAGAATTCACATACAATCGGGGATTGAGTCGACTACATTCAATCCTATCGGAGAGTTTAGCTACTCATGGTAGCCATTACAAACCAACGGAGAAACTGTCACACTTTTTTCCAGCCCTAGCTCTGCTCCGCCGTCTCTTTTTTACAGTGTTATAAAACTCAGACCGGTCATTGACTCGGCCGAGATACTGGGTTACTGGGTCACCGGTCGAACCAGTGAGTCACTGGTTGAACCGGTTAAATTGGTATATATTTTAAATCATAATTTTTATACTAAAAATTAAAAAAATCAAATAATTATCTATTAAAAAGAAAATAAATATATAATCTTTATAAAGTAATTAAGTTGAAAAAAAACAATTAAAAGATTATTACATATTATTTACTATATTTATATTATATTATTAAGGATTAAATGAAGTTTAAAAATATATCCATAACAAAACAATTTCCAAAGTAATGTATTAAATTACATTGCATTGTAAATGCAATTCCCATTTCCCACCAACTTCATCGTGCAGCGTCAGACCAATGACCATTCTAATTGAATTGATAGAGGAGTCGTTTGCATAGGAAATGACAAGAGTGCTTTTTCTCTCTTCGTAGGAAACACGCTAACATCTAATCATATCTCTACACAATAGAGACTCTTCCTTCTCTCAGAAACAAACACTTCCCCTCTTTCTTTCTTTCTTTTTTTTTCGAGTTTCTCTCTCAACTTTCCTTCTTCTTCTTGCAAAATTTTTACACAGTGAAGCCTTTAAGTTAGCGAGACATCTAACCGGTTCACACTTCCCCTCTTTCTTTCTTTCTTCCATGGCGACGACGACTCATGGAGTGGCTACTGGCAAAGTGGCTACAAAGAAGCTAGCGAGACATCTAACCAGTTCAACGAGTCACCGGTTTTCATATAATCCGGCCGAGTCATACCGGTTTTTAACGGATTAATTACATTTCCGATCTGTTTACTGGATCAAACCGGTGATGCAACCGGTTCTCGACTCAACCGATCTGACCGGTCGGGCCGAGCCGGGTTTTCTAACACTGCTTTTTTTATGATCTTTGCAAAAGGGTCTTTAAATAGAAGTTGGAAAGCCATCTGAAATCTGGAAAGAATCTTGTTTGAAATCCTTTGAGAAACTGATTTCGTATTCCTGCGCTTCATCCTGCGCTCAACACAGATGAAGCGCAGGAAACAAAGAGCTACTTAATTGCTGCACTCCACTTGCGCTCAGCGCAGGTGGAGCGTAGTTCTCGTTCCAGCTTTTCCTGATTTCCTCTTTTTCAGCTTGATCTCTTCTTGATTTTATCTTTGTTTGCTTTGCTTTCTTTATTTCCCTCTTTTTAGCTTGATCTTGAACTGATTTGATCTTCAAATTCAAATTGAGAATTTTATCTTTAGAATCCTTATTTAAATGACTG
Source organism: Sesbania bispinosa (assembly GCA_026901365.1). NCBI lineage: Eukaryota > Viridiplantae > Streptophyta > Magnoliopsida > Fabales > Fabaceae > Sesbania > Sesbania bispinosa. The sequence goes on from QLOH01000205.1 coordinate 1,374,970, forward strand.
CTGATTTTATCTTGATATGCTGCCATTTGGAATCTCATCTGCAGATTTTCTCTTCAAATAGATGCTATCTTATTTCTCCATTTAAAACTTTTCCTTTTTATCTGCAAAATCAACATATTTTCTATTAAAATAGCATCAAGTTCAAATTTGAATTAAATAACCATAGAATATGCATTTATTACTAAAAAGAGGTAATTTGGGGAATAAATTTACTATTTTACCCTTGATAAGTGTTGTAATTATACAAGAATTTATCATATATGTAGCACTTATCAGTTTGCAATTGCCCCAGTTTGTGATCTTGGCACATAACCTCTTCTTAACTGATAATCTCGGCACATCTTTTGCCCCAGTGCACATTCTTCACACATCGTTTGCCCCGGTTGATGATCTCAACACCTCTTTCGCTTGACCCTAACTTTTTCCCGAGCTGCTCTTGCGAGTTTCCAATCCAGCGAGTCGCTCTAACTTTTGCCTAGGTCATCCTTTCGGATTTTCAACCTGGCGAGCCTTTCTTTCTTCTTCTTTTTATTTTTATTTTTTTTAGCATTGTATTTCTTCATAGCATCATGATTCATGGGATACTGGAGTTAGGAATATGCACTAGAGACTTATATGGTTTTGAAACATCCTTCACATGTATCATATTATTTTATAAAGGCAATTCATTCTTTTAAGAATACAATTAATGTCCTTAGAATAGTAAGCTCAAACTTCATAAGAAATCAAGTAGATGACTTGATCGTGAGATCTTATGAAGAACTATTCTTAAAATAGTCCCTGGTCAAGTATCATCTTAGGAAAAAGATGCATTTAGACTAGTATGTGAGTTCATTGATGATCACATCTCACGGATCATGGATATGAGATGTCATGTGCTCACATAAGTACATATTAAGAGTAATAGTGTACTGGACAGACCCACCTTAAGAACGTTGCATGGATTGTTACATAAGTGTCATGAACGTTTCTTAAATTGATAAATATTATATGAAGTCCTTCGACCTGAAATCACTACAATTCCTAAATAAGGAATTATATGTTTTAATTATCATCAAACGTTGTCTGTAACAGGGCAATCATAAAGTTGGTTTTTGGACATATAGTAAATTATGTGGTGGGATGTGAGTGACCTAGATGGGATTTATCCCTCCTATGTAACAGGAGTTATATCTATAGGCCTCTTGATAAAGTGAGACTGCAAAATGCATGGCCATGCTCAGGAAGATAAACATGAGATGTTTATTTATGTACAGTCTACTTGGGGATCAAGAAAACATAGATTGAACTATACAAGGTTGACACATTTCATGCCCTTGTGTTCAATTAGATATTTGGACAAAGGGACATATCATATAAATTATTATCATAAAATAGGATTCGTCAAAGTCGTTGATAATCTCAATATTTGGATAGTGATGTATTGCTAGATACCGCTCACTATTTATGATATTAAATATAAAAGGGTTTTATTTTAATTTCATAACTAAATATTAAAAGCATATTGGGTCACACACATACAACAAGCCGCTAGGAAAGAATATTAATTCTAATTTGATTAGAATTATAACCTAATGGTCCCTACCCATATGTGTTAGGGATAAGTGAGTGAAGGGTAAAACCCTAGCCACCACTCTATAAATAGGATATGAGATGCATTACCCTTGACATATGAAAAGATGAGCAGTCGCTTTTACTCTCTAAACGCTACTAGCAGAGTTGAGAAGGGTTTCCTAGTCCGGCTGTTGGCGTGGACACCACTAGAGACGTGGCTGCTATTGCCTCGTTCGCAATCCTTAAAAGGTACGACCTTTTGTTTTATGCCTTTTATGCCTTAATTCGTGTTTTCGCATTAACGATCATAACAAAGGAGGGAATCCATTTATTCCGCTGCACCCTGAGCACATGCTTGATATCCTTCAATTGGTATCAGAGCGTTGGTTTGCGATAAACACATTTTAGGCTTTTAATCGTTTTGAATATGTTGATATTCGGTTTTTCTGTTGAAAACGCAGTCTGTACGTTGAACGTTGTTATCTGCGCTTCATCTGCGCCGGGCGCAGGTGAAGTGCAGCATGCGGGATTTTGAATCTGATACCCGCCCTTCATTCACGCTGAGCGGAAGTGAAGCGCAGATGAAGCGCAATTTACAGAATTTAAAACTGGAACCTGCGCTTCACCCACGCTGGGCGCAGGTGAAGCGCAGGTGCACGTTTCAATTATTTTGATTTCATTATTGAATGTTTTATGTGTGATGTATATATATAGATATATGATTTGGTGTTAGAGGGTCCCATGGAACATGAAGAGTTCATGTCTTGGGTGTCAAAGGGTTCAATTGTTGAAACCTTGTCTCGACTCAAATATTGGTTGCGATAAACATACCACTTATCAATTTGCTGATAAGAACGTATTCGAATGATACGAGGGACTTACTCATTTACAGGTTCGTGAAGTATTCGTTTGATGCGAGACACTTATTGATGATTGGATAAGGGTTTATCAAACCCTCGTGCTAACATTGCGTAGTGTGTTATTTCGTTTGCGCATAATCAAACCTTGCTCAATATATATACAACGAATTATATCACTTGTTTTACAATCAATATGGATGATGATTGGTTATGGCCTTAGTTGTTTTATTTAAATACGACCTGCGTGTTGTGCCTTACCTCTTATATTCTATTTGTAATTCTTTTCTCATCTCTATCCCCTCGTATGTTAAACGAGGTTTCTTCTTGTTATGTAATATAACCGAGAGGACATGGAATCAATGGAGCATGTGGAGACATGTGGATGAAGAGTTCAAGATTATATACATGATGTAATTTTGTATTGGAATTTTAGGAGGCCATAACCATATCATTTATTTGCATGAGATGCATGCTTGTATGTTTGTTAAATGGTTTAACAAAGGAATAAAATTAAAGCGATCAAATCCCTCAATGCATGTTTTGCCTTCCAATGAATGACACTCGTCAAGGCTAGAATCGATGAAGAGTGGGTCTGCTAAAGCAGGGTACCTTTATCTATTTTAGTGAGGCGCGATAGGATAAAAGTGATATCCAATTGTCAACCATTGGGTTTTGATTGGGTATGTTCAATAGGATTGAAAAACCTAGAGGCACTAATATTAAGTCATGTTTTGCCTTCCAACAAATGACACTCGTCAAGGCTAGAATCGATGAAGAGTGGGTCTGCTAAAGCAGGGTACCTTTATCTATTTTAGTGAGACGCGATGGGATAAAAGTAATATCCAACTGTCAGCCGTTGGGTTTTGACTTAACTAGGTATATTCAATAGGATTAAAAAAAACCTAGAGGCACTAAGTTAGGCATTAATTCATAAGATGAATTAGAATAAGAGTTATTCACCTAACTATCCAAGAGTTGTATGAGATGCAATTGGAAGTGTGTTCCTACCTAAATAACCTTTTCTTAAGCGATCAGCTAAACCCGACTTAAAATTAGGTTAAATATGGATCTTGGCCCACTAGAAAATCTAGTGATGGGATTTTCTGATTCTTTATATTGAGGGTACTTGTTTTGAATCAAAATAATGGGAGGCATATTTATTTAAAGACCTTATTAAATATGTTTTTTATATGATACTTACGTGCATAATTTTTGAACACAACAAATAACCTTTCACCGCGATCTGTCCTTGAGAAGGACAAACTGTCTGGAATTAACTTTCTAGACTAGTATAGAGACCTAAGGATTGTCCTTAGGCATAAGAAAAAGGTTGTATGTCCTGTAAGAGCCCGTTCCTGAAACACCCGCTGCAAATACTTCGAAAGCTGACAAGGATGCTTTTAAGAAGCATCAGGATGATGCTCTCGATGTTGGTTGCCTTTTGCTTGCTACCATCACAACATGGAGGCGTACGATATGATCGTGCATTTAAAGAGACTTTATCAAGGCCAAGCTAGGCATGAACGAATCGAAGTCTCAAAGGCACTTTTTCAATGTAGACTGGCAGAGAGAAGTCCTATAGGTGCTCATGTACTTAAGAATATTGGGTACATTGAAAACCTAGAAAGGCTTGGATTCCCATTAGGCCAAGAGTTGGCCACTGATCTTGTCCTGCAATCGTTGCCGGACAACTATGGTCAATTCGTCATGAACTATAACATGAATGAATTTAACAAACCACTGCCAGAGTTGCTAAGCATGTTAAGAACAGCTGAGCAAAACATTAATAAAGGTAAAAGGGAAGGCCATATTGATGGTCCAACTTGAAAAAGGCAAGGGCAAAAAGAAGTTCAAGAAGCCCTATTTCAAACCAAAGGGCAAGGGCAAAGACAAGCCTAGTACCTCTGCTTTGAAGCCTATGGGCGGGATAGCTAAGGAAGGAAAATGTTTCCACTGTTTCCAATAAGGACATTGGAAGAGAAAATGTTCAAAGTACCTGGAGGAGATCAAGAAGGGAAGTGAGACTTCTGTTGGAACCACAGGAAACACTAGAAGGGGGGTTGAATAGTGTTTTAAGCTTTTTGATAGTTTTTGGAAATCTTTAATTTAAATCATGAAGATGAGCAACGTTCAAAACAAGTCTTAAGATCAGAGATAGTTAAAATGTGCAGAGGATAAGAAAAACAGAGTTTCTTCTAAAGCTTAAGATTGTTTTAAACAGAGTCTTCTCAAAGTATCTTCTGAAGATTATTACAAAGAGTATTTTCAGAACTGTTTCTGAAATACTTCAGACGACTAGAGGTTGTCTGAAGTCTGTTCCTGATTTCTGAACTGATCTCTTTCAGACTTGCTTCAGAGAATTTATTTCAAAAGTTCTTCAAGGAACATTCTTTGTAAAGCTCCAAAAGATATAAGAGCCATCTCATGTTTTATACATATGAAAGGTCATTTTATTGAAATATTTGTGTTAAGTTTATTATAGAAAATACTTTTCAAACTCCAACATAAATATGAAAACTGGAAGTAAAGAGATTAAAGAAAAACTTAGGCATAGAGATTTCAGACATGCTTTTAAAGAGGCTGTCTGAAGTTTTTCAGACGACTGGTAAAAAAAATAATTTTAAAAGATGTTTTGTGCCCTTTTTAAAATATCAGATTAACTAATCTGACCTCTTGATTTGTATAAAAAGAATTAATAAGAGATAAGGGTAAGAGAACTTAGGCAAGGAATTTATCCTGGTTCACCCACAAACCCGTGAGCTACATCCAGTCCCAGAGGCAAACCACCACTGGATTTTCCACTATCTGAATCCACAGATACAAGTATTGTTCACAACCTCTTCAGGCCAACACAAGTGTTATTTTGTTTTCAACTGCCTCTCCAAGCAACATATGCAGTATTCTTTTACAGACAAGCCTCTCCAGGCTCAACAAGTATTCTTTTCTATCAAGCCTCTTCAGGCTCTACCACAAGTATTCTTTTCTGTCAAGCCTCTCCAGGCTCTACCACAAGTATTCTTTTCTATCAAGCCTCTCCAGGCTCTACAACAAGTATTCTTTTTTTCCACCAAGCCTCTCCAGGCTCTCAGACACATAAAGTGTTTTTAAATAAAACTAAGTTTAAGTTTCCACGAAACATAAACTTAATCTTTTCCTGTACTAGAGGTTAACTGAGTACTGCTCAGGATACAATGGATAAATTCTAAGTACAAGGTTAAGACAGTGATAGAAGTGTATAAGTTTGAGTACAATCCCTGTCTCTGATAAGAGGAATAACATCCTCTGAGAATGGCTAGGTAGATGCTGACTTTAAGCTCCAGCCTTGTTCTCCAGCCATTGGTTTCCATGGGTTACATTCTCACCCGTATCATTGGAAAAACCAAGGCATACTTGCAGCTTCAAACCATTCTTGGTTCATATGAGATTAAGCACAGCCTGGTAGGTTGTTCAACTGAACAACTACAATTTTGACTAGCATAGTTGATTCAAGTAAGTGTGATAAACACTGATAGGATTTTCTGATGCATCTTGATCAACTGATTGAACCATGTGAATGAGTTCAACATCTTCAAATTCTTCCTTGAGGCTATTTATATGTTCTGTTGGAATATAGCCGTTTGAAGATAATTCATAATACCGTTGAGATGTTGATGATGTGGCTTATATAGCCGTTATGTAATAGTGTCTCAAACGGTTGCTTCTTCTTTAGCAGATATGTGTTCAGACAGTCTTGTTCTGACACTTCTGTAGATGAGCTCTTTTAGAGAGATTTTCTTGATATTATTTTGCATGTTCTCTCTCTTTATATCCTTTTACTTTTCTTCAGCTGACTTCTGATTTTCTCTGCTTTTCTTAGGAGTGTATATGAGGAGGTACCCGTTGGATTTGTCCTCTTGCTTATTTTGTATAAGCTCCTTTTCTGTTTGCTTCCTGACACCATTTCTCCTTTCTTCTTTGAGTGAGGTGTCTTTTTCAATGGTTGTTTCTTGCAGATGATAAAGTATGTTTGAATTAAAATATGTTATTCAAACATTTCTCTTTGTTGCTTCTGCTTAGTCTCCTGAGCTTTTCTTGTGCTTTCTTTTGAATTGGTGATGATGATATTTCCGTTGCGATACCACCCTTTAGAGAAAGCATTGAATGCTTATTCAATCCATCGTGAGACACCCTTCTGGGTGTCTTCACAATTCTGACAGAGTACAACGTTGGTGCTGCTATAAAGCTGCCATCGTTGTTGCTGCAATTTCTGCGTTGCAGAGATTTCCTCAGTGGTGTATGAAATTCAAAATCACCAGGAAAGGTCTCTGTATTTCTTGCCATAAACGTGTTTGAAAAAGGTACGTGCAGCAGTGGTTCAGAAAAGTCTTCACAAGCTTCAGCATAGGGTGCCACGTCATAAGTGAGACTTCAGACGGGTTGAACTACTTCAGACAGCTCCAACTCTTCAGACGAGTCCTGCTTCTTCAGACAGCTTCGTTTCTTCAGAGGGCTTCTTTGCTTCAGACAGCTTCTTTTCTTCAGAAGGCTTCCTTGCTTCAGACAGCTTCTTTTCTTCAGAAGGCTTCCTTGCTTCAGACAGCTTCTTTTCTTCAGACTGCTTTATGTTGTCTTCATATGGTCTTCACGTCTTCAGACAGTTTGCGTACTTCAGACGAGTTGCATTCTTCGGACTACTTCTTTATATTTGATCCTGCATTTGTTCTTCTGATCCTAATTTATTATTTCATCCTGAAACACAATCAACAAACCAATACCTTTCTCAGTAGAATCTGTTTATATAATCTTATTTGTTAATCATTAAAACTACAGGATATTAAGTCTTTGAGTCAAGTTTGAATGCTCAAACTGATTAATAGACTTCATAACTTCCGCTTTAGGTATTTATGTTATAGAAGTCAATTTGTCTTCTTCTGCATCTTAGGTATTGGATACCGAATGTGGATCTCATATTTGTGTGAATGTGCAGAGGAGTAGGTCATTGGCTAAAGGCGAAGTCGACCTACGTGTGGAAATGGAGCAAGAGTTGTTGCCATAGCCGTAGGAACCTATTATTTAACTTTGACAACTGGACTAGTTATTGAACTAAATAATTGTTATTTTGTGCCTGCCATTAGTGGGAATATTATTTCCGTTTCTTGTTTGGACAAGAGTGGTTTTTTCATTCATAATTAAGAACAATAGTTGTTCAATTTATTTGATTGATATGTTTTATGGTTGTGCAAAGTTGAACGATGGACTATATGTTCTTGACTTGGAAGTGCCTATCTATAACATAAGTGCTAAGAGGGTCAAAGAAAATGATTTGAACCCAACTTATCTTTGGCATTGTCGCTTGGGCCACATAAATGAGAAACACATATCTAAACTCCACCAAGATGGTTATTTTGACTCATTTGATTTTGAATCAATTGAGACATGTGAATCTTGTTTATTGGGGAAGATGACCAAAACCCCATTCACTGGAAAAGGTGAAAGTGTCGGTGATCTTCTTGGTCTCATACATAATGATGTATGTGGGCCCATGGGCACGATGACTAGAGGAGGTTTTCAGTACTTCATCACTTTTACTGATGATTTCAGTAAATATGAATTTGTGTATCTTATGAAACACAAATCTGAGTCCTTTGAAGAGTTCAAGGAATTTAAGAATGAAGTACGAAACCAACTTGGCAAGACTATTAAAACACTTCGATGAGATCGAGGTGGAGAATACTTAAGCCAACAATTTGATGACTATCTAAGAGAGTATGAGATAACATCTCAACTCACTCCTCCTGGAACACCTCAATGGAATGGAGTTTCAGAAAGGAGAAATTGAACTCTATTAGATATGGTTCGATCTATGATGAGTCATACTGATCTCCCTGACTCCTTTTTGGGGTCATGCTTTGTTAACAGCAGCTTTCACACTAAACTGTATTCCATCTAAGGCTGTTATAAAGACACCATATGAGATATGGACTGGAAAACGACCTAGTATGTCTTTTATAAAGATTTAGGGTTGTGAAGATTATATGAAACGCCAAGTTTTAGATAAGCTAGGACCCAAATCAGATAAGTGCTTATTTGTGTGATACCCAAAAGAAACTAAGGGTTGCTACTTCTATAATCCTAGCGAAGGCAAAGTGTTTATCGCTAGGACTACTGTATTCTTAGAGAAGGAATTTGTCTCTAAGAAAATAAGTGGGAGGAAAGTAGAACTTGATGAAATTTAAGTAACACAGAGTAACAACGAGCCGATAATGGAACAAGAGCAGATAACACAAAGTGTTGTGGAGCCACCTGCTCAAGTAGCGCAAGACTTGCGTAGGTCAGATAGGATACGTCACCAACTTGAGAGATATGGTTTCCTTGTGTCTCAGGAAGGGAATGTATTGCAAATGGATCAAGATGAGCCAATGACTTACCAAGAAACTCTTTTGAGTCCAAAATTTGAGAGATGGCTTAATGCCATGAGATTTGAAATGGATTCCATGTACATTAACAAATGTATGGACCTTGATTAAGCCACCCGAAGGGATAAAACCCATAGGGTACAAGTGGGTTTTCAAAAGGAAAACTGACATGGATGGTAATGTGAGTACCTTTCAAGCACGGTTGGTGTCTAAGGGTTTCAAGCAAATTCATGGTGTAGACTATGATGAAACCTTTTCCCCAGTTGCCATGCTTGAATCTGTTCAGATCTTGCTTGCTATTGCAGCTTACCATGATTATGAAATTTGACAAATGGATGTCAAGATAGCTTTCCTAAACGGAAGCCTTCTTGAAGATGTGTGTTTGACACAACCTGAAGATTTTGTAATACCTGAAAATGCTGGAAAGGTATGTAAGTTGCAACGATCTATTTATGGATTAAAGACTTGGTTAGTGACAGCATAGTGGTTTTTCTGGTTTTGTATGTAGACGACATACTCCTCATAGGAAATGACATTCCTACCCTTCAGTCTGTAAAGACTTGGTTAAGAGATTATTTTTCTATGAAAGATTTAGGCGAATCAACCTATGTGTTAGGTATCAGGATCTATAGAGATAAGATCTCAAAGATTACTTGGCCTAAATCAAAGTACATGCATAGACAAGGTGTTAAAAATGGTTTAACACGCAAGATTCTAAGAAGGAATTTTTCCTATGTCACATGGTATAAGCCTATTTAAGGCTCAATCTCCTTCCAGTAAAGAAGAGAGAGATCGCATGAGTAAGATTCCTTATGCATCTGCTATAGGGTCTATCATGTATGCCATGTTATGTACTTGATCGGACATATCATATGCTCTAAGCATGACTAGCATATACCAATCCGATCCTGGTGAAGGTTACTGGACAACAGTCAAGAACATCCTTAAGTACTTGAGAAGAACTAAGGATCCATTCTTGACATATATGGAGGTGAGGAAGAGCTACTTGTAAAGGGTTACACTAATGCGAGCTTCCAAACCGACAAAGATGATTCAAAGATCGCAATCAGGTTATACGTTTAAGTTTGAATGGTTGCACTGTGACCTGAAAAGTTCAAAGCAGGAAATAGTCGCTAATTCTACCATATCAACAAAACCCCTCGTGCAGAAGAAGCATGAAGGGCACACTAGATCATTAGGCATAAGAGTTATGTCTGAATGTCTATAGTGCAAGTGGGAGATTGTTAGGAATATGCACTAGAGACTTATATGGTTTTAAAACATCCATAACATGTATCATATTATTTTATAAAGTCAATTCATTCTTTTAAGAATACAATTAATGTCCTTAGAATAGTAAGCTCAAACTTCATAAGAAATCAAGTAGATGACTTGATCGTGAGATCTTATGAAGAACTATTCTTAAAATAGTCCCTGGTCAAGTATCATCTTAGGACAAAGATGCATTTAGACTAGTATGTGAGTTCATTGATGATCACATCTCACGGATCATGGATATGAGATGTCATGTGCTCACATAAGTACATATTAAGAGTAATAGTGTACTGGACAGACCCACCTTAAGAACGTTGCATGGATTGTTACATAAGTGTCATGAACGTTTCTTAAATTGATAAATATTATATGAAGTCCTTCGACCTGAAATCACTATGATTCCTACATAAGGAATTATATATTTTAATTATCATCAAACGTTGCCTATAACAGGGTAATCATAAAGTTGGTTTTTAGACATATAGTAAATTATGTGGTGGGATGTGAGTGACCTAGATGGGATTTGTCCCTCCTATGTAACAGGAGTTATATCTATAGGCCTCTTGATAAAGTGAGGCTGCAAAATGCATGGCCATGCTCAGGAGGATAAACATTAGATGTTTATTTCTGTACAGTCTACTTAGGGATCAAGAAAACATAGATTGAACTATACAATGTTGACACATTTCATGCCCTTGTGTTCAATTAGATACTTGGACAAAGGGACATATCATATAAATTATTATCATAAAATAGGATTCGTCAAAGTCGTTGATAATCTCAATATTTGGATAGTGATGTATTGCTAGATACCGCTCACTATTTATGATATTAAATATAAAAGGGTTTTATTTTAATATCATAACCAAATATTAAAAGCTTATTGGGTCACATGCATACAACAAGCCGCTAGGAAGGAATAATAATTCTAATTTGATTAGAATTATAACCTAATGGGCCAGGCCCATATGTGTTAGGGATAAGTGAGTGAAGGTTAAAACCTTAGCCACCACTCTATAAATAGAGCATGAGATGCATTACCCTTGACATATGAAAAGATGAGCAGTCGCTCTTACTCTCTAAACGCTACTAGCAGAGTTGAGGAGGGTTTCCTAGTCCGGCTGTTGGCGTGGACACCACTAGAGACATGGCTATTATTGCCTCGTTCGCAATCCTTAAAAGGTACGACCTTTTATTTTATGCCTTTTATGCCTTAATTTGTGTTTTCGCATTAACGATCATAACAAGGGACGGAATCCATTTATTCCGCTGCACCCTGACCACATGCTTGATTCCCTTCAATTAGAGATCTTTGTAATCCATGTTTGTGAGGATTAGGGCTCCTCCATGGTCATTTAGGTGGGTAGTGGCGTGGTTGAGGGGTATTTTGTGGCTTGAAGGGTTGATGTTAAAGGTTCCTGGTTGGGTGGAATTGACATGGTAGGAAGAAAGGAAATGAAGGTATGTGATTCTTCTTCATGGGTTTGGGTAAGACTCTGGTGGTTGTGTTAGGTTGGGCTTCAGGCTTGAGAGTTGAAACTGGTGGACTATTATCTTGTGGACTGTGGTGATGTATAGCTAAGTGGAAGGTCAAATGGTGGTTGTTGGGTTCCTTGAGAATTTGTGATGGGTGGTTGGGTTGGGTTGGATGGATGGATGCATTGCCAATAGAACCAAGGTCCCTTGAGGATTCAATCTATGAAACTGCATGTGCATTTAGAGCTTGGTGGAAGCAGGTATGATTTTTTGTTTACCCATGAGAGATTCTCTCCCTTTTGCAATAATTCCAAGAGCTTGTCATCTGCCCCTCTTGTTGAAGTCGCCTCTCAACTTCCCCTGATTATGTTCAAGTTCATCCATGATCCTTGCTTGGCACAAGTCTTGTAAGTGTATGTGATGAGGAAACAATCACTTGATGAATTTCTTTCTTCCTTTTTTTTTTTACAAGCGAAACAAATTATTAGGATGGAAATTTTATCATGCAAGGGAAATGCAACCTATTATGCCCTTAAAATTTATGCAGATGCAACACTTTTTTTTACATGATTATTATGGGCAATATAAGTGAAAATGCATGAACCTTTTTTTTATGAGATGTGATAGAACTAAATAATAACATGACAAACTAAGGATGCTGAAAGATACACAGAGTGCATGACATTATTAAAGGAGAATATGAGATAACACAAGGATGATAGACTGGAGATAAAATGTATGGGATGCTAGTAGAGAACTCCTTATTTTTTTTGCTTTTCTTTTTTTTTTTTGGAAAAAGAAAGATTTTCATCATCAATTTATTTTCTTTTATTTTTTTTAGAAAAAGAAATGTTATATTAATTGATGAATGAATCTGACTTTTTATTATGAACCATGACATTTAGGTGGAGATTTTTGTAAACCATGTTTGTGAGGATTAGGGCTCCTCCATGGTCATTTAGGTGGGTAGTAGTGTGGCTGAGGGGTATTTTGTGGCTTGGAGGGTTGATGTTAAAGGTGCCTGGTTGGGTGGAATTGACATGGTAGGAAGAAAGGAAATGATGGTATATGATTCTTCTTCATGGGTTTGGGTAAGACTCTAGTGGTTGTGTTAGGTTGGGCTTCAAGCTTGAGAGTTGAAACTGGTGGACTATTATCTTGTGGATTGCGGTGATGTATAGCTAAGTGGAAGGTCAAATGGTGGATGTTGGGTTCCTTGAGAATTTATGATGGGTGGTTGGGTTGAGTTGGATGGATGCATTGCCAATAGAACCAAGGTCCCTTGAGGATTCAATCTATGAAACTGCATGTGCACTTAGAGCTTGGTGGAAGAGCAGGTATGATTTTCTGTTTACCCATGAGAGATTCTCTCCCTTTTGCAATAATTCCAAGAGCTTGTCATCTGCCCCTCTTGTTGAAGTCACCTCTCAACTTCCCCTGATTATGTTCAAGTTCATCCATGATCCTTGCTTGGCACAAGTCTTGAAAGTGTGATGAGGAAACAATCACTTGATGAATTTCTTTCTTCCTATTTTTTTCACAAGCGAAACAAATTATTAGGATGGAAATGTTATCATGCAAGGGAAATGCAACCTATTATGCCCTTAAAATTTATGCAGATGCAACACTTTTTTTTACATGATTATTATGGGCAATATAAGTGAAAATGCATGAACCATTTTTTTATGAGATGTGATAGAACTAAATGATAACATGACAAACTAAGGATGCTGAAAGATGCACAGAGTGCATGACATTATTAAAGGAGAATATGAGATAACACAAGGATGATAGACTGGAGATAAAATGTATGGGATGCTAGTGGAGAACTCCTTTTTTTTTGCTTTTCTTTTTTCTTTTTGGAAAAAGAAAGATTTTCATCATCAATTTATTTTCTTTTATTTTTTTTAGAAAAAGAAATGTTATGTTAATGGATTAATAAATCTGACTTTTTATTATGAACCATGACATGTTAAGATGCATGTTTTATGAATGTATGCGCTATGAAAAAAAATGTATGAGATGCATGACAATGCTTAATAAAGAGATGCTTATTTTTCTTCTTTTTTTTTGTTTGGAAAAAAGGGACTTTCATGCATGGATGTGCCTTATTGTTAAATGTCACACTGAACATGACAATGATGAGTAAAAGAGAATGAAAGAAATAACTCTTTATCCAGGAGTTTTTTTTTTAAATGATGATATGCCTAACTAAGGATAATCATAATATGTATGAAAGCATGGTGGAGAGGGAGATGCCTCTTGTGTTTTTTTTAATTTTTTAAAGGAAAAAAAATCATTATCCACTCATTTTTTTATTTTTTTTATTTTTGAAAAAAAAATGTTTTATGTGAATGTAAAGTAATGTCCTAATGATAAACGCTACAATAAATATGTACAATGAAGAATGAAAGGAAAGGAAAGAAAATGCTCCCCATGTGTCCTAAGTTAGGTAAAACCCTATGACAAGATATCCCTAAGGTCATGACTCTAACCTTGGTAAGTCATTAAGCTCATTTAGTGTGCATGGTTTTGAAGAACGGGTCTAGACTTCTAAGGGTAATGGTTCCCAGATTGCCCTAATCACATAGAAAAGGACTCGGTCCATAAATTAGTCATAAGTATGGAGGAACCCATCTCAATTATGACTAACCGATGAGACCAGTAACAATCTGAGTGATGAATCAACTATTGTCAGGTGAGCATAAAGCCCCTCAATTGACAATTGTTGAGACATCTTCTAATCCTCGGTTCGCACAGGCTCGGGTATAGAGCACAAAATGTGTGTGAGGTAAGTGATTGTGAGGCGTGTGCGGGGGAGCATACCAATCTGTAGTCCTAAAAGACTACCCCCATCTGCAAAAAAAACCAGGCAGCACAAATATATACAGAGAAAAAGTCTTCTACCCTAGGGTTAAAGCATAATATATTTACAATATGAGGGACATACATCAGATAATGTAAAAGGAAAATATTTACAAATATATGGAGAGAAGTATCTACAACTATATACAAAACAAAACAAAAAAGGAAAAAACAAAACAAAAGGGGAAAAATAAAAACAAAAGTCAACAATTTTACACAATTAATTATGATAGGCTTGACTCTCAAATGTCCCTAGCGGAGTCGCCATCTATCGAAATCGGGGTCACAACGGGACGGCGAAACGAAAGGGTGTTGAAAAATCGTTTCAATGGAGTCGCCACCAATATTTATTTTTGAGGGAAAATATCGTAAAAACCCTTTTTTTAAAAAAAAAATGGTCTTTGAAACTAGATTTGAATTCGAGAGTCGATTATGTGTAGGGAAGGTATTAGCACCCTACGATCATCCACAGTTACCTTTAATTAATTGTGCAAATTCATTAACTTTTGAAAAATATTTATTTTTACCCCTTAAAAAAATCTTTTTATTTTTATTTACAAATTTATATACATTTTTATTTTTTTGACTATGGGAAAATTTAGAAAAATATTTATTTGGGCTTGACGGGGCCGGTTCCCGCTCCTACGTATCCCCAACTGCAATAGGGAAATCAAAGTCACGTAGTTCTGAAAGATTGATTTGTTGATTGTTTGAGATTTTGGATTTTGATGATATTTTAAAAAAAAATTATTTTATTTATTTTTGAAAGAATTGATTTTAAAAAAATCACTTTTGAAGGGTTTCTTATAGCAAATGGCTATACAATGAACCCTCCTTAAATAATATTAAATGATAGAATTACTATTCATTTAATATCACTTGATCATTGAGCGTTTTTTATTAACAAAATTTATTTTAAATCAAGTAAAAAGTTTCTCTTTATTTTTGAAAGACAACGTTATTGCTAGAAATGCTAGTCTTAACCCTGTTTATTTTGAAAAATATTTTTATTATCTTTTAAAATTTATTTACAAGTGTGAGGACTATTTTGTTAACAAATGGTTATACTTTATAGTCCCATTATCGGTAGAAATGCTACTCGTTAACGTGTTATTTTTATGAAAATTACTTTTCTTAATTTTAAAAATAATTTACAATTTTGCGAGGACTATCTTGTTAGCAAATAGTTATACTCCATAGTCCTATATAATTTGAATAATATTCACGATAGAAATGTTATTCGTTAATATCACCAAATTATTGGACTAACACTTATTATTATTTTTTAGATTTTGATTTTGTTTATTTTAAAATTTTGAAATTAAATCTATATCTATAAGATTTATTTTTGAATAAACATGTCAACCAAGCAAATTTACACACAAATATTCACATAGACAAATAAATTACAGAAATAAAAAGAAATATTATTTACAAAATTTTAACAAACACACCTTTCAGAAGCAATAAGCAAAACTAAGGATTTGAAATAATAAATAACAAAAAGAAAAGAAAGAAAATAAAAAAAGGGTGTGGGGCTCAAAATTAGAAATCTAACCCTCCACTTTATTCACACACTCACGCACAAGCTTAGAAGAGGAAGTGAGGTACAGAGGAGAATCGGAGAGAGAGATGCGAGAAGCGGGGAAAGAAAAAAAAAAGAAAAGAGAGGAAGAGGGAAAAAAACAACTCCAACTGGAGCAGGTAACGCGCAACCTGCGCATGACGGTGGGAGTGGCTGGAGGCAGTACAGCGAAGGGAGAGGACCGCGCGGTGGGGCTATGAGGGAGATGGCTGCTTTTTGAGCTGTTCTTAAAAATTTTGCAATATACTCATAAAATATTTATATGGTAGTGATCATACATTATAGAGCGTACAAAACACACTCAAACATAATCATATTTCAGCCAAAGTAAAAATCATGAAAAAGGGAAAAAAGAAGAATAAAAATAAGAATAAATTTACCTTTTTCTTCACAATTTCTTTCACCCTACCTTTCGATTTGAGCTCTTGATGCAATCTCCCTATCAACACCTAACCGCCCCTTTCTGATTCCCTTCTCTTACCTTTTATACTGTAATTATCCGAAACAAATCAAGAAACCATTTTCCCCTTTCTCTCCTAAGCCATAGCAATCACCTCTACTATCCAATATTTTCTCTAACCTCCCACTCATTGTTATCTACTTCTTTTTTCTTTTTTATTTTTTTAAATTTTTGGATTTTTTTATAATTATTTTCTAATTTTATATTTCTTGTATTTTCAGTTTGAAAAGTGCTAGCAACACACTCTTTCCAACACACTCCTTGTGATTGGTTAAAATTCACATGGGTCCCACCACATTGCTAGTGAGATCCACATAATTTGGTGGCACTCATGTGAATTTTAACCAATCACATGGAAAGTGTTAAAAGGAATGTGTTAGAGAATGTGTTGCTAGTACTCCTCTTTTAGATTTATTTATTTACTTATCTTTTTTGGATTTTAAAATTTCAGCATATAAGTTTTTAACTTTATTTTTTCTCCTTTTTTTTAATTTGAACATTAAAATTATTTTTTCAGATTTATTATTTTTTTGAATTCTTTTATTTTTTATTTTGAGATTTATTTACAAATTAAATTAAACAAAAATTGAAATTAAAATAATATTAGTCCGGATAAAATTAGGTATTCACAACTATATACTTATTAGCTTGTGTAAATATATAAGTATATTATCTTCCATAAAAAAATTGAGCTTATAAATCTATTCAAATACATGCTTATGATATATTCAAGTATTTTAATTACTATAAAACATGCTTTTAAGCGGGCTTTCAAACCAAGTTAGACTTTAAATATATAGGTTAGACTCATGCCATAAAATAAAGTCTATATTGGGTAAACAGGTCAAGCTCATACCATAGATTTAAGGTGTAAGTCAGGGCTCAGGCCTTGAAAAACCTAATTTGGCTCAGCTTATTCCCATTCCTAATTGCAAATCGTGTTTGTTTTAAATTTATAAAAAACACAAACACGTACGATTTTTGTAAAGTGAGATGGTTACGTTAGAAAGTCTTGGAAAGATGAAACAAAGAGACTCAAATGTCTTCTAGTTCTCGGCCTTGGTCCCATATGATTTGCTATGCCGGTTTATAGTGCGACTACCTTATTCTTTCTATGCTTATAATATCGTTTTAGGGGATCATCTAGGACTTTGACTAGAACATGTCGACCTAAAATCAGAGTGTGAAGTGAACATAATTAGCAAGACAGTGAAATGAACAGTATTGGCCACTCCTTCTCCCTCATTATGATATGAGGGATAGAATCACTTTGTGAGTGAAAAAGCATTGCTATTGAAGAATCGCTTTCCACCCAGAGTTTGCGAAATTCTCTCTCCCACGCGAATCGCGATGGATATTAAGCGCACTCACGGCGCTCCATTACTTTAGATATATCTTCATGCTTGAGTTGAGAATATAATCCTTACAACCAAAATGATATATATATATATATATATATATGTGTCTTCTGCGCATAGAAATTAGAATTGTCAAACCAATGATCAGTCGCATTGTCTTGCACAAAAGGGTAAGCTTTTCTACAATTATAAAACTAATTTATTTTTTTAATTGTATATCGTACGTTAATCACATTAATTTTATTATCAATCAATTAATTTACCATCATTTTATTGATTTTATCTCTCATTTATTAATGTTAAGGATATAATCAAAAGAAAAATTAACAGTCTATTAATTTTTTAAAGAGGTAAATAAGAAAAGAACGAAGCAGATTAAAAGATAAAAACAGAACAGAAGAAATCTTAGAAATGAATGTACTTTAATTTTTATAAGAAAAAGAGAGAATAAAGAAAAGGTGATTTTTTCCCCATTCCTTTACTCCTGTGAAAAAAGAATTAATGTGTAAAAACTTTATGGAGATTAATATTATTGTTCTTATATATGCATATGCTTCAAGAAACAACAGTCAAAATATATATCTTGTTCTTGACACTTTCTCTAAAGAATTGTACCCGGCCAAAAATTATAAACGTTTAGGCAAAGAATTTACCTATTATATATAAATCTCGTTTGGAAATACAACTTATTTAAGGGCTTATAATATAAACTCTTATTTAATAAGTACTTAATGAATAAACTCTTAAAAAATTGATGAAAAATGAAGAGGGCATAGTGTACTTAAATTCTGCGTAAGTTATTCTATAAAAAAAAAAAAAAACATACAACAACTTATACAATATACTTTTTCTCCTTATCTCTATTCATCACATCACTCATCATATCCCACATTTCTTTTTCTTTTCTCTCTTTTATCTCTACATCTCTCTATGTTGTACAAACAACATTTCTCATCTTTAAATATCACATCACCTATTACATATATAATATATCACTTCCGGATAATAAATTCATACAACAATTCATACAACACATTTTCTCTCTATATTTCTCTATCATATCACTTATCACATCTCACCTTTCTCTCTCTTTTTTTCTTTTCTCTCTTTCTCTTTCTTGGTTGTAATGTTGTATGAATTTATTTCTCCATCACTTCTCCATCTCCATTTTCTTTTGTCTATATGGTGTCCATGCATAATCTTTTTCCAATCACATATGTGCAGGGATGCTATCTCTGCATCTCTCTGCTTTGTCTTGTCACAACAACTTCTATATCAAGCCATCAATTTTTTCACCATCCATCATTAGTCTTCCACAACTTTTCTTTGTTTCTGTAAATTAACCTCCAAAAAAAAAAAGGAGTTTGATTAATCTCCTCCTTCGATGGCTTCTGTTCTTCTTCTGCCTGTACTCAAGCAATATCCTACTACTCTCCCATTTCTTTCCCCACCTGATCCCTTTCCACGATCCATCTCCCCCAAATCCACACTACTTCACTTCCTTCCCAATAACAACAAACCTTCACCAATCCAGTGCTCTTCCTCCTCCAATTCCATCTCAAGCCTAACCACCCCCGACCAGGAGGACGAATCTGAACAAGAAGAATTACAAGAAAAAGAAGAAGAGACCCTGAAATCACACCCTTCTTTGAGCGAAGTATGGAGAGAAATCCAAGGATGCAACGACTGGGAAGGTCTATTAGATCCCATGAACCCTCACCTCCGCAGAGAAATAATTCGCTACGGCGAACTCGCTCAAGCCTGCTACGACTCCTTCGACTTCGACCCACACTCCAAATACTGTGGAACCTGCAAATACCACCCATCAAACTTCTTCAACAACCTTAACATGACGAAAGACACCACAGGCTACACCATCACCCGCTACCTCTACGCAACCTCAAACATCAACCTCCCTAACTTCTTCCTCCACAATTCCAAGCTCAGCAACACCAGCGTGTGGAGCCCACACGCCAACTGGATGGGCTACGTGGCTGTAGCCACAGACGAGGAGCAAATCAAACGGTTAGGACGCCGTGACATAGTCATTGCATGGAGAGGAATCGTCACATACATCGAATGGATCTATGACCTCAAAGACATTCTCTGCTCAACTAACTTCACAACCGACTCAACAATCAAAGTCGAATCCGGTTTCTATGACTTATACACCAAGAAAGAAGATTCATCATCATCATCATCATGCAGTTATTCCTCTTTCTCAGCACGCGAACAAATCCTCTCTGAAGTGAAACGGCTTCTTCACTTTTACGAAAATGAAGAAATCAGCATCACAATCACAGGGCACAGCCTCGGTGCTGCCTTGGCTACACTAAGTGCGTACGACATCGCTGAATTGAAGCTAAACGACGTCGTTCACCCTGTCACGGTGTATTCCTTTGCAGGGCCCAGGGTTGGGAATTTGAAATTCAAGGAACGGTGTGAGGAACTTGGGGTGAAGGTGTTGAGAGTGATAAACGTTCACGATGTGGTACCAACTGTGCCTGGGATAATAACCAATGAGAAGTTTCAGTTTCAAAAGTATATAGAAGATGCTTTGTCTTTCCCGTGGAGCTATGCACATGTTGGGAAGGAAATTGCGTTGGACCATAGGAATAGTCCGTTTTTGAAGAAGGAGGCGAAGAGCAATGATCTGATGTGTGCGCATAATTTGGAGGTTCATCTGCACTTGATGGATGGGTACCATGGGAAGGGGAAGAGGTTTCGATTGGCGAGTAAGAGGGACATTGCGCTTGTGAATAAGAGTGGTGATTTTTTGAGGGGTGAGTATGGTGTGCCTCCGTATTGGAGGCAGGATGAGAATAAAGGGATGGTGAGAAGCAGAGATGGAAGGTGGGTTTTGCCGGATAGACAGAGAGTGGAGGCGCATCCACCAGATATGGTACACCATCTTCAGCAAGTGCTCAAGAACAATCACCATGGGAATAATCACCATTTAGGAACCAAGTAATTTTCTTTATTTTTCTATTTTATATATATATAATTTTGTTGGAGATGGAAAAGGAAAAAATGTATTTAATGCTTGAAGTTAATTTAGATGTTTTTGCTTCGAAATATTTTATTTACAATATTAAGGACATGTTGTAAAGTGTTAGAGTGTATTGCTTGGTAACTAGGTTATTTGATTAAATTAAGTAATTTTTACTGACATAAAAGTATTTGATAAGAAACAATTTTTTATCTTATTTTAAGAGTTTATAACTTATTAGTTATAAGTTACTTTAACTAGCTTTTAGTTTATTTTTTTCTTTCATTTTTATCCCTTATATTTTAATATAATTTTTTATTTATCTTCTTTTTATGTTTTTATGTCATTTTACATTTCTTACCCAACTTATTAGCTAATATATCAAACATTTTTAATTTAATAAACTAGCTTATAATCTATAAACTCTGGACTTATTAGCTACACACCAGCTAGTTTATCAACTAGTTTTACCAAACAAACTCTTAATGAATGTTGTCTAAAATTTTTTTAACTCTTTTTATTGGAAATCACCATTTAGGAACCATGTAATTTTCTTTACTTTTCTTTTTTTATATATATAATTTTGTTGGAAGGGGAAAAGAAAAATAATTAAGATGTTTTTGCTTCGAAAGTTTTTATTTACATTAAGAATTAAGGATATGTTAATAAGTATTAGAATGTGTTTGGTAAGGTCAATAAGCTAGCTTCTAGCTTATTTAACTAATTTATAAATTAATTTGACCAACATAAAAGTGTTTGTAAGACACAAGCTAAGCTGTAGCTTAATTTTTTTTTCTTTTGTTTTTATCCCTCATATTTTAATACATTTTTGCTTAAATATGTTTTTGGTCCCTCTAAAATATACTCATTTTCATTTTAGTCCCCTTAAAAAAATTTAGTTTTTCATCCCCTAAAATCATTATTTTTCAAAATAGTCATCGTTGTTAACAAAGTGTTGATGTTGTCGTTAACATGTTTGATGACCTGATTTTCTCAGACTTATTGGCATCCAATGTGTCAATAAATTAATTTTATAATTTATTTTATTTTACATAAAATGAAAATTTATTTTTTCCAAATCAAGAAATCGTAAAGAAATCTTTCTCTGAGATGGCCTCTCCGAAACAACCTTCTTCTCGTCTTCTTCAACCCCATTCTGCCATTTTTGAGCTTTAATGTCAATTCTTCAAACTCTCAATAACCATAATGCTCCATTCTCGTAGATCTCAGTCAGCCATTCCTTACCTCAATCAAAATTGTATTTGGTAACAGGTATTTGTTCTTCAAGATTGTATTCTAATGTTCCAGATTATACTCTAATGTTTTAATACATTTTTTTATTTATCTTCTTTTTACATCTTTTTTATCTTCCAACTTTCAACAACCCAGTGCTCCATTCTTTCACAATAAATTTTACGGGACACAGTTTATACGAGACAGGCCTAATTCAAT
Organism: Sesbania bispinosa; assembly: GCA_026901365.1. NCBI lineage: Eukaryota > Viridiplantae > Streptophyta > Magnoliopsida > Fabales > Fabaceae > Sesbania > Sesbania bispinosa. The sequence goes on from QLOH01000205.1 coordinate 1,397,239, forward strand.
TTCTCCGAAAGGAACAATGGCTTAGGGAAGACGGTGGCTCAGTTTTTGGAGTGAGAAAATGTATCAGAAACCCAAAATAGAATAAGAATTGTTTTAATTTTATTAATTTCAATATAATTAAATTATTTAAAAACTAATAGTATGACATGATAGTATAACAAACCGTGATTTGATATCAGTGTAAAATTTCTTTACACTAATAATGTATATTTATTATTCTCAAATTAATTGGATTCTAATATAACGTTTAATATATTAAAAGATCCTTCTCATAATACATGTATGTATTAAGTAAAAAAAAAACTTTTTATATATTCTGTGTGCGCGAGAGAGATCGGTGAATATTGATCATAGATCTTATTTGTAAATGGTTAAATTAATATAAAGTCACCTGACTTGTTAAAACGATGACTGATTATTAACTTTTAATCATAATTATTCTTGCATGTATAATTACGTTTACCCATCTCACTATGATATAAAAAAGGCCCTCTAGCTACTTATCTATTCATCAATCTCTCTGTATATAACACACTAATTTTCCCGTGCTAACTCATTTTGTATAGGAAAAAGATACATTGACATTGAAAAAGAGGTTCAGGTTATATCGCTCGGCTTTATGCGGGTAGCAGACTTTTGTGGATTGAATTAAAAAGCTTTGAAGTTATATGTATGATGGGCTTCTAAAAAAAAAGACATAAACCCTATATTTTTACGGGTTTCACAGATTTTTGTAGGTAATGGACTTTATTGGATTAGAATTAAAAAATCTGAAAGTTATTCGAGTTTTTAAAATATAAAAAATGAATGAGTCCTATATTTTTGTAGGTTTTTATGATTGGGCCGAAAACACATTTTATCAACTCTACATAAGAGTGATAAAATCAAAATTATTTAATAGCATTTAACCATTGCATCGTGCAAATGGTGTTTGTTTTAAATTCATTTCAAGTGAAACGTAGTAAACACACAAACACGTTTTTTCTAAAGTAAGATGGTTACGTTAGAAAGTCTTGGAAAGATAAAACAAAGAGACTCAAATGTCTTCTAGTTCAGGGCGCGCCTTGGTCCCATATGATTTGCTATGCCGGTTTATAGTGTGACTACCTTATTCTTTCCATGCTTATAATATCCTTTTAGGGTTCGATTATCGATCTAGACTAGGACTAGAACATGTCGACCTAAAATCAGAGTGTGAAGTGAACATAATTAACAATACAGGGATCCGGATGGCTGCAGTCTTTCCCGCCTCTGCAGCAGACATCAGCTACGGAACAGCTACGGAATAACTACGGAATTATAATTCGTAGCTGATCCATAGTTATTCGGTAGCTGATGTCTGCTGCAGAGGCGGGAGAAACAGGAGACAATCCTTACACGTATAGTCAGTAATCCAATTTTCATTTCCGAGGCCATATGTGAAATGAAAAGTATTGGTCACTCCTTCTCACGAGGGATAGAATCGGATCCGGATCCGGATCCTTTCTAGCCTCTCCTGTCTCTCCAGCCAATTTTAGCTACGGAATAACTAGGAAATCAAAATCCATAATAGCTAATGTTGGCTAGAGAAACAAGAGAGGCTGAAGATCTTACAGGGATATAATCACTTTGTGAGTGAAAAAGCATTGCTACTGAAGAATCGCTTTCCATCCAGAGTTTGCGAAATTCTCTCTCCCACGCGAATCGCGATGGATATTAAGCGCACTCACGGTGCCCCATTACTTTAGATATATCTTCATGCTTGAGTTGAGAATATAATCCTTACAACCAAAATGATATAATGTGTCTTCTTCTGCGCATAGAAATTAGAATTATCAAACGAATGATCAGTCGCATTGTCTTGCACAAAAGGGTAAGCTTTTCTACAATTATAAAACTAATTTATTTTTTAATTGTCTATCGTTAATCACATTAATTTTATTATCAATCAATTAATTTACCATCATTTTATTGATTTTATCTCTCATTTATTAATGTTAAGGATATAATCAAAAGAAAAATTAACAGTCCATTAATTTTTTAAGAGGTAAATAAGAAAAGAACATACGAAGCAGATTAAAAAGATAAATAACAGAACAGAAGAAATCTTAGAAATGAATGTACTTTAATTTTTATAAGAAAAAGAGAGAATAAAGAAAAGGTGATTTTTTCCCCATTCCTTTACTCCTGTGAAAAAAGAATTAATGTATAAAAACTTTATGGAGATTACATATGCTTCAAGGGACAACAGTCAAAATATCTTGTTCTTGACACTTTCTGTAAAGAATTGTACCCAAAAATTAAAACGTTTAGGGAAAGAATGTACCCACTATATATAATCTCTCCGTTATTTAATGCATCAGTAAAAATTCACGAAAGCTATAATTGGAATATGAATCATATCACTTATAATTGGAATACGAATAATATCTTTGATGGGACTTGAACATGGTTACATGGGTGATATGTCCATTACATTTGGCAGGAGAAGAAAAGAAAGAGAGTGGAGAGTGTGATGAAGGGAATAGGGAAAGAAAGAAAAAAAAAATCATTTCCGATCCATATGAGATAAATATCCTCAAGTATAAAAATAAGAGGTGACAATTAACCTTTTTCATAAAAAAATACATTAAGAATATAATAATAAAATTATTATTATTATTAGGGTAAATATTGTTAGTCTAATATTTTTTTTACATCACATCATCTAATAATATGTTTTTATACATACTATTAAATCCTTATTATTACTATTAGTGGAATATGAAGTTACCACAATTTTTCCACTATTTCCATTTTCATCCTATACGAAATACTCAAACCTTAACCTTAAGAAAAATCAAATATATATCATTTGAATTAATCATCTGTTAGTTATTGAATGCTTTTACATTTAATTCTTATGATTTTTCCTTATCTTATTGTTTATAGATATAGTGACTAAATAAGATCGAAAGAATTCCAAGGTAAAGCAATATAATAATTTGTATCTTGAAACTTGTTTGGACAATTTGGATTTAGACTATGAGTAAGTTTATTTTATGTAGAAGAATTTATAGAAGAAAAAAATAAAATTAACCAAGAAAGTAAAATGAATTTAACACTTCTTTCATAAGTAGAAATTAGTCTTTGCAACTCAACTTTTTGGCAGAAGCTCTCTCGTTTAGCTTCTGAAAAGGTTGAGTTGCAAATACTAATTTAAACTTATAAAAGAAAATGTATTAATTTTATTTTCTTGATTCATTTTTTTCCTTTTACAGGTATTTTCAAGAAGTTAATCAAAATCCGGTATATATATATATATATATATATATATATATGCTTAAATATGTTTTCGGTCCCAATATTTTAGCGTTTTTTTTTTTATTTTAGTCCCTACCGACTTTTTTTTTATCCTTACTTTATTTTTCCGTCCATGAGAAAGGTCCCTTTATTAAATTGACTGTTAACTCTATTGACATGTACATCCAGTGCCACATCAGATGTAAATTAGTGGGCTTAACCCAATCACTTTCACACGTTAAGCCCAGGTGAAATTGGGGATTAGGGTAAATTTCATTTACCACAGTCAATGTGAAATCCCTACGCATTCTCTCCCTTGGAAAACCTCCACGCTCTTTGCGTCGTTGTTCGCTGCACTTACAAGGCTGAGGGAGGTATCGGTTTTGCGCTTGAAAGTGACGAGGTTGAACGGTGTATTAGAAGGTGGATTTGGTGGATATACTCGCGCTTTGGGCTTGGACACTCGTTTGGGTGCAATCGTATGGTGGTTTTGCGACCGGAGTTTCAAAGGTAAGCATTCATTATCCTCTACCACGGTTTGTGTGCATTGTTGTTTTTCTAGGTGGTGGGGACCAAATACGGTCTTGTATGTAACATGGGATTAATTTATTAGGGTTTTAAAAGTTGGTATGTGGGTGGTGGGGAATTATTTTGGTTTTTTATTATTATTTTGTTTAGGGTTTATGGGATGTGGGGTTTGGTTAAAATTTTTACGGAGTAAAATATGTTTAGGGTTTTGGCATCACCGTTGTTATAAATTTTGTAATTAATTGATGATTTGAGTAAAATATGGTTTTTACTATAGGGATGGATTTTAAAGGTAAAATATCCAAGGGAAAATATAAATGTTGAGACTGGAGAAGGTAGTCAAGTTCCAAGGGCAAATAAAAATGTTCAAACTGGAGAAGGTAGTCAAGTTGAGATATTTGTTGCTCCACTTAATGATGACATGTATGAAATGGAAAATGAGTATTTAAGTGAGGAGTTGGACAGTGCTAATGAGGATTCAGAATCTTATTCTAGTAGGAGAAAATATCCAAAGTTCAGGAAGGAAGATCTTACAAGAGATTTCAAATTCAAGGTGGCAATGGAGTTTAGTTCTTTGGCTGAGTTTAAGCAAGATATATTGGAACATGTTGTCTTGAATGGAGAGAGTTGACTTATGTGAAAAATGACACTGTTAGAGTTAGAATGAAATGTAAGGCTAATTGTGCTTTTATGATTTTTTGTAAGCAAGGTTGGTAAAAGTCATACTTACAGAGTGAAGACACTAGTTGATAATCATACTTGTGGTAGAGTGTTTCAGAACAAGAATGCTGGCTCCAAATGGGTAGCAAAGGTGATGATTGACAAGATGAAATCAAGTAATGATATGAAACTTATAATCATATCATGGATGACATAAGGAGAGATTACTTAGTTGGGACTTATTTGCATCGTGCATGGAAGGCTAAACGAATTGCTATGAAACAAGTGGAAGGGGGTGTTGTGAAGCAATATACCCTTCTGTGGAGTTACAATGCTAAGTTAAGGAGGGCTTGTGCAGAGAATACTTGTAAGTTGGAGTTAAATAGGCCTTGTCCTGAGGTATTGCCTAAATTTGGAAGTTATTATATCTGTTTGGATGGGTGCAAGAAAGGTTTTTTGGCTTATTGTAGACCCTTTATTGGGGTGGATGGGTGTCATTTGAAGACCAAGTACGGGGATCAATTATTAATTGTTGTTGGCAGGGACCCAAATGACTAGTACTTCCCACTGGAATTTGTTGTGGTTGAGTCTGAAACCATAGACAGCTTGAGATGGTTTCTTGTTGTTAGAGGATATTGGTGAATAGTGATATGTCTACCCACAGATTGGTGTTTATTGTTGAGTCACAAAATGTTATTAAAGGGTTAATAATGTTTTAAGTCTCACAATCTCGAAGTTTTAATGAACAACAAATTTGGCTTGCTGAAGGAAATTGTTCAGTATTTCAGAAAGTGCAATCGGACGAAGTCATGTCAACTAAAAGTTCAAGAGACCTTTCGAAGCGAGGAAACCTGCTGAGAAGATACTACCTACTAAAGGCAATGAACCTCCTGAAGTTGTGAGACAACGTTCCTCTTCCTGTTCATCTTCAATATTATAATCTCAGAAAATTATCTTGAAGACTCAAGTCTCGTGTAGCAATCTTAGACCACTTGTGCCTTTCATTCTTCTGGAAAGTCAGAGAAAGTTCTTTTTGGCTTATTTCAAAAACCTCTCACCAAAAAGGCAAAAGTCTGTAGAAAAGTACATGCGACTTAGAAAAAGTAAAACCTGTGAGCTGACTTTACTATCTGCTACAACTAAGGGCTTAGGCTATGTGTCACAACGGAAGCATTTGCATTAAATGCTATTTCTCAACGGGAAAACGATTGGAGTGCAACGGACGGAAGATTTCGTCTCTATAAATACCAGACTCCATGAAGAAAGAACTGGAGAACGAAGAACAGAGAAATTAACTTGCTGAAACTCTGCAAAAATTCATACTCATCTGTTCCAATATTCACTGCATAACCACTTCAAAATCCCGAGTTTCACTCAGTCATTTGTATAAGTTCTCTAATAGAAGCTCTAAAATTGCGTAGATCCAGAGCTAATTGTTTCATTCTTTCAATCTGTATTTGTTGGGTTATCCTGAAGAGGCTGTGTTAAAAGAATACTTGGGTTTTCAGCCTGAAAAGGTTGAGTGTGAAAAAGAATACTTGTTGAGCCTGGAGAGGCTTGTATGGAAAAGAATACTTGTTGAGCCTGGAGAGGCTTGTATGGAAAAGAATACTTGTTGAGCCTGGAGAGGCTTGTCTGGAAAAGAATACTTGTTAAGCCTGGAGAGACTTGTCTGCAAAAGAATACTTGTTGAGCCTGGAGAGGCTTGTTTGTAAAATAATACTTATAATCTTGCGGGATTAGTGAAAATCCAGTGGTGGTTTGCCCTGGGAGTGGACGTAGCTCACAGTTTGTGGGTAAACCAGGATAAATCTCTTGTGTTATTTCCTCTCTACCCTTAATTCTTTTATTTTCCGTTGCTATCTGTTTATTTCTAACTGAGGAGGGTTCTGAAAGTGAGTTTATAATTTGCACAGTGAAAAAAATTTTATTTATCACGCAAATTCTTTTAAATGACAATTTTGTTGGACCCACTGAAGTGATTCAACAAGTCTCTGAAAACTCATTTTTCAGCAAGTTGCTTGAACGTTGAAAATATTTTTGCTTGTCTCGAAAGGTTTTCAAAAAATATGTAAAGATTATAAAAACACTATTCAACCCCCCTTCTAGTGTTTCCTGTGGTCCTAACAGTTGGTATCAGAGCTTGACCTCGGGTTGAGCATTTCACAAGTGCTGAGGATAAAGATCCAGATGGAAAACTCTACAAGCAACTCTCATTACATTGCGGAAGGTGCATCCGTTTCCAGACCCCCTGCCTTCAATGGTTCTGATTATCATTATTCGAGAGATCGTATGAAGCTCTTCATCGAAAGCAGCAACATAGATCTTTGGGATGTATAACAGATGGTGACTATACTCCCACCAACAATGGTGTAACCATTCCCATGTCAGAATGGACGGGAGAATAGAAGGCACGTGTACAGCTCAATGCTAAAGCAAAACTCTACTTGATTTGTTCTCTGAGCAAATCAGAATATGAGAAGGTACATGGATGCTCCTCTGCTAAGGAAATATGGGACACCCTGTTTGCAGCCCATGAAGGAACCGACAATGTGAAACAGTCTAAAATCAACATGTTAGTGCATCAATATAAGATGTTCAAGATGCATGAGACTGAATCAATTGATCAGATGTTCGGGAGATTCCAGACCATCATCAATGGACTAAAATCTCTGGGAAAGACCTACGACTCAGGAGAGAATAATCGCAAGATTTTGAGAAGTCTACCAAAAATTTGGAGGCCCAAGGTAACTGTCATTCAAGAGGCAAAAGACCTCAACTCTCTACGAATGGAGGAACTTTTGGGATCCCTCAAGGTCCATGAGCTGGAACTAGGAGAAGATGCCCCTAAAAAGAAGTCTTTTGCACTGAAAGCCAAGTCCAAGCTGGGGAGAACTGCTTCTCAAAAGGCCCTAAAGGTAGATGAGTCCTCAGAAGACTCTGAAGACTCAGAAAGTGACACTAATGAGGATAATGACCTTGCTATGCTAAGCAGAAAGATCAAGAGGATGCTTCAGAAGAAGGGAAGATTTATAAAGTCATCCTCATCTGACAACAAGATAAGCAAGTCAGGAAAAGATACCTTTTCTGACAAAATAACGTGCTTTGAGTGCAAACAACCTGGTCACATAAAGACCGATTGTCCTAAATTAAGAAGATTCTCTTCAAGGACGAAGAAGTTTCCGAAGAAAAAGAAAGGGTATATGGCCACGTGGGAAGATCTTGATGAGTTCACCTCTGATGAGGATGAAGAAGATGCTGAAGAAGCCAACCTGTGTATGATGGTGAGCCTTTCTTCATCGGACAACTCTGAATCAGAGGTAATACCATAGACCCTACAAGATATGTATGATGATCTAGTGGAAAGCTCTAAGGAACTTTTTCAAGAGTACAAAGAGCTATCAAGAGCATTCACTGAAGTGGCTATAAAAAGTGAAGCTCTTGAAGATGAAAATTTGTCACTCAAGGAAAATCTTCTTAACTCTGATATTTGTGATTCAACAATTTTTAAAACTAAAAATGAGAATCTTAAAAAACAAGTTGCTGAACTCACAAAGGACCTGGCTGCTTTTGTCAATGGAACCAAGAATTTGAATATGCTTCTAGGTGTCCAAACGAATCCCAAAGACAAAAGTGGTCTCGGTCATTGAGACACTTCCTCTATGCATGATGTTAAAGTTTGAAATGCTAATAAGGCTAAGAAAGGTAAGGGATGCCTTCATTGTGGCAAGCCTGGACATGATATGTCACAATGTAGACACAAAAGAGGTAGACCTCCTGCTACCAAAAAAGGACCCAAAAAAATGTGGGTACCTAAAACTTTAATTGTTCCTGTTGCAGATGTGTTTAACAAGATAAAAGAGACACCTCAAATGGTACTTGGACAGTGGCTGCTCGCGACACATGACAGGAGAAAGGTCTTTGTTCCAAATCCTTAGACCTATGGATGGTGGAGTGGTGACCTTTGGAGGAGATCAGAAAGGAAAAATCACTGGAGTAGGTTCAGTAGGTATATCTCCTTTATCTGTCATCCATAATGTTCTCTTGGTTGAAGGTCTCCAACACAACCTGCTGAGCATAAGTCAATTATGTGACAGTGGTTTTATTGTATCCTTCACAAGAGATGGCTGCATAGTCAGAGACTCTTCTGACCAAATCATTTTTACTGCAAAGAGACACATCAATGTGTACAAAATTGATCTTGAAGACCTAGCATATCAAAATGTTACTTGTCTTATTTCAGTGAAAGATGAAAAGCAGATTTGGCATCAGAAACTTGGACATGCCAGCTTGAGATTAATCTCAAAGCTCACAAAACACAATCTTGTGATAGGCTTACCCAAGCTCGCATTCAAATATGATATTTTGTGTGAAAACTGTCTAAAGGGGAAGCAAACTAGAAGTTCTTTTAAAAGCAAAAATGTTGTTTCAACTGCTAGACCCCTAAAACTACTCCACATTGATTTGTTTGGTCCTACAAGAACTGAAAGTCTTTCTAGTAAAAAGTTTGGTTTGGTCATCGTTGATGACTACTCTAGATTTACTTGGGTGATATTCCTTAAAAGCACGGATAAGACTTTTGAGAAATTTGCAAAATTCTGCAAAATGGTGCAAAATGAAAAAGGATTTTGCATATCTGCTATCAGAAGTGATCATGGAGGTGAGTTTGAAAACTCAAGCTTCAGTATGTTCTGTGACGAGAATGGGATCTCTCACAATTTCTCTGTGGCTAGAACACCTCAACAAAATGGGGTTGTTGAGAGAAAGAACAGAAGCCTGCAAGAGATGGGAAGAACCATGCTCATTTCAAGTAATCTTCCAAGGTCATTCTGGGCAGAAGCTGTTCACACAGCCAATTATATTCAAAACATAATTTTGATAAGGCCAATTCTCAACAAGACTCCGTATGAATTGTGGAAAGGAAGAAAGCCCAACATTTCATATTTTCATATCTTGGGCTGTGAGTGTTTTATACTTAACACCAAAGATGATCTGGGAAAATTCGATTCAAATCTGACATGGGATTCTTCATTGGTTATTCAGAAACCTCTAAGGCATATAGAGTTTACAACTCTAGAACCCAAACTGTTGAAGAAACCATACATGTTAGATTTAACGATGCTAAAGAGACTGATAGGGAACTATCAGATCTAGAAGATGATTTTGTAGGTATGGAGCTAAATCACTCCTCAAGGACTTCAAAAGCTAAAGCTGAAGCACCTGCCGAAGGATCTTCTGAAGCACCCACTAAAAACACAACCCCTCAACCTGCTGATACTGATACTCTTCAGAAAGTGGATGCCAAGTCTCAAAATATACAAGCCTTCCCTGGCTGGCGTGAGTGGAGGTACAGAAATAATCATCCTCGAGAGCAAATCATTGGTGACACTTCAGAAGGAGTAAGAACAAGATCAAGGCTAAGGTAAGTCAACAATATTTTTGCCTTTCTCTCTGAAATTGAACCAAAGAATATTGAAGAAGCTCTGCATGATGAAGGATGGATCCTAGCCATGCAAGAAGAACTAAATCAGTTTGCTAGAAGTGATGTTTGGACTCTTGTTCCTAAACCCAATGGAAAAACGATCATAGGAACCAAATGGATATTTAGAAATAAACTCTCTGAAGATGGTCAAGTTATCAGAAATAGGGTCAGACTTGTTGCTCAAGGCTACAACCAGCAAGAAGAATTGAAAGGAAATCAACCAGTGGAGGATGACACTTCGTTGGAGAAAATCTGATAAGTCGGTCCAGTAAGAGACAAAGCACGATAGCCCTCTCAACTGCTGAAGCCGAATATATTTCTGTAGCATGTTGTTGTCCACAGCTGCTATTGGTAAAATATTAGCTAGAAGATTTTAATATTCACATTAAATCTATTCCAGTCTTCTGTGATAACACGAGTGCAATCAATCTATCTAAAAACCCAATTCAGCACTCAAGAGCAAAACACATTGAAATTAAACATCATTTTATAAGAGATTATGTTCAGAAAGGAATTATTGATATACAATTAATTGATACTGAACATCAATGGGTCTTCCTCTTCATCGTCTTTAATTTGTTTAAGTAGTGCCCTGTATTTTTTATGGACATACTGATATTTCACTTCTTCAGACTCTCTAATGACCCTTTTGACTGATGACAAAAGGGGGAGTATTAAGAAACTAACAAAAATCTGAAGTTAAGTGTTTTTCAGATGAATTCTCATATTTAGGGGGAGCAGATTAAGAGCATATCCAAGCAAGACGCTACAAAACGAAGTGTATCTGATTTAGGGGGAGCTTTACTTTAAAAATACTATTATCTCTTCCCTTTAGATTTTTGATTTATTTCTTAAAGCAAATTTGTCATCATTAAAAAGGGGGAGAATATTGAGTCTCAAAATGTTATTAAAGGGTTAATAATGTTTTAAGTCTCGCAATCTCGAAGTTTTAATGAATAATAAATTTGGCTTGCTGAAGGAAATTGTTCAGTATTTCAGAAGGTGCAATCGGACGAAGTCATATCAACTAAAAGTTCAAGAGACCTTCCGAAGCGAGGAAACCTGCTAAGAAGATACTACCTACTGAAGGCAATGAACCTCCTAAAGTTGTGAGACAACGTTCCTCTGCCTGTTCATCTTCAATATTATAATCTCTGAAAATTATCTTGAAGACTCAAGTATCGTGTAGCAGTCTCAGACAACTTGTGCCTTTCATTCTTCTGGAAAGTCAGAGAAAGTGCTTTTTGGCTTATTTCAAAAACCTCTAACAAAAAAGGCAACAGTCTGCAGAAAAGTACATGCGACTCAGAAAAAGTAAAACCTATGAGCTGACTCTACTATCTGCTACAGCTAAGGGCTCAGGCTATTTGTCATAACGGGATCATTTGCATTAAATGCTATTGCTCAACGGGAAAACGATTGGAGTGTAACGGACGAAAGATTTCGTCTCTATAAATACTAGACTCTATGAAGAAAGAATTGGAGAACGAAGAACAGAGAAATTAACTTGCTGAAACTCTGCAGAAATTCATACTCATATGTTCCAATATTCACTGCATAACCACTTCAAAATCCTGAGTTTCACTCAGTCATTTGTATAAGTTCTCCAATAGAAGCTCTAAACTTACGTAGATCCAGAGCTGAGTGTTTCATTCTATCAATCTTTATTTGCTGGGTTAGCCTGAAGAGGCTATGTTAAAAGAATACTTGGGTTTTTAGCCTGGAGAGGCTGAGTGTGAAAAAGAATACTTGTTGAGCCTGGAGAGGCTTGTCTGGAAAAGAATACTTGTTGAGCCTGGAGAGGCTTGTCTGGAAAAGAATACTTGTTGAGCCTGGAGAGGCTTGTCTGCAAAAGGGTACTTGTTGAGCTTGGAGAGGCTTGTCTGTAAAATAATACTTGTAATCTTGCGGGATTAGTGAAAATCCAATGGTGGTTTGCCCTGGGACTGGACGTAGCTCACGGTGTGTGGGTGAACCAGGATAAATCTCTTGTGTTATTTCCTCTCTACCCTTAACTCTTTTATTTTCCGCTGCTATTTGTTTATTTCTAACTGAGGAGGGTTCTGAAAAGTGAGTTTATAATTTACACAGCAAACAACAATTTTATTTATCACGCAAATTCTTTCAAAAGACAATTTTGCTGGACCCGCTGAAGTGATTCAGCAAGTCTCTGAAAACTCATTTTTCAACAAGTTGCTTGAACGTTGAAAATATTTTCGCTTGTCTCGAAAGGTTTTCAAAAAATCTGTAAAGATTATAAAAACACTATTCAACCCCCTTCTAGTGTTTCCTGTGGTCCTAACATTTATGTCTGACCAACAGAAGGTTTGTACATTATCCTATTAACTTAATTTGGTTTTAGTTATTAAATTGGTTTTTATTACAGTTTGTTTATGTTTTTTTATAGGGTTTGATATAGGTGTTTGATCAAATATTAGAGGGATTTGAGCATCGTCTGTGTCTTAGGAACTTGTATGCAAATTTCAAAAAGAGATTTGGTGGAGGTACCCTTATGAGGGACCTTAGGATGGTTGCTGCTAAGGCCACTTACGTTGAGGCCTGGAAGGAAAAGATGGAAGAATTGAAGAAGGTGGATGTCAAAGCCCATGATTGGTTGGATGTTGTCCCAACAAAATAGGGGCTGGCAGACCTAGAAAGCTCAGGAGAAGGGAACCTGATGAGAACCAAAACCCAACAAGACTAGGGAGATCCCACACAACCAATATATGTAACAGATGCTACCAATTTAGTCACAATGTAAGAGGATGTGTCAATCCACCAGTGACTCCAACACCAGAAGAAAATCAAAACAGAAGGAGGAAGGTGTGTAAGAACATTTTTCTATTTCATTTTACAAGCCTTGATTATTGATAAGTGCCAATTATATGATATATTCTTGTCTTTTTACTGCACTAATCAAGGGTAAAATAGTAATTTATTCCCCAAAATAATCCCTTTTTATTAATAATTGTAATAATTGTGTTTATTTAATTTGAATTTGAATTTGATGCTATTTTAATATAAAATCTGTTAATATTACAGATTTATGGTAGAGATTTGAATGAGCAAAGAAGATAACATTAATTGAGGAAAGGATATGCAGATTTGAAGTTTGAATTAGAGCAAATAAATATAAGATCAACTGCCATTTAAACAAGAATTCTGCGGATAACTTATCCAATTTAAATTCAAAGTCAAGATAAACACAAAATCAACCCGGAAAGAGGGAAACAAGGAAAGCCAAGCATATAAGGATAAGATCAGGAAGAGATCAAGCTGTTAAAAGAAGAAACAGAATAATCTGTTATGCGCTCCACGCTTCACTTGCGCTTAACGCAAGTGAAGCGCATATATCAGAATTACTTTCTGTTTCTTGCGCTGCAGATGCGCTGAGCGCAGGTGAAGCGCAGCTGCGTGGATTAGTTTTTAGATCTGTTTTCAAATCAGATTCCTTCCAGATTTAAGATAGCTTTCCTTGGTCTATACATAGGACCTTTTGTAAAGAGTTTTGAGGAGGTTTTTAGAGTAGAGTTTAGGACTCAAGTTCAGAGGAGACCCCGAAGGGCTGCCGAGATAGCAACGCGAGGATTGAAGAAAAGCGTGACAGTTTCTTCATTGGTCTGTATGGCTACCATGCATAGCTAAACTCTCCAATAGGGTTGAATATAGTTGATTCAATCCCCACATGTATGTGAATTCTCTTTATTAATTATGAATCCCTATTCTATGATATTGGTACTTTTATACTTTACTTAATGTGTAGCTTCCGCCTTTGTGCCGAAGTTATAGGTTAGTTTTATAGGATGCATGTGTGACAGATGGTTCTATAAAATTAACAGCGAGTTTGGGGGAGATGATACTTAGGAAACTTAAATTCTGATTGGTAAAAGTACTCATAGTAATCGCTATAGGAATATAGGGGGAATCGATGATTGAAGAATTGGAATGTGACAGCCTCTTCATAGTAGTCCCTATAGAAATATATGGTGAGTTGATAGTGTTAACGAACGAAAAATTAGAACAATCAAGACGGGGTAATTTGTCGCCTGGGAGAACCAGCATGGATTATCTTCGAGTATTTTACTATCTAGTAACTCGGGTTAAAATAATATAGTTTGGCTAGGATATCATAGAAATATATTCTTAATTAACATTGAGGTTCACATATGTAAGGGGTGCGATGATACGAAGTTCAATCCTGATCCAAGCAACACTATCTTACTCTATCTCTACTATCCCTTTTACTTTATGCAATTTACTTTCCGCACAACTATCATCAAATACCGTTTCTCACTTGATAGTCTGATCACTAATAAATATGAAGTGAACCATTCCCTGTGGATACGATAACTCATACTTACTATTATACTGCTGAAATTTTGGTACGCTTGCCAGAATTCCATCAAGTATTTTTTGCGCCGTTGCCGGGGAACGGTGTATCGATTCGTATAGACTTGGGAGGTCTAACTATCAAGTTGTATATACTTTATCTTAGGATTTTTAGATTTTTATTTTTTAGGAATTTTTAGGAATTTTTCTTTTTTGTTTTTATTTTTATTCTCTTCCACACTTACCCTTTTCAAGTCTTCTTGTTTATATTTTTGAAAGGTTAGGTGTGAAGAAACCAAAAATATGATTTCAAAGGTCAGGTGTGAAGAAACCAAAAATATGGAGAACACACAACCCGAAGGATTTTGGGAGACTATGTTATGTACCAAGGGGCACGTTATCATTCAAGTATTACTCTCCTAATTTCTGCAAAAGCGGTGGAATTAAAAGCTTCACATCTCAAACTCATCGGTGTTCATCAATTCACAGGATTGGATAGCGAAGATCCACATAATCATCTCTCAACTTTTTATGAATTGATTGAAACTATGGGATTTGAAGAAGGGGATCTAGAATCCGTATACTTACGCTTGTTTCCTTTTTCTCTTATAGGTAAAGCTAAGGAATGGTTAAATTCACATCCCAACAAGAGTCTGAACAATTGGAACGTGGTGGAAGCAAAATTTCTAAAGAGATTTTTCCCTCTACCCCGTTATATCCAAGCCAAGACAGATATCTCCACATTCAGGCAAGGAGCAAATGAACCAATGTGTGAAGCCTGGGAAAGATACAAATCTTTGCTGCGAAAATGTCCTAATCTTGGCTATGATGATATTGCTCAACTCAACATTTTCTGCAATGGACTCAAGCCAGATGCCAAATCTTTCATAGATACTTCAGCAGGAGGAACTATCTTATTAGTGGATGTAGAGCGAGCAATTGCAATTATTGACCACTTTGCACAGAACAATCAGCAAGCTCAATTGTGGGATCAACCAGTTCAAAAGAAGGAGTTGCTTGAGCCGAATGACAATAAATCCATACAACTACAATTGGAGAAAATCAATCAGCAACTAAAAGTACTTTTCCAGCAGAAGCAAGCAAAAAAATCTCTCCCAGAACCAATTTCAGAATTGATCTGTGATTTTTGTAAAGGCAACCATCTCAATGGCCATTGTTCTTACCCAGAAGTGCAAATAGAACAGGTTAACTTTTTGGAAGGAAGAGGAAAATATAATGAATCTTTCAACGACCACAGTCGAAGTGAAGATAACAATACCACAATGTCTGATATCAATTCCAAAATTGAAGAAAAGCTTGACAAACTCATACAAGATATGAGCAGCAGCCTGAAGGCAATAAAGATGACATTCAAGAATTTAGCAACACAAGTGGAGCTACTAAGGAAGCAATTTACTGAACAACAAGAATACTGGAAGTCTATATCCACCAGAAGTGGTAAAGAGATAGGAAGAGGCATAGGGGACAATCTGGTGGTAGAAAGAGAGGTTCTGGAGAAAAAAGAACAAGAAGCTGAGCTTGAGAAAGGAGAAATAGATAAAGAAGAAAGAGAGCTAGAAAAGGAAAGTGAAGCAAACAAGAAAAAGAAAAAAAAAGATTTCCCACCTGCACCACAAGTCAGAGAGTTACCATATCCTAAGAACCCTTCTAAAAAAGACATTGACAGGCAATTTATCAGGTTCATGGATATAATGAAAAGGCTGCAGATCAACATCCCATTAATGGAAGCCATGGAGCAAATGCCTACTTATTCTAAGTTTATGAAGGAGTTTCTGACCAAAAAGAGAAAGTTTACAGATGAGACAATAGAACTGGAAGCTGGGTGTAGTGCAATCATTCAAAAGTCATTACCACAGAAGACAAAGGACCCAGGAAGTTTCACCATACCAGTGACAATTGGATCTCTACCAGTAGGAAAAGCACTGCTTGACTTAGGAGCCAACATCAACTTAATGCCCTTGTCTATGTTAAAAAGAATTGGAGAACTGGAGGTGAAGCCAACAAGGATGACCTTACAGCTAGCTGACAGATCAATGAAGTTTCCATACGGAGTTGCGGAAGATGTACTAGTCAAAGTGGACAAGTTCATGTTTCCAGTGGATTTCGTCATCTTGGACATTGAGGAAGATGTTGAAGTCCCTCTCATTCTTGGCAGACCATTCATGAAGATTGCAAAAGTTATCATTGATGTAGATGATGGTAACTTAAAGGTAAGAGTACAAGATGATGAGGTGAGCTTTAATGTGTTTGAAGCAATGCAACACCCAAAAGATAAGTAGCAGTGTCTCCAGTTAGATGTATTGGAAGAGATTTCTCTCGATCAGGAATTATTAAAAGCAGACCCTTTGGAAAAAGTTCTAACAGGTGTGGGTGATGCAATTGATGAAGAAGAAAGAGGAGAATATTCAAAGGAACTAGATTCAACCAGTTCTGTCCCACCAGAGGAAGCAAGCACTAAAACATTACAACAGGAAAAGGGTACTGAAAGTCAGAAGCTGGAACTTAAGGTACTACCCTCTCATCTCAAATATGCATTTTTGGATGAAGCTAAGAATAAACTTGTTGTCATAAGCAAGGCTTTAACTCCATTAGAGGAGGAAAAGCTTCTTTCTGTTTTGAAGGACAATGCAGGAGCCATAGGGTGGTCTTTATCAGACCTCAAAGGTATCAGTCCTTCATACTGCATGCACAAGATCCATATGGAGGAAGACTACAAACCGGTCACTCAACCTCAAAGAAGATTAAATCCTACAATGAAAGAGGCAGTGAAAAAAGAAGTATTGAAACTCCTCGATGCAGGTATGATCTATCCCATCTCTGATAGTGCTTAGGTAAGTCCTGTTCAGGTTGTTCCTAAAAAGGGGGGGGTATGACAGTCATTAAAAATGATAAAAATGAGTTAATTCCCACTAGGACAGTAACTGGATGGAGGATGTGTATAGACTATAGAAAATTAAACCAAGAAACTAGGAAAGATCATTTTCCTTTTCCTTTTATGGATCAGATGTTAGAAAGGTTAGCAGGGCAAGCTTTTTATTGTTTTCTAGATGGATATTTTGGTTATAACCAAATAGCTGTAAATCGAGAAGATCAAGAAAAGACTGCTTTCACGTGTCCTTTTGGTGTTTTTGCTTACATGAAAATGCCATTTGGATTATGCAATGCTTCAACAACTTTTCAAAGGTGCATGCTGTCAATATTTTCAGATCTGGTGGAGAAGTGCATAGAAGTGTTTATGGACGATTTTTCAGTCTTTGGAAATTCCTTTGATAACTGTTTGGAGAATCTGAACACTGTATTAAGGCGGTGTGTGGAATTCATTCGGAAATGCCACTTTATGGTAATTGAAGGTTTAGTTCTTGGACACAAAATCTCTGCAAAAGGAATTGAAGTGGACAAAGCAAAAATTGAAGTCATTGAAAAGCTACCTCCGCCAGTGAAAGTGAAAGGCATCAGAAGTTTCCTAGGGCATGCAGGATTTTACAGACGTTTCATCAAAGACTTTTCAAAGATAGCCAAGCCTCTCAGCAATTTACTTAACAAAGACGTTTCATTTAAATTTGATGATGAATGCTTGGTTGCTTTTAATTTGTTGAAACAAGCTAATATCTGCCCCTGTTATTGTTGGTCCAGATTGGACCCTTGGTTTTGAGTTAATGTGTGATGCGAGCGATTATGCTGTAGGAGCAGTTCTAGGATAGAGAAAGTCTAAAATTTTTCATGTCATACACTATGCTAGTAAGGTTTTAAATGAAGCACAAATCAATTATGCTACTATAGAAAAAGAGTTATTGGCAATAGTGTATGCATTGGAAAAAATCAGACCATATCTGATAGGCGCAACTATCACCATTTATACTGATCATGCTGCAATAAAATATCTTTTAACTAAACCAGATTCTAAACCTAGACTGATAAGATGGATTTTGCTAATACAGAAATTTGATTTGGTTATTAAAGATAAAAAGGGAAGTGAGAATGCGGTAGTAGATCATTTATCAAGATTGGTGAATGAGGAAGTAACCAGTACTCAGGCTGAATTGCAGGAAGAATTTCCAGATGAAAAGCTCATGTTGATCCAAGAAAGGTCGTGGTTTGCTGACATGACCAACTTCAAAGCAGCAGGAGTGTTTCCAGAAGATTTCACATGGCAACAAAAGAAGAAGTTGTTAGTTCCACAGGCAACACTAGAAGAGGGGTTGAATAATGTTTTATATATTTTGATCATTTTGGAAATCTTGAAAATAAACTACAAGCCTATTAAGACAAAATAAAATGAGAAACTTAAAATCAGAGTTAAAATGAAAATTGCGGAAGATAAGAAGGACAAATTTTGACAAAGTTAGAGACTAAGGAAAGTTGAACAAAACGCTGACTAACTTGGACTCTTAATTAATTAATCTTAATCATTCAGATTCATCTCAAGATGCCCTCTGAAAGATACTACAAAGAATCTTTTTAGAACTATTTCTGAGCTACCTCAAATGATTGATCATCGTCTGAAGTATACTTCTAACTTTTGAACTGAGACTGTTTCAAATCCCATTCAAAGAGTTATTTCAGAAGTTCTTCAAAGTACATTCTCAAAGATACTTCAAATGATATGAAATTAACTGAATGATTTATTATCTTAGAAAACTTATTTTATTGAAATTGTTGTGTTAAGTTTATTATGAAAAATACTATTCAATCCCCATCAGAAATATAAAGCTGTAAATTAAGGAGTTTAAGGGAGAGAAAACTTAGCCACAAAATTTATCCTGGTTCACCCACCAACCCAGTGAGCTACATCCAGTCCCAGGGCAAACCATCACTAGATTTTTCACTATCCGAAACCACAAATACAAGTATTCTTTTCTATCAAGCCTCTTCAGGCTCTACCACAAGTATTATTTTATTTTCAACTGCCTCTCCAGGAAACTCAGTGCAATATTCTTTTACAGACAAGCCTCTCTAGTCTCAACAAGTATTCCTTCTTTCAAAGCCTCTCCAGGCTCAGCAAGTATTCTTTCTTCCACCAAGCCTCTGCAGGCTCTCAGACACATAAAATGTTTCTAAACTAAACTAAGTTTAAGTTTCCACGAAACATAAACTTAATCTCTTCCTGTACTAGAGATTAACTGAGTACTACTCAGGATACAATGAATAAATCTAAGTACAAGGTTTTATAGAGAAAGTATTTTCTTCTAAGCTCTAATTCAACTTTGTATTTTCAGAAGATTGGTAGAATATGATAATTGATTTCCTATGAACCAAACTCTTCTACATAATCAGTGATATGCTATGGGTTAAGGATGAATATGATAATACATGGCAGCACTTCTATTTTTTCATTCTGAGGAATTGCCCGGCATGGCAACTACCTCTCTTTAGCAAGAAATGCCAGCTAACTTCTTCAAATTCAATCTTGAGGCTATTTATATGTTCTGATGAAATATAGCCGTTGAAGATGGTTGATAATACCGTTGAGATGTTGATGATGTGGCTCATATAGCCGTTGTGTAATAGCTTCTCAAACGGTTGATTTTTCTTAAGCAAAATAAGTGTTCAAAAGATCTCGTTCTAACACTTCTATTGATGAGCTCCTTTGAGAGATTTCCTTGATATTTTTATGCTTCTTCTCTCTCTTGATTTTCTTCTGCTTTCTTTAGCTTTCTTCTCCTTTCCTCTGTTTTCCTTTAGAGTATGTATGAGGAGGTATCTGTTGGATTTGTCCTTTTGCTTATTTATATATACTCATTTTCATTTGCTCCTGACACAGTTTCCTCTTTCTTTTTTGAGTGAAGTGTCTTGTCCTAAGGATAATAGTTGTTGTTGCTATTTCCTCTTTGAATAAAGACATATGATATTATAGTCGTTGAATCATACGGTCTTAGCCTCTTTTGTGACTTCTTCTATGTTGAAATCTTTTCCATGCATTCAGAGAGTTTCATTTCTTCAGACTGTTAAGCCATTTATAACTTCCTTCAGATGATAGCTTTAAGCTTCTTTTAATTCTTCAGATTGAAATACTTTCAACGCGCTTCTTTCTTCTGACAATATGATTCTTCTCTTCTTCAGATTATTAAAGCAAGATGCTTCTTTCTTTTAGCAGAAATCTGCTTCCTTTTTACTTCAGCAGAATGCTTCTTCCTTTACTTCAGACGATCCTAGCTTTATTCATCTTTGTCTCTTCTAGTTCTTCTGATATTTGGATAGATATTGAATTAAATAATATTAGTTCAAACATCTTTCTCGATATTTTCTTGTCCAGACTTCTGATTTGCTTTTGGACAGTAGCATTTCCAGTATGTCTATGTATACAGTACCCTTTTGATTGCAAATGCAGCAGTCGTTGCAGGATTTCCTTATTTGTGCAAGTCTTTTGATCGAGGCAAAAAAGTATGCCTAACTTTTGTGCCGAAATGAAGTAGTCCATTGGATACAGTGTTCTTCATGCTTTGACAATATCTTCATGATAACATTTCTTGGTTATGTAGCCTTCAGTCCTTCATTCATACAGAGTGCTTCTGATCAGCTTCCATTCTTCAGATGATAGGTATGCTTCATACGGAGTCAAGTCTTCAGTTTGTCTTCGAGTCTTCAGATGATAGTCACTTCTTCAGATGGAGGATATGCTTTAGATGATGATGAGTCTTGAGACGGTCTGAGTCTTTCATGTCTTCAAATAGTTGAACCTTTTCTATTCTTTTCCGTAGCTTCCTTTGCTTCTAGTTGCTTCATTTTTATTGTGAATCTCTTTTTCCTTTGCTGTCTTCTGGGCTTCAGATGAATATGCTTCAGATGATTGAGTCTTTTCTTCTCTTCAGATTCTGTGTTGCTTCGTCTTCTGCTTTTCCGTCGTTCTTCTTCTGATTTGTTCTTCTTCTTCTGATACTTCACTGGTTCTTCTTCTTCTGATTCTGATACTTCACCCTGACACACAATCTACAAAACAATACCTTTCTTAGTAGCACCTGTTTTCTTTTAATCTAGTCTAATTTATTAATCATTAAAACCAAGGATAATGAGTCTTGAATCTAATTTGAATACTTAAATTAATTATGAGACTCAACATTCTCCCCCTTTTTAATGATGACAAATTAGATATGACTAACAGATATCATAAAAAATTTAAGTTACAGAATGTTTATGTTATGTTCCAGATGAGGCTTTGTTAATTGTGAAAACTCCCCCTATACTAAATATCTTTTATCATCTTATATTTCTGAAAACATTTTTACTTTCCGGAATTTGTTTAGTTATATTTCTCCCCCTTTTGTCATTATTAAAAAGAAACAGATTAAGCAAAGGCACAGTAAATTTCAACAAGAGTAAAATTTTACCAAAAGAGATTATATTCTAAAGGTTGTCAACTCCCCTTGAGAAAAACATTAATTCTTTAGATGCCAAATGTTAGCTTCTCAGATACCAGTTGTTAATCTTTTAGATACCAGTTGTTATTCTTTGATAAAATTTAAGGATACCACAAGTTATGACAGTTTTTTGATAAAGCTTGTTATCTTATGAGTTTCTTTCTTACTTCATTTTGTTAGTTATATATTTCTCCCTCTTTTGTTATTAATTAAAAAGGTGTTGTTTGTGAGATTTATTTTGATTCCAATTATTCAAGGTTATGTTATGAACCGTTAATACCACTTGTTAAAGCTTTTATCTTGATACTGTTATAAATTAACTTGAAAGAATACCAATTGTTAAAATTGATAGAAATGATTTAATTTTTAAAACCAGTTCTTTTAAAAGGATGAGCAGTTTTAAGAGAGTTCAGAAGAAAGAGAATGATTCCAACAGATATGTACACAACTTCTGAAGGGAACATTACAAAGAACAAAACAAAGATGATATGTACAGAGATAAATAAGAGAGATTACAAAGAAGAAAACAACAATTGAATACATAGGTACATATATATAGTTTTTACTAGAAATTTTCTTGAAAATACATGAAAATACATTTACTATCTTGAAAATACATTATCATCGTTGCCTCTCTTGATTCTTTTGATAGGCTGAGGCATAGCCTTAATAGCAGCTTCATCTCTTTCAAAGCTACCACCACTTCTTTGGCTGAACAGCCTCAGTGGTGCCTCATGAGCCTGTATCCTCCTCCCAACCGTGCGTTTAGCACGCAATCCCCTTGTGATAACTGAAACAGTGGAGGTGCATCATTTAAGACTGTGTTTCGACCACCAGCCACAAACTTTATCATCAGGACCACATGTGAAGTGGTTTCCCTCATAGGATTGGTTGTACTTGCTTCTACTAGTGGTCTTCCAGTGCACTTGTGATGCAACAA
The DNA here is from genome assembly GCA_026901365.1 of Sesbania bispinosa. NCBI lineage: Eukaryota > Viridiplantae > Streptophyta > Magnoliopsida > Fabales > Fabaceae > Sesbania > Sesbania bispinosa. Next base: position 1,419,815 of record QLOH01000205.1, read on the forward strand.
GATATCCATGGTCCAAGTATAGAGAAACGGGTTTTCAGATGAACCCTTTCCCTTACTTATCATTCCACACATCATCCAAGATGACTTGATCTTGTCCTCAACTTGTTCCAGAATTCCTTCTTTTGTTTTCCTTTGCTTCTTCATCCTTCTTCAGAGAGTAATACACTCAGACTCTTAGACAAAGTTATGGAAGAACTTTAAAGAGATGAGTTTGTATGAAGAGCTCTTGTGAATTTATAGGACCTTGAAGCAGGGGTAAAATCGAGAAGTACAGAGATTGATCCTAATGAATAGTTGATCACGGGATACATATGGGTTCGGGTAGCATTGATGATGACGGTTTCAGACCTTGGGAGTGCCAAAAACGTATATCATTGATTGGTCATAGATGAAGCGCCATAGTCATAGAAAACTGAGTCATTAGCGTTGATAAAGAAATTTTTGGAAAAACGTTTCTGAAAGAATACAAAGAAGAGATACATAAATATATGTTTGAAAAACATTTTGGGAAATGCTTTTTGTGAGTAAGTAAATAAAACGAGGGAAAACATTTTATAAAAGGAAAACTTTAAAACAACATTTTCAGACACGACACAAAAGAAAACACAAAACAAAGTTTTTATAATTATTATCTGGGAAATTTTGAGTCTTTTAAGTAATTTAGTTTTAATTATTAAAGAGTTTGGATTATTTTAGTAGGGTTAAGTTTTTACAGATATATAAGTTATAGGGTAAGATGATGTTACCGGTAGGTCTGCTTACTGTTCTTTGGTTTGAAATATGCATCTCTGACATTTAACTTTTCTTCAAAGATTCTTTCTCCTTCTGAGGTTGTTTGTTGCTTGTCTTCAGCATGCTTCTTGTCCTTTGTGCTCAAAGAGATTCCTTTAACAATCATCTCGACTTATTCCTCAAGGATTGAGATAGACTTCAATGGCTTGAGTATCAATCACCTCAGCATTCCTGACCCACAATTTCAGTAAGTTCATTGAGAACTTCTTGAACAGGTTTAGAGAATAGGAATGGTACTAAGTCAGAATTGTCTTTTCAAGAGTTGAGGTAGCCTTAGTGCATAGAGTATCAACCACCTTAGCATTTCCGACCCACAATTTCAGTAAGTTCATTGAGAACTTTCTGAACAGGTTCAACAAATGAGGATGGTATCTTGTCATATTTGCCTCTCAAGTTTTAAGGTAGTCTTAGAGTGTTGAATATTAATCATCTTAGTATTTCTGACCCACAATTTCAGTAGGTTCATTTGGAACCTTCTGAACAGGTTCAGAAAATAACATGATATTATATTAACTACTCCATTTGATGATGTTTTCTTCAGAATTTTATCGAAAATTAATTCCTGCATCAATCACAACAAGAAATACCTTTCAGTAGCATCTGATTATTTTAAAATATTTGTTAATTGTTAATTTTAATTGTTATAGAGATATTTTTAGAGACATTACTTTAAATTTACCATCTTATTAATTATTTCTATTTAGATAGGGAAACCAATTGTTGATGATTAAGTTAAAGATTTAACTAATTATGCACAGATAAAAAAACACAATTATACAGATAGGATACTTAGCAGCTTTAACAAAGGTACTCATAGCAGAACAAGAAACTAATTTTATTAATATCAAATAAAGTTTTAAACAACAAGCCAAAAACATTTAATGACAAGACACAATTAAATCATTGATCATCAAGGTGGTCCTCATGAGCCTTTTCTTTTTCAGCTCTGAGCTTTTTATGCTCCTTCTCAGCAGCTCTCAGTCTTCTTACAAGCCGGGAAACCCTGCCATTCACCTTCTTCAGATGGTATGCACCCGACATCATCCTTTTCCTTTTACGAGACTTCAAGTGGGTATCTTCAGTTTCTTCTTTATTGCGTGGAGCAAAAAGAGGATGAATAACCACTTGATTCTCAGGGGCTTCTTCTCTTTCAACTAGGGTCTGATCTAACTCAACATATGCAGCCGGAGTGAAGAAGTCAGGAGAAGGTTGGTCAGAGAGGCTTTCCACTAGAAATCCCTCGTGCATGAGAATTTTCATGATCAAGGTGTTGTGAGGGTAGAGGTCCTCATTCCCCATCTCATCTCTGAAACACATCTGAAACAACAGCACCCATGGGAGATTGATTTTCTTCTTTGACAACAACAGTCCCAGCACAAACCTCTCCATCATACTTATTACCAAATTGTTTCTTCCTCTGGGAAGAATACAACAGTTTAGTACAACAAGGAGGGCTCTAGGTGTGCTCAGAAGTTGAGAAGGTCTGAAAGGGGCTATCCGTCTTCCTCCGAAGAGATATTGATCGAGAACAAATGTTCCACCATGTAGGGATTCCCACATTTGGAAGTATTGTTCCCCACTGTCAGGCACACCAATCACTTTAGCAATTAGTTTGGTGTCCACGTATAGGGATCTTCCCATCACCTTCATTTCAATTCCAGTTCTGTTGGGTTCAAATGTGATCTTGATATTGTCCAGGAACTCCATCACACTTTCCTCATGCCAAGAGGAGGAGATTTTGTTGAAGTATGGTGTCCATCCAGCGACATTGAAGTATTCAGATATTTTGTAATCTGCTTCATCAAAGTCTAAGAGATTTACCACCTTACAGGGGATGATTTTCTCATCAAATATTGAAGGAGCAAAGTTACTTGAAGATACTGATATGTTTGCCATGGAGTGATAGAACTTATTGAACTTTAGATGAGAGAGATACTTGAGAAACTCTTTGCTTTTTAGAGGAAGGATTGAATGAAGTGTAGTTTCCATGTTGATCTTCCAATCCTGTTAAATAGGGAACCGGGCGTGCTTCAAGCATTGATGAGAGACGGTTACGTGCACTGAACCGGTGTGAAGAGTAGTGCATCGTGCTGATTATGAGAAGCTGGTTGATGATTCAACAATTTACGTTGCGTCGTATCACAATTATTAACATACATGACTCTTCATCTTAAAAATGTTTGCTAATGACACTTAAATACATATGACACAGATTAACATCCAAAATTTAATTTTCACACAAGTTTAAACATGCATGCATCAACAATTTCAATAACAGAATGTAAAGCACATAGCAGTTAAATAACTATATTTAAATTTGAACTAAGATAAGAAAAATGTTACCCGTATGTGATCTTGAGATAGATGTACTTTCTTTTATCCATTACGTCCTTCTGAAAGATGCCTTAATTGCATGAATAATGAGTTTCAGAAAAATAATTTCTTTTCTCATTATCATTCTTCAGAGTTGCTTCAGCTTGGTGAGATTTCCATCTTCTGAGAATCTACTCCTTCTGCATTTGTTAGATGCTCAACCCGAAGGTGAGCTCTGATACCAATTGTTAGTTCCACAGGCAACACTAGAAGGGGGGTTGAATAGTGTTTTATACATTTTGATCATTTTGGAAATTTTGAAAATAAACTACAAGACTATTAAGACAAAATAAAATGAGAAACTTAAAATCAGAGTTAAAATGAAAATTGTGGAAGATAAGAAGGAAAAATTTTGACAAAGTTAGAGACTAAGGAAAGTTGAACAAAACGCTGACTAACTTGGACTCTTAATTAATTGATCTTAATCATTCAGATTCATCTCAAGATACCCTCTGAAAGATACCACAAAGAATCTTTTCAGAACTATTTCTAAGCTACCTCAGATGATTGATCATCGTCTGAAGTATACTTCTAACTTTTGAACTGAGACTGTTTCAAATCCCATTCAAAGAGTTATTTCAGAAGTTCTTCAAAGTACATTTTCAAAGATACTTCAAATGATATGAAAATAACTAAATGATTTATTATCTTAAAAAACTTATTTTATTGAAATTGTTGTGTTAAGTTTATTATGAAAAATACTGTTCAATCTCCATCATAAATATAAAGCTGTAAATTAAGGAGTTTAAGGGATAGAAAACTTAGCCACAAAATTTATCCTGGTTCACCCACCAACCCAGTGAGCTATATCCAGTCCCAGGGAAAACCACCACTGGATTTTTCACTATCTGAAACCACAGATACAAGTATTCCTTTCTATCAAGCCTCTTCAGGCTCTACACAAGTATTCTTTTATTTTCAACTGCCTCTCCAGGCAACTCAGTGCAATATTCTTTTACAGACAAGCCTCTCCAGGCTCAACAAGTATTCTTTCTTACAAAGCCTCTCCAGGCTCAGCAAATATTCTTTATTCCACCAAGCCTCTGCAGGCTCTCAGACACATAAAGTGTTTCTAAACTAAACTAAGTTTAAGTTTCCACGAAACATAAACTTAATCTCTTCCTGTACTAGAGATTAACTGAGTACTACTCAGGATACAATGATTAAATCTAAGTACAAGGTTTTATAGAGAAAGAATTTTCTTCTAAGCTCTAATTCAACTCTGTATTTTCAGAAGATTGGTTGAATATGATAATTGATTTCCTATGAACCAAACTCTTCTGCGTAATCAGTGATATGCCATGGGTTAAGGATGAATATGATAATACATGGCAGCACTTCTATTTTTTCATTCTGAGGAATTGCCCGGCATGGCAGCTACCTCTGGTTAGCAAGAAATTCCAACTAACTTCTTCAAATTCAATCTTGAGGCTATTTATATGATCTAATGAAATATAGTCGTTGAAGATGGTTGATAATACCGTTGAGATGTTGATGATATGGCTCACATAGCCGTTGTGTAATAGCTTCTCAAACGGTTGATTCTTCTTAAGCAAAATAAGTGTTCAGAAGATCTCGTTCTGACACTTCTATTGATGAGCTTCTTTGAGAGATTTCCTTGATATTTTTATGCTTCTTCTCTCTCTTGATTTTCTTCTACTTTCTTTAGCTTTCTTCTCCTTTCCTCTGTTTTCCTTTAGAGTATGTATGAGGAGGTATCCGTTGGATTTGTCCTTTTGCTTATTTGTACATACTCCTTTTCATTTGCTCCGAACACAGTTTCCTCTTTCTTCTTTGAGTGAGGTGTCTTGTCCTAAGGATAATAACTGTTGCTGCTATTTCCTCTTTGAATAAAGACATATGATATTATAGTCGTTGAATCATATGGTCTCAGCCTCTTTTGTGACTTCTTCTATGTTGAAATCTGTTCCATGCATTCAGAGAGTTTCATTTCTTCAGACTGTTAAGCCATTTATAACTTCCTTCAGATGATAGCTTCAAGCTTCTTTTAATTCTTCAGATTGAAATGCTTTCAACTCGCTTCTTTCTTTCGACAATATGATTCTTCTCTTCTTCAGATGATTAAAGCAAGATGCTTCTTTCTTTTAGCAGAAATCTTCTTCCTTTTTACTTCAGCTGAATGCTTCTTCCTTCACTTCAGACGATCCTAGCTTTATTCATCTTTGTCTCTTCTAGTTCTTCTGATATTTGGATAGATGTTGAATTAAATAATATTAGTTCAAACATCTTTCTCGATATTTTCTTGTCCAGACTTCTGATTTGCTTTTGGACAGTAGCATGTGGAGTATGTCTACGTATACAGTACCCTTTTAATTGCAAATGCAGCAGTCTTTGCAGGATTTCCTTATTTGTGCAAGTCTTTTGATTGAGGCTGAAAAGTATGCCTATCTTTTGTGCCGAAATGAAGTAGTCCATTGGATACAGTGTTCTTCATGCCTTGACAATATTTTCATGAGAACATTTCTTGGTTCCGTCGCCTTCAGTCCTTCAGTCATACATAGTGCTTCTGATCAGCTTCCATTCTTTAGATGATATGTATGCTTCATACGGAGTCAAGTTTTCAGTTTGTCTTCGAGTCTTCAGATGATAGTCACTTCTTCAGATGGAGGATATGCTTCAGATGATGATGAGTCTTGAGACGGTCTGAGTCTTTCATGTATTTAGATAGTTGAACATTTTCTATTCATTTCCGTAGCTTCCTTTTATTTTCTTCTAGTTGCTTCATTTTTATTATGAATCTCTTCTTCTTTTGCTGTCTTCTGGGCTTCAGATGAATATGTTTCAGATGATTGAGTCTTTTCTTCTCTTCAGATTCTGTGTTGCTTCATCTTCTGATTTTCCTTCGTTCTTCTTCTGATTTGTTCTTCTTCTTCTGATACTTCACTGGTTCTTCTTCTTCTAATTCTTCTTCTTCTGATTCTGATACTTCACCCTGATACACAACCTACAAAACAATACCTTTCTTAGTAGCACCTGTTTTTTTTAATCTAGTCTAATTTGTTAATCGTTAAAACCAAGGATAATGAGTCTTGAATCTAATTTGAATACTTAAATTAATTCTGAGACTCAACAGAAGTTCCTGAGAGAAGCAAAAAGATATTTGTGTGATGATCCCTACCTTTTCAAATTAGGAGCTGATAATCTGTTGAGAAGATGTGTTTCAGGTAAAGAAGGCCAGAGCATCCTTTGGCACTGTCACAGCTCACCTTATGGAGGACATTTCAACAAGGATAGGACTGCTGCAAAGGTGCTTCAATCTAGATTTTTCTGACCAACTTTGTTTAAAGATGCACATGAATATGTTCAGCAATGTGATAGTTGCCAGAGAATAGGAGGGATTTCTAAAAGGAATGAGATGCCCTGGAATTACATTTTAGAAGTAGAGGTGTTTGATTGCCGGGGGATGGATTTTGTAGGACCTTTACCTTCTTCCAATGGAAAAGAGTACATCCTCGTAGTTGTTTAATATGTCTCAAAAAGGGTGGAAGTTGTAGCAACTATGAAGGCTGATGCAAAAACAGTGGTGCAATTCTTGAAGAAAAATATATTCTCCAGGTTTGGCACACCAAGGGTCATAATCAGTGATGGGGGTTCTCATTTCTATAATGAACAACTGCAAAAGGTTTTGGAACACTATGGGGTAAGGCACAAAGTAGCATCACCTTACCATATTCAAACAAATGGACAAGCAGAAGTGTCCAACAGAGAGCTCAAAAGGATCCTTGAGAAAACAATGAGCTCATCCAGATAAGATTGGTCCAGCAAACTTGACGATGCACTGTGGGCATATAGTAAAGCCTTCAAAACTGCTACAAGACTCTCTCCTTTCCAGTTAGTATACGGGAAAGCATGCCACTTACCAGTTGAGTTGGAGCACAAGGCATACTGGGCTCTAAAAGTCTTAACATGGATACCAAAGAGGCAGGGAAGAAAAGAATTCTACAGTTGAATGAACTGGAGGAAATGAGACTGAATGCTTATGAGTCTTCTAGGATCTACAAAGAAAAGACTAAAGCTTATCATGATAAGAAGATCCTCAAGCGAAGATTCTACCCAGGATAATCAGTGTTTCTATTTAACTCTAGACTGAAATTTTTTTCTGGTAAACTGAAATCTAGATGGACAGGACCTTTTGTTGTTAAAGAGGTAAGGGCTTATGGAGCTGTGGAAATAGATGATCTGGACACTGGAAAGCACTAGGTTGTAAATGGACAAAGATTAAAGCAATATTTAGGAGGGGAGATTGACAGATCTCAGTCTGTCATTAACCTTCAAGATCCATAAGTAACAGGCGTCGAGCTATCAGACGTTAAACAAGCGTTTCCTGGGAGGCAACCCAGTGTTTTATGTTTTTTTTTTTTTTTTGCATCTTAGGATGATTCAGTTTAGCCAGTAATTATTGAATTTTTGTTTTTAAGAATTATATTGAAAAAAATTAGAAAGAAGGAGGAACGAGGATAAAAGAAAAAAAATCAAAGTGTTGGAAAAATTGCATTCTGATTTTTGCGCTTTTCTCACGCTCAGCGCATGTAAAACGCAGATTTGTGATTTCGTCTCTGTTTCTTATGCTTCATTCTCGCTAAGCGCAAATGAAGCGTAGCGAATGAATTAGTGGGCGCGCTCCACCCACGCTGAGTGCAGGTGAAGCGCGAATGCGCGCGCAACGTTAAAAACGCACTAGAAACAGAAAATTGCCATTCTTGGCACATAATTCTGGTTCTTGGCCCGATTTTTGGGTAAATTCTCCTCTGTTTTCATCATCAATTCTGGTTTAGATCAGTTTCCCCTCAAGGTAAGACCTTAGATTCATATTCCTTAACTGAAATATCATCACTTTAGGATAGTTGACATAGCCATTAGGAAGAGCAGTTCAAGAATCTTGAAAGATTTTAAAGATTGGATTGTTTGAATGAGTTCACTCTTATTGGCTGTGCTTTATGATTATTCTGTGAGATTAATGGTGAATGTCTGGCTGATTAGATTATCTTGATTTACTTCTTGATTGCTTAAAATATTTCCTATCCTATACACTGCTCTCATTGATTAAATTTTGCAGATGGTACAAACTAAGGTCACCATATTAGCTAGAAGAAAGAGAAGGAGAGCTGAGAGTCCTTCTTTGGACCATGGGAAGTTTAGAGACATTAGTGCTGCTATTGATTACAGTTATATCATGAACTGTAATTTTTTTCCAGAGCGTCCTGTAGAATTAGAGGTGGGTGATTTTGACAAACTTCGTGAAGAAATTACAAGACGAAGGTGGATTGATGTGGCTGCACCTTACTCAAAATTTGACCCTGAAGTGGTCAGAGAGTTTTACTGTAATGCAGCCATTACTGGTTAAGGAGACAAAAGAACGATCGTCCAAGGGCATTGGATTTCATACAGCAGGGACAGAATAAATGAGCTCCTAGATTCCCCTTCACCATACACTGTTGATGAGTCTTTTTGCCAATACACTCCGAGAATCCAAGAAGTTGGCCCTTTTGGTAATGAAGCACTCGATGCATCGACTGCTCAATTTTTAAGTCTTCCTGGATTTTCTTATGAAGTCAACATTTACGGAGAGGCAGACAGAATACATCGACACCACCTACACGGTATTTCGCGAGTATGGATGGACCTGGTTACTTCAAACATATTGTCGTCTTCAAACTCATCTGGTATTGATATGGCAGCGACACACCTGATTTACAGTAATATCACTGGAGTTCAGATTGATATCGCTAGCATCATATCAGATCGACTTCATCAACTAATCATGTCAGCTCGTGAACGAAGAAGTATACGCTCCAGAGCCAGTCTTGGTTTCCCTGCACTGATCAGTGCATTATGCTACTCTAAGGGGGTAGAGGTCCACCCTACCTCTCCTATAGGTGCACCCATCAACAAAGAATACATCGACAACCAGTGCATTCCAGAGGAAGAACGTAGAGTAGTTCCAGATATTCAGGAAGTACTTCCATATCCTCAGCCACCACCACCAGTTGACAGACCATATCAGTTCTGCATGGAGCATTTGTCTCATCAGCTTAAAGCAGTTCATACAACATGGTGCATATCCAGGAATTCCTCTATCATAATGTGTAGGGCCCACATCCGAGCATGTCACCTGATCGCTTTCAGGATTCTTTGGAGTGGCTTGGGGACCGGTCAATTTTTCCCAGAGGAGGAGGAGACACAGAGGATGATGACTGACTGACACATACACTGGTGTTTCTCATTCTTTGTACATTTTTTTCTTTTCTTTTCTTACATCAATTTTTTAGGAATCCATACTGTACACATCATTCATTCATGACATTTCACATTGTGGAGTATACATTATTTTGCATTTTTCATTTTTCAGGATTTTTAAAATTTTTTAGGATATTAGAATTAAGGGATTTAAGGGTATGTTTTCAAAATTCTCTGAAATTAGGCAGTTTAACTAATCATATTAAGAAAGAAAAAGGAGTTTTGTGATTAATTCCATAATCAGTTAGAATTAGGATACTTCTCAGGAGAACTTATCAAGATAGTTAATTAAAACCAGTAAGTGTTCTATCAAGGAAAATAGCCAAAAAACCGGTGAGTTGTGAGCCCAAACACTTAAATTGAGAGTTTTCACCGCTGTTTGTCAATTGTTATTGATTGAATTTTTGGATTTTATTCTGCTCATGGAAAATATGGAAGTGAGAAAGGAAAATTCTTATTTTTAAATTATTTGCTCAGTGCCAAAAAGCCAACCCTTGAAAATTTTTCCAAATTTTTTTGGTAACCCATTTGAGCTTGAATGTTTGTTCTTATGAACCCTAGCCCAAATAATTGTTATATCTTGTCCCTTACACACTTGGGATAGAGAGCAAGGTGCAACATGAAATAATGGGAGAAAAGGTTGGTTACTTGAAAGGTAAAAGAAATACAAAAAGCAGGCACAAGAAAGCAAAAGAAGATTACTCCCTAAAAAATGATAAAGAAAAAAGTGAATCAAATGAATAAGTTGGGGGGAGTGCATCTTCAAACAAAGAAAGAGGCTAGCCCAAGTAAGACAAATCAAGAATGAGATGGAGAATGGAGAGAAATTCCAACTTCAAGAAAAATAAAAAAAATGCTCTCTATTCTAAAGGGTTCTTTGCTTATCTAGAGAAACCATGATTTCTTGATAGCCCAGCCTCATTACAACCAAGAAAAGACCTTTTGATCCATATTGACTATGTGCATGTTTAGAAACTAGAAACGACTATCAATTCTAGTTCTTCAACTGTGGTGGAAAAATTGAGGGAAACACTTACCCGTGAGCATGAGAGAATTCCTTGGTTTATCATTTATTGCTTTAATTGCTATTTTTGAGAAAGTTTAACTGATTTGATTGTATCCTGTTCTGATTGAGTTTTGGTAACATCTCTTAATTCTGATTTTTTTTTATATTTGGAAAGTGATTTCTGCCTAGTAAAGAGATGATGGAAATTTGTCCTTAATTCTGAGAATTGCAACAGGGGGATTGAATCCAATTTTTGATTACAAAGAGGTCTCTTGCTTGAGGACAAGCAAGAAGTTAAGTTGGGGGGGTATTTGATAAGTGCCAATTATATGATATATTCTTGTATTTTTACTGCACTAATCAAGGGTAAAATAGTAATTTATGCCCCAAAATAATCCCTTTTTGTTAATAATTGTAATAATTGTGTTTATTTAATTTGAATTTGAATTTGATGCTATTTTAATATAAAATCTGTTAATATTGTAGATTTATGGTAGAGATTTGAATGAGCAAAGAATATAACATTAATTGAGGAAAAGATCTGCAGATTTGAAGTTTGAATTAGAGCAAATATAGATAAGATCAGCTGCCATTTAAACAAGGATTCTGCAGATAACTTATCCAATTTAAATTCAAAGTCAAGATAAACACAAAATCAACCCGGAAAGAGGGAAACAAGGAAAGCCAAGCAGATAAGGATAAGATCAGGAAGTGATCAAGCTGTTAAAAGAAGAAACAGAATAATCTGTTACGCGCTCCACGCTTCACTTGCGCTTAACGCAAGTGAAGCGCATATATCAGAATTACTTTCTGTTTCCTGCGCTGCAGATGCGCTGAGCGCAGGTGAAGCGCAGCTGCGTGGATTAGTTTTTAGATCTGTTTTCAGATCTATTTTCAAATCAGATTCCTTCCAGATTTAAGATAGCTTTCCTTGGTCTATAAATAGGACCTTTTGTAAAGAGTTTTGAGGAGGTTTTTAGAGTAGAGTTTAGGGCTCAAGTTCAGAGAAGAACCCGAATGGCTGCCCAGATAGCAACGCGAGGATTGAAGAAAAGCGTGACAATTTCTTCATTGGTCTGTATGGCTACCATGCGTAGCTAAACTCTCCAATAGGGTTGAATGTAGTTGATTCAATCCCCACATGTATGTGAATTCTCTTTATTAATTATGAATCCCTATTCTATGATATCGGTAATTTTATACTTCACTTAATGCGTAGCTTCCGCCTTTGTGCCGGAGTTATACGTTAGTTTTAGAATAAACTAACAAATCAGACCCTGACTTTGTGAGGACCATGCAGTTTCGTCCCTAACTTTTCTAAAATATCACTTTAGTCTATACTTTATTAAAAAACATGCACTTTAGTCCTTATTTTATTGAAAAGCATGCACTTTAGTCCTTCACTTTATTGAAAAACATGCACTTTATGCATGTTTTAACAAAGTTAGGGACTAAAGTGCTATTTTAGAAAAGTCAGGGATGAAACTGCATGGTCCCCACAGAGTCAGGGATTGATTTGTTAGTTTACTCGTTAGTTTTATAGGATGCATGTGTGACAGATGGTTCTATAAAATTAATAGTGAGTTTGGGGGAGCCGATACTTAGGAAACTTAAATTCTGATTGGTAAAAGTACTCATAGTAATCGCTATAGGAATATAGGGGGAACCGATGATTGAAGAATTGGAATGTGACAGCCTCTTCATAGTAGTCCCTATAGGAATATACGATGAGTTGATAGTGTTAACGAACGGAAAATTAGAACAATCAAGCCGGGGTAATTTGTCGCCTGGGAGAACCCGCGTGGATTATCTTCGAGTATTTTACTATCTGGTAACTCGGGGTAAAATAATATAGTTTGGCTAGGATATCATAGAAATATATTCTTAATTAACATTGAGGTTCACATATGTAAGGGGTGCGATGATACAAAGTTCAATCCTGATCCAAGTAACGCTATCTTATTATATATCTACTATCCCTTTTACTTTATGCAATTTACTTTCCGCACAACTATCATTAAATACCGTTTCTCACTTGATAGTCTGATCACTAATAAATACGAAGTGAACCGTTCCCTGTGGATACGATAACTCATACTTACTATTATACTGCTGAAATTTTGGTACGCTTGCCAGAATTCCATCAATTATAAAGACATAATAATACTTGTATTTGTTTTTTGTTTCACAGAGAAATAGCAATGCTAGCATAGAGGAACCTACTGGAAATGCTACCACAGAGCAACCTACTGGAAATGCTACCACATAGTAACCTACTAGAAATGCTACCACAGAGCAACCTACTAGAAATGCTACTACAACTATGAATGTGTAAGTGCATACACAACCTATTGCAAATCAGAACAGGAGAAGGAAGGTATGCCTTTTGTATTTATGTAATTTATAATATTTTTTTTGTTTTCAAACTAACCGTATGATTTGGTTTTTCATTTCGTAGACAAGAAAAAATGTTGCTCCTATAGATTCTGCAACTACAAATACAAATGTTGCTCATGTAGCTTCTGCACCTAATTCTGTAAAATAATAAGGGTATTATGGTCTTTTCACTAAATAAATTCCACAAAAAATCTACAAAATTATAAATATAATTCCTATGACATATATATGTTTTGAACCTATTTGGTTTATGTTTAGTCATTTTAATCATCCTAGTGTTCTATCTTTGTTTCTATTGTCCATTGGTGAACGGTTATTCTATGAGCAATTTTACAATTGGGAAATTAGGGGTTGCTTACGAGTAGAGGAAGAACAAGTTAAGCTCTACCGTGGGCCAGTTTGGAAGCAGTGCTTTTGCAGAAGAACTTTTAGGTGAAAAAATACAATGAATCAAAGAGGTCAAATGAATTTAACTTCTCTGTAAGTTGAAATTATTCTTTGTAGCCCACCTTCTCCAAAATCCTCTCATTTAGCTTCTCCATAAGTAGCTAATTTCAACTTATGAAGAAGTTAAATTCATTTGACCTCTTTGATTCATTTTATTTTTTTCTTCTAGAAGTTCTTCTGCAGAAATGTATCCAAACTGGGCCCATATTTAGGAAATTAGGCATGCTTACCGATAATTATCCAAAATCGAAACTTTATTGTCTGAAAATGATGATAGTGAAACTGAGACCGACTCCATTTTTTATAACAGTGCCACTGAGACTTCAGTGTCATCTCGACCACCCCCAAAGGGGGGAAGGGCTTTCAATAAACCCTTCCCTTCCCTCCCTTTCCCTCCAAAATTCAACTCACAAACATACCCTTAGTGATGAATGTAACATCCTAAATTTTATTAAGTAAAATAAAATTAAGAGTAATTAATAGAGTAGAAGAAATAAATAAATAAATAAATAATATTAATGAAATTAAAATATTTAATGAGTAAGAGTTATTTAATAAGAAATAATAAAGGTAATAAATAGGATAAGTGGGTAGAGGATGGGCCTAAGCCCATTAAGCGTTTAAGTATTTAAAATAGGGAAAGGATACCAATTCACCCTAATCCTTATTTTTTTCAAATCGTCGGAGAGCGAAGAGCCAAGGAGGGGAGAAACTACATATCAAGAGGAGATTGCTGAGTGATCGAGAATCAAGAACCAAGAATCAAGATTGTTGCAGTTCAATCTTCACTCCAAGGTAACGGGGGGAAAAAGGTGTTCCTTGTATGTGCATGTAGGGGGTTGTTGGGTAGTGGTGGGCAACCATAAGACCCATATGAGGATTTAAGGTTGAAATTGACATGTGTATTATGTGTTTTGTGATGAGAATATGTTGCTTGGATGTTTATATGTGTGAATTTGATGAGTCTTGATTGTATTGAATGAGAATAATGAGAATAGTGAAAAGGGGGTTAAATAAGGGTTTGATGTTAGGGATTTTGATGATTAACTGTGAATTTGTTGTAAAGATTGTGTCTTTGGTTGATTTTATGTAGTATAATCGAGTAATAATGATGTATTGATGATGAGGAATGATTAGAGGATGAATAGAGGGGTTTAAAAGGGGTAAAAATCGCAAGAACTGTCATCTGGGGTCGCGGGTAATTGATTACGGAAGTCTGTAATCGATTACAGGGCTTTCTGGGCAGCATTGAGTGAGTTTAGGTTGCTGGTAATCGATTACAAGGGGTTTGTAATCGATTACCAGAGAGTTGAGTTTCTGGTAATCGATTACAGCTGTGTGGTAATCGATTACCAAGTTTTGATAGCTTTCTCTCCTGAGAAAGAATGCGTCTGTTAAGGGTGCAAATGAATTCGAAATACTATGATATAATATATCAAACTGAAGCCCCGGATCTTAACTTTCTAATATAGGTGGAATCACTTTAATTGGACACCTAGAACTCTAGATATTTCCAAATTAGTGAACCAAGGTCATTAAGCTTAAAGCTTGAAGACTCCAAAATTGAGTAACGGTCTTTGGTAATTGATTACAGCTGTGTGGTAATCGATTACCAGGTTATATTGTGTATGAGAATGTTGTTTATATGATGATTGATGATGATTATGATGATGATGATTAATGATGCTTGATGATGCTATATATTGATTATGGTGTGATAATTGATGTAATGGATGATGTTTGGAATGCATTTGGTTGGTTAATATGCTATATATATTTGATGTTATTTGGAATGCATATGGTTGGTTAATATGATATATATATTTGATGTTATTTGGAATGCATATGTTGGTGAATATGCTATATATTTGATGTTATTTGGAATGCATATGTTGGTGAATATGCTATATATTTGATGTTATTTGGAATGCATATGATTGGTTTATATGCTATGATGTTATTTGGAATGCATGTGGTTGGGAACATGCGATATAAATGGTGTTATTTGGAATGCATGTGGTTAGGAACATGCGATATAATTGATGTTATTTGGAATGCATGTGGTTGGTGAACATGCGATATAATTGATGATGATGTTACTTGAGTTGTGCGGGCCCATAGAGGGGGTACAACTTAAGAGAGATGCCTTGAGCATATATAATGAGACCTGAATTGTGCGGGCCCATAGAGGGGGTACAATTCGGGAAGTGAATTGAGTTGTGCGGGCCCATAGAGGGGGTACAACTCAGGGGATCAAGATGGGGTGTTCGATGCACGGGCCCATAGAGGGGGTGCAACCTAGGAGTAATTGTACTGGCCCATAGAGGGGGTGCAACCTAGGGTCGAATGTCGTTGTGCGGGCCCATAGAGGGGGTACAACCTATCGGATTGTGTGTGGTGACTCGGTAGACTATCTTGGTACTAACTAGAGTGATTGACGAGGTGCACCCATTGTGCGGAGTTCCAAGTCATGATCTTTGGGTAGATGATGAGATGAGTGCTGGTGCATGTGATATTTGGAATACTCAACGATAGAATTGAGTTATTCGATAATGCTGATGAGTTTTGGTGCATGTATTAATGAGTTATATATGATGATATTTGAGTTATATTATGATGATGATGGGTTTGGTGAATACATGGTGGACGTATTTATGTGTCATAATTGTGAATGATGGTATGAAATATATATGTTGATATAGATGAATAGCTATATGCTGAGTTTTGGATGATTGTTATCTGATGGTTTATCTTATGTATTAGTGGCATGATAGATGATGATATTGTGGGTGAGGCAGGGTAGCCTCCTACATGTATGTATGAGTTAGAGCTCTTTCCTCACCGTTACTGTTGTTGTTTCAGGTGGTGGTGATGACACATTTGGTGTCGACTATGATTGAGAGGGTATGCTCTGATAGATGTGACATCAGGGTGTATTTGGGAGTTTTATCATGTTTCTAGATTAGGAGTATGTTTTTGTGAACCATGTTGGATACCTTGTATGGCAATAGGTTGTTTAGTTGATTTTATTCCGCTGCATAATTGTTGGATTATATTTGAAGTTTACTTTCATTTAATAAAGTTATTTTCAAACTAATGAGATTTTAGTAAGAACGTTTGTGAACCTTTTTACCCATCGTGGGACACTATCTTTTCTACACTTCGATTTATTAAACATATGAGAGCATGGGGTAGAAGGGTGTCACAAATGAAAACTCTCCCATCCAGAAAAATGAAGACCTACCCCCTTGATGAAGATATTAATTCTGATCAGGACATAGAGCTTTGTCCAAATAACCCCAAAACCTACGAAAACTTCACCAACGAAGTCGTTCAATTTTCTTCTAGGTACACTACTCCTTCTAACATCGTCACCTTTCGTCGTAATAGTGTGATCACCACTCCCAACTTAGATGAGACCATTATAATAGAACCCTGTGCTGAAAACGAAAAAGTGTGAGACTCATTCGTTCAAGGTGATTCCTCTCCTTTGTATACGCATCTGTATGATACATTTTTTACTAAATTAAACCTCCGTCTTCCCTTTTCCGACATTGAAAAAAGCCTTTTAAACCTTCTTAATATTCCGCCATCTCAACCCCACCCCAACAGTTGGCCTTTTGTCCAAGCCTACCAAATATTATGCCGACATTACTCCTTAACTCCTAACCTAGAAATTTTTTTTTCTTTTTTTTCAAGTAAAACTCTCTTCCTCTCATGAAATCGGTTGGGTTTCCTTTAATAACATTCCCAAAAAAAGGGGTGATTACAGCTTACACTTCTTCGTACAAACTACGGAAGTATAAGTTTTTTAGAGTCTGAGGTGTGGGGGCTTCGAGTAATTTGTTATTTAGGTCTGATGGCACCCCCCACTTTCCTCTATTTTGGTTCTTGGAACCCCACAAAGTTCCAAAGTTTAGCCTAGATCTCCTCTCCGATGAGGACAGAGCCGCTGTTGAGTGGTTAAGGGAAAGGGAACCTATAGAATGCAGTGCTTTGTTAGAGAACGAAGACAATCTGGCCGGTCTTCAACACTTACTTGGTAGAATAAGTATTTTCCTGTTTGTAGAAAAATTTTGTTTTTTCTTAAAGTATTTATCAAATATTACTAACTCGTCCTTTTTTCTACTCCTTTATTTTCAGGAAACATGCATCCAAAGCCCCAAGTTACCAAAACCATGGATGACGTTGCCATGCTGAAAGCTCTCCGAGCACGTGAGAAGAAAGCTAAGGTTGCTGAAAAGAAAGAGTCTGTTACTGTTGAGTTGACTGGAATCAAGCAGGCTGGTCCCGAAGGCGGAACTTCCTCTTCACAAAGGAAAAAACAGAATGTCGATGATGGAGGGAATTACCAGATAGCCTTTAACCAGAAACCTCAACCCTCAAGTAACACTCAGAACCCTACTAACTATCCTCCTAACTCCAGCCCTATTCCGGCTAATGCTGACAAGTGGTGGGCCCTGTTCAATGATTTTGAAGTAGCCCCCAAAACAAAAGTCGGATCCATCTTTGACCGACGATTCCCCATTGAAAGCATTGTGGAGAAACACCTTAACCGAAAAGAAGACAGATCAAGGGTGAACAAGGTGGGTTTGAGAAATGTTGGGAAAAAGAGTTGAAGGCACTCATTATCAAAAACAAAGAGTTGACTGAGAAGCTGAAGGCTACAGAAGCAGAAATGAAAATCGTGGAAAGGCTGAAAACCGACTTAGTATCATGTGAAAAAAGGAACACTGAACTGCTTGCTGAAAAAGTTACCTGGGATGAAAAGTACTCAAACCTGGAGAAGACTCATCAAGACACTGTCACCGAGAAGAAAACTTTAGAAAACACCATCTCGACCCTGACTGCAGAGAAACAAGAATTGGCTTCTGGGAAAGAGTTGGTTGATGCTGAACTGGAAGACGTTAGAGCTCAAGTGGCTATGCAACACACTTCGGGTTTTGAGAAAGCCATTTCACAGATTCAGTTTCTTTATCCAGACTTGAAGATTGATGAAGTTGGTGCTTTCAAGCACATTGTTGATGGAAAGCTGGTCGACATTATCGTCGAGGATGATGAAGATTAATTTGTTTAATTTTATAACTATTTTGTAATTCTGATATCCCCATTTTGTCAAGTACCTTGTGTTTTGTGCACCTTTTATCAAATATATTGTGTCTTCTATGCTTTTAGCTATAATTTATAATTGTTCTTTTTTAAATGTTCACCCAATGCTTCCAATAACTTAGAAAAATTCTCAATCCGACGTCGTTTCTTAGGTCAACAGCATCGAGTTACTAAAGCTCTTTCTTGAGTTGGTAACTTAGAAAATTTCTTAAGTCGATGCCCCTCTCTCAGGTCGACAACGTCGAGTTACCAATGCTCTTTCTTGAGTTGGTAACTTAGAAAAATTTCTGAGTCGATGCCCTTTCTTAGGTCGACTATATCAAGTTACCAATGCTTTTTCTTGAGTTGGTAACTTAGAAAAATTCTTCAAGTCGATGCCCTTTCTTAGGTCGACTATATCGAGTTACCAATGCTCTTTCTTGAGTTGGTAACTTAGAAAAATACTTCAAGTCGAGAAAAATTCTTCAAGTCGATGCCTTTTCTTAGGTCAACAACGTCGAGTTACCAATGCTCTTTCTTGAGTTGGTAACTTAGAAAATCTTCAAGTCGATGCCCTTTCTTAGGTCGACAACATCGAGTTACCAATACTCTTTCTTGAGTTGGTAACTTAGAAAATCTTCAATTCGATGCCCTTTCTTAGGTCGACTATACTGCATTATCAATACCCAAAAACAAAGAAGGCATGTTGAAAACTCATCATATGTGTAAGATCGAGCAGGCCTCATTAAAAACTCTTCCAGTGCAAAAGAGAAAAGAGTACCCTTCTCTACCACTTCATTCAGATGAATGATATTGCGATGTAGTACAATGAAGGTTCAAGATAATAAATCTACTAAGAAATAAATAAAAACACCTACTAGAAAAATTATTCCTACTTACAATCTACTATTTTCAGTCCTCCGCTTCTTTCAATTGAAGTAAAAACACAAGTTATTTGCATTCCAAGTTCACGAGATCTCCCTACCTTCCAAAGTCTCCAATTTATAAGCTCTTTTCCCTTTCACTTGCTTTACTCTGTAAGGACCCTCCCAGTTAGGTGCTAACTCTCCTGACACTGCATCTTTAGCCGCTCTTCTCATAACCAAATCACCCTCATGAAAGCTTCTCGGCACCACCCTGAAATTATACATTCTCTCTGCCTTTTCTTTACTTGCTACCGCCCGGATATGAGCTACTTCACGAATTTCCTCTATTTGATCTAAGTCTGCATGTCGACCTATGTCATTAACTTCGTCTAAAAAGTTCAAGGTTCTCCAAGTAGGCACAGATATCTCTATAGGAATCATAGCATTCGTTCCATACACCAACCGATACGGCGACTCTTGAGTTGTAGAATGAGGAGTAGTATTATAAGACCAAAGTACCTGAGTCAGGTGCTCTGCCCATCTCCCTTTCGCTTCATCTAACCTCTTCTTCAGCCCGTTGAGTATTACCTTGTTAGCATCTTCTGCCTGTCCATTTGTTTGTGGATGCTGTATAGAAGAAAAAACCATTTTTATACCAAGGTCTTGACAGAATCTTTGAACGACCCTTCCCACGAACTGTGTTCCATTATCCGATATGATCCGGTTGGGCACTCTAAATCTACATATTATCTTCTGCCAATAGAACTTCTTCACTCTCTCAGCAGTAATTTTCGCCAATTGTTCAGCCTCAATCCATTTAGTTAAGTCATCAATCGCCACCAACATGAACTTAACTTGCCCGGGGGCTTGGGGAAAAGGACCCAGAATGGCAGCCCCCCATATGGCAAAAGGCCAAGGTGCATATACAAAGCTAAGGTCGACCGGGGGAGCCTTATGCAAATCATCATACCTATGACATTTAACACATTTTCTCACAAATTCCATACAATACCTGCGCAATCTCGGCTAGTAATATCCAGCTCGGATCACCTTTAATGCCAAAGCTCCTCCTCCAATATGACTACCACATACACCTCCATGGACTTCTGAAATGACTTTCTGCCCCTGTTCTTCTGTTAAGCATCGTAACAAAGGAGTTGATACCCCTCTTTTGAAAAGTAGATCTCCAATCACCACATAACCCACAACTTCCTTCTGGATCTTCTTGGCTATACTTGTGTCATCAGGAAGTTCATTTAACACCAAGTACTTATAAATAGGATCCATCCATGAAACATTAGTTGCCGAGATACATACTCCCATTTTCTCAGTAGTCGGAGCAATGAATGTTTCCTGGATAACAGAATGGTTGTTGCCCGGCCTCTTGGTACTATCTAACTTAGATAGCAAATCGGATCTAGAATTCTGATCCCTAGGCACAAACTCCAAACTAACATTATCAAAATTTTCAAAAAGTTTTTTCACTAAAGTTAGGTACCTGGCTAAGTGTACGTCCTTTGTTTGGAAATCTCCATTGACCTGCCCGACCACCAACTAGGAATCACTCTTAATCTCCAACTCTGAAATCGACATCTCCTTTGCAAGATTGAGACCGGCCACCAACGCTTCATATTCTGTCTGATTATTACTGGCACGAAATTCGAAGCATAAAGATTGTTCAATCAGAACTCCTCCCAGTCCTTCCAAAATGATTCTTGCCTCGCTACCTTTGAGGTAAGATGCTCCATCTATTGAAAACGTCCACACGAAGCCATCATCTTTAGTTTTACTAACATCCTCCAGTGCCTATAACTCAGCAACAAAATCAGTCAACATCTGAGCTCAAATATGACCCCTAGGTTGAAAGGATATATCGAACTCGGACAGCTCGACCAACCACTTCATCATCCTGCCTACTAAATTTGGCTTCTGAAGGACTTGCTTAATCGACTGATTAATCTTAATGATTATGGGAAAATTTTGAAAGTATTGACGCAACCATCTAGCTATAGTGACAACTGCCAAAGCCAGTTTCTCAATTTTCTAATATCTTTTCTCTGGTCCCTATAGTACTTTACTAACGAAGTACACCGGATGTTGCTCACTCTCCCTTTCTTGCACCAACACAGAACTCAAAACCTCATTAGTAACAGAAAGATAGATTAATAGAGGCAAACTTGACACAGGCCGAACTAGGATGGGAAGGCTTGATAAGAACTGCTTCAACTGTTGAAAAGCTTTCTCACACTCCATTGTCCAAACAAACTTCTCATTCTTTCGCAGACATTTGAAGAACGACAAAGCTTTATCACCTAATTTTGACAGGAAACGTGATAGTGCTGTCATCCTCCCCGTGAGTTATTGGACCTCCTTGACTGATGTAGGACTTCTCATTTCCATGATCGCCTTGCACTTGTCAGGGTTGGCTTCTATACCTCTCTCAGTCAACATAAAACCCAAGAATTTACCAGATGAAACACCAAAAGCACATTTTTTAGGATTCAACCTTACCTGGTACTTCCTTATTTTTTCAAAAACCTCTGCCAAATCGTCTAGGTGAGTGAGTTCATCTGCCGACTTGACTATCATGTCATCAATGTATACCTCCAAATTTCTTCCTATCTATTTTATAAAAATTTTGTCCATTAAACGCTGATAGGTAGATCCTGCGTTTTTTAATCCAAACGACATTACTTTATAGCAATAGTTTGAGTGCTCAGTCATGAACTTCGCCTTCTCTTCATCCAGGGGGTGCATTCTGATCTGATTGTACCCGGAATAAGCGTCCATCAAGCTCAACATCTTATGGCCCAACGTTCCATCAACAAGTCTATCAATATTCGGCAACGGATAAGGATCTTTGGGATAGACCTTATTCAAGTCAGTATAGTCAGTACACATACGCCACTTCCTGTTAGCTTTCTTGACTAGTACCACATTCGCCAACCAAGTCGGATAGACTACTTCTCTTATAAAGTCTACTGCAAGCAACTTTTCTGTCTCTGCTGCTACCACCTTCCTTCTCTCATCCCCCAATTTCCACTTTCTCTGCGCTATAGGCTTTGCTTTTGAATCGATCGACAATCGGTGGCATAAGAAATCTGGATCAATACCCGGCAAGTCAGCCGCTGTCCATGCGAAAATATCCTGATTGTTCTTCAGAAAGTCTATCAGCTTCATCAACAGGTCGCCTGATAACTTTGAACTCACCCGCGTTTTTCAGTCCTCTTTCTCTCTAATTTGTACCTCGACCAACTCCTCAGTAGGCTGAAGACGTCTATCATGGAAGTTCTCCCTTGGATCCAACTCAGCAAAGCACACCTTATGATTTGGGAATGTTTCAGCACCATTCTCTACCCAATTCCTCCATCGAATTTTCAAAACGTCTCTATAACATTGGACGACTGCCTCTTGATCTGCTTTTACAACTCCTATTCGACCCCGATCTAAAGGATATTTCATAGTCAAATGTACAGTAGACACCACTGCCCCCAAAGCGTTCAGCGCAGCCCTTCCGATGATGATATTATACCAAGAAGGTGCATTTATGACGAGATACTTCACACGAACAGTCTTTTTGTGCTCTCCTTCTCCAAAGGTGGTCATCACATCAACGTATCCTCGTACCTCTACTGAATCACCTGCAAAACCAATCAAAGAACCAGAGAAAGGTAATAATCATTCCTGAGGATTTTGGAGCCTCTGGAATGTACTCCAATACAAAATATCCGCTGAGCTTCCTTGATCAACTAGCACCCTTTGAACTTTGTACTTGGCCATCACTATGTCGATCACCATTGGATCATCCTCATGGGGTTTGATTCCCTTGAGGTCTTCATCGGAAAAAGAGATCACTGGCGACTTCTTTTGCTTCCTGTCCGAGGTATCTGCACTAACAGACATCACTGATCTAACATATTTCCTACGAGCCGAACTTGTTTCTCCTCCTTCACAAAAACCTCATGCTATCATCGTCACCACCCCCGTATCTCATCAGATTCTTCCTACCCATCCCGTCGATCATCTTCCCTTCTGCGCTTGTTGTGGTTGCCACGTTCCGAACTACCTCCTTCATCATGGGCTCCTCTATTAGACCGCCTCCTTTCAAAGTAACGACCAAGAAAGCCATCCTTTATCAACTTCTCTATCTTATTCATCAAAGTCCAGCAATTTTCTGTGTCATGTCCCCTATCCCTATGATAATCACACTATTTATCCACGTCGGGGCCTTTTACACCTTCCGCTGGGGGGGAATTTTAGAAGGTCTGACTGGTATACATCTTTCAAGATACGCGCTCGTGATGTGTTCAAAGGAGTCAAATCCGCTTCCCTCACTTTGTCTGCCGACCAAGATCCCTGGTATCTTGGCTTATGCTTCCCCTCATTCCAGGCACTAACCTTTTGTCTATCATCGACAACGTTATATCCTTGCCCTTGCCAACCAGTGAACTGTGTGGATGCAAAGGTATCCTTCCTATGTCCTGACCTATCCTCCCACCATTTGTTTTCTCGTTTGTCTGCATTACTCTCCTCTCCCTTTATGTAACATGCGACTCTATTCCTGATCTCCTCCATAGAAGTTGCTGGTGTGAGATACTCTAATGAGAAGATGAGGGAAATAATTGTCAGTGTTGTTATGGCTCATGAACATCCTTCCAGTGTTGTTGAGGATGAGCTCTGGATTTGGGCCTTTCAATTTGCAAAACCAGATTTTCAGAAGGTTACTCGTAAGATAATAAGAAGTGATTGTTTAGCAATATATGATGCGGAGAAAAGAAACTTGAAGAATGTGTTGAAAAGTGTGAGCAAGGTTAGCTTAACTACAGATATGTAGAAATCAAGCCACCAAGTAGCTGAATATATGGTTATCACTGGCCATTTTATTGATGCAGAGTGGAAACTTCAAAAGAGAGATTTGAGTTTTGTGAAGGTACCTGCTCCAAGACGTGGAATTGACGTGACTGATGCTATTTTTAAATGTTTGAAGGCTTGGGGCATTGAGAATAAAGTCTTTTCAGTATTTGTTGATAATGTTTCTTACAATGACTCATGCTTCAGAAATTTGGAGAACTTATTGTTTAACAGTAAGTTATTCCTTGATGGTGCATTATTACATGTTAGATGATGTGCACATATATTGAATTTGTTAGTGCAAGATGGTCTTAGTAAGATTAAGAATATCATATTTAATGTTCGTGAAAGTGTGAAATATATTAATTTCAATGATGCAAGGTTGAAAGGTTTTTGTGATGTTGTTGAACAAAATGGCGTAAAAGATAGAAAAATTATTACTAATTGCCCAACAAGAAGGAATTCCACATGTCATATGTTAGCAAATGCTTTGAAATTTAAGATTTCTTTCACTGCTTATAAGGAAAGAGAACCACATTATGTTTATGCACCTTCACCTGATGATTGGAGCAAAGTTGAGAAAGTTTGTAAACTTCTCGAAGTGTTTTATTTGGCTACTCGTGTAATCTCAAGAAGTGAGTATCCTACTGCTAATTTGTATCTTGCTAAAGTTTGGAGGGTGAAAAAGGTAATTGATGATGCAGCTGAGGATAATGATCTCTTCATGAGAGAAATGGAAGCACCAATGAAAATAAAGTTTGACAAATATTGGGGGGAATGTAATTTATTGATGGGTATCGCTAGTGTTTTAGATCCTAGATGAAAGTTTCACATTATTGATATATGCTTTCCATTGAAATATTAGCCTGAGGAAGTTCTAAAGAGAATATACAAAAGGTATGAAATTCATTGGAAAAGCTATATGATGAGTATGTGTCCCTAGCTTTGGAGGAGTCATCCTTTATAGAAAATAATGGTGGTAACAATCCAACATCTTCCACTCAACCTACATCTTTAATCATCACTAGATTTGAACAAATTATGAGCATGGTACGTGAAAAAAAACAGTTCCTCCATTGAAATCAGAATTGCAAGCTTATCTTGATGAAGGTGTTTATATTCCTGATGGTAATAACAACTCCTTTAATGCCTTGGAGTGGTAGAGGAACAACAATATGAAATATAAGGTCTTGTCAAAGATGGCTGTTGATATACTTGCCATTCCAATCTCAAATGTGGCATCGGAATCTACATTTAGTGTTGGAGGTAGAGTTATTGATGAGTTTCGTTCTAAATTGAATGAAGAATCTATCGAAGCACTCATTTGTAGTGGGGATTGGATGTGCCACATGTATAATTTGAAGAGAAAATCAAAGGTTAATTTTCTGTTATGTTTACATGTTTTCTTATATAAGTTACCACGCATATTTGGTTTTTCTGTTATGTGAACATGCATATTTGCCACTGGATTTTGCATTTGCTGTTTATTGTTCTCCTTTCTTTGGTGTGGCTGTTTTTTTGGATCCATTTTAGCACTCTAATATGTTTTCTGCTGTATCAAGCTTATAAATTTTGATGTAATTTGTTGTTGTTAGTGGTATATTTCTTTGGTATGGTTGTTTTTTTTAGCCACTAGCACTGTGATATTTGGGTGGGGTCTATGCATGTATGTGTTTGTATCTGTTAGTTTGGTTCATTAGTAAAAATATATGAATAATAGTTCTTTCAAAGCTATTTTAGTTGGATTGTTATTTTTCAAAGGTAAATTAGTTTGTTTCCTGTGATAGCTAGAGATCCCATCTTATTTTGGTTAAACTAATTATGTTCTTATTTTTGCAGGTGAATGAAGGATAAGAAGATATCACCTTGAAGATTTGATGATTGACTATCTTTCATGTTGCTGTTGTTGTTGCTTTTTTTTTCTTACTGTCCTTTTGATTTTATCATTAGAGCTTTATTGTTATTTGGTAGTTTGTTAAATTAGTGTAAAATTGCTACTGCTTGCTGAGTTGCTGTGTTAGATTCATTTGTTGGACTCATTTGGTAATTTAAGGTCGGATGCATATTTGGTTGTCTTTCTTATATTAAGGTATGATTGTGTGAAACCTATATCTGTTGGATTCATTTGGTAATTTAAGGCTGGAGGCCTATTTGGTTGTTTCTTAAATTAAGGTGTGAAACTTATTCTTGTTGGACTCATTTGGTAATTTAAGGTCGGAGGCCTCTTTGAATGTGTTTCTTTGATTAAGGTGTGAAATGTATTGCTGTTGAATCCAATTGATAATTTAAGGCCAGAGGTCTATTTGAGCCTATTTAAAGGCCTTAATATGAAAAAGGCCTACTTAGAATTGTTGGCCTATTTAAACTCAGGCCTATAGGCCTATTTAAGCCTTTTTTTTCATATTTAGGCTTTTAAATAGGCTAGTAGGCCATGCTAGGCTTCTAAAAAGGCCAGACTAGCTAGTTTAAAAAAAAGCCTATCATCGGTAATAGGACAAACTTAGACCATAGATATTTTAAATAGATCAGGCCTATTTAACCGAAGCTTGGCCTGGCCTATTCCCGCCCCTACTTCTTCTTCTTCTCCTTTTCCTCCTCCCCCTTTTTCTTCTTCTCCTTCTCCTCCTCCTCCTCCTCATCCTCCTTCTTTTTCTCCTCCTTCTCCTTCTTCTTCCGCTTCTACTCACCTCCTCCTCCTCCCCCATTCTTTTATATCATGTTTTCTCTTCTTCTACATCATGGTTTTTCTAAAAAAAAAAATTGCTCTTAACCAAGAGCTTCCCATATAGACACAAATTTGAAAATGAGCTCAAATTAAACCGCATCTAAAATAGGAGAATCAGAAGAAGGGGAAAAAGGAGTGAGGAGGAGGAGGAGATGAAATGGCAAAATGATGAACAAAAGGAAAATGAGCAGCAACTATAACGACAGTGATGTATTTGTAAGGATGTAAAAGAAGAAGAAGAAATACACATTAAACCTACTTATTGTCATTCTTCAAATTGCCAATATATACAACTTATTATTAATTGCAAATTCGACAATAATGTCTGCTAAATGTGCACACATACATGAGTCCAGCAATTCCAAAATGCACATACAAGATAAAAAGGTGTACACAAAAATATCAACTGTAGCCATTTTATCTTGTCATTACAAATATTAGATAGTATTCATTTCACCTGCCCACTAGAAAACATCATTGGATAATAAGATGGGGCTCTTTCTTCCCATTGGCCATTTGGTCCAATGATGACGATCACAATGGGAAGATGTTTCACCTCAAACCAATCAAAATTTGGCATTTACTTTTCCCACCGAGTTTTTTACTATTCTCACCCCCCATATTTTTTGAAAATTTGAAAAATTCAAAACTGCCCCTGAATTAAATGGCTTATGTAGTTCCCGGACAGCCTTATCCGTAAGTCATTATTTAAAAAAAATGACTTACGGACAAGTATGTCCAGGAACTATTCCCGGACAACCTTGTCCATAAGCCACATCTTCCCCCACTTCAAAATCCATCAACCGCTTCATTCTCTTCCTCTTCCACCTTCGCAAGTTCAAACTAATCATTCACCTTTTCTCTCAATTTACCTCTAACAAAGACCTAACCATTAATCGAACCCACTCAATCTTCACATGGGCACTCCTTAAATCTTGCAGATTCGAAGAAGCAGAGCAATTCATGAACACCCACATGATGCATTCCACCCCTTCTTCCTCCGAATTCCCCCTCACTCGCATATACATAGATATGATCTTGTGTATCAATTCAAGGCACCCCGATGGGTTCCTTACAAACACAAATTCGCACGAGGGCAACAGACGGTGTGGTGTAACATCCCAATAATTAAGATTAATCAAGAAATTAGGATAATGATTTTTAAGAATGATATTAAGAAAAAAGGTTAAAATGATATAAGAAGGGAAAACTAGTCTAAAAACAAAGTTCTAGAATTCAGCATTCTCACTCAAGTGAGCAAACCTCGCTTGAGCGAGTTATGTAGCAAAAATGTAAAAAATGAGGTTCTGCATATCTCGATTAAGCGAAAGCAGCTCGCTTAAGCGAGATATAGGGCTTTTTGGAAGGCTCTCTGGAAAATTTTCGCTTGCGCGAAGAGTCTCTCGCCCAAGCGAAAATCGTCCAGAGAGGGGGTAAATTCTGGTCCATTCTCGCTCAAGCGAGAAGCCTCTCGCTTAAGCGAGAATGTGAAAGAAAAGTTGTTCCCCGCACCTCTCGCTCAAGCAAGAACATCTCGCTTGAGCGACAATCCCCTTTCAGGTTTAAAAACCTTAATTAGGGCACCGAGTTAAACACTTTCTTTTCTTCTCCCCTTTGATTCTAGAGAGAGATAGAGAGATTCTAGAGAGAGGAAACGTCTTGGGAGCTTCAAGCAAGGATTCCAAGGCCAAGATCTTTTCACCCAACCTTCTTCTCATCTCTTTAGGTTCCTTTGAGGTGAGTATAACTCACACACTCACTCCTATTTGTGCTATGGCATGAACCTTACTTCCTTCTTCCTTTCTCTTGAATTATATGTTGTTGTTGATTATATTTCTCTCCTTTTGATTGTTCTCACTTGTTGATTGGATTGGCAAATGTTGGAGATTTTTAAATTAGGGTTTGAATGCTATTATTTTCCATTTATGAGTTAAGCATATATTCCAGTTTGATTTACACTCTATACTCATTTTTGGAAGCTAGAAAATGAATTTGGCTACTGCCACCAAACCTTAATTAATTAACCTTGACTTCAGTCCAGAATAACATTAAAATGAGTTTGGCTTCGGCCCAAAATAAGAATGTTTGGCTTCGGCCCAGAATATGTATTAAAACATGACCTCGGTCCAGAATAAGAGGTGGGATACGTCCCCAAGGAAGACGTTCCTTGTAGTCTGAACTCTCTAACCCTAGAATTAGTGAAAAGACCCCGACTGCCGGGTAAAGCAGGTTATGTGCATATAGAATTGAGAATTTGGATTGTTGATTTGTTTGGAATATACTACATATATAAACTGTTGCATATTCTTGACTTGTTTCCTCACACTGCATCATGCATAATTATATTCACTGAGACATCTGTCTCACTACACGTTTCATGGACACAATCTAGATGCGCAGGTACCTCAACGCAGGGGCCCATGAGCTAGGAGCTTGGAGCCGTCAGTTCACATTTTATAGTGGGCATGTGTAGCCCTTTTTGATTAATGCTAGACTTGGATATATGATTTTATATTCTTTTGGGGAGGATATGATTGTACATATAATTCTCTTGTTTATCCAATGTCAGGACACATGTATGGGTGTATCCTCAGCTTATTGTTGTATGTAGGATGATTTTAGCCCTTGAGGCAATTATGCATTTTGTATGTTTTCACTTTCATATATTGTTCAAGTTATCATCGGTTGCTTAAACAATTATGTGGTGAATGTTTTTATATTCAAAATGGCGCGAAATAATTTCAGGGATTTGGGGTTTTGCTTCCAACGGGCTAACCCTCAAATCTAGAAATTAGGATGTTACATTTTGGTATCAGAGCAGTTCAATCCAATTGGACTGTGGCTTAGTGTTCCTGAAGCTTGTCATTAGTCTTTTATACATTATTCTATGAATTGAGAGACTGATCACCTCGATGTTTGCTTGATGATGTGTACAGAATATGGCAGGCGGCAGGAGAGGTCGTCCGAGGGCTAATCCCTCATCTTCCTCCTCTCGAGAGCCTTCCCCTGATCCTGTGGCTACAGCTCTACAGTTGCTTACTCAGATGATGGGAGAGCAAATGCAGTCCTACCACCAACAAGCCGAGGCGGCCCGGGAGCAGGCTGCTGCTATCGCGACTGTCTTGCAAGAGCTTATCCGAAGACCACCAGGAACACCTACCCCTGCTGCGGTGGACCCGTTTGTCTAAGGGTTAGCAGAGTTCCGGAAACATACTCCTCCTCAATTCAACGGGGTGTATGATCCGGATGTGGCAGCGAATTGGCTCTACGATCTTAATAGAATTTTTGAAGTAATGAAGTGCCCTGATGAGTCCAAGGTGGGGTTCGCAGTCTACCTGCTTCGAGGGGAGGCGGAGGATTGGTGGAAGACGACAAGTGTGAGGGCTACTGTTGCTGACGCCCCTGTCACTTGGGGAGCATTTCAGACTCTATTTTTGGAGAAGTACTTTCCGGCGATAGTGCGGCGAAAAAAGGAAGCTGAGTTCCTCCAACTCAAGCAAGGGGGCATGACTGTAGGCCAGTATGTGGCCAAGTTTGAAGAATTGTCCAAGTATTCCAAGTACCTGCAGACGGTTCCTGGTGAGGAGTGGAGGTGTACACAGTTTGAGGGAGGCTTGAGGCCCGAGTTGTAGGATCGGGTCGGGACACTTGAGATCAGGGATTTTCCTACCCTGGTCAACAAGTGCTACATTGCTGAAAAGAACCAGAAGAGTATTGCACCGTCTTCACAGCCTGACAACAAGGAGAAGCGGAAGCTGGAGGAGCCCAGCCAGGGTAAGGGCTCAAGGCCCAAGTGGCAAGGCACCACTACCTTGGCCACTCGGCCGGCCCAACGCCAAGGGATGCTTAAGTGCTCCAAGTGCGGTAAGGACCATTTTGGGGAGTGCTTGCTTGGACAGAAGATTTGTTATCTTTGCAAGGAACCTAGCCATCTGAAGTTTGAATGCCCAA
Source organism: Sesbania bispinosa (assembly GCA_026901365.1). Taxonomy (NCBI): domain Eukaryota; kingdom Viridiplantae; phylum Streptophyta; class Magnoliopsida; order Fabales; family Fabaceae; genus Sesbania; species Sesbania bispinosa. The sequence continues at coordinate 1,450,569 of QLOH01000205.1, forward strand.
ATAGGAAGGACCTTCTCAAACCCCAAGCCACCGGGAGAGTCTTTACCCTCAGTGGTGAAGTGGCAGCTTCTGCAGATAATTTGATGCAAGGTATGTGCCCCTAGGAGATAAGACCTTAATTGTATTATTTGATTCCGGGGCAACCCATTCCATTGTTGCTTTTGATTGTGTGAAGCGGTTAGATTTGCATGTGGATCCGTTACCTTACAGCCTAAATGTAATAACCCCCGCCAAGGAGGCAATTTCCACTTCCCTTGTATGTTCTAAGTGCCCTATTGTTATACAAGGGAGGGCCTTCGAGGTTGACCTAATTTGTTTTCCATTGAGGGGCATAGATATCATTCTTGGCATGAATTGGTTATCCCGGAATCAGGTCATGCTTGATTGTTTCAATAAGGAAGTTGTCTTTCCGGTTCTTCCTCCTCTTCCGGGGAAGAAGCCACCTGTACTTCTATCCAGTACCACCCAAGTGTCCAAATGCTTTAGTGACGGGAGCAGTTGTTTTATTTTGTTACTTTCCTCAACTCTAGAATCCAGTGTGGACTTGAGCAGTGTAGCCACGGTTAGGGAGTTCCAAGATGTGTTCCTAGTGAGGTGACTACCTTACCTCTGGACCGATAGATAGAGTTTACCATTGACCTAGTGTCGGGAACAGGGCCCATTTCCAAGGCACCCTATAGGATGTCTCCTCTAGATCTTAGTGAGCTTAAGACTCAATTAGAAGACCTTATAGTTAAGAGGTTCATTAGGCTTAGTGTGTCACCCTGGGGAGCGCCAATGCTCCTGGTGAAGAAAAAGAACGGGAGTATGAGGTTGTGTGTAGACTATAGGCAGCTAAATAAGGTTACCATCAAGAATAAGTATCCCTTACCTAGGATAGATGATCTCCTAGATCAACTTAGAGGGGCTTCGGTCTTCTCTAAGATAGATTTGAGGTCTGGCTATCACCAGATCAAGATTAGAGGTGAGGATATACCCAAGACTGCCTTTAGAACTAGATATGGGCATTACGAATATTTGGTGATGCATTTTGGCTTAACCAATGCTCCTGCGGTATTCATGGACTACATGAATCGGATTTTCCGGCCCTACCTAGATTAGTTTGGGTTGTGTTCATTGACGACATTCTGATCTACTCCCAGAGTTTAGAGGAGCATGAGCAACACCTAAGGGTTGTCCTAGGAAGCTTGAGGGAGAAGAAGTTGTTTGCTAACCTAGAGAAATGTGAATTTTGGATGGACAGGGTCCATTTCTTAGGACATGTAATTTTTAGAGAAGGTGTGTCAGTTGACCCTAGCAAGGTAGAAGCCGTTCTTTAATGGGAAAGACCTAAGACCATTATGGAAATTAGGAGTTTCCTAGGATTGGCCAGCTACTACCGGAGATTCATTAAGGGATTCTCCCAGCTAGCCTTGCCCCTCACTAGATTGACTTGGAAGGGTCAAGCTTTTATGTGGGACGAGAAGTGTGAGCGGAGCTTCTTGGAGCTCAAAGAGAGGTTGACCACCGCCCCGGTACTTGTGTTACCGGATTTATCCAAGACTTTTGAGGTTTATAGTGATGCCTCTGGGAAGGGGCTAGGTTGTGTGCTGATACAAGAGCGGAGAGTGGTGGCCTATGCTTCCAGGCAGTTGAGGCCCGACGAGGAGAACTACCCTACTCATGACCTAGAACTAGCGGCCGTGGTATTTTCCCTCAAGATATGGAGGCATTACCTCTATGGTGTGAGGTTTGAGATCTTTAGTGATCATAAGAGTTTGAAATACCTCTTTGATTAGAAAGGACTCAACATGAGGCAGAGGAGATGGATGGAGTTACTTAAGGATTATGATTTTGAGTTGAGGTACCACCCCGGCAAAGCCAATGTAGTGGCCGACGCTCTCAGTAGAAAGTCCCTCCATGTATCCTCGATGATGGTGCATGAGATGAGTCTATTAGAGGTGTTTAGAAACCTAAGCCTTAGTGTTGAGGTCGGAGAGTGTAGTTTCAGACTCTACAGATTAGAGGTCACTAGTGAGCTTAGAGCTCTGATTAAGAAGGCCCAGGGTTCGGACCCAGACCTCCAAGAAAGGAGAGGACAGCTAGGATTTTCTGAGTCGGAGGATGGGATGATTCTCTTCCAAGTGAGAGTTTGTGTCCCTAAGGGGGGTAGTCTCAGACTGCAGATTTTAGAGGAGGCCCATAGGGGCAAGTTCTCTATACATCCTGGCACTACCAAGATGTATCAGGACTTGAAAAGGATGTTTTGGTGGGATGGCATGAAGAGGGAGATAGCAGAGTATGTCTCTAGGTGCTTAGTGTGCCAGCAAGTTAAAATAGAACACCAGAAACCATCAGGAAACCTTATGCCTTTAGAAATCCCTGAGTGGAAGTGGGAGAGTATACCCATGGACTTTGTGGTAGGGTTACCTCGAGTCCAGGCCGGGTTTGATGCCATCTGGGTCATTGTGGACCAGTTGACTAAGTCGGCCCATTTCCCACCAATTAGGAATATCTATTCCTTGAGTAAGTTAGCAGACTTGTATGTCAAGGAGATTGTTAAGCTCCATGGCATTCCCTCTAGCATCATATCAGATAGGGATCACAGGTTCACCTCTAGGTTTTGGAATGCGCTTCATCAGGCCTTCGGGACTAAACTCGGGTTTAGTACCGCTTATCACCCTCAGAATGATGGTCAGTTTGAGAGGACCATCCAGACCCTAGAGGATATGCTTAGATCATGTGTGTAGAGGAGTCAGGTAGTTGGGATAGGTACCTACCTCTCATAGAGTTTGCCTACAACAATAGTTTTCATAGCAGTATAGGCATGGCACCCTATGAGGCTCTGTATGGTAGGAAGTGCAAGTCTCCTTTGTGTTGGTATGAGGTGGGTGAGAGAACCCTGTTAGGTCCGGAGTTGGTGCAGGAAACCACAGATAAAATTAGGGTCATTAGGGAAAAGCTTGCAACTGCCCAAAGCCGGCAGAAGAGCTATGCTGACAAGAGAAGAAAGGGCTTAGAGTTTGAGGAAGGGGACCATGTATTTTTGAAAGTAACTCCTGTCACGGGCATTGGGCGGGCCATCAAAGCCAAGAAACTTAATCCCAGATTCATAGGCCCATTCCAAATCCTGCAGAGGGTTGGCCCTCTGGCTTACAGGATAGCATTACCACCCCATTTGTCACGAGTCCATGATGTATTCCATGTTTCCCAACTGAGAAAATATGTCCATGACCCTTCACACATCATCAACTCTGAATCGGTACAATTAAGGGACGATCTCACAGTTCCTACCAGGCCTGCACAAATTATAGACAAAAGTGTCAAAACCCTGAGGAACAAGGCAATTCCTCTGGTGAAGGTGTTTTGCGAGGGCCAATCACCTGAAGAGGATATTTGGGAGAAGGAGGACGCTATCCGCTCTCAATTTTCGGAGTTGTTTAGTTAAGGTATAGATCTTTTCACCTTTTCTTTAGCCAATTTTAGGGACAAAATTGTTCCAAGGGGGGTAGAATTGTAACATCCCAATAATTAAAATTAATCAAGAAATTAGGATAATGATTTTTAAGAATGATATTAAGAAAAAGGGTAAAAATGATATAAGAAGGGAAAACTAGTCTAAAAACAAAGTTCTGGAATTCAGCATTCTCGCTCAAGCGAGCAGACCTCGCTTGAGCGAGTTATGCAGCAAAAATGTAAAAAACGAGGTTCTTCATATCTCGCTTAAGCGAGACACAAGGCTTTTTGGGAGGCTCTCTAGACAATTTTCGCTTGAGCGAAGAGTGTCTCGCCCAGGCGAAAATCGTCCAGAAAGGGGGTAAATTCTGGTCCATTCTCGCTCAAGCGAGAAGCCTCTCGCTTAAGCGAGAATGTGAAAGAAAAGTTGTTCCTCGCACCTCTCGCTCAAGCGAGAACATCTCGCTTGAGCGAGAATCCACTTTCAGGTTTAAAAACCTTAATTAGGGCACCGAGTTAAACACTTTCTTTTCTTCTCCACTTTGATTCTAGAGAGAGATAGAGAGATTCTAGAGAGAGGAAACGTCTTGGGAGCTTCAAGCAAGGATTCCAAGGCCAAGATCTCTTCACCCAACCTTTCCCCCAACCTTCTTCTCATCTCCTTAGGTTCCTTTGAGGTGAGTATAACTCACACACTCACTCCTATTTGTGCTATGGCATGAACCCTACTTCCTTCTTCCTTTCTCTTGATTTATATGTTGTTGTTGATTACATTTCTCTCCTTTTGATTGTTCTCACCTGTTGATTGGATTGGAAAATGTTGGAGATTTTTAAATTAGGGTTTGAATGCTATTATTTTCCATTTATGAGTTAAGCATATATTCCAGTTTGATTTACACTCTATACTCATTTATGGAAGCTAGAAAATGAATTTGGCTATGGCCACCAAACCCTAATTAATTAACCTTGACTTCGGTCCAGAATAACATTAAAATGAGTTTGGCTTTGGCCCAGAAAGTTGGCTTCGACCCAGAATATGTATGAAAACTTGACCTTGGTCCAGAATAAGAGGTGGGATACGACCCTAAGGAAGACGTTCCTTGTAGTCCGAGCTTAGTTCTAACCCTAGAATTGGTGAAAAGACCCCGACTGCCAGGTAATGCAGGTTATGTGCACATAGAATTGAGAATTTGGATTGTTGATTTGTTTGGAATATACTACATATATAAACTGTTGCATATTCTTGACTTGTTTCCCCACACTGCATCATGCATAGTTATATTCACTGAGACATCCGTCTCACCACACGTTTCATGGACACAATCTAGATACGCAGGTACCTCCACGCAGGGGCCCATGAGCTAGGAGCTTGGAGCCGTCAGTTCACATTTTATAGTGGGCATGTGTAGCCTTTTTTTATTAATGCTAGACTTGGATATATGATTTTATATTCTTTTGGGGAGGATATGATTGTACATATAATTCCCTTGTTTATCCAATGTCAGGACACATGTATGGGTGTATCCTCAGCTTATTGTTGTATGTAGGATGATTTTAGCCCCTGAGGCAATTATGCATTATGTATGTTTTCACTTTCATATATTGTTCAAGTTATCGTTGGTTGCTTAAACAATTATGTGGTGAATGTTTTGATATTCAAAATGGCGCGAAATAATTTCAGGGATTTGGGGTTTTGCTTCCAACGGGCTAACCCTCAAATCTAGAAATTAGGATGTTACATATGGCGCAACGTGCGTTCGGTTGATGATTAAGTCTTTGTTGGAGGTAAATTGGGAGAAGAGGTAGATGATTAGGTCGAATTTGTGAAGGTGGAAGAGAAAGGGAATGAAGCGGTTGATGGATTTTGAAGTGGGAGAAGAGGTAGCTTACGAATAAGGCTGTCTGGGAATAGTTCCCGGACAGCCTTGTCCGTTTGCCATTTTTTTTAAAATAATGTCTTACGGACAAGGTTGTCCAGGAACAGTTCCGGGACAACCTTGTCCGTAAGCCATTTAATTCAAGGGCTGTTTTGGGTTTTTCAAATTTTCAAAAAAAAAAGTCGGGGTGGGAATAGTAAAAAAAAACCAGGTGGGAAAAGTAAAGTCCTCAAAATTTTAAGCCAATTTGATCCATTTGAGATCGTCTTCATTCAGTTTGTAAAACAAACATGTAGCAAATATCAATTACCAAGTTAAAAGCAATGTTTTAGAGGACACTTAAACAATTTCAGAAACTTAAACACTTAAACAATAAGCCAGCTACTAGCTTATATGTTAGTTTGACCAACACAAAAGTGTTTGGTAATGTACCTCAAAGTAGTTTATTTTAGGAGATTCTAGCTTATAAGCTACAAGCTACTTCACCTAGCTTCTAGCTTGTAGCTTATTTAATTTTCTTCCATCAATATCACTTATATTTTAATACATATGCATTTCCCTTATTATCTTTAATTTCTTTTTACTTATTATTATTATTATTATTATTATTATTATTATTATTATTATTATCATCATCATCATCATCATCAATTTTCAATTTTAGTTACAAAAACATTTCAATTTCTTTTTACCTATTATTATCTATATAATAAGTAATTTAAAAAATTAAGAATGAATTAAATTGTTATTTTCTTTTCACTATTTTATGAATTTTTTATATTATAGGATTTATTTTATCAATTTCACTATTTATTTTAATTTTTAATTAAATATTTTATCACTAAAATTTTTAATAAGAATTTATTGATTTTTTAAAAAAACTAAAAATATAATTACATAATAATATATTTTTGTCTAGAAAACACAAATAGAATTTATATACTAATACTTATATGTCATTTTACATTTACCAACTAGCTTATCATCTAGTTCTACCAAATATTTCTAATTCAATAAGCTAGTTTATCAGTTCGGAGCTTATAAGCTAGGAGCTTATCAGCTAGTTTTGGAAAACACACCCTTAGAGTGTAATAAGTAAAATTAGCTGATAGGAGAATAAGTTCCGAGTTTATAAGCTAACTTATTGAATTAAAAGTGTTTAGTAAAATTAGCTTATAAGTTAGATAATAAATGTAAAATGACATAAAAAAAACGTAAAAAGAGGACAAATAGAAAAGTGTATTAAAATATGAGGGATAAAAATGGAAGAAAAATAAATAAGTTATAAGCTAGAAGTTTGTTAAATAACTTGTAGCTTATGAGTGTTATAAGCTAGTTTGACTAATACAAAAGTGTTTGGTAAGGTACCTCAAAGTAGATTATTTTAGAAGTTTCTAGCTTATAAGCTACAAGCTACTTCAGCTAGCTTCTAGCTTATTTAATTTTCTTTCATCACTATCTCTTATATTTTATAAATTTTCCTTATTATCCTTAATATATTCTTACCTATTATTACCTATTTTCAATTTTAATGACAAAAACCTTTCAATTTCTTTTGATTTATTATTACCTATATAATAAGTAATTTAATAAATTATGAATTAATTAAATTATTATTTTCTTTTTACTGTTTTAGGAAATTAATTTTATATTATACTATTTATTTTATCAATTTCACTATTTATTTTAATTTCTAATTAAATATTTTATCACTAAAAAGTTTAATAAGAATTTAATTATTTTTTTAAAAAAATCTAAAATTATAATTACATTATAATATATTTTTGTCTAGAAAACACAAAAAAAAAATTATATAATAAAACTTATGTAGTTACGTCTTTTTATTTTATTTTACATTTACCAATTACCTTATCAGCAAGTTTTATCAAATACTTTTAATTTAATAAGCTAGCATATTAGCTTTGAGTTTATAAGCTCATAGCTTATAAGTTAGCAGCTAGCTTATCAGCTAGTTTTGCCAAACACACCGTAGAAGCTCCTAAAATGAGCTAGAAGTTTGGGCCTTTTCAAACACTTTTTGTTGGTCAAACTAACTTATAAGCTAGTCAAATAAGCTTGAAGCTAGCTTATTGGCCTTACCAAACACACTTTTAAAAAAGATGGTGTCCAAATTTTACGAAATTTGACACGAATAATCATGATAATTGTAACATCCCAGAACTTGGAGTCTATGAGATACAAGAGAAACCTTAGGTTGCAAACCCAACCAAGAGAGGGAGGTTAGAAGTAGGATGATAACTTGAGGGTTGAGTGTGGTCTCATACAAGGAATTAGAGAATCCATAGGGGAACCATGAGTTTCAAGAGATTTTAGAAGAGGAACCAAGAGTTAGGCCAGCCAACTGTAGATTAAACTTAGAAGAAACCACACCTTGAGTCAGAGAGAAGTAGGACGGTATGAGGATGAGGAAATGAGGTTAGGTGGAGCAAAACTAAGTGGGAAGGGAGCGCTATTAGAAGGAGTTAAGGAAAAGAGCATCACCCTATGTTTTAGCCATTAGGTGTGTTAGAATAACAAGAGAATAAGCTATAGGAACAAGAGAAGTGATTTGTCAAGGATTAGAGTGGGAGGGGATTCAGATGAGAAGGAATAAGTTAGAAGGAGAATTTTGGGAGAGGAATTAGGTTTGAGAAGGAGAGAATTGAATTGGGATCTAAGAGGGGCAAAAACCAAGATTTTGAGGGCTGGTATGCTCGCTCAGGCTGCGCCTGAGCGCAGACTGAGCGAGGATATCAGTAATAGGGATGGATTCCAATCTTGTTTTCTCGTTCAGGCTGAGCTTGAGTGCAGCCTGAGCGCAGAAAACAAAGAGGAATTAAGGAAATTCAGCTCAGGCTGTGCTTGGGACCAGCCTGAGCGCAGAAAACAGAGAGCATTTTGGAGAAATTCCGCTCAGGCAGAGCTTGAGCGCAGCCTGAGCGCAGATGCGCGTCAGAATTTCTCCTTCTTGCGCTCAAGCGAGCTCTGAGCGCAGGAACCTTTTCAGCTTCTTTAAAAACATAAAGTTAGGGTTTCGTATTCATTTTCCTCTTCTTCCCCTTCAGTTTAGAGAGAGAGAACTCCATTGGAGCCAAGAGGAAGAAGGGAGCGCCACTTCACCATCTCCGGGTCATCAAGGGAGCTTAGGATCACCATCCTCATCCTTCCATCGTCTCTATTTCCTTGCTTTGAGGTGAGTGTGATTCACCCACTCACTTCTATCATGTGTGAAATCCTTTTCATGATCCCTATTCCTCTTTCCTCTTTCCCTTTCCCACTTTACTTGCTTGTGATTATTTGAAGTTAATCTAGGGTCTATATGTGTTATGGCTTGGTTTGCTTGATTGTGATTTAGCCCTAGGTTATAGAAGTTAGGGTTTTCATGATGATTGTTGTTCATGAGATTTAAATGTCACAGAACTTTCATTTAGCATATATAATATGTTTACATGTCATGAATCATACTCTCACGTTTGAAACCCTAATCATGTAATCACGTTTTCATGGGCCTTGGGCCAAGAGGCAATCAGGGGTCTTCGGACCAATCATGGGTCTTTGGATCAATCAGGGTCTTCAGACCAATCAGGTACAAGAGAGGTAATCTCCTTTGCTCCACGACCAAGGGGTAAATGGGGTTCCTCAATTAAAAATGAACTACATGCATGTTTGCTAATAAAACTTAATCAGGGTGGCCCAGGACGAGGGTCCTTGGTCACATGGCCGAGCGCTCAAATCATGTAACAGTGGAAAGAACCCTTGGGTGTTGGGTAAAACACTTCAGACTAACCCTGCATTGATTGTTTTCATGTATGTTTTCATGTGTGTTTTCATGCATTGATTGTGAAATCCTTTTCATGATCCCTATTCCTCTTGCCTGACTGCTTGGTAGACTGTGATGTATATCAAAAACATGATTCAATGCATATCTATGTCACATTCGTAATTGCCGCTTTCCCCCACACTACACACAATGTTATCACACTCACTAGGACGTAGTCTCATCCCACGATGTGGGAATTACATTCAGTTGTGCAGATTGCTATCCAGGGGCTTGGCGGAAGAGTTGAGGATTTTAATTGAGTAGGATGATGTGGTCCTGTTATTGTAAATGAAACCCTGGTTTTTTGGGGTTATGTATAAGTCATGATTATTAGGGGGAAGGATGTTATGATGTTTTGAGGAACTATGATGTATTAATATAAATTGTATTGGCTGGATTTTCTGGGTTTCAAGTTGAGATGAAATTTCTGGAAATATTCAGTTTATAGGGGAGACTCTGCCGGATTACTAGTAGGAATGTTATAAACTATAACACCCCCAACTGTAATTGAGCTTCATGAATTGTTAATTGGGATTTTGTCCCAATCGCATTGGTGTATGTATTTTGTGTAAGCTTACGCAAACGTTGGATTGCCTGAGCAAATTTATGAGGTTGCTTGTGTACCGATATCGATAATGCAACGAAATAATTACGAAAACTAGGAAATATGTCTCCAACAAACATTATTTCTAGGTTCACGGAATTAGGACGTTACAATAATGAATAAACATAATTCAACGGTTGGATTGCTAAAAAACATATTCGAGAGATGAGGGAGGAGTGTTTATTGTGAGAGATAAGAGAGTTAAATACTAGTCATTAGATTAAATTAAATGATTGAGATTAAATTAACTAATTAAAACCCTCATTACCTATCTTTCGAAATTTTCACAATTGAGAGGGACTCTGTATGGTGCTTATGATTGGCATTTATTCCATTGCTGCAACATTGGATAGAAACTGAAAATGATTGTGTTGTTGGTTTTTTTTTTAATCTCTTCTCTGCAGCTTGTATTTTCTATATTAGTTGCTTCATTTTTGTTTTGGCATACTTCAAAATAAGTTTGATTAGTTACACACATACTTCTAAATGGGACAATTTGACCAAACACATGTGAATTTAAACCTTGCAATATTAGCAATCATATACGTCCCTCGCCAACGTTGTAGAATAACAAATTCCAAGTGCAGGGAGGAGGCGTAATAATAGTATAAAAGGGTATTATTCTCCATTGTGAAAATTTAGAAAGGGAGGTAAGGAGGGTTTTAATTAGTTAATTGAATCTCAACCATATAATTTAATCTAATGGCTGGTATTTAATCCTCCAATCTCTCACAATAAACACTCCTCTTACTTAATACGCTCCATATATATATATATATATATATAATATGATAAGTTTTATCGATGAAGCACCCACGCTACTTCACCCTTAGATGTGTCCTAATTTAAAGTGGGTTTGTTAGGGATTATTTTAAAAAAAATAATCACTTTTAATTTTTTTTTTACTTTTTATTTTAGTGTGTTTGTTTTAGATTCTAGAAAAAATGAGAATCTAAAAGAATATAATTATAATTATAATCAAAAGTTGTTTATATATATTTACTTTTCAGAATAATCAACTAAAATAGAAGAGAAAATATTAAAAAAGCGTTTTTTATGATTGTAACCAAACACATATCTGCTTTTGATTTTCACAAAAATCTTTAAAAAAATAAAATAACTTTTTATACAATATAGCAATTTATTTGAGATTATGTTTATAAATAATCACTTTTTTAAAAAAACCACTTTTAAAATTTTTAGTGTATTTATTTCTGATTTTAGAAATAATGAAAATTTAAAAATAATCAGAAATCTGATTATAATCAGAATATATTCTTATTAGTTTTTCAAAATGATCAATTAATATATAAGGGAGAAAATATAAAAAAAAATTGTTATTATAACCAAACACAAAATAACTTATGATTTTTATAAAAGTCTCTAAAAAATAAATCACCTTTTCACACAATTAAATTCATTAAATAATCACTTTTTAATTTTAAACAAATGAGAATAATCAATTATTTTAATCTTAAACAACCTCAAACATATAAAATTGATAATAGCATTAGCTGTATGACGAAGACTGAAGAGGATGCTAATTATGAATGAAAACGTGTGGATGTGATTTTGAAAGAGAGTTTGTAGCTTTTAGGTTGCCCAATGTGATTTTGAAATATTTGGTGCAATCAAGCATGCGTTCAACGATATATCTTGGTGTTTGAAGCATGGCTAGCCAAAGATATATAATAGTTAAAAAATGGCAATTACGAAAGTTCATAATAAAGCTCAAATCAAGCACGATTCAACTGCAAACTAGATTTGAATAAAAGATCAAAACAGAGCACATGCAAATTAAAACTTTGACTTTTTAGCAACACATACTAAAAAAAAGGGAAATGTGGGACGTACATAATACAATACGTCCCACATTTATACCACAGCGTTTTTTTTTTCAATCCTCCATTCCCTTTTTTTAATTTTTTTTTGTTGAAACCGCCCTCCCCCCTTTTTTATGCTTTTTTTTAAAACCACCCCTTTTTTATTTTTTTTAAAAAAAAATAGTTTTATATTTTTATATTTTTATTATATTTATTTTTATTTATTTATCTTATCAAATAAAGATATAGATTAAGAAATACAATAAATGATTACATAAAATTTGTGTTAATCATTCATGTTAACACAGAGTTAATTATGTGTCCCGAAACGATGAACATATTAAAAAATGAGGTTAATGATATTTTCGTTTCTGGTTAATAGAAAAAGATTTTTGGTTAATTAATTTTGTGAAGTGAACTGCAACCCCCGTTAACACGAGGTTAATTATGTAACCAGAAACGGTGAACATATTTAAAAATGAGGTTAATGGTGTATCCATTGGCGGTTAACAGAGTAGAATTTTTGGTTAATTGAATTTGTGAAGTTAATTGCAACTCCTGTTAACACAAGGTTAATTATGTAACCAGAAACGGTGAACATATTTAAAAATGAGGTTAATGGTGTATCCATTGGCGGTTAACAGAGTAGAATTTTTGGTTAATTGAATTTGTGAAGTTAATTGCAACTCCTGTTAACACAAGGTTAATTATGTAACCAGAAACGGTGAACATATTTAAAAATGAGGTTAATGGTGTATCCATTGGCGGTTAACAGAGTAGAATTTTTGGTTAATTGAATTTGTGAAGTTAATTGCAACTCCTGTTAACACGAGGTTAATTATGTGTCCAGAAACGGTGAACATATTTTTAAATGAGGTTAATGGTGTGTACATTGGCGGTTAACATAGTGGGGTATTTGGTTAATTGAATTTATGCAGTTAATTGTGTGCACAGAAAGGGTGAATGAAATAGTACATTTGGTTATTAGTATCAAAATAGAATAATAATGATAAGAAACTTATGTAAACCTTTAAAAAAATACACATTTATTGTATTTCTTGGTCTATATTTTTATTTAGTAAAATAAATAAATAATAATAAATATATTAATAAATTAAAAACAAATAAAAACTATTTTAAAAAAGGATAAGAAAACATGAAAAAAAAAAGAAACAGATTTAAAAAAGAAAACAAAGAACAGTGCCTCCCGGTGTACAAACGTGGGAGGCACTGTTTATGTACGCCTATCATTGTTCTAAAAAAAATGAGGTTTCTTATGTTGCGCTCAATTATTTTGTGCATTTTCCCACTTTGTTTGGATGTACCAAATAAAATGAGTGAAAAAAAAATTGGGAAGAAGAAGAGTGGGAAAATATAAAATGAAAAATGAGATAATTTTAAGTTGGATTAATTGAAGAGAAAATCAGAAAAAGAGAACTATAAAATTATTTTTTTTATTTAGTTCAGTAGAAATGGAGAAGAAAGAAATTGAAAGTAATACAAAATATCAAAATTACCCCTAATACAAAGTTGTTTTCCTTTTAGAATTGATTTGGGTCCACTTGCCTTTATCAATTTGTGAACAATTTTGTACTCTGCAATGCTTTTTTACCACCTGTCATTTTCATTTATGCATGAAAACAGACCGGTCTGGGTGGGTTTTGCTCTCCTAGTCCCCGTAAAAATTGGAGTGAGTTCGGATTTAAAGAGAGCATATATAAATTATGAAACCCAACCATATCTTAGCGGGTCCCCGTCGGGTTCGGGGAAACACTCGGGGATTTCACCTTCTCTCTTTTTTTTCCTCTAATTTTTATAACTTAAATATATTTAAAATAAGTCATAAATATCAAATATATTCTAATTCAAACAATATGTAAATATAAACATTCATAATCCTAAAAAATAAAAAAGTTAAGAATTATATTATATTTTAAGAAAAATATATACATTTATTATTTAACTATAGTACAATTAAAATTATTTAATTAGTATATCGGATGGGATCGGGGGCGAGGGTGGGGTGGGATGGGGTGGGTTCTTGGACCCCTAAATCCACTCTCATCCCCGTTAAAGGTGGGACGGATTCAGGTTCGAGTTTTACTTAAACCCGGTCAAAGCAAGTTTTTCCAATCAAAGTCGAGGTGGGGATGGGTCGATACCCACGAATTTGAGTTTGATTGTCACGTCTATTTTCATTACCAGGAGTGAAAAAAATTTAATGGGCCCATATGTTTTTTAATTTCATACGTTTTAACAAAGCAATCAAACTAGCAAAAGCTCCCTTTTTCTTTCCTCTTTCCACTCAATTTCAAATTTCAATAGACCTAAACGAAGTATAAGAAGATTTTGTGATAACAGAATAATTCTCTAAAATACTAACGGACAATCTTCAAATCACATGGTGAAACAAAGTGAACAAAACCATAGGCGAGAAATTGAATTTAACTAACAAGCCAAAAGGGGAGAAAAAAATGTAGGAAAAGAAATACTATAAATGTGTGTTTCGTATCCCCCCCTCTCTCTCAAATTGTGCTATAAAATTTCTTTGCTTTATTGTAGAAAAATCTGTAGTAAAATTTCCACAAATTTTATAATATGAATAAAGTTTCCTTTGAATTTTGAAAATTGCAAGAAAATTCAAAGGAAAGTCCATAGCAAAATATATAAGAAATATTGTCACGCCATCACTTAACGGTATATAACTAATGATAAGGATTAAAATCACGTGATTTTAAAAAATAGAGAAGCAAAACTAATGAAAAATAAATGAGGGACCAAAACCACAATTAACCCTCTATATATATATATATATATATATATGGGTGGGGATCAAGTTACTCCAAGAGTAACTCTTTATGAGTTATTCCGCTTAATAATTAACTTGTTGTGAATATTGATTTTCATCAATCCAACCGTTGAATAATGTGATATTAACATGATGATCATGCACACCAAATTTTAGATAAATTGAACATTTATAGGTATGTAACTTTATAGTAAGGATTTACTCATATTTTGAAAAGTATATTATACGTTAAATTAAAGTTATTTGATGAAGTATCAAATGGTTTTAAAATATGAAAACTTGTATACTTGATCTACATAATAAGAACTTTCAATTCAACGGTTGGATTGATAAAAATCAACATTCACAACAAGTTATTAAGCAGAGTAACTCTATAAAGAGTTACTCTTGGAGTAACTTGATCCCCACCATGTGTGTGTGTGTGTGTGAGAGAGAGAGAGAGGAGGGATCAAATTACACATGTGTAAGTTGCACCAAGTATTACTTCGCTGAATTATGTTTATTCACCATCATGATTATTTGTGTCAAATTTCGTAAATTTTTGTCACTGATAACTTGATAATCAAATGGTTGGGTTTTTCATATATATCAAATGAATATATAACATTAATCTTCAGACATCTCAATAACGTATCAAATAATTTCGGATTGATGTAAAATTTTATATGTATGATCTAGATGATAGTAATTTTTAATCCAACGGTGGATTACTTAATACAATGATTTGTTAAAAAGTTATCCAGTGGTGTAATACTTTGTGTAACATATATATATATATATATATAAAAGGAGAGTTCAAATTACACCGGTGTAAGTTACACCAAGAATGAAAACTGAATCAATTTTCACAACAAGAAATTTTCCATATATTTATAGTGTTTGGTAATTGAACAGAACATAATAGAATGGAATGGAGTCATAATATCATATATATTGTATTCGGTAACTACATAACAGAATGAGATCATATATAGGGTTGTGCACAACATTTGGTTACACATGCCTAATCCATAACAATATCTAAAACCTTTTAAAAAATTAGATTTTTAAAATAATAAAAAAGAACGAGCATCACTTTCTCAAAACCGGTTATTTCATATCCATTTTCTCAAATCTGATTGTTGTAACATCCCAAAAATTAGGGATAAAGGAAATACAATAAAAATCATAAGTTAAGAACTCTATTAAGATAGAAGGTTGGAAATTGGGTAAAAGTTTGGAGTTTTAGAAAGTGTTATAAGGGTAAGATCAAGTATTATGTCTCAAACATTCAGTCATAAATAAACTTAGAGGAAATCAAGCTAGAATGTGAGAATTAAAGCCACTTAAGTCCACTCCTATCCGGCTGGTCAACTGGTCAACGACTGACTGAATAGGATATGACTAGCTGACCTGCTCGGTTGAGGAATGTTTGGATACACAGATCTACTAGGCGGCCTTTTCCGGCTGGCTAAAAGGATTCTAGCTGGCTATCCAGCTAAACAAAGGACTGATCAGATAGCAGAAGGATTGTTGGCTAAAAGATTCTATCCAACTGTCCGCCTCGTCTGTCCGCCCTCAACCATCTGCCTCGGT
Source organism: Sesbania bispinosa (assembly GCA_026901365.1). Taxonomy (NCBI): domain Eukaryota; kingdom Viridiplantae; phylum Streptophyta; class Magnoliopsida; order Fabales; family Fabaceae; genus Sesbania; species Sesbania bispinosa. The sequence goes on from QLOH01000205.1 coordinate 1,466,512, forward strand.
TATCCGGCTGACCAAAAGGCTGCTCGGATAAAAAGTTTTGGCCGACTAAAAGATTCTACTTGGATGTCCGGCTCGGTCGTCCGCCTAGGCTGTCTGGCTAGATTTTTATCATTCGTTTTGTGAGATTTTTGCCCAAGCGAGAATCTCCTCACTTGAGCGAAATTATCAGCAACAACAGGGGGTTCTGTTGAGTCTCAAAATGTTATTAAAAGGTTAATAATGTTTTAAGTCTCATAACCCCGAGTTTTAATGAATAACAGATTTGGTTAACGTTCTTATGAGAAAGAATAGTTTCTGCTGAAGGTAGTGTTCTGTATTTCAGAAGGTATCAGCTGAAGAAATCCAACACTCTGAAATGACGGAACCTTCCGAAATAAAGAAACCTGCTGAGAGATCACGACCTGCCGAAGTTGAAGAACCTCCTAAAGTCGTGAAACGTCGTACTGAAGCTTGTACGTCTTCAATATAATATTCTCTGTTTATTCTCCTTGAAGACTCAAGTCAACCGTAGCTGTCTCAGTTACTTGTGCCTCTCATTCTTCTGGAAAGTCAGAAGGGTTGCTTTTTGGCATATTTCAAATTTCTCTCACCAAAGAGGCAAAGTCTGCTATGAAGTACAAGCTGCTCAGAAAAAGTGAAGTCTATGTTGCTGACTCTACTACCTGCTACTATAGAGGTCTCAGGATATGTGTCACAACGGGAGCATTTGCATTAAATTACATCTCTCAATGGGAAATCAAATGGAGCTCAACGGACTGAAGTCTCCCAATCTATAAATACCAGACTCCATGCAGAAAATAGAAGAAAAGAACTTAGAGAAAACAACTTGCTGAAACGCTGCTTAAATTCATACTCATCTGTTTCATTGTTTCATCTTTGTACAACACTTCTATATCTTGAGTCTTACTCAGTTATTTGTACAAGTTTCCCAGTTCGAGCTCTAAACTTGTGTAGTTTAAGAGTTTGAGCTTTTTCTTTCAAACAGTTTTTACTGGGTTAGCCTGAAGAGGTCGTGTTCAAAGAATACTTGGGTTTTTAGCATGGAGAGGCTGTGTGTTCAAAGAATACTTGGGTTTTTAGCCTGGAGAGGCAGTGTGTTCAAAGAATACTTGGGTGTTTAGCCTGAAGAGGCTGGGTTCAAACAATACTTGTAATCTTGCGGGATTAGTGAAAATCCAGTGGTGTATTTGCCCTGGGACTGGACGTAGGTCACTGAGTTTCTGAGTGAACCAGGATAAATTTTTACGTGGCCAAGTTCTCTCTACCCTTATCTCTTTACATTCAGTTTATATCTAACCAAGGAGGGTTCTGAAAAGTGCATTTATAAAACCACGCATAAATCAATCTCTTCTTTACGCTATAAACACTTCAAAATCATTTTAAAAGGATTTTATTCAACCTGCTGAGTTGAATCAGCAAGTTGCTGAACTTCCAGTTTCGGAAGGTTGAAAAAAATTATTTCCTCAAAGTTTGCTTGTTTTTAAAGGTTTTCAAAAAATTTGTAAAGAATTATAAAACACTATTCAAACTCCCCTTTTAGTGTTTCATGTGGTTCTAACAGGTTCTAGATGTAGTAACTCTTTGCTTGAGTGAAGGAACTTTCTCCCAAGCAAAAATTTGGCAGAATGCCCACTTTCTAGTTCTCGCTCAAGCGAAAATGTGCGAGGCTGTTTCTTTAAAAACCTTTCTCTAGGGTATTCAAGCCATTGTAAACACTTTTCCCCCCACTCCCTTGTGTGCCCTAGCAAATGAAAAGAGGAGAGGAGAAGAGAGGAAGCTCACCCAAGGTAGAAAAAGGAGGAAGAAAGCCATCCCATCCGCTCAAGCTCGTTCTTGTTTACTCTAAAGGTGAGTGTGGTTCACCCACTGATCCATTTCGTGTGAAGCTCCCAAATGAACCCTATTCTCCTTTCCTCTTCTTATTCTACTTGTTTATTGTTGTTTTGAAGTTGTCCTAGGGTTTATGTATGGTGTATGCAATGTATAATGTGATAATTGTTCTAACCCTAGGTTTTGGAGGTTAGGGTTTGTATTAGTGGTTTATAATGAGGTTTTAATTATCATGAAATTGCTTCATAGAATACACAATCATGTTCAAATATTATGTATCATGTATCACACATTTCAAATCCTATTCATGTAAATAATAATTTCATGGGCCTTTGGCCAAGAGGAAATGAGGTTTTCATGGAAAGATAAAATGAATTCATTTCAAACCCTATTCATGTCAATAATAATTTCATGGTCCTTTGACCAAGAGGAAATGAGGTTTTCATAGAAAGATAAAATGAATTCATGACTTTTTGCTAATAATCTATGAGGATTAATGGAAAGGTCTTTATGGCCTTCAAGAGAAACCTTTCTTGTTAGTCTGAACTCAGGTCTAGCCTCATGTTAAGTGAAAATACCCTAGGTGATGGGTTAAACACCAGAGGACTAACCACTTCATATCTTTGTTTACTATGAATGTGTTGATTTCTCACACTGTATGCATAATCATACTCACTGTAATGTTAAGTCTCACCACACATTTTGTGGATTTCTTTAGATGGGCAGGAGACTCGTCTCTGACCTTGAAGGGAAGACGATGTCTAAGGGTGGATATTCTCCTTAGGTGTTATCTTGATTAGAAGAATTAGTTCTTGGTGTACATAGACAAAAATGTTTATTTGAATTAGTTGCTTTAGTTGAATTGTAGCCATTTAATGGAAATTATTGTACAACTATATATTTGGAAGTTCCGCTTAAGTAAACGTTGGTTACCTAAGCATTGTATGTGATGTATGTTATGATATCGATAATGTCGCAAAAATAATTCTGGTAATTAGGGAATTTGCTTCCAATGGGCATTATTCCTTGGTTTTCGGAATTAGGGTGTTACATTATATCCCTGCATTTTAACCAAAGTCGTTTCTCATCATATCTCTCAAACCCTAAATCCTTTTGCAGGAAAAAAAACTTAATTCCTCTTTGAATCAAAAGAATCCTTTTCGTTCTTATTTGTTGCTGATCGTTCGTTCATGATTTGTGTTCAAGTCTGAGTTGCGTTTGTCTCAATTGATATTTGCATTCATTAAAATGTGAGTTGTGTTCGTCTTCCTTGTTGACTTTGATATGCTCCTTAAGTACTTTGATTTGCGATTTGTGTGTTCATTCGCATTTGCTTCCTGAACTTGATATTTCTCTTAGTTTGGTTCAAATATGTGTTGAGTCTAAAAAGTTTGAGTCTCACTCTCTTAAAGTTTTAATGAGTAACAAATATTAAGTAAAAAGAATAGCTACATGATATTATGCCTTCACGTTGCATTTATTGATTACAGAATCAGATATCATCTCAAGGCATTTTCTGAAAGAAAGCAAAAACATCATCTAAAGATTTGAGCTTGTTCGCTTCGTCTGAAGAGTGTACATCATCTGAAGACTTGGAAGTGCATCTTAATGACTTTATCCGTCTGAAGTGTAAAAGTTTCAGAAGCTCTCTTTGACTTAAAGTAATGCTGAGAATGTTGTACACACATTCCAAAAGTCTAACTTCTTTCAGCATACAAATCAGAGCTACTTTCCTTCCTCGTTCAAATGTTTTGCACAAATATGGAAACTCTGTAATTGTTGCTGCGTAGCTATCCAAAAGCATCTGTGCGCAGACCTGCTATCAGAGGTTCATCAGAACATCTTTGCAGGCTTAGTCTAAACATCTCTTGCGCATTTAATGTTATTTGACAACATACATCTTCTCTTTGTGCTCTATATATACTCATGCACGTATGAAGATTGAAGTAGAGAAGAAAAGCTAAAAAAGAATACGTTGAAGCGCTGCAAAAATCACTATGATATTTTTACTCTTACAAACTATCTGTCTGATCCTGAGTTGAATCTCAGTTCTTATACATTGTATTCCTTGTTCAAGCTTTGAATAGTTTTATTGCTTGAACATCTTTGTTTATCTTAAACAATTTGGGTTTACAAGCCTGGAGAGGCTTACTGTATAAAAGAATACTTGGGTTACACTTGGATAAGTGTCTGAGAGCCTGAAGAGGCTTGGTGGAAGAAAGAATACTTGGTGTAGAGCCTGAAGAGGCTTGACAGAAAAGAATACTTGTAATCTTGCAAGATAAGTGAAAATCCAGGTGCTGGTTTTGCCCTGGGACTGGACGTAGCTCACGGTGGTTGTGAGTAAACCAGGATATATTCTGGCTGAGTCTTCTCTATCCCTAAACTATTTCAATTCAGTTTTAATTTAACAAAGGGGATCGAAAAGTATTTAAGTGAGAACTTCTTATCTGTACCAAAACTATTTTTCAAACTAATCTTTGAATCTGAACTAAGTTTAGAAGGTAATCAAAGCTTCAGATTGACTTTCATCATCTGAAACATTTCAGAAATATTTTTGAGAAGTTTTTTTTTAAAAGTTGAAAAATTTTCCATTGAAACACTATTCAACCCCCCTTCTAGTGTTTCCTTGTATTTCCAACAGTTGGTACCAGAGCTTATCCTCGGGGTGAGCACCTAATCAGTGCAAAGGACAAAGATCCCATGGAAACTTCTACCAGCAACAGACAATACATCACTGAAGGAGCCTCCATCACCAGGCCCCCAACATTCAATGGTGTGAATTATCACTATTGGAGAGATCGTATGAAGTTGTTTATAGAAAGTTGTTGAGTCTCAAAAATATCATAAGGGAAATTATGATGCTTTTAGATATCTCACCTCTCAAGTTTTAATGTTTAACAAATTTGGGTTAAAATATTTTTCATAGATACATAAATATGTAATAATTTATCTATGATTTCAGCAAGCCACTCTGAACTTATAAAGACTATCTAAAGTGCTTTCAACCTGTCTAAAGTGGAAAAGCCTTCTGAAGTGTTCAACCTGTCTGAAGTGTTGAAGCCGTCTGAAGTGCTCAACTCGTCTGAAGTGTTGAAGCTGTCTGAAGTGCACAACCCGTCTGAAGTGTTGAAGCCGTCTGAAGTCTCATTAATGACGTGGCACTCTTTGCTGAAGTATGTGAAGACATCTCTGAAATTCTGCTAAGTCAAGCGTTCTCTGCTGCACGTACCTTTTTCAAACATATTTATGGCAAGGAACACAGAGACCTTTCCTGGTATATTTGAATTTCATACACCAATGAGGAAATCCCTACAACGCAACCTTTGCAGCAACAACAGTGACAGCTTTACGGCAGCAGCAACCTGGTACTTGTGTCAGAAATATTCAGAACTCTCAGAAGCATGTCTCACAACAGATTAAATAGCATTAAATGCTATCTCTAAACGGTGGTATTTCAACGGATTGAAGATTGGTTATAAATAGCTCTTCATGAAGACCATCAAAGTAGAAACACATACAAGAAAGTCTAAGAGATATTACGTTGCAAGTTTTTCTCTGTAAAAACACTCTGATTTCACACTCTTTGTACATCATTTGTATATCCTGAGTATACCTCAGTTTTCATTGTACATCGTCTCTATTTAAGCTTCTAACTTGTGTAGTTTAAAAGCTTAGACATTTCTATCTTGTAAAAATTGTCTTTGAGCCTGGAGAGGATTGTCTGTAAAAGAATACTTGGTTGTAAAGCCTGAAGAGGCTTGATTGTAAAAGAATACTTGTAATCTTGGACAAGATTAAGAGAAAATCCAAGTGCTAGTTGGCATTGGGACTGGACGTAGCTCACAGTGGTAGTGAGTGAACCAGGATAAATTCTTTGGCTAAGTTTTCTATCCCTTATCTCTTGTCAATTTATTTATACTAACCAAAGGGTGTTGAAAACTGTTCTGATAATTTTTAAAAGCAAGAAACCTCTTTATAGACCTTTTCAGAAGCCTTCTTAAGAAACTTCAGACAGCATCTTAAACATGTCTGAAACCGTTATAAACTTAACTGTTTGCGAAACGCTTTCATAAATTGTTAAGAAACACTATTCAACCCCCCTTCTAGTGTTTCCCTGTGTTTCTACAGTTGGTATCAGAGCTCAACTCAGGGTTGAGCACCTTACAAGTGTTTGAAGATTAAAGATCCAGATGGAAGCTGCCAACAACAGACAGTACATCACTGAAGGAGCCTATATCACAAGACCCCCAACATTCAATGGAGTGGACTACCACTATTGGAGGGATCGTATGAAGTTGTTCATTGAGAGCAACAACATTGATGTCTGGGATGTGGTCACTGATGGAGACTATGTGCCTATACATAACGGAGTGCCAATACCTAAGGCTCAATGGACCTTGGAGCAGAAGGCTAGAGTTCAGTTAAATGCAAAAGCCAAACTCTATTTGATATGTTCCCTGAACAAATCAGAATATGAGAAGGTTCATGGATGTTCATCTGCCAAGGAGATTTGGGATGCACTTGCAGCCGCCCATGAAGGGACTGAGACTGTCAAGCAATCCAAAATCAGCATGCTCATACATCAATATGAGATGTTCAAGATGGAAGAATCTGAAACCATAGATCAAATGTTTGGAAGGTTTCAGACTATCACTAATGGACTCAGGTCTTTGGGTAGAACTTTTGTGTCTAGAGACAATAATAGAAAGATTCTGAGAAGTTTTCCAAAGTCCTGGAGACCCAAAGTTACTGCCATTCAAGAGGCCAAACACTTAAAATCTCTTAGAATGGAAGAACTATTGGGATCTCTCAAAGTTCATGAGCTTGAACTTGGGGAAGATGACATCAAGAAGAAATCTCTGACATTAAACTCCAAAGCCAAACATCCTAGGCATGGCAGCATTAAAGCCATGCAAGCTGAGGAAACTTCAGAAGCAGATGAAGATTCTGGAGATAGCTCAAAAGATGATGATCTTGCTCTTCTCAGCAGGAAAATCAAGAGGATACTGCAGAACAAAGGAAAGTTTAGAAAGTACCAACCCTCAACTTCTAAATCAGGTAAGTCAGGTAAGGATTCTCAAAATGACAAAATTATATGCTATGAGTGTAAACAGCCAGGTCATATGAAGGCTGAATGTCCAAGGCTGAAGAAGAACAACTTCAAAAAGAAGAAATTCTTTAAGAAGAAGAAGAGTCTGATGGCAACATGGGAGGATCTTGATGTATCTACCTCAGAAGAAGAGGAAGACACTTCAGAAGAGGCTAACCTGTGTCTCATGGCTAGCCTGCCCTCTTCAGATAGCTTAGAATCTGAGGCATTTCCCTTAACTCTTCAAGAGATGTATGATGACCTGATGGAAAGTTCCAAGGAACTCTTCCAAGAGTATAAGAATCTGTCCAAGGCCCACACAGAAATGTGTAGTAAATATGAGGCTCTTGAGATAGAAAACATTATGCTCAAGGAGAGAATTCTTGTGACTGAAAGCAGCAGTTCACAAACTGTCTCTGAAGAAAACAAAAAACTTCAGAAACAAGTTGAGGAACTGACAAAAGACTTAGCTAAATTTGTCAAAGGAACAGAAAACCTTAACAGATTGCTTGGCAATCAAAGGGATCCCCTTGACAAAAGTGGATTAGGCTTTTGTGATCATGATACCTCTAAACCCCATATTTTCAAAAATTTTACTAAAGGTAAAGAGAAAGCTATTGGGTGTTCCCACTGTGGCAAGCCTGGACACAATGTGGCTCAGTGTAAGCACAAGAGAAAAGCAAAACCCAAATCTAACAAGAAAGGACCCAAAAGAATATGGGTACCTAAGAACTTGATCATTCATGTTGCAGATGTGTTTAACAGGACAAAGGAGACCCCACAAATGATACCTTAACAGTGGGTGCTCGCGACACATGATAGGAGAAAGGTCTTTGTTCCAAAACCTTAGGCCCAGAGCAGGAGGTGTGGTCACCTTTGGTGGAAATCAGCAAGGGAAGATCACAGGAATAGGGACTGTAGGTATCTCTCCTCTATCCCTTATTAAGTATGTTCTTCTAGTAGAGGGACTTCAACACAATTTACTGAGCATAAGTCAATTGTGTGACAGTGGATATGTGGTTTCCTTTACTAAAGAAGGATGTATAGTCAAAGACTCTTGTGATCAAATTCTTTTTACTGCTAAGAGACACATCAATGTGTATAAAATTGATCTAGAGGATTTGGCAAGTCAAAATGTAAAATGTTTTCTCTCTATTGAAGATGAAAAACAGATTTGGCACCAAAGACTTAGGCATGCCAGCTTGAGATTGATCTCAAAGTTAGCAAAACACAACCTTGTTAAAGGACTGCCCAAGCTTTCTTACAAATCTGACATTTTATGTGAAAGTTGTCTGAAAGGAAAACAAACATGACACTCTTTTAAGAGTAAGGATGTTGTTTCCACTAACAGACCTTTAGAATTGTTACATATTGACTTGTTTGGTCCTATTAGAACAGAAAGCCTTGGTGGTAAGAAATATGGTTTGGTCATTGTTGATGACTATTTTAGATTCACATGGGTGTTATTCCTAAGAAGCAAGGATGAGACCTTTAGGAATTTCACAATTTTCTGCAAGAAGGTACAGAATGAAAAAGGATTCTGTATATCTGCTATCAGAAGTGATCATGGTGGAGAGTTTGAGAATGCAAACTTTCAACTGTTCTGTGATGAGAATGGGATCTCATACAATTTCTTTGTGGCAAGAACACCTCAGCAAAATGGGGTTGTTGAGAGAAAGAACAGAAGTTTGCAAGAAATGGGAAGAACCATGCTCAACTCATGAAATCTACCAAGATCTTTTTGGGCAGAAGCTATTAACACAACATGCTACCTTCAAAACAGAATATTGGTAAAACCAATTCTGAAAAAGACTCCTTATGAATTGTGGAAGGGAAGAAAACCCAACATATCATATTTCCACACCTTTGGTTGTGAGTGTTTTATACTCAACACCAAGGATGATCTTGGAAAATTTGATGCAAAATCTGACAATGGAATTTTTATAGGATATTCTGAAACATCTAAAGCCTATAGAGTATATAACTCTAGAACTTTAACTGTAAAGGAATCAATCCATGTTAAATTTAATTACAAGAAAGAGACTGATAGGGAACTATCAGATCTAGAAGATGATCTTGCAGGAATGGAGCTGAATAATCATGATAACATCAAGGATGAATAGGTGTCTGAAGCACCATCTGTCACTGAACCTCTTCAGACCAATGTTGAGTCTCAGACTGATTTGATATCACCTCAGAAACCTGACTGGAGATACAAATCACATCATCCAAAAGAGCAAATCATTGGCAGCACTTCAGAAGGAGTTAAGACAAGATCAAAATTCAAGAATCTGAATTCTCTTGCTCTCCTATCTGAAATTGAGCCAAAGAACATTAATGAAGCTCTGCATGATGAAGGATGGATTTTAGCCATGCAAGAGGAGCTGAATCAATTTGCTAGGAGTGATGTCTGGAAACTTGTTCCTAAACCCCATGGGAAAACAATTATTGGAACCAAATAGGAGTTCAGAAACAAGCTGTCTGAAGAAGGAAAAGTGGTCAGAAACAAAGCAAGCTTGGTGGCTCAAGGGTACAATCAACAAGAAGGTATTGACTTCGCTGAAACCTTTGCCCCGGTTGCTAGATTAAAAGCAATTAGGATTCTTCTCTCTTATGTTGTAAATAATGGCATCAAACTATATCAAATGGATGTCAAAAGTGCCTTCCTCAATGGTTTCATTGAAGAAGAAGTCTTTGTTAGACAACCCCCTGGTTTTGAAGACACTACTTTTCTTGATCATGTTTTCAAATTGAAAAAGTCTCTTTATGGTCTAAAACAAGCTCCAAGAGCATGGTCTGACAGACTGAGCAGTTTTCTTATCAAAAATGGTTTTGAAAGAGGAAAAGTAGACACCACCCTTTTCAGAAAACAGTCTAACAAAGATCTTATACTTGTTCAGATATATGTTGATGACATTATATTTGGTTCAACTAAGTCTTCCCTGTGCAAGGAGTTCTCTGAGTTGATGCAATCAAAATTTGAAATGAGTTTAATGGGAGAACTAAAATTTTTCTTGGGACTTCAAATTAAGCAAGATTCTGATTGTATATGGATCCATTAAGAAAAATATACAAAAGAAATGATTAAGAAGTTCAACATGAGTGATTGCAAACCCATGTCAACTCCCATGCATCCCTCTGCATCTTTGAGCAAAGATGACAAAGAAGAACCAGTGAATCAAACTTTGTACAGAGGAATGATTGGCTCTTTGTTGTATCTAACAGCAAGCAGACCTGACATAATGTTCAGTGTTTGTCTCTGTGCTAGATTTCAATCAGACCCAAGAATTACTCATTACAAAGTTGTTAAAAAAAATCTTTAGATATCTGAAAGATACTACTAATCTTGGTCTATGCTATAAGAGGAGCAAAGATTGCAGGTTAATAGGATACTGTGATGCTGACTTTGCTGGAGATAGAATGGAAAGAAAAAGCACCAGTGGAGGATGTCATTTCTTTGGAAATAACATGATTAGCTGGTCAAGCAAAAGGCAAAGCACCATTGCTTTATCAACAGCAGAAGCAAAGTATATATCAGCAGCTAGTTGTTGTTCACAACTGCTATGGGTTAAGTATCAGCTTGAAGATTTTAATATTCCTATCTATGCTATACCTGTTCTTTGTGATAATACCAGTGCAATTAATTTATCCAAAAATCCCATTCAACATTCTAGGGCAAAGCATATAGAAATCAAACATCATTTCATTAGAGACTATGTTCAGAAAGGTGTTTTTGATATTCAATTCATTGACACAGAACATCAATGGGCAGATATATTTACAAAACCCCTGGCTGAAGATCGATTTAAGTTCATTCGCAACAACTTGAATATACATGCATTCTCTTAAAATAACTGTGTCTGATGTTATTATGTTATCTGAAGTTTCAGTGTGTCTGAAACCGTGACTTGTCTGAAACTTTAGGTTATCTGAAATTTTATTTATGTGTCTGAAAATTTTCTCCTATCTGAAGTAACTGGCTGACGTGGCTATCTGAGACGGTTGAATTCCTTCTTTTAAAATTTTGTCTCTTCTACTTCGCACGTTACCCGAAGTCTGCGCAGCCGGTACAGGACATCATTGCATCATGGGTCTATAAATGCAGGAGTAAGTGTGTCGAGGAAGACTTACACTCTCTTTTTTCAATACTCAGTTTGATCTTCTTCACTGCTCAAGCAACCTTATTCTCACAAAGTTTCTCTGCAACTCATCAATGACACCCAAGAAGACCGCTACTTCTGGTGGAAATGTAGTCAGATCTAGGGGAGTGGATCTTGACGAGCTTCACAACATTGGGATGGATTTGGTTGAGGAATTTGATGCTACTGGGTGGACCTCCTTCTTCAACCACATTAACTGTCAATGGCATGAACAAAGCGTGGTGGATTTTTGGTCCTCTGCTCGAGGAATACCTAACTCTAAGGGAGTGTATGAAAGCATCAAAGCCTCTGTTCTTGCGGTTTCAGTTTTTGTTGATCAGGGCATTCTCTCCACCATCGCTGATGTTAGGGCTGAAGGTGCAACCTTCACTCTTGGGTGGGAGATGAAGAATGGTGGGCACAAGCTGTTCACAAAGATGTTGTATGGAACTGAAGAACCTGAAAGCATGGATTCCAAGTTCTTGCTAGAAAAGGTCAGAGTTCTTCATGCTATCTTAGGGTGTGCTATAATCCCTAAGAGTGGAAGCAGAAACCATGTATCTGAATTGGAAAGGTTCTGTCTGATTCACCTACTGCAGAAGAAGATTCGAGACTTTGCTGGAAATCTTCCCCACAACACTCTCATCATGAAGGTACTTATGCATTTTAAGGTACCTGTTGAAAGATTATGTAACCATAAGTCTCCTGTGTTCTTTGGTGAGTCAAACTTGAAGAGCATGGGAATCAAGCTCACTCCACGACCTCCTTCTCCTACTCTGAAGGAAAGTATTCTTTTAGAGAAGGCCTCAAGAAGAGGAACCACTCTTGAGATTCTTGAGAAAGAGCTTCAGGGGGATATCAAAAAAGATGAGTTCAAGCCTTCCAAGCCATCCCCTCATCTGAAAAGGAATAAGCTCCCTGTCAGGAGTTCAACAAAGGTGTCTCTAAAAGCTATGGACTTGCACACTCAGACATCTGAACCTGTTCAGAAGGCTTTGCAAAAGCCATCTGAAATTGTGGGTCAGGGTTCTAAAGGTGTAAGAACTCCTACTCCTAAGCCTACTTCTGACATAGAAGGAAAGGCTCATGAGGAAGAGGTAGCTGAGATTGCTGATTCTGAAGCTTTAGCAGCAACACCCCTGGCTGCATGTCCTTCTGATCCTGAGCTTATTCAGGTAGCAGCCCTTGCTACAAAATGAAGAAATGGAGAAGAAGGTTGAGCAAGGAAAGACTGATTATGCTCTTGCAGTAGCCTCTCAGCTAGCTCTTGCTGAAGATGAAAGGCTAGCTTCCATTGCTCAAGAGCCCAAGAAAAGAAAAAGATCCAGTGCATAGCAGAGAAGGAGAACAAAAACTAAGTTATTTCAGCAAGCTCCTGAACCATCTTTTAGGATTACAATGAGCATTGCAAGCCAGCTGGAGGAAATGGATGAGGCTAGCAAGTACCAAAATTTTGTCAAAGTAAACTTGTTTTTCAAAAGAAGAAGAGAAGAAAAGCAAGCTGAAAAAGATAAGGAGAGGGAACCTGAAAAAGCCAAACCTCCTCAGAAAAGGCTCAGAGTAAGGTTTGATAATGTGACCCCATCACCACCTTCATCACCTGAGAAGAAAACTGAAGAAGAGAAAGAAGAAGAAGCACTTCCTCCACCTTCCTCATCACCATCTTCACCACCTTTATCACCTTCATCATCTTCAGAATCCACTTAGTCTGAAGATCCCTCAGATCCAAATCAACATGGTTACAACTCTTCAGTGTGGAAAGGAAGCATGCTGCCTGCTCAACTAAGGCTAGGACCCAAAAGTAGGGACTTCTTCACAGAACCTACATTTGATCCTTATGCCTTTCCTTTCACTCAGCACCAACTTGATGCAAATGTTGAAGTACCCCACAAAAAGTATGAGGAACCTTTCAGTGAGAGGGTCAGAGTCCCCAGGTTCCCCAACTTATTTGAAGAGATGCAGTTTTTCATAAACACTCCCCCATCTCTCTTCACCATGGCCTTATTAAGCACACTGCTGATGAAGAAAGGGCAAAATATCAAGGAAGTTCAGATCAGTACTACTTAGGCCAGATAGAAAAGATCAGAAAGGGTGCAGTTTCACCTGCTCATAAGTGGGATCCACTTAATCCCTTCTCTGATGACTCTCACAAGTTGTCTAATGATGAATGGTGTTTTGTTAGGCAACTGTCTACGGAAGCTGAACTCTTTGAGAGGGACTACTTGAAGTCAGTAGGCATGAGAGGCTATAGGCCACCTAGAACAATCTCCATCAAGCCAACCACAGAGATTCTGGTTCAACCTGACAGGATAGTTCCTAGGTACCCCTTGGAAGAAGGCCCCGCTGACAAGTTCAAGGAACCTAAAGCTTATCCAGTTCCTCAGAAACCTTTTACCTCAACAGAATGGAAGGAGCTACCTGCTCGGATCAACAGACAAGGTGGAGGTTTAGATCACTGTTACAGGGATAGGGTTTGGTTGTCCCACTGGAAGATCAGAGAGGATGTTGGATCCTCTTCTGGATCTGCAAGACCGGATGATGACTCCATCATAGGCTGTGGTGTCTCCACCAATGTGCAGTATCAGTATATCAGAGGCAGATTCCCCATGTCTGAACCTTTTAATGAGGACTAGAAGCTAATTTGTCCTATCAGAACTTTCTTCTTTCCTGTGAGTCATCCAGAAGACTATGGGTTGCATCCAGGATTCAATCAGCTCAGATTTGTCTGCAGGCACATTCAGATTATTTTATATGAAGTAGAACTGAATCTTGAGGAAGAGAACAAGAAGCTGAGGCATCAAGTGAAGATCTTGGAGAAAAGAAATGCTACTCTTGTGGCTAAGCAAGATCAAATCCTTTAAGAGCAGCAGCACATCAGAAATGGGCAAGAGGAATTGAAGATTGCTGTCATTTCTCAGATTGACAAGGCCAAGGAGGAACTGCTCTCCCTTCTGAAAGAAGCTTTTCTGAAGAAAGATGGATAGTCTATGATGTTTAGCCATGCTTAGTGTTACCTTCATTTTGAGTATTAAATTTCTTTTATGTGAACTTCGTGTTTGGTGTTTAATTTGAACTCTGTTTGATTGATAATATATTCTGATTGTTCTCATGAATGCTGGCATCTCAATGTTGTGATTATACTACTGTGATTATTGTGACTATATTACTTTGAATGTTTTGTTGTTGTGCTCTAAAATTCCCTTTTGATTGATGACAAAAGGGGGAGTATTAAAACGAACAAAATCTGAAGTAATTACAGGTCTCAGGAGGAATATTTGATAAGAGTTTATATCCTGAGAGATCTTTATCTGAGGGGGAGTTATTTTTTTTATGTTTCAGATTTCTTTATTTTAAACAAAATTGTCATCATTAAAAAGGGGGAGAATGTTGAGTCTCAAAAATATCATAAGGGAAATTATGATGTTTTTAGATAGCTCACCTCTCAAGTTTTAATGTTTAACAAATTTGGGTTAAAATATTTTTCATAGATACATAAATATGTAATAACTTATCTATGATTTCAGCAAGCCACTCTGAACTTATAAAGACTATCTAAAGTGCTTTCAACCTGTCTAAAGTGGAAAAGCCTTCTGAAGTGTTCAACCTATCTGAAGTGTTGAAGCCGTCTGAAGTGAACAACTCGTCTGAAGTGTTGAAGCTGTCTGAAGTGCGCAACCTTTCTGAAGTGTTGAAGTCGTCTGAAGTCTCATTAATGACGTGGCACTCTTTGCTGAAGTATGTGAAGAAATCTCTGAAATTCTGCTAAGTCAAGCGTTCTCTGCTGCACGTACCTTTTTCAAACATTTTTATGGCAAGGAACACAGAGGCCTTTCCTGGTATATTTGAATTTCATACACCAATGAGGAAATCCCTGCAACGCAACCTTTGCAGCAACAACAGTGACAACTTTACGGTAGCAGCAACCTGGTACTTGTGTCAGAAATATTCAGAACTCTCAGAAGCATGTCTCACAATGGATTAAATAGCATTAAATGCTATCTCTAAATGGTGGTATTTCAACGGATTGAAGATTGGTTATAAATAGCTCTTCATGAAGACCATCAAAGTAGAAGCACATACAAGAAAGTCTAAGAGATATTACGCTGCAAGTTTTTCTCTGTAAAAACACTATGATTTCACACTCTTTGTACATCATTGTATATCCTGAGTATACCTCAGTTTTCATTGTACATCGTCTCTGTTTAAGCTTCTAACTTGTGTAGTTTAAAAGCTTAGACATTTCTATCTTGTAAAAATTGTCTTTGAGCCTGGAGAGGCTTGTCTGTAAAAGAATACTTGGTTGTAAAGCCTGAAGAGGCTTGACTGTAAAAGAATACTTGTAATCTTGGACAAGATTAATAGATAATCCAAGTGCTAGTTGGCATTGGGACTGGACGTAGCTCACAGTGGTAGTGAGTGAACCAGGATAAATTCTTTGGCTAAGTTTTCTATCCCTTATCTCTTGTCAATTTATTTATACTAACCAAAGGGTGTTGAAAACTGTTCTGATAATTTTTAAAAGCAAGAAACCTCTTTTATAGACCTTTTCAGAAGCCTTCTTAAGAAACTTCAGACAACATCTTAAACGTGTCTGAAACCTTTATAAACTTAACTGTTTGCGAAAAGCTTTCATAAATTGTTAAGAAACACAATTCAACCCCCCTTCTAGTGTTTCCCTGTGTTTCTATAAAAGCAACAACATAGATGTCTGGGATGTGGTTACTGATGGTGACTATGTGTCAATGCATGCTGGAGTGCCCATACCTAAGGCTGAATGGACCCTGGAGCAGAAGGCTCGAGTTCAATTAAATGCCAAGGCCAAACTCTATCTGATATGTTCCTTGAACAAATCAGAATATGAGAAGGTTCATGGTTGTTCATGAGCCAAGGAGATCTGGGATACACTTGCAGCTGCCCATGAAGGGACTGAGACTGTAAAGCAATCCAAGATCAGCATGCTTGTACATCAATATGAGATGTTCAAGATGGAAGAGTCTGAAACTATAGACCAAATGTTTGGAAGGTTTCAGATAATAACTAATGGACTCAGGTCATTGGGAAGAACTTTTGAATCCAGAGACAATAATCGAAAGATTCTAAGAAGCTTACCAAAGTCCTGGAGACCCAAAGTTACTGCCATTCAAGAAACTAAGGATCTTAACTCTCTTAGAATGGAAGAGCTACTCGGTTCTATCAAAGTTCATGAGTTAGAACATGGCGAGGACGAAACCAAGAAGAGGTCACTGGCATTGAACTCCAAGGCCAGACAGCCTAGGCATGGCAGCATGAAAGCAATGCAAGCAGAGGAAACTTCAGATGATGATACTGAATCTAAGGTTGTTCAGAAGATGAAGATCTTGCACTTCTCAACAAGAAGATAAAGAAGATGCTGCAAAGAAAAGGGTGATTCAGAAGATCTCAACCTTCAAATTTCAAGCAAGGTAAGTCAGGAAAAAACTCTTTTAATACTGACAAAAGTACCTGTTTTGAGTGGAAACAACCAGGTCACATGAAAGCTGAGTGTTGCAAACTGAAAAATCCAACCTTTCAAAAGAAGAAATTCTTCAAAAAGAAGAAAGGGTTGATGGCAACATGGGAAGATCTAGATGATTCCACTTAAGAAGAAGAGAAGGATACTTTAGAGGAAGCAAACCTTTGTCTGATGGTAAGTCTACCTTCCTCAGACAGCTTAGATTCTAAGGTAATCCCTCAAACCTTACAAGATATGTATACAAGGAGCTATTCAATGTGTACAAGGAGCTCTCTAGAGCATTTTCAGAAGCTGCAATAGAAAATGAAAAATTACCGAAACAAAACCTTGTACTTAAAGAAAGGCTGTTTCAACAAGATCCAAGCAGCTCAGATAGTCTTGAAAGGGAGAACAAAAAGCTCTAAAACAAGATTAAGGAACTGACATTGGATCTAGCCAGATTTGTCAAAGGAACTGATAATCTGAATAGATTATTAGGCTCTCAGAGGCATGCCTTAGACAAAAGTGGCTTAGGTTTTTCAGACATTACTTCTTCTGAACCTATTATTTTTAATGTGCCTGATAAAGGAAGAAAGAAAGGTAATGAGTGTTCCCACTGTGGTAAACCTGGACATGATGAGTCCCAGTGTAGACACAGATGGAAAACAAAACCCAAAACTAACAAGAAAGGACCCAAGGTATGGGTACCTAAGACTTTAATTGTTCCTGTTGCAGATGTGTTTAACAGGACAAAAGAAACACCAAAATGGTACCTGGACAGTGGGTGCTCACGACACATGACGGGAGAAATGTGTTTGTTCCAAACCTTAGACCCAAGGCTGGAGGAGTGGTCACCTTTGGTGGAAACCAGCAAGAGAAGATCACTGGTATTGGGACAATAGGTATGACTCCTCTTTCCCTAATTAAGAATGTACTTCTAGTGGAAGGGTTGCAACACAATCTTCTGAGCATAAGTCAATTATGTGACAGTGGATATGTTGTATCTTTCATTAAAGAAGGTTGTATAGTCAAATATGCTTCAGATCATATCCTCTTTTCTGCTAAGAGACACAATAATGTGTACAAGATTGATCTAGAGGAGCTAGCAAGTCAGAATGTGAAGTGTTTTTGTTTCTTTTGAAGATGAAAAACATATTTGGCATCAGAAACTTGGGCATGCCAGCTTGAGATTGATCTCAAAGCTAACTAAACACAATCTAGTTAAAGGGCTACCCAAGCTTTCTTTCAAATCTGATATTTTGTGTGAAAACTGTCTGAAGGGGAAACAAAAAAAAAGTTCCTTTAAAAGTAAAAATGTTGTTTCAAATAGCAGACCTTTAAAGCTACTTCACATGGACTTGTTTGGACCTACTAGAACAGAGAGTCTTAGCAAAAAGAAGTATGGATTGGTCATTATTGATGACTATACTAGATTCACCTAGGTTATATTCCTAAGAAGCAAGGAGGAAATTTTGAGAATTCACAAAATTCTGTAAGAAAGTGCAGAATGAAAAAGGAATATGCATATTTGCTATCAGAAGTGATCATGGTGGAGAGTTTGAAAACTCAAGCTTTAGACTGTTCTGTGATGAGAATGGGATCTCACACAATTTCTCTGTGGCTAGAACACCTCAGCAAAATGGGGTTGTTGATAGAAAGAACAGATGCTGCACGAGATGGGGAGAACCATGCTCATTTCAAGCAACCTACCTAGATCCTTTTGGGCAGAAGCTGTTCACACAACCTGTTACATTCAAAACAAAATTTTGGTAATATCAATTCTCAAAAGGACTCCATATGAATTGTGGAAAGGAAGAAAACCAAACATATCCTATTTCTATATCTTTGGATGTGAGTGTTTTATACTCAACACTAAGGATTGTTGAGACAAACTCACCTCCATATGTTTTTAATATGACAAACCACTAAGTTTTAAATATATGATATGCTCTCTTTGTTGATACTAACTGTTTGCTCAAGTCTGTGGCAGAACATTGTTAGAATTTATGTTGCAGATCTTAACATCATAAAGAGAAGCACCATGTGAAAGAAACAAGGAAGAAGTTAAGAGCCTAAAGCATCAGATGAAATACAGATTCAGCAACAGCTTGAGACTCGTCTCAAGAACAGATGCAAGGCCATGAGACTATCTCAAGGAAAAGAGACAAGTTTATCAGTACAATATGAACTACATTAAGAATGTCAAACAAGAACCATGAGACTTGAAATTAAAAAAAAGGAGGAAGAGATCAACCCAAGAAAAGATCAGATGCAAGAGCAGCTTGAGACGTTGTCTCATGATCAGACGCCTTCTCAAGGTCAGATGTTGTCTCAGGTTCAAATGAGAAGAGTTAAGTGCCAAACAGAAAGAAAGAGTTAGATCCTGTAAAGAGGCTCAAGTACAGTCTAACAAATCAAGCTATCAAGTCAGGATAAAGTAAAGACTAGTACACTGTGCAACTGTCAACAGTGACATAAGTACTTGGAAAGCAACTTGTCACATCCAGGAAGCATGGGCTGACTCATGTCTAACGACTCTCCAACGGTCATAAACAGCCAAATACTCTTTGATATAAGGATTGAAGGTCACAATAGAAATAGAGAGAGACTACATCAATCATTAAAAAATCTACTGCATCCTAACTCATCTCAAGTGACATCTCAAGTGCCTATCTCAAGCAGTTCATATTCAGAGCTTATCTCAACTTGAGAATCCCATTAGTCTCCATCTCTCTCTCCTGATACAACTTGTATTATTATCATTTAGAAGAGAGAACTGCTAGCTTAACCTACATCCTATTCGTACACTGTATGTAAGCTAGATCCATCTTAAAATCTCATTCTCTTGTAACCTGTCTCATCTAAGAGAGGAAGTGTGCCTAGTCTTAGAGTGAGTTGCTAGCATCCTGAAGAGGCTGTAAGAATACTTGTGGATCAGCCAAGGTAGGAGCACCTGTGCTTGGTGTGAGAGACGTCCTGAAGAGGCTGTAAGAATACTTGTAATTGACAGGTTGTCAATAGTGGAAATCTCACGTGTTGTGAGGACTGGACGTAGCCCAAGGTGTGGGTGAACCAGGATAAGATCCCTGTGCCATCTCTCTTCCTTATCTCTTCATCTTGCTTTATACATATCTTATCTTAAATCTGCAAACAACTAAGTAAGTGCTTTGAAACTAACTGAATCTGATTTGAGATTTCAAGACAACTAGAACATAATTAAATCAACTAAAATTGAAACTGATTATAATCTGTCTTAACTGAGACCCCAAGTCAGCAGACTTGAGATCACGTCTCAAACTTTCAGTTTCAGTGTGCAAACTTCTGGAACATATTTTTTAAAAAGTCTCTATTCAACCCCCCCTTCTAGAGACATTTAGCCAACTTTTGTGGTAGCAAAGCTCGGCCTCTTGGGGTTGAGCACACCTACATGTGAAGAGGAAAAGATCCATGGCTGGACCAAGTGCAAGCTTGTTCATTCCTGAAGGAGCATCTACCAACAGACCACCTGCCTTTGATGGAACTGACTACTACTATTGGAAGGACAGGATGAGACTGTTCATTGAATCTCAACATGCTGATCTGTGGGAAATCATTGAGAAGGGACCTTATATACCCTATATCACAGATGAGCTTGGTCTCAGAGCAACTAAGCCTAGAGAAACATGGACAGATGCTGAGAAAGCAAGATATGTACTGAATTCAAGAGCAAAATACCTACTCACCTGTGCTTAAGCAGAAGTTTAATATGACAAAGTGGCTGGATGTGCTATAGCTAAAGAAATATGGGATGCTCTTGAGATAGAGCATGAAGGAACAAATCAAGTAAAAGAAGCCAAAATCAACATACTGGGTCAGACAATATGAGCTTTTTTAAGATGAATGAGGATGAAGGGATTGAGGACATGGTGAGACGGTTCACTATCATTACAAATGATCTCAAGTCCTTAGGAAAGAACCTACTCAAACCAGGACATGGTAAGAAAAATCCTGAGGATCCTGCCCAAACCTTTGAGACCTAAAGTTACAGCTATCCAAGAAGCCAAGGATCTGAGCACCCTCTGATTGGATGACTCCTTGGACCTTTGAAGGTTCATGAGCAGGAGCTGATGAAGAAGATCTCATCAGACGTCCCAAGACAATAGCCCTTGAAAAGGCATCATCCAACATATCCAAAGGTAAAAAGGTAAGCTCATCTCAACAGACTTCACTAAAACTCACTCATGACACAGAAACTGAGGAAGATGATGAAAGTGAGATAGATGATGAGCTAGCCTACATCTCAAGAAAAGATCAAACATATGTGGAGATCTAGGGGAAATGGAAAAAGAAGTTATCCATCAGAAGAAGAGAATCAAGGTCTAACAGAAAAAGGCCAATTCATATTCTTTGAATGTAGAAAACCTGGACACATCAAGTCTGAATGCCCACTTCTCGAAAGAAAGTAAAGAAAAGTCCAAAAGAAGAAAGCAATGATGGCCACTTGGGATGACACAGGGAGATGATGCCAAGATGATCAATCAGGTAATTTGTGTCTCATGGCTAATGGAAACTCATCTGATGAAGAGGTATATGAGTCTGACTCTGAACTTTCATTCAGTGAACTTAAGTCTACCTTTGAAAATCTTTTATATGATTTAAACTCCTGTCTCAAAAAGCACCTTATTAAAATCAGAATTAAACAACAAACTCTTGAAAAGTTAAAATTTCTTGAAAAAGAGAATGAAATTTGAATCATAAAAACAGTAGTCTCATGCTGTCTCACATGAGACTGTCTGAACATGTTAAAGCAAAACTCAAGTTCATGATGAGCAAGAACAAAAAAATCTCTCTGAAAGAAAACCGGAAGCTCAAAGGCAAAACAGAAGAATTCTCATAGCTGATCTGGAAAAATTTGTAAAAGGTACAAAAACCTTGAGAGACTCATGGTCTAAGAAAGGAATTTTGACAAAGCTGGATTAGGCGATGAGAAAATCTTCCAGTGAGGTCTGGTATAGGACTTCTTTGTTCCTGCAAGAAAAAGAAGGAAGGAAGATGTTCTTGTTGTAGCAAATTTGGTCACAGCAAGGCCACTGAATGTTACTGAGACATGTAGCATTCAAGAGAAGGGTAACTAACCATGAAGGACCCCAATATAAGTGGGTACCTAGCTAAAGCTAATCTTTTGTTTCAACAAATGTGCCTAGCAACAGCATGATCAAAGAAAATGTGGTGTGCTGGACAGTGGATGTTCAAGACACATGACGGGGACAAAAGCAAGTTCCTATCACTTGAAGAGAAAGCAACAGGAGTTGTTCTGTCCTTTGGAGACAATAACAAGGCCCAAATCAAGGGCATAGTAAATTTGGTAAGACAAACTCAGCTCAAATTGAAAATTTCTACTTTGTTGTTGAGGGGTTGAAACATAATTTGCTGAGTATAAGCCAGTTGTGTGACAATGGTTATCATGTTAATTTTCAACTCTACTTACTGTGAGATCATAGACTCTAAACTGGAAACAGCACCTTTTCAGGAAAAAGAGAACAAAATTCTCTACTCAGTCTCACTTGAAAGCCTATCTGATCTCACATGTCTCATATCTCATCATGACCATGAGAAGTGGCTTTGGGCTATAGAGAGTTGGACATATTAACATGAGAACACCATAAGTCAGCTTGCAAGTCAGTCTCTTGTCAAGGATTAGCTAAAGTAAGATTTGACACAAAGACATGATATGTGAGTCCTGTGTGAAAAGCAAGCACAGCAAATCAAGTTTCAAGTCCAAGTCTCATGTCTCAACCACTAGACCTCTTGAAATCCTCCACATTGATCTATTTGGACCACTAAAACAGCAAGCCTCAATGGTAAAAAGTATGGTTTTGTAATTGTGGATGATTTCTCTAGGTTCACCTGAGTTTTGTTCCGATCTCAGAAAGATGAATCTTATGAATCCTCAAAACCTTTTGCAAGAATTCAATCTGAAAAGGATAGGAATAGGTACTGTGAGAAGTGTGATTGGAGGGGAGTTTAGAATACAAAATTTAAGAAATTCTTTATAAACATGGCATTACTCATAACTTCTCAGTCCAAGAACTCCTCAACAGAATGGAGTGGTTGAAAGGAAGAATAGGACCCTTCAAGAGATGGAAAGACCTTGTTATAGACTCTGGAATTGAAAAATATTTTGGGCAGAAGTTGTGAACACTTCATGCTACATCATAAACAGAGTCACTATAAGAAAGATCTTGAATAAAACTCCATATGAGTTGTGGAAAGGGAGAAAACCCTCAATTTCATATTTTTTCATATATTTGGATGTGATTGTTATATCTAAATACAATACACAAGATCAATTAGGAAAATTTGATACAAACCAGACAAGGGAATTTTCTTAGGATATTATCAAACTTCAAAAGCATATAGAGTCTACAATAATACAAAAACTAAACTACTAAAGAATCTATGCATGTAGTCTTCAATGAGATACAGGGCAGCTCTCAGAGAGAGATAGATGAAGAAATTGAAGAGATGATGTAGAATTGACGAATCTCAACTCAGGAAGC